>JARDYH010000008.1:6537083-7840000 GCA_029215795.1 Anniella stebbinsi | reverse complement strand
TCTCACATCGTACTAGAACCTGGGGTTATTCCATGAAGCTGACTGGTGGGAGATTCAGGGCAGATAAAATGAGGTATTTCTTCACACAGCATATAGTTAAACTACGGAATTCACTATCACAAGATGTAGTGATGGCCACCAATTTTGATGGCTTTAAAAGGGGTTGGATAAATTCCTGGAGGAAAAGGCTATCAATGGCTATTAGTCCTGATGGCTAAGTACTACGTCCAACATCCAAGACAGTAACCCTATATACACCAGTTGCTGGGGAACATGGGCAGGAGGGTGCTGTTTTACCTGTGTCCTGCTTGTGGGTTGCTGGTTGACAGCTGGTTGGCCACTGTGTGAACAGAGTGCTGGAATAGATGGACCCTTAGTCTGAACAAGCAGGGTTCTTATGTTCCTAATACAGTGTCCACGCCAGATGTTCTTCTCCCAAAAGGGCATTCTAAAATCAAGGTGCCACCACAGGCAAGGCACTACCTATTATACATGCATAATACATGTTTTCCTAAGGATGGAACATGGGTAAGAGCCTCTCCTGCTGATCTTAATGCACAGGGAGCTTGGTAGGAGTGGGGGCTTCCCTGAAGATGTTAATCTAAGGAAATGGACGCTAGACCAGAAATGTTCAGGCCACAATAAATCTCGTAAGGCACCATAAGACTCTTTATAGTTTCTGTTGCAACAGGCTAGAGTTGGCCCTATTGACTACAACTCAATTGTAGAGCAAATGTGTGGTAATCAGAAGGCTCCCTCATTCAATCCATAGTACCCCCAGTAGATGTGAGCCAGAGTTATAGTGGTCTGTCTTATTATATCCCCCTGTTCAGGTGTCCTATCCCACAGTATTCTAGTTTCGAGTGTGAGTATCTGAAGTTGGGTGTATGGGACGGAAGTGGAATTTCGTTGGTGCTCCACCCAACCTGGTGCCCAATAGCCTCCTTTCCTGCATTCACTGGGATGGTCTCAGGGTTGATGGATTGTTCTTCTTGCAGACTTCAACATATATGGCGAAGCCACCTTATCTGAAGTGGGTCAGGATTTCATGGCCTCCATGAAAAACCATGGGTCTGTCCTAGGGATGGGCAAAGCCCCTGAACTCCAGTCTGGGTGGGGGGCCTACTGTGAGAAAAACCAGGCTGTTTGAGGCCCTGCAGGTTTCCCCAGAAACCCTGGGACATCCAGCACAGTTCTCAGGGTGGCTGTCCATCTTTATAAAAGGGGTAACAGATGAATGACAGCTGTCACTAGCTTATCATTTTATAAAGGCAGAGAGTTGCCCTGTGCAAAATCTGGGGATGCAGAGGTGGTGGTGGGGTAGTCTGCTGTGGACTTGGGAGGTCAGATTCTGTGGAATCTGGCCTCATTGGAGTCCGCAGTGGATTTCTCCAGCATCCTGAGTCCAAATTCATCTCTGGTCCCACTCATTCAGCACGGCCAAATGAGTTTTCTGCATAGGGTGGGATGATAGTGATCTGGGAGTGGAGGAACTTCCTACAGTTCAACTGTCCTGGGCAGATCATTACCTGGTCGAGTTTAGATTTGCCCCTGGCATGGAGTCCTCAAGGGTTTCCCCAAAACAGAATTCAGTCTTTGGGCTGAAACAGGATCAACACTTGTACTCTGGAGCCTAGGCCATGATTTAGAACTAGCAATACCTTTCTGTGTCCCTTGGGTTGAAAAGAAATGTTATTCATTCTCAGAGTTGTATACCCGGTGGTTTTGCTTAATGCCGACATTTCTCCAGATGGCAATTATTACTTGCTCAGTACCCATCAGATGCAGGAAGTAATCATAGAATCATAGAATAGTAGAGTTGGAAGGGGCCTATAAGGCCATCAAGTCCAATCCCCTGGAAGATCATGCCTCTCGCACTTGTTCATGGTTCTGTCTCCCAGTTTGCCAAACCAATGAAAGTCCAGAGCTAGAAACTATAATGTGGAGGTTGTCACATGACTTATGTAAATCTCGCCATGGTTGGTGCTCATAGGATGGCGAAGGATAAGAGAGCTGAGAAACCATTAGGAGAGAAGAGGAAATTTGGTCTATATGTATATGATGGGTAAGTATAAAGATCCAGTTTTGGATATGTTTGTATGTGCCTGCGAGTGTGTAAAGTCTAAGGAATTTTGAGTATGAGAAGGGAACCTTCATTTCTCCCACTCCATCTTTATTTGTAATGGCTGGGCCACTGAAAAGGAGCTCACATCCCAGAAGAAGTCCTCCTAGGTTGCTCCTCCTCTTGGTCATTGCAATCTGTTTTGTTCACCTGCTTCTCATTCTGGCCCGGGCAATGGTGATGGTGAGGAGGATCAGCAGTTGATGTCATGGCCTCCTTGTTCAATGGCTCTCTGCCTGTCAAGCTAGGAAGAGGGAGGGATGATGACTGGTGAAGGCTGGTGGTGAAAAGGAAGACTCCCTGAGGGAGGGTCTTGTCCAAGGGCCACCAAAAACCTGGAGCTTTTTTTGTCCCTTTCACATGAAAATCTGACCATATTTCCATGTGTATCTTCTCAGATGTATGCATCACATGAAATACATGCATTTTTTTTCTATTGGTTACAGTGTATTTGTGCACATTTTTCAAAAGTACACATTTTTATACACATTTTCAAATGTATGTATGCATGCTGCCCATCATATTTTAGGGGTGAATGTGTGTGTGGGGGTCTACAAATCACCCCGTTATCTCAGAAATGGACCTCAACTGCAAATTGCATCCAAGTCCGTCTTTGAACCAGATGGTGCAAATGAGCTAACGGCTGATTTTTAAAAATCTGAACCAAATGTCTCATACCAAAGGGTGTTTCCCCCCCCCCCCATACCCGAGCAAGATGTTAATGAAAAGGATGCAACACAGCAACTAAAGGCAGAAGAGAAAACTGTTGGACACATTCCTCAGACTTGTTCCATCCTGTAAGTCTTCTTGCAATCTTGGATTTGAGCCCATTTTGAAATCAGGGCAAGCTGGGGTCTAATGTTGATCTCCTTTTGGTTTTTCATTCATGAAAATCCAACCCCCCCCAAATAATAATAATAATAATAATAATAATAACAACAGAAAGGAACAGTAAACAAAATACATGCATGGATGTAGAATCCAATGGGCAGTATGATTGAAGGGAGGGCATTTGAGAGACCAAAGCAAAGAAGGTGTTTTTTGTTATTTGAATTGGAATGTTCCGCTCATCCTTTCTCTTACCAACCCCTTGGATTGGCCCCCCCCCCCAATTTTCCCCTTTGAGTATTTGGGAGATGTCTATACAGTGTGGCAGAAGAAGGGGGAAAGCATGGTCACGTCTGGTGATAGGTGGGCCCTGGCTTGTCATGTATGTAATGCTCTGCTTTTTAGGTGAAGCGAGATGTTGAATAGGGTCACCATATGGACAGGAGGACAGTGCTCCTATATCTTTAAACAGTTGACTACAAAGGGGAATTTCAGCAGGTGTCATTTGTATGCGTGCAGCACTTGGTGAAATTCCCTCTTTATCGCACAGTTAAAGCTGCAGGAGCTATACTAGAGTGACTAGATACAAAAGAGGGCAGAGCTCCTGCAGCTTTAACTGTTGTGATGAAGAGGGAATTTCACCAGGTGCTGCATGCACACCAATGACACCTGCTGAAAAACACTATTCTATACAATTGATAAAGGTACAGGAGCCCTGTCCTCCTTTTCATGTGGTCACCCTAATGTTGAATGCACATTTGAACGTTTGATGCACGGTTGAAATGCTTGGCTTCTCAAAAATTCTCCATCCTATTTATGGCAGGAGAAATTGGGAGGACAACTTCACTAATTTCCCCTCACAGTTTCTCACAGGTAGGGCTCATCATTGGCAGGGGGTGTTGCGCAGCTTACTTCTCCTTGGGGGATGGAAGAGGGGGGAGAAAAGCCACAACAGCAGTAACAGTGTTAGCAGCCCAGCCCCCAATTTGCATCCTCCACAATGCGCCCCACACCTAGCAGGTATGGTCATTCCAGAGCATTTTGGGGGAAGAGAGGGAGGTGGCCACTATATGAAATCAATTGAAGGGTGGGAAGCTGAGGAAGCTATGAGCTGCCATAGAGGTGATTGTACACTGGAAGACTGGGCACTTATATGCACCTGTTGCTGGGGAACATGGGTGGTAGTGTGCTCCTGCACCCATCTCCTGCTTGTGGGTTCCTGGTCAACAGCTGATTGACCACTGTGTGGACAGAATGCTGGAGTAGTTGGACCCTCTGATGGCTCTTCCGATGTTCTTAGAGTTCTTGTGTGGCTATTGCTAGTTATAGGCATCTGTGAGAATTTCTTTTATGTTCACAAATCATGTTCCTGTTTACAACCCTGAACAGCAACACAAGCAGGAGAACATGCTTTCCAAAAGATGTTGCAAGTTCCTAATGTGCATTCACAATAGGAAACAAAAATGTGCATTTTTAAAAAAAGTATGCTTATTGTTTAAAAAGTGCACTTTCGCACTGTATGCTAAGCTTTTTTTCATTTGTTTCAAGGGCATTTTTCCCTGTTCAAAATGTGCACTTTCCACTTTCATGCAAAGTGAAAAGAGAGCACAGATGGACATGGGAAATGAGAAGTGGTGAGCTTCACACTGATGTCCAGAGAATCTGGGTTGATCATGAACCTCACTTCTTTGCCCATCCCTATTTAGCTAGGAGAGTATCAAGCACAGGATATTAAAAATCCCCAAAACCCAAATATCTAAATTGAGCCTCAGCTGACACAGATTTTCATAGGTTAAGAATTTCAGTGTTTGTTTTTCAAAGGTGAGGTTTCTAGTCCTCATTAATGTGTAGAGATGCATGATAATGTCCATTAATTTCCACCTTACTGCTTCATGTGCCTGTACTCCAACTCCTCACCAATCTGACGAAGTGGGTGGGTGTGTTCCAG
Organism: Anniella stebbinsi; assembly: GCA_029215795.1. NCBI lineage: Eukaryota > Metazoa > Chordata > Lepidosauria > Squamata > Anniellidae > Anniella > Anniella stebbinsi. The sequence continues at coordinate 7,835,102 of JARDYH010000008.1, read as the reverse complement.
TCCTTGAGAGCTTTTGCCATAATAAATGTGTTAGGGTTTGATCCTATGCATGTTTAGACAGAAGAAGGTCCTACAACTCTCAGCATTCTCCTGCCCTGATCACAGTGCTTTACACTAAAAGCGATAATTGTGTAGGAAGATATTGAGAGTTAGAGGAGATGGTAGGCAGCAGGAATGAAAACTGGCAGAAATGAGTAACGCTATATTTATTTATTTATTTCGGAAGGATATTTACATGCTGCTCACTATTTAAATATCTCCAAGCAGTTCACTTGCAAATATTTTAAAAGCACACATTATATCTAATATTAAAACACTATTAAAAACAATTTAAACGACAACAAAAATACATCTGAAATACACTGTTACATAATTTTAAAATTTCACTAGCTATACATATAGCGGTAAAACAGAGATTGTTGTTGTCTGATCTACTATGATTGCTTACAACCAGAGAAAGTGGTGCCTGCCTGGTTTGGGTTTGGGGGATGCAAAGGGGAATAAGCATTGGTATCTGTCATATGTGCTGAAATCCGTGCAACTGGCTGTCCCCAAACCAACCTCTCTCCAACTCTCCATAGGTGATAAAAGAAAACTTGCAAAACATGGAGAACTTCAACAAAACTGTGACGGAGTTCATCTTGCTGGGTTTCTCCATTGGTTATGAGGAAGGCATCTTCCTTGCCATGGTCTTTCTAGTTATGTATATCACAACCCTGGCTGGCAACATGGTTATCTTCTGCATTGTGTTAGTAGAAGATCAGCTCCATACCCCTATGTACTTTTTCCTGGGTAACTTCTCCGTATTAGACATTCTGTTCACCTCCGTTGTCAGTCCACAGCTGCTGTGGAGTCTCCTGTCCGGTGACAAGTCCATCTCTTTCTCAGCCTGCATGGCCCAGAGCTACTTCTACTTCTTCTTGGGCACAGTGGAGCTTTTCCTTCTGATGTTCATGTCTTATGACCGCTATGCTGCCATATGTAAGCCTCTGCATTACCACACTATCATGAATGATCAGGTGTGTATCAAGATATTGTTGGGTTCTTGGTTGTTTGGATTCCTCTCTGTCCTCTGTCCAACCATCAAAATTAGCAGGTTGATGTACTGCAACTCCAACATCATCAACCATTTCTTCTGTGACTCTGGACCCCTGCTGGAACTTTCATGCACTGACACTAGTTTCATTGAACTGATGGACTTCATGCTGTCTTCTTTTGTCATTCTTGGCGCAACCATCATGACTTCAATTTTGTATGCATGCATCCTGTCAACAATCCTGCGCATCCCCACCAACATTGGTCGGATGAAAGCTTTCAACACCTGTGCCTCACACCTCACTTTGCTATCTCTCTCCTGTGGGATCTCCATCTTCACCTATGTAACTCCATCCCAGAAAGAGACGTTGGATGCTCACAAGGTGCCTGCTGTTCTGACCACCATTGTTTGCCCTTTCATAAACCCATTCCTATTTACCCTGAAGAACAATAATTTCCAGGAGGCCCTGAGGAAGGTGCTTCATCAGATCCGCAATACTATTGTTCAAAATGTTAGGGTTCTCTGGAAAGGAAATGTGTTGGTTCTGGGCAAAGATGTATAAATGTATAAAAATGGGACTTATTACTAGAGCAATCCACATACATGTTTGGGTCTCAAGGACACAATTGTGTTAAAAGATGCGCCCTTAATTCAGGCATGGTTTAGGATCTAACAAGGTATTTTGGATGTTGGGGGCCTTCCTCCCTTTGAATGGTAGACCCTATTTCATAGCTCAGTTGGTTTGTAGAACTCCCTTCAGTTTCGAAAGAAGTTTGGCATACAATATGAGAAGGGGCTGTTGTTGAACTAGATGTTCAACTTACACCCATTCCCTTTACCTGCATGGAAGTGTTGCACAATTGTTTGGATTAAGACCAATGTGTTTGATTAAGGTAGATTATCAACACAATACATTACTTTCATTGGTACTTGATGAAAGGAAACAATGATCTTTTTGAATTGATGCATTCATTTATAGTATTTTTATAATACCCAATAGCCCAGGCCCACTGGGCAGTTTACAATTAAAACCATAATATACAAAAAGTTAAGATTTAAAACATAAGAAGTATCGTATAAAACCAGAATAAGTTATAGTCCAAGTAAAGTTTTTCTAAAACGATGTGTTTTTAGGAGGCGTTTGAAGGACATTACATTTTCTACCTCCCAAACTGGTTTTCCAGAGGGTAGGTGCCGCTACATTGAAGTCCCAACTTCAAGGTTCTTCATGGTGGCATTCTGTTCATTAACATTGCCAGCAAGACCTCTGAAGATCTTAAATGTCATCTGGTTGTATATAAGGGAAGCCGGTCTGCAAGGAATCCTGGGCCCAAGTTGTTTAGGGCTTCATGGGATAATAACATAACCTTGTACGTGACTCAGTTGCGTCCAGACTTAGCCATGCTTAGTGGAGTCTCACTGAAACCAATATATTAAGAATATAGAAAGATTGATCCATCCAGCCCAATTTTGTTGACACTGACCAGCAGCAGCTTTCCAGGGGTTTCAGGCAGGAGTTTTTCCTGCCTTACTTGGAGATGCTGTGGACCAAACTTGGGACTTTCTTCAGGAAAAACATGCCCCCCTCCCCCTAAATTACCTCACATTTCTGGCACTGGGAACAGAAGGGCACCCAGTTCTTTAAATCTCCCCACCTCCCACAGTTTTCACTTGACAATAATTGGTGGATTTTGGGCTTTATTTTTTGTAAAAAGTAGATCCTCTACACTTGGTGTACCACTCTTGATGTTTGTATAGGAAAGACTGGTGTGACTTACAGCAGAGTTGCTTTATACAAATAAAGTGTGATAACACAGCAATTCTTCTTTGGGTTCTCAGTGCATCACATTATGGGGGTCCTGCACCTGCACAGAGTCATGAGTCAGAAAGCCTTCTATAGCTAAGAAGCACTGTTTTGATGGGAACCCTCACCCACTGACCTACAGCGCATGTCTAGAGGGATTCCAGCCCACCTCCACAGTTCTCTTTCGACCGCCTTGCTGGACGCATCTCAGGAGCTTCTCTCTGATCATTTCAAACAATCCTTTCGGTTACTCTTTACCCCAGTCTGACTTTCTGCAGCAAGGTTAGCGGCTCTAACCACGGCTTAAAGTGTTGTGTGCGACAGTACGGCTTGTAGCTAGTGCTAACCCCAGAGAACTACAGTTTCGCTAATCACAGAGCCTGAAGTGTCATCTGAATAGGCCTGTTGCTGAAGCAGGCTATCTAACAACAGGCATCTCCTAATGCAGGATGTATGAATGTAAGTAATCAAAGGCATGGGGTATAGTTAATTACTTGCTTCCCTTAAAAGAGAGAGAGAGAGAGAGAGAGAGAGAGAGAGAGAGTACATATTACTTGTTGCAGAGACAAAGATGAAGAGGAGGGGAGGGAGTAGGAGAAAGGAAGCGATCATGTTTCTTGACAACAAAGGGGATGAACTAGACAAGCCGCTGTTGATATCACATTCTCTATTGCCCCCTAGTGTCTGGAAGCATGCGGAATTATGCCTATTATCCATCAGGAGGCAGTAGAGTGAGTTCAGAAGTTAGACTTAACTAGGCAGAGAGAGACATTACAGGAATAATGTAGATGTGTCCTTGGTCCCCTCTACAAGGTTTCGGTTTGACGCCTGGTTGACCGATTATGCGCATCTTCTTTCAATCGCTTTTACGCCTAATCCCTATACACGGGAGGCAGTGAAGCGCATTACTGGTTGTATGAAACATGCCTTAAAATTTTTAAATGTGGAGCATCGCTTGTTTACATGGTCATAAGGCACTTTAACTCCTGCGGTAAATTAAAACTCGCTATTTAACGCTCATTCGATAATGCGCATAATCGGACAGAAAAAGCGCCTCAACCCCCGATTTGCGCTCCGTTCATGTGGAGGTAAAATCGGTAATACGTTTTGAAAGAGCTTTAAATCGTTCTTGTAGAGGCACCCCTTGATATACAGATTGTTAGACAAGCATATGTGCTAAAAAGCAGATTAATGGAGGAAGCTGCCTTATACCAGGGAGACTGTTGATCCATCTGGCCCAGGACTGTCAACACTGAGAGACAGGAGCTCTCAGACAAGAGATGCTGGAGACTGAACCTGGGACCTTCTATGTGCCACGCATGTTCTCTACTATGGCCCTTAAGATCCATTGAATTCAGCGGGAATTCATTTTGAGTAAATGTGCTTAGAGCTGGGTGAACAGTGAAATAATCACCTTGTAGGATAATATAAAATGCAATTCCCTGATTTTTCTGACTAGTAAGCAAACCTCACCCTGTTGGATCGTTCTTTTAATTGGATCCCTGGAGGATTTGTATGGAGGCATATTCTGGACATGAAAATGCATTAAAAACAACAACAACAAAATGAAACTAAATGTGCAAGGTTTCTGTTCAGCATAGGTATTAGCAATGATCTCCAGAAGCTTGAACTTTTTTTAAAAAAATATTTTTAATAGAGTTGAAGATATCGCTTGTTGGATCAATCTGCTATAGACCCTCCCCCATTTTTCCTTTAAAGACATTTGGAAAACACATCTCCATTCCGCACACCCATTCCACTCTTTGCTATCTTTCAATAACTTGGTCCTTCACTTTTACATTCCCTAATCTATCCCTTTCTCCTCTGCCTTTCCCATCAATCAACTCCACACAACCACCCTTTGTGAACATCTCTTCCAGTGGAAAGAACACATTGTGAGTTCTGACTGAAGCTATCAAAAATTCATTTTTAAAACCCTGGCAAGTAGGAAAACAGAAGACACTGATGCTCTCATGATTTCACTAGAACACAATTCTGAGGACATGCTATATGCTTCAGAGACTGATAAGGCTGCTCCTGTAATGAGTTGCAGGTTGGCCTTGTCCTTCTTCCAGCTTTTGGATAAAATCCGGGATGTATCCATCACTTCAGATTTTCAGCAGGAAGTCTGAAATGTAAACTGAAATTCTGAACACACTTAGCGGGGAACAAGTCAGTGGGGCTTGCTTTTGAGCAAGCAGACATAGGACTCTGCTGAAAATCAACAACAAAGAAGGGGATGGATGCTCACTCACTACAAAAAGAAGAACAACATCTGATAGTGCTCATTAATGGAGAGAGGACCAAAAGAAACATGGTTTGATCTCTGGTAGATGCTAAAGTAAGTATCCCTAAACATCTGGTTTTAGAGATTCAAGCAAGCTTGCAGAGTACCCTGCCTGAATACTTCTGTTCTGTTGCCTATGGCTAGTCTTCCTTGTATGGACTATTTGGACTAAACCAGGTATTTCCCATCATTCACTTTGTGCTAATGCAGTAAAATACATAGAAGGTACTTTCACCTGCTACGTAGCATCAGTTAGGGCTTCTTCATGACGGATCCTCAATTTTAGAAGGGAGCTGGACAATAGGTCATTGAGAATGTCCAAAAACTCAAATATAGGGTGGCCCAAAAGTAGGTATACAGCCCTCCCGTCAACATTCTAAACAACTATATGGCTGAATTCGGACGACACCATAAGCAACTGGGGTGGGGGAAACAATCGTCAGTTGTATTGACTATCGTGTCATCCGAATGCTGCCACAGTCAACTCAGCACTGATCCTAATCCACACCACGGTTGATTATTTATTACCATGTTGTGTGGGGAGTACCCCCTAGATGAACAACTGTAAAGTTGATTATAACCCCACCGTTGACTATCATGTTGGCTGAATTCAGCCTGTATCTACTTTTGGGCCACCCTGTATATACTACTGGCAAATGTCGATGGTCATCCAAACATGATAATCAGTGGTCTGAAAGGTGAGAAAATGTATGCTTTGAAGGGCGTTCAGGTATTTCAGATGGGATTCTGGGAATTCACCTGTGTTTATCACTATGCATCCCATTTCAGACATGCATAGTAACTCCTTGCTATGAAACATACATATGTTCTATGTGGGGCTCTCAGAATTCACATCATGTAGATGTCAATATTCATCCCATTGCAGACATTGATAGGAATTGCTTCCTATGGAGCAGCTGGATGGAGGATCATCAGCTGCTCTGATACATGTCCACCAGTGTGGGAACCTTTGGGTCAGGATGATGCCTATTTTCAGCAGCCTTGTTACTGCAAATCAGCCTCTGCCATCATTACCTGCCACAGTAGATGGACTGGGTCAGTGATGACTTCTTTCATGTGGGTGTGTGCATAGGGCTGCTCTGCGTAGAGGAGTAACAAACATCAGAATGGGCTAAAACATTGATCTATTGTGTTCAGGCCTAAGCAAACATATATTTATAAAGTTTGGAAAATGTGTTACTTTCTGCCTCCTTTCCAGTTGTTCTTTTCAAATCTCTTGGACCAATTAACTTACAGTATTAACATCAACTAATGTTGTAGTTCATACATCAGTTGTGCTGTGTGTGTGTGTGTGTGTGTGTGTGTGAGAGAGAGAGAGAGAGAGAGAGAGAGGTGAGTGAATGAGTGAGTGAATGAGTGAGTGAGTGACCCACACTCAATGGTTGAGTGTGGGCTGTTGTTGAACTGTGGGTTCTTTGTTTTTCCATAGATTAGTATGTTGTCTGAATTCAGAACAGTTTCTGCAGGGTGGCTAGTTCACCATGCAGTGTGGCTTATTTTGGTTGAACAGCCCTCATTGAGAAGCCATGGTTTGTTGTTGACTTGTTCTGGGTGCTTAACTTAGCTTGTTGTGTGAACAGCCTGGGTGAGAGATTTTAAAGGATAAAATATAATAATTGAACCTATTATTGAAATTTAGAGGGGCAATCCAAAACTTGCATATTTCAAGTACTGTGTGTGTTTTAAATTTCAATTTTGAGTCAATACATAATAGGTTGGAAGAGGTAGAGTAAGTTGGTTGCACTTGAAACCCATTGAATTGAGTGGGGATTAATTTAACCATTACTAGTTGTTCACACTAATTTCAATGGGACCTAAGTTCTGCTTACATAGTCTGGTTCCCACCAAACAACATTGTACATGTGAACTAAGTGATTCAACAGAATAGAGACAACCACATAACTGGATCATTGAATGTCACCCCCTCAGTAGGCATATTGGAGGATTCCATTTGTGTGTGTGTGTGTGTGTGTGAAGTTTGATGGATTTTTTTCTGGTTCGGCCCCACAGATTTCATTTGGCTTCCCTCAGCTGGTGCCAACTTGCTCATTTTTTATCTGGTGCTCCATGAAGTGCAGCCCATGGGGAAGGGATTGAGAGGTAGAATGACCCTTCAGTCCCCAGAAGTTGCCCACTGCTGATTTAAGTAATCAGGGAGAGTGCCTGTTTCAATTAATGTTTACCAGAGGTTGCTGGATATAGACTGACAATACCTCCAGAGTGCTGCCTGGGGCCCGTGCTCCCCTCAGCCCTTAAGTTTGCCAATCTCTTCTTGCAAAAATGGGATGCCTTACTTGCATTGGTTAATGATTCCTAAATATAGTAGAGCATTTTCATTAGCTAGGCTTAACATTCTTCCCTCTAGCCTTCTAGATTTCAGGTAAAACAAAATCCTACTGCTCAATAGATGTTGTCCTTGCAATAATATTGAGGTGGAAACCATATCTCTTGTGCTACTGGGCCTGTTCAGACAACACACTAAGCCATGGTTAGACCGCTAATGCTTTTGCAGCAAATGGCTAGTGATAGGGTGACCAGATTTTGAGGATCCAAAACCCGGACCCCCCCGCCACCCCACCCACCCACCCAAAACAACCCCCCCACCGCACACCTGCACTGCCCCAACCCGTGCCGCCCCCCCACCCGCATGCCTCACATGCCCCCCCGCGCATCCCCCCCGTGCCATGCCACCCCCTCGCCGCCCGCCCCCGTGCTCCTTACCAGCTGGGGCGTCCGGCTGGAGCCCCCACGCTCCTTACCGTCTGGCTGGAGCCCCCGCGCTCCTTACCGTCTGGTCACCCTTTTGGGGGGCTACATTTCCAGATTTGGCCCCCCAAAACAATTTTTCCGCTCGGATGCGGATTTGCTCCCCATTTCCCGGGCATGTCCGGACAAATCCGGGCATCTGGTCACCCTAGCTAGTGAGCATGTTTAAATTGTGGTTATGTAGCCAACATGGTTAGGAATGGTTCACATTATGCTAAGTCATGGTTCACATGACACACTATTTCATAACGTTTAGCTCAAAATGCTTAACCACCGTGGCTTAGCATGTCATCTGCAGGGTTACTGTTTTGCAGTTTTTTTCAAGCAGCCAGGAATGATCTTTTAAATTCCATATTTCAGTCCTTTCTTGGGCACCCTGTTGAATTCTCAACAACTCTATTGCTTCAGAGCTTGGATAACTCAATTACCATGCAAATGGACGAGTTTCTGAAAATGTATATTTCCATCAGATCCACTATGTCTAATTGTCTTTAAAGTTAAATGAATGTTCTGTCCTATGTATGTAATTTATTTTGTGAACTGGAATGGTCAATTGACTGCAATAAAGAATTGTTGTTGTTGTTGTTGGTATAATTAATGCTTAGGAGAGCTGAAAATATACTTCTGCATTGTACTATTGTGTGTTTGGAGCATGTGGAAAGAAGACATTCTAGATGTTAAAAATCTGAGTTTTGAAAACAATGGAAGAAATGGATCGTAATATTGAGGTATGTCATTTTTCCCCCTGGAGACTAAATTCTCTGTTTGTTTTTAGTGAGATTGGAGATGGGCAACCACACCAGATATGAACATTTCATCCTCTTGGGCTTTCTGATTGGACGTAAAGCAGAGGTTCTGTTGGCAATGGTTCTCATAGCTGTGTACACCTTGACATTATTTGGTAATGTGACCATTCTGTTCATCACTTCCACCTACAGCCGCCTCCATACACCCATGTACTTCTTCCTTGGCAACCTCTCCATACTGGACCTTGCTTTTTCAACAGTGACTGTTCCCAGTTTGCTAAAGAGCCTCACATCTGGAGTCAAGACTATCTCCTTCACTGCCTGCATGACCCAGTCCTACTTCTACTTCTTCTTAGGTACCGTGGAGTACTTCCTCTTGACCGCCATGTCCTATGACCGATATGTGGCTATATGCAACCCATTACGCTATCCCATCATCATGAATGGCCGTTTCTGTGTCCAAATGGTGTTGGTTTGCTGGTTGGGTGGTTTTGCCTCTGTCCTCTATCCAACTATCATAATCACCAGGTTCTCTTATTGCAAGCCCAATGTCATTGACCACTTCTTCTGCGATAGTGAACCTCTGCTGAAGATATCCTGCACAGACACAGGCTTGATACAGATAATCAATTTTATTCTGTCATCAGTTGTTATTCTTTGCTCTTTGGTCCTCACTGTTATCTCCTACGCTTACATAGTCTCTGCCATATTGGTTATACCCACCGACACTGGGCGGAAGAAGGCCTTCAACACATGTGCATCACATCTCACTCTGTTCCTAATGGCCACAAGTGTCTCCATCTTGTTGTATGTGATTCCATCTAAGAAATCCACACTGGGAGCCCGCAAAGTCCCAGCACTACTCAGTAGCATAATCAACCCATTTCTGAGTCCTTTTGTCTACACTCTGAGAAACGATTCGGTCAAAAGAATCTTGCAAGAGATTTTTAGTCAGGGAAAAGCAATAATGGCTCAGCACCTGCAGAATCAAGCTTAAATTTTGCAGGGAAACATTGATTTTAATAGCTAGTTAGGAGTCCCCATCAACCCATTTGCTCAGTCATGCAGATATATATATATATATATATATATTGCATTTTGTTTCGATTGCTCTTCTAATGAATTTTGTACAGTACCCTATGATTTGGCAGGAACGGTGGCATCTTGAGTGCCAGAATCAATCAATCAATGAAAAGGTCTGTTGAAACGTAAATAAATGATAAATGAAAAGTACAGAAATTTGTGCATTTAAATAATTTAAGAAACGGCTTCAAGAAAATCTGTGAGCTTACAGAATGTTGATGGCAAGGGGGCATTGCGTGGTGCGAGCATTTGGCGTTTACTCACAAAATATGTGAGCATGACCCTTTCGTAGCTCTGAACATGATAACGAGCATGTGCCCGCCAAACATATTCACCAATTGTCAAACACGTGCCTGTGCTCATCTTCTTCCCAATTCCTGGTTCTGTGTGTGCAAATTTCCTCATCAGATTGAATCGGACGTGTTCTAATATATGGAAGAAATTTGCAGAAATTAGGAAATTTGTGCAAATTTTGGGACAATCTACAGAAATTTGGGGAGATTTGTACAAATCATTTGTGTTCGATTGGCAGAAGTTGCTTGTTTCAACAAAATGAGCAGTGATTGCAAACGTGTCTGAGAATTGGGTATAAGATGATGTTTGGATAATCTTAGCACTCATGAACATTCATTTGCCTATTGCTAATTGGGCCTACGGAGAGTGTAGAAAGGAAAATGTTCTAAAGAAATTAGGGGTAAGGTAGAATGTAGCCACTGTTCAGGCATGAGAATTTATGAAAGAAAAGAATATACACACTGCTAGGAAAACACACATACACACACACTTCCACATATTTTGCCCTGCCTGGCATGAGCTGGCAAGCCATTGGATGATTCACTGGATTACGCCTTGCTCCTCGCACTGAGTCCACATTGATTGTGCAGTAACAGAGGTCCCATTGACTTCTATAAATTTATTTATGTATCCTATCTACGTCTAAACAAGCCCAGTGTGTATAAAAGCACAAATAAAGTAAATTGATTTGAATTTCACCAGGTGCCGCATGGATACAAATGACACCTGCTGAAATTCCCTTTTCTATTCCACTGTTAAAGCCCTGTATTCCTTTTCATATGGTCATCCTACTAATTACATTTTTAAAAAAAGTAATAATACCCCCGCGGCCCAGCGGAGCACAACAGCCCGCATTAGGCAAGCCCTTCAGGAGCCTCACAGCAGCCAGGCAGACCAAAAGGGAATTTCAGCAGATGTCATTTGTATCCATGCGGCACCTGGTGAAATTCCCTCTTCATCACAAAAGTTAAAATTGCAGGAGCTCTGCTCTCTTTTGTATCTGGTCACTCTAGTATAGCTCCTGCAGCTTTAACTGTCATATGGTCACCCTTGTTTCCCAACATACTGCTTCCAATACTGTAGGTAGAATATTTGCCTCTTTATGATCTCAAGCCTAAAAAAAAGCATCTTGTTTCCCAACATACTGCTTCCAATACTGTAGGTAGAATATTTGCCTCTTTATGATCTCAAGCCTAAAAAAAGCATCTTGTTTCCCAACATACTGCTTCCAATACTGTAGGTAGAATATTTGCCTCTTTATGATCTCAAGCCTAAAAAAAAAAAAAAACATTTGTACACACCAGTCTCCTGGTACTGGTCATCCTACTATTAATTAATTGTAGCTGATAGGAAAGGGTTAAATCGTGGGAGCTGCAAGGAATTAAGAAAAAAGGAGAGGGGGTTTCGCCATTTCTTGAGCGCTCCTTAATTAGGGCTGCCCAAATGATAATGGACGGGTGGTGTGTGTGCGCGCGCGCGGGCAGCGGCGGCGGCAGGCTTGGCAGCGTATCCTGGCTGCCGAGGCCGGGTGTCTGGAGCGGAGGGGCCATTCAGGCCGCCCCTCAGGGAGCTGTGGCGGCGCATTGAACGCCCTCCCCATCATCCTCTTCATCATCAACCTACCCCCGCGGACCAGCGGAGCACAACAGCCCGCATTGGCAAGCCCTTCAGGAGCCTCATAGCAGCCAGGCAGAGCCTCTGCTGCCCAGGAACCGGCCCGCACGCGAGGGCACCGGCGGGGCGCACACACAACGCCGGCGAGGGGGAGGAGAAGGGGAGGAACAAAGGATCAAAGAGATCGAGAGAGGAAAGCAGACACGAGCCCTGTAATGGATACTAGCAAGGATCAAAGGGATCGAGACCAGAGTGATCCTTCCTTGCACGCATGGCTGCAAAACTCAGCTAGGCTCAGCCGTTCTGCTTGAGTAAAAAGTGAAAGTAGGAAAGGAAACACGAGCCCTGTAATGGATACTAGTAGCAAGGATCAAAGGGATCGAGACGAGAGAGTGTTTCCTTTTCTTCGCGGGAAGCGGGAGGGGAAGACCGGGCCTCTGTGGAAAACTTTTTGAAACATTTAATTTAAAAATTCCATAGCCATCAAATGCCTGGACCTATCATTCTGAAATTTCTGACACATATCTACCCCTAACCCATCTACAAAGTGAGCAATGTTCAGACTTCTAACTTTTAAAATAAAAAAGTTATAGGTGTTTCTTTCCTCATTGTTTCAAAAATTAATTGCCACACAAGGCAAGCTCCAATGTTTCTGAAATTTCACACACATATCAAGCCATGTGGTACCTGTAATGTGCCCATGTTTCCTGTTTGTATCTTCAAAAATAAAAAAATGGGAGGCATAACTGTATTTACCCCACTACTACCCATTTTTCTAAAAGTAATTGCCACATAAGGCAAGCACCTACGTTTTTGAAATTTCACACACATAGGTCCCAAGGTACCACCTACAATGTGGCAAAGTTTCATGTATGTAACTTTAAAAATGACAAAGTTATAGGCATTCCTGGGTATTTATTAAAAAATTAATTGTCACATAAGGCAAGCACCTATGTTTTTGAAATTTCACACACATAGGTCCCAAGGGACCACCTACAATGTGGCAAAGTTTCATGTGTGTAACTTTAAAAATAACAAAGTTATAGGTGTTTCTTTCCTCATTGTTTCAAAAATTAATTGCCACACAAGGAAAGCGCCAATGTTTCTGAAATTTCACACACATATCAAGGCAAGTGGTACCTGTAATGTGCCCAAGTTTCCTGTTTGTATCTTCAAAAATAAAAAAATGGGAGGCATAAATGTATTTACCCCACTACTACCCATTTTTCTAAAAATTAATTGCCACATAAGACAAGCACCTACGTTTCTGAAATTTCACACACATAGGCCCCAATGTACCACCCACAATGTGGCAAAGTTTCATGTGTGTAACTTTAAAAATGAAAAAGTTATAGGTGTTTCTTTCCTCATTGTTTCAAAAATTAATTGCCACACAAAGCAAGCACCTATGTTTCTGAAATTTCACACACATATTAAGCCAAGTGTTACCTGTAAAGTGCCCATGTTTCCTGTTTGTATCTTTAAAAATAAAAAAGTGGGAGGCATAACTGTATTTACCCCACTACTACCCATTTTTCTAAAATTAATTGCCACACAAGGCAAGCACCTGTGTTTCTGAAATTTCACACACTTAGGCCCCAAGGTACCACCTATAATGTGGCACAGTTTCATATGTGTAACTTTAAAAATGAAAAAGTTATAGGCATTCCTGGTTATTTATTAAAAAAATAATTGCCACAAAATGCATGCACCAATCTTTCTGAAATTTCTCACAGATAACTATCCCTAACCAGTCTACAATGTGCCCAAGTGTCATCCTTCTATCTTTAAAAATGAAGAAGTTATAGGCATTTTTGTAAAACAATACTTGGCTATGGGAAAAAGCATTCAAAATGGTGTCCGATCCGCCGATCCGATTCGATCTGGATCGGACCTCAGCGGATCGGATTGGATCAGATCGGAGGGTTGGTCAGATCAGATCGGATCAGATTTTTCTGATTTTGGGGCGGATCGGATTCGGATCGTGGATCGGATCTGATCCGATGCACACCCCTAATAAGGAGGCTCAAATACAGTCGAATGAGACCTCATGTAAACATCATTTTGTAACAATGGTGGAAATACACCCAACGACAAAGGAACAATCTAGCAGACCTGTAATATGTAAGCGACCACCACCTGGGAAAGATTCATCTGCAATAATTAGGATACAAGAAGTGGATTTCTCCTCTCACTTGCCCCCCACTGTTTTCCGGATAGTGCCAAAAACAACATGCTAGCTTTAAACAACTATTGGATAATGGGAATATGCTGAAGATTAGAGAATCAATTATTAGAAAGATTGAGGACCCCTTTTACTTGTATCAAACCCTAGTAGATAAGCTGAGGCCCTTTCTAGTTAAACCTGGATGGCCAAGGAAGTGCCAAACCATGTACGGCCAGACAAAATTTGGCAAAGTCAACCAGATCTCTGAGAAAGGATAAAATGGAAAGAAATATCAGAAGAAATCTGATACAGAGAGGAGAGTATAAGACACTTATAAGATCAAAAAAATTGAGCTATGCAACTATTTACTGGAAAGATCTAGGACAATGGGAAGCGATTCTGGCACTTGGTAGCTTGGGGCCTAAAGAACCCCAAGCTCGAGACTGCAGGGCAAATATCGATGGAAAGATGGTTGGAACACTTTGGACAACTGCTGGCGGGTTTGGGGGCAACTCAGACAGCGCAAACTGACCCGGAAGACAAGCAGTCCCAAACTTTGACTAAGACTAAGACTCAGACTTTAGACCTTTTACCTATGTGGTCCCCAGTAACGGAAGGGGAAATTAAAAGTCTTATTCGCCAGCTAAATTGTGGAAAGGCCCTGGGCGGGGATATGTTACCTTCTGAAATTTTTCAAGTGAACCCTGCCTGGTGGTGCCCAATATTGGCAACACTCTTCACATCAATTGATGAAACTGGCATTCTCCCAAGGGGGTGGACATCAAGTATAATAGTGCCGATATATAAGAAGGGTAATCCACAGGATCCTAGCAACTACCGCCCGATAAGTTTATTGGATGTCCCTGCCAAATTATATGCAAGGCATTTACTAGAAAAACTAGAACAATGGGTAGAGGAATTTAATATTCTCTCACCACTGCAGGCTGGTTTCCGAAAAGGTTATAGTACAATTGATCAGTGTTTTGTCCTGAATTATATCATACAAAAATATGTGAATAACCCACCAAAGAAGCTGTATGTTGCTTTTGTTGATCTCTCCTCCGCATTTGATTCTATAGATAGGCAGAGGCTATGGAACAAGCTGCAGGACTTGGGGGTTGAGAGGTGTCTTCTCTCTCTTATGCAATGTTTGTATACCAATACAGATGTTAAAATATGATATGGGCTAGCAGGATCCCTTACTGACCCAATTTCTACATCAAAGGGTGTCAAGCAAAGTTGCATTCTAGCCCCTCTGTTGTTTAATTTATATATTAATGATATAACTCAAAAGTTACTTAGCCCCACCTTTTTTCCTCCTGCAATAGGGGGGAAAAATTCCTGTACTACTCTATGCCGATGACATGGCTCTTCTCTCACTAACTCAGGTAGGCATGAGGAGACTGCTTGATCAGTTGGGACTATATTGTAAACAGGAGTGCCTAGCTATTAATTACAATTATACTAAAGTTGTCATTTTTGCTAAAAGACGTATTCGACACAAATGGTCCCTTTGTGGGCAATCTATTGAACAAACACAAACGTTTAAATATTTAGGCCTCCAATTTTCAGAAAATACCTTGTGGCATGCCCATATTAGAACAATTTCAATTTCAGCTAACCGCCTGTTAGGCACAATTAAAAAGCTATATTATACGAAGGGACACCATTTAGTTGAACCTGTAGTTAAAGTCTATATTGCCAAGATTGTAGCACACATTTTATATGGTGCAGCAATATGGGGCGTTTATTACAGGAATGAACTGGAACCTGTTCAAAATAATTTTCTACGTACTCTCTTGGCAACAGCTCCTAACATTCCAGGAGCACTATTAAGAACAGAACTAGGATTACCTTCATTGAAAGTTCGCATACATAAATCTGTAATTTTTTATATTAAAAAACTTTTACAGATGCCTGATCAGTACTTGGCCAAACTGTGCTTTTTGGACCTACAGGACAGAGAAGGTTGGGTGTGTTTAGGGAAATATCTGATGTCTTCCTACTCACCTTCCCTAATAACAACTCTTTGTGAGATGTCAAACCGCCTAATACGGGACATGCTATTTGGCAAGGACGCTAGGGAGGATTTAGATTATACTAAAGAATGTAAACTGTCTTATTAGTATTCTAAATGTAAGTTAGATCATAAGATGGCTATATATCTCAAGGAGATTACCTTTTTCCCAGTCAGAAGAGCCTTTACTCAACTCAGATTTCAGACAATGCCTACAGAACTCTCAAAAGGAAGATATCAAAATTGTCCTGTAAAAGAATGTCTCTGTATATGTGGTGTAGGCCAGATTGAAGATGTGATTCATTACGTCCTTCAGTATAAGCTCTATAGAGCCCCATGGAACAACTTCATATCTCCTCTTCTGAGATCTCCGGAAGGCCATTCGGAGGATTTTAAGATCAATTGGCTGCTGGCAGATAAGGATAAATTTGTAAGTTATAATGTAGCTTTATTTACTATAGCAGCACTGAAATTAAGGAAGGTGTTTCTGGGGGAGGAAGAATCTGTCCATGTGTAAAGGAAATGTCGAGGTAGGATGGTTATTTGGCTATAATTTTATAAATAATTCATACTGTTTTAATGAATCTTTGGGCTAATCGAGCTGAGGTTTTAATGATTGTATGATTTTGTTGAATGTTGATATGGCCATTGGCTTCCAACAATAAAGGCATGATGATGATGATGATGAGTATATTTGTGAAATATTCAGCAAAATATTCAGATATTCATAGCAGAATCCAGTCATTATTAAACTTCATGAAAATCTCAACTCACAAAAATCTCACAAAAAGAAGTTTGGATTGGCAGTGGGGAAAGAAACTGGATTTCAACTTTGTTTGGAATCCAGAGCAGTTAGCATGTAGATGCCACATATAATAATAATAATAATAATAATAATAATAATAATAATAATATAGTCTTTATGGAATAATTTGGTCCATAGCATGAGCCTCTTGCATCAGAGACAAAATAAGTTGCCTGCTCCTTAGAGAAGCAGCACTAATATCCCATGTGTACTCTAACAATGAAAAAAGCTTAATATTTCTTCAGCTCCATGCTTAGGTATATCAGCATGTACCATCACCTATAAGAGGTTGCTTTCATGTTCGCTACGGTTGTAAAGTGATGGACACATACATGCAATAAGCATTTACAGAGGTTGCTGGTTTGTGATGTAACTAAAATCTCTTCTAGAAGGCGTTAAGGTAAAAAAAAGTAATAATGTTAAACTGCCTGAAAGTAGACTTAAGGGTTGAAACTCAATCTTTTGCTTTGCTTGGACAGCAGGAGAGGGTCACCTCTAACGAACCCAGGAAGGGCCTTCTGTTGATGTAGATTAAGGATGGTGAGTATTTTGTTAGGAGCAAACTTTTGGGAGGTTGGTGGAGATGGTTTTGAGTATTCAATTTTTGACTTGGAATTGTGTTTATTTACAACATCATCTGTAAATGGCATTCCTGTGTCTACATTGTGCCTTTGATACAAATATACAAATCAGAAAGGGTCCTGTGTGTGCAAACAAGATAACATGAATTGTTTTCTGAATTGTTTATTACATTTGTTATGACTGTAGTTCTGTTAAAATAAAAAGTATCTAAGGCTGTGAACAGCAAGTGAACCAGTGTGTGTGGGAAGGACCATAGGGCTGGATTTTTAAAAGACAAAATGTATCGGGTACAAATTCAGTGGCTCAAATTCCTCCTTCCTAAAAGATTAATTTAAAAACTAATTTTAAAACTTCCTTTTATTCACACTGGATTTAAATCCTGAAAATCACATGTCAGTTTTGAATAATTGTCTGAATATGATATCATGTGAGATTAGTTTTAATTATAATATCACTCATTGAGGGACAGTCCACTATATACCAACACACAACCCTATGCCACACATATGTACAAGTAATGTCATTTATAAAACCATTAAGTCTAGGATGCAATTGAGAGATGAGTATGTTTGTCAGTGAGGTTCATCATATTTCTCATTTGTTACTGAATTTAGCCCAAACCAGCTTTTTCCAACCTTGGCTCCTCAGATGTTGTTGGATTGTAAATCCCAAAACAGCGGTGAGAGGTATTAGGGATCTAGAACTTACCAGTGTTCAATTTCCTTTGCAATACGGCCAGTAGAGGCCATTGGCTTTGTGTAGTAATATTTGCAACTATTTGCAAACAAAAGTACTTGTTGAACATCGTTGGAGGCTCACCACTGAAGAATACTCCAAAAGTCTGCTGTTCCCAGAGGTCTTCCGGTGATGGTGGGAGGGAGGCTTCCAGAACTAAAGGTGCTTTGAGAGCACAAACTCAGTTCTCTTTCGCCATGATACAGTCATCCAGATGACCTCCCTCCAAATCCACAACAATATGTTTACAGACTGTGTTGAGAATCACGATCAATGACTTAATCCAATCAAAATACAGCCCTAATGATTCATTTATTTTCACTTTACTTTTAGGGCTACCCCAAAATGCTGAATAACACCATGGTGAGGGAATTCATACTCTTGGGCTTCACTCACAACCGTCGGCTTGAAATCTTTCTATTTCTCTTTTTATTCATCACGTATCTTTTGACAATATTGGGGAACACAGTAATTATTGTGATCACATTGGTGAGTCATCAGCTCTATACTCCTATGTATTATTTCCTTCGACACTTTGCCATTTTGGAGATTGGGTTCACCAGCACTGTTATTCCCAAAGCTTTGGCCAACATGGCCACTGGCCATAGGACAATCTCTTTACCTGGTTGCTTCCTGCAGTTCTATTTGTATTTTGTCCTGGGAACCACAGAATTCTTTCTGCTGGCAGCCATGTCCATTGACAGATATGTGGCCATCTGCAACCCTCTTCACTACCCCACCATAATGAGTGATAAAATCTGCTCATTGCTTGTGCTTGGCTCTTGGGTTGGGGGTATATCTTTAATTATGAGTCCAGCAGTTGTATTATTGCAGATGCCATTCTGTGGCCCAAACATCATCAATCACTTTTTCTGTGACAACGGACCACTGATCAAACTTGCATGTGTTGATACAAGTGCGTTAGAATTAATGGATTTCCTCACTGCTATTCTGTCCCTCCTTGGGACTTTGGCCATAAACATTGCGTCCTACAGCAACATTATTTCCACTATTATGCACATCCCATCAACCACAGGGAGGCAGAAGGCCTTCTCCACTTTTGCTTCCCATATCACTGTGGTCTCCATCACTTATGGCAGTTGCATTTTCATGTATATCAAACCAAGAGGTAACAGCAACTTAGACTTTGGCAAAGTGGTTGCTGTTCTTAACACTGTTGTGTCTCCTCTATTGAATCCTTTCATTTATTGCCTGAGGAACAAGCAGGTCCAAGCTGCCTTTAAGGATACGTTTAGACTGTATAAAATGGTTTCTAAGAACCCAAGACGATCGAGGATATGACTGACATCAGCACAGACATGAAAATTTAATGCTAACTTTGAATCAAGCCATTTTTTCTTTGCCAACCTGTAACAATGAATTTTATCCAAGGATTGCATGTCAGTGACGAATCGATGCTAAGTGCGAAAAGTATCTAATACAAATAAAATCCAAATCATTTTTGGTATGAAATTATGAATATGAATTTAATATCAAATTTCAATTTGGTCATCAAAATACCAAAGCTTTTCAAAACTCAAATTGGCGAGATCCTTTACAGAAAAAATAAATGAATCTGAATTCTAAAGAAATACAGTGCTAAGCATTAACCTCCTTAACATTCGAAACAACAATGTACTCCACTCAAGATGTCTACAGCATTTTCTCCTAATCGCAGCCTTCAATGTGGATTTTTTGTTGTTGAAAAACAATATTGTGAGACTGAAATATGTTGAGTTTGCTTATCTATCTCCCATGTATCTTCTAGTTTTGCCTTTATGAGGTGTCTCTTTTTATGCGAAAGACACAGTGAGGATTTTGCATTGTGTCACTCAGATTTTTCATTTACTTTTTTAAAAACTTGGGCCTTCACAGTGGATCTCATACAGAAAATAATAATAAAAGCCACAAATAAAATTAAAACAGAACCAACAGTAGTAACAGTGAGGAAAAACAACAACAACATGGTGCCTTTCATCAAATGATGTGGGCTATGTTTTCACCTAGTTCCTATACAATAGAAGATCCTTGCAAATATTTTTGTCCCCAGTTGCCATTCAGCCGAGATCTAAACGTGGGAGCAATTTGAGGAGGGCCTCAGAACACGATCTTGTGGAATGGGACTATCACATTCATACAGGACAAGGCAGTCTGCTTCCAGGTCATTCACAGAGTTATAGATCAAAAGCAGCAGTTTTGAATTTTACCCATAAATAAATGGGGAAGATCATGCTGATATTTGGACACCTGCAGAGTATGTTTGTTACAGTAGGTCCTCTCCACTCATATGAGCTTCAAAGTCAGTCCAAGGTTGACACAAACAGGGCATTCACAGTGTCCTCTCACACTCTTGCATCTATGGTCTTATTTCTGCAGATGAAATGCAATCTCTTAGAAGCTTCAGGCCATGGCGAACAAGCTTAATGCATTATCTATGGTGAGGCAAACAGAAGGATTGCTTAAGTTACATTCAGTCTACATTTTTCAGAGCCCATCACATTCTACATCCTTAATGCTTTCTAGATGTGTCTTGGGGGGGGGGTTGGCTCAGAAACTAGCGATCTCAGCAATTTTATTGCACATATTATTCCATCCCCTTGCACCTGGAGGGAACATAGGAGCAATGTTTCATAGATAACGGTGAAGAAATATTCAGCAAAATATTCAGATATTCATAGCAGGGATGTGTATTGTATCGTTAAAATGTCCGATAACAACACAATATGGTCTTTATTGGACATCTGATTAACAATAACGATACGATAGGCAAACTTACAATAATTATCGGAGATGATAAAAATCCTACGATAATTATCGGATTTTTATCATTTTATTGGAAGGCTCTTTCTCTTTTGCCCCCACATGGAGGGAGCTAGAAGGTGGGGTGTGCTTGCTTAGACTGACAGATTCAGTGACCAATCATGCAGCAAGGATTTCAGCAGGCTCCAATCACAATGTTGGAGGAGGGCTAAGGATATCCCCACATAAAACCCCCACACTTGGTGTTCCAGCTCTGTTGGGAGCTAGGCATTGAGGGGAGAAAGGTGGATTTCGTTGGAGCTCTGTCCTGGCTCCTGGGTCTTATAGTTACTTGGTGGGGAATTGTTGGAGATTCATTGTAGTCTTGCATCTTTCTGTTCCCTTCTCTGTCTCAGGTTCGTTTGCCTGTTTGTTGTTTGTGTGTTTGAGTTATAATTTTTATACATTTTCTGGTTGGTTTGATTGAAGGGTTAGGTTAGCGTGAGTGGGGGTACTGTGACTGAGTGAGTGTGTTTTGTCCCCTTCCCTGTTTAAATTTCATATATATATATATATATATACACACACACACACACACACACACACACACACACACACATATATATTATATTTCTCCCTCTCTCTTTCTGAGTGTGTGTGTTGCTTGATCGACTGTGAGTGTGCTGGTGTGTCCTATTGCCTGCTACACAGGATATCACTCACTCCACGATCTGCGTGGTCAAAATAGCACACGAAGTCACGAACTGTGGGCAAAGCATAGATTGTAAGTATTCAATCACTTTGCAGCAGTATGAAATGGGGCTCTAAGACGTGCCTTGGGCGAAGTGGCTCTGGGTCTAAGAGAGATGCTGTTGCTGCTTGGGGCAGTTCTGGGGTGGCTGTCTCTCCCCCAGTGAAATCAAGCGCACACCTTCCTTGGCACTAGCCTGGCCTGCAGTGTCAAGCTGCTTCCTCCTGCAAGATGTATTCTTTCTTAGGCTACCCCTCTGGAATCGAACCTGGATTCCCTGTTAACTAATAGGGATGTTGTGGAACCAGGCAACTTGCTTCACCTAATTCCACTGTACTAGCAGCATTGGTGAAGGACTTCAGCAGCATCCCTCACACCTTGACTTTATTTTATTTTGCCACTGCTCCATCCAATGTTTCCAGTCTGGACTGCTTTAGTGAGGGACTGCAAGCAAAGCATCCCTCACACATTATTTTTCTTTCTAAAGACACTGCTCCATCCAATGAATGTGCCCAGTGTGGACTGCTTTAGTGAGGGACTGCAAAGCATCCCTCTCACACATTATTTTTCTTTTTTAAATACACTGCTCCATCCAATGTTTCCAGTCTGGAGGGACTGCTTTAGTGAGGGACTGCAGTCAGTGTATGCATGGCATTCCAGTGACAGCGCCTTGACAGATTCCTGTATTATTATTTTTTATCACTACATCCCTGGGTCTGCTCCTTATAGACTCCATTAGTGAGGGACTGCAGAAGCATCCTCCTCATGCATTTCCTTTTTTTTTTTTGAGACTCTGGTCCAGCCAATGTGCCTGCCTACCTTTACCCAGAACATGACTATTCCCTCCGCTCCAGCCTATGTGCCCACCTCTACCCAAAACGTGACTTTTATTTTCCTCCGCTCCAGCCAATGTGCCTGCCTACCTCTACCCAGAATGTGACTATTCCCTCCACTCCTGCCAATGTGCGCAACTCTGGCACAAAGAACTGCCAACCTGCCTGCAGGGTGATGGCGGGCAGACTGGGTCATTTTTGAAGCATGATGAGGTCAAGGTGGTGCGTGAGGGTTGTTTTGATGGGATCCACAGTTGTCAAAGCAGCACATGTATATGCTTCTGCTAGGATCCTCCAGGTTGCCCCACTGTAGGGGTATCTCCTGGCCCAATGAGGCCCTGCCTGGGTAAGGATGGCTCTAAAATAACTGTAATGCCCATGCTATTCCCCTACCCCCAAATCCTTTTATTTGTACTTAGACATGTGTGGCCTAATTTAGAGACAAGGCAGCAGTTCTGCTACTGTGGTGGAGTGCATCCACTGACTGTGCCATGCACACATAGACGCGGATAATAATATGCTTTTAGTTTTAGTGGGAACATCCAGGTTTCTGCACAGCAGGGGTATCTCCTGACCCTCCGAGGCCCTGCCTGGCTAAGGCTGTCTCTTTAAGAAAGGTCTTCTACCCCCTGCTCCTGTGGTGACACCCCAGAGTCCGTGCGCTGGCGGGCAGACTGGGTCACCTGAGAAGCGACAGGGCAGCATGGTGTGGGACCACTTTGAGGTGGCAGCGGATCCCCACTTTGCTGTCTGTTGGCATTGCAAGGCCTCCATTAGCATGTATGCTTCTGCTAGGATCATCCAGGTTGCCCCACTGCAGGGGTATCTCCTGCTCCTCCGAGGCCCTGCCTGGCTAAGGCTGGCTCTTCAAGAAAGACTGTGAAATTCCCACTTTTGAGAAACATCCTTCTACATCCAACTGTCTCCCCCCCACAATCCTCTCCCCTCATTATTCCTTTTATGATTTAGGGATAGGTCCTCCTCAGCCAGGTGCATCTCCAGATAGAGATGGGTGAGTTTCTGGATTCCTGAGAACCAGTCACCTCATTGACTTCACCTACTTCAAACCTGTAACATGGAAAATTAAGAAGTTTTAGGCCCTTCTGACTAAAAAAATCAACTCTAGAATCTATAGGTCAAAATGGAGAAACGGTATAATATCGGATTTCTGATATAATTGGAAATATGATACGATACAGTTATCATATGATATTATCGGAGATGATATTTCATTTGGTCAGAAATTCCGATAACAATATGATACAATATTTTTGGGCGTGCACATCCCTAATTCATAGAAGAGTCCAGCCATTATTAAAGTTCATGAAAAACTCAACTCACAAATATCTTACAAAAAGAAGTTTGGGTTGACAGTGGGGAAAGAAACTGGATTTCAACTTTGTTTGGAATCCAGAGCAGTTAGCATCCATGTAGATGCCAAATAGAACAACAACAACAACAACAATAACAATAATAAAATAGCCTTTATGGAATAATTTGGTCTGTAGCATGAGCCTCTTGCATCAGAGACACAATAAGTTGTCCACTCCTTAGAGAAGCAGCACTAATATCCCATGTGTATTCTAACAATGAAAAAAGGCTTAATATTTCTTCTGCTTTATGCTTAGGTATATCAGCACTTACCATCACCTATAAGAGGTTGCCTTCATGTTCGCTACTGGTATAAAGAGATGGACACATACATGCAATAAGCATTTACAGAGGTTGCTGGTTTGTGATGTAACTGAAATCTCTTCTAGAAGACATAAAGGTAAACAATAATAATGCTACACTGCATGAAAGTAAGGGTTGAAACTCAATCCCTTGCTTTGCTTGGACAGCAGGAGTGGGTCACCTCCAGTGAACCTGGGAAGGCCCTTCTGTTACTGTAGATTGAGGATGGTGAGAATTTTGTTGAGAGCAAACTTTTGGGAGGTGGATGGAGATGGCTTTGAGTATTCCATTTTGTACTTGGAATTGTGTTTATTTGCAGCAGCATCAGGAAATGGTATTCCTGTGTCTACATTGTGCCTTTGATACAAATGTACACATCAGAAAGGGTCCTGTGTGTGCAAACTAGATAACATGAACATCAATCTTGTTTTCTGAATTATTGTTAATTGCATTGGTTATGACTGTAGTTCTGCTAAAATAAAAAGTATCTAAGGCTGTGAACAGCAAGTGAACCAGTGTGTGTGGGAAGGACCATAGGGCTGGATTTTTAAAAGACAAAATGTATCGGGTACAAATTCAGTGGCTCAAATTCCTCCTTCCGAAAAGATTAATTTTAAAAATAATTTTAAAACTTCCTTTTATTCACACTGGATTTAAATTCTGAAAATCACATGCCAGTTTTGAATTATTTTCTGAATACGACATCATGGGAGATTAGTTTTAGGTCTAATATCAGTCATTGAGGGACAGTCCATTATATTCAAACACACAGTCCTACGCCACACACATGTACAAGTAGTGTCATTTATACAACCAATTAGTCTAGAATGCAATTGATAGATGAGTATGTTTGTCAGTGAGGTTCATCATATTTCTCATTTGTCACTGAATTTTGCCCAAACCAGCTTGTTTCAACCTTGGCTCCTCAGATGTTGTTGGATTGTAAATCCCAAAATAGTGGTGAGAGGTTTTAGGTATCTAGTACTTACAGAAGAATACTCCAAAAGTCTTCTGTACCCAAAGGTCTTCTGGTGATGGTGGGAGGGAGGCTTCCACAACTATAGGTGCTTTGAGAGCACAAACTCATTCTCTTTCCCATGATATGGTCATCCAGATGACCTCCCTACAAACCCACAATGATATATTTTCTGACTGTGTTGAGAGTCACAGATTAATGACTTAATCCAATCAAAATACAGCCCTAATGATTCATTTATTTTCACTTTGCTTTTAGGGCTGCCTCAAAATGCAGAATAATACCATGGTGAGGGAATTCATACTCTTGGGCTTCACTCACAACCGTCGGCTTGAAATCTTTCTTTTTCTCTTTTTATTCATCACGTATCTTTTGACAATTTTGGGGAACACAGTAATTATTGTGATCACATTGGTGAGTCATCAGCTCTATACTCCTATGTATTTCTTCCTTCGACACTTTGCCATTTTGGAGATTGGGTTCACCAGCACTGTTATTCCCAAAGCTTTGGCCAACATGGCCACTGGCCAAAGGACAATCTCTTTACCTGGTTGCTTCACACAATTATTTCTCTACTATGTTCTTGGAGCCACAGAGTTCTTTCTACTGGCAGCCATGTCCATTGACAGATATGTGGCCATCTGCAACCCTCTTCACTACCCAACCATAATGAGTGATAAAATCTGCTCATTGCTTGTGCTTGGCTCTTGGGTCGGGGGTATATTTTTAATGATGAGTCCAGCAGTTGTATTATTCCAGATGCCATTCTGTGGCCCAAACATCATCAATCACTTTTTTTGTGACAACGGACCGTTGATTAAACTTGCATGTATTGACACAAGTGTGTTAGAATTAATGAGTTTACTCACTGATACTCTGATCCTTTTTGGGACTTTGGCCATAAACATTGCATCCTACAGCAACATTATTTCCACTATTATGCGCATCCCATCAACCACAGGGAGGCAGAAGGCCTTCTCCACTTTTGCTTCCCATATCACTGTGGTCTCCATCACTTACGGCAGTTGCATTTTCATGTATATCAAACCAAGAGGTAACAGCAACTTAGACTTTGGCAAAGTGGTTGCTGTTCTTAACACTGTTGTGTCTCCTCTATTGAATCCTTTCATTTATTGCCTGAGGAACAAGCAGGTCCAAGCTGCCTTTAAGGATACGTTTAGACTGTATAATATGGTTTCTAAGAACCCAAGATGATTGAGGATATGACTGACATCAGCACAGATATGAAAATTAAATGCTAACTTTGAATCAAGCCATTTTACCATTGCCAACGGATAACAATGCATTTCATTTCAGGACTGAATGTCAATTACGAATCGATACTAAGCGCGCAAAGTATCTAATACAAATGAAATCCAAATCATATTTGGTATGAAAGTATAAATTTGAATTCAATATCAGACATTAAGTATCCTGATGCAGACCTTGTCATACTTTCAATAGATTCATTGAAATCAATGGGAGTTAAGATATTTCTCGATAACTTACATGCTCTTGATTTCAATGGGCCTCTTCTAAACATGACTAAGTCTGGATCCAGCCCTCCATTTGGAATGCCTAGTACATTTTAAGAACAGATATAAATCTTGCTCTTAGCAAAGCCAGCTGAAGCAAGATGGTCAAAGCTGGTGAATTGGTTCATGTGCCAATACCCTGTTTATTCAACATGGTTAGGGGTGAGATTACCAAGGTTGAAGACATGAGGCAAAATGCCAGGAGCAAGAACAATGCATTAAAATGTGTAATCTAACTCCAAGCAACAGTCTTGTTGCTTGAATCTAGTGATGGATTTGCTCTCCGAAACATACCAAGGCTCTTTCCTGTCCCCCGAATCAGGATTCACCTGGCCCAAGGGCCCTCAAAAACCTGGCACCAACATCATACACAATTCAGCCTTATCATTTTTGTTTTGTATAAGTGATACTGTGGAATGACACTTGCCTATCTGGACATCAGGAAAAACTTCCTGACTGTTAGAGCAATACGACAATGGAACCAATTACCTAGGGAGGTGGTGGGCTCTCCCACATTAGAGGCATTCAAGAGGCAGCTGGACAACCATCTGTCAGGGATGCTTCAAAGTATGTATGTTCCTGCATTGAGCAGGGGGTTGTACTTGATGGCTTTATAGGCCCCTTCCAACTCTACTATTCTACTATTCTATGATTCTATGATTCTACAATCTCTGCTGGTATCAGAACTGAACATCTCCTGATTTGGATCTTAAAGACTAACTTCTGCTATCTCATGCATGTTACATCTCCCCTCTATTTCTGGAGCCTTGCTGCCTATCTTTTCTGTGTTGGAGTTTTGGTTACCTGCCAGATTGTCATACCCATTATCCATTTGGCTCGCTTGGAAAGCATTCAATTCATATTTGTGTCTCATTTTGACCTGAAGCTAAAAGTATTCTATCTAAATAGTCATCACATACCCACGTACTAGTTTGTGATAATCTTCACCACCACCCCTGTGGGAAAGCAATGACAAGGAGCCTGAGGAAGGTTTCACCTAGCTCCTGACATTATGCCTCTCATAAAGAAATGATGGACAGGATGGATCTCAGTGCACAAAGCAGTGGTAACAATGAGTAATGTGCTCAGGATGATGCAGGATTTAGAAACATGTGAGAAATTAGTTTCAGGTTTTTTTTGATCAACGTTCACCCAGATTGCATCATCCAATATAGGGATGTCCATTGCCTTTTGGGGTTCACAGGAGTTCTGCAGTGCACCCAACTCAGCTCACTTTTGCGAGCTGAATTACATGGTTTCCCCACCTTCCAGGGACTTTTAACATTTGGGAGGGAGGGTGTTGGGATTTTGGTAATAATTTGCACAAATTATGACTGTAAATTAACTTTTTACGCATGAAGATGGTGATGAGGATGAGGAAATTTTATATCTTGTCCAACATATCGTGCACCAGGTTGGGCCAACTGGCGGAAAATGCAACGGGGTTCAGGAGGCTGAGCCAACAAAGGCCCAATGATCTCCACCCCACAACTGTGAATTGAGGAATTGTGTTGTTTTTGAGTGTTGCTAATTCATATATCTATATCTGTGTGGTGCATTGGCTAAAGTGTTGGTCTGGGAGTCAGGAGATTCCATTTCTAGTCCCCACTTTTTGGAAACCCAAAAGTTGACTTTGGGCCAGTCAGAGACTCTCAGCCCAACCTACCTCACTGGGTTGTTGTTGTGAAGATAAAATGGAGCAGAGGAGGATTATGTATGCCACACTGGGTTCCTTGGAGGAAAAAAGGTGGGATAAAAATGCAATAAATAAATAAATAAATAAATAAATAAAATATCTGCCAACTACAGACATAGATGTCTGCTGCTAGAGATATGGTGGCTTGGGGGGCGGGGACTGGAGGAAAAACATTTGTGGTGGGAATCACTTTTCCTAAGGTTCTGAAAATCCCTTGGGGGGGGAATGGATGTAAAAGAAAATATGTTTTTCCTCCATTTTCTTCTGGTTCACTCCCCCCTCCCCAAGGCCTTCAAATCCCTACCCATCTCTGACTCCAGTGCACCATCTTCCTCCACATATTTTCAGTGTTGAGCGAAGCCTTCCTATGGCTTAACTCTAGAGGCCTAAGATCCTGTGTGCATGACCACGGCAATTCCCAAAGGGGTTCCTTTTCCTGCCCCAGCATTCCATAGCCTTTGGAATCCCCTTCCGCCATCTTGGTGTCTTCCGCTGTGCAGAAATCACTATGGTCGAATCCTTGAAATTCCTGACACGCCCTAGTCTGTCCAGCTCCTTGGGGGATTCCTGAGCCTTAAAGTCAAGAACCCATCCCTTCATGCCTAACCTAGGAAGGAAGAAAAATGAAAGGTTGGACTTTGGACTTCCTTTCCGAAAGAAACAGAGTGCTCACTGAACCCCTTTTAAACTCTTAAAACACAAGTGACAGCTTTGTGACCGTGCATTTTTCCATGTGGGGAAGAGTTTTGTGAGAATCTGCTTTTTAAACCACCCACAGGCATGCACAGCACATTGTATTAGGGTGTGCACCCAAGGATTCTTTTAAAAAAAGAACTGAATACTCAGTCATAAAGGGCATGATTTTTATACATTTATTTATTAAACACTGTAGACACGGATGCCCTACTCTGCATTCAGCTTGCCTGACCATGGGAGAGCCATTGCAGGTGTGTGTGTGGGAAATGAGGAGACACTCCTCAAGCCCCAGCATTAGTAGGGGTTTGTGGTGACCCTGCCCTTTTCATCCTGCTGCCAAGAGCAACGATTCTCTCTCGGTGGCAGCGGAGAAGCGGCTGGAGAGTAACCAGAGGGCTGTTCCCACTGCAGCTAGATCCCCCTCTGGATCTCCGTTCAATGCCCCCTCAATTCGACACTTTTTGCTTGAAACATTAGGGTGTGCCTGGGCACACCCAGCACACCCATTGTGCACACCTCTGCTCAGTCAAAGTGACCCCCATTGCAGGGACTGATGGTTGGTCAGTCCAATAACATGATAGTCTCCATTCCTCATGTTTGAGCTTACGAAATAGAAGCCACGTATGCAAATCAAGGATCCCAGGGTGAATATTTATAGGATGCCACCATATGTCATGTGCACAGTACAGATTTCCTCGTGTTTCAAGTACATCTCTCTCTCTCGCTCTGTAAGACTGATTCCTGGAAGAGAAGGAGATCAATGGCGACTAGTCCTCCTAGCTATATGCTACCTCCAGTATCAGAGGCAATAAGCCTCTGTACACCAGTTGCTGGGGAACATGGGCAGGAGGTTGCTGTTGCACTCATGTCCTGCTTCTCGACAGCAGGTCGGCCACTGTGTGAACAGAATGCTTGACTAGATGGACCCCGGGGTCTGATCCAGCATGGCTCTTCTCATGTTCAAATAATGGTAGCATTTGCATTCCACCATGAGCCGCCAAATTGGAAAGTTTTCTTCTGCTTCTGAGAATTACGGGGGGGGGGGGAGCTTTAGGAAAGTGGAAATCCTGGATACACTGGATCTCTTCACATGTCTTTGGCCTCATCTATACTAAGTAGGATATTGCACTATGAAAGTGGTATGAAAGTGCTATATAAAAGGCAGAAGACACACCAAGCAGGTTATAGCGGTATATGGCATGTGTCAATGGGCCCCAACAGTTGTCAGTGCACTTCAATACCACTATAAAGCAGTGGTGTGGCGCCTGCCTGTTATATGCCAATTTCATAGTGCAATATCCTGCTTGACGTAGATGAGGCCATAGTTTCTTTCTTCAAACGATCAGAGTTATGGTTTGCATATTGTTAACGCAGGCAGAGAAATTGCTTTGATCCTTGATTATAAGTATGTTTACTCAGAAACATGTTTACGCAGAAGTAACCCACTTTGTTCAATAATACTCCCCCCCCCCCAAAAAAAAAATAATGGGATTGTAGCCCTTTCACATCTTGGGACTGAACATAATGAAATGGAATTGCTCTTCCTTTCCCATTCCCAATGGCACCAGATGCAGAAGCCCCTGGATCTGAACAGCAAGGCAGCCTTACCTATCTTATATTATCTTACCCAAGTTGTGTGCTGTACCTAACACACTGCACCTGTTCTGTCCGTTCTAGTATCAGTCAGCATTGGTGCCTCCAGAGGCTCTCTCCCCATCAGAAAAGGTAATCCTTAGCAGCTGCTAGAGGAGGCATTGTGGCTTCTCCACCATCCAGCCATGTGGAGCATTAGAGCACATGTCACTCCAGAGTGACCAAGGGAAGAAGGGCCACATTGCCTATTATGAGTATAGAATGTTGTCTCATATTTATATCTCTGATAGATATATAGGGGAGGATCTCCCTCACATGTTAAAGGCACATGTGAGGAGGGCCCAGGGATACATGGGCTCACTCCGCCACCCACCCCTGATGTGCTTGCTGGCCATGTGTTCATTGATTGAGAATGGGCCTTGAGCACCCATATCAATATGAAGGAGGAGTTTAGCCCCTGGAAAACCCTTTCAAGGGCTTTGTATTTCTCTCTACTCTCTCCATATCTTTTCCCCTCCATCATATTCTCAGTTTGGGGTCAATATTTTCCTTCTAGCATCCCTTAACTCTCCTGTACTTGTCTGATGCAGCGTGGCACTTCTTATGTTCTTATTACTAGCCTGTTTGCCCTGTGTACGGTGCAGTAGGCATTTGTGGTAAATTATAGTATATATCATATTGGAAGATGAGCAGGTGTATGGATTCCTGATTTTGTGGATGACAAACAACATCTCTTCGAAATCAAGTGTGCTACCTGAAAATTGATCTAGAGACTAATGCATAACTCAAGCTCTATTTTGACCAGGAAATTAGACAAAGAAAGTCTCTCCCTTGGACGGCCTCCCTTCGTGGAAAGCTGTGGGCTGGTATATAGGCATGTCACACATGGCATGCGGCAGCAGGTCCCAGTGGTGGTAGTGGGAACATGTAATTCACTGCTTCTCTGCTCTCCCGCTTGAGGAGAGGGGATTCACCATGCCTCATGGGATGACCAGCTGTGTTTGTTCATGTCTTTGCTACACACACAGTGATTTGATTTGAGCTTTTTATAGATCCTGTTTTTTGGCCTATTTTTTCTTACTGTAAGCCAAAGAGCTCATAAACATATAGGCTGAAGGTATAACCAGCAGACCCTTGGGTAGACGCTCATCTGGATCCAGTTTTAGGCATGCACTTTTGGGCTGGTTGATGTAGACTCAGGCTTCCTCCTCAATGGTTGCTTGGGGTGGATTTGGAAAGCTTCCCAATACTTACACTGACAGGAGAGTTTCATTCCATCCAGGAAGAGATCTTAGCTTAAGGGTAGAACAACTGCTTTGCATGCAGTAGGTCCTAGGTTCAAACCTCAGCATCTCCAGGTAGGGCTAGCAAGGAGTCCATCCTGAAACTGTGGAGAGCTTCTGCCATCAGGTACAATGGTCTGATGTATTATAAGTGAGCTTCCTATGTTGCACTGGGCTTGGCCACTACTCCTGGGATCTTTAATGATCCTCTTTTGTGGATGGTTGGTTAGCTTTTTAAAAAAATACTAATGGTGTGCAGGAGTTAGACTAAAAATGTAGGGATGTGTATTGTATTGTTAAAATGTACGATAACAATACAATAGGGTCGTTATCGTGCATGTGTTAACGATAACGATACGATACAAAACCCTACGATAATCATCGGAGATTATAATTTTCGGGCGATTTTATCATTTTATCGGACTGCCATATAAATATACTTATAACTTCTGTATTTTAAAAGTTAGAGGCTTGAAACTTGGTCACAGTGTATGAAATTTGAGGTCGATCCCTCCAACCCTTGATTTTATATGAATTTTTTAAAGATCATTTCCATTCTGACAGGTCTGAATGAGCGCACGTAGCAAGTTGTCATTCTGATCTGTCAGAACTGAAACGATCTTTAATAAATTCATATAAAATCAAGGTTTGGAGGGATTGTAGGTTTGTCTACAAAAGAGATTGATCTGAGCCAGAGAAGGTTTAGGGTGTTCAGGGATAGGGTCTTAAAAGCTCACACATCCTTTGAGATGGGATTCTAAATTGAGGGCACAACTCAGATATATTAACACAACTGAGCATTGAATAGGAAACTTCATCTTTTATTGGTCACCTAATACTGTCAAACATTGAATATTATTCCATGGCAGCTCTGAAATACCAGCAGGTATCAACTATCCAGTTTCAGATATTCAAACCAATACATGGGATGTCAAATATATATATATATATATATATATGAAATATTTAGCAAAATATTCAAATATTCATAGAAGATTCCATCCATTATTAAGTTCATAAACATCTCAATGCACAAAAATCTTACAAAAAGAAGTTTGGGTTGGCAGTGAGGAAGGAAACTGGATTTCAACTTTGTTTGGAATCCAGAGCAGTTAGCATCCATGTAGATGCCAAATAGAACAACAACAACAACAACAACAACAACAATAATAATAATAATAATAATAAAATAGCCTTTATGGAATAATTTGGTCTGTAGCATGAGCCTCTTGCATCAGAGACACAATAAGTTGTCCACTCCTTAGAGAAGCAGCACTAATATCCCATGTGTACTCTAACAATGAAAAAAGCTTAATATTTCTTCAGCTCCATGCTTAGGTATATCAGCACGTACCATCACCTATAAGAGTTTGCTTTCATGTTCGCTACTGTTATAAAGAGATGGATACATGCATGCTGGTTTGTGAAGTAACTGAAATGTCTAGAAGGCGTAAAGGTAAACAATAATAATGCTACACTGCATGAAAGTAGACTTAAGGGTTGAAACTCAATCTTTTGCTTTGCTTGGACAGCAGGAGAGGGTCAACTCCAATGAACCTAGGAAGAGCCTTCTGTTAATGTAGATTAAGGATGGTGAGTATTTTGTTGAGAGCAAACTTTTGGGAGGTGGAAGGAGATGAGTATTCCATTTTCTACTTGGGATTGTGTTTATTTATAACATCATTTGTAAATGGTATTCCTGTGTCTACATTGTGCCTTTGATACAAATATTTATAAGAAAGGGTCTTGTGTGTGCAAACTAGAAAACATGAACTTCAGTTTCGTTTTTTGAATTATTGTTTATTGCATTGGTTATGACTGTAGTTCTGCTAAAATAAAAAGTATCTAAGGCTGTGAACAGCAAGTGAACCAGTGTGTGTGGGAAGGACCATAGGGCTGGATTTTTAACAGACAAATGTATCGGGTACAAATTCAGTGGCTCAAATTCCTCCTTCCTAAAAGATTAATTTTAAAACTAATTTTAAAACTTCCTTATATTTACACTGGATTTAAATTCTGAAAATCACATGTCAGTTTTGAATAATTTTCTGAATACGACATCATGTGAGATTAGTTTTAGGTCTAATATCAGTCATTGAGGGACAGTCCATTATATTGCAACACATAGCCCTACGCCACACACATGTACCAGTAGTGTCATTTATACAACCATTTAGTCTAGAATGCAATTGATAGATGAGTATGTTTTTCAGAGAGGTTCATAATATTTCTCATTTGTCACTGAATGTAGCCCAAACCAGCTTGTTCCAACCATGTCTCCTCAGATGTTGTTGGATTGTAAATCCCAAACAGTGGTGGGTGGTTTTAGGGATCTAGAATTTACCAGTGTGCAATGTCCTTTGCAATACAGTCAGTAGAGGCTATTGCCATTGTGTAGTAATATTTGCAACTATGTTGCAAATATACATGTTGAGCATCGGTGGAGGCTCACCACTGAAGAATACTCCAAAAGTCTTCTGTACCCACAGGTCTTCTGGTGATGGTGGGAGGGAGGCTTCCAGAACTAAAGGTGCTTTGAGAGCACAAACTCAGTTCTCTTTCCCATGATACGGTCATCCAGATGACCTCCCTCCAAATCCACAACAATATGTTTACAGACTGTGTTGAGAATCACAGATCAATGACTTAATCCAATCAAAATACAGCCCTAATGATTCATTTATTTTCACTTTGTTTTTAGGGCTACCCCAAAATGCTGAATAACACCATGGTGAGGGAATTCATACTCTTGGGCTTCACTCACAACCGTCGGCTTGAAATCTTTCTTTTTCTCTTTTTATTCATCACGTATCTTTTGACAATATTGGGGAACACAGTAATTATTGTGATCACATTGGTGAGTCATCAGCTCTATACGCCTATGTATTATTTCCTTCGACACTTTGCCATTTTGGAGATTGGGTTCACCAGCACTGTTATTCCCAAAGCTTTGACCAACATGGCCACTGGCCAAAGGATAATCTCTTTACCTGGTTGCTTCACACAGTTAATTCTCTACTCTGTTCTTGCAACCACAGAGTTCCTTCTGCTGGCAGCCATGTCCATTGACAGATATGTGGCCATCTGCAACCCTCTTCACTACCCCACCATAATGAGTGATAAAATCTGCTCATTGCTTGTGCTTGGCTCTTGGGTTGGGGGCATTTTTTTAATGATTGGTCTTGCAGTTTTATTCTTGCAGATGCCATTCTGTGGCCCAAACATCATCAATCACTTTTTCTGTGACAACGGACCATTAATCAAACTTGCATGTGTCGACACAAGTGTGTTAGAATTAATGGGTTTCCTCACTGATACTCTGTTCCTTTTGGGGACTTTGGTCATAAACATTGTTTCCTACAGCAACATTATTTCCACTATTATGCGCATCCCATCAACAACAGGGAGGCAGAAAGCCTTCTCCACTTTTACTTCCCATATCACTGTTGTCTCCATCACTTATGGCAGTTGCATTTTCATGTATATCAAACCACGAGTTAACAGCAACTTAGAGTTTGGCAAGGTGGTTGCTGTTCTTAACACTGTTGTGTCTCCTCTATTGAATCCTTTCATTTATTGCCTGAGGAACAAGCAGTTTAAAGCTGCCTTGAGAGATACGTTTAGACTGTGTAATACGGTTTCTAAGAACCTAAGATGATTGAGGATATGCCAAGTATATCAATGTATACATATTAATGTATATTTAACACCAATTTGAATACACCCGGAATTTGATATATAAAAAAGGCAATAACCAACAGTAAATTAAAAGAAATAAGATTACTACAGATGAAAAACTTTAATGAACAAAATAATCCAATAACACAAGAAATATGGAATATGGATGGCATGGTTGCAGATCGACAAATTTATCAGAAATGGAAAGATAGTAAAGGAGAGTACAAGGGAGCTAACTGACTGGGAAAAATTGATAGACAATTTTAAAGATGAGATAAGGGTCTCATTACACAAATATATGGAATTATAATAAGACAGGAGACTGGAGGGAATGATATTATACAACAGACATGGGAAGAAGATTTGGATCAAGAAATTGAAGATACAGAGTGGGGAAGTAGATTTGAAAAATTCCTATTCAACACTACCTCCACAAAGTTAAGAGAAGGGGCATTAAAAATGATACAAAAATGGTATTTGACTCCTGTGAAGGTAGCAAAAATGAACAGAAATGCGACCCCTGAATGTTGGAAAGGATGCACAGAAGTTGGAACAAATTTGCATATGTGGTGGGAATGTTATAGAGTTAGGAAAGTTTGGGATAAGGTTTTTCAAAAAAATTGAAAAGGTCACTGCTCAAAGAATTAATGGAACATCAGAACTAGCGCTTTTGAATATGTTTGTTAAAGAAAATAGTGATGTAAAGGATAAAATATTGATTGGATTTATGCTGACCACAGCAAGGCAGCAGATAGCTAGTAATTGGAAGACTGCTAGGATGTTAACAATTAAGGTGTGGGGAAAAATTTGTGGAATATAGCAATGAATGAAAAAGTAACACAGAAACTTAGAGTCTATAGAGGGAAAAAAAGAAGAGGGATACATTTAGAGGAGAATGGTTTGCATATAGAGATTTTATGGAAAAAGAGCCGAATAAGAACAATATTGTGGAAGCATATAAAAAGTTATGGGACTCCTGAAAAGAAAGAAGAGATAGAGAAGCAGCAGGAAGAAAATAAGGAGAAGAGAACAGAGGCAAATTAACCAATAAAAGAGAGGAAGGGGGGTAAATAATAGTAATGATGTTAAATGATGATGTTGAATGATGTAAGATTTGAAAAATGAAATAAAGATGTATTTAAATTAAAAAAATAAACTCTTATAACAAAAGTGACAGCTTTTTAACTGTGCATTTTTCCATGTGGGGAAGAGTTTTGTGAGAACTCGCTTTTTAAACCAGCCATAGTCATGCACAGCACATTTCATTAAGGTGCGCATCCAAGGATTTTTTTTTTAAAAAAAGGTGAACATTGATTGAATCCTCAGTCATAAAGGGCATTATTTTTAGTCACTTATTAATGACTGTAGACACTGATGCCCTACTCGGCATTCAGCTTGCCTGACCATGGGTGAGCCATTGCAGGTGAGGGGGGGGAATGAGGAGATGCTCCTCAAGCCCCAGCATTGGTGGGGTTTTGTGGTGACCCTGGCCTTTTCGTTCCTGCTGCCAAGAGCAATGTTTCTCTCTTGGAGGCAGCGGCGAATAATAATAATAATAATAATAATAATAATAATAATAACGATTTATTTCTTACCCGCCTCTCCGTCTAGATCGAGGCGGGGAACAACAACATGATAAAATACATAAAACTAATTAAAACATGACAAATATTATTAAAACTGCATTAAAACATCCTAAAACATCCTAAAAACATTCTAAAAATTACACTGGATATGCCTGCCGGAAGAGAACAGTCTTTATAGCTTTCTTAAATTCTAAAAGACTGTTAAGTTGACGAGTCTCCTCCGGCAGGTCATTCCACAGTCTGGGAGCGGCAGAAGAGAAGGTCCTCTGGGTAACGGTTGTCAGCCTGGTCTTGGCCGACCGCAATAAGTTCTTCCCAGAGGACCTGAGCGTGCGGGGCGGATTGTATGGGAGAAGGCGATCCCGCAGGTAACCTGGACCCAAACCATGTAGGGCTTTAAAGGTAATGACCAACACTTTATACTTCGCCCGGAAACTAATTGGCAGCCAGTGGAGCGATTTTAAAGCTGGCGTAATATGGTCACTCCTAGATGTACCGGTGACCAACCTGGCTGCCATATTTTGAACAAGTTGAAGTTTCTGGACTAGGCACAAAGGTAGCCCTATGTACAGCGCATTGCAGAAGTCAAGCCTCGAAGTTACCAGCGCGTGCACTACCATCTTTAGGTCTTCCAACTCTAGGAAGGGGCGCAGCTGGCGTATCAGCCGAAGCTGATAGTAGGCACTCCTGGCCGTCGCATCTATCTGGGCTGTCATTTGGAGCGACGGATCCAGGAGCACCCCCAAGCTGCGAACACAGTCTTTCAGGGGGAGTGTAACCCCATCCAGAACCGGTTGACACACCTCCAAACCCAGGTTGCGGCCTTTGACAGCAAGCACCTCCGTCTTGTCTGGATTCAGCTTCAGTTTGTTTTTCCTCATCCAGCCCATTACCGCCTCCAAGCATTCATTCAGAGGAGACACACTATCCTTAGCTGACGATGTTGTCGAAGGCATAGAGAAATATATTT
Organism: Anniella stebbinsi; assembly: GCA_029215795.1. Taxonomy (NCBI): domain Eukaryota; kingdom Metazoa; phylum Chordata; class Lepidosauria; order Squamata; family Anniellidae; genus Anniella; species Anniella stebbinsi. The sequence continues at coordinate 7,797,135 of JARDYH010000008.1, read as the reverse complement.
GGGTGTCATCAGCATACTGATAGCACCCCACCCCATGCCTCCGGATGATCTCTCCCAACAGTTTCATATAAATGTTAAATCAGCCGGAGAGCACCCAGAGGGCAGTTCCCACTGCAGCTAGATCCCCCTCTGGATCTCTGTTCAATTCCCCCCCTCAATTTGGCACATTAGGAACATTAGGGTGTGCCTGGGCACATCCAGCATACCCGTTGTGCACACTTATGAGAGCAACACGGACAAATGACAAATACAAAAATCTTTTATTTGTTGCGGGGGGAGGAACCAGAGAGGTCAGCAATCTCCCATTTACACAGAATTCCAAACAAAATCAAAAAGTCACTGTAACTCATTTGCTTACTTGACTACAGTCTTGGGTCTTCGAGCATATGTCAAATTTATTGCAGACAGGATGATTTGAGAAAGCACCTGGCTCCCAGTTAGTTGCATACAGGCAAGCTCTAGAAGGATTAAAGAGGTGTTTTCTTTTTTTTAAGGTGGATCTCTGCTCAGTCAAATTGAGCACCATTGCAAGGGAAGATGATTGGTCAGTCCAATAACATGATAGCCTCCATTTCTCATGTTTGAGCTTACGAAATAGAAGCCACGTATGCAAATCAAGGATCCCAGGGTGAATTTTTATAGGATGCCACCATATGTCATGTGCACAGTACAGATTTCCTCGTGTTTCAAGTACATCTCTCTCTCTCGCTCTGTAAGACTGATTCCTGGAAGAGAAGGAGATCAATGGCGACTAGTCCTCCTAGCTATATGCTACCTCCAGTATCAGAGGCAATAAGCCTCTGTACACCAGTTGCTGGGGAACATGGGCAGGAGGCTGCTGTTGCACTGATGTCCTGCTTCTTGACAGCTGGTCGGCCACTGTGTGAACAGACTGCTTGACTAGATGGACCCCGGGGTCTGATCCAGCATGGCTCTTCTTCTGTTCAAATAATGGTAGCATTTGCATTCCACCATGAACTGCCAAATTGGAAAGTTTTCTTCTGCTTCTGAGAATGACGGGGGGGGGGGGAGCTTTAGGAAAGTGGAAATCCTGGATACACTGGATCTCTTCACATGTCTTTGGCCTCATCTATACTAGCACAAAAACAAGGGAAGAGGAGCCTTCACAAGAGAAAAGTAAAAAAAAAAAAAGGGACTGACCTAAAGGCTAAATAGCTCAGATAAGAAACCACATTCCCAATAGATTAGCCCACAGGTGTTTATATGCATACACTGGGCACGAAGCATCCAGAAACAACTCCAATACTGGGACGATATTTTACAAACAGAGCGCTTACAGAATAATAAAGAGATAATTGGAAAGCATAAACCCAAATGGTAAATCCGGATTTATAAAGACCGTTTCAAAAACTTTCATCAATGGTTTACTATTAAACATAGGCTCAATTCGGACAACACAATAAACAACAATAAACAACTGGTGTGGGGGAAACAATCGTCAGTTGTTTTGACTATTGCTGCCATAGTCAACTCAGCGCTGATCCTAATCCACACCTTACCTGGGGGGGGGGGCTGTCCAGTTCCATCAGCGGGCACAAGCGGGCACCCACCGATGGAAGCCGACAGCCTGGCCAGGTGAGGATCGTGGGGGGGGAGGCTTACCTGGGGGTGGCGTCCTCCTCCTTCCGTTGCCGGCTGTAAACTACTGCAAACTAGGTCTCATGGCCTAGTTCACAATAGTTTACTGGCAACGGACGGAAGAGGATGCCCCGCCAGCGGGGGGGGCTTACCTGGGGAGGGCTGTCCGGTTCCATCGGCGGGTGCCAGCGGGCGCCCGCTGATGGAAGTGGACAGTCCGGCCAGGTAAGGATTGTGGGGGGTGAGTGGTTACCTGCCAGGGCCGTCCGCAAAGATCGTTTAAGTTCTGACAGGTCTGAATGAACGCATGTGCGAGCTGTCATTCTGACCTGTCAGAACGTAAACGATCTTTAATAAATTCATATAAAATCGAGGGTTGGAGGGATCGATCTCAAATTTCATACACATACTTAGCCATACCCCATAAGCATTGTGACCACGTTTCAAGCCTCTAATTTTTAAAATACAGAAGTTATAGGCATTTTTTCTTTAAAAAATCAGCTCTATAGGGCAAAATAGGGCTGCAAATTAAATATTGTTTTTTCCCGATAATTATTGTGAAGACAATATAGTTCACCTATGATATGAATGAAGATGATAATTTTTTTGGTCCAAAATTATGATAATGATAAACGACAATACTTTTTGGCGTGCACATCCCTATTTCCAATTACGTTGTGGATTTTGCCTGGGCGGAGTTCACGATGGACTGTAATTATGAGTTTAATGGGACTTACTCCAAGGAAATGTGTATAGGATTGCAGACTTAAGAGGATGCTAAAACATCATGTTTTGCCTTCAGTACAACTGAGTTTTCACATTAATTTTAGTAATGATCCTTATTAATCATTCATCCACATGTAAAAACAAATGTGAGAAGGTGAGCTGGTGGTGATATACCCTGATGGCCTGGTTCCCAATGTTGTTATGCCCTGCTGGTCAAATCTGTGGGTAAAATCCAACATAATACCTACTTAGAGTAGATCATTGAAATTAATGGAACTTAATTTACCCCATAGCTCTTCACGTTGGATTTTACCCCATTGGTTTGATAGGATATATGAAAAGTGGTGACTACATGCAGACTGTTTATCACATGATGAGGAGCGCCTTGTTTAACCCTATTTTCAAGTATCCAAATCAAGTTGGTTGTGTTTTTAGGTATGTTTATTTTTCAGACATTCTTTTCAATGCACCAATGTTGGAGAGGGAGGAGACCAGTTGGGCCCCGTCCCACCTACCTTCACACCTTTTAGATGCAATCCTATGCATGTTTAGAACACACAACTCCCAGAATGACCCAGCTAGCCAGGAATTCTCAGAAGGTGTCTTGCAACAATAAAATACATAAAAACAGATAAAATATTCAAAGCAATAAAAACATAAGCCCAATAAAATAGCAATAAAAACAATAAAATCCAACAATAAAACCAGCTGCAGCAACAACAATGGCAATAGCAGCAACAACTGTAGTCCTACCATGAGAAGGCCATGGTAAAATAATATGTTTGCAGTATCTTCTCAAAAGCCTGCAATGATGGATCTCTGATGAGAGCTGGTTCCAAAGGTGTGGGGCCACTGCAGAGAAGGCTCTCTCACATGTGATCAGCCAGGTGGGCAGTTGAGAAGGAACTCTTAATAAAGTGTAGGCAGGCTGATATGGGTATAGGCTGTCCATCAAGAAACTATTTCCTATTGTCCTCCCCCTCCCCCCCTCCCCCCTCCTTAGTCTAACTTAGTCCCACCTTCTCATCTGTGGTTGCTATGGAGGCTGCCTTTCCTGCTTCACAGACAGGGCTTTCTTCCAGCTGCGGGTTGTTCCTAGTTCTGCACTCACCTCTCTGACCTCTTCTTCCTCCTGGATGGATATCATGGATTTAAAACTCCCTTGTTTGGAGCTGACCCACTTTTCCTGCTCTCCCAAATCACAGCCCCGCTTCAGCCAACAGCATCAGGCTCCTGGTGTTCTCTGTTTGACCCTTCAGGGCTTGTCTCAGCACTGAAGAGGAGAGATAAAGCCCCCCCCCTCAAGTCTCCCATCATCATGCCTTCCCTTGATGGTCAGCATGGTTTCGATGGGGAGTTCCTGCAGGTCACACTCCAGTCGAACGCTGCCCTCTCCAACAGAAGGCATGCCACATGGAAGGTCTCTGAGGGGCACAGGTAGGCTGTAGGTTGCCAACACTTCATTTTGGTTCATTCATGCCATTTATCACATTTCTATACCATCCGATAGCCAAAGCTCTCTGGGCAATTTACAAAGTCTAAAACCTTTTTTTAAAAAATTGCACACAATATAAAAACTGTTTATATACAAGCATATGCAGAGGCAGCACATTCACACACACACACACACACAAATCTACAATTTTAACAATCCACAATAAGAAGCCTGATCCCCACCCAGATGGAATGGCTTGGGAGGGGTCGGTTGTTGCGGGCGGGGAGAAGAGGATGGAAGAAGCCTGTACGTGTGCACAGCACATGTATAGGCTAGCGTGGGGAGGGGGTGGAGCTAGGCTATAAAAGCCCACCCCGCACAGCCAAACGGCCTCTTTTGTTTCTGGCCCCACCCACCCTCCCTCCCTGCCTCCCTCCCTCCCAGCTAGTATGGGATTATCCAGTCATCCTTTTTGTGGAGGAGGCTGTGTAGGAATTTTCCATGGCATTAGATTGCAAAAGGTTTTGCCTACTTCATGCTGGATTCAATCTTAAAATGGAAGATAAATAGGTGAATTTAATGATTAGACTGATGGTGCAGAAATTTTGGGGGGATGAGGATAGCAATGGTGAGTACTCAGACACCTTCATGGTGATTGGCAAGTCAGAGGCCCTGCTCCTCGGGGGCTGTGCAGCTCCCGTGTCAGGATATGGCTTGCCTTTGGGGACCCTAGTTGCCTCATCTACCCTGAGCTATGCAGCCCGGGGTGTGGATGATGCAGATGGTCTCACTAAACACTCGAGTGTTGTTTGAATAGGGGGCCAGGTACTCCCGACCCCTGGGTTCAATGGAGTAGCTCGCCCTAAAAATGGCAGGCTAGCGCCTGAGATAAATAAGTGAAATTCCTCCACGTCACACTCAGAACCAAGGAGGGGAGAATCCCCAATGTAAATAAAGAGGGCCTAGTTTATCTCAAGCTCTGGTATCCTTGTCTTATTTCATGTGCTTTCTTCTCCGTTCTCAAATCCAGGACCCAATTTTTTTTAAAAAAAAACTTATCTTATGCTGCCAAATTCTTGAGAGTAGAGAGGCATATATGGTAATTATCTCAACATATCCCCAATGCCTCGTTTTACAATCATAAAATTTAAGGAACCAATAAATATAAGTACTATCAAATATCCATGAAAGAAGCAGGAAGAAAATACACATATACCACACTAAAACTAGGAAGTAAAAATGCCAAGGACACATTAATTGATTGATTAATTACTCCTCTTGTTTACTTATAAAATCTGTATCGGGGCACAATAACATATGTTCCCTGGGTGGCTCATAAAAGCGAATAATAACATACGATATCAGAACACAAAAAAATACACAATTAAATTGCAGTAACATCGACAATACAAAACAGCATATAAATTTACCTTTCCCTCAAAGAATAAAAATAATACAAATTTGTAGCACAGTAAATCACAAATCAAATACTGAAGGCCCAGATTTTTCAACAATACAAGTTATTTTAAAGTGGGGAATAAAACTCCAGTCTCCAAGTCCCAGTCCATCTCTCTAACCACTGCACGACACTGGCTCTAATGCTGTGTGATTTTGTGATGAGATTTTTTTTATCACATGAAATGTGACTTGGTTTTTCACTGCAAAAAAATGTATGGAAGAATTAGCTAACTCAGGCCCAATCTACACCAAGTAGCATCTAGCACTATGAAAGTGGTATGAAAGCGGTATATAAAAGGCAGGAGCCACACTACTGCTTTATAGCAGCATTGAAGTGTGTTGTCAACTGTTGGGGCCCATAAGGCACAGACCATATACTGCTTTCATACAGCTATGTCCTGCTTGGTGTAGCTCCTGCCTTTTATATACCGCTTTCATACCACTTTCATAGTGCTATATCCTGTTTGGTGTTGCTTTGGCTTCATTCACCCATACCAAAGCTTCCACAACTAGGATGGTCTCTAAAAAGGCCTGCCTCCACCCAGCTGTTTAGCCATGATTCAGTGTCCAGGAATGCCATAAAATAACCCCCCTAAACCATGATCTCCAGCTGCAGCTGAGTTACCTGAAGCTCCACCTGAATGGATATGTCCTCCCTTCCAAAAGGGACACCATTGTATCACTTAGGACATTCTTGCCCAACTCTGCTTTCACATGTCAAGTATCTTGCACTCTATGATGAGGAAGCATGATTCCCTTCATGTCATCACAAAGACAACACAGGAAAGCCCTACAGTTACACAATTGACAGCCCTACAGTTACTAAATTAAAAGTGCCATCAATATTTTCAGAGAAATTTGACTTTGACCAATGGCTGTTTTCCACTTTTTGCTAAATCTATTACATTGTTGTCTGACTTCTTCAGTTTTTACAGAGTGAAATAGCTTGGACAGAACATACCCATACAGATGATTTCCCATTCCCACTATTGCGAGTATATTTCTTAATCTCCAGTATTTGACATACAGTATCCCAGTTGCTGTCATCATATACAACAGTTTCTGAAATGTCCTAGGTTAAGTCCATATATACCTTATAAGTTCAAACTTCACATTTATCAAAGTAATAACTTAACCTGATCTGCTAATATTAGTGACTAGAGAATTCACTTTGGCTGACACAAAGTTCCTATAGAATTCTTACATTTCCATCATAATAGCGTATGTTCCTGAAGTTTCAGCCAGATGAATAGACAATCTAGCCATTGCCTTATAATTATTTCTCCTTAAATTGGGATAGAGTAAAAAATAATAATAATAACATTGCCATGCATCCATTGATTTCCACAGTCGATGGTTCATTTTGAGTATTCATGTTCACACATTCCGTAGCCATCTCTCATAGGTACACAAACAGTCATGTCTCATCCATTTGCTCCTAATGACACCCAACCAACCACACATACCACACGTTTTTGCATGTAAGACTTGAGTTGCTATAAAGATAATAGCTTAGTGTCTAAAAACAAGTGGAGGAAGATTCCTCATTGATCTAAGAGTGCAAGGGATGCTTTGAGTATATAATCAGGACCATTTTTGGAGCCTCCTGTGTTCCATTACCTGCCAGAGAACAGAAACTGGCAGCATTAGAACAAGGAGCCAAATTTAGGACTCACATTTTCCACGTAGAACCATTTTGCAAATCCTACGAATGTCTACTCTAGGCTGACCAGATAAAATCCAGGTCAGGGCTCATGTAACTTTAACAGTTGTAGAGAAAAGGGAATTTCAGCCAGTGTCATTTGTATGCAATTAGTTCCTGGTGATATTCACTCTTCATCACAACAGTTAAAGGTGCATGCACTATACTAGAGTGACCATATTCAAAAGAAGGCAGGGCCCCTGCAACTTTAACAGTTGTGATGAAGAGGGAATTTCACCAGGAACTAATTGCATACAAATGACAATGGCTGAAATTCCCTTTGCTCTACAACTGTTAAAGTTACATGAGCCCTGACCTGGATTTTATCTGGTCACCTTAGTCTACTCAAATTTAAAATTTCAAGGAGTCTGACTCCCAGTTATGCCTGTACAAAATCACACCTTTACAGTGGTAACCTATACATGCCCAATTAGAAATATTCCAAAGGAGTCCAAAAGGGGTTAACTCCCAGGTAAGCAGGGATAAGATGGCAGATACATTTGTTAATATTTATTTATTTATTTATTTGCCATTGCTTTGTCGAATGGCGATTGTTTTAGCTGCCTTGCTATGCCAACAGAAAGATGGGATATAAATGAAATAAATCACATAAACACAAAAACGTAATCCCATCAGAAACGACACTGCTTGACCTACTCCTAATGAACTTCTATCATCCTAACCACAAAGATACAAGATTCAAAGTGCAAGCAGAGCAAACTGGGCTCCATTCTTCTCACTGTGAAAACGTTTGCCTCTTTAGACAGTCCTTTAAGGTTTCCTTGACCTTCTCATTCCTCAGGGTGTAAATAAAAGGGTTCAGTAATGGGGTAACCACGGCTGTAAGTACTGCAACTGCCTTCTGGACATCTCGAGAGCGTCCCTTGCTGGGCAGTGAATACATGAAGATTGAACTGAAAAAGAAGATGGAGGCTACCGTGATGTGGGAAGCACAGGTTGAAAAAGTCTTTTGTTGGCCCTTGGAGGAGTGCATACGCAAGATGGTGACAATGATGTAGAGGTAAGAGATGCCAGTGACAAATAAGGAGCTGAGCAGCACTATTGAGGAGAGGATGGTCTCAAAAGCCAAGAGGAAGTGTGCTTTCCTGCTGCAAGAAAGCTTGATTATTGGGGCATAGTCACAGAAGAAATGGTCAATGAGATTTGAGCCACAAAAGGGCAGATGGAACACGATAGGCATGGGACCAAAGACAGGAAGGAAACTACCAATCCAGCAGCCCAGGACCAAGATGGTGCAGAGATGTCTGTTCATGATGATGGTGTAGCGAAGGGGGTAGCAGATGGCAACATAGCGGTCAAACGCCATCACAGCGATAAGGTTGCTCTCACAAACACCAAGGGAGAAGTAGAAATAGCACTGGGCAACGCAGCCCAAGATGGAAATAGCTTTGTTCTTGGAAACCAAGTTCACCAGCATCTTGGGAATGATGGACAAGACAAACAGGGTCTCCACGAGAGAGAAGTTGCTGAGGAAGAAGTACATGGGGGTTTGGAGGCGCTGGTCAATGCACACCAGTGCAATGATGGTGATGTTCCCAGCTAGCGTTAAGAGAAAAACAATGAGGAACACCACAAAAAGGAACAATTCCAAGGTCCTAGGAAGTTGGAAGCCGATCAAGATGAACTCTGTCACCTGCTCCGTGCTGTTCTAGTTCCTCGATCCCATGGCCAATTTGAGGTTGCAGAAGAATCAAACAGACACAAATTATAAACAATTTACACTAAATCTAATTAAAACAACCCACCTCTTCCAAGAATCCAAGCTCAAGTGAAGACCTACTTCCTCCCTCGTTGGAATGCACAAAAAATCCAACCAATTTTGTACACTTTGTGGGCTTTTTCCCCCAGGAATCCATCATAGCAGTTGCATCTGGTTCACCCAAAGCCATGAGATGTTCAAAACAACTTGTGGAAAGTAATGTTTGTTCCATTCTAGAGCATCACTTGGCAAGTGGCATACAGTGGAAAAGTGATACGGATTTTGTGAAGTGAACCATATACACATTTGCCACCATACTCCACATTCTAATTTCAAAATGAAGGTGTGGATGTGTTGTTTGTTTGTCACAGCAAAGGTCAATGGCCAGCAATGGAACTTTGTTCCTCTAATGTTAAAATATTGGTTGAAAAACAAGGGTCAGACAAAATTGGAAAACATCCAAAATAACCCAATGGAATAAGAAGGCAAAGTCTTTGGTTATGTGTGTGCGTGTGTAATGATTGGATATGTACAATACGCTAACCCAGACCCAGTGGTTGAGTGTGGGTTGCTGTTCAAACACAAGTGATCATGTTTGAACCCAGGACATTTTCTGCTGGGTGGCTTGTTAACCAAGCAATGTGGCTTATTTTTCTTGAACAACCCTAATTGAGAACCCATGGTTTGTTGTAGGGTGTTCAGAGTGATTAACAAGCCACAGTGCAGGGTTGAAAAGATGCCCTGTGGCAAAAACCTAACCCATGGTTCAACAAACAACCCAGAATTTGACAATAACCCACAGTCAACCACTGAGCATGGGGTAGCATGTTTGTTAGGCTGACCATATGGAAAGGAGGACAGGGCTCATGTAACTTTAATAGTTGTAGAGAAAAGGGAATTTCAGCCAATGTCATTTGTATGCAATTAGTTCCTGGTGAAATTCCCTCTTCATCACAACTGTTAAAGTTGCAGGGGCCCTGCCTTCTTTTGTATATGGTCACTCTAGTACAGTGCCTGCACCTTTAACTGTTGTGATGTGGAACTAATTGCATACAAATGACACTGGCTGAAACTCCCTTTTCTCTACATTCATTGAAGTAGCGCAAAATGTTTCAGCCCTGTACCATATATTTTGGGCCTTCTTTAGGGTTAAACGATATTTCACAATTGCCTGCAGCAATCTCTGAAAAGACGTATCTCCACTGGTGCCATCACAGGATGGCACCAGTTTAGCATTCAGTATTTTATACATACTATATTAAATCATTTCATTGATCCCTCCACCCTTAAGCTACATTCCATCAGCAATTATAATCATCATCATCATCATCATCAAAATGTATTCCCAAACTCTAGGGTGACTTAGATTTCCTGTTGGATTCTATACCAGGTGCTTCTTTTTCATTGTTGCATTGGATTCCTGTTAATTTTTTCGTATTTATTTTGCATTGCAAATTGCTTTGAATCTGTTTTAGAAAAGCATAAAATGCATGTATGCATATAGAAATGGAAATGAATATCAAATGCCTAGCCCACTTGAAATGAAATGGTATTCTCCCCATGACAAAATCAAGAACCTGAAGAAAAATAAAACAGTTCCCCCCCCCCCCCCTTTTAGTCTTTTGGTCTTACCATGGCTAAGTATCTCCCATATATCCTCTCCATAGAATGAGATTTCAGCCAGGCAAGGTCTATATATAATCAATGTTCACCTGTTCTCAAACTAGACTCCTTTGACTAGCATCATTAAACCACCCAGGACACATAACTGGTGATTGGGAACCCTCTACTGGCTCCTTGTAGAAGTACACTCTGCATTGTTGACTGTTCTGAGAAGCTTTCAATCAAGTGTGTCTTGGGCAGGATTGACACTAGGGCTTTGCAATGGTATCAAAGTGCAATGACAACTGTTGGGGCCCATGGCTCATTCCATATATAGTTTTCAAACCACTTTCATAGTGTTATATCCTCCTTGGTATAGTTCTGGTGTTGATGTGTAATCATAAGAAGACTCATGAACCTATGAAGGCTGGCCTTCATTTCAGCAACAATTTCATGAGTTTCCCAGTCCTCATGATCCTGACCCAAACTTCTTGGGTTTTGTGTGTTACCCTCTCTATCATTTTTTGAGAGTGTGTAGTTTTATTTCAGTTCTCAAGTGAGCAGTACCTTTTTTAAAAAAATGATAAAGACAATGTTGCTGGAAAGAGATGTCAACTTAAAATGAACGTTTTCATGTTGATGTCTAAGTCATGGGATCTACCTACATATTTACACAGGACCTTTGCAATTTGTTTCATATTGACTGTTTCTAAAGGACGATTACATAAAAAGGTTGTAGGAAACTTTGTGAGATAATTAAGCTCAGACATCTTTTTAAGAAACTGATTAGTTCCCAAGCTCCAACTCTATCTATTAACTTCATTAACAACAACAAAAAACCAACCCCAAACCATCTAAGTTGAGATGCTTCCAAGGAATTTGTCTCTTACATATTATCAACCTGGTAATTAATTTTCTAGGGAATAAGCTTAGTGAGGAAACAGATTAAACCTCTTTGCCAGTTTTGACCTCTAGTAACCTTAGTTGAAAGCAGACCAGAAAACTAAGAAAAATAATTTCAGTTGTGAATCTCATAGGCCAACATGGAGTCAAACGGGTTTTGTTTCAAAGGACAGGCTGAAGTCCCACCCCCCAAATTTCATGGGGTCTCCTGTTAAGGTGAGGACAACATTAATGACTTTCAGGAGTGGTTGGGTAAATTCCCAGAACTTTGAGGTGTGTGTGTGTGTGTGTGGGGGGGTACTTCTAAACTGCCCAGAGAGCTTCGGCTATTGGGCAGTATAGAAATGCAATAAATAAATAAATAAATAAATAAGACAAGATGGCTGTTTTTTGTTTGTTTGTTGTTTTGCATACAGTAAAGGTTTGCCACCATTTCATATGGCATAGGCTGACCATATGAAAAGGAGGACAGGGCTCATGTAACTTTAACAGTTGTAGAGAAAAGGGAATTTCAGCCAGCATCATTTGTATGCAATTAGTTCCTGGTGAAATTCCCTCTTCATCACAACAGTTAAAGTTGCAGGGGCCCTGCCTTCTTTTGTATATGGTCACTCTAGTATAGTGCCTGCATCTTTAACTGTTGTGATGAAGAGGGAATTTCACCAGGGACTAATTGCATATAAATGACACTGGCTGAAATCCCCTTTTCTCTACAACTGTTAAAGTTACATGAGCCCTGTCCTCCTTTTCATATGGTCAGCCTAATATGGCAACTTGTCTACCCTTCGGAGGCCTAAGGCTGTATTCCTATCTAATTTTGAAAGAGAATGCCCCAGTGGGATCTATGCTTTATCACAATGCATTATCATTCTAGGGGCATTCTTTGGTGGTGATGCTGGGTGAGGTAAGATGGCTGTTGACATTGGTCCAATTGAAATGCTTGTATCAGCCGGTTTTCTAAGCAATTTTTCAAGCTCTCCCACTTCCCACAGATTCATTGGCTCTGCTCCACCTTCTGTATACAGCACTCATTTATTCATGATGTAGCATCACTCCCAAGCACATTCCTGAGGGGGGGGAACAATATGGCTGCCACTAGTGTGCTATTCTCAGTAGCAGTTATCTGAGTAAGGCTTTTTTGAGTACTCCATGATTATCAGATGGGAATTCCACTTCTTCATTGTAGATATGAATTCCTTCCATTTATGTACTTAAGTCTCCACGCACCTCATAGCCAAAAACGAGTTTATAGTCCAATATGCTGGGAACATCAGAACTTCACATGATGATAGACAAACAGTTGCAGAAGTACAGACCAAGGTCATAAATTTGGATGGGGTGGAGGAAGCAAAGTAGCTGATATAACTTTGACCTCCAGACAATTAACATCATCAACAGTGTAGGGCTCTGATACTATGGATGTGTTGGAATGGTCTTCTCCCTTTTAACTATTCTATTTAAGTTTAGAGAAAAGGTGTGGTTATTTCAATTATTTTTAAGGGGTGCGAGAAATATCTTTTTACTATTTTCTTCCTTTATAACTGGAAAGGTGCTTTCTCAGGATGTTCATGGCCCTACTGGATGAGTCCTCCTTGGAGGAAGATCCAGAGCTCCCAGAAATCAGTCGCTGTCACCAGACCAGGAGAAGCTTAGGCCCTCAGGGTGATAGGTGCAGGTCCTTTCCAGTGATTGGGAGGGCCCTCTGCCTCCTTGCCCCTCAAGAGTGTTGTTGCTCTGGTGGGAAGGAGTGGTCACTTGTAAAGAAGGGCTCCTTAGGAGAAAGGAAGTCTTCATGAGCAAGGTTCTGACTAGAAAGCTCTGATGTATACTCCACCTGAGCTTTGAGTAGAGCTCAGCAGGCTCTGGTGCTAAAAGTCTTCACCCTTGCGACAATGGGGCCTTTAAGGCTGCCTTTGATGTGGGGAACTGCAGAATTTACAGAGGCTCCAGAAATTGCGCAATTCCCCCAGGAAGGGGAATTTCAGCATGTGGGTGAGTGGCTGCTGAGTGCTCACCCGACCAAGCCAAGCCTCAGAAGAGGATTGCATGGCCTAGCAAGCAGGGCAGGTGGTGGCAGTGGGGCACATGAAGGCGAGTTCACCTACCTCTAGTGACTCCACCCTACTATCTTCTGGAAGAAGAACTATGGCAGCCAGACCATCTAGAGAGAGCATCTTTTAAACTATAAAGAAATAAAATAGTAAAAAAAAAAATGGACCTCCCCCATTTTTTGGTTGGGAGAGCTGCCCCAGCTCTGAAAACAAAAAACAAAAAACCCCACACCTTCCTACTTTAGCACTGAAATGGGTGCTAAAACTGTGCTAATTCTGGGCTGAACCAGTTTGGCAAACCATTAAGAGGTGTACTTCTCGTACAGCACTGGTCTCTTAGCACTGTAACTTGTATAGAATATACAGATTATACTAACCTCCCTGAACCTGTTGCCTTCCAGATGTATTGGATTGCAACTCTGATCTTTCCCAGAGAGCATGACCATTGGCCATGGTGAGTGGGAATGATAGGGACGGCAGACCAACATGGTTGGAGAGGACCAAGTTGGGAAAGGTTGGATTGCACCATTAGAAGAACCAGTATGGTTTAGTGGTTTGGTTTACTGCAATGTGCTATACATGGGGCTGACTTTGAAAATGACTGAGAAACTTCATCTGGTTCAAAATATGAATGAGGGGCTGATTGTTATTGGAGGTTGGTCAATATGATCATATTATGTCAGTGCTTGTGATCTACACTGGCTTCCAATCTATTTCTGGGTGCCATTAAGAGTGCTGGCATTAAGCCCTAAATGGTTGCTAGGGGCTAGGTTGCCTGAAGGATCATTTCCTCCAATATACACATGCCCAGACTCTAAAGTCATCTTCAGAGGCTCTCCTCCAGTTGCTACCGCCAAAAAGAGGTGAGTCAAGTGGCTACAAGAAGAGGGACTTTCCAGTGGTGGAATCCTAGTGGTGCAATGACATTTCCAGAGAGGATCTCTTGGATCCTACATTGTTTTTTTGTTTTTTTTTAACATGAGGGCCACATCTTCACCTTGTGTCAAATCATTATAAATGTGGAATAAAAAGCCAGAAATAACACTATGAAAGTGGTCTATGGAATGTGAATTACACCCCTACAGTTATTTTATTTATTTATTTATTTATTTTATTACATTTATATCCCACCTTTTTCCTTCAAGGAACACAAGGCAGCATAGTTAATCCTCCTCCTCTCCATTTTATCCTCACAACAACAACCCTGTGAGGTAGGTTCGGCTGAGAGTCTGCGACTGGCCCAAAGTCACCCAGTGAGCTCCCATGGCCAAGTGGAGACTAGAACCTGGGTCTCACGACTCCCAGTCCATAACTCTAACCACTACTCCACACTGGCTCTCACAATACCACTATAAAACAGTAGTGTAGATCAAGGCTTGATGAAGACCTTTTTATTTCCCAGGCATTTTAGTCCTTTTGTTTTGTTTTTGAAATGTGTTATTGTGTTTTTAGATCTTTAAACTACTGATTGTATTCTGGGTTTTAACTTTGTTTTCATTGTGCATTAAAATGTTAAAGGTATTATATTGTAACAGAGAGCCCATGTGGTGTAGTGGTTAGAGTGTTGGACTGGGAGTCAGGAGATGTGGGTTCTAGTCCCCACTCAGCCATAGAAACCCACTGGGTAACTTTGGGCCAGTCACAGACTCTCAGCCCAACCTACCTTACAGGGTGGTTGTTGTGAGGATAAAAATGGAGAGGAGGAGGATTAGGTATGCCACTTTGGGTTCCTCGGAGGAAAAAAGGTGGGGGATATAAATGCAATAATAATAATGTTTTATCATGTCGTATTTTATGGTTTCAATTTACATTCACTGCCCAGAAATCTTCAGCTATTAGGAGCTATGGAAAGAAAGAAAGAAAGAAAGAAAGCATTTCACCTTCACTCATAATATTAGAATCTGGAGTCATTCAATGAAACTTGATACTGAGAGATTCAGGATAGATAAATGGAAGTACTTCCTCACACAGTGCATAGTCAAATCAATGAATTCATTACTACAAGATACAACGATGGCCACTAACTCGAATGGGTTTTAGTAGGGGGATTAGATCAAACCATGGAATATGAAGTTATTAATGACTACTAGTCATGAGATAGATAGATGATAGATAGATAGATAGATGATAGATAGATAGATAGATAGATAGATAGATAGATAGATCTCCAGTATCAGAGGCAGTATATCTCTCAATACCAGCTGTTGGGAAATGTACAAGAGAAGGATATTGCTCTTATGTCTAGCTTGAGGGCTTGAGGATGTCCCACAGACATCTGGTTGGGTATTTGACATGGCCTTTGGTCTGGATCCAATATATCTCCTCCTTTCCCACTCGTCCTCTTCCTCCTGCTCTTCCTCCCACCATGGTACAAATCCTTCCAATGTAACTGGTGAGCAACATCAAAATGCATGGATATATTTAACAGAAAACAGTATCATCAACCCATAATGAATTTTCTAAAACCTTCCCATGGAGCAGCCAATGGTGGGCAGCCCCATGAGGGAAGAGGTTGCTCCAACCTGTGGGGATGAAAGCATTTCATACCTATAATATCAGTAACCTTTACAACAATGCTTTAGATAGACCATATTAATACTTCTTATTGCCATATCATGCTTCATGTGTTATCTTCCTAGATTGTGAGGGGAAAGGTGACCTCGAAATATTTTAAACAAATGGACATTCTCCAATGTTTGAAAAATTGGACGAGGCACGCAATGTACTCTTTTGTTGTTGTTGGCACCTCATTGCTTTGAAAGTGGTAGGGCTAATCTCAAACACAGTTGTTTAGGGGTTATGGCAGCTTTCCCAAACAACAACAATAACATCAACAACCAACCTGCTGTGGCTCATGAAATTCCAAAAAAAGACATTTGCAGAATCTGCAGTGTCCTGTCTGAGTTTAAAGAGATTGACTATTTTCTTGTGGTTTATTAATACTTAAAATATGTAGCAGTACATTTGCTGGAGGACATCAGAAGTGCATTGGTCATCATAAACTAAGGTCCTCCTCCGGTTGCCTACTCCGAGGGAAGCACGGAGGGTGGCCACAAGGGAAAGGGCCTTTTCAGTGGTGGCCCCCCAATTATGGAAGGATCTCCCCGACGAGGCTAGCCTGGCGCCAACATTGTTATCTCTTCGGTGCCAGGTCAAGACTTTCCTCTTCTCCCAGGCATTTAACAGCACATGATGAGGGTTGTGTTGTTGTTGTGCTTTGACCCAGAATTGTTGTTTTAAAGGATGTGGTAATTATAACTTGTTTTTATGCTTTATGTTTTTAAATTTTGTACATCGGTGTTTTTAATGTTCAATGTTTTTAATTTTTGTAAACCGCCCAGAGAGCTTCAGCTATGGGGTGGTATATAAATGGAATAAAATAAATAAATAAATAAATAAACTGCAAATATTTATGCATGGTATACCTGAATAGATTTTGAGTGATAATAGGTGTCAGTTTAGCTCTATAGACTTTGCAAAAGAATGAAACTTAGCTCACATTAGGTCAAGTCTAGTATGTTCTCAGTGTAATGGCATGGTGAATAGAGTAATTCTAAAATCTAAATACTTTATTTTGATCAACAGCTTCTTGAATGGTTTACCTCAACCTGCTGAGTACACTTGTATAGATGTACAGCTAACATATGACAATGTCCCTATTCCTTTCAAATGCATGCACCAAAGTAAGTACAATTGACAGAAGACCATCATGCCACTTATCTTACATTGATTGGACTTTGGAGAATGAAAAGTTAGAACATTCCTCTTTTGAAAAAAACAGCCAATCATCAGAGACTTGGGGTGAGATGGACTACATTTATTCAATATTGGAACCAGTAGAGACCTGGAGAATTAGTAGTATTGAACACACAATGAGGTAAAAGCGGTCCACACTTTACTTGGGTTGTTCTTATTTGTTTTGATATGCTTTTATTCTTGGTCTTTTTGAATCTGAAATGTATTATACATATAAGTATATAATCAATTTCAGATTACCAGTCCCTCTCCCAAATCAATTGCCCATCAGTTGCCAGCCATTTTTCCAAATAAATCTGAATGATCTGTTTGACTGAAATGACATTAATAGAAGGAAGATTCATGTGGATCCATTTTCCTCATGGTGAAAATTTCTTCCTGTCCAGACATTCGCTTAAGGCTTCCTTGACCTTCTCATTCCTCAGAGTATAAACAAAGGGGTTCAATAATGGGGTGATCACAGCGGTGAGTACTGCAACTGCTTTCTGGACATCTTGAGAGCGTCCCTTGCTAGGCAATGAGTACATGAAGATTGCACTTCCATAGAAGATGGAGGCTACCATAATATGGGAAGCACAGGTAGAAAAGGTCTTTCGTTGGCCTTTGGTGGAATGCATTCGCAAGATGGTTGCAATTATGTAGAGGTAAGAGATGCCAGTGACGGACAAAGAGCTGAGGAGCACCATTGAGGACAGAATAGACTCCAGAGCCAGGATGAAATGTACATCATTGCAAGAAAGTTTTATCATTGGGGCATAGTCACAGAAGAAATGATCTATGATATTGGAGCCACAGAATGATAGTCGGAACAGCAAAAAGGTGGGGCCAAGGGTAGAAAGGAAAGCCCCAATCCAGCAACCCAGGACTAAAGAGGTGCAGACACATCCGTTCATAATGATGGCATAGCGAAGTGGGTGGCAGATGGCAACATAGCGGTCAAAGGACATCACAGCAATGAGGATGAACTCAGTGGTACCGAGGAAGAAGTAGAAGTAGCATTGGGAAGCACAGCCCAAGAAGGAGATGGCTTTGTTCATGGAAACCAGATTCACCAGCATTTTGGGTGTAATTGACAAAACAAAGAGGATCTCCAAGAGGGAGAGATTGCAGAGGAAGAAATACATGGGGGTTTGGAGGCTGTGGTTGAAACACACCAGTGTAATGATGGTGATGTTCCCAGCTAGCGTTAAAAGGAAAACAGCAAGAAGCACTCCAAAAAGGACGAATTCCAAGGTCCTAGGAAGCTGGAAGCCAATCAAGATGAACTCTGTTACCTCATCTGTGCAGTTCTGGTTTATCAGCTGCATGCCCACTTTGAGCTGTAGAATGGTCAAGCACACACAAAAACACACATCTCAGAGTCTGTGAATCATAGAACAGTGGAGTTGGAAGGGGCCTCTAAGGCCATGGAGTGCAACCCCTTGCTCAATGCAGGAATCCACTTTAAAGCATACCTGACAGACAGCTATCCAGCTACCTCTTGAATGCCTCTAGTGTGGGAGAGCCCACGACCTCGCTAAGTAAGTGGTTCCATTGTCATACTGCTCTAACAGACAGGACTTCTTACTGATGTCCAGCCAGAATATGGCTTCCTGTAACTTGAGGCAAGGTCAGCTCTTTCTCTCCCTTCTAATATTTCAAATCCAAACAAGTCTTCCCCTTCACCCTGAAAATGCACAAGAAATCCTTTCTTGAGGACATCAACCTCTTAATTCCTTTACACTACCTTTCTGTTAACATCTGAGGTGTATTTTAATCTTTCGCTTCCTAGCACTGGGACATTTAAGAGAGATTGTCCAAGTGCAACTGTTCTTTGAAATATGGTTCAACAAATGGAACCATCCAAAATAGAGAAGATGATTTACTAGACATGGTCCTCCTATATGTGTATAAAAGAAATCAATAGTCACAAGTGAGACCTGCAATGTTGCTATCTGAAGTACTCATGTTCAGGATATTCAATACCAATCCCCCTTTCACCTGGTTTTCCTTCCCCACCACCTAACAATCACTCAGCAGTCCATGATCTCCAAGTATGCTCAGTTTTCATTTAGCTCTTTGGGGGGGGCTATCCCTCGAGTTTCCACCCCTAAATACTTTATGTATTTCAGCAAACCTTGGGGTACTTGGGCAAACTAAGCCTCCTCCCCTCTTGCACATGGATGGTGTTCTTTTGGCTACATAAGGACTGGTGCTTGAAAAACTGAGTTCGCTATCATATGATGGACATGGGAAGATTTAGAATAACATATTGAGAAAACAAAACCAATTGCTCTTCTTTTGATCTACTTTAATTCCAAATTGAAATTCAGTTCTGCTACCAAATCCTTGTTAGAAAATAAAAAATATACTCCCAACATTCTGAATTTTCTTACACACTATGAAATACTAAGTCCACACTTACAGTGCATTGTTGGCTTTAATGGCAACATCAGCTTCACAGATAAAAATGATGGAGGTTCAGAGTCCCTTGTTCTTACCATGACTTGGTGTCCGGCTTTCATCCTTTCTAAATAATGAGATATCGGTGAGGCAAAGTTCATATAAAGGCACCTGGGGAGGATTGTTACTAAGAACTAAGAACTTCCAGCTGCATGAATATTGTCAGGGGAATTTCTGTCTTAACCAGGACCTTCTGAGCTCACTCTCTAGCATGAACCCTCTGCAGGACCCTCATAGGCCGGTTGATAATAACATGATAGGGATGGATGCACCTGCAGTTTGCACAAATCTCTATTTGTGCAAATGAAAGAACAACAATGGAAAATCTGGGGTTTGGCCTGGACTCAATAAAGATTGAGTCAGGCAGGTTCACAGAAAATGGTCCCGGAGGGTAGGTGTCAACCAACGCAAGCTCATCAAGCACCCCCCCCCCCCCAAACAGATTCCTCTGGCATCCCTATTGACAGCTCCTAGCTAAAGACTTCTCAATATGAAATGTGTGCAGTGACTTGGTGGGATTAACCACACTTGGTGGGATGAACCATACCCGTTCAAGAATGCCCCCAGGGAAGGCATATTATGATGTAGCTTTGTTCCCAAGAGCATGTTCTCCCAGGAAGATGTCGAGAGCATTGACTGCATGGGCTTTTATTTTCTTTCTTTCTTTCTTTCTTTCCTGCTGTCTTTTCTTCTTCTTTCTGTTTTTGAGAAAGAAAGAAAGAAAGAAAGAAGGACTGATGTAGACCAGTTTGCATTTATAATTCATTCATTCATTCATTTACAATATTTATATACTAACCCATATTTAAAATACATCCCACAGTAGTGAACACAGGAATACAACAGTAAAATAATAATAATAATAAGAAGAACAGCATATTAATATTTTTCATTTTAAAGCAGAATACCAATAATTATTAATAATAGTAATAATAATAATAATAATAATAATGATTATGATGATGATGGCTGGTCAATTGAGGAATGCTTTCTGGAAAAGAGCTGTTTTCAGGAGGAGCCAGAAGCATCAAAGTGTTGGTGCTGCCTGACTTCCAGGGGAAGGGACTTCTAAAGAACAAGGGCCACCACAGTAAAGGCTCTTCTCCTGGTGGACTCCAACTGGGCCCCTAGGTCCATGTGGAACTACCAGGAACATGCTCCCTAATGTCCTCAATGACCACCCATTTCTTTTTTTTTTAATTGATCTCCTGAAGTAGCCAGATATTCATCTTTACTTTTACAGGGGACAAATGTAGAAGGGGCAGATATTTGGCCCAAGTCCTATAACATCACCATCATCTTGTTTACCTTGGTCCTTATAGAAACTTTGTGGACGTTCCTCAAAAACCTCTGATGTTTCACCTGAGAGGGAATCTCTCAATCCACTTCAAATTTGCTTTACATGGGATCTGGTAAGAGCCTCGTGGCATACACCACATACTTGTCTTGATACATTCTGCTGCTCTTATCGAAACGGTTTCACTTTCACTCGATGAGTAGCAAATCTTTCCTCTCAGGGCCAAACCGGCACATTCGCTTCACAATTTTCACTGCATGCAAAACGCTGGTTGCAGCTTCAAGGGTGGTGAAGGAAACCAACCAGAAATGACTTTTCCTGTTCTACTCAGCAGACAGACACTTGGTAAAACTGCTTGCTGTGCACAGTGGAGATGACTTCCCCTTTCCTGCCTTCTAGTCTACTTGGTGTTGATGATGGATTCTCCCAAGGAAAGTGAATTCGGCAATTTGGATGGCAGAGCATTGGGAAGAAGTCATAGCCAGGATCAGAGCACATGTTCTATATTCAGAAAATCACAGATCCCTTCCTTGCCACCTCCCACATGGTGGACAGGCTGAGGAAGATCCCTACTCCACTTAGCTACTACCATTCAGTTAAGTGGAGTAATGATTTGCCCCATGGTCTAAAAACACCTAATGGTAAATATGGAGTATGCAGCTCCATCAGTGTTTAATTCTTCTTCTTTTAAGTCACAGACAGAGCTGCATCAAGTAATATCCAGTTTGAGTCTACACATTGGAATACTTTGCACAGTTCTGATCACCACACCTCAAAAAGGATACTTGAGAACCAGTGTGGTGTACTGGTTAGTGTGTTGGACTGGAACTCAGAAGATCTGGGTTCTAGTCCCCACTTGGCTGGGAAGCTCACTGGGTGACTCTGGGCCAATCACAGACTCTCAGCCTAATCTAGCTCACAGTGTTGTTTTGGGGATAAAGGTGGACCTTGGGTTCAAAAGCATGCATGGTGTTGGAGAATTGGACAGGGAGAGATTTTCTTCCCTCTCTTATAATGCGAGAATCCAGGATCATCCCGTGTACCTGAATGATGGAAGGTTCAGGGAGATAAAAAGGACTTCTTCATACAACACTTAGTGAAATATGGAATTTGCTACCACAAGATGTCATGCTTGCCACCAACACAAATGGTTTTTAAAAGGGGATTGGACAAATTCATGGAGGACAAGCCTATCAATGGATTGTAGTCACGATGGCTACAGATTGCTTCCAGAAACAGGGGCAGAATGAGTCAGTCTGTATGACTATTGCTGAGAACCTGTCTGGGAGGGTGCTTTTGCAGTCATGTCCAGCTTGTGGGTCTACCATGGGCATCTGGCTGGACTCCGTGAGAACAGAATTCTAGACTAGTGAGTTATTTGTATCTGTAGCATAGTTCTTCTTATCTTTCAGAATCAATTCCTGGTGATACAGCTAACGATACCTCGGGCCATGAAATGGGCAGTGCTTCACCACAGGGAAAAGAATAAGAACAAACCAATGATAATTATAGATATGAAAAATATTGGCCAGGGCCACACTTTCAAACCCTTGAAAGTTCAATCCAAATATGTTGGGGGACATGGGGTGAAAGAAGGGGGTAAAACGAACTTCCATATTTTTGGTGTGGGATGAATTTTGAGGGTAGGGCACACCATGCCATTCTGAGAGACAGGTGGGCCTGTGTGTGAGTGTGGGGGGGCAGTTGGTGTGTGTCTGCCATTTCTCCAGAATGTCTCCTGGAATAATGTTACATTTTAGCGTATGGCCATATTTCCACACCTTTCTTGCCCTCAAAACCCAGCCACCTGTTGAAAATAGCCAAAATGTCCCTCCCTGGGGATGGGTGAATATGTCAGTTTCACTTTCTCCTGCATTCGAATGTCTAAATCTCAAGTTCTTTCTTTCCCATATATAAAGAACTTTGCAAATGTCAATAAATTTATGCCAAATACAAACATAATTCTCTCCCATCCCTTTCTCCCAGCCCAATTTTTGCTGTCCTTAGCAGAAGCGATGCAAAAAAGATGAGTTCCTAAATGAAACAGTACAGGCTGTTATGTGAGCTTTAACTGAACTCAAGGAGCATCAGATCCCATTGGATAAGCCAGTAGACCAAACTGGAAAACATCAGCTGTACCTAGAAACATAAGAACACAATTTCCTCTTGAGTTCCAACCAGCAGAAGATTCACTTCTAAGCAACCAGATATAGGGATGGAAAGACTCACCCATGTCAGGCTTGGACGGAACCTCGCCAAGACAACACTGCCTCCCGCCACTGCTCATTGCACCACACAAGCTTCCTCGCAGATTGTCATCCACCCTGGTTTGGAGCCTCCATTGTTGTACACAATGGAGGCTCCAGCAATTGAGTATCTTCTACCTTATGTAAATGGCGTCTGTAAACACACAATTTCCAGAACCTCCATTTTGTTCAGCAATGGAGGTGCTGGACAAGGGCAGATGGCTGCTGGGAGCTCATCAGGCCATGCGGGCAATCCAAGTGTGGGCACATGAATGTGCTGCAGCCTGGCGAGCTGAGTCTGGGGATGGGGATATTCCCAGACTCAGTTGGGTGCCTGCAACATACCTAACCAGATACTGAATATCACTTTTTTTTCTTCCAGTGTGGTTATTTCAAGAAATCTTAACTCATTTACCTTTGACTGAAGTCAATATTTGTATATTACAAAGAGCAGGTCTTTGCCCTAGAAGGTTAAGTACTGGAAAAGGCACTAGGTGGCAGCAAAGACCATAAAATTGCAAGAAAAAGCCAACTGTCTAAAAATTAGGGGTGTGCACGGACCCCCCGGATCGGATCGGGACCCGGATCGGGACCTCCAATTTTGTCCCGGACCGGTTCGGACAAAATCGGAGGCCCCCCGGACCGGATCGAGTCCGATCCCGATCCAAAAATCGGAAATTTTTGGATCGGCCGCCATTTTTTTCCCCATAGACTTGCATTGCAATGCAAGTCTATGAGGAAAAAATGGCGGCGGGTGGGTAAGGGGGGGCCTAACTCCCTCCCCCCCCCGGGGCCGTCCGCTGTGGACGGCCCCGGCAGGTAAACCCCCTCCCCCGCGCTCCCTACCCCCCCTGGGGCCGCCTGCTTCCATCCGCTGGCGCCCGCGGGCGCCAGCGGATAGAAGCGGACGGCTCCGGGGGGGGGGTAAGCCCCCTTCCCCGCCACTTACCTTCTCGGCACGTCCGGCGCCGGCGGCTACTACCAGCGGGCTCCGCGGCCTACTCTCGAGTTGCGCGCCGGGTGATGACATCACCCGGCGCGCCACCCTGGAGCAGGCCGCGGAGCCTGCTGGTAGTAGTAGGCGCCGGCGCCGGACGGGAGCCGCCGGGCCGGGCAGGTAAGGGCCCCCCTCCCCCCTCCCCCCTCCGCGCGCCCCCTCCTCCCCCCTCCCCCCTCCGCGCGCCCCCTCCTCCCCTCCACGCACCCCCTCCTTACCTTTCCGGCCCGGCGGCTCCCGTCCGGCGCCGGCGCCTACTACTTCCAGCAGGCTCCGCGGCCTGCTCTAGAGTAGTGCGCCGGGTGATGACATCACCCGGCGCGCCATCCTAGAGCAGGCCGCGGAGCCTGCTGGGAATAGTAGGCGCCGGCGCCGGACGGGAGCCGCCGGGCCGGAAAGGTAAGGGCCCCCCTCCCCCCTCCGCGCGCCCCCTCCTCCCCTCCACGCACCCCCTCCTTACCTTTCCGGCCCGGCGGCTCCCGTCCGGCGCCGGCGCCTACTACTTCCAGCAGGCTCCGCGGCCTGCTCTAGAGTAGCGCGCCGGGTGATGACATCACCCGGCGCGCCATCCTAGAGCAGGCCGCGGAGCCTGCTGGGAATAGTAGGTGCCGGCGCCGGACGGGAGCCGCCGGGCCGGAAAGGTAAGGGCCCCCCTCCCCCCTCCGCGCGCCCCCTCCTCCCCTCCACGCACCCCCTCCTTACCTTTCCGGCCCGGCGGCTCCCGTCCGGCGCCGGCGCCTACTACTTCCAGCAGGCTCCGCGGCCTGCTCTAGAGTAGCGCGCCGGGTGATGACATCACCCGACGCGCCACCCTAGAGCAGGCCGCGGAG
Organism: Anniella stebbinsi; assembly: GCA_029215795.1. Lineage (NCBI taxonomy): Eukaryota > Metazoa > Chordata > Lepidosauria > Squamata > Anniellidae > Anniella > Anniella stebbinsi. Next base: position 7,772,371 of record JARDYH010000008.1, on the reverse strand, counting down.
CCTGCTAGTAGTAGTAGGCGCCGGCGCCGGACGGGAGCCACCGGGCCGAGAAGGTAAGTGCCCCCCTCCTCCCCCCCCCGCTGTCCACTTTCATCGGCGGGCGCCCGCTGGCGCCCGCCAATGGAAGCGGCGGTGGGCGCCAGTGGGCGCCCGCCGATCCGCCGATCCGCCGAACCGGTTCGGAGCTTTTTCGGACCGGTTCGGATTGGATCGGCCGATCCAGCTGCGGGATCGGAAATCGGATAATTTATCCGATTTCCCACTGGACCGGACTCGGATCGTGGATCGGGTCCGATCCAGTGCACATCCCTACTAAAAATACACATGGGAAAACAGTGACAAGTGACCTTATTAGTCAGCTTGCTGCAACATTTGTAGCATTCTTATCTACCAAACCATTTCCTTTCCTTTCTTTAAGCTCAATGGATGACCTTCAGCTCTCTCACATGTAGTCTAACCTACATCATAAGATCGATGCAAGCATAAAAGAAGGGGAAGAGTCTTGTAAGCCCCCTGAACTCTTTGGAAGAACGGTAGGGTACAAATATAACCAATTGAAGGTGCTCTCCTACAGACTGCGGCCTGTTGCTCAGAAGCCCCCAGCCTTGGAAGCTTCCAAGGTCCCTACGCTGGGCTGGGCTGAAGCCGGCAGGGTGGGGTGGAGTAACAGAGGCAATCTTTGCTTCCCTGTCCTTCAATATTTGCTTTTTTCCCCACTAGATGGAGGGTTTCAGCCCATCCAGTGAGGGTGCTTCAGAAGGAGAGGAAACAAAGGTGGAGGAGGTTCAGGATAAATTGTATCCTGGCCTCCCCAGTCTCCTCCCCTCCCCGCCTGCTGGAACACCCTCATTTCCCCTTCTCCAAGGTTGATTTTGAAAAATATGCACAAAACTATGTGCAGATTTCTGTGCAGGAGGAAAAAAAAACACCTCACATGGAACCAGAATGGAATGAGCTTGGCAGTAGAAATGGGACAATGAGGGATGTTCAAGTTCATTGCTGATGCTTGTTTAGCCTTGCTTTCATTCCCAAACATGAGTGGGTGTTTTTTTTCCCCCCGAACAGGGTAAATCCTCATTTTTGAACTGTTAAAACATGCATTTTTTTAAAAATAAAAATAAAAATAAAAGCACACACTCAAATTGTGCTTGCTCCCATCAATTAAAGCATGAAAAGGTATCCTTATTGAAAGAACACATTATTTGCACCTAATTGCAAGCTCGCAGATATGCAAGCTTTCCCCGAAAACAGTGATCGCGTTCACATTCTGGGTTGTGAGCAGGGCTTGCTTGAGTGCTTTTTGAACTGAAACAAAATCTTCATGCATCCCTACTTGGCAAAAGAAAAATAAGAACCTCAGTGACATTGAGCATGACAGATTTCCCCATGCCGATCAGTTGCTATCTCCACACCCAGGTTCATGAAGCTGAGTTTTCATGTGCAGAACCAGCTCCACAACTGGATCCTGATGAGATTTGGCTCAATCTAAACCGACTAGAAACCATGGTGGGGAGTAATCTTTTCTGGTCAACGTATAATTCCCCTCCCAGATCAGCTAGCACGGCTTAAAATTCCAAATCGGGGCACATGGTGGTGCTCTAATCTTGTAAAGATTGGTGCCACTTCTCAGTTGATACTTCCTCATAATGAAGCTTTTCTCAAGTTGGAGTATGTTTGAGCTTGTTGTGTTTATTTGTTTGTGTATAATGGAAAGAGATTAGCTTAACTCCAGCACTATGAAGAAATGCAGCCCCCCCCCCCCCCAAATAAGGATCCTACTTAAGGAGGTGGAACAGTCTTCCCCTCATTTTTAGGCTACACCTGGGTTGAATTTCTGAAATGATGAAAGTGTGGTCCAAATTTCAGAAAGGAGGACAGGACAAAACCTTTGTCCCCCCCCCTTTTTATTATAAACCAGAGATGCAGAACCATGAGGGTTCTACATCTGGCCTGCAGGAACTCCCTTCCCAATGCCTCACCCTTCTCAGTGCTGGCCAAAAAAAAGTTGTGCAGTGTACACCATCCCCATGGGTGATATCAGCCTGCTTATGGAGGGTTTGGTGGAGGCAGTTCAACCCCACAATCCATTATAGGTCTTCAACCCTGTCACAACCCTTTCCCTAGTCTCTTTAAACATCTACCCTGCCAGAACTCCAGTGGCATTGTTCTGGTAACAATCCTACTTCCCTATCCAGTTTATTTGTAGCATGCCAGGACCAAAGGCCCTGCAGATGCAATGCCAGTAATCATTAGGAAAAGTAGACCTTAGCCAGATCTGCACCAAGAAGGACATAGTGGTATGAAAGTGATATGAAAGCGGTATATAAAAGGCAGGAGCCACACTACTGCTTTGGAGTGGTATTGAAGTGCACTGACAACTGTTGGGGCCCATAGACATATACCGCTATACCCTGCTTGGTGTGGCCCCTACCTTTTATATACCACTTTCATACCACTTCCATACTGTTATATTCTGCTTGGTGTAGATCTGGACATTTATATTGCATGAAAGAAAGCACCTGGTTCAGATTAGGGATCTCAGGAAAGTACATAATGAAATCATGTTCAGATTTCTATGAATTTGACGCACGGATTCTTCAGCGGACCAAGTGGATTTCATGGAACTGCAGACTAGGGATGTGTATCGTATCGTTAAAATGTACGATACAATAAGGTCGTTATCGTGCATGTGTTTAACGAAGACGATACGATAGAAAAACCTACGATAATCATCGGAAACTATAATATTTGGGCGATTTTATCGTTTTATCGGACTGCCATATAAATATACCTATACCTTCTGTATTTTAAAAGTTAGAGGCTTGAAACTTGGTCACAGTGCTTATGGGGTATACCTAAGTATGTGTATGAAATTTGAGATCGATCCCTCCAACCCTCGATTTTATATTAATTTATTAAAGATCGTTTCAGTTCTGACAGATCAGAATGACAGCTCGCTATGTGCATTCATTCAAACCTGTCAGAACAGAAATGATCTTTAAAAACTTCATATAAATTCAAGGGTTGGAGGGAGCAATCTCAAATTTCATACACATACTTAGGCATATCCCATAAGCACTGTGACCAAGTTTCAAGCCTCTAACATTTAAAATACAGAAGTTATAGGCATTTTTTTCTTTAAAAATAGGGCTGCAAAAATTATCTTATTTTCACAATAATTATCATGAAGATGATATGGTTCACCTACGATATGAATGAAGACGATAATTTTTTGGTCCAAAATGATGATAACGAGAAACAACAATATTTTTTGGCATGCGCACCCCTACTGCAGAACTTTTTCTAACTTTCTAGAATTTTGTGGAAATTTAGTATCAGAAAAACCCTCAAAATGAAAAGAAAATGGCTAAAAATGTACATTTCCCCACATGGTTTTTTTTTTTTTTTGTAAACATGGATTTGCACAAGTGCGAATGTACACAATTTCAGAAACTAAAAATAATATAATAAAAATGGGCTGATAATGGAAAATGAAAAGCAGACAGAACAGATTTTATACAAACTGTGAATCACTAGTTCAGGCAACCTTAGAAAAAAGCCATGCTATGGCCTATTTTGGGTGGGGGTGCTGGGATAACATGTCTTCCTTCCAAGCCAATGCAACACTACACTTCTCAGATCTGGATTGTATCGCTTCTCGGCCTTTTGGCTAAGATCAAGTGTCAGATCTGGATTGTACCACTTCAGATTCCAGCTAGGCTCTTCAATGATGGAATGCATTCCCATACCCTAAATAAATAAACAAGGATGCAATGCTATGCATATTTAGACAGCAAAAAGTCCTCCATCTCCCAGCATGCCCCAGCCAACTGGGACATGCAGGGACTTGTAGGACGTTTTGCTGTCTAAACATTTATAGAATTGCACATTGAGTGTCTCTCTCTCTCATAGATCTCAAGGAGAATGATATGGAAGCCCATACCAATATTCTGAAGTGACCCTCAAAGGTAAGTTAGTGTGCTGATTTTTAGTGTGCACAAAGCCCCAAGTTCAATCTTTGACATCATGAGGAAGGGTTAGGAAAGATGCCTGACTGGGTCCCTGGAGAACAGTTTGAAGCAACAGGCCAATGTGGGATTTCTTAGATGGCCAGACCCCCTCCCTAGTCTCACCCCTTTTCCACCAAAACCAATCATTTGGTAATGTCCCAGCATTTCTGCAGTGCCCCCCCATTCTAAAAGGTTGGAATGCCTCCCCTGAGGGTTAATTGCCGACAATAACAGCTTTTTGCTAAAATATGCTGGTATGTTGGGTGTTTGGCCTCCACTGCCTTTTGACTTTGGCTGTGAACACCACTAGAATGTGGGCTTCCAACAGCTTCTGTGAAGTTGAATATAGCCCTAGGACTGAAAAAGGTTCAACACCCCTGATGTGGACAGTTCTGAGCTAGATGGAGCAATAGTGTCATTCAGTAAAAGGCAGCTCCCTCTTTTCAATATCTTTTATTATGAACGATTAAATTGGCCCACGGGGACAGGTCTGTTAGTGCGAGTCAAAACAAATATTAAAAACGAAACTTTTGACACTTCAAAGACTTCTGTAAAAAAAGAGCCTTTGGGACTTCAAAGACCTATCTAGCTTAGGTCTGACAGCCTATATTTATTTGGGCTGGATCGAGGTGAAGGCTGACATTCTATACCCACCTCCCTGGGTTCAAGACCCATTAAACTGAATAAGATTTCATCCTGAATAAACCTATATAAGATTGCCCTGCAAGTTAGCTAAATTTGGTTCTCATTGAATTGGATGTGATTAAGTTACACCATGACTAATTCATCTCGTTGATTACAGGGGAACCTAGGTTCAATTAACTTGGTCTGAATCTAAGCCTTAGTCTTTAAGGTGTCACCGAACCATTTTCTATTTGTAAATGTCCCTGCATATTAGGTATATGCCCATTTCTTCCAAAAGGTCTGCTCGACCCGAGTGATCGAGTCATTATTGTCCATAATAAATATATATTTTAAAAAGTAACTGTAACAAACAAGGATGGACCATTCATGCCTGTGATGGCTGCTTTACGACCATCATTTGCATAAAAGGCCTTTTACATATACCAACAAGCCTCCATTTTTACACAAACTGGTGGGTTGCCATGGACTGGAGTCTGGGAGTCTGAGTGTGTGTGTGTGTCCCAGACCCCACCCTCCTCTTGGACTCCTGTGACATCCCTAGTAGAAAGCGGGGCCATCACATGAAGTTGATCGGCGTGAGATTCACGATAAAAGGAAGGCCTTCTTTACCCCACACAGCATTAAACTATGGAATTGGCTACCACAAGATGTTGTGACCCATTTGGATGGCTTTAAAAAGAGATGAAACAAATTCATGGAGGAAAAAGCTACCAATGGCTATTAGTCCTGATGGTTATATGCTCCCTCCAGCATCAGAGGCAGTATGGCCATGTACACCAGTTGCTGGGGAACATGGTGGAGGGTGCTCTTGCCCTCATGTCCTATTTGTGGGTTTCCCATGGGCAGCTGTTTAGCCATTGTGTGATCAGAATGCTGGACTAGATGGATCTTTGGTCTGATCCATGATGACTCTTCTTATGTTCTCATGAAATCAGGGGAATTTAAGGCATTCATGACTTACTGAAGTCCCATTTATTTCAATGGGTCTACTCTAAGTATTCGATCTATGTGTTGCTGTGAGTTTGTGTGTGTGTTGTCTTGTTGGTTTTAATTATTATTATTCAGTTATTTTTTTACAGTTTAATCATTTACACATCTAAGAACAAGCTTTGAAGCTCAATGTAAATCGCCCAGAAAAGTTAAATCTAACAATGACTATTATTCATGGAAAAGAAGAGCTAAAATGTGCAGGATCTTTAAACAGAAGAAAAGTTAGTAAAGTCTTTCTGATTGCTTCCCTTGACATTACTTAAAGGCTATGGGACACTTTATAATTAAGCGAAGACGTTTGGCTCCTCTTTGGGGACATTGGGCTGAAAGGGTAAAGGAACATGAATTAATTGATAGACATGGGAGTTCATCATGCCATAAAGTTTTGTGTAAAGTTTTGTTGTTGCTGTAATTCTCTTCATGCATTCAGAGAAGCAAATTTTGAAGTTGGTTGAAAGGGGGGAGGGGAGACATCAAGTAGAGTTTGCTTTTGTAACTAAGCACTGATCTGAAGATGTACCAACATTTGAGAGCAAAGCAACAGAGGTCAACTTTTCCACCAAGGTCAGATGGTACAACAGAGACTCAAAATAACTATAAATGGAGTTTACCCACACAGTGGTAAACCCCAGTGAAAAAAAAGAGAGAAGTAAACAACCCCCAGTATAAAAAAAAGTGCTTGGGTTTCATATGTTGGCTTATTTATTTATTTATTAATAATCATTATATGCCATTCAATGCAAAAGATCTCCATCTGGCTTACAATAACAGTAAAATACAACTATAAACAATAAAATAAAAATCAGGATAAAATCGGTATAACAACACCCATCACTAGGCAGCTTCAAAGAGTACGCTAAATAGAGTACACTGCAGGGGTGGACAATTTGTGGATCTCCAGATATATTGGCCTACAACTCCCATTGCACCTCATCATTGGTTTTGTTGGCTAGGGCTGATGGAAGCTGTAGGCCAAATATTATGGAGAAGCACATGTTATCGATCCCTGAAATACTGGGTTGCATCCAGATTTATTCATAGACCCAGTGAAACCAATTAGACCTTAGTCAGTCATGACAAACTTAATCCCATAGATTTCAATGGAAATAGTCTAAGTAAGAGTACATCTGGATCCAACCCTAAGAGTTTCCTACTGAAATACATATTAAACAGGAATAACTTATCCCCACAGTAAATACAAAGCTGTTGCTCTTCACACAGTGTGGTGTAGTGGCTAAAGTGTTGGATTGGGAGTTGAGAGATCTGGGTTCTAGTCCCCACTCAGCCACAGAAACCCACTGGGTGAATTTGGGCCAGTCACAGACTCTCAGCCCAACCTACCTCACAGGGCTGTTGTTGTAATGATAAAATGGAGAGGAGGAGGATTATCTACATTGCCTTGGGCTCCTTGAAGGAAAACAGGCGAGATATAAATGAAATAAATAAATAAGAATAGACATCCTTTAAATGTTAGTTAGAACAAAATAAAGTGTTTAATGGCCTACTAAATCTAAACAAAGAAAATACTAATCTGACCTCCATAGGGAATGAGGTTTCATGACTGGAGTACTATCTCAAGGAAGGCTGTCTGTCCCATGTTCCTTTGACTCTTCCAACAAAGCTCTTTATAGGTTTTTACTGGACTGTCCAGGTTAAGGGTATCACCTAGTGCATTAATCTTTGTGAACTGCCCAGAGAGCTTCGGCTATGGGGCAGTATAGAAAAGTAATAAATAAAATAAATAAATGAATCTGCTCTGGTTGCTCCCTGCATCAAGTCTCAGTGATTAAATGATTGAGAGGGTGTTGTGGAGGGAACAGTATTCAAGAACGCATTAAATAAGAGAAATTGAAAACATGAGAGAGAGAGAGAGAGATTGGAAGGAAGGAAGGAAGGAAGAAAGAAAGACCAGAGACCCAGCTTGTGGGCCTGCCATTGATTAGCTTGATAGGTACTACAAATAGGGCCTTCTCACTGTTGGCCTAGGGTGACCAGATCGCCTGGGGTTTCCCGGTCCTAACCAGGAAACCTGGGGTGATCCGGGCCAACCGGGGGGCGGTGGGGGCAAACCGGGGCAGCGGGGGGTCACACGGCGGTGGCGGCGAGCGGCGACGAGTGGTGATAGACCCGGTAGGTCCGAGCTGGATTTTGGGGGAGATGGGTGGCTTGGTGGTGGGGTTTCGGGTGAGGCCCCCCCCACCTTCCGGGGCGTCCGCTTCCCTCCGGTGCTCGAATCTACTGAGAAACGGGCTTCGCGGCCTGTCCCTCAGTAGCGTGCCGGGTGATGACGTCATCACCTGGCGCGCTACTGAGAGACAGGCCGTGAAGCCTGTTTCTCAGTAGATTCAAGCACTGGAGGGAAGCGGACGCCCCTGCAGGTAAGGAGCGCGAGGCATAAGGCGGGAGGCAGGAGGCGCGAGGGGGGGCACTTACCTGCTGGGGGCGGCTGCTTCCTGGGCTGCTCCACTGCCACCGCCGCCCGCCGGGTCCTCCGCCGGCCGCCGAGTCCTCCTCTGCCGCCTGCCGCCAGGTCCTCCACTGCCGAGCTCGTGAGGCCAGAGGCCATGCGGAAGAGGCGGGAGAGGGCCGAATCCAGAAGTGATGTAATCGGCCCTCTCCCGCCTCTTCCGCGTGGCCTCTGGCCTCCTCAGGGCTCATCACCATCACGACAAACCCCGAGGAGGCCAGAGGCCATGCGGAAGAGGCGGGAGAGGGCCGATTACATCACTTCCGGTTTCGGCCCTCTCCTGCCTCTTCCGCGTGGCCTCTGGCCTCACGAGCCCGGCGGCGGTGGAAGCGCAGGACCTGGCGGGTGGTGGCAACACAGGACCCGGCGGGCGGCGACAGTGCAGGACCCGGCCGGTGGCGGCGGCGGAGGACCCGGTGGGCAGTGGTGGCGGAAGAGAACCCAGTAGGTCCAGGCTGGTGTTTTTTGGGGGTGGGTGGCTTGGTGGGGGGATTGTTTTGGGTGGCGGGGTGGTGGGGGGGACTGGGATTTTGGTTTCCAAAATCTGGTCACCCTATGTTGGCTCAATGTTTCAGGAACTCTCTCCTGACGCCATAACATTCATTTAGCCAATTCCCCATTAAGGGGCCTTGTAAACACTTTTGTTTTCCTCTGCTTTTAGTTAAATTGTGTTGTTGTTTATACCGTTGCTCTCTCCATTTATAATTGTTGTTTTCTTAATGAATTGATATTGTCTGTACATGATGCTTTATTGTTGTATTTAAGCCGCCTTGGGTAGGCTTGGGGAAAGCATAGAAATACTGTCAATTCATTAATTCATTAATTAATTACAAAATGTGTTTTTTGTGGGGGGAAGAGGGTTGGTCATGAATCCCAACATTTAATTGGTGTCAGTGATTGTTCTTTTAAAAATATGGCATAAACAACAACAGGTTGCAGCAATCTACTTTGCAAGATACCATTTTGTGGGCCTCAGGTTTGTTTTCGAATACTGCGGCTGTAGCACTGAAACCAACACCTGGGGTTCCTTTTCTGCCTCATTTGAATGTTGAATGCTGGAACTGTGTCAGTGGAAACTGAAAACCCTAGCTGCGTGGCCACCTGTGAATGCTGAGCAAAGCAGTAGTTCCTAACTCTATTTCTAAATAAGATCTTGCTTGTTTTCAGCTGTAGCCCTGGTGGGTGAAGTTAGAAGCAAATAGTGAAACTCTTGGTGGAGAATGCACAGCAGGGCTACGATGATCCCAGACACAGAGGCATAGGCCTGGAAGGAATTCCAATCACAAACGAACAATCACACAAATAAACATCTAGCCTAATTACAGAGTCATAAGACAGGATTCTGTGAAGAGGTCATCCTTCAAGACAAACTGAATAGAACATTGAATTTAGATTACAGGATCTAGGTTGAAATCGTGCAACTGAGGTAGGTTGGGCTGAGAGTCTGTGACTGGCCCAAAGTCACCCAGTGGGCTTTCATGACCGAGTGGAGACTAGAACCCGGATCTCCCCACTCCCAGTCCAACACTTTAGCTACTACACCACACTGGCTCTATGTCATTGCTCAGAAAAAAAACACACAAAACCGCCCAAGCATCTTGAGTTCCTCCAAACATTAATAAGAAATACTTTTAATTGAGATGCACTTCGGCATGTCTAGGGAAATAAAAACTGGGGTAAGATTGGGAAGTTGCTGGAGGAGTCTCAACAAGTCTTGCCCAGCTCTCAAAATGGGAAAGAAGGGAGGCAGTATTGTACCTTCTTTCGGATTTAAATCTCTCCTTTCAACCCATTCAGACGTATTCATTTGAGAACATTCAGATTGACCGTGCTTAAGAACCATGATCCTGCTGTGATATTTACAGCAATGGTATAAGATGGGCTAGCGTTGTCATCCCCATATTGTAAATGTGGGTGAGGTGTGTGGTGTGTGTTGGTTGGCTGTTGAGCCTGAGGGAGTGGACAACACTCATTGCCTAGTGAGTTCAAGGCAGAAGCAAGATTTGAACCACGGACTTCTTAAGGCATAGCCCTGTCTACCTAACTCGATCAAGCAGTCCTCCATCCTAGATTTCAACATCCTCTCTTTCCTAGTTACCTGTGAGAGCTTCATTCTCCTACAATGATAGGCACAATTTCTATAAGAACAGAACATCATAAGAAGAACCAGGCTGGATCAGACCGAGGGTCCATCTAGTCCATGTTTGCACCACGGCCAACTAGCAGCCCAGAGTAAACTTAGAAGCAGGACATTTATTTATTTATTACATTTATTTATTACATTTATATACCACCCCATAGCCGAAGCTCTCTGGGAGGTTTACAAAGATTAAAAGACGGAACATTAAAAAGTCAATATACAAAACTTTAAACCATAAAACACAAAACAGCTGATGTTTAAAACTTTTTAAACGTTTTAAGCCTGGCCACAAAGTCAGTTAAAACCTCTACTTAAGCTGTTAAAATGCCTGGGGGAAGAGAAAAGTTTTGACCTGACGCCAAAAAAGATAACAGTGTTGGCACCAGGCAAGCCTCATTGGGGAGATCATTCTGTAATTGGGGGGGCCACCACAGAGAAGGCCCTCTCCCTTGTTGCTGTCCTCCGAGCTACCCTCAGAGTAGGCACCCGGAGGAGGACCATTGACGTAGTGTACGGGTAGGTTCATGTCAGGTATTGTGGTCCCAAACCATGTAAGGCTTTATAGGTTAAAACCAGCACCTTGAATTGGGCTCGGAAACATACAGGCAGCCAATGCAAGCAGGCCAGAGTAGGTCTTATATGTTCGAACCTTCTGGTCCCTGTTACCAATCTGGCCGCTGCATTTTGCACAAGCTGCAGCTTCCGAACCATCATCAAAGGCAGCCCCACATAGAGTGCATTGCAGTAATCTAACTTGGAGGTTACCAGAGCATAGACAACTGAAACCAGGTTATTCCTGTCCAGATAGGGGCGTAGCTGGGCCACCAGCTGAAGTTGGTAGAAGGCACTCCGTGCCACCGAGGCCACCTGAGCCTCAAGTGACAGAGACGGTTCTAGGAGAACCCCCAAGCTGCGAACCTGCTCCTTCAGGGGGAGTGCAACCCCATCCAGCACAGGTTGAACACCCTCCATCCGGTCAGAGGATGTTGAGCATAGTGTACAGGTGGGTTCATGTCGGGAAAGACATGAGTGGAACAGCATCCTCCTGCCCATGACACTTGTGCGCAGAGTCATACTGCCCCTCCTATTGGAAGCAGCATAGAGCCGCCAGGATTAGTATCCCCTGAATTTAGGGTGACCCTATGAAAAGGAGGACAGGGCTTCTGTATCTTTAATGGTTGCATAGAAAAGGGAATTTCAGCAGGTGTCATTTTTATGCACGCAGCACCTGGTGAAATTCCCTCTTCATCACAACAGCTAAAGCTGCAGGAGATATACTAGAGTGACTAGATCCTCCATGAATTTGTCCAATCCCTCTTTGACGCCATCCATGTTTTACAAATTCCCCTTCATTCCTCCCCTGTTATCTCTCCCTTGAGTTTGAATTTGGGGCCTTATACGAGTAAGGCATGCTATGTGTCAATGTGTGTGTGTGTGTGTCCATACCATAGAGACTACATCTACCAATGGTTACCATAAGGAGTGGAACCTGCAACAACATAATCCAGCATGGATGGCTGTTGCTCAGGATTTTATGCAGGTCTGTCCATTCCTCTCTCCGCCCAATTTTCAATCCTCCCCCAACAGTTAGTCAGAATTCTTTGGTCACTTGGTCATAACAATCCTCATTTGGCTGTTTTGGGGGGCCCTTCATATAGGTTTTCCCTCATGATGATGATGATCTTCTGCATACTTTGGATCTTCTTCAAACCTGCTGATTCCTCCTTGTACATGGAAAGTGTCATTCTAGGTACATAAACAATGACACACAGGGCCGGAACTCTGAAATAGAAGGAAAGATAGCAAAATGGAACCTCCAGGTTCAGAGGCTGTATGGATGAGCTGGGGACAATCCACAGGGAAGGACTGTTTGTGAACTTCCTAGGGACCTCTAGCTGTATGTGGCTTGAAACACAATGCTGGACTAGATGGACTTTGGTCTGATCCAGCAGGGATCTTCCTATGCTCTTATGCACCACTGAAGCCCAATTCACACAATCCTATCATGTTCTGGGTTGTTGGATGAAGCTTGATATTTTGTCCTTACTGTATTTAAATTCTTCTTCTTCTTCTTCTTCTTCTTCTTCTTGCTTGGAGTTATAGGATTCCTCCCCCCCCCCATCTAAACATGCATAGAAATGGTGCCTATATGTATTGTTCTAAGGCTGGTACAATACTTTTCATTGTTTTTACTGCAACATACCAACATGGAATTTGGTAGGGCTTGAATCTGAAGTTAAACACTCAGTTGGTTGATCCACTACCAGGTTCTGTAACCCACTGTGGGATTTTGGAAGGTCAGTTATGAGCCCTACTGTGGATAAAGCATGGTAGGAATCATCTTATTTTGGATTCATAGTTCACCACTGTGCACACACACACACTTTGTGAATTGCCCTTAAGCTATCGCTTCAGTTATGAACCAAGCATTTGATGTTCATGAGAAGTGTGGCAAAGTGGTTTGATTGATGGTCCGAAAGCAAGTGTGGTGCAGTGGTTTAGGATGTTAACGGGGACTCAGGAGATCCAGGTTCTAGTCTCCACTCGACCATAATTTTGGTTCAGCCATTGAATTTCAACCTAACATATCTTATGGGATCGTTATGAGAGAGAAAAAAATGAATAAGGGAGGACCATGCTAGCCTCCATGAGTTCCTTGGAAGAGGAAATAAGGCAGGATATTAATGTAATAATAACTAAATAAACAGGACTAAGTCTGAGGAGATATGGGTTCAAATCCCCACTCAGTTAAGAAGCTTACTAGATGACCAGTTTAATGCACCTCACAGGGTTGTTGTCCGGTTAAAATGGGAGAAAGCTGTAGATTGCCCTAAACTCTTTGAAAGAAGGGTGGGTTAGAGATGTTTTGAATAGATGAGAATTAGTTATCTTGCTTCAATGTCTCCTTTTACCCCACTCTTTTAAGAGTACAATCCTTACACATCTACTCAGAAATAAGCCCCATTGAGCTCAATCAGATTTACTCCCAGGTTAGTGTGTATAGAATTACAGCCTAACTGTTGTGTTTCTCAAGCTGGTGTTCCATAATGATCATGAGACTTAGGTGTACCACTCTCTGCCTTGATCTCTCCCTCTTGCAATATGGGGGTAGGAATGCTCACCTACCAATGTTACAGGGTTGTTTTAAGGATTGCAATGAGATCATGTGCTTTAAGTGTTTTGAACACTTTAAAAGTGCAGGATACAGATGCTAAATATGACCAGATCAATGCCAACCTGCTTTGGCCAAACAAGTCCTGCATTTTTAATATCAGTTCAGAAATAAGATTCACTATTAACTTTAAATCATGCTAATGCTTGTGCCTGTCTTTACCCAGGGTAAGGTTTTCCTGAAACTGACAGAAGAGGGAGAAACTTGGGCCTGACAGAGAGAGCCATTCATTTGTATCCCAGCCTTCTTCCAAGGACCTCTGGGTGACGTACATGGGACTCACCTTCATTTTATTCACACAACAACCCCATGAGGTTGGTGAGGATGATAAATGATGACTAGTCCAAGGTGAACATCATGGCAAGGGGAGATTTCAACCCAAGTCTTCCCATACCCAATCCAAGGTCAGCGTGATATAGTACTTAGCTCACTAAATAACCTTAGGATGGTCAGCCTGAGCTCCCTGTCAGGATTGTTGTGAAGAGAAAATGGAGGAGGGGAGAGCCTGGTTTGCTATGCTGACCTCCTTGAAAGAAGGGTATAATAATACACTAGGCCTGTTCAGACAACACACTAAGACATAGTTAGGCTGCTAACCCTTTTACAGCAAAAAAAGTTAGTGACTGTGTTTAAAACATGCTTATGTAGCCACCATGGTTAGGAATGGTTCACATAATACACTAAGTTATGGTTCACACAACATGCTTAGCTATAATGTTTAGCTCAAAATGCTTAAGTACCCTGGCTTAGGGCCGATCTACATACGAGGTTTTTGACGTTTTATAAGGGTTATGAAAACTCTTTGGGCCACATGACACACTCCCTATAACGTTGCATATCTGAGGTTTTTTAAAACTCACTTCAGTTATATACAACGGTTTCACTTTTAATAAATCGTTTTAAGTAAAATAATGTGTCCTTCCTTACCATTTGTGATTCATGGGGGCAGTGCTTCCTTTACTGGTGCCCAAATGCTTAGCAGTTGATTGGTGGGGAAGAAAAAGGAAGTGGACCAGTGAACTACAACACCCACAATTCTTAGCCCTATACTCGCTAGGGAATGACAGAGGAACTAAGAAGGAAGTGTGTAACTGAACTACAACCCCCACAATGCCTTGCCCTAAACTCATTGAAAAACGAAAGAGAAAGAGACAGGGCAGAACAGAACTGTTCTCCTGTAACGTGAGTACTCAGTAATGTGGCCTAAGACGTTTTAGAATGCACCTATTTGGAACATTTTAAAATACTTTTTAAAATGTTCCAAAGGACTGTGTAGATCGGCCCTTAGTGTGTCATCTGAACAGGGTCACTAGCTCATAAAGGGCCAACATGGGGCTCAGGCGGTAGGAACAATCAGCATCTGTCAGGTAGGGGATGACACTGGTAGACCAACATCTTAGACTCTCTGGACCTTTCTACACCTAAGGGTGTTTGGGGAGAGAGCGGAGGATTGCGGACCTACCTGCTTCTGCATCTAGATGGCAGCGTGATGTCCCAAGAGGAAAGGAACATCATGACCGCCATTTATTTTAAAAGGAAGAGGAACCCCGTTGCATGTCGAAAATGGTAAGGAAACCCCCAGTCCAAACTCAGCTCCTCCCTCCCCATCCTGGGGATGCTGAAATTACTGGGCCCCCACCACCATGGGCACAGAGCCACCCCCCGCACAGCTCCATGCTCATTTCAGATCCCAGGACCATGGAAAAACCAGGAAATCCCCAGTTTCTGTTATCCCAGGGTCATCCCGTAGTCATCCCTAGGTCGTCCCTGGTTGACCTTGGGATCCCCTGTGCATCATGTGGATGCACAGAGAAGGCCTAGGGATGACCCTGGATAAATCCCTGGTGTAGAGATGGCCTAAGACTCCAAAAGCTGACAGGTACTGGGGTATGAAACTCTTTTCATTGTGTAGGTAAAAGAGAGTCAGGCATCTCTTTGCAGTCATCAACGAATATTTCCGCAATTTGTTCTACTTCAAAATGCAAAACATGTTGAATTGGATTAGCAAAGGGGATAATAATGGAAAGAGGAACTCTAAATACATGGCAAAATGACTGCAGGAAGCTAGAAAAGTAAGCTTCAAACATTCTCCTGCTTACAGTTAGAGGGATCAAAGTATGCATGGAAAGCTTCAGAAAAATGTAGGAGTGTGAAGACTATTTGAAATGCAGTAATGTCACTGGTATTATAGGGAATAAAACACTAAGCAAAATGAGTGCTTTGAAAATGCACTGGGGTGGTTGTTGTTTGTTGTTGTTGTTTTCAATTTAATATTGACTATATCGTAGGCTTTTAAACCTTGCTTAAAAATTGCCCATCCCCTCCCAAAAAAAATATGGGAAGGATAATCCTGTATTTGACACAATATATTGCGCTTTGTTATTACTTTGAACCTGTGTCTATGCATTCGACTTCTAGCATGATCATCTTGCTCGCAAAATGCAGGTTGTGAATTCAGCCTCTAGCAGAATCGCCCTACTCACAAAATGGAGATTTTGAGATATCAACAAACATACAAAACTGTAATATGATATGAATTGTTTCCCCCCAACCAGTAGCATTTCCCCCCACCCACCCCTGCTGTGGTCCGTTGGAAGCTAATTTGCAAGGAACTACTAAAAATTGCCCCTCCTGTCTCAGTCACTGCTTTCAACTCGAGTTCTGACTGACAGATGTTTTTGGAACACAGGAAACCAAAGTGAATCACACATGTATCACATGTTTGTTGGCTTCCTGTTTCAAGCTCTAGGGGAGGGTGAAGCTTGGAGCTGGAGAGAGATATTATTAGTAAAATTAATTGCCTTGAGAAAGACATTAAATAAAAAATTTGGTGGACAATCTTTCTAGAGATGAAACAAGAAAAATATTTGGGGGGTATTCAAATCAGTTTTCCATGTTTCATTATCATCATTTATTATTATTATTTATTTACAAAATTGGTATACCACTCCATATCTGAAACAGATTCTGAAGAAATGAACATAATAACAAAAACAGTACTTCAACAGCAACTTTATTGTAATAGCCAGTAGTCTTGATAACTTCCAGATAGACCTTCCATAGTATTTTTCAATAGCAAAAGTTACAATGCAATACAATAATAGAAGTCAAGAATAAAGCAAATGTTAGTTTGCACAATACAATAAAATCCTAAATTAAATTAAAAATAAATTTTAAAAATCCCCACTATCTGTTATGGGTTGCATGCAGTTTTGGCTATACTTAGAGTAGACCCACTGAAATCAAAGGAACTTCTGTGGTTCAAGAAGAGTACCTTAAGTTCTAGTATGATGGTCTACTCTAACGATGACTAAATCTGGATCCAATTAGGGATGTCAAGGAAATCTGCAACAGATTCAAATGATTTCTATTAATCCAGTCCATAGATTCCTCAGTAGACTGGGTTTTCCAGGTCACGTAAATTCCATGGGCTCACAGACATTTTTTTTCTTTCTTTTCATAATTGCATGCAGATTTTGTCATATAAAAAAATAGAGCTGTGAGCAAGGGGCCTCTCGAAATTCTCCACCCTATTTGTGGGTAATTAAATTAGGTGGGCAATTTCACAGAATTTCTCCACTGGGAGGAGAACCTCTCGAACAATTTCTCACAGGTAGGCATCACTATTGGCAACAGTTGTAGAATAGCTTCTTTCTTTTTGTTTTTTTCCCTAAGGATTTGGGGTGTTTTGCTGTTGTATGTTTGTTTGATGTTTGCTTTTTTGCACTGCCCTGCATCAATTGTGTGGGCAGCTTACCCCCTCCACCACCACCATTTTGCAACCTCTACAATGCCCCATATACTTTGCATCACTCCAGAGCATTGAAAGGAGAGAATGCAGCCACCACAAATTAACAACGAGAATATGTTGAGAAAATTTTTGAAAGGTATCTTTTAATTTCTAGGAGTTAAGAAAAGAAAATTCTCAGGAATTTCCTGAGTTTTCTTTCGCCATGAAAGGGGCTTCCATTTTTCTGCCTCATTCTCAGGGCAGCTTACTACAGTCAGCCAAGGCTAGGCTGACAACTGTTACCCAGAAGACCTTTTCTTCTGCCGCTCCCAGACTGTGGAATGGCCTGCCGGAGGAGACTCATCAACTTGACAGTCTTTTAGAATTTAAGAAAGCTATAAAGACTGGTTTCTTCCGGCAGGCATATCCAGGGGAATTTTAAAATGTTTTTAGGATGTTTTTATGATGTTTTATTGCTATTTTAATAATGTGCGCCATGTTTTTAATCAGTTTTATGTATTTTATCGTGTTTTATATTTACTGTTGTTCCCCGCCTCGATCCAAAGGGAGAGGTGGGTAAGAAATAAATTATTATTATTATTATTTGTTTTGAATGTGTATTGGTGGTGCTTTTGACCTTAACTAATCACTATGAGGTGGCTGAAGGTATTGCCTATATTTTTCTTTCTATTACACATCTCACCATGGCTCTATAGACTCCCAGGCTGCCTGTACTTCCTGATCTAAAAAGGCCCCATTAGAGAAATAAATTCACGATGTCTATCCCAGGGTGGGAAGTCCAGGAATCCAAGGAGTCTATGGGCAGTCAGAGAGATGATTGTACAATGAAAGAAAGGACACTCTCACACACTTCTCGGCCATCACATAGGCAAATTAAACACAAGAACACTGAACCAAACCCATGAAAATTTCTCCATTTCCCCCCTCTCCTTTGGGTTTCTTTTTGAAAGCAGTTTCTTTTCTATCAGATTGAATGAGAATGGTCAAAGTTCTCATGGGAGAAATTGTCGGCACAGCACTAGTAAAAACATGAAATTTGCTGGAAAAGATGTGATTCTATACACCATTCAAAACACAGTCACACAACGCTTTAGCTCTCTCTGATCTTTGTTCTGCCTCTGTTGTATCGCAAACTTTTTTTGTGTGCACTCTGATCCCTGGCTGTGCACTGAGCTAAGAAAGATGCGCAAAATTAGGGTGACCAGATAAAATCCAGGTCAGGGGTCATGTAATTTTAACAGTTGTAGAGTAAAGGGAATTTCAGCCAGTGTCATTTGTATGCAATTAGTTCCTGGTGAAATCCCCTCTTCATCACAACTGTTAACATTGCAGGGGCCCTGACTCCTTCAGTGAGCACATGGCAGAGCAAAAGATGCCGGACGAACTGTGAAACACAGATGAAATGGATATAACTCCTTTGCTGAGGGAATTGCGCTGGGCTACCTATTGGCTATCAGGCCAGGTTTAAGGTTTTGGTACTTAGTGTACAAATCCCTAAACAACTTGGAACCAGGATACCTGAGACAGGGCCTTCTCCCTTAGCAACCAGACTGGTCACTGGGGTCATTGGAGGACATGCTCCTGGTGGTTCGACATGGACCAATGGCCTGATTGGCATCCACCAGGAGAAGAGCCTTTAGTGTAGTGGCCCCTTCTCTGTGGAACTCCCTGGAGGTCAGGCAGGCAATAATACCATGCAGCTTCTGTGCCTTCTGAAAACAGCTCTTTTCCAGGAAGCCTTCCTCAACTGACCAGCCACAGTTTTTTTTAATTAGTCCTTTTTATTTTAAATTGAACAATTTTAATTTGCTGTTTTAATCATTTTTCTTTTATTTCCCTTGTTTTATTCCTATGTGCACCGCTCCAGAATCTATTTTAGATATGGAGCAGTATATAAATATTGTAAATAAATAAATAAAGAAATAAAGCATAATTAAACAAAGTCTGTACATCCCTACATCCACTATTAGGTGCAGAAATGCCCTAAACTAACTGCCCTGATCTTTTCCATCTTTTTTTCCACCCAGAGTTTTCTTGCAGGTAAACCATACCTGGGAGGGGCCATAGCAGAGTGTGATGGAGCACATGCTTTGAATGCAGAAGGTCCCAGGTTCAATCCCTGGCTTCTCCAGATAGGGCAAGGAAATGATCCTGCCTGAAACTCTGGAGAGCCGCTGCCAATCAGTGTCAAAAATACTAGTCCAGATGGACCGATGGTCTGATTTAGTATTCATTAAACAAAAAAAACTACGGTTTACAAAAACAATGTTAAGTCTCTACAGATTCCAACCAAGCACCAAAAAGCAGGGAAATTGGGAGTTAAGGCTCACAAGCCTTAACGCCACATCCTCCCTAAGGAGGCAGAAAGTGCAAGTGAAATTCTCATTCTCCCAAAGCAGATAAACCATGAGGACAGGGTGGAGAATATGATATGCAGAGGTGACTGTGGGGTTGTGGAAAACTGATCACGAACAACTTAGGGCCACCTACTTCTCTTTTTTTGTTTAGAGCAGCCCTTCCCCAACCTGGTGCCCTCCAAAGGTGTTGGACTACAACTCCCATCATTGCAAGTCAGTATGTCCCATGGTCAGGAATGCTGGGACTTGTCATCTCAAACACCTGGAGGGCAGCAGGATGGGGAATGCTGTTCCATACCCTTACCAAATACAGGGTCTGCCCAATACTTTTCTCTCACACACATCTCACATATAGCAGCACTCTTGATAACAAAAGGGGCACTATTCATTACAGATCTAGAACCAGAGCATGTGCCAGGCACTTCCAACTTTTGGTCAATATCCTGCCTTTTTTTTTCTTTAAATGTATTTATAAATACATGGTTTTTTTCTTTAAATGTATTTATAAAAAATATACTGTTCACTCCCCACAATCCCTGCACAATACATCATCTCATCAAAGCAACAGTGGAGCAGAAGAGGTTTAGTTTGGCTGTCTTGAACACCTTTCAGATGAGATTAGTTTGCAATCCTATACCTCTTGGGAGTAAGCCCTAGTGAATTCAGTGGCACTGGCTTCTGAGAAGACATGTATAGGAGTCAACCTTCTCCAGCCTGATGGTCTCCAGATGCGTTGCACTGTAACTCCCATGTTATGTGTTATGGGGAAGACAAAAATCAATTCATACTTAATTTTAAAATAATACTTACACATGAAAGTATTAGGTGGTAGCTCTGTCTTTGATCTCACACTGCTGAACAAGTAAGAGAAATCCTTTATCTGATATTCAAGAAACAGACATCCTATGCCATGTGTTGAAAACTAATGTTGATGTCTGAAGGGCTCTTCATCACAACTGTTAAAGGTGCAGGCACTATACTAGAGTGACCATATACAAAAGAAGGCAGGGCTCTACAACTTTAACTGCTATGATGAAGAGGGAATTTAACCAGGAACTAATTGCGTACAAATGACCCTGGCTGAAATTCCCTTTTCTCTACAACTGTTAAAGTTACAGGAGCCCTGTCCTCCTTTTCATATGGTCAGCCTAGCTATAGCTACCTATTCCCAGGAGAGATCTGAAGATCAAGTTACCATGGATCCAGAGGAGCCACTCCCTGCTTCACCAGGGAGCAAAAGAGCAAACTGGCCTCATGAAGATAGCCCAAAATACTCTCAGAGCCAAAGGAATGCATGTTCCAGAAGAGAAAAGAGAAACTCTTCTTCTTCTTCACTCAAAAGGTCTGTGCTAGAGGCAGCGGCCATTTCACTCACCCACCCCACATTCTAAGGCAGGAGGGAGGGGGGAGAGTGACGCTACTGAGCGTGTGTCAGTGTCGCGTTATGAGGGAAGATGGCCACCTCATTGACTTGAATGAGAGGTTAAAATAGTCCTTAAAAGTCAACCGAAGGGAATTTTTAAAAAATGAAAAGCTTTCCATCAACTACAGTCAAGGAGGAAGAAGACCCCACCACTGGATTACTTAATAAGGCTCTAGAAATTATGCAAATTGTGAGCACAAAAAGTAGCAACCTGGAAGTAAATTTTACAAAAGCAGGGAGACAGGTTTATATTCCTTTTCTAACTTAAACTGCTCTCCTTCCCTCAATCTTTCACCAATCTTCTTGAAATTTTCAGGTAATATAAAACAAACATTTCTTTCTGGCACCTGTAAATTTCAGAAAGGTTGATGAAACAATTTTGATTTTATGGCTGTTAGAATGACCCCCCCCAATTATCACTTTAACATGGCGGAATGTGTTTTTTACTGACGGCCCTTAACAACGGAGACACGGCTGTGCCTCCATTAATAAGGCAGCTTCCTATGTTCCATACAAGGCTGATCTGTACGTCAGAACAAAGTCTTCCAATAAAGGAGACTTCAAGTAAACCACAGATGATTTTCTGATAAGATAAGGGAGAGAAAAAAGGTTGTGCATGTTAAATAATAATAATAATAATAATAATAATAATAATAATACTTCCAGGGATCTTTTTCCTTGACACATTGTATAAGGCAGTGATGGACAACTTGTCACCCTCCAGATGTTTTGGCCTACCACTCCAATTATCCTTTACCATTGGCTATACTGGCTAGGGCTGATGGGGATTGCAGGCCAAAAGTCTGGAGAGACACCAGTTTCCCACCCTATAAGAGGTATTTCAGTAGATAATAAATTATATTCTCCATCTGACACAAATTAGAAATACAGAGCTGCTGTGAGACAGGAACCCACTTGTATCTGCCATCCAACATGGCAGAAGGCATAATCTTTAGACATAGTTCAAGAAAAGCTCTACACATGGGAAAGAAAGGAAAATCTTTGAGATATGTAGGTCTTTGGCGCTCCTTTCTAAAAAGGCAAAACCTTCGAGAAAATGGAGCTGATTGAAGCTGTCCCTCACCATTAGGGTGACCAGATAAAATCCAGTTCAGGGCTCATGTGACTTTAACAGTTGTAGAGAAAAGGGAATTTCAGCCAGTGTCATTTGTATGCAATTAGTTCCTGGTGAAATCCCCTCTTCATCACAACTGTTAACATTGCAGGGGCCCTGCCTTCTTTTGTATCTGGTCACTCTAGTATAGTGCCTGCAACTTTAACTGTTGTGATGAAGAGGCAATTTCACCAGGAACTAATAGCAGACAAATGACACTGGCTGAAATTCCCTTTTCTCTACAACTGTTAAAGTTACACGAGCCCTGACCTGGATTTTATCTGGTCAGCCTACACACCAAGTCCACCTTGGCCTTTATAGAGCCTATCACTTAGTTCTTTTTTTTTTTTTTTGCCTAGATGGTCTCAAAATACTTTGGTCAAATTATATAGTTGTAGCAGTTTATCAATAATGCCACCTCGATTTTCCATTCTACTTGAAATAAAATATGTCTTTTTGCTGGCTGTTCGTCTGGTATCATGCACATAGATTTATGAAATTTCAATAATAAAACAAGTATCCTTGTCTTAATGGAGGGTCCGTCTACCTCTACTCAAAGGAAAGATGCTTGGGGCCTGTCCTATTTTGTAAACACACACACACACACACACACACTGAATTTTTTGAAGTAGAATTCCCATATGTAGTATTATTGGATTTAGAGGACTGGAGGTGTAAAATCTATTGGATCTGCCGAGATGATATCTATATTTTACTGTTGTTGTGGCAGTGAAGCCTCTTGCACTAATTGGTTGAGGTGGTTTGCAAACATTCCAAGCGCTTGGGGAAGAAAACCATGAGGAGAGGAGAGAGGTCCATTTGTCTGAGATTAAAATTCACACTTGTCTCATGGATAGGAATACTTTTGTGGGTCTGGTTGAGGAGTGGGAAAAGTTGCCAAGAAGTAGCTAAGTAGCTAAGATGCAAAGAGACCGGAAGCATGGTGCCTTAAAAAAAGACTAGTCTCTAGTCCTATTTGTACAATAAGAATGGCCTAAGATACAGGAACCTGATGGAAGGCTACGTGAAAGAGGAAAATGGAAGAAAGGGTAGAGGAGATAGGGAACTGAGGCAAGGAGAGGCTAATTGAAGAGAAGGTTTTGAAGAAACGTCACAATGTGAGGTCACAATGCTATTGTTTGTACTGATGTTGTTCCCTGCCTCAATCCGGAGGGAGAGGCGGGTAATAAATAAATATATCATTATTATGATTATTATTATTATTATTGGTGTTGTAACCTATTTGCAAGGAGGGAGAAATGAGTATTAGAAATGCTGGAAAAGAGGCAGGAGCCTTGGTCATGCAACCTATCCATGGATATGGATGCTTGCAGTGGAGAAACAGGATTATATCCATGGGCCTTTCATGTAAGGGTCTAAACTGAGCCCACACAAACAACAAGTCCATGTTAGGGCTATATGAACTCAAGTCGTATATTTGTAGGTTGTGTTTAAACCTTCACATAAATGCATAGAGGCCGAGGAGTGGGACAAAATGATGCAATCCCACCCATCCTCCATACATTCATATCCAAAGATAAGTGACATGAACAAGGCAAGGGTAAGTGAAGGAAGTTAAGGAAAGTGGGAAGTACTTTGGAGCTATGAAGGAGTGAAAGGATAGGTGGACAGATACATGATGGATGCACAAGTAAAGGGTGAAAGGATGAACTGATGATTGGCTAAATGGCTGGACAGAAGGATAGAGGAATGGTGGGATGTCTGGAAGCAAGGATGGTCTTTTTGGTCACAGTGCCCAGACCCTGAAGCCCCCTCCCTTGCTAGATCCAATTAACCTCGTTTTGATGGTCCTTGAGTACTTGGCTTTTGTCCACCAAATTAGCTTGATCTTTGATATGATGTCTACTTATATACATGTTTAGTCTGTAACCCTATACCATTTACTCCTGAGTTGACATTATAGGATTGTGTTGGGGCACAATCTACATTCCATATACTGCTTGCATAGTTTCATATCCTGCTTTTTATTCCACATTCATAATGGTTTGTCACAAGGTGTAGATCTGGCCATAATTAATGATTTCAAACATTCATTAGTTTGTCAGTAATGATTGGCTGAGGCCTAGATCCATCATTATATATGAGGTGGGGGAATAATTACTGGTCAGGGTATTCTGAGGTTCAGCTAGTAGTGTGTGAGGGGGGAGGGACTGAATGAAAGCAAATGCTAGATTATTTCCCAATAGTCTCATGATATGTAGCCTAGATTAAAAAATGAAGGTAAAAAGAAAGAAACCTGAAGAGTTGAGTTTCTCACAAACCTCTTTTGAAGTTCAAGCAGCATTTTCAGTTGCAATGATAGAAAGCATTACTAAAAAAACAAAACAAAACCCAAAACCAAAACCTGACCAGCACAGCTGTGGTGGGTGGCCGTTGGCTCAAGATACCAACTCTGAGATATTTTAGGCTCTTTATTTCTCAGAATTCTGACATCTGGATGTTTCAGTAATGGCCAGTGGGTGTTCTTTGAATGCTCCCTCAAGAACTAACAGCTCTCTGCTGCTAGACTGAAGTTATGAGAAAGCAGAAATATGAATCATGGTTGCTTTAGTGACTGGGGAGAAATGGGAATTGGACTTTGCTGCTGAAACAAAGAATTGAAAATCACACAAAATTCACAAAAGGGTGTAATGCACACACCTGTTACTGGTGAGAAAGTTTGTGTAGTAGTAATAATTCATTCTCCTGACCATACATCATAATAAAGAAATAGAATTAAACATCAGTACTCTGATAAGTTGATTAATGGATTGATCGATTACATATATTTGATATTGAAAATGTAGGCATGGACGGGAACATTCAAGGGCATTCATATAACCCCTCCATGCATTTTAATCATGGCTGAGCCAAGACATTCTGTTGCTTGAAACAAAGAACAAAATGGTACCCTCCACTCCATGTACAGAAGCAACTGGACTGGCAGTTGAATCTTAGTTCTGCACTGGTGATGGGGTAGCATTGTCCACTGCAACAGCAGGCAGCAGTCTTGCTTAGGGGCTGCAGGGCAGGTAGCATCCCACACACAACTCTGCCCTACAATACCTTGCCACTGCTCCCTGCCCTTCAGTGTCTCCTGTCCGAGGCAGCCGCCTCAATCTGCCTAACGGTAGGGCCATCCCTATGTTTATTGGATGTGTGGAGGGATTCTTGGGGCTATGTGGGGCCATCTGGATTAACTCCCCATGTGCCACTGGATCTGTGAGC
This sequence comes from Anniella stebbinsi, assembly GCA_029215795.1. Lineage (NCBI taxonomy): Eukaryota > Metazoa > Chordata > Lepidosauria > Squamata > Anniellidae > Anniella > Anniella stebbinsi. The sequence continues at coordinate 7,747,074 of JARDYH010000008.1, read as the reverse complement.
TAGTTAGCCCGACTTCCCCTGATGAACACCAAGCAGACACTTGTGAGAAGGAGTTCCTTGCGTGTACAGATTTACACCTCCATATGAGGAGGTACCATGTTGGGGGTGGTCCACATGACAACCCCTCCATATGTTCATTAAGTGCATGGAGGGGCTCCTGTGGACCTTCCTTACAAAAAGCACATTATTCAAAGTTATCTTCATGGCAATCATTCTCACGTTGTTTTCTTACCACTACAAATGCATAGACGGTTACTTTTACCTCCAGCTAGTATCCTATTATAGTTTGCAGGGTGGGGGGCACAGAGACATATTTGTTGATTTGGGGAAGGTATTTGTGGAGTGTTATTGAAAGCATTCCAAAATTGGTCAGCACCCTTATGTATTAATTTCTTTCTATCACTTTTGGCTAAATAAGCTCTCAAAGCAACTTATAAAAACGTTATAAAACACACATATTACTCTTACACTAATTAACTGGAGCAATGTTGCTACTATTTGGAATGCTCAGGCAGAATACCTGGCTGTTAAAAGACCAAGAAGTCCTGAAGACACAAAGACCCTCTGGAGCATGGTAGAACGGCAGGGAGTTGCTTGCAGTCTCTCCAAGTTGTTCAGTTGGAAACTTCATAATTAATTTCATTAAAACTACAGATTCCCCCCAGCCCCAAAGTGGAACCCAGTAGAAGGATGTTATCTGCTAAGGGTTTTGATTTTGACAATACTTTTTCAAGGTAGGGAGTTCTGACACACCCAGGGCTTAATGAAATCCAGCTACTATACTTCTATATCCTACCCCTCAATCTAATAGACCTCATGGGGTCGTTGTGCACCACCTTAAAGTCATTGGAGGAAGTGTGGGATATATTTGTACCTTACAACAGCAAATGTTTTAGCACTGTGCCTAAGAGATGAAAGAGGAGGTGTCAATCCAATATATCCCAAGAGTCTGGGCTCCACCACAAAAAAGGCCCTATTCTCAAATGCCATTGGCCCATCTAGAACAGCATTGGTAGGCAAACTTATGGAGGAGAAGGCTATCAATGGCTACTAATCTTGATGGCTATATGCTGCCTCTAGAGTCAGCTGCTGATGAACATGGGTGGGAGAGTGCTGATGCATTCATGTCCTGCCTGTGGATTTCTGGTGGGCAGCTGTTGGCCACTGTGTGAACAGAATGCTGGACTGGATGGACTTTTGGTCTGATCAGGCATGGTTCTTCTACTGACTGGCAAAGCCTCTCTAGGTTTTCAGGCAGGATTCCCCCCCCCCCCCCCAGCCCTATCTGGAGATGCCCGAGATTGAACCTTGGGCCTTCTGCATTCCAAGCTGATGCTCTAGCACTGAGCCATGGCCCCTCACCTTCCATCTGAGGCAGTCACCTCATACTGCCTAACCATAAGCCCAGCCCAGTCTCTCCAAACTGGATGAATGGTAACCAATGTAATTAAGTGATGTACATTGGACTAAAACCATTCCTGGCAGATGCATCTATGGGGCTTGACTTGGTAGTGAATAAACAAGGAAGAGGTCTTGGGGATGTGATGGACAGCTCATTGAAAACATGTATAGTGGCTGCGAAGCAAGGAAAGGGTTTCAAAACATAGCGGCCAGCAATGGCATTAGAAATCCAGGATGTAGACATATTGGGTATGTGGACAGATTTAGGTGCATGTGACTGGGCTGGTTGGAATGGACATCTGTACCTGCTCCTCCCCAAAACAGTCCTTCCACCTCCCCAGAAAATGCTACATAGAAAATCAGGGGACTCTCTCTGTGGGCTGAACTTTAGCATATGGACTTAGACTCCAGTGTTACAGCAGGTGAATCTAGTGAGGTGTCCAGAACACAGGCTTGTCCTGTTTTCTTGGATGAGTTTCAGTTGATACAGCTTGAGGATGTTGACAAGGTGTTTGGACAGGTTTGTGCAACCACCTCTGTATTGGATCCTTGCCCCTCTTGGCTAATAAAAGCTAGCAAGGATGGAACAGCCGGCTGAGCCAGGGAAGTGATGAATGCCTCTCTACATGAGGGAGTGGTCCCAGGCCGTTTGAAGGAGATGGTAGTGAGACCACTCCTAAAGAAATCTTCCCTAGACCCTGAAAATCTCAATAACTATAGACCGGTGGCAAATGTTCCATTCCTGGGTAAGGTCCTTGAACGAGTGGTTGCGAGCCAGCTCCAGACACTCTTGGATGAGTCTGATTATTTGGATCCATTTCAGTCTGGCTTCAGGTTTGGCTTTGGTATGGAAACAGCCTTGGTCACCCAGTATGATGACCTATGACGGGAGAAAGACAGGGGGAGTATGACTGTGTTGATTCTCCTTGATCTTTCAGTAGCTTTCGATACCATCGACCATGGCATACTTCTGAGACAACTTCTGCAGTGGCCAGATTGATAACAGGAACCAGAAGGTTCGAGCATATAAGACGTACTCAGGCCTGCTTGCATTGGCTGCCTATACGTTTGCGAGCCTGATTCAAGATGCTGATTTTAACCTATAAAGCCTTACATGGCTTGGGACCACAATACCTGATGGAACGCCTCTCCCGACATGAACCTACCCATACACTTTGATCCACATCTAAGGTCCTCCTCCGGTTGCCTACTCCGAGAGAAGCATGGAGGGTGGCAACAAGGGAGAGAGCCTTTTCAGTGGTGGCCCCCAATTACGGAATGATCTCCCTGACGAGGCTCGCCTGGTTCCAACATTGTTATATTTTCGGCACCAGGTCAAGACTTTCCTCTTCTCCCAGGCATTTAACAGCATATGATGAGTGTTTTGTGTTGTTGTTGTTGTTGCTGTTGTGCTTTGACCCAGAATTGTAGTTTTTAAAGGATATTGTAATTATAACTTGTTTCTATGCTTTTTATGGTTTTAAATTTTGTATATCGATGTTTTTTTAATGTTCAATGTTTTTAATTTTTGTAAACTGCCCAGAGAGCTTCGGCTATGGGGCGTTATATAAATGGAATTATTATTATTATTATTATTATTATTATTATTAATAATAATAATAATGAGCATGTTTGTGGATAGGAGTGATAGCTGAAAATTGAGGGGAGATCACTTCCATGATCAGACCCTATCCGTCCATAGAAGGCAGATCCTGGATACATTCCGTGTTATATAGGTATGGGAAGTTGGGAGTTTTAAAAACCCATGTATCCTTCTTCCCTGTGTCTTCAGAAGTGTCAGCCATTCTTGCAGAAATGTCAGCTTCAGCTATGGGGCGGTATATAAATAAAATAAATAAAATAAATAAATAAAATAAATTATTCCTTAGACAAATACCAGATCTGTGGATTGGGTGAAATAATCTAACTAAAGGAAGAGCTTAGGGTTGGTATGATAGTTAGCCATACTCAATATTTTATAATTATTTATTTGATTGCTTTATTATTTTATTACGGTTATTTATTTCAGATGAAAACCTTTCATTTCTTCAAGGCAAATGCATATAAACTGTACAACATCAGGAAGGACCAGGTGACAGTTTCAGATGCAGTGGAAAGAACCAGGAATTTAAGGTTTGAGTTTCAGTCTTAAATGCTGAAACATGAAACTGAAAATCAGAAAAAAAAGATTAATGGTTGGAACAGTTCTACTCAAGCCAGATGTTTGTGCCTTCACGTGTGTGTGTGTGTGTGTGTGTGTTGCGAAATGTTAGCTTCAGCAGATAGAATTATGGGGACTTCATTCCTTGTTTTGATGTCTTTAATTATTGGATTACAATCTTTAACTATTTCATCTCTACAATTCCAAGACTTTATCTAGGCACAAATATATTCATAATAAGGATTTCTCTAGCTTTGGCTAAAAATGTACATATGTACATTAAAAAAATGGGATATAGATTCAGGAGAAAAAGGGGAAGGCAGAATTGAATGGCCTTATAGATACCTTTTCAGAACAGAAATTTTACATCTATGTTATTCACAAATGTTTTCAATTCTGTATCTTGTCTGTTGACCCTTCAGCTCTGTGGAATCTATTCCTATTTTACTTATTGAGGAACTAAACCTTACAGATAATTGGCATGTTTCCCAACTTAAGCATGGGCCTTATCTTTCACACACCTTCAACCAAGACTTTTCCTTCCCTCCTCCCTTCTTCGCAAGAATAAGCAAGGAAGTCTTTCATTAACCTTAATTTCCCATTGCAACTGAACTGATCAAGGCGAGGAACAACATTTAAAGCAAATGATATAAAATACATACAACTGATTAAAAACATATCAAAACTAATACATTATTAAAATACCAATAAAACTCTTAAAATTCAACTGGGTAGGCCTGCCGGAAGAGATTAGTCTTTATAGCTTTCTTAAATTCTGGAAGACTGTTAAGTTGGTGAATCTCTTCCGGCAGGCCATTCCACAGTCTGGGAGTGGCAGAAGAGAAGGTCCTCTGGGTAATGGTTGTCAGACTAGCTTTGGCTTACTGTAGTAAGCTCTTCCCAGAGGACCTGAGTGTGCGGGTCGGATTGTATGGGAGAAGGCGATCCTGCAGGTAACCTGGACCCAAACCATGTAGGGCTTTAAAGGTAATAACCAACACTTTGTACTTTGCCTGGAAACTAATTGGCAGCCAGTGGAGTGATTTTAAAGCTGGGAAGGGGAAATGGAAGGGGCAGTGTGAGGGTATCATGCATTGTTACATGAGCTTTTTATATTTTGGCTTATTAAGCTGAAATATGTATGACTGTCCTACACATTTTGAAAAAGTTGCATATTTTGAGAAACCTGTGCATTTTCAAAGGTTGCGCATTTTTCAAGTGCACATGTTGTGAATGTGAACACAAGTTTGGGAATTTGTGCATACTCTCATTTACATTCATGTTTGTGATTGTGAACATGGCATTTTCAAGAGATTTGTAAAGTGAAATACAATTCTTATACATCCTTATATCAAACCCTGATATTTCAGTGTGTGTTTTTTTATCATCACTCTGATGTCCTTTGATAGATACTTAGCCATCTGCCATCCATTGAGGTACAACACCATCAGGACCTCCAGGGTCTGCCTGAAGCTTGCAGTTGCAGACTGGTTTGGGGGATTTTTCCCCATCCGTTATCCAGTGATAATGTTGCTGAGGCTTCCCTACTGCAGCTCCAACATGATCAACTATTAGTATTGTGACTGTGGAGCTGTGTTGAAGATCGCAGGTGGGGACACATATCATTGGAGCCCTCAGTTTTCTGATTACTATACCAGTGGACCTGGGTTCTATGCTCTTCATCATCTCCATAATTCTCTGCATCCCTCCAGCCAGTTGACAGTGGAGGGCCATCTCCACCTGTGCTTCTCATCTCACTGTGGCCAGTATCTTGTATGGGGTAATCCTTTTCATGTACTTATGATCTTCTGCTGCACACCCGTCATTCAGCCTCAACAAAACCACCTCTGTGCTCAACACTGTGATCACCCCTGTGCTCAATCCTTTCATATACACCATGAGGAGCAATGAAGTCAAGGAAGCTTTATGGAAAGCTTTAGGAAGGCGCTGGGTGTTCCCAAAGTGAGAGTCTTGGTCTGCGTTGGGAAGATTGGGATGATATGCAAGTCAAATGCATATAATCTTTCCTGAAGCTCAAATCTGAGACAATCCTACATTTGGAATGGCATCATGTAAAACCACTTGCCTCCTAATGAGAGAAATATCCATCCCTTTCTTCTGACTGAATTTAGCATGGCTCTTGTCATGGAGATAAATGGAAAGGGTGCCCAGGTGAGCATTTTTATGAAATAATGATACACTTCTGGGTTCTTCTTTTGGGCCACCTTCAGGACAGCTTTTAGAATGATATCATCCCCCCCCTCTTTTTAATGTAGATTTCAAGGGTGGTTGTTGGATCTAGGCTTTGGAGTTACCACTTGACTGAAACTGCATTAGAGATGGGCTATGCTTGATCATTAAGACATCCTGGGCTGTCACAAGGAGGGACCTATCAACAATAACCTCCATGGAGACTGTGGTGGTCACCCTCCATGGTTACCAAACCAGCTTCAAAATCCATTGCTATTATCACTGGGTAAGAATGGTGATGTTCTCAAAGAGATGAAAGGAGAATGTGTTTCTTAGCAGCAGCCAAGATGCGTGATTCTTGTGGATATCTGCAGCACTTGGCATCAGAGGGAAAGGGGGGGCATTATGGTTCCATTTAGTGTTCTGAAGACTAGAGTTTGGAGTGTAGGGCCCATGATGCCTCAGTGCATATATCATTTGTACAGTTACATTTTCCCAATCAGTACCACCATTAAACACATACACACACTCACCGGGCTTTGCTAAAAAGAACCACTTCTTATTATTCTTCCTCCTTTTTCACCACCACCTCCTACTGCTCCGTCGTTCTTTTTAAAAAAATATTCAATAAAATATTGTTGTTAGTCTTGTGATTTTTGTGGTTGGTTTTTCCTTCTTCCCCAAATTAACTTCTGCATATGGTAGTCTCTCCCTCTGCCCCCTGTTAACTGGTCAAATTGTGTTCACCACCTTTGATGGATGTGGTCCACAAAGGAAGTTTATAAAGCAATACATTCATAGATTTTTTTAAAAAAATGATCTTCAAAATGCCAGAAGCGTAGCATTAGTGTAAGCAACCTCTAGCACAATGGTGTATGCTGGTCTGACAGGCTTGTCAGGAAAACAATCAAACACTATTGGAGTTGTGCTAGAGGTCGTTTAGACTAGCACTGAATCCAGTGAAGGCTGGTTACTCCGATTTCAGTGGGGCTGCGAATCTAGGCTGGGTTTCAGTCACAACCAGTCAGAACTCTAAAAGAGCTATCCAAAGTGCTGAACCCAATCTCCAGAATGAAGTGCTAGTAGATATCAAGTATCCTAACTAAATAAATCTGCAGCTTTTTTTGGGGTGTTTGGTAACCAGGAACTGTGATTACCTCAGTACTTAATATTTCTATTTCATACTCCGCCAGCTGCAAAGAAACATGGTAGACTTGACTAAGAGATTTAGGTGGTGTTGCAAAGTATTGTGGGGACACCTAGTGGCCAATGCCCAAACCCCCACCTTAATTTGGAGGCCGACATACACCCAATAGCAAGATCAACTGCCTTGAGAGGTTGTGTCTTTCCTTTGACAACTGGGAGCCCATCAGATTTATTACAGATTTGACATATTGAAATTGGATGAATGGAAAGGCTGCTTCTATTGAATGGCATCTTTAATACCCCCCTTTTTCACACACACACACACACATTCAAACATATACTGGACCTTTATCCGCTGTAGAAGTGACGAGAATATTACAAATGTTTTTTTGGATGGGTGGGTGGGTTACAAACAGATGATGTACTGGGAGGGTTACTTGCAATTCTATGAGGCAGCAAGAATGGTTTTCTTTATATTTAAACCAGGAGTGTTTTCCTACTTTTCCTGAAGGTTGCAGGCATTAAACAATGCAGATGTTTTATCACTGAGCTACAGACCTTTCATGTTGACATCTTCATGAGACAAAATTGTCTACTCACTTGCTCTGGATTAATTAATTAATTAATTAATACTATTTATATACCACTTAATATTAAAAATCCACAGGAGGTTCACATACAGTGATGCTGTTCAGACAACATGTTAAACCATGCTGGTTAACCCATTGGGTCTAACCATGAGGGCTTAGTGTGTCGTGTGCAAGGTGTTTGCCTAATCATGGTTGCTGTACAACCATGTTCTAGCCATCTTCACTGTGGTTCCGCGGTAGTGCACAACAGAACTATGTGTGATTAGTGGTAACCACAGTGAGATGTTATTAGCATAACCATGTACCCCAAAATGTCATCTGAACAGGATCAATATTAAAAACCACATTTAAATACAATAATAAAATGCAATGAAAAGCAATTCCAACTAGAACAACAAAACAAATATATTCAAAATAACAGTATTAAAACAATGTATTTATTTTTCATTCATTCATTCATTCATTTATTCATTCAATTTATACCTCACCTGTATACCCTAGTTTAAAAACTTCTACAGCAAAACAAACAGGTAAAAAAAAGGCCAAATTGAAACCCCATAGCTGTGTCTTGTTTCATTATTTCCTCTCCCTCCACTTGCCCACAAACAGGTGCCACTATAGAGAAGGCCTGCCTTTGAGGTATTACATGTCAGCATTCTGTTGGTCAAGGAATAACCAGCAAGTCCTTAATATACTCTACCATTGCATTGGGTTTTCGGTGATGTAAACCACATTGGTATCCAATTTTACTTGGTCAATGGGATATAAATAGGTGAGGAATTAGTTTCAGTTCATGTCTGAACAGAATTTATCCAGCTTGTACCTCCCCAAATTGAACATGGACCTGAATGCAATCTGCAGTCTGCACATTACCAAGCTCCCGAGGCTATTTGTCCATCAACAAAAATGTATTTGATTAATGCATACATCCTGCAAAATGTATGCTTCACTTTGGATTCCTGCATTGAGGAGGGGTTTGGACGTATGGCCTTATAGGTCCCTTCCAACTCTACTATGCTATGATTCTGTGAAATACAAAAAGGTCATGAAATCCCTAAAGCTCACAATCTGATATTAACACAGGTCAGAAAGAACTTCGAGGAGGAAATTGGAGAACCCTGATAAGATCAGGTTTTGCCGGAGTCCAATTTATATATTTATGTATTTTTAATTTGAGCAGATTCAAGGTCAAGCAGTGAACCTGCTAAATGGTAGGTTCATTTATGGAAAAGAAAATGGAAAAGAAGAGAATATTGTACTGCAAAGTGGCCATCTGGTGGCAGCAGAGATTTAGAAATGGAGGCAAGGCCAGGTTTCCCCACCCCCACCCCCAGGCCATGGGTCTCTGATTTCCTGTTTGGGAAACCAGCAGAAGTATCACTTTCAAATCATATCTGGAGTAGGTTGTACCTTTCTCTGGTTGACATCTGCCAGCAGATGTGTGGCACTGAGCTATCTCACAATCAGGCCTTTGGTTGGCATGAGAGGGATTTGGGGCCCTGTGTTTCAACAAGTGTGAAAATACATGAATTGCAAGGGGAAAACCCTGGAAGATCCATCATAGCTGGTTTCCCCTTGCATTCCTTATTCAAAAGCTTTGGGAGAGGAGAAAGGATACCTTTGATAGTTAGCAAAAGTTCAGGGGTGGGTGGAAAGTAAAAAACTGTGTCTAAAAGGAACACAGGAATATAGCAATCTGCCTTACATAGAGTCAGAACATTGCTCCATTTCACTCATTACTGTCAACAGTGACTATCAGCAGCCCTCTAAGAGTTCAGTCACGGATTTTTCTAGTCCTATCTGGAGATGCCAGGTATTGATCCTAGGACATAAGAACTCAAGAAAAGCCACGCTGGGTCACACCAAACATCCATCTAGTCCGGCATTCTGTTCACACCGTGGCTCACCATCTGCCTACATGAAACCCCCAAGCAGGACATAATTGCAACAGGTCTAAGGACTTTCTGCATACAAAGCCTGTGCTCTTCTGCTGAGCTATGGCACCTCTTGATGGCTCCAGTCATCATTGAATGTTTGAAGGCTATTGTGTTCTTGCCCTGCTTGGAGCAGACCTCCTGGAGACATTTGGTTCCCCACTGTGGGGACCCATATCCTGGACTAGATGGGCCTTTGGTCTGATCTAGCAGGGCTCTTCTTCTGTTCTTATAGCCTATGACTCCAGCTGGCATCCCAGTCTTGGCATCTGTCATATATGCATGCAAATATTAATACCGTCTATCCAACCATCATATTTGGACTGTACCTCTCCCCAAAGATATCAGCACACCATACATTGGTCACCTGCCATTTTTGGAAGGTTTAGAAAACAGTGGTTTTCAAACTATCTTCTTAAGGGCAGTGCAGTTTCTCAGCAGCATATTAAGGTTTTGCTATGTGCTCAGGTTAGGGTGACCAGATAAACTCCAGAACAGGGCTCATGTAACTTTAACAGTTGTAGAGAAAATGGAATTTCAGCCAGAGTCGTTTGTATGCAATTAGTTCCTGGTGAAAATCCCTCTTCATCACAACAGTTAAAGTTGCAGGCACCATACTAGAGTGACCATATACAAAAGAAGGCAGGACCCCTGCAACTTTAACTGTTGTGATGAAGAGGGAATTTCACCAGGAACTACTTGCATACAAACGACACTGGCTGAAATTCCCTTTGCTCTACAACTGTTAAAGTTACATGAGCCCTGACCTGGATTTTATCTGGTCAGCCTAGCTCAGGTTTAGTAGCATTTGTGGCATTTAAGGCGTGTCACCTTTATCAATGCCATGGGATCCCTTACTACGGTATTTTTCAAGTGTGGGTTCCCAGATGCAGTTGGACTACAAACCCCATCATTCCTTGGCAACGTGGTCAATGGTCAGGGCTGACTGGAGCTGTAGTCCAACATCTGAGGACTGATGGTTGGGAGATACTACTCTACAATATGCAGGAGATCCTTGGCAGTTTTAGAAGAGTCCCTCATGACATATATGGGTCTGAAAGTGTACCTTAAGCAATGGAAGTTTGAAAAAAAATGCAATGGTCTATCTAGCACAGTATTCTGTCTAGAATCTGATCGAACATTGTAGGTTTTGGAGCACCAGGTGATCACCAGGTTTCCCCATACTTTTTGGATTTTTTTTTTAAAAGAAACATGCTTTAGTGTTTCTAAACGTTTGTCACTACTTTTTTTTCTGTTAGCTTTTTTCCTGTTTTTATTCTGATGCTGTTTTAAATTGTTTTTGATTGTATGTTTATACTTCCATATTTTATGGTTCATGTGGTTTTTTTTTTTTTTAAAAAAATTATACAACACCAAGGGAGTTCCTTGTTAATAGGCTGACCAGATAAAATCCAGGTCAGGGCTCATGTAACTTTAACAGTTGTAGAGAAAAGGGAATTTCAGCCAGAGTCATTTGTATGCAATTAGTTCCTGGTGAAATTCCCTCTTCATCACAACAGTTAAAGTTGCAGGCACTATACTAGAGTGACCAGATACAAAAGAAAGCAGGGCCCCTGCACCTTTAACTGTTGTGATGAAGAGGGAATTTCACCAGGAACTAATTGCATACAAATGACACTGGCTGAAATTCCCTTTTCTCTACAACTGTTTAAGTTACATGAACCCTGACTTGGATTTTATCTGGTCACCCTACTTGTTAATAGGCAGCATAAAAATCCTGCAAATGAATAAACAATTGTGGGATGATCCCCTCCACCCCTCCTGACTTTATTTAACATAATACAATACGATACGATACGATACAATACAATATGATACAATGCAATACAACAATGCAAACATTTCAGAGTTATTCATGAAGAAGAAGGAGGAGGAGGTTTTTAAGATGGTGGGAGATGCAAAAATCCACAAGTTGGCATAGCTCAACACAGAATCAAGGGGACCATTCCTTTTTCAGCATTTTGTCAAAGGTGTTTGTGTGTGGGGGGAAATAAAAACTGAGGTGAAATATGCTGGGAGAGGTGAGAATATTGGAGAAGTTTCTCCTTGCGGAAGGGGCAGGGTTTCCACATACCTTTTTAAATGTAGAAGTTCTTCCTGAATGCTTATTGGAGAGGGTGAGGTCACATGGTCTCCAATAAGCATTCACGAAGAACTGCTGGGTTCCTCCAAATGCTGAGGGAAGGGGGTGTTGTTGTTGTTGTTTTAAAAAACTAAAAAATGGGGAGAAGCCCTCTCAGCAACTTGCTACACTGGAAAAAAAAGGTATGTGGAAACTGTGGCCCCCTCGCCAAGGAGAAAATTCTCTGAATTTCCCCCCTCCCTGCAAAAGAGGCAGAAAAGATGATGCTTCTTTCACAGGGAGAAGAAAGTTCTGAAAATAGGGGGCAGGATTTGGCCCAATACTAGCTGAAAGTTTGACGAGCTTTACCCCTTTCCAACTGGAACACGTTTCTTTGGAAGGGAAGGGAAACTACTAGCTCATGTGCAAATATTGGCAAATCTTCCAAAAAGGTATCTTCAAAAAGCTTCCCTAAATAGGGGCAAAATATGGGATACCTCATAGATAGGGACCACCAGAAAATAGTGTCAATCTCTGATCAATCCAAACAGCTGGGGCAGATGCTACGGCAATTGATGGATGAACCAGGCTTGAACATTTTACAGACAGCTTCAGGTTGGAGAGAACCCTTGGGCAAAATGCTCTCTGGAGAGCCCCCAACCTCCCCATCTATTAGAGGCCCATGACTAACTTCCCAGGAAGCAGCCAGACCCACCACCCAGTAGCAGAAGTTTTTTCAGAGAGGGAAGAGTTAACATTAATAGTGGGCCCTGTTACGTTATTGGAAACCTGGCATATGCTTAAGTAAGTCAAATGTTGGTGCCGGCCCTGTTTCTCAAATGGCTGAGTGATCCACCACAAGCAATAAATAGAGCAAGGAAATGAAGCAAGGAGGAACGCATTGGCTGAATTCGGACGACACAATAAGCAATTTAGGGGGGGCGACAATTGTCTGTTGTATTGACTATCGTGTCGTCTGAATGCTGCCATAGTCAACTCAGCACTGATCCGAATCCACAACACAGTTGATTATTTATTACCGTGTTGTGTGGGGAGTACCTCCTAGATGAACAACTCTAAAGTTGATTATTACCCCACCATTGACTATCGTGTTGTCAGAGTTCAGCCACTGACTGCCAACCATTTGGAGACAGCAAAGATCTACGAATGGGAGTATGAGAGCTAGATGTTTCCCTTTGTGGCTTCTTCTGAGGAAACCACCGAGTTTCAATATCACTTAATGAGCCATATTTATTAGTCTGTTGTCCTTTCCCGTGCAGCTGTTACTTTTGCATCCAGAAAACAAGTTGTGGCCTCTGGTTTTTCATATTTGTTGGAGGAGGGGCAGTGCAGTGTGCGTGAACTGCTCTTGGTGGCGCCGTTGCACCATGGAAGACACCAAGTTCAAGGTGAAGATGGGAGAGAGTGACTTTCTATCAAAGAAGAAGTGGTTTGCTATTGAGACGAGAAAGGGAAATGAAAGCTGTAGCACTTAGGCCCCACTGTTCTCTAACATGATGGAAATCAGAATCCTCACATTTCTGGGTTCCAATCCTTCAGAACTGAGAAGCCTCCAGGGCAAATGACTTAGAACCCAACTGTATGTTACCCTGGGAAATGCTTGGTTGATTTCCTGTTATTATTTTGGAGGTTTTGGAAGGGATGGCGTGACAGTTGATACGGGAATGGTCTCTCTACCCACCCACCAACCCCACACACTTATTCCAATGAGATGGAGATTCCAGGAACTGCTAATTTGATGACGTGGCATGAAGGTAGGGGGCGGGCGGTAAACTGGAGCTGTGTGAAAATGGCCTCTCAAAATTCTTCACTGTATTTGTGGCCTGAGAAACGAACAGGGAAGTAAACATTTGACCTCATTTCTCCAGTCAGCGATGAAACTCCCCAACAGTTTCTTGGGGGTGGATATTCCCATTAGCCCGTGGCAGTAGCAGAACTTCTCATTTATGGTTTTCGTGAGGTAGGCTGACCAGATAAAATCCAGGTCAGGGCTCATGTAACTTTAACATTTGTAGAGAAAAGGGAATTTCAGCCAGTGTCATTTCTATGCAATTAGTTCCTGGTGAAATTGTTAAAGTTAAAGTTGCAGGGGGCCTGCCTTCTTTTGTATATGGTCACTCTAGTATAGTGCCTGCAACTTTAAATGTTGTGATGAAGAGGGGATTTCACCAGGAACTAACTGCATTCAAATGACACTGGCTGAAATTCCCTTTTCTCTACAACTGTTAAAGTTACATGAGCCCTGACCTGGATTTTATCTGGTCACCCTAATTTATGTATCTATTTATTACATAGTTATACTGCCCAACAGCCAAGGCTCTCTGGGAAGTTTACAATTAAACCCATAATAAACCAAAAAAAAAAAAAGATTTTAAACTTTTGTTTTTGTAATGTTCTAAAACCAGAATAAGTTAAAAGTCCAGGGAAAGCTTGTCTAAATATATATATATATATGTTTTCAGGAAGCGTTTGAAGGCTGTTACATGTTCCGCCTCCAGAATCGCATGAGGGAGCATTTTCCAGGGGGTTCTTCATGATGACAGTCTTTTCGTCTTGGAATGATGAGCAGGTCCTCCTCTGATTATTGTAATTGTCATTTGGGTGGATATAAGGGAAGGCGGTATGCTAGGTATCCTGGTCCTAAGTTGTTTAGGGTTTTATAGGATAATAACCTCACCTTGTAGTGGCTTGGTGTAGGCAGTCTGGTGTGTGTCTTCTCAGGAATTACCCCACCCCATGAATACATCAACAAAGAATGGTGTTGTGGAAGTTTCAGCAGTGTATTACTTGGAGAGCAAGGCCTGCAGGGCTGCGGGAGGAGAGGGATTCTGCCAGTTGAGCAGGTGAGCTCATCCCCATATTAACAAAGGGCCATTACACCCCACCACACTCACACACAAACACACACAATCAATTGTGTGGGAAGGAACATCAGGGGCCGGTTCTTGCTGAGATAGACCTGGTTGTGTTGTTCATTTTTGGTTTTTTTGTAGGGGTGTGCATGGAAGGAAAAATCGTATTGGAATTGGGACCTCAGATTTTGCCCTGGATTGGATTGGACAAAATCGGAGGTCCTGCGAATCAGCTTTCTTTCCCCTAATGCAAGCCTATGGCAAAAACACAAAAAATGGAGGTCCGATTTTCCAATTTTTCCTGATTAAAATCGGGGGGGAAATCAGATCAGAAAAAATTGGACCTCCATTTTTTGAAATCAGAATCGTTTCCTTTCATTCTGATTTGGGCTGGATCGGATCTGGATCATGGATCGGATCAGATCCGCTGACATCCCTAGTTTTTTGAGTTCATACTGTATCTGTTGCACTTTATAAATATTTGAGGGCACTAGTAGAAAACTGGACTATAAATCTAACAAAGTAAGAAATATACATTTTCCATTGGCTGTGCACAGTTCTTGTACCTTTACTCAATGTTGGGTTTGTTTTAGGGATATCCAAACAGTGAAAGTTAGGGATGCTAGAGAAATCCATTGCAGACCTGAATGAGGTTGGATTCCTGGATATCTGATCTGCAGAGTCCTCAGCAGACTAACTCTCTCTTTCTGCACATGTCTGGATTTTTGTGGCCTTTTTCGTTTCTTTAAACAGGGCAAGATATGCCAAATTGTGCTGTGATTGGTGTATCTTGGGCAAATCATGGCTGTAATTAATGTATTTTAAGCCATTTGCAGCTGTAAAATGCTTATGTATAATTAAGCACTCTACAGCTGTAAATTACATAAAATACCCTAATTACAGCTGTAATTTGCCCAAGATACACCAACTTTGGCTGCAATTGACCTATCTTGTTTAAAGGTGAAAAAGCCATGAAAAATCCAGAGGATGTGCATGGGTTTCAGGGAAATCTGCTATGCCCTAAGAAGGATGGATTTACCTGTGATGGAACACCCCCTGCCAGTAGGGTTCCTACATCCCTGCTAAAAGTGTAGGCACTACCCTAGATGTTAATAGTACCAAAAAGGTAGATGGGCACTTAAATGGAATACAACAACCTCCCAGATTACCTGTTCGGACCCTTAGGTCATCTTCAGATGCCCTCTTCAATGAGCCTCCACTGAAGGAAGCTGGACAGGTGACCACGATGGAGAGGGGGGTTTCAGTGGTGGTACCCCACTGATGGAATGATCATTCCAAAGGTGAGATTCGAATGTTTTGGTGACATCCTCCTCTTCGCCACATCAATGTGTAAAGGACCCTCTGTTGTGAACTTGTAAAGGAAACTGTTCAACCAGTGCTGAGCAGTGTTAGAAGGGGATGGAGGGGAACCAATTAATGGAAAAGGGAAATTCCTGAAATGCAAACTAATTTGCTTACCATGGATTATATAAGAAAATGTAGGTGGTAAAATGGATTTGTATATCTACTGCGAATACTTGACATCAACCGCTGAATCCAAAGCATGTATCGATCCCGTATTGTGCCATTCTTCAATTACATTTGCCCTGTTCTCTGGGTTTTTTTGCCTGGTAAGTACCATCAGCGGAGTCCATGATACATGCTCAGTTTCCTTATTGGACAATATATCTAGTCCCAGAGCCAGACCAGGATTTATTTACCCAAAGAGTGCAAAAGCTTAGTGAATATTTTTTTGTTTATATATGGCATAAGTGTCTCATAAAAGTGAATCTTACAAAATTCCAGTGGTGGGGGCTGGGTGATGACATCATCAATATGGCTGCCACATTATTATATAGTTGCCACATTTAAATATGTATAAATGTGATATCATACAGATATCATACCTGGAGAATATATATATATATATATATATATATATATTCTCAATATATCTCAATGGTAAATGCCAGGTTAGGAACTCAACATCTATCTTTCTTTATTTCTTCTCCCAAAGCTCTTTTCCCCTATAGAATCTTAGACTATGCATGGGAGATCACTACCAATCTCCATTCTTATGGGAAAAAACACGTAACAAAATTGTTTCCAGATTTTTTCACATTGGGCAAAACCTAGGACACACGTGTGACTGGTGAAACACCTTGAATAGTAAATTTGAAATTGTTTGGTCTCTATTTCTGCTCTGAATCCCTTGCTTCACAATTTTTCTTTAGCAGGTTCTTTGGAATCTATCACTTTGACTCAACCAACTGCAACAACAGCATTACCTGGGGCTTCTGTAACTTTGGATTGTTTGGTATCAGGCTATGTTCTCAACAGCCACCATATGCACTGGGCTCGGCAAGCTCGTGGAAAAGGACTCCTCTACATTGGAGGCTTCAGAACTGGAGATCCCATACTACTTGCTGATGAATTTAAGGGACGTGTGACTCCATTCACCAGTGGTTCTACAGCAAAGCTAAGGATAGATCGTCTGACACCTAAAGATACTTCTGTCTACTACTGCGCAAGAGGATACACTCTGAATTAAGATGGGCTTTTCTTCGTACAAGATCCTCAAGGGAAACTTCTCACCTTCTACATCACAGCAAGGGTTTGGTGTTTTCCCTTTTCTTTCAGTTCCTGTTTTAAACAGTTTGTTGTGCAAAATTCTAACTAGAAGTTATGCATCATTGCAATGTTGGGCCTTCCTGCTGTTGTGACAAGATAACAGAAGAAGTTGGTTTGACACCTTTTTTTCAGTCAGAGGAGCCAAGCTATCCCTTTGATTCAACCTACTGCAAAAAGTAGGGCTGTGCGTAGACCTCCCGGTCACTGTGCAAACTGAATGCTGGACTAGATAAGCCTTTGATGTGATCCAGCATGGTTCTCCTTATGAGGTTCTTCCTTTGCCTTAGTCCTCCTATGATCACTCCATCATTCTGAGACCCTTAGCAGAAACAACATAAAGCCTTTTCTGCATTAAAGTCTCCATACAAAAATGATGTTTTATGTCCATCTCAGCGCTTCCATTTAATGACAATGTGTGATGGTTGACAGTTTCCTCTTGGGTAGTAAACTGTATGTGGATAATAATAATAATAATAATAATAATAATATTTATTTGTAGCCTGCCTCTCCCTTTGGATCGAGGTGGGGTACAATAGAATCATGGCTCTTCATTTGTTGTTTTGCTTTGTTTATTGCACATAGAAAAAAAGTGGTTTTGGCACATGTAAGTGGTAAACACTACAAGTATTTCAGAAATGCTCTGGGATATTACAAATGTAGAAATTTGGTAAATATATATACAGCAATGCACAATTGAATTCTTTCCCGTTGCTGAGAAAAAAAGTGGGGTCCCCCAAATTTCTTTTGTTCAAGCCATTTATTTTTCTGGAAGGCCAATTGGAACAGAGCAGTTTGCAGGAAAAGATGGTGGTCACCAGCCAATGGTGTGTCCCCTAAATAGATACTCCCTCAATCTCACAGGCTACAAGTGGAGCCATGAAATGTGTGGGGCCATTTCGCTCCAGACCTATTTGCAATTGACAAACAGAAGCAATTTGCAATTTCTCAACTGGTGAATGTTTACAGCTCATTCATGATAACCAGTAGCTCTAAGATGGCTGGAGAAATAATGGGACAGAAATGTTATACATAAGCAATATAAGTTTGCACCATCATTCCAAGAAAGCCCATCTGAACATTTTCTTGTCTTTCTTACAGAATTCTGGGTACCATGACAATTGCTTTGTTATCACCTACCTTAAGGAATATTGAGCAACAAAACTGGAACTTGAAGACTGCTTATTGTGTTCCACCACGAAGCAGTTTGAATAAAGATTACTATATAAGCATATCCCAGATGTGGTATGGAAGAGCAATGACACTATAAGATATAACACGGCAGAGTTTTCAGTACTATAAGAACAACCTACAACAACTGTATAGCCAAAAAATGCCATTAGGGAGTGTAAATGGATGAATGAGATGCATTTCTCACTGGAGATGGAGATGAGCCTTGGGATTTACATTAATCTGTTTGTTGCCCCACCTTGTGGCTAGAAGTGTATGTGTAGAGTTGAGATACCTGGCTCTTTCTGCAAATGCTGTTGATGGCTTATCTCATTTCTTGCTTGAGCCAGATGTGCAGTCCATAGCTAATCATCCTAGAGATTTGCTGACCTTGACAATGAGATGACTAATTATTTTAGTATCTGTACCCTTCTCCTTGGCTTTGTGCCTCACAATTCCCCTGCCACTCAGCTTTCTGAAAACACTGCTACAACCCCCACAACACCTCTTTGACAAGTCCTCCATCCATACCAAGAAGAATTTCCCCAAGCTGGGGGTAGGGGGTGGGGAGTCAGGAAACCATTTGGATCAATCAGTTTCCAGGTTAGACAAACATAACTGGTCCTCCAGCCCTGTGTACTGTCAAACCCTCTAACCCCAAACCACATCAAACAGAGATATCTCCATGACAAGGAAATGATGAAAGGACTCCATACCCTCAAGATCCACCAGACCTCTTCTCTCTAGATGTTTGGAAGGACCCTAAAGCCTGCTTGTTTCACACAGCTGGTTACTCTAAAAGTTTTTAGTACTCGGTTGTTTATTTACTGTTTCATTTTTTTTAAAAAAAAATCTTTCAAAGTGTGGTTGGTTTTGATATGTTAAATTGTTTTACTGGATTGTTATTATTATTACTATTATTATTACTTTGTGAGCTGCTGTGGGCACAAATCCTGTGGAAAAGCAAGCTCTACATTGAATAAGCAGTATCAAATATAGTTTGGTACAGATCCATGCATATTGTTATATTATTATTATTATTATTATTATTATTATTTAGTATTGGGAGATACCCATGCCTATTATGGAAGATATAAAAAATCTCTGATCTACACCTGTGTAGAATTAAGAAGGATACTAAAAGAGTCTCTCTCTCTCTCTCTCTCTCTCTCTCTCTCTCTCTCTGCGTGTGTGTGTGTGTGCGGGGAAGGCGGAAGTGCAAAAATTGAGAAACAAGCACCTCTTTCAGAAGTTCTAATCTGAGTTAGTAGGAAGCCCTCAATTAAATTAGATCCAATAGAATTTATTTCCCTAATTCCATCAAATTGAAATTTCTGGCCACATTCCTATGCTGTGAGATCCTAGATAGGACATCAATATCAGCATCACACTGACCCATCCTACCATGGTCCTAGTTAGCTCTTTGTGGCCATACTTTGCAAATGTCTGATTGCTCTGGATGTCTGGCAATACCTTTTTGAATGGTCTTCCAGTTATTCTTATCAGTCCTCATTTTAATGACATCTCTCCCTACAATAATTTGATTTTGCTAAAACTGCATATTCCCTATTTCCTGGGCCCATCCCTTAGTTGTGGGGATGTCCAAGGATATTGAAAGTAGGAGAAGTATAATACGCCATCCTCAGTTTTCATACTGATTGCTTTACTGAATACTGGGCGGAAGTGTCACCAAGTACTGGGTGTTATTTGTGGCATGCAATACAACTTTCCTCATGACACACCCTTGCTACATGTAAACACCCTCCTTAGTTTATGACCCTTTCCTAAACAATGTTTAATTTAGTCTGGAATTAAAATCATCATCATCATCATCATCATCATCATCAAATAACCTATACCATACTATACATACTCACCTGAAACAATCTTGGAAAATGCAGATCATAAAATATACTGGGGCAGAACAAATCATATGGACAAGACTTGCAACTGACCAGACATAACGTAATTTTTTTAAAAAACTCATTGATATAGCAGTACCTAGTGACAAAAATGTTGTAGACAAGGAAAAGGAAAAAAGAGAAAAATATACACCACTGGCCATGGCAGTTAAAGAACTATGGCAGCAAGAAAAGGTCACAATAATTCCATCACTTGAAACATGTTCAGTAGTCACAAAATTCCTGAATCAGTAAAAGACAGCATGAATTGACAAAGCCCATCATGGCTGCCTAGAAAAAACACCAAGAGCAAGAAAAACATAAAAATAGTGATAAAACAATAATAATAATGTGGCCAAATTGGATGGGAGACAGAGGAATGGACTGTACCAGAAGGACACATTTATCATCTTTCCCCAGCTATAGCAATGTCAAAATGACCTAGAAAAAAACGGGGGGGGGGGGTTAACAACCTGAAAAAAAACCCTAGAAAAAAACAAAACAGCCCTACTCAACAAAGTCCTGGTCAATCACTGTTGTTGCTGGGTGTGTGTGTATGTGTGCGTGTGTGGGGTGGGGGGAGACACACAAACAAACAAACCCTGGATTGGTGAGTGAAAATGACAGGGAGGGAATCAATGATTAGAGAAGGAACATTTCTGAAATGCAAACTAATTTGGTTGCCCTGGATTATATAAGAACTCGTTGGTATTTCTGCTTAGCATGTCCACAACAAATACATGAAAGCAAGGCTTCATCTTTTATTATGCAGATCTTCAATTACATCTTCTCTATCCTGTGGCTTTTCTCGCCTGGTGAGTAATACTTTGGTACAAATTCAATTATCTACTTGGTGTGATCCACAGTGAATATCACCTGGATTCCACAATACAGCTGTACTTTTCTAACAGGCATTTTGTAAAATTTTAACACTATTTTTCAGGTCTTTGTGATGAAATGCGGATGTTCATGACTCCAGTTTTGCCAGCTTAAGTTCATTACATCTCTCCCCTATCTTTCTCTGGAATATTTTTTTCCCAAATAGACCATGGATATCTGCTCAATGAGAGATAAATAAACAAACAAACCTTACTGAATGATTACTGCATTTCAACATCACAAAATAATGTTTGGGATTGTTCATATTGGATGGAATCCTGACAGCAGGATTGTGAATGTGAAAACATTGTGAAATATGAATCTGGAAGGTCAGAGAAATGTCCTCACTTATAATTCCAGTATTTTCTTTCAATGTTCTTTGTTAGGAGGTACTTCTGGACCCATTACTTTGACCCAACCCAGTACAGTAAAGGCATTGCCTGGGGACTCCATAACTCTGGACTGCGTAGTATCTGGATATGACATCAACAACAACCACATGTGCTGGGTCCGTCAAGCGATTGGAGAAGGCCTTGTCTTCATTGCGGGCTTCAGAACTGGATATTCCACATGGATGGCCAATGAATTTAAGGGTCGTGTGACCCCTTCCACTAGTGGTTCTACAGCAAAACTAAGGATAGATGCTCTGAAAGCTGAAGATACATGTGTTTACTATTGTGCAAGAGAACACATTGACATAAGTCGGGTCTGTCATTGTACAATATCCTGTAGAGGAACCAAAAGACCTTCCCAAAATATCTTGTTGATGGGTGTTCTCTTCCACTCCCCCTTCTTTTCTTTTCTTTTTTTCCCCAAGTTTCTGTTCCTGGTTTGAAGAGAGTCTGAATGGGCAAAGTTGCAAGAACATTCAGGGAGGAAGTGGTCTTCTGCTCCTCCTTGCTTCTTTGGAGGTGAAAAAGAGGAAGTTAGTACTGTTGTGGCCCACTTGGTCAATCAGGCATGCTCAGATGTAAGGGTTGACAACCTCATCTCCCATTTATTGGCAGAAGTTGTTTTGACACATAAAGGACGCATGAGAGAAACATTTGAGAGTTTGTTTTGGACGTATGGCTGATGCTGAGCAGAACGTATTTCAGTTTAAGTGCCAAATTCCATTTCAGAGAAACTGTCAGGGCCAACTTCTAGTGGTGGGTGGGACTGAGAAAAAGGGTGAAGACAAAACACCCCCCAAAATACTCCAAATACCAGCAATGCTCCCCCACCCTTCATAAGGACATAAAAAGTGCTATGCTGGATCAGACCAAGGGTCCACCTAGTCCAGCATTCTGATCACACAGTGGCCAATCTGCTGTCAACCAAGAACCCAGAAGCAAGACATGTGCAATTGAGGCATCACATTGAGGCATCACAACTAGAAGCCATTGACAGCCTTCTCCTCCTCCAGGAATTTATCTAACCTCCTTTTAAAGCCATCCAAATTGGTGCCATGACTACATCTTGTGGGAGTAAATTCTGCAGTTTAACCATGTGAAGAAGTCCTTCCTTTTTTCTGTCTTGTGAACAACACTGAACCAGATTAATCTAAATTCAACTCTCTACCCTACTCACAGTGTGAAGTAGATGTGTGGGGGAAACGTAGTCCAGGTCAACCTGACTATGTGCCAAAAGTTCCTACTCAGCCTCTAAAGGATGCCCAGCATTGCCCACACACATACAGGGAGGAAGGAAAACATCAAAGAGGCTTGAGGGAGGGGTCCCACAGGCTAAAACTCTCCATAACCCCTTCCTCAACCCATGGTGCCACAGATTGAGCATCAATGGCACTCAAGCATAACTTCTCCCCTCTCCCCACATGGCCTCACCATGCCCAGGTGAGCCAGTCCTAGGATAAAGCATTTCCTGTAAATGGAGCAATTTGGGCGTATGGCATTGATGAACTAGAAACTGTGTAATTTTGTTTAGATGCTGAGGATGTGATTGGAGGCTACTTCAATTGCCCTTGTATTTTTACACACAATTGTGCATTTCACTCTGGGAGAATTAAATAACAGCAGAGTTGGTATCTCTGCTATTGAAACCCAGAGTGATATCAGGGACATATTGGCTAGCAAATGATCCAAAGGGAGTAAGTGAGAGGAGTCATCTAGTTTCAAAGAATTGTATCTTCATTTCAAAATACATGTGAGGAGGTTGCAAGCACTAAATCCAAATGTCATAAGGAAAGCTTTCAAGTCAAAGTCACAAAAGACACCGGAGCGCTGAGGAGTTTGTCTCAGAGGTCAGAGACCAAGGTAGTATCCCCTGGGTTAGTGGAGGCCAGAACTCTAGAGGAGCTATCCAAGGTGCTGAACCCTATCCCCAAAATGGGTGAGAACATTGAAAAGCTCCTTTCGAATGGATGAACAGCCATCAAAATTGGAGCCACTATCCTCCACTGTCCTGGATGATACAATTTCTCTCCAAAATCTGTAAGGGTAATAGGGCTTCCATTGTCCACTCATTATGGTGATACTGTTGAGATAAGTTGCCTTAAAGGCAATAGCTCAAACCAACGATAATGCCAAAGTGCAGCTATGAAAATAGATGGTTACGGATAACCAATGAGCAAATCCTATCTTAGCATGGTAGATATAGAATAATGCATGGAGCTAGCAATCTGTACAACACACATCAAAAATGGAATACCCCTGTTTCAAGTTGGCTGAATAATGAATCTTTTTTGTACATCACCCTAGGAATTTATACTGAAGGGTGCTGAATACATGTCCTTAATAGACAGATAATACTCCCCTCTCACCAATTCCAGAGCTAGTGTGGACATATAGCAAATTTCATCCCATCAGGTGAAGATACATAGGATAAGGATTTCTGCACACAGATGCTTAGCTACAACAATCTACTCCAACTTGGTAAATGCTCATAGCAGTCATCCAACACTTCATGGAGATTGCAAGATGGGAACACGAAGTTCTTGCTATTCAGATAAATGGTCAACTACTGCCCACCATGCAGACTTTAAAGAACCTAATCAGATTGGTTTTGATCGAGCTGTCAGAGAGAAGTATAGAAAGTTACAAAGTCAAAGGAGAAGATGTTTTAAGGATGTTTTTAGGATGTTTTAGGATTTTTATGCAGTTTTAATAATATGTGTCATGTTTTAATCAGTTTTATGTATTTTATCATGTTGTTGTTCCCCGCCTCGATCCAGACGGAGAGGCGGGTAAGAAATAAATTGGTATTATTGTTATTATTATTATTATTAGACAAGAAGTTAGAAACCCATCTTTCTTCTCACTGCTTTCCACATAGCTGTTTTGAAGTCTTTTGTTCCGGATTGTGTAGATGAAAGGGTTGAATATGGGGATGAAACTTGTGCGCACGAGATACACAACTTTGTTGATTCTCGTGTTGCCATGGGTTGAAGGCCGCCAGTACAGAAGCATCTCTGCCATGTAGAAGATGATAACAACTGTGAGATGGGAGGCACAGGTGAAAAGTGGCTTGGATCGTCCAGTAGCACAAAGGATCTGAATTAT
This sequence comes from Anniella stebbinsi, assembly GCA_029215795.1. Classification (NCBI taxonomy): domain Eukaryota; kingdom Metazoa; phylum Chordata; class Lepidosauria; order Squamata; family Anniellidae; genus Anniella; species Anniella stebbinsi. The sequence continues at coordinate 7,722,621 of JARDYH010000008.1, read as the reverse complement.
GGTGGCTATAATGTAGATATATGAAATCAGTGGAAGTCATCATCATCATTGTCAAACAACCTATACCATACTATAAATACTCACCTGAAACAATCTTGGAAAATGCAATAAAATATACTGGAGCAGAACAAGTCATATGGACAAGACTTGCAACTGACCAGACGTAGCATAAACAAATAAAAATAAAAATAAAATTTAACTCATTGATATAGCAATACCCAGTGACAAAAATGTTGTAGACAAGGAAAAGGAAAAAAGAAAAAATATACACCACTGGACATGGAAGTTAAAGAACTATGGCAATAAGAAAAGGTCATAATAATTCCATTAGTTAAAACTTGTTCAATAGTCACAAAATTCCTGAATCAGTAAAAGACAGCATGACCTGGCTAAGCCTATCATGTCCAACTAGAGAAATCGCCATGAGCAATAAAAAAGATAATAATAGTAATAAAACAATAATATTAATGTGGCCAAATTGGATGGTAGAGGAATGGACTGTACCAGAAGGAAAGATTGATAATTGCTATAGCAATGTCAAATTGACGTGGAAAAAACTGGGGGGAAAACTTCTGTCACAACCTGGAAAAAACCCTGGAAAAAACCCCCAAACCCTAACTGCCCCCCTCAACAAAGTCCTGGTCAATCACTGTTGTTGCTGGGTGTGTGTGTGTGTGTGTGTGTGGAGACACACAAACAAACAAACCCCGGATTGGTGAGTGAAAATGACAGGGAGGGAATCAATGATTGGAGAAGGAGCTTTTCTGAAATGCAAACTAATTTGTTGCCCTGGATTATATAAGAACTCGTTGGTAATTCTGTTTAGCATGTCCACAACAAGTACATGAAAGCAAGGCTTCATCTTTTATTATGCAGATCTTCAATTACATCTTCTCTATCCTGTGGCTCTTCTCGCCTGGTGAGTAATACTTTGGTACAAATTCAATTATCTACTTGGTGTGATCCCCAGTGAATATCACCTGGATTCCACAATACAGCTGTACTTTTCTAACAGGCATTTTGTAAAATTTTAACACTATTTTTCAGGTCTTTGTGATGAAATGTGGATGTTCATGACTCCAGTTTTGCCAGCTTAAGTTCATTACATCTCTCCCCTATCTTTCTCTGGAATATTTTTTTTCCCAAATAGACCATGGATATCTGCTCAATGAGAGATAAATAAACAAACAAACCTTACTGAATGATTACTGCATTTCAACATCACAAAATAATGTTTGGGATTGTTCATATTGGATGGAATCCTGACAGCAGGATTGTGAATGTGAAAACATTGTGAAATATGAATCTGGAAGGTCAGAGAAATGTCCTCACTTATAATTCCAATATTTTCTTTCAATGTTCTTTGTTAGGAGGTACTTCTGGACCCATTACTTTGACCCAACCCAGTACAGTAAAGGCATTGCCTGGGGACTCCATAACTCTGGACTGCGTAGTATCTGGATATGACATCAACAACAACCACATGTGCTGGGTCCGTCAAGCGATTGGAGAAGGCCTTGTCTTCATTGCGGGCTTCAGAACTGGATATTCCACATGGATGGCCAATGAATTTAAAGGTCGTGTGACCCCTTCCACTAGTGGTTCTACAGCAAAACTAAGGATAGATGCTCTGAAAGCTGAAGATACATGTGTTTACTATTGTGCAAGAACACACATTGACATAAGTCGGGTCTGTCATTGTACAATATCCTGTAGAGGAACCAAAAGACCTTCCCAAAATATCTTGTTGATGGGTGTTCTCTTCCACTCCCCCTTCTTTTCTTTTCTTTTTTTCCCCAAGTTTCTGTTCCTGGTTTGAAGAGAGTCTGAATGATCAAAGTTGTAAGAGCACTCAGGGAGGAAGTGGTCTTCTGCTCCTCCTTGCTTCTTTGGAGGTGAAAAAGAGGAAGTTAGTACTGTTGTGGCCCACTTGGTCAATCAGGCATGCTCAGATGTAAGGGTTGACAACCTCATCTCCCATGTATTGGCAGAAGTTGTTTTGACACATAAAGGACGCATGAGAGAAGCATTTGAGATTTTGTTTTGGACATATGGCTGAAGCTGAGCAAAGTCCCAATAAGCACAGTTAAGGCTGGATAGAGGGAAAGACCCCTTCTCTCTACCCAAGTCTTTCGTTCTTTCTTTCATCAGGATCAGGCTTATGATCATCATCATGATCATCCGTTGATTAGGTTGTTGTATTATATTTTTATCCCACCCTTTCTCTTCTGAGCTGAGGGCAACCTATATGGTCCTTCCTTGTGAGTTGCAGGTTTTTGGAGAATCCCTGGGGGAAAATGTTCTCACTGGATTTCCTTGCTAGGCCTACCTCCTCCTCACCATTGCCATTGCTGTCTGTTCATGTGGGCTCTCCCTTTGCGTCCAACCCGTTCCACCCCACAGAGTAAGTAAATGAGTCAAGTTGAAGATGCTGCTCTGTTTCATCACTCTTGACACTGTTCACACACTGGGAAAAGAATAAGGAGGTGGGTGGAGGGGGAGATCCAGAAGGCTTTAGGGCAGGGGTGCAGAACGTCTTTCAGTTGAAGTGCCAAATTCCATTTCAGAGAAGCTGTCAGGGCTGCATTCCAGGGGTGGGTGGGACCGAGAAAAAGGGGCGAAGACAAAACACCCCCAAATACCAGCAATGCTCCCCCACCCTTCATAAGGACATAACAAGTGCTATGCTGGCTCAGACCGAGGGTCCATCTAGTCCAGTACTCTATTCACACAGTGGCCAACCTGCTGTCAACCAAGGACCCAGAAGCAGGACATGTGCAGCAGCACCTTCCCACCCATGCTCCCCAGCACCTCATGTATATAGGCCTACTACCTCTGATTACTGGAGGTAGCATAGAGGCATCACAACTTGAAGCCATTGACAGCCTTCTCCTCCTCCAGGAATTTATCTAACCTCCTTTTAAAGCCATCCAAATTGGTGCCATGACTACATCTTGTGGGAGTAAATTCCACAGTTTAACCATGTGAAGAAATCCTTCCTTTTATCTGTCTTGTGAACACTTAACCTAAATTCAACTCTCTACCTACTCACAGTGTGAAGTAGGTGTGTGGGGGAAATGTAGTCCAGGTCAATCTGACTACATGCCAAAAGTTCCTACTCAGACTCTAAAGGATGCCCAGCAATGCCCACACACATACAGGGAGGAAGGAAAACATCAAAGAGGCTTGAGGGAGGGGTCCCACAGGCTAAAACTCTCCATGACCCCTTCCTCAACCAATGTTGACACAGATTGAGCATCAATCGCACTCAAGCATAACTTCTCCCCTCTCCCCACATGGCCTCAACATGCCCAGGTGAGACAGTCCTAGTATAAAGCATTTCCTGTAAATGGAGCAATTTGGGCATATGGCATTGATGAACTAGAAACTGTGTAATTTTGTTTAGATGCTGAGGATGTGATTGGAGGCTACTTCAATTGCCCTTGTATTTTTACACACAATTGTGCATTTCACTCTGGGAGAATTAAATAGCAGAGTTGGTATCTCTGCTGTTGAAACCCAGATTGTCATCAGGGACACAGTGGCTAGCAAATGACCCAAGAGAGTAAGTGAGAGGAGTCATCTAGTTTCAAAGAATGGTATCTTCATTTCAAAATACGTGTGAGGGGGTTGCAAGCAACAGTACACCTAGGGTTGACCACATTACTCCAGTCTTAAAATTACTTCCACCAGCTGCCAATTAGCTTCCGGGCGAAGTATAAAGTGTAGATTATTACCGTTAAACCTCTACATGGTTTGGGTCTAGGTAACCTGTGGGATCGCCTTCTCCTGTATAATCTGCCCTGCACATTCAGGTACTCTGGGACGAATTTACTTGAAGCAGCCAGAACTAGGCTGACGAGTGTTACCCAGAGGACCTTCTCGTCTGCCACTCCCAGACTGTGGTATGGCCTGCCGGAGGAGATTCGACAAATTAGTTGTCCTCTTGAATTTAAGAGAGCTGTGAAGACTGATCTTTACTGGCAGGCCTACCTAGCTGAAGTTTAAGATGTTTTTAATAACATATTAGTTTTATTTGTTTTAATGTTTTATCTATTTTATGGTCTTTGTCTTTATATTTATTGTTGTTCCCCACCTCGATCCAGAGGGAGAGGCGGGTTAGATATAAATTTATTATTATTATTATTATTATTATTATTATTATTATTATTATATCCAAATGTCATAAGGAAAGCCTTCAAGTCAAAGTCACACAAGACACCAGAGTGCTGAGGGGTTTATGTCTCCAAGGTCAGAGGCCAATGCAGTTTCCCCTGGGTCAGTGGAGGCTGATGGTTCCACTCTCCATGGGACTGTGAATCCATCCTGGGTTTCAGTCAGAACCAGCCAGAACTCTGGATGAGCAATCCAAGGTGTTGAAGCCTATCCTCAAAATGGGTGAGGACACTGAATAGCTCCTTTAGAATGGATGAACAGCCATTAAAATCGGAGCCACTATCCTCCACTATCCTGGATGATACAATTTCACTCCAAAATCTGTAAGGGTAAAGGGGCTTCCATTGTCCACTCATTATGGTGCTACTGTTGAGATAAGTTGCCTTAAATGCAATAGCTCAGACCAATGAAAATGGCACAGTACAGCAATAAAAATAGATGGCTACAGATAACCAATGAGCAAATCCTATCTTAGCATGGTGGAGACAGAATAATGCATGGAGCTACTTCTCTGTATCACGCACATCAAAAATGGAATACCCCAGTTTCATGTTGACTGAATAATGAATCTTTATTGTACATCACCCTAGGAATTTATACTGAAGGGTGGTGTATACATGTCTTTAATAGACAGATAATACTCCCAGATCTAGTGTGGACATATAGCAAAATTCATCCCATCAGGTGAAGATGCATAAGATATGGATTTCTGCACACTGATGCATAGCCACAAAAATCATAATCTATTATCACTTGGTAAACACTCGTGTCAGTCATCCAACATTTCATGGAGATTGCAAGATGGGAACACAAAGTTCTTGCTATTCAGAGAAATGATCGACGACTGCCCACCATGCAGATTTTAAAGAATCTTATCAGCTTGGTTTTGACTGAACTGTCATAGAGAACTATAGAAAGTTACAAAGTCAAAGGAGAAGATCTTCTCCTTTTAGACAAGAAGTTAGAAACCCATCTTTCTTCTCACTGCTTTCCACATAGCTGTTTTGAAGTCTTTGTTCCGGATTGTGTAGATGAAAGGGTTGAACATGGGGATGAAACTTGTGCGCACGAGATACACAACTTTGTTGACTCTCGTAGCTTCGGCTATGGGGCGGTATATAAATGGAATAAAATAAATAAATAAATAAATAAATAAAGGCCACCAGTACAGAAGCATCTCTGCCATGTAGAAGATGATAACAACTGTGAGATGGGAGGCACAGGTGAAAGATGCCTTGGATCGTCCAGTAGCACAAAGGATCTGAATTACGGTGGCTCCAATGTAGATAAATGAAATCAGTGGCAGTCCAAAGGAACCCCACATGAAAGTTGCCCCGTAGATGAGACCTATAAGGTCCATCAAAGTTGTGTCAGCACAGGCCAATTTCACAGAAGAAGTGGTCAATGATGTTGGGTCCACAATATGGGTAAGTCCACACAACAAACTGAGTGAGAAAGAATGATCACAAATCCACCAACCCATGCCAGGAAGGCCAGATGGACACAGAGCCCATTGGTAATGATGGTTTTATACAGCAAAGGTTTGCAAATGGCTACATAGCGGTGAAAAGACATAATGGAGAGTATGACTAATTCAACAGCTCCCATTGCAAAGACCACGAAAACCTGTGCCATGCAACACGCAAAGCAGATGGATTTTGTCCTGAGAATATATTTGGTACTTCTGCTGTTGTGGAACAGATTTCTGCCATGGAGAAATTGATGAGGAAAAAGTACATTGGAGTATGATGTTTGGGTTCTATGAAAACAACTATGGTTATTAAACTGTGTCCTATAAGGGATAGAAAATCCATCAGTAGAAGTATGGTATAAAAGGCTGTCTTCAATCCATGAAATTCAGAAAAACCCAGAAGAATAAACTCAGTGACAATTGTAGTGTTGGCCATTTCCATCCTTCCTTGGCTCCTGCATTAAAAAAAAAAAAGTACCTGTGAGCAGAAAAAAAATGTGGGTGAAGAAGGGATATGGATAAATTTGGAGTATTGGATAACTGTCTTACACACATCAGAAATTTCTGAAAAAAATACATTTTGGGAGCCCAGCAAAAAAGGAGGTTGTGCTTTCGACATGCATATGGGACTCCCAAGGTTAGCAGAAATAATAGTTTTTAAATATGAATAACAATAAAATACAAATTGCCTGATGGTGAGCTTTAAATAACCCTGGTGAATAGGATGTTGAAGAGCTGCCTCTACCATTAGGCAGAATGAGACAGCTATTTAGGGCTTCATGAAGGAGTCAAGCAGCAAACTGTTATTTATTTTACTTGTTATTGTTTTATTTAGGGAGACGCAATATACTTTGTGTGAAAGAGGAGGACCTTGTCTGGGTAGGGGACACTTACTGCTCTGCCTTTGGCAACCCCCCCCCCCCCCAAAAAAAATATCTTGGGCTGACTCTAATGTTATGAGAGAGAGAGAGAGAGAGAGAGAGAGAGAGAGAGAGAGAGAGAGAGAGAGAATCCTGGAGAAAGAGAAGAAGTTGGAATTATCCTGCACAAGGACCTAACAGCTTGTCATATGTATCCTGGAGAAGACTATTTGGTTGCCTGAGAACCTCTTCTCCATGTTGAGATCTTCTATATATTATGGATGTAGCTGCAGCCAATCTCACTGGGTTATCAATGGATACACATCATGCTGGCTGCATGCTACCTCCAAGATCAACGGTAGCATGCATATGAATACAAGTTCCTGGGAAACTGCAGCAGAAGAGGGCTATTGACCTCACATCCTATTCATGGGCTTCCCATAGGCATCTGGACAGCCACTACAGGGAACAGGATCGGATCCGCCAGGACTCTTTTTTCAGATCCAACAGGACTCTTTTTAAGGAGTCGGTTCTATCATTACGTTCAACACACACACAATCTGTATACAACCCTGTTGTGGCACTCTACATTGTAACTATGAAGAAGCCATGTGGCTGTGCACACTGGCCTTGTTGATCCCTCGACCCTTGACCTTCTCACAGTAAGCAGGAATGTAATTGTCTCCTATCCTGTAAATGGTCTGTAGACATGTTCAGCCCAACACTGTGGCCAGGAACCTGGGGGAGAATCATAACTTCGTTCAGCCAAATGTAGTTACAAATCTGCTTCAGACCTTCATGTTCGGTATGGGTTGGTCAGGATCTAGACAATGCAAGACATGGATCCTCCACACTTAAACTTACAACTTAGAGACACTAAATATTGGTTTCTTTAATAAATTGATAGAGTGATTAACTATATCTAAGAAGATATCTCCAAGTGGTTTGCAACATGAAAAATCAAAATCCAGAACATGCATAGGTAAAACATCTAAAAAACAGAAAATCCATAACAAGTCACATAAAAGCATTAAAATAATAAACAAACATCACATATCAACCCTGTTTAGACAACACACTAAGGCATGAGGGACGGTTAAACATTTTGAACTAAACATTATGGCTTAGAGTGTTGTGTGAACCATGATTTAACATGTCGGGTGACCCATTTCTAGCATTGGGAGCTACATAAACACTGTTGAAACATGATCTCTAATGCTTTGCTGCAAATGGATTAGTGGCCTAAGAATGGCTTAGTGTGTAGTCTGTAAAAGCCCAATCTCTGTTAGACCTTTTTTAAGCAGAGAACTAGGATTCAACTATCTGGGCAGAACAATCAATCAGGGATGACCAGGGCAAAAAGGTAGGTCTTTTATTGATATCCAAAACTTGCCACAGCTGGCATCTCTTGCATATCAAGGGGAAGGAGATTCTACACAGTCAGTTGCATTGCAGAGAACTCCCTCTTATGGGCGCCTACCAGCTTGATGGAAGCAAATTGAAAATATTTGGCAATCCATAAAAGGCAGAGTCATGAAAACATGGCTTAGTGTGTGGTCTAAACAGGCCCAGTCTCTGTTAGACCTTTTTAAAGCAGAGAACTAGGATTCAACAATCTGGGCAGAACAATCAATCAGGGATGACCTGGGCAAAAAGGTAGGTCTTTTATTGACATCTAAATCTATGGTCCATGCCAATGATCAGGATTTCAGGATTTAGTATTTCACTCGCTGAATTTGGATGACACATTAAGCAACTGGGGGGGAGGGGGAACAATCGTCAGTTGTATTGACTATCATGTCGTCTGAATGCTGCCATAGTCAACTCAGTGCTGATCCTAATCCACACCATGGTTGATTATTTCTTACCATGTTGTGTGGGGAGTACCCTCTAGACGAACAGCTGTAAAGTTGTTTATTACCCCACCATTGACTATCGTGTTGTCCGAATTTAGCCACTGTGTCCCCATTCAAGCTGACCTCAACATGCCTGTTGGTGTTTGCTCCCTCTTGGAATCTTTAATCATCTGTCAATCAACAGGAACTAGGTTATCTATGAGGTCCCTTCCATCTCTGTTATTCTACGGTTGTGCCCCAAGGAGCAGAGGAGAGCGGAAGTCAGATCTGGAAAAAACAAAAGGAAGAGCTAAAATGTTTGCTACTGAATGAGCCAATCAAGACCCAAAAATTGAATAATGAATGATCTCCCCTTCATATTTTTCAAATCACTGTAATTTGCTTGCCAGTGAACAAAGCCCCAATGATTTCAAGGAGGCAGCATAAAGGAATAAATAAGGAAGCCTGACAGGGGTTATAAATGTCCTTCTGTGCCATCGAGCACTGAAATATTGACAAGAGGGAGGCAGGACTTTGTCATTTATATTTCAATACCCCCTCCCTTTTTTCATCTTGACATCAAGACTTGAAATTGGGGTCTTTGCCATCCCAGCTAGAACTCAAGGTAGTCAGTTTAGTCAGAGTGTTCATCTGGATGAATAAAGGAAAATCTGTTCCTAGAGACAAAAGTTGCTTGCAGGACGTTAAGGCGTCTCGTGTGCCAGCTTCTGCTACTGAATGTGCTCTTCAATGTAGATGCAATGCAATGCTCCATGAATGATCTTTTCCCAGTTCCTCATGAATGGTATCAGCCAGGTGACGTCGTCATTGGTGGGATGTCTTCTCAGATCACTGACTCTATGGATGAAATAATATTCAAAGAGCATCCTTCCACGAAGCTGTTTAGCTTGCTAGAGTAAGGAATTGTTTCCCTCCCCACCCCGATCACTTTTCTGTCTCTCCACAAATAGACTTTGTTCTCCCATAATGAGAAGACTTCCCAATTTGGAATGTGACATGAGGGTGGAGAGAGTGGCTGTATTTGTGCTTTAAATTGCATGACAATAGACGTGTACAACCCCTGCTCAGAATACCCACTAGAGATAATATGGGGGGACAGAATGGTCATTTCAAATAAACATTTCCAAAACTCTGTTTTGGAATCTGCACAAACCTCAACAACTGTACAAAAAAGGAATGGAGTCTGTGCAGAGTCATGAATGGGGAATCAGATGTCAGTGTTGATGATTGTTAACCAGGATAAAGCTCTAAATCTAATACAAGCCCAACAACACCTCTGTTTTGCATCTCTGTAGTGGTTGTGTTTTAATGGAAAACAGAAAGGGCTGCTCTACTGCTACTGGAATGATAAGTACCTCACCCACAAGAAATGGTTGGAGAATTTGTTCCTCCTCTGGATAAATTCAGCGACATGTCCCTCCTAATTTCTCTGCCAAAATGTGGGGTACAGAAATCCTAGAGGTCATTTATGCATAACTCTAAAAAAAGATATTCTCTCACAATATTTACTTAAAGCCCTTTTTTAATGTCATGTGCACTTAAACTGCTTTTTAGGACAATGTTTCCCCAAAATAACATAGGAAGGATAGTGGGAGACAAGGTGCAATTTGGTAAAACAAAAACAAAAACAGTACTGACTATGTGGAAGGTATTGTCCTTGCACAAATATCTCCTTCAGCCCATTAACACTTCTGTGTAGGCATGAAGCTATGGATTGGATACAGGGAATGTGAAAGATATGATGATGGAGATGCAGAGCAGAAAGAGGTAATGAGTCACTGTGTTGTTTTTTACTTCTCCTACAAAGCCTGTTTTTCTGCATATGAAGTAGTGATGCAGGCTTAGGAACATGTTTGTTGCCTTTATTAATTTAGAAGGGGGGGAGGTTCCTCAACGAAAAATTGACGGACAAATAACCCAAACTATGAAGCTCAGAGTGGGACAAAACATTTTCTCCCTGTTTTCATAGCTGTTTTCCCAATATAGTAAAAATAACAACAACAGTCTGGAATATAAAATGGGAGAAAAAAGGGAAGGGAAAATATTTTTTCCCCTCCTGCCCCTAAGAGATAATAATGGACATCTGAAATTAACAGTTGGAACAAAATTGATAGTATCTTGATGCCTCATTTGGGCTAAAAAATCAAGTGTTAACAGACTCCTAAAAACCAGTAACAAAGAATTGAATATTCTTACTCTCTAAACCAGTTAAAAGGAATTCACTCTATTTACAGTGTGGAAACAAAATTTTACCAGCACATCCTAGCCTTGGTATTTGCTGTGAATGCGATCAATGCGAATCTCCAGATCTTGCCCAATATCACACTCGGATTTCGCATCCTTGACAGCTATTATAATGCACAGAAGACGTATCGTGCCACTCTAGACCTGCTGTTCAAGTTACATCGATTTGTCCCCAACTACAAATGTGACAGCCAGAAAAATCTCATAGGCATCATTGGAGGACTTGGCTTTGATACGTCTTCTTGTATCGCAGATATTTTGAGTTTCTACAAAATTCCACAGGTAGGACCTGTGGGTGGGTGGGTGGTGGTGGTGGTGGACTTTGAACAATCACATATATGTTTAGCATGAGCAAGGCTGCTGAGCCAACTTTCTATAGACCATGCCAAGGGGCATTTTGAGGGAAATTAAATGCATAAACAAGCATGCATGTAAAGATATTCTAATCCATCTCTAAAACATCCAATTTCCATTTAGCTCACATATGGCTCAAGTACCCCAGAAGGGAAAGACATGATTCAGAGTAATTCATTGTACTACATGGTTCCAAATGAAGAGAGTCAGTATACTGGGATTATCCGGTTGCTCCAGTATTTTGGATGGACATGGGTTGGGATCCTTATTGCTGATAATGACAGTGGAGAGCATTTTTTGGAGGTTCTGGAGCCATTGCTTTCCAAAAATGGAATCTGTTCAGCCTTCACACAAACAATCCCAAATTTGACCCGATTGGATAATGTGGTTGAAGATATTGGTATTCTCTCAGAAATTTATGAAAGGTTCTCATTTCCTGATGTCATTGCATACATCATTTATGGAGATTCACTGGTGATTACATGGCTAGGGGCTCTTATGTTTCTACAAGGTCCCGGAAAAGAGGAAAATAGAGCATTTAGAAAGGTGTGGATTACAACAACCCAGATTGATTTCACGTTGAAGGGCTTTCAAAGAGGTTGGGATCTTCAGTTGTTCCAAGGTGCCATTTCATTTACAATTCACTCAAAGGATCTTTCAGGGTTCAAAGAATTTGTGTGTAGTAAAAAATCTCACTGGACTCCAGCAAATGGTTTTTTCAAAGACTTCTGGGAGCAAGCCTTTGGCTGTTCATTTCCAGATGTGGGAGTGCCAATAGATGTCAATGAAAGATGCACGGGAGAGGAGCGTCTGGAGAGTCTTCCTGGACCTCATTTTGAAATGGCCATGACTGGCCACAGCTACAGTATCTATAATGCTGTCTATGCTCTAGCCCACGCATTGCATGCTCTGTTCTCATCTAGAGCCAATCGCGGAGCAAATAGGAGCGGCAGAGCTGTTGATCTTCAATCTTTGCAGCCTTGGCAGGTACTGTGCCCACCACAAAACCTTTCATCTTGTTTTCATTCCTGTACGTGCACATCTTCCTTTCACTTTATTGGGAAATAGCACAGTTTTGATTGAGGGAAATGCAATTGTTTAAACAGTGCACACCCAAGATATGAATCCCCCCCCCAATGGCCAATGGTTGAAATGCAGATGTGAGGGATAGGAATGTTTGTTCAGAAATGCACAGTTTTGAAAGTGAACAAAAGCTTGGGACATATGGTGGGCTTTTACTAAGAATCGTGTTCCTCCTCGCATTCATGTTTAGGAAAGTCAATGGAATATGTTCGCACGATTTGTGTACAGGAGTGGAATTCTCGTACATCCCTATTTCCTCCACAATTGAAGTTGTACATCCTATTCACTTATCACATTTTGTGGGTATCAGATTCCTTCCTGTCAGCTCTGCCCAGCTGAGAGAGGACACAGGACAGACACTGCCCAGTGAAATTAAATTCAGTGTTATCATTGTGCTTCATACAGGTCCCTGTGCCTGTTGCCAGATAGATAGTTAGGGATCAGAAATAGCTGCCTCCTTGCAGGATCAGCCCCCTGCCTTTGCACTGTATCCACAAGGCCTCCTGTCATCCCAGTTCAACTAGAAACAAAAGAGGCAGAGCTCCTGCAGATTTAACTTTTGTGATGAACAAGGAATTTTACCAGGTGCTGCATGGCTACAAATCACACATGCTGAAATTCCCTTTTCTATACTACTCTTAAAGATGCAGGAGCCCTGTCCTTCTTTTCATTCGGCCAACCTACTTGTGCATAAAGACATGGGTATCCGAGGGGGGCAGGCACACCAGTAGCAGGGATGCTACTACTTCAAGGGTGAACAAGGGTACGGGATGTCCAGTCTGTTGTACAAAGGGGAGGAGGGGAGGAATTGCTTGTATGTCTGCCTGCTGCTGGTTGAAAGGACGATAGTTGCTTGCTTACAACTTGCCCAACATGAACCTTCACTTTTCCTTAGGCTAGATCTACACTACTGCTTTATAGCAAGATTGAAGTGCACTGAAATCTGTTGGAGCACAATCCACAGTCCATAATTCCCTTTCATATTGTTAATTCCTGTTTTTTATTCCACATTCACAATGATTTGACATAAGGTGTAGATCTGGCCCTGGTATTTCAGGCCCATATCCAGAAGGAGAGGATGGAGTGCCTGGGAGCAGCGAACATTTGCTTGGCCTGCCACTCCGGCGACACCACTCCAGTCTTGAAATCACTTCACTGGCTCCCTATCTCCTTCTCGATACAATACATGCTCCTTATTCTAACCTTTAAAACACTACATAATTTAGCCCCTTCTTATCTTGCTGCACTTACCTCCGATCATTCCACTACCAGGGATCTCTCCTCTCAAATATCATGGTTTTGATCTGTCCAAGAGGTGTCTGTTCCCTTGCTCGGATCCAGCCATTTTCTCTAGCTGCTCCATCTTCCTAGAACTGCCTTCCGGTGCATTTGTGGACTGCTCCATCCATCTCAGTTCTTAATGCTTAGTTGATGACTTTTCTTTTTTCTAAGGCCTTTGGTACCTCTCCTTGAAAAACAGATTCCATTTTTGTCTCTTCCCTACCTTTTTTTTTAATCTTAACTTTTAAATTGTATTTAAATTTTATTTCACATTTCTAGATTGCAAGCTTTTTGGGCATGGAGTTATTTTCATTGCTTTGTTCTTTGTACAATACCATGTACATGTATGATGCTTCACATTTGCTACTCCTACTATTACTACTACTAATAATAAATCATGGTCCTGGTCCTGTTTAGGGAAGTCTATTACTGGGACATCTGGCCCTTTTGGAGTTCATCAGATTTCCATGTTGTACCTGACTTAGCTTGCATATGTGAGCCAAGCCACAGGTTTCCCAGAAATTCTAGAGATGTTTTCCTTTGATATTGTTCTTATTGCTTTGGCTGAAATTTGTGCAAAATTTATGCATGACTGTAAGCTAACTTGATTGACCCACCCCACTTGGGGAACAATAGAAAAACAGAAAGAAAGTCTGGGTAATCATGTTTGTCACATGAAATATTGTAACCAGTACTGGTTATAATCTCTGATATGTTGTTATCTCCCATTGTCTTCTTTTTTCAATTCCCATTGCTCCTCTTTTTCTCTTTCCATTAGCTTCATCCATTTCTTCAAGGGGTCTCATTTAACAACTCAGCTGGAGAAATGGTGTCCTTTAATGACAAAAGGGAAACGGAAGGTGGATTTGACATCATTAATTTAGTCACTTTCCCCAATGTCTCCTTCCAGAAAGTGAAAGTTGGAAAAGTTGATCCCAATGAACCCGAAGGAAAAGAATTCAGCATTGATGGAGATATGATTATCTGGCACAGAGAGTTTAACCAGGTATGGATCTGGGGGTTTTCGTGAAAGAGCCTTCCTTCTCCAATTGAGTCCTTTGATTGCATGAAATTTCCTTTGCTGTCTACCATGGGACAATGTCAATATATCTGACTCCAAAAAAGCACAGAAAGGGCCCTGAACAAGATGCTCTTTGACTAGTAGTACAACCATGCCTCCTTTTCTCATTTCTTCCTTCAAATCTGCCCCCTCTCCCCTGTACTTATGAGGCAGCAGGAATAGAATGGATGGGTTTATTTCCCTATCAGCATTAAAACTTAAGATAAAGAATGAAAGCTGTTTGGGGGAAGCCAAAGGTTTGGGAGAAGCTGTCAGCTATAAAAGGAAGATTTTGCTCGTAAGAACTTGAATAAAACAGGGACAGTCTAGTTATGGTTAGCTGCACATGTTTAATCCTGGTTATTTTCTTACCTTTCTGCTTTTATATATATATATGTGTGTGTCTTACAATTCTGATGTCAAAACCTCTTTCCTAATACAAAGACTGCATTATTAGTAAAATTAAAATTTTGTTGTTTAACATTTACGATGTCTTCACATTGTTGGTTTACCCATCCCGTGCCTTGAAGCTGAAACCAACAATATGTAAAAAGTATCTCTATGATATCCAGAGGTTTTTAAAGCTGTTTACTGGAAGCAGCTGGGAAAAGTAAAGAAATGCACTTGGTGGAAGTGGAAAGGGCACAGGAAGGGAAGGGAAAACAGGGGTGGGACATTCTACTGTTCCTGGTCTCAATTTCTCATGGATCAGGACATACAAAGGGTATTAAAAGAACATAAAAGTTGTAAAAATGCAAGTCCTTTTACCTAGGCTGACCATATGGAAAGGAGGACAGGGCTCATGTAACTTTAAGTGTTTAGTTAAAGTTGCAGGCAGTATACTAGAGTGACCAGATACAAAAGAAGGCAGGGCCCCTGCAACTTTAACTGTTGTGATGAAGAGGGAATTTCACCAGGAACTAATTGCATACAAATGACACTGGCTGAAATTCCCTTTTCTCTACAACTGTTAAAGTTACATGAACCCTGTCCTCCTTTTCAGAAGGTCAGCCTAGCTTTCACTTCATTTTTTTTTCAGTCAAACCAAACCAAATCAGCCAACCCCCCACCAACCATATCATGGTGGTCTGGTTTTATGCAGAAGATATAGAAGAAAGTGAGTCCTTTTACCCTAAGCTCACCTAGATGTCTTCAGGCTGTGTCTTTCCACTCCTTCCTTATGGTCTGGTCTTTCTCTGGCTCTCCTCTGGCTGGCTTTCTCACTTTTGGGGGCTATCCTGTTCCTCCAATACAGAAAGTACTGTTCCCGCTTTGAAGAAATGAAACTTAAGTGGAAATGTGAAATTTATTCCGGGAATGAAACTGAACTGGAAAAATGAAATTCCTCTTCTCAGGAAAAGCCCCTCCCAACAGAAAATCCTGCGGTGTCTAAATCCTGGCCTTTAATTTGCCTCTATAGCAAGGCCTCAAATCTTCACCCTCATACACCCAGTTCTCGAACATCCCATGATTTCCCCCCAGGCTGCAGGACCCCAAACAGTGTGCTGTAGTCCAAACACAGTGGTAACACTGCCCAGTATTTTTAACTACTAGGTGCAATATTGAAGTCCAGAAAATCTCCATTCCTATTTTGAGGACAATATTGCATTTCAATGTAACAATGTCAAATTCCCTCATAGATTTCCTGTGTGAGTGAAACATGAAGAACGTAACATATTTTCAGAATAAGAAAACAAATATCTCATTGTCACTCTTTCCATGCTCATGGGCAGGTGCCTCCCCTTTCTGTGTGCAATGAATACTGCCAGCCTGGGAATCAGAAGGAAACGAAGGAAGGGGAGAAGTTTTGTTGCTATGATTGTGATCCGTGCCCAGATGGGAAGATATCAAATGAGACAGGTGATGTAGCACTTCATTTCATCAAATAATAATAATAATAATAATAATCAAATATCAGTTTAATTAAAGCCTTTGATTCAGATGTCTATTTCCAAGTAATAAATTGATAGGACTTGCATGCATGGTGAAATCTGAGCAATTGGTTTAGAACAGCTCATGTGGTGAATCTGCACTGTGAGAGGACATCTTTCTGTTTCCTTTTCTTAGATATGGATGAGTGTTTCGACTGCCCAGAGGATCAATATCCAAGTAAAAACAACAATGGGTGCATCCAGAAAACCTTAATGTTTTTGTCGTATCAAGAACCTTTGGGAATAAGCTTATCCTCAATTGCTGTTTCATTTTCCCTGATCACAGCTGTAGTGTTAGGAACTTTTTTAAAACACAAACAGAGCCCTATTGTCAAAGCCAACAACCGGGGTCTCACCTACAAGCTCCTCATCTCTCTCCTGCTCTGCTTCCTATCCTCTTTGCTCTTCCTCGGCCATCCTGGGAAAGTGACCTGTCTCATCCGACAAGCAGCTTTTGGCATCATCTTTTCAGTGGCCATTTCTTCGGTCCTTGCAAAAACCACCATAGTTTCTCTCGCCTTCGTAGCCACGAAACCTGGTTCTAGGATGAAGAAATGGCTGGGGACAAGACTGGCTCTTTCCATGGTCATTTCCTGTTCCCTGGTTCAAGCAAGCCTTTGTGTTGTGTGGTTGGCCACTTCTCCCCCATTCCCTGATTTAGACATGCATTCAGAAACTGAGGAAATCATTGTGCAATGTAATGAAGGGTCAGTTGCCATGTTTTATTCCGTCCTGAGCTACATGGGGCTCTTGGCCATCACCAGCTTCATTGTGGCCTTCGTAGCCCGCAAATTACCAGATAGTTTTAATGAAGCCAAGTTTATTACATTCAGCATGGTGGTCTTTTGCAGTGTATGGGTGTCCTTTGTTCCAACCTACCTGACCACAAGAGGAAAAGACATGGTGGCTGTGGAGATCTTCTCCATCTTGTCCTCCAGTGCTGGTTTACTGGTTTGTATCTTTTCCCCTAAATGCTACATCATTATGCTGAGGCCTGAGCTGAACAGCAAGGAACATCTCATGAGGAGATAGGATTGAGAATGTTCCCTCACTCCCCTATTACAATGTAGAATACGGGTTTTTGAAGAAAGTTTTTACAGGGGGCGTGGCCAAGCAGGTCATGGTTTGAGTCGCAAATCCTTCATCCTCCGAAAGAAGCAATGAATTAATTGTAAATTCCCTATCTTAAAAGCGTCCTCCGTTGCATTTAAGTCTGCTATGGAGAGGGGGAAGCTTACCAAAGAGATTGCAGCTGGAACGAGATTTATGGCTTTATAACCGGATCGGCAGAAGGGAGGAGATCGACCGACAGCTTTGTAGCAGCGCTGCGAAGGTAATTAAACAGACGTATTTATGGTTGCGGGCTGAAGGCTGAGGAGAACAGAATGATTGCTAGCATTCAGAAAAGAGGCTTTTAAGACTTTTAAGCTTTAGGCTCTGAAAGATTACTAGCGGCATACAAGCTGGCTGAAAGCCCGAGGAGAAACGAAACTAAAAAAAAAAAAAAAAAAAGCCGGAGGGAGAGAAAGAGACTTTGATTTCTGGCTAGAAGTGGTTTGTGCTTGTGTTTGTGCTTATCGGATAGGCTTGGAAGGTGGATGAGCAAGAAGAAAATAACTTCTTGGAGCCGAATCAAGGGAGATAAGCCGTCCGACAGAAGTTTTAGACTTGTCCGGAAAATGGCGGATAAGGATTCTGAAAAGCCAAAAAAGCAATCCCCGAGTCATGCCGGAAATGCTAGCTCTAAGACTGGAATTAAGCCAGGAGCAATTCCTAAAACAACCACAGGGAGGCAAGCTGACCCAACAGATGAATTGCTTCAGAATTTTCAAAAAATGTTGGATCTTGCAATCTTAAAGCAAGATGGAAATTTTGAGCAGGCTTTACTCAAACAAGAAGATCGATTGGCAAAGAGGATTGCTGATTCACAGCAGCAGCTTTTAGCAGGACTCCAAAAGGTGGAGAAAGAGGTTGGAGCTTTACAGGAAGAAACTGGAGAACTAAAGGTTTTATACAAGAAGCAACAGGAACAGCTAACGCAACAGGATTTACGGCTTATAGCGATGGAAGACCGGGACAGGAGAGCTAATCTACGCATAAGATCTTTTGGGGAGAGGCAAGCGGAGACCCCTAACAGTATAAGAGAATTAATTTTGGCATGGGCCAAACAGTTGATGCCACAGGAAGAGTGGAGAATGGAAGATATTGAGCGGGCCCACAGGGTTGGATTTGGAAAGTCAAGAGAGCTCCCAAGAGATATTATTGTGAAATTCGCTAACTACTACAAAAAAGAAAAATTAATGCAAGCAATTAGAAGTCAAGGTCAACCGATGCTTCAAGCAACACCAGTCGAGGTTTTCCAGGATTTATGCCCTCAGACCATCCAGTGGAGGAAGAGCGTTAGAATATGCACAGGGGCATTGAAAATGAAATCGATCTCCTACAATTGGGGATACCCAGTTTTCTTGAGGTTCAAGTGGAACGGGAAGCAGCAAAGAATAACATCTTGTGAGCAAGGAATCGAGTTGTTGGAGGAGCTGGGCATAATGGATGCCACATCGGTTGGAGAGGAGAAGCAAGATGAAGGCGCGGCAGGAGGGAGCAATGAATAGACTTTAATATATTGTAAGAGAGATAGGGAGAAGAGGAGACTTGGAGGGGAGGGTGGACGTCATTCCGGAATGTTGGGCCGAGTTCCCCCCCCCCCTAAGAGTTCTAAGAAGATTGGGACCAAAGCCCAGCAAGCTGGTGAGGAGGGGGGTGAATTGGGGGTGAATGTGGGGGGGAGGGTTAGGGGGGGGTATGTGTTACACACAGGGAGACCGACTTAAAGACTTGTGTGAAAGAGAGAGATGGAAAATAAACTTAGATTGGCAACACTGAATGTTAAAGGGCTAGGAACGGTAATTAAAAGAAAGAGGATTGAAATGTTATTAAAGAAAAAAAAATAGATGTAATTTTTTTGCAGGAAACCCATCAGGCCAAAGATGGAGTTAATGAGCTTCGAATGAGGGAGGTGGGCGTTTATGAGAAGGCATATGGAACTTCGAAATCGAGAGGAGTGGCAATAATAATTTCAAAGACATGTGGTATAACTATTCAAAGTGTAAAGAGAGATAGCAATGGAAGGTTTCTTATTATGTTCTGCAAGTTGGGAGAAGAGGAATATGTATTAGTGAATATATATGCTCCAAATGGGAAACAAATGGATTTTATCAATGAAGTATTTAACGGGTTGGGAGAAGTGGGTAAAAAGCACATTGTGATGGCTGGTGACTTTAATATGGTACTAGATATAGGGAAAGACCGGGATAACATACTAAAAGATACTAAGAGGGTGGGGAAGACAGAGTTAAGCAAATTAATGGAAGGGAAAGAATTAATGGATGTGTGGAGAGCCTTAAGAGGGGAAGAAAGGAAATATACTTTTTATTCACAGAGATTTAAGAGTTATTCTAGGATAGACCACATTTTTGTATCAAAAAATATGTTACCCAAAATTATAGATTGTGATATTGGAGTTATCAAGGTCACTGACCACGCGTTGATGTCAATGGACATGGAAACCAAGAAAGACTATAGACAAGCGAAGAGATGGAGATTGGATGTAAGGTTGTTGAATAAAAAGGATATAATGGAGAAAATAAAGAAAGAACTGCAGGAAATTTGGGAGATTAATGAAAAAGAGAACAACCGGCAGGACATATTATGGGACACAATGAAAGCTGTAGTAAGAGGGATTTGTATTAGGGAAAGATGCACATTAAAAAAACAACAGGAAGCTCAAAATAAAAAGATTGAAGAGGAGATAAGAAGTTTGGAAGAAAAGTTAAAGGAGACAAAAGATAAACGCCTATTAGCCCAAATTCAAGCTAAGAAAAAGGAATTAGAGAAAGAAGAATTAGAACAAGTTCAAAAGAATTTGTTGTATTTAAAAAGAGACTTTTTTGAATATAGTAATAGAAACTCAAAGATGCTGGCTAGATCCACACAGTTGGAAAAGGCTAAGAATATGATAGGGACAATAAAGGATAAGGCAGGGAATAGTTGTAATTTAATGAAAGATAAATTAAGTATATTTGAGGACTTTTATAGTGAATTATATACATCAGGATCGGGACCGCAAGATAAGATATTGGAATATGTAGAGAGGAATTGGAAAATAAAATTGCAGGAACAGGACAGGGATTATATGGAAGGTTTAGTTACGGAAAAAGAGATAGAGGGAGTTATTGATAAATTAAAAGGAGGAAAATCACCGGGGTTGGATGGTTTGGGGTCGGAGTATTATAAGCTTTTTAAAGGAATTTTAGTACCAAGATTAAAGAAATTATTTAATACTATAATAGAAGGGGGGAAGACTCCGCCATCATGGGAACATTCCCTGATTATATTAATTCCGAAACCAGGTAAGGATTTAACGGATCCCGCATCATATAGACCAATTTCCTTAATAAATCAAGATTCAAAGATTTTTACAGCAATATTGGCAAAAAGAATGGCCACATTTATTAGTAAATATATTAAAAAAGATCAGTGTGGATTTATCCCGGGTAGGCAAATGCCTAATTTAATGGGAAGAGCATTAAATATAATTAGTATCATAAAAAAAAGGAATTTAAAAGCAGGTCTGCTAGCATTGGATATATTCAAAGCCTTTGATTGTGTGGAATGGCCAGCACTTAAAACAATATTAAAAACATTTGGGTTTGGAGATTGTTTTATGGGAGTGATGGATAAGTTGTATAAAAATAATAAAGCGGAAATATTGGTTAATGATGGGTTAACACAACAGATTACACTAGCCCGAGGAACTAGACAGGGATGTCCTCTTTCACCGATCCTATTTGCAATAGTAATAGAAATTTTGGCAAATGTAATAAGGGAAGATGAAAGAGTGAAGGGGATAGGAAGAAAGGAGAAGATTAAAATGAATATGTTTGCGGACGATACCTTATTGACGGTAGAAGATCCCCTAGGGAGTGCTGAGGTGATTAAGAAACATTTAAGAGAATTTGGAGAAATCACGGGATTAAAAGTAAATTGGGGGAAGTCAGAAATGATGTTATTTAATTATAATAAGGAAGAGTTGGAAGAAGGTAAGGATAAGTTGGGTCTTAGACTTAAAAACATAGTACGTTATTTAGGTATTAACATTGATAGAGATTTAGATAGGCTTGAGGAACTTAATTTGGTAGCTTTAAAAAAACAAGTAGGGGAGAAATTAGAAGTATATAAGAAATTAAAACATTCTTGGTTTGGTAGAATAGCAATTATTAAAATGAAGATTTTACCTAAGATTAATTTTTTGTTTAGAATGTTACCAATTAAAATATCAGATGTAGAGCTGAAAAGTTGGCAAAATATAATCAATGCATATTGTAATGGGGATAAGAAAGCCAGGATTAATAAAGGGTTATGGTATAAGGCTCAAAAGAAGGGAGGTTTAGGGCTTCCAAATATTAAGTACTATTATATAGCTAATCAGTTAAGGTATGTTATAAGCTGTATTCTAGGGGAGGAAGATCTGGAGTGGTTGGAGATGCAAACTGGGGAAATAGATTATAAATTGAAAAATATTTTCTTTAAGAAAATTCAAAAGAAAGAATTAAAGGGACTGGACAACCCTTTGTTGGTAAATATAGTGGAGATCTGGGAGAAATTTAGGGGGAAGTTGATACCAGGAGATTCACCACTTGCCCCAGTGGTAGTAGTGGAGAATTTCCCAAGAGTGTTAAAAGTGGAGATTGAAGCGAGATTGAAAGATAAGGAAATAATCAAGTTAAGGAAGTGGATGGAAAATATGAAGGATAATGAACAAATTAAAGAGCTATTGATAGGTCATAAATTTGCATGGTTTAAATGTATACAACTAGGGAAATGGACTCAGGAATGGAAACTGAAAAATAAAAAGTGTAGAAACAATACAAGATTTGAAGAATTAGTAGAGTTAAAAGGCAGGAAAGAAGGAAAGGAAATTAAGAAAGGGTTGACTAGTGAGATATATAAATTATTGATAGAGGAAGAATTTCAAAATTCACTTAAAGTAATAAAAAAGGCTTGGGAAGAAGACGTAAATGGAGAAATTAAGGATTATAACTGGGAGAGGTTGTGGAACGCAAGAATGTTAAAATTGTTATCGATCAGAATTAAGGAGAATTTTTATAAGGTATTGTGGAGATGGTATCTAACTCCGGTTAGATTTCACCAGATTGATAAAAAAATATCTAAAAAGTGTTGGAGAGGATGCCAGGAGGTTGGAACTTATTACCATATGTGGTGGAGCTGTGAATATGTACAAAAATTTTGGAAAAGGGTATTTAAAGAAATAAGTGAAATAATTGGAAGTAAAGTGGAATTAGACCCGAAGCTCGCTCTACTAGCAATATGGGATAGAGGGGAAGAGGACAAAAACAAGAGGGAATTGATAAACAACCTCCTGACTCCTGTTAGACTAATGATTGCAAAAAATTGGAAAGGACAAGGAAGCTATACAATAGAAGAATGGTATAAAGAAATATGGGATATGGCTTTGAATGATATGCTAACTTGTAAAATGAAATTGAAAAGGGGAATGTCCGGTAAAAATGATTTTGGGGAAATATGGAGACCCCTTTTGGAATATGTATTAAGATCGGGGAAGGGACAAACACCTTCAAAAGAGTCGATAAACTTCTGGATAGAATAAGAGGTTAAGAGAAGGTCTCATGGTGGGGGGGTACACGGGGAGGGATTGTCAAGGGTTATGTATGTATTTTATGTTATCATTATGTTGAAAATAATAAAATTATTTACAAAAAAAAAAAAAAAAAAAAAGAAAGTTTTTACAGAGTTAAAGATAGATATTTACATAAAAGTATCCTCTTGGTGCGCAATTGTGTGCTTATAGTAATTTTACTGCCATGGAATCTACCTTAAAATAATTTTGAGAAATGTTCTTGGTCCTCCAAGCTGTGTGCCTAATGTACATTTATGTTTAGAGACAGGGCAAATCTCGGTTGAATCCTGTGCCTGGATAAATAAGCTAAACTTTTGGCTAAAAATGCTATTTCCCCCTCAAGGTTTGGCCCCTTTGACCTTGACTGATGGATTCCAGCATGAATGGAAAAGGGCTGTTGACAGGAAACTGTGCAATATGGGTCTCTCGTGAAATGTCATTTTGGTCTTAGGTTTGTGAAAAGCCAAAGAGGTTCTATGCCAGCATATTGGGGACATTGAGCTACAAGACCTTTTATGAGCAGCAATACCATATCTTGAATTTAGAGATAAGGGTCAGGTTTTTTTTTCACCTGCAACTTATTTAACTATCCCAAAATACAGTTTTTATGCTGGCTACATTTAATGTGTTTCCCTCTGCATTTTTGGAGGGTAAATACAATAATACTCCAGACTCTGAACGCCTATGCCCCTGTAAAGCTGGTATGATAGAAAATGTGGGCCATGTATTGTTGTACTGTTCTTTGAATTGTAAGTTTTGGCATATCTTCATTACTCCTATTTCACAAGGAATACCTGAGAGATCTGATGTGTTCTTTGAATTTGTTCCGATTATCCAGCACTTGCACTTCCCTACCAGAGATTAGATAAATCACTTCTTACAATAAAGTTCATTTTGTTTTAGGGAGTATATTTAGGATATCATTTTCAAAGAGAGCTTACATATACAGAGTCTCTTATCCGAAGCTTTCGCGTGGTCTTTTTCTTTCATTTGGCAGCCGATAACAAAATGTCAAAAAACAAAATACAAGCATTCTTTTGCATTCCCCTGCCCTTTTCGCCGCACAATCTGCTTTGCCTGTTCCTTCCAGCTCACCCAGAACTCTTTGCTTTTTCCCTTTCTTTTTATGCAGTTAATAGAGTTGATTCAAGTGTTTCTTATGCCTTAATTCAGAACACTGCTTTCAATTACATTCCTTTCAATTTCTAACAAACTCCTCCTTATTATTTTTTTTTCTCTGATTATTTTCCTTCCTTTTTCAACCATTCCTATTTGTCTTACTAATCTTTCATGTTTTTCAACAGTCAAAAGTTTTGTAAGAAGATCTGCAATCATCCAATTTGTTTCACAGTAATTCAGTGTTATCAAACCTTTTTTCATACAGTCTTCTACATGGTGGTTTTTGATATCAATGTGCTTTGTTTTGTTAGCACATTTATGTGCATTTGCCAGTTTAATACATGCTTGGTTATCTTAATAAACTATAACAGGTTGATTCATTTCTATATGTAGATCAGAGAACAGTTGCCTAAACCATACAATTTCAGTGCACGCTGTTGATAAACTTATATATTCTGCTTCAGTACTAGATGTTGCAACTATTCCTTGTTTTCTACTATACCATTCAATTACTGAATGTTGATACAAAATCATCATTCCTGAAGTGGATTTTCTATCTGATTCATCAGCTGCATGATCTGCATCAACATAACATTCTAGATCATTTGTTCCTGTTGTTGTTAGTTTCAAACATTTGTCACATGACCCGTTAAGATATCGAAGTACTCTCTTAACACCATTACAATCTTTCACAGTAGGGTTCTCTATTTTTCTACTTAGAATGCTGACTGCATTATTAATATCAGGTCTTGTTAATTTGGTAATATATAACAAACTAGCAATAACACTCCTATATTTTTCCACATGTTCAAAATGTTGACTTTCATCCCTTTTTTGAAAATCTACTGTCATTGGAGTCTTGACATAATTACTATCTAACATTCCAAATTCTTGCAGCAGCAGTAGTTCTATTTCATTTTTCTGATGAAGGAGAAAATATCCTTCTGTATCTCTGGTTATTTCTCTTCCTAGATAATGAGTTACATGTCCTAAATCTTTTAATTCAAAGTGATTACTGAATTGACTTTCAAATGCTTTCTTTTGTTTATCTGTTTCACATATTAAGAGGACATCATCAACATAAAGTAAACAATATATAAAACTTTGTTCACTTTGTTTTATATATACACATGGGTCTGCTATACTTGGGCTGAAACCTATGGATTTTAATGTTTGGTCTATCTTTGTGTTCCAACATCTGGCACTTTGTTTTAATCCACAGATTGATTTGTTGAACTTGCACACCAGGTTTGGATTTCTTTGAAAACCTTGAGGTTGTTCCATGAACAGTGTTTCGTCTAGATCTCCATAAAGGAGAGTGGTTTTAACATCAAAATGAAATACTTGCAAACCTTTTGTTGCAGCTAATTTTAGTAGTAATCTTATTGTTTCATGCCTTACCACTGGGGCAAATACTGCATCAAAAACTTTTCCAAATTTTTGATTGTAACCTTTAGCTACTAATTGCGCCTTATACCTTTCAATTTCACCTGTTGCATTCCTTTTTATTTTATAAATCCATTTGCATCCTATTGTTTTACTATTTGGAGGCAAATGAGTTAATGTCCATGTGGAATTTTTCTCCATAGCATCAATTTCATCTTGCATAGCACTTTGCCATTTTGTAGCAATTTCAGGAGATAATTTTTCTACGTCTGTATAGCTTTCAGGTTCTAGTTTTGTACAAAATGCTTTTATTTCACTTATTTGAAATCTTTCAGGAGGTTTACCAAAATTAGACCTTTCTGACCTTCTAAGAGGTATTGGGGATGGAATTGTTTGTGAACTTATTGGAACTTCCTTCCTCTCCTCTTCGTGCATTTTCTGTAATGAGTTTTCTTCTTGTTTAACTTCTAATGGTTGCTCAACTCCTGGTTCAAGAGAATCAGGTTCTCTGATTACCTCATGATCATTAACTAATTTTGAGCTTCCTTTATTTGATTCTAAATGTACTTCAGTAAATTTTCCTATTGTTTTCCAATTTTGTTCATAAGTTTGTATGCTTCTACTTATTGTTATTTTCTTCTCCTGTGGTAGCCACACTCTATAACTTGAATTTTCAAACCCAATTAAGATACCTTTTTTCGCTCTTGCACTTGCTTTTCTTTTTCTTTGTGCCTTTGGAATATGTACCCAACACTCTGATCCAAATGCTCGTATGTAACTACTTCTAGGCTTAGCTCTATGGAACTTTTCAAATGGTGTTGTATCTATTGCACTAGAATAAAGTCTATTTTGAATATAATTAGCATAAGCCATACATTCTCCCCAAAACTTTATGGGAAGAGAGGAATCATTTAGCATTGTTCTGACCATATCTTGTAAATAGCTATTCCTTCTTTCTTTTTATTAGGGGTGTGCACGGACCCCCCGGATCAGATCGGGACCCGGATCGGGACCTCCAATTTTGTCCCGGACCGGTTCGGACAAAATCGGAGGCCCCCCGGACCGGATCGAGTCCGATCCCGACCCAAAAATCGTACATTTTTGGATCGGCCGCCATTTTTTTCCCCATAGACTTGCATTGCAATGCAAGTCTATGAGGAAAAAATGGCGGCGGGTGGGTAAGGGGGGGCCTAACTCCCTCCCCCCCCGGGGCCGTCCGCTGTGGACGGCCCCGGCAGGTAAACCCCCTCCCCAGCGCTCCCTACCCCCCCTGGGGCCGCCCGCTTCCATCCGCTGGCGCCCGCGGGCGCCAGCGGATAGAAGCGGACGGCTCCGGGGGGGGGTAAGCCCCCTTCCCCGCCACTGCTTACCTTCTCGGCCCGTCCGCTCCCGTCCGGCGCCGGCGGCTACTACCAGCGGGCTCCGCGGCCTACTCTCGAGTAGCGCGCCGGGTGATGACATCACCCGGTGCGCCACCCTGGAGCAGGCCGCGGAGCCTGCTGGGAGTAGTAGGCGCCGGCGCCGGACGGGAGCCGCCGGGCCAGGCAGGTAAGGGCCCCCCTCCCCCCTCCCCCCTCCGCGCGCCCCCTCCTCCCCTCCATGCACCCCCTCCTTACCTTCCCTGCCCGGCAGCTCCCGGCCGGCGCCGGCGCCGGCGCCTACTACTTCCAGCAGGCTCCGCGGCCTGCTCTAGAGTAGTGCGCCAGGTGATGACATCACCCGGCGCGCCACCCTAGAGCAGGCCGCGGAGCCTGCTGGGAGTAGTAGGCGCCGGCGCTGGACGGGAGCCGCCGGGCTGGGAAGGTAAGGGCCCCCCTCCCCCCTCCGCGCGCCCCCTCCTCCCCTCCACGCACCCCCTCCTTACCTTCCCGGCCCGGCGGCTCCCGGCCGGCGCCGGCGCCTACTACTACCAGCAGGCTCCGCGGCCTGCTCTAGAGTAGCGCGCTGGGTGATGACATCACCCGGCGCGCCACCCTAGAGCAGGCCGCGGAGCCTGCTAGTAGTAGTAGGCGCCGGCGCCGGACGGGAGCCACCGGGCCGAGAAGGTAAGCGCCCCCCTCCTCCCCCCCCCCGCTGTCCACTTTCATCGGCGGGCGCCCGCTGGCGCCCGCCAATGGAAGCGGCGGTGGGCGCCAGTGGGCGCCCACCGATCCGCCGATCCGCCGAACCGGTTCGGAGCTTTTTCGGACCGGTTCGGATTGGATCGGCCGATCCAGCTGCGGGATCGGAAATCGGATAATTTATCCGATTTCCCACTGGACCGGACTCGGATCGTGGATCGGGTCCGATCCAGTGCACATCCCTACTTTTTATGCAGTTAATAGAGTTGATTCAGGTGCTTCATATGCCTTAATTCAGAATACCTGCTTTCAATTTCTACTTTCGTTCTCTCCTTATCTTCCTTGTTTAAAAAATAATACATGCTCAATTACATTCCTGTCAATTGCTAACATTCCATATAGATCATCTTCTGGCCAATCAGAATTCTCAGATAACTTTTCAGGTGGCTAGATTTTGTTCTGCTGCAATTGCCTGTCGGCGTGGGATGATAACATTTAATTGTTTTAATGTTTTAATTTCTTCAAATGTGGGGGACATGCATAATGTATATTTAATTAATCAACTGTTTATATACTATTATACTTATAGTCCCATTCTTTTTTGGTGGCTCTGGGAATACTATATGCGCCCGTGGTGTTGTTTTGTTTCTGCTGGACTTGTGACTGTAATAAATATTGATTGATTGAGAAAATTATCCTCATGTCTCCCCATAGAGTTTCTCTCCTTGCTCTCTGTCAGCCCCACTGACTGCAGCAAGAAACTATTGTGTGGCTGGGGGCAATGTGTTATCTCAAAGGTGGGCAACATATTTCAACACAGACATTCTGCCCTTCAACTCCATTCAGCCCTAGCCAACACAAGCAACAGTTGGGACTAAAGGACTTGTAGTCCAGAACATCTGGAGATACTCAAGCTGCCCACCCAAGTGCTTGTTCGTGAGCATGAAATGGTAACCCCCTTGATACAATCAGGCAAACAGGGACAAATGCAACATATTGGTATTTTTGCTTGAATTAAGGCATCCAAGAGAAGCTCTGAAAGCTTCAGAGTCATAAGAGGAGGTACTCATGACGTAATCAGTTATTTACCTGATTGTGAATCCACATACCCACATTCTTAAATGGGGCAATGGTTGACATTTCTAGAGAGAGAGAAATTTTTCATCTCATTAATTTCCACTTACAACTCTGCTTCAAGCCGTCATGTTCAGTGTGGGATGGTCAGGATCTCGCCAGTTCATGACATGGATCCTCCACACTGACACAAGTTAGAATCACTAGATATTGATTTATTCAATGTATTTATAGAGTGATTGACAATTACTAAAAAGACATCTCAAAATGATTTGCAATATAAAAATCCAAAACATGAACCAGCAAAACATTGTAAAACAGAAAATCCAAAACATGTCACATAAACCATTCAATATTAAAAATAAATCAATGAACAAAAACCACACTTTGACCCTGTTTAGGCTACACACTAAGACATGGTGGTTAAACATTTTGAGCTAAACATTATGGCTTAGAGTGTAATGTGAACCGTGATTTAACATGTCAGGTGAACCATTTCTAGCTATGGGGGCTACATGAACACTGTTTAAACATGGTCTCTAATGATTTGCTGCAAATGGATTAGTGGCCTAAGCAAGGCTTAGTGTGTGGTCTGAACAGGTCCAGTCTCTGTTAGACCTTTTTAAAGCAGAGAACTAGGATTCAACAAACTGGGCAGAACAATCCATCAGGGATGACCAGGGCAAAAAGGTAGACCTTTTATTGACATCTAAAACTTGCCACAGCTGGCATCTCCTGCATATCGAGGGGGAGGACATCCTTCAAAGTAAGTGGCATTGCAGAGAAAACCCACTTCTGGGCTCCTTCCAGATTGATGGAAGCAAATTGAAACTCTTTGGCAATCCATAAAAGGCAGAGTCATGAAAACATCAATGGGTTTGGAAAAGAGATATTTGAAACATCTTGAAGGAGACTTCGGTTCCCCCTTTCAGCCACTACTTAACAAATACTGCCTTGTTTTGAGGAAATCCTTCTTTTGAATTCTAATCTATGGTCCATGCCAATGATCAGGATTTCAGGATTTAGTATTTTACTGGCTGAATTTGGATGACACATTAAGCAATTGGAGGGGAGGGGGGAACAATCGTCAGTTGTATTGACTATCGTGTCGTCCGAATGCTGCCATAGTCAACTCAGTGCTGATCCTAATCCACACCATGGTTGATTATTTCTTACCATGTTGTGTGGGGAGTACCCCCTAGATGAACAACTGTAAAGTTTTTTATTACCCCACCATTGACTATCGTGTTGTCCGAATTCATCCACTGTGTCCCCATTCAAGCTGACCTCAACATGCCTGTTGGAGTTTGCTCCCTCTTGGAATCTTTTAATCATCTGTCAATCAACAGGAACTAGGTTATCTTTGAGGTCCCTTCCATCTCTATTATTCTTTGTGCCCCAAGGAGCAGAGGAGAGCGGAAGTCAGATCTGGAAAAAATAAAAGGAAGAGCTAAAATGTTTGCTACTGAATGAGCCAATCAAGTCCCAAAAGTTGAATAATGAATGATCTCCCCTTCCTATTTTCCAAATCACTGTAATTGCTTGCCTGTGGTCAAAGCCCCAATGATTTCCAGGAGGCAGCATAAAGGAGTAAATAAGGAAGCCTGACAGTGGTTATAAATGTCTTCCTGTGCCATCGAGCACTGAAATATTGACAAGAAGGAGGCAGGACTCTGTCATTTATGTTTCAATACCCCCTCCCTTTTTTCATCTTGACATCAGGACCTGATATTGGGGTCTTTGCCATCCCAGCAAGAACTCAAGGTATCCAGTTTAGTCAGGTTGTTCATCTGGATGAATAAAGGAAAATCTTTTCCTAAAGACAAAAGTTGCCACCAGGACATTAAGGCTTCTCATGTGCCAGCTTCTGCTACTGAACATGCTCTTCAAAGTAGATGCAACTCAATGCTCCATGAATGATCTTTTCCCAGTTCCTCATGAATGGTATCAGCCAGGTGACCTCATCATTGGTGGGATGTCTTCTCAGGTCACTGACTCTATGGATGAAATAATATTCAAAAAGCATCCTTCCACGAAGCTGTTTAGCATGATAGAGTAAGGAATTGTTTCCCTCCCCACTCCAATCACTTCTCTGTCTCTCCACAAATAGACTTTGTTCTCCCATAATGAGAAGACTTCCCAATTTGGAATGTGATATAAGGGTGGGGAGAGTGACTGTATTTGTGCTTTAAATTGCATGACAATAGACCTGTACAACCCCTGTTCAGAACACCCACTAGAGATAACATGGGGGGACAGAATGGTAATTTAAAAGTAACATTTCCAAAAGTCAGTTTGATCATGAATCATGAAATTTACAAGAATGTGGGAAATTTGAACAACCCACAACAACTTTGCAAAAACAGGGGCAGGAGAAGGGGAAAGGTGTCTCTGCAGAGTCATGAATGGACAATGAGATGTCACTTTTGATTATTGTTAACCAGGATAAAGCTATGAAATACAAGCCAATACACACCTCTGTTTTTTGTCTCTGTAAAGGTTGTGATTTAATGGAAAATAGAAAGAGTTGCTCTACCGCCCCTGGAATGATGAGTCCCTCATCCAAAAGAAATGGTTGGAGAATTTGTTCCTCCTCTAGATAAATTCAGTGAAATGTCCCCCCTAATTCATCTGCCCAAATATAGGGTGGAGAAAGAAATCCTAGTGGTCATTTGTGCATAACTCTAAACAAAGATATTCTCTCATGATATTTATTGAAAGAACTCTTTCTTTTAACATCATGTTCACTTAAACTGCTTTTTTAGGACAGAGGAAGGATAGTGGGAGATAAAGTGCAATTCGGTAAAAAAAATAGTACTGAATAAGCGGAAGCTATTGTACTTACACAAGTATCTCCTTCAGCCAATTAACACTACTGCGTAGGCATGAAGCTATGGATACAGGGAATGTGAAAGATATGATGATGGAGATGCAGAGTAGAAAGAGGTAATGTTTCTTTGCATTGTTTTTTCTCCTCCTCCAAAACCTGTTTTTCTGCATATGAAGTAGTGATGCAGGCTTAGGAACATGTTTGTTGCCTTTATTAATTTAGAAGTTGGAGGAGGTTCTTCAACGAAAAATTGATTGACAAATAACCCAAACTATGAAGCTCAGAGTGGGACAAAACATTTTCTCCCAGTTTTTATAGCTGCTCTCCCAATATAGGAAAAAGAACAACAGCAGTCTGGAATATAAAATGGGAGAAAAAAGGAAAGGAAGAAAAAAAAAATCCCTCCTGCCCTTAAGAGATAATAATAGATATGTGAAATTACTGGGTGGAACAAATCTGATAATATCCTGATGCATCATTTGGGCTAAAGAATCAAGTGTTTACAGGATCATAAAAAACAGTAATGAGGAATAGAATATACTTACTCTCTAAACCAAAGGAATTCACTCTATTTACAGTGTGACAACAAAATTTTACCAGCATATCCTAGCCTTGGTATTTGCTGTAAATGAGATCAATGGGAATCTCCAGATCTTGCCCAACATCACACTCGGATTTCACATCCTTGACAGCTATAATAATGCACAGATGACGTATCGTGCCACTCTAGACCTGCTGTTCAAATTACATCGATTTGTCCCCAACTACAAATGTGACACCCAGAAAAATCTCATAGGCATCATTGGAGGACTTGGCTTTGATACGTCTTCTTGTATCGCAGATATTTTAAGTTTCTACAAAATTCCACAGGTAGGACCTGTGGGTGGGTGGGTGGGTGGTGGTGGTGCAACTAGGACAATCACATATATGTTTAGCTTGAGCAAGGCTGTTGAGCCATCTTTCTCTAGGCCATGCCAAGGAGCATTTTGAGGAAAATTAAATGCATAAACAAGCATGCATGTAAAGATAGTCCAATCCATCTCTAAAACATCCAATTTCCATTTAGCTCACATATGGCTCAAGTGCCCCAGAAGGGAAAGACATGATTCAGAGTAATTCATTTTACTCCATGGTTCCAAATGAAGACAGTCAGTACACTGGGATTATCCAGTTGCTCCAGTATTTTGGATGGACATGGGTTGGGATCCTCATTGCTGATAATGACAGCGGAGAGCATTTTTTGAAGGTTCTGGAGCCATTGCTTTCCCAAAATGGAATCTGTTCAGCCTTCACACAAACAATCCCACCATTGCCCCGATTGGATAAAGTGGCTGAAGTGTTTGGTACTTTCTCAGAAATTTATGAAACATTCACATATAATGATGTCACTACATGTATCATTTATGGAGATTCACTGGTGATTACATGGCTAGTGTGTCTCATGTATCTACAAGGTCCCGGAAAAGAGGAAAATAGAGCATTTAGAAAGGTGTGGATTACAACAACCCAGATTGATTTCATGTTAAAGGGCTTTCAAAGAGGTTGGGATCTTCAGTTGTTCCAAGGTGCCATTTCCTTTACAATTCACTCAAAGGATCTTTCAGGGTTCAAAGAATTTTTGAGTATTAAAACATCTCACTGGATTCCAGCAAATGGTTTTCTCAAAGACTTCTGGGAGCAAGCCTTTGACTGTTTATTTCCAGATGTGGGCGTGCCAATAGATGTCAATGAAAGATGCACAGGAGAGGAGCGTCTGGAGAGTCTTCCTGGACCTCATTTTGAAATGGCCATGACTGGCCACAGCTACAGTATCTATAATGCCGTCTATGCTCTAGCCCATGCATCACATGCTCTGTTCTCATCTAGAGCCAATCGTGGAGGAAATAGGAGCGGCAGAACTGTTGATCTTCTATCTTTGCAGCCTTGGCAGGTAATATATCCACCACAAAACCTTTCATCTCGTTTGCATTCCTGGACGTGCATATCTTCCTTTCATGTTATTGGGAAATTTTTGATTGGGGGAAATGCAATTGTAAATGTAAATCCCCAGAATGGCAAATGGTTGAAAATGCAGATAGGAGGTGGAGGAGTGTTTGTTCAACAAATGCACAGTTTTGAAAGTGGGACCCATGGTGGGCATTTCCTGAGAATTGTGTTCCTCCTTGCATTCATGGTCAGGGTAGTCAACGGGACATGTTTGCACGATTTGTGAACAGGAGTGGAATTCTCGTACATCCCTATTTCCTCCACAATTTAAATTGTACATCCTATTCACTGACATCATGTTGTGGGTATCATATTCCTTTCTGTAAGCTCTGCCCAGCTGAGAGAGGACACAGGACAGATGCTGTCCAGAGAAATTTATGTGAGTGTTATCATTGTTCTTCATACAGGTCCCTGTGCCTGTTGCCAGATACATTGTTAGGGATCAGAAAATGCTGCCTCCTTGCAGGATCAGCCCCCTGCCTTTGTATTGCATGCAGAAGGCCTCCTGTCTTCCCAGCGTGACTAGAAACCAAAGAGGGCAGGGCTCCTGCAGATTTAACTTTTGTGATGAACAGGGAATTTCACCAGGTGCTGCATGGCTACAAATCACACCTGCTGAAATTCCCTTTTATAGACAACTCTTAAAGATGCAGGAGCCCTGTCCTCCTTTTCATATGGCCATCATACTGGTGCATAAAGACATGGGTATCGGGGGGTGGAGCAGGCTCACCAGCAGCGGGGCTGCTACTACTTCAAGGGTGAACAAGGGTATGGGATGTGCAGTCTGTTGTACAAAGGGGAGGAGGGGAGGAATTGCTTGTATGTCTGCCTGCTGCTGGTTGAAAGGACCATAGTTGCTTGCTTACAACTTGCCCAACATGAACCTTCACTTTTCCTTAGGCTAGATTTACACTACTGCTTTATAGCAAGATTGAAGTGCCCTGAAATTTGTTGGAGCACAATCCACATTCCATAGATCCCTTTCATATCGTTAATTCCTGTTTTTTATTCCGCATTCACAATGATTTGACATAAGGTGTAGATCTGGCCCTGGTCTTTCAGGCCCATATCCAGAAGGAGAGGATGGAGTGCCTGGGAGCAGCTGACATTTACTTGGCCTGCCATTCCGGACTCACCACTCCAGTCTTTAAACCCCATCAATGGCTCCCTCTCTCCATCAGGATACAATACATGCTCCTTATTCTAACCTTTAAAACACTACATAATTTAGCCCCTTCTCATCTTTCTGCTCTTTCCTCCAATCATTCCACTACTAGGGATCTCTGCTCTCAAATATCATGGTTCTGATCTGTCTGAGAGGTGTCTGTTCCCTTGCTCGGATCCAGCCATTTTCGTTAGCTGCTCCATCTTCCTAGAACTGCGTTCCGGAGCATTTGCGGGCTGCACCATCCATCTGAATTCTGAAGGCTTAGTTGACGACTTTTTTTTTTTTCTAAGATTTTTGGTACCTCTTCTTGAAAAATGGATTCCATTTTTGTCCCTTCCCTACCTTTTCTTTTAATCTGAAGTTTTAAATTGTATTTAAATTTTATTTCACATTTCTAGATTGCAAGCCACTTGGGCAAGGAGTTATTTTCATTGCTTTGTTCTTTGTACAATACCATGAACATTCATGGTGCTTTATAATTGCTACTACTACTACTACTACTACTAATAATAAATCATGCCCCCACATGGTCCTGGTCCTGTTTAGCGAACTGTAGTACTGGGAAATATGGCAATTTTGGAGTTCATCAGATTTCCATGTTGCACCTTACTTAACTTGCATTTGTGAGCCAAAATTCTAGAGATGTTTCCCTTTGATATTGTTCTTACTGTCTTGGCCGAAATTTGTGCAAATTTTATGCATGACTGTAAGCTAACTTCATTCACTCATCCCCCTTGGGATACAATCTATAGAAAGAAAGAAAATCTGGGAGTTCATGTTTGTCTCATGCAATACTGTAACCACTACCAGTACGGAAAGATCAAATCTCTGATATGTGGTTATCTCCCATTCTCTTCCTCTTTTTTCAATTCCCATTGCTCCTCTTTTTCTCTTTCCATTAGCTTCATCCATTTCTTCAAGGAATCTCATTTAACAACTCAGCTAGAGAAATGGTGTCCTTTAACGAGAAAAGGGAAACGGAAGGTGGATTTGACATCATTAATTTAGTCACTTTCCCCAATGTCTCCTTCCAGAAAGTGAAAGTTGGAAAAGTTGATCCCAATGAACCCGAAGGAAAAGAATTCAGCATTGATAGAGATATGGTTATCTGGTACAGAGGGTTTAAGCAGGTATAGATCTGGGGGGTTTCTTGAAAGAGCCGCGCTTCTCCAAATGGGCCCTTCGATTGCATAAATTTCCTTTGCTGTCTACCATGGGACCATGTCAATATATCGGACTCCCAAAAAGCACAGACAAGGCACTGAGCAAGATGCTCTTTGACCAGCTGTACAACCCTGCCTTCTTTTCTCATTTCTTCCTTCAAGTCCGCCCCCTCTCCCCGGTATATGAAGCAGCAGGAAGAGAATGGACGGGTTTATTTTCCTATCTGTATTCAAACTTAAGATGAAGAATGAAAGCTGTTTGGGTGAAGCCAAAGGTTCGGGAGAAGCTGTCATAATAACTTGAATAAAACAGGGTTGTAGGCCGAAAATCCTGTCAGCCATAGTTGCCCAGAGGCTTCTGGGAAATGGCTGCCTCGGCTTCCCACAGCACAGCATGCTTGTGCATCTTGCTAATTGTTGGGAAAATGGAACAGAGATGTCTCAAACCTGCACCTTATCTGTGCCGGCCTAAGAGAGTAATAATGAGCTCACATTCCAGGGCTGTTGAGTTTTGAGAAGCAAGGCCAAAGAAGAAGATATGCTCGCTTATGCTAGATCCACCATAGTAGTATTCTATGGTGGGAACGTGAGTTGTGTTATTGCTTGAGAACTTGTAACACTGCGAAGAGCAAAACAGTATTTCAATTGCTTTTGCCCCCACCCTGGGCTCCAGATGGGTCAGAAGCTGTCTGAGTCCACACTGTTTATTAGGAATGCTTGTATAGGCCTTAAGATGTTCAATAAACTGTCTCCTTGTGGGTAAACCTTTAAGTCTGAGTATGCGGTTTCCATGATGCTTAAAGGAACAAACGGCCAGGGGCCCTGGGATGTTACAACAGGGACAGTCTAGTTATGGTTAGCTTAGGGTGACTCTATGAAAAGGAGGACTGGGCTCCTGTGTCTTTAACTCTTGTATAGAACAGGGGATTTCAGCAGGTGTCATTTGTATGCATGTGGCACCTCTTGAAACTCCCTCTTCATGACAATAATGAAAGCTGGAGGAGCCCTGCCATCTTGACCAGATACAAAATAGGGTAGGGCTCCTGCAACTTTAACTGTTCTGATGAAGAGGGAATTTCACCAGGAGCTTCATGCAACTGTTAAAGATACAGGAGCCCTGTCCTCCTTTACATATGGTCACCCTAGGTTAGCTGCACATGTCCAATCCTGGTTATTTTCTTACTTTTCTGCTTTTATGGTTTTCTTGTATGTATGTGTGTTCTAACAATTCTGATGTGAAAACCTCTTTCCTAATACAAATCCTGCATTTTTAGTGAAATTAACATTTTGTGATTTAACATTTACGGTGCCTTCACACTGTTGGTTTCCCCATCTCGTGCCTAGAAGTCATAACCAGCAATATGTACAAAGTATCTATACGATATCCAGAGGTTTTTAAAACTGTTCAATGGAAGCAGCTGGGAAAAATAAAGAAATATATTTGGTTGCAGTGGAAAGGGCAGAGGAAGGGAATAGCAATCTGGAGTCGCACACTCTACTTTTCCTGGTCTCAATTTCTCATGGATCAGGGCATACAAAGGACATTAAAAGAACATAAAAGTTGTAAAAATGCAAGTCCTTTTAACCTAAGCTCACCTAGATGTCTTCAGGTTGTATCTTTCTGCTCCTTTCTTATGGTCTGGTCTTTCTCTGGCTCTCCTCTGACTGGCTTTCTCAATGTGGTTGGTGTTGGCCCGTTCCGCCAATACAGAAAGTACTGTTTCCACTTTGAAGAAATGAAACTTAAGTGGAAAAGTGAAATTTAATCTGGGAATGAAACTGAACTGGGAAAATGATCCTCCTCCTCTCAGGGAAAGCCCTTCCCAACAGAAAATCCTGAGGTGTCTAAAGCCTGGCCTTTTTAATTTGCCTCTGTAGCCAGGTCTCAAATCTTCACCCTCATACACCCAGTTCTCAAAAATCCCATGATTTCCCCCCAGGCTGCAGGTCCCGAAACAGAGTGCTGTAGTCCAAACACAGTGGTAGCACTGCCCAACATTTTTTATCACTAGGTGCAATATTAAAGTCCTGAAAATCTCCATTCCTATTTTGGGGACAATATTGCATTTCAGTGTAACAACGTCACATTCCCTCATAGATTTGCTGAATGAATGAAACATAAAGAACATAATATATTGTCAGAATATATATACACATATATATATATTCATTGTCACTCTTTCCATGCTCATGGGCAGGTGCCTCCCCTTTCTGTGTGCAATGAATGCTGCCAGCCTGGGAATCAGAAGAAAAGGAAGGAAGGGGAGAAGTTTTGCTGCTATGATTGTGATCCGTGCCCAGATGGGAAGATTTCAAATGAGACAGGTGATGTAGCACATAATTTTGTCAAATAATAATAATAATAATTAATAAATATCTTTTTAATTGAAGCCCTTGTTTCTGATGACTATTTCCAAGTGATAAATTGACAGGACTTCCATGCATGGTGAAATCTGAGCAATTGGTTTAGAATAGTCTGCATAAGGGATAACCTCTTTCTGTTTCCTTTTCTTAGATATGGATGACTGTTTCAACTGCCCAGAGGATCAATATCCAAGCAAAAGCAACAATCGGTGCATCCAGAAAATTGTAATATTTTTGTCGTATCAAGAACCTTTGGGACTAAGCTTATCCTCTATTGCTGTTTCATTTTCCCTGATCACAGCCGTAGTGTTAGGAACTTTTTTAAGACACAAGGAGAGCCCCATTGTCAAAGCCAACAACCGGGGTCTCACCTACACGCTCCTCATCTCTCTCCTGCTCTGCTTCCTATCCTCCTTGCTCTTCCTCGGCCATCCTGGGAAAGTGACCTGTCTCATCCGACAAGCAGCTTTTGGCATCATCTTTTCAGTGGCTGTTTCTTCGGTCCTTGCAAAAACCACCATAGTTTCTCTCGCCTTCGTAGCCACGAAACCTGGTTCTAGGATGAAGAAATGGCTGGGGACAAGACTGGCTCATTCCATGGTCATTTCCTGTTCCCTGGTTCAAGCAAGCCTTTGCATTGTGTGGTTGGCCACTTCTCCCCCATTCCCTGATTTAGACATGCATTCAGAAACTGAAGAAATCATTGTGCAATGTAATGAAGGGTCAGTTGCCATGTTTTATTCCGTCCTCAGCTACCTGGGCCTCTTGGCCATCACCAGCTTCATTGTGGCTTTCATAGCCCGCAAATTACCAGATAGTTTTAATGAAGCCAAGTTTATTACATTCAGCATGTTGGTCTTTTGCAGTGTGTGGGTCTCCTTTGTTCCAACCTACCTGACCACAAGAGGAAAAGGCATGGTGGCTGTGGAGATCTTCTCCATTTTGTCCTCCAGTGCTGGTTTACTGGTTTGTATCTTTTCCCCTAAATGCTACATAATTATGCTGAGGCCTGAGCTGAACAGCAAGGAACATCTCATTAGGAGATAGGATTGAGAATGTTCCCTCACTCCCCTATTACAATGTAGAATAAGGGTTGTTGAAGAAAGTTGTTACAGATTTAAAGATAGATATTTACATAAAAGTATCTTCTTGGTGCACAATTATGTGGTTA
Organism: Anniella stebbinsi; assembly: GCA_029215795.1. Classification (NCBI taxonomy): domain Eukaryota; kingdom Metazoa; phylum Chordata; class Lepidosauria; order Squamata; family Anniellidae; genus Anniella; species Anniella stebbinsi. The sequence continues at coordinate 7,683,266 of JARDYH010000008.1, read as the reverse complement.
TAGTAACTTTACTGCCATGGAATCTACCTTAAAAAAATTTGAGGAATGTTCTTGGTCCTCCAAGCTGTGTGCCAAATGTACTTTTATGTTTAGAGACTGGGCAAATCTCGGTTGAATCCTGTGCCTGGATAAATAAGCTAAACTTTTGGCTAAAAAAGATATTTCCCCCTCAAGGCTTGGCCCTTTTGACCTTGACCGATGGATTCCAGTATGAATGGAAAAGGGCTGTTGACAGGAAACTGTGCAATATGGGTCTCTCGTGAAATGCCATTTTGGCCTTAGGTTTGTGAAAAGCCAAAGAGGTTCTATGCCAGCATATTGGGGACATTGAGCTACAAGACCTTTTATGAGCAGCAATACCATATCCTGAATTTAGAGATAAGGGTCAGGGTTTTTTTACCTGCAACTCATTTAACTATCCCAAATTACAGTTTTTATGCTGGCTACGTTTAATGTGCTTCCCTCTGCATTTTTGGAGGGTAAATACAATACTACTCCATACTCTGAACGCATATGCCCTTGTAAAGTTTGTATAATAGAAAATGTGAGCCATGTATTCTTGTACTGTTCTATGAATTGTGATTTTTGGCATATCTTTATTACTCCTATTTTACAAGGAATACCTGGGATTATCTCCTGGCTGATCAGAAGTCTCAGATCACTTTTAAGGAGGCTAGATTTTGTGCTGCTGCAATTGCTTGTCGACATGGGATGATAACGTCTGATTGTTTTAATGTTTTAATTTCTTCTAATGTGGGGGACATGCATAATGTATATTCAATTAATCAACTGTTTATATACTATTATACTTATAGTCCCATTCTTTTTTGGTGGCTCTGGGAATACTATATGCGCCTGTGGTGTTGCTTTGTTTCTGCTGGACTTGAGACCATAATAAATATTGTTTGATTGATAAAATTATCCTCATGCCTCCCATAGAGTTTCTCTTCTTGCTCTCCGTCAGCCCCACTGACTGCAGCAAGAAACTATTGAGTGGCTGGGGGCAATGTTCTATCTGAAAGATGGGCAACTCATTTCACTCCAGACGTTCTGCCCTACAACTCCATTCAGCCCTAGCCAACATAAGCAACTGTTGGGACTGTAGGACTTGTAGTCCAGACCATCTTGAGATACTCAACCACCCAAGTGCTTGCTCATGAGCACAAAATGGTAGCCCCCATGATACAGAAAGGCAAACGGGAACAAATGAAAGGGACTGGTAGTTTTGCTTTAATTGAGGCATCCAAGAGAAGCTCTGAGAGCTTTAGAGGAAGAAGAGGAGGTACTCATGAATTAATCAGTTATCGACCTGATTCTGAATCCACATACCTACATTCTTAAATGTGGCAATGGTTGACATTTCTAGAGAGAGAAAAATCTTTCATCTCATTAATTTATGCTTAAATCTCTGCTTCAGGCCATTATGTTTAGAGTGGGATGGCCAGGATCTAGCCAATGCTTGATATGGATCCTCCACACTGACACAAGTTAGAATCACTAGATATTGATTTATTTAATGTATTTATAGAACGATTGACAATCACTAAAAAGACATCTCAAAATGATTAGCAATATAAATATCCAAAACATGAATCAGTATAACATCGTAAAACAGTAAATACAAAACATGTCACATAAAACCATTCAATATTAAAAATAAATCAATCAGCAAAAACCACACTTTGACCCTTTTTAGGCTACACACTAAGCCATGGTGGTTAAACATTTTGAGCTAAACATTATGGCTTAGAGTGTTATGTGAACCATGATTTAACATCGTATCGTTAAAATCACCGATAACGATACGATATGCTCTCTATCATGTCTCCATTTAATGATAACGATAACGATAAGAAATCCTAGGAAATGAAACGATAATTATTGGAAACGATAGAAAGTCCAAAGATAAGTATCGCATTTTATCGTGTTATCGGAAGGCGCTTTCTCTTTTGCCGCCACATGGACGGAGCTAGAAGGTGGGGTGTGCTTGATGAGACTGACAGTTTCAGTGACCGATTGTGCAGCAAGGATTCCAGCAGGCTCCAATCACAATGTTGGAGGAGGGCTAAGGATATCCCCACATAAACCCCCCACCCTTGGGTTCTCCATTTTTGTGGGGTGTAGGAGTTGGAAGGAGAAGGAGTGTTTTGGTGGAGGTCTGTGTGTTTTAGGAGCGTTGATTGTAGATTCTTCTATCTATTTTTCTTCTTGCTTCTTTATTTCTGTTCCCCTCTCAGGTTCATTCCTTGTGTGTGTGCTGCTGCTTGTTTTGATTGAGGGTTAGGTTAGCATGACTGGGGGGTTCTGTGAGTGAGTGTGTTGTTCCCTTCCCTGTTTCCTGTTATTAACCCCCCCAAAAAACCAAAAAAAATATTCTCTCTCTCTCTTTCTCTCCCTCTCCCTCTCTCTTTCTCTCTCTGTGTTTGTGTGTGTGTGTGTGTGTTTGCTTGATTGGCTGCGAGTGTGCTGGTGTGTCCTGTAGCCTGCTAGTGCTACACAGGAGCACTACATACATCTCTGGCCAAAGCAGCACACACAAAGTGTTTTTGGCAAAGCATATTTATTTTTGCCATGATGAAACGCGGCTCTAAGACGCGCCTTGGGCGAGGTGGCTCCTCTGGGCCTAGGAGAGTTGCTGCTGCTAGGGGCAGTTCTGGGGTGGCTGTCTCTCCCCCCCTGCTGGGCCCTCCTTCATACTGAAGTCCTGGACCAGTCCCACACGGCAGCGGAGATCACCGAGGCCATTAAGCGCATGGTGGAGGGGTGGCTGTCTGGGCATCAGCACACCCGCGGTTATATGTTCACGGATGGGGGAGCCAATATGGTCAGGGTGGTTTTGAGGGGTTCCTTACCTCATATGAGGGGTGGGCTTGGCATGGGGAGCAGCAGCGACCTTCCCCCTCCCATGCCAGCAGTGCGCAATGTCCTGGACAGCTGCCGGAGGGTAGCTGGACACTTCCACCACAGTGTCCAAGGAAGTCGGTTGCTGTGGGAGAAACAGGCAGAGTTGGAACTCCTGCAACACCGGCTCCTTCAGGATGTTGCCACACGCTGGAACTCCAGCTACCACATGCTTGAGCGTATGGTGGAGCAACAGTGTGCTGTGCATGAAATGTGCAGGGTCGGGGACATAGGTATCCAGGCACCACTGGCCAGGCAGCAGTGGGATACCATGTCCCATCTGGTGATGGTCCTCAGGCCCTTCCTTGAGGCCACAGAGACCCTCAGCTGCAGCACCGCCCTCCTCAGCCAGGTGATCCCTGTTGCCAGGCATCTCCAGACCAAGATGCGGCAGTTTCTGGAGGCCGGGGATCCCATCACCGAAAGGCACTTCCTGCAAGATGTGCGGGAAGTGGTTCACAGGCTGAAGGCAGGACTAGTTAAGAGGATAGAGCCCATCTTCAAGGACAGGATCTACATCTTGGCCACGATGTGTGATCCTCGGGTGAAAGACAACGTCTAGGCTGGGGTGGGTGGAATTGCTGGTGGGGGAAGTTCAGGCTGCGCGGGAAATCAGGCTTGGGCAGGCAGCGGCGGAAGAGGAGGCCACAGCTTCCTGGGTCAGCAGTCCTTGCAGCAGCAGAAGCAGCATCCCTCCCAGCAGGAACAGCAGAGGCCTTGGGTGCTGGGCAAATGCCCTACAGGAAGTGGTTGGTGAGGCAGGTGACCAACCCACCCATCAGGATGCTGCTGCAACTGCTGTGCAGTGTTACCTGGCGGAAGCCAAGGAGAACATCTCCGTCGAACCCCTGGCCTACTGGGCATCGTAGAGCCAGATGTGGCCAGATCTGGCTCGGGTGGCCCAAGATAGACTGAGCTGCCCACCGACCAGTGTTCCAAGCGAGCGGGTGTTCTTGATGGCGGCCGACGTCGTGATACCCCACCGCTCTCGCTTGGATGCTGAGTTAGTAGAGCAGCTCGTCTTTCTCAAAGCGAACCTGCCCTTACTGGGATACCCCACCCTCATGCCCTCTGGGGAGTGAGAGACCCGTCTGTGACAGGTAGGCTCTACTTTTCTGCCTAATTTTTTAAATTTTATTTGCTGTTTTTACAGCTCAGTAACTCAACTCTGATTGCAGGATGCCTTGATTCCTGTTTTTCCTACTATAACAAACCTAGTATTGAGGGGATGCTAAGAATCTCACACAGACTATGGTTTAGTCCTGCCTACATCTGTCTGTCTGTCTGCCAGCCTGTTTGCCGCCCTTGTGAGGTAGCTGAATCTCTGGGTCAAGGCCCTGAGTTCTATGGCTTACTTGTGCATTGTGCTAGCAACTGGCTCTCCACCCGCATCTGCCATCCATCTGCCTGGATCTGCCTACACCTGCCTGCCTGCACTGGTATGGCCTTCCTCCTCTTCCTTGTGGACTACCATCAGTGAGAGACTGTCAAAACATCCCTCACACCTTGACTTTTTGATTATGGACACTGCTCCAGCCAATGTGCTCACCTCTGGGCAAGAGAACAGCCTACCTGATTGACTGAACCTGTCTGCATCTGTGCCCAGCCCACCTGTGCCTGTGCCTGCATCTGCCCACCTGAGATCTGTGCCCGCGAAGCATGTGTTTGCTTGACATCTGGCTTATTCATGGTAAGTCGGACTACGTGGCCCGCTTTGCAGGGCTGCTGGTAGCCTTTAAAATAAGACAAGGACGTGCAGCCTGAGAGTGAACCAGGCAGCCCGGGTGGGGATGGGTTTCCTCTGGATTCCTCCAGGGAACCACTCACTCATTGATTTGGTTTTTCTTTTTCATCTCTTTCTTCAAGTGCAGCCTCCTGAGCCTGGCTTCCAGAGGCCTTCTGATTGCCTGACTGACTGTCTACCTGACTGCCTGACTGAGGAACCTTCCTTCCCGCATATGATTCTGTGCCCACCTGTGCCTGGCTCCCTGCATCCAAGTCTAGCTGATTCATTTTTGGGGTAAGTAGGTTGTACATGGCCCACCTTGCAGGGCTGGTTGTCGTATCCTTAAAAAAAATTAAGGATATGCTGCCTGAGAGAAGCAGGCTGCACGGGCGGGGTGGGCTTCCTCTAGGGAACCAGGGAAGAACACACCGTGACCAAGTCCCTTGCCACCTGCAGCTGGTTTGCCTTGTGCCTGTTGCGTATCCGGACACACCTCTGCGCGTCGGTCAGGGGATGGCCTTCTGCGGCCGGGGTCACACCACCCATGCCGGTGGGCAGTGGCGGCAGCTCCACCTCCAGGGGGGCTGTGCCCTCCATTGCCACGGCCTCCGGCTGTGGGGGCCCCTCGATCTCCTCCTTGAGCATGGCCTCCCCGACGTCGAGCTCGATTTCCAGAGGCGCGTCCTCCTCCATCACCTCCATGTCAATGAAGGTGTCATCGGTGGCCTGCGTATAGATGTCCCGCAGCTCTTCCTGGGATGGTGACAGTTCTGTCTCCAGCATGTCGCCCACCTGTTGTTCCATGAGCTGCTCCATTTCGATCTGCTCCTCCTGCGACACTGATCCCATTTCCGTCATGGCGTCCATGATGCTGCAGGCAAATCCCTGCACCATGGTGGTGCGTCTCGATGACCCCAGCAGTGTATGCCGTGTGGCCTCTGCCCACACCACTCGCCCAGTCGTGGTGGCCGCACATCCCTTCGCAGTGGGTGCCCTCGGGGGCGATGGCCCTGGCCCTCCAGCCTTCTGCTGCATCTCTGGTACTAGTGGGATAGGTGTGGGATCCTCTACCTGCATGTCCGCACAGATGAGCCATAGGAAGGCCATGGGGCTGTTGGTGCTGGAGGAGGCTGTCGCGGGGGAGGAGCTCCTTGTGAGATTCTGGCTGTCCCAGGTGGCGCGGGTGGCACCTGCAACAGCAGTGATGGTCTTTCGGATCCAGTGGGGCGGCTCCTCGGCTTCGCCGCAGCTGGCCATGCTTCGGCTGATGCCCTCACGGCCTTCTTGCCGGTGGGTGTTGAGCGTGGGGTGTCCCTCCATGGTGCCAGCTGGGGTTCCCGTGTGGTGGGGTCCTACTCCCACCGTGGCCCTTGGGCCAGTCTGGCCTGTTGTCGTATGTGCGGCGGCTCGTTGGTGACGACCCCACTGCCTGCCGTGTTTCCCAGGACGACGTCGTGGCGCTCCTCCAGCAGGCGTGCCAGTTTGTCGTAGAAGGGCATGGTGCATGGCACGATGCCACTTCTTTTATTGTGGGTGGTGATCTCCTTGAACTTCCTTTTGAGTCCGTGCAGCTTGTCCTTGCATTGCTTGCCTTTGCGGTTGTGTCCCTGTTCCTGCATCTGCTTGGTGAGCCATGGCTAGAGCTGGTCGTGCCTGGCTGTGGCCATGAACCTCCTGGTTTCCAGGCTGCCCCACAGTTCTATGAGGTGCCCGATCTCTGCCTGGGACCAGTGCAGCACTCTGCGTCTTTCCGGGGGGTCCTGGCTGCTCCCCTCTCCTGGGGTTTGTGAGCCGGTGTCCTTGGGCGGGTCGCCCCAGGCCCCCTCTTCCTCTGGCTCCATGTTGCTGGTAGGTGTGCATTTTGGTGGTGGCGGTCGTCTGTGCCCTGGCCTGGCGTTCCCCGTCCCATGTGCTTGTGTGATGGTGGGTGCTGGTGGACCATTGTGCTTGGTGGGAATATGCCCAGTGTGAAGGCATTGTTGTCGTTGCTAGCCAGGCCTGCTTCGTGTCCTGGGGATTGTTGTGCATACCTCCGGCTGTTTCCCACAACCTCTGCAGGTGGCTGTCTGTCGCCCACGTGCGCCCTTTGCCTTGGCTTTTCGCGGGTCTTGGGGATGTGCATGGCCAGTGCTCGCTGTTCAACCGTGTTGGGCGGATGGGGGGGGGGGCTTGACGGTCGCTGCTTCCCTGGCCCTCGTGCTTCTGGGTGAGGCGATGGGCGAGGTGGCGGTGCAGTGGGGGTCTGCTTCGGGTGGGTTGCTGTGCTCCCTGTTGGAGTGGGGGGCCCTGCCCCTTGTTCCTGGGTGCTTAGGGGTGTCACTTCTTCCGTCGCCTCCCCCCCTCTTTGCCCTGGTTCCCTTCTTTCGCGCTTCCCTTTCCGTTTGGGTGGCTGACTGGGCACAACAAGCTGGTCCCTTGTTGTGCTCCATGCCGGCTGCCTGGTGGGGGAGGTGGGCATCCTTGGTTGCTAGAACGGCGAGCCCTGGGAGCTGTTGTGGGTGTGGCTGAGCGGCCGTCCACATTCTGCCGCTCTTGCCGCTTACCTCTCTAGTCTTTTGTGATAACGTACTCAACGCAGGGGTTTAATGCACGCTCCCCTCCAGATGACATAATACTCAATTGACTAATCCCTAAACAATGTGCAAGCCCGTTCTTTCGCTCCGTTTTTTAATTTTGCGGAATAACGTACTGTGGGTCGTGTGTGCGTTGTGTGCCGCCCTCCGGATGACACGATAACCAACTCAACTGACAGTTGCTTTATTAACCCACCATTGCTTAATATGTCATCTGAACTGAGCCATTGACTTGGTTTTCCTTTTTCATCTCTTTCTTCAGGTGCAGCCTCCTGAGCCTGGCTTCCTGGAGCCTTCAGCCTGACTGAAGAACCTTCCTTCCTGCATCTGATTCTGTACCCACCTGTGCCTGGCTCCCTGCATCCAAGTCTAGCTGATTCATTTTTGGGGTAAGTATGTTGCACGTGGCCCGCCTTGCAGGGCTGGTTGTCATATCCTTAAAAGAAACAATCAAGGATTTGCTGCCTGAGAGCGAAGCAGCCTGAACGGGTGGTGTGGGCTTCCTCTGGATTCCTCCAAGGAAAAACTTACTAATTGACTTGGATTTTCATCTATTTTTTTCAGGTGCAGCCTGAGCCTGGCTTTCTGGGGCCTTCAGCCTGTGCCTGACTGAAGAACCTTCCTTCTCGCATCTGATTCTGTGCCCAACTGAGTCTGCTGGCCACCTCTGCCAACCTGCCTGCCTCTGCCAGCATTTGCCCACCTGAGTCTGCTGGCCACCTCTGCCAACCTGCCTGCCTCTGCCAGCATTTGCCCACCTGAGTCTGCTGGCCACCTCTGCCAACCTGCCTGCCTGGCTGCTGCCTTTGCCCAGGAATCGTTTGGCTCAACATCTGACTGGTAAGTCGTACTGGTCCCACCTTGCAGGGCTGCTTGTAGTACTATCTTTATTATGTGTGGTTTAAAAATCTAGCTTTGCTTGGAGGAGATGCAAAAGTAAACTCCCTCATCTTGAACATGCTGTGTTACATGAGTGCAGTAGTCCCCTAAGGTCCCCAACTTTAAGGACTAGCTCTTTAAAAATGACGATTTCTTTCAGCAGCAACTTACCACCTGAAAAAAAACCATGCATGTGTTCTTACTTCTGAGAAACAGCTGCAGCTGTGCATCTGAAATTGGGCACAGCTGAGTCCCCCCAAGGCCATCTGTGAGAGGACCGTGAGTACTGCATGATGTCTCTTGAAAAAGGACCACATTTCAGCCACCTGAAACCGTGTATTTGAAAGCTTACTTCTGAGTAACGCTTGCACCTATTGTTCTGTAATTTGGCACACATGACTAGCAACACTCAGTCTGCACTGTGATGAAGTTTCAAACCTGTAACTTGGAAAATAAAGAAGTTTTAGGCCTTTCTCTGACTCAAAAGCATCTCTCTCTAGGGCAAAATATAGAAACAATATAATATCGTATTTATTAAAATATAGAAACAATATAATATTGTATCATATCGTATCGGAAATACGATACGATATGATACGAATCACCTACAATATTATCGAAGACGATATTTTTTTTTATCCGAAATGCCGATAACGATACGATAATTTTGGTCGTGCACATCCCTAATTTAACATGTTGGGTGAACCATTTCTAGCTTTGGGGGCTACATAAACAACTGTTTAAACATGGTCTCTAATGATTTGCTGCAAATGGATTAGTGGCCTAAGCATGGCTGAGAGTGTGGTCTGAACAGACCCAGTCTCTGTTAGACCTTTTTAAAGCAGAGAACTAGGATTCAACAATCTGGGCAGAACAATCCATCAGGGACGACCTGGGCAAAAAGTAGGTATTTTATTGACATCTAAAACTTGCCACAGCTGGCATCGCCTGCATATAAATGGGAAGGACATCAAACAAAGTGAGTGGCATTGCAGAGAACTCCCACTTCTGGGCTCCTACCAGATTGATGGAATTCAGCGAATTGAAAATATTTGGCAATCCATAAAAGGCAGAGTCATGAAAACATCAATGGGTTTGGAAAAGAGATATTTGAAACATCTTGAAGGAGACTTGGGTTCCCCTTTCAGCCACTATTTAACAAATACTGACATCTTTTGAGGAAATCCTTCTTTTGAATTTTAATCTGTGGTCCATGCCAATGATCAGGATTTCAGGATTTAATGTTTCACTGTGTCCCCATTCAAGCTGACCTCAACATGCCTGTTAGTGTTTGCTCCCTCTTGGAATCTTTAATCATCTGTCAATCAACAGCAACTAGTTTATCTATGAGGTCCCTTCCATCTCTATTATTCTTTGATTGTGCCCCAAGGAGCAGAGGAGAGCAGAAGTCAGATCGGGGGTGGGGGAAAGGAGGAGCTAAAATGTTTGCTACTGAATGAGCCAATCAAGACCCAAAAGTTGAATAATGAATGATCTCACCTTCATATTTTTCAAATCACTATAATTTGCTTGCCTGTGGACAAAGCCCCAATGATTTCCAGGAGGCAGCATAAAGGAATAAATAAGGAAGCCTGACAGTGGTTATAAATGCCCTCCTGTGCCATCGAGCACTGAAATATTGACAAGAGGGAGGCAGGACTCTGTCATTTATATTTCAATACCCCCTCCCTTTTTTCATCTTGACATCAAGACTTGAAATTGGGGTCTTTGCCATCCCAGTTAGAACTCAAGGTACTCAGTTGAGTCAGAGTGTTCATCTGGATGAATAAAGGAAAACCTGTTCCAAGAGACAATAGTTGCCAGCAGGACGTTAAGGCTTCTCGTGTGCCAGCTTCTGCTACTGACTGTGCTCTTCAACGTAGATGCAATGCAATGCTCCATGAATGATCTTTTCCCAGTTCCTCATGAATGGTATCAGCCAGGTGACCTCATCATTGGTGGGATGTCTTCTCAGGTCACTTACTCAATGGAAGAAATAATATTCAAAAAGCATCATTCCATGAAGCAGTTTACCATGCTAGAGTAAGGAATTATTTCCCTCCCCACCCCAATCACTTCTCTGTCTCTCCAACACATATAGACTTTGTTCTCCCATAATGAGAACACTTCCCAGTTTGGAATGTGATATAAGGGTGGGGTGAGTAACTGTACTTCTGATTTAAATAGCATGACAATAGACATGTACAACCCCTGTTCAGAACACCCACTAGAGATAACATGGGTGTACAGAATGGTCATTGAAAAGAAACATTTACAAATCTTAGTTTTATCATGAATCATGAAATTTACAAGAATGTGGGAAATCTGAACAACCCACAACAACTTTGCAAAAATGGGGGCAGGAGAAGGGGAAAGGTGTCTCTGCAGAGTCATGAATGGACAATCAGATGTCACTTTTGATCATTGTTAACCAGGAGAAAGCTATAAATGAAATACAAGCCGATACACACCTCTGTTTTGCGTCTCTGTAAAGGTTGTGATTTAATGGAAAATAGAAAGAGTTGCTCTACTGCCCCTGGAATGATGAGTCCCTCACCTAAAAGAAATGGTTGGAGAATGTGTTCCTCCTCCAGATAAATTCAGTGAAATAGCCCCCCTAATTCATCTGCCCAAATATAGGGCGTAGAAAGAAATCCTAGTGGTCATTTGTGCATAACTCTAAAAAAAGATATTCTCTCACATTATTTATTGAAAGCCCTCTTTCTTTTAATGTCACGTTCACTTAAACTGCTTTTTTAGGACAGAGGAAGGATAGTGGGAGATAAAGTACAGTTGGTAAAAAAAAATAGTACTGAATAAGTGGAAGGTATTGTACTTACACAAGTATCTCCGTCAGCCAATTAACACTACTGCATAGGCATGAAGCTATGGATACAGGGAATGCGAAAGATATGATGATGCAGATGCAGAGTAGAAAGAGGTAATGTTTCTTTGTATTGTTTTTTTCTTCTCTTCCAAAGCCTGTTTTTCTGCATGTGAAGTAGTGATGCAGGCTTAGGAACATGTTTGTTGCCTTTATTAATTTACAGGGGGGGGGGGAGGTTCCTCAATGGAAAACTGACGGACAAATAACCCAAACTACGAAGCTCAGAGTGGGACAAAACATTTTCTCCCAGTTTTTATACCTGTTTTCCCAATAAAGGAAAAAGAACAACAGCAGTCTGGAATATAAAATGGGAGAAAAAAGGAAGGGAAGAATTTTTTTCCCCCTTCTGCCCCTAAGACATAATAATGGACATGTGAAATTACTGGGTGGAACAAATCTGATAATATCCTGATGCATCATTTGGGCTAAAGAATCAAGTATTTAAAAGCTCCTAAAACCAAGTAATAAAGATTTGAATATTCTTACTCTCTAAACCAGTTAAATGGAATTTACACTATTTGCAGTGTGACAACAAAATTTTACCAGCACATCCTAGCCTTGGTATTTGCTGTGAATGAGATCAATGCAAATCTCCAGATCTTGCCCAACATCACCCTCGGATTTCACATCCTTGACAGCTATTACAATGCACAGATGACATATCGTGCCACTCTAGATCTGCTGTTCAAATTACATCGATTTGTCCCCAACTACAAATGTGACACCCAGAAAAATCTCATAGGCATCATTGGAGGACTTGGCTTTGATATTTCTTCTTGTATCGCAGATATTTTGAGTTTCTACAAAATTCCACAGGTAAGACCTGTGGGTGGTGGTGGTGGTGGTGGTGGTGCACCTAGGACAATCACATATATGTTTATCTTGAGTAAGGCTGTTGAGCCATCTTTCTCTAGGCCATGCCAAGGGGCATTTTGAGGAAAATTAAATGCATAAACAAACATGCATGTAAAGATATTCTAATCCATCTCTAAAACATCCAATTTCCATTTAGCTCACATATGGCTCAAGTGCCCCAAAAGGGAAAGACATGATTCAGAGTAATTCATTGTACTACATGGTTCCAAATGAAGAGAGTCAGTATACTGGGATTATCCGGTTGCTCCAGTATTTTGGATGGACATGGGTTGGGATCCTCATTGCAGATAATGACAGCGGAGAGCATTTTTTGCAGGTTCTGGAGCCATTGCTTTCCAAAAATGGAATCTGTTCAGCCTTCACACAAACGATCCCACAATTGCCACAATTGGATAACGTGGCTGAAGTTAATGATATACTCTCAGGAATTTATGAAACATTCACATCTAATGAAGTCATTACATGTATCATTTACGGAGATTCACTGGTGATTACATGGCTAGGGTTTCTTATGTTTGTACAAGGTCCTGAAAAAGAGGAAAACAGAGCATTTAGAAAGGTGTGGATTACAACAACCCAGATTGATTTCACGTTGAAGGGCTTTCAAAGAGGTTGGGATCTTCAGTTGTTCGAAGGTGCCATTTCCTTTACAATTCGATCAAAGGATCTTTCAGGGTTCAAAGAATTTTTGAATATTAAAACATCTCACTGGACTCAAGCCAATGGTTTTCTCAAAGACTTCTGGGAACAAGCCTTTGGCTGTTCATTTCCAGATGTGGGAGTGCCAATAGATGTCAATGAAAGATGCACAGGAGAGGAGCGTCTGGAGAGTCTTCCTGGACCTCATTTTGAAATGGCCATGACTGGCCACAGCTACAGTATCTATAATGCCATCTATGCTCTAGGCCACGCATTGCATGCTCTGTTCTCATCTAGAGCCAATCGTAGAACAGATATGAGCGGCACAACTGTCGATCTTCTGTCTTTGCAGCCTTGGCAGGTAATGTACAGGAGTGGAATTCTCGTACATCCCTATTTCCTCCACAATTGAAGTTGTACATCCTATTCACTGACAACATTTTGTGGGTATCATATTCCTTCCTGTAAGCTCTGCCCAGCTGAGAGAGGACACAGGACAGATGCTGTCCAGTTAAATTTAAGTGAGTGTTACCATTGTTCTTCATACAGGTCCCTGTGCCTGTTGCCAGATACATTGTTAGGGATCAGAAAATGCTGCCTCCTTGCAGGATCAGCCCCCTGCCTTTGCATTGTATCCACAAGGCCTCCTGTCATCCCAGCACAACTAGAAACCAAGGAGGGCAGGGCTCCTGCAGATTTAACTTTTGTGATGATCAGGGAATTTCAACAGGTGCTGCATGGCTACAAATCACATCTGCTGAAATTCCCTTTTCTAGACAACTGTTAAAGATGCAGGAGCTCTGTCCTCCTTTTCATATGGCCATCATACTGGTACATAAGACATGGGTATCGGGGGGTGGAGCAGGCTCACCAGCAGCAGGGATGCTACTACTTCAAGGGTGAACAAGGTTATGAGATGTCCAGTCTGTTGTACAAAGGGGAGGAGGGGAGGAATTGTTTGTACATCTGCCTGCTGCTGGTTGAAAGGACCATAGTTGCTTGCTTACAACTTGCCCAACATGAACCTTCACTTTTCCTTAGGCTAGATCTGCACTACTGCTTTATAGCAAGATTGAAGTGCCCTGAAATTTGTTGGAGCACAATCCACATTCCATAGATCCCTTTCATATTTTTTTTATATAGTTTTTATTAATTTCCACAAAACAAACATACACATAATACACAATATAACAAACTACCTCCCTCGACTCCCCCGTGCACCCCCCCCCGAGACCTTCTCATAATCATTCTTCCTCCTTCCAAAATTTTAACGATTCTTCTGAAGGCATTTGTCCCTTTCCCGATCTTAAGACATAATCCAAAAAGGGAGTCCATATTTCTCCAAAGTCACTCTTACTGGACATTCCCCTCTTTATTTTCATTTTACATGTCAACATATCATTCAAAGCTATATCCCAAATTTCTTTATACCAATCTTCTATTATATAACTTCGTTGCCCTTTCCAATTTTTAGCAATCATTATTCTAATGGGTGCCAGGAGGTTGTTTACCAATTCTCTATTAATTATATGCTTATTCCTACTATCCCATATTGCTAGTAGAGCTAACATTGGGTTTAATTCCAATTTACTTCCAATTATATCACTTATTTCTTTAAAAACCCTTTCCCAAAATTTTTGTACTTGTTCACAGCTCCACCACATATGAAAATAGGTCCCAATCTCCTGACAACCCCTCCAACAATTCTTAGACACTTTTTTATCGATCTGGTGAAATCTTACAGGTGTTAGATACCATCTCCAAACTGTCTTATAGTAATTCTCCTTAATTCTAATCGACAATTACAATTAATTCAATTAAATCTTCAAATCTAGTGTTATTTCTACATTTCTTATTTTTCATCCTCCATTCCTGTGTCCATTTTACCAATTGCAAACACTTAAACAAAGCTATCTTTTGACCTTTAAACAAATCTTTAATATGCTCACTATCCTTCATCTTTTCCATCCAATTCCTTAGCTTAATTATATCTTGTTCTTTCAGTCTCGCTTCTATCTCTGATTTTAATACTTTTGGGAAGTTTCCCACTACAACCACTGGGGCAAGCGGATAATCCCCTGGTATCAACTTCCCTCTATACTTCTCCCATATCATTAATATATTTTCTAGGGATGTGCACTGACCCCCCGGATCGGATCGGATAGCGGATCGGAATCGGACCTGGGGAGTCGGATCGGATCGGATCGGAGGATGGTCGGATCGGATCGGACCTGATGTCCGATCCGGATCGGACGCCATTTTGAATGCTTTTTCCCATAGCCAAGTATTGTTTTACAAAAACGCCTATAACTTTTTCATTTTTAAAGATAGAAGGATGAAACTTGGGCACATTATACACTGGTTAGGGATAGTTATCTGTGAGAAATTTCAGAAAGATTGGTGCATGCGTTTTGTGGCAATTAATTGTTTAATAAATACCCAGAAATGCCTATAACTTTGTCATTTTTAAAGTTACACACATGAAACTTTGCCACATTGTAGGTGGTACCTTGGGACCTATGTGTGTGAAATTTCAGAAACATAGGTGCTTGCCTTGTGTGGCAATTAATTTTTTAATAAATACCCAGGAATGCCTATAACTTTGTCATTTGTAAAGTTACACACATGAAACTTTGCCACATTGTAGGCGGTACCTTGGGACCTATGTGTGTAAAATTTCAGAAACGTAGGTGCTTGTATTGTGTGGCAATTAATTTTTGAAACAATGAGGGATTCATTGGACAGCACTTGCCCATAGGGATTCATTGGACAGTACTTGCCCATAGGGATTCATTGGACAGTACTTTCCTATAGGAAATCATTGGAAAGCACTTGCCCATAGAAAATCATTGGAAAGCACTTGCCCATTGAGAAATACAGTTATGCCTCCCACTTTTTTATTTTTGAAGATACAATCAGGAAACTTGGGCACATTGTAGACTGGTTAGGGATAGTTAACTGTGAAAAATTTCAGAAAGATTGGTGCATGCGTTTTGTGGCAATTAATTTTTTAATAAATACCCAGGAATGCCTATAACTTTGTCATTTTTAAAGTTACATACATGAAACTTTGCCACATTGTAGGTGGTACCTTGGGACCTATGTGTGTAAAATTTCAAAAACGTAGGTGCTTGCCTTGTATGGCAATTAATTTTAGAAAAATGGGTAGTAGTGGGGTAAATACATTTACGCCTCCCATTTTTTTATTTTTAAAGATACAACCAGGAAACATGGGCACATTACAGGGAACACTTCACTTGATATGTGTGTAAAATTTCAGAATGATAGGTCCAGGCATGTGGTGGCAAGGTGTCTGCACACACCACTTTGAAGACTGTAGAAAATTTCTCCTGTAACGATCCCAGCGAGAGAGAGTGATCCTAGGCTCAGCCGTTCTGCTTGAGTGAAAGTATCAAAGCAGACACGAGCCAAGTGCTACTTTGTTTCTCCTTTTGTAATGGATACTAGCTCAGTTGCAGCCAAGCGTGCAAGGATCAAAGAGATGAGAGAAAGTGTTTCCTTCTTCTTCCCGGGAGGCGGGAGGGTGCAATTGACAGCCCCAGCCTCTGTGTAAAAAAGGTTAATAACTTTTAATCTAAAAAATTCGTAGCCACCACATGCCTGGACCTATCATTCTGAAATTTTACACACATATCAAGTGAAGTGTTCCCTGTAATGTGCCCATGTTTCCTGTTTGTATCTTTAAAAATAAAAAAATGGGAGGCGTAAATGTATTTACCCCACTACTACCCATTTTTCTAAAATTAATTGCCATACAAGGCAAGCACCTACGTTTTTGAAATTTTACACACATAGGTCCCAAGGTACCACCTACAATGTGGCAAAGTTTCATGTATGTAACTTTAAAAATGACAAAGTTATAGGCATTCCTGGGTATTTATTAAAAAATTAATTGCCACAAAACGCATGCACCAATCTTTCTGAAATTTCTGACAGATAACTATCCCTAACCAGTCTACAATGTGCCCAAGTTTCCTGTTTGTATCTTCAAAAATAAAAAAGTGGGAGGCATAACTGTATTTCTCAATGGGCAAGTGCTTTCCAATGATTTTCTATGGGCAAGTGCTTTCCAATGATTTCCTATAGGAAAGTACTGTCCAATGAATCCCTATGGGCAAGTACTGTCCAATGAATCCCTATGGGCAAGTGCTGTCCAATGAATCCCTCATTGTTTCAAAAATTAATTGCCACACAATACAAGCACCTACGTTTCTGAAATTTTACACACATGGGTCCCAAGGTACCGCCTACAATGTGGCAAAGTTTCATGTGTGTAACTTTACAAATGACAAAGTTATAGGCATTCCTGGGTATTTATTAAAAAATTAATTGCCACACAAGGCAAGCACCTATGTTTCTGAAATTTCACAAACATAGGTCCCAAGGTACCACCTACAATGTGGCAAAGTTTCATGTGTGTAACTTTAAAAATGACAAAGTTATAGGTGTTTCTTTCCTCATTGTTTCAAAAATTAATTGCCACACAAGGCAAGCTCCAATGTTTCTGAAATTTCACACACATATCAAGGCAAGTGGTACCTGTAATGTGCCCAAGTTTCCTGTTTGTATCTTCAAAAATAAAAAAATGGGAGGCGTAAATGTATTTACCCCACTACTACCCATTTTTCTAAAATTAATTGCCACACAAGGCAAGCACCTAAGTTTCTGAAATTTCTCACAGATAGGTCCCAAGGTACCACCTACAATGTGGCAAAGTTTCATGTTTGTAACTTTAAAAATGACAAAGTTATAGGCATTTATGGGTATTTATTAAACAATTAATTGCCACAAAACGCATGCACCAATCTTTCTGAAATTTCTCACGGATAACTATCCCTAACCAGTGTATAATGTGCCCAAGTTTCATCCTTCTATCTTTAAAAATGAAAAAGTTATAGGCGTTTTTGTAAAACAATACTTGGCTATGGGAAAAAGCATTCAAAATGGCGTCCGATCCGGATCGGACCTCGTCGGATCGGATCGGATCGGATCGGAGGTTGATCGGATCGGATCGGATCGGATTTTCCCGATTTTGGGGCGGATCGGATTCGGATCGTGGATCGGATCCGATCCGATGCACACCCCTAATACTTATAGTCCCATTCTATTTTGTTGGCTCTGGGAATACTATATGCACCTGTAGTGTTGTTTTGTTTCTGCTGCACTTGTGACCATAATACATATTGATTGATTGATAAAAATTATCCTCATGTCTCCCCACAGAGTTTCTCATCTTGCTCTCTGTCAGCCCCACTGACTGCAGCAAGAAACTATTGAGTGGCTGGGAGCAATGTGCTATCTCAGAGGTGGAGAACTTATTTCACTCCAGATGTTCTTCCCTACGACTCCATTGAGCCCTAGCCAACACAAGCTATAGTTGGGATTAAAGCACTTGTAGTCCAGAACAACTTGAGATACTGAAACTGACCACCCAAGTGCTTGCTCATGAGCACAAAATGGTAGCCCCCATGATACAGAAAGGTAAACTGGACAAATGAAAGAGATTGGTATTTTTGCTTTAATTGAGGCATCCAAGAGAAGGTCCTAGAGCTTCATAGTCATAAGAGGAGGTACTAATGACATAATCAGTTATTTACCTGACTGTCAATCACATACCCACATTCTTAAATGGGGCAATGGTTGACATTTGTAGAGAGAGAAAAATCTTTCATCTCCTTAATTTCAGCTTACAACTCTGCTTCAGGCAATCATGTTCAGTGTGGGATGGTCAGGATCTAGTCAATGCATGACATGGATCCTCCACACTGACCCTTACAAGAGAGTATCACTAAATATTGATTTATTTAATGTATTTATAGAGTGATTGACAATTACTAAAAAGACATCTCAAAGTGATTTGCAATATAAAAATCCAAAACGTGAACCAGTAAAACATCGTAAAACAGAAAATACAAAACATGTCACATAAAACCATTCAATATTAAAAATAAATCAATAAACAAAAACCACACTTTGACCCTGTTTAGACAACATGCTAAGCCATGACGGTTAAGCATTTTGAGCTAAACATTATAGCTTAGGGTGTCATGTGACCCATGTTTTAACATGTCATTTGAACCATTCCTTACTATGGAGGCTACATAACCACTGTTTAAATTGCTGACTAATCATTTGCTGCAGATTCAACCTGCAAATCCCCCTCCAATGAATGACATAAACTAACTTTTCAATATCAGGGGAATAGAGCTACAATTACACATGTTTGTCGATCTGTATGCAGGACCGGTGATTTACATGCAATGTGTTCTTACATTGGTTTCTGGGTAGCATCCCAGGATCTTTTAGCCTATCAAAAAGCATTCCTCTACCTTGAAGAACACAATGCTGTGACATTATTCAGGTTTTGTTTATATCAATCAGGTAAGGAATTCTTAGAACTGGTGTTGATACTGCAGTTTAAGGTGGTCAGAATAATTCATATATATTATTTCAACACTACTAAATGGATGATTGTATTGTCATCCTCATCTTATCCCAGTTTTTAGGATCACTCCCATACTATTATCATTAGAGTTGTGCTCAAGTGACCTCTCAAAATTCTGCACCCTAACTTTCAGTAGAGGAATTGGGGGAACAATTTCACCAAATTTCTCCAAGGGGAGGAGACTTTCTCCAACAATTTCTCACTGGTAGGCAACACCATTGGAAAGGGTTGCAGAACAGCATCTTTATTCTTTTCTTCTAAGAGTTTTTTGCACTGCCACTCCAACTGGCAAGAGCATCGACAGCGTTGTCAGCCTGTTCCCCATTTTACATCCTTCACAATGCCCCACATACCTGCCATCACTCTTGGGCATTGAAGGGAGGAAATGCAGCCACCACAAATAATAATCATGAAGAATATGTGGAGAAAATCTCAGGAATTTCATTCGCCATGGAAGGGGCTTCCATTTTTCTGTCTCGTTCTCAGGGCAGTGTTTTTGACCTTAACAAATCACTGTGAAATGACTGAGGTTACTGTCTATAATTTTATTTCTATTACACATCTCACCATTGTTTAATAGTCTCCCAGGCTGCCTGCACTTCCTGATCGGAAATTGTCCTATGGGAGGAATAACTTTAAGATGTCTTCCCCTGGGTGGGAAGTTCAGGAAGTGCAGGAAGTCAAGGAGGTTACAGGCTGTCAGAGAAGTGTCTGATCAATGGAAGACAGGACACTCTCACACTCTCCTCAGCCATCTTATTAGTATGTTAAACACAAGGAAACTGAACCCAGCCCATGAGAATTTCTCCAAAATTTCTTCACTTTCGAATTTCTTTTCGAAAGCAATGTCTTTTCTATCAACGTGAATGAGAAGGCCAACATTTTCATGGGAGACATTTTCAGGAGAACACTGAATATCACAACAGAGAGTGCTTACTTTGCTCACTGGGAATTTCTGGAGGTAGAATTAGGAACTAGGGGTGTGCACGGACCCCCCGGATCGGATCGGGACCCGGATCGGGACCTCCAATTTTGTCCCGGACCGGTTCGGACAAAATCGGAGGCCCCCCGGACCGGATCGAGTCCGATCCCGACCCAAAAATCGTTAATTTTTGGATCGGCCGCCATTTTTTTCCCCATAGACTTGCATTGCAATGCAAGTCTATGAGAAAAAAATGGCGGCGGGTGGGTGAGGGGGGGCCTAACTCCCTCCCCCCCCGGGGCCGTCCGCTGTGGACGGCCCCGGCAGGTAAGCCCCCTCCCCCGCGCTCCCTACCCCCCCTGGGGCCGCCCGCTTCCATCCGCTGGCGCCCGCGGGTGCCAGCGGATAGAAGCGGACGGCTCCGGGGGGGGGGTAAGCCCCCTTCCCCGCCACTGCTTACCTTCTCGGCCCGTCCGCTCCCGTCCGGCGCCGGCGGCTACTCCCAGCGGGCTCCGCGGCCTACTCTCGAGTAGCGCGCCGGGTGATGACATCACCCGGCGCGCCACCCTAGAGCAGGCCGCGGAGCCTGCTGGTAGTAGTAGGCGCCGGCGCCGGACGGGAGCCGCCGGGCCGGGAAGGTAAGGGCCCCCCTCCCCCCTCCGCGCGCCCCCTCCTCCCCTCCACGCACCCCCTCCTTACCTTCTCGGCCCGTCCGCTCCCGTCCGGGGCCGGCGGCTACCACCAGCAGGCTCCGCGGCCTGCTCTAGAGTAGCGCGCCGGGTGATGACATCACCCGGCGCGCCACCCTAGAGCAGGCCGCGGAGCCCGCTGGGAGTAGCTGCTAGTGCCGGACGGGAGCGGACGGGCCGAGAAGGTAAGCGCCCCCCTCCTCCCTCCCCCCCGCTGTGCACTTTCATCGGCAGGCGCCCGCTGGTGCCCGCCAAAGGAAGCGGCGGTGGGCGCCAGTGGGCGCCCGCCGATCCGCCGATCCTCCGAACCGGTTCGGAGCCTTTTCGGACCGGTTCGGATTGGATCGGCCGATCCAGCTGCGGGATCGGAAATCGGATAATTTATCCGATTTCCCACTGGACCGGACTCGGATCGTGGATCGGGTCCGATCCAGTGCACATCCCTATTAGGAACCTCTTTGTGGCCAGGGACCCCAATTGGTGAGCCACCACAGATGTAAGCTCAGGCATTTATCGAAGCCAAGGGTGCAAAACGTGTGAGCTGTGTGCTAGAGACAGCTGCCCCCCAAGCCATTTCCGGTGGCCCGCCAGAAATCCCCCTCCAAATCTGCTGTTGCAAGAATTGTGATGGCACTGCCTGGCCTTTTTCTAGCTACGACTTGAACTGGCAAGGGAAACTCTTCCCTTATCTCTCTGATCTCTCATCAGAAATTGGAGCTCAGGAAAATATTTCCTTCCAAGCACTAGCGAGAAAAGCCCCAGGTCTTTCTGTAATTCTCTGAGAGTTTGGAGAATAGGGTTTCCCTTGCTAGTGATAGCACAAGCAAGAGAAACCCACAGATTTCAAATACAGATTTAAAACAGGACCTTTAAAAGACTAAAAATATAGTTAAAAAGTTAAAGTACCATGAAAATAAAAAAGGTCCTCATCTGGAATGTAAGATAAGTATATTCATATCTGTACATGTTATGTTTTGACATTGCCCACTAGCTGATATACTCCTCGTTGCTTGGGCCCCCTAAAATATATGGCTGTGAGGGGGAAATCTGAAAATAGTAGGCTGGTACTAGGCCTGTGAGTTGCCTTGTTAATTTGTTTCTTTTTTTCCTCTCTCACCCACACGACAACCCTGCAAGGTAGGCTAATTCTGGGTCTTTGAGGTAACTTTAAAATTAATTAAATTTATTTCTTCTCTCTCTCTCTCTCTCACACACACACACACACACACACACACCCCAAGCTCTGGCTAATCCTGCTGGGACTGCCTCAGCCTGAGCTTCTCACCCAGCCTGTACTGATTGGCCAGGGGTGGGCCAAACAATTCTCCCTTCACTGGGGCTGTCTCTGGGCATATGCAGAGTGTACCCCTTCCCCCTCCCTCTTAGGGGTGAAGGCTGAGTGCTTGCCCCCTCTTATTCTGAGAAAACATCGATATCAGGACAGGGTGCCTCTGAGCATGTTCAGCCTCTCAAAGACATGATGTTGTCTTTAGTTAGAATTTTAAAACCACACAGAGCAGGCAGGAGGAGGCACTGCAAATGGACACAACCCATTTATGTGGGTTGTTTCCTTTTATGTGGAAGTAGGTTGACTGCTCAAGACCAACCTTGGGAGTCAGGTAGAGAAATACATGCAGCGACCACTGCCCACACACTCACAATGGCAGCCATAGGCCAGTAAGTCTGGCCTTCAAACCAAATCCTGCTCGGAGTTCCACCCAAGGCATGCTGGGAGTTGTAGGAATAAGATTTCCTTTTTATAAATTTCTTTTAAAATAAAAGCCAAAATTTTAGTTTTTTTCTGGTACACTGTTCAACCAGTCCTATCAGTGTGCCAAATTTCAAGTTTCTAACTCATCTGGAAGTTGGTAAACATTTCTGGACATACATCGCACACACATACTTTCCACTTTATAGGTAGAGATTCACTGAAGCTCCCTGGGTGGCACATATTCAAGGATTAAAAAATAATAATCAGGGTTTGCATATTACAGAAAATGGCACAGAGAATTATTAAAACAATGTTGTTTTGAATCTGGAGTGCACAGTGGTGAATAAGATCAGATTACACCTATGCATGATGTCCCTGTCCTGCCCATTATGGAAAATGGTTGTGAACTTTCTTCCCATTATTTATTTATTTACTTATTTATTTAACTATTACATTTCTATACCCCAACTCAATCCAGAGGGAGAGGTGGGTAATAAATAAATATATTATTATTCTCATTACCACCTAATAGCCCAACCTCTACTAATTGTTATTAATACTAGTCTGTCCATGTGTTTGGAAAGGAGATATTTGAAATAGCCTGAAAGACACTTCGGTCCCCCCTTTCAGGCACTACTAAACAAATCCCATCATTTTTTGAGGAAAACCTTCTTTTGAATTTTTGTATGTGGGCCATGCCAATGATCAGGATTTCAGGATTTAGTATTGCACTGTGTCCCCCTTTAGGCTGACATTAATATGCTTGTTGGTGTTTGCTCCCTCATGGAATCTTTTAATGATCTGTCAATCAACAGGGAGTAGATTATCTATTAAACCCCTTCCATCTCTATCATTTGATGATTGCACCCCAAGGAATAGAGGAGAGCTGAAGTCAGATCTGATGGGGGGAAGGAAGAGCTAAAATGTTTACTACTGAATGAGCCGCTCAGGAACCAAAAGCTGAATAATGAATTATCTCCCTTTTGAATTCTTCAAATCACTATAATTTGTTTGACTGTGCTCGAAGCCC
Organism: Anniella stebbinsi; assembly: GCA_029215795.1. NCBI lineage: Eukaryota > Metazoa > Chordata > Lepidosauria > Squamata > Anniellidae > Anniella > Anniella stebbinsi. The sequence continues at coordinate 7,659,967 of JARDYH010000008.1, read as the reverse complement.
CAAAGATTTCCAGGAGGCAGCATAAAATAATCAATAAGGAAGCCTGACAGTGGGTATAAATGAACTTCTGAGCCATCAAGCACTGAAATATTGACAAGAGTGAGGCAGGATTCTGTCATTCATGTTCTAAAATCCCCCCTCCCCTTTTTCATCTTCACATCGACACTTGATATTGGAGTTTTTCCTATCCCAGCTAAAACTCGAGATATCCAGTTTAGTCAGCTTGTGTCTCTGGATGAACAATGGAAGATACGTGGCTCGAGACAAAAGTTGCCAGAAGGATGCTAACGCTCCTCGTGTGCCAGCTTCTGCTACCGAACATGTTCTTCAACGTAGCTGCAATGCAATGCTCCATGAATGCTCCTTTCCCCGTTCCACATGAGTGGCATCAGCCAGGTGACCTCTTCATTGGTGGGATTTCTTCTCAGATCACTTACGCAATGGAAGGAATAATATTCAAAGGTCATCCTTCCAAGAAGATGTTTAGCCTTCTAGAGTAAGGAATTGTTTCCCTCCCCACCCCAATCACTTCTATATCTCTACAGCTCGTATAGACTTCCCAGTTTGGAAAGTGACATGAGGGTGGGGAGAGTGACTGTACTTTTGCTTTAAATTGCATGACAGTAGATGTGTACAACCCCTGTTCAGAAGACCCACTAGAGATAACATGGGGGGACAGGATGGTCATTTAAATGAAAAAAATTCCAAAAGTCAGTTTTATCATGAATCATGAAACTTACAAGAATGTAGGAAATCTGAACAACCCACAACAACTTTGCAAACAAGGGGGCAGGAGTAGGGGAAAGGTACCTGTGCTGAGTCAGGAATGGACAATGAGATGAAAGTTTTGATGATTGTTAACCAGCCTATAGCTATAAAATCAAGACAAGCCGACCCACACCTCTGTTTTGCATCTCTGTGGTGGTTGTGGTTTAATGGAAAACAGAAAGGGCTGCTCGACTGCCCCTGGAATGATGAGTCCCTCACCCACAAGAAATGGTTGGAGAATTTGTTCCTCCTCTGGATAAATTCAATGAAATATCCCCCTTAATTTCTCTGCCCAATTGTAGGGTGTAGAAACTCTAGAGATCATTTGTGCATAACTCTAAAAAAAGATATTCTCTCACAATATTTATTTAAAGCACCATTTTTTTTAATGTCACGTTCACTTAAACTGCTTTTAAGGACTATGTTTCCACGAATTAACATAGGAAGGATAGTGGGAGACAAAGTGCAATTTGGTTCAAAAAAATTGTACTGAATAGGCAGAAGGTAGTTTAGTTGCACAAATATCTCCTTCAGCCCATTAACACTTCTGTTTAGGCATGAAGCTATGGATACAGGGAATGTGAAAGATATGAATATGCAGATGCTGAGTAGAAAGAGGTAATGATTCTTTTCATTGTTTTTTACTTCTCCTCCAAAGCCTGTTTTTTTTTTGCATTGGAAGTAGTGATGCAAGCTTAGTAACATGTGTGTTGCCTTTATTAATTTAGAAGGGGGGGATGTTCCTCAATGAAAAATTGAAGAACAAATAACCTAAACTACAAAGGTCAGAGTGGGACACAACATTTTCTCCAGGTTTGTAAAGCTGTTTTCCAGTATAGTAGCAATACCAACAGCATTCTGGAATAGACAATGGGAGAAAAAAGGAAAGGAAGGAAAAAAAATCCCCTCCGTCCCCTTAGAGATGATAATAGATATGTGAAATTACTGGGTGGAACAAAACTGATAGTATCCTGATGCCTTATTTGGGCTAAAGAATCAAGTGTTTACAGGATCATAAAAAACAGTAATGAAGAATAGAATATGCTTACTCTCTAAACCAAAGGAATTCACTCTATTTACAGTGTGACAACAAAATTTTACCAGCACATCCTAGCCTTGGCATTTGCTGTGAATGAGATCAATGCACATCTCCAGATCTTGCCCAATATCACACTTGGATTTCAGATCCTTGACAGCTATTACAATGCACAGATGACCTATCGTGCCACTCTAGACCTACTGTTCAAATCACATCGATTTGTCCCCAACTTCAAATGTGATACCCAGAAAAATCTCATAGGCATCGTTGGAGGACTTGGCTATGATACGTCTTCTTGTATTGAAGATATTTTAAGTCTCTATAAAATTCCACAGGTAGGACCTTTCGATGGGTGGTGGAGGTGGTGGTGGCGTTTAGCTTGAGCAAGGCTGTTGAGCCATCTTTTTCTAGACCATGCCAAGGGGCATTTTGCAGAATATTAAATGCATAAACAAGCATGCACATGACGATATTCCCATCCATCACTAAAACATTCAATTTCCATTTAGTTCACATATGGCTCAAGCGCCCCTGGAGGGAGAGACATGATACAAATTCACTCATTTTACCCCATGGTCCCAAATGAAGACAATCAGTACACTGGGATTATCCGGTTGCTCCAGTATTTTGGATGGACATGGGTTGGCACCCTTATTGCTGATAATGACAGCGGAGAGCATTTTTTGCAGGTTCTGGAGCCATTGCTTTCCAAAAATGGAATCTGTTCAGCCTTCACACAAAAAATCCCTCAGTTGCCCCAATTGGATGCCGTGGCTGAAGTAAGTGATATACTCTCAGGAATTTATGAAACATTCACATATAATGATGTCACTACATGTATCATTTATGGAGAATCACTGGTGATTACATGGCTGGTGTGTCTTATGTTTCTACAAGGTCCCGGAAAAGAGGAAAATAGAGCATTTAGAAAGGTGTGGATTACAACAACCCAGATTGATTTCACGTTGAAGGGCTTTCAAAGAGGTTGGGATCTTCAGTTGTTCCAAGGTGCCATTTCCTTTACAATTCACTCAAAGGACCTTTCAGGGTTCAAAGAATTTGTATGTGTTAAAAAATCTCACTGGACTCCAGCAAATGGTTTTCTCAAAGACTTCTGGGAGCAAGCCTTTGACTGTTTATTTCCAGATGCGGGAGTGCCAATAGATGCCAATGAAAGATGTACGGGAGAGGAGCGTCTGGAGAGTCTTCCTGGACCTCATTTCGAAATGGCCATGACTGGCCACAGCTACAATATCTATAATGCCGTCTATGCTGTAGCCCATGCATTGCATGCTCTGTTCTCATCTAGAGCCAATCACAGAGCAAATAGGAGCGGCAGAACTGTTGATATTCAATCTTTGCAGCTGTGGAAGGTAATGTATCCACCACAAAACCTGACATCTCGTTTGAGTTCCTGGATGTGCACCTCTTCCTTTAATTTTATAAGGAAGTAGCACATTTTTGATTGGGGAAATGCAATTGTTGAAAAAGTGCACACCAAAATGTGAATCCCCCCACAAAGGCCAATGGTTGAAAATGGAGGTGGGAGGGGGAGGAGTGTTTGCTCAACAAATGTACAATGTTGAAACTGAACCAAAACTTGCGATATCTGGTAGGCATTTCCTAAGAATTGTGTTCCTCCTCCCATTCATGTTCAGGATTGTCAACTAGGGGTGTGCATCGGATCGGATCCGATCCACGATCCGAATCCGATCCGACCCAAAATCGGGAAAATCCGATCCGATCCGATCCGATCCGACCAACCTCCGATCCGATCCGATCCGATCCGATGAGGTCCGATCCGGATCGGACGCCATTTTGAATGCTTTTTCCCATAGCCAAGTATTGTTTTACAAAAACGCCTATAACTTTTTCATTTTTAAAGATAGAAGGATGAAACTTGGGGACATTGTAGACTGGTTAGGGATAGTTATCTGTGAGAAATTTCAGAAAGATTGGTGCATGCGTTTTGTGGCAATTAATTTTTTAATAAATACCCAGGAATGCTTATAACTTTGTCATTTTTAAAGTTACAAACATGAAACTTTGCCACATTGTAGGAGGTACCTTGGGACCTATGTGTGTGAAATTTCAGAAACATAGGTGCTTGCCTTGTGTGGCAATTAATTTTAGAAAAATGGGTAGTAGTGGGGTAAATACAGTTACGCCTCCCATTTTTTTATTTTTTAAGATACAAACAGGAAACTTGGGCACATTACAGATACCACTTGCCTTGATATGTGAGTGAAATTTCAGAAACATTGGAGCTTGCCTTGTGTGGCAATTAAGTTTTGAAACAATGAGGAAAGAAACACCTATAACTTTGTCATTTTTAAAGTTACACACATGAAACTTTGCCACATTGTAGGTGGTACCTTGGGACCTATGTGTGTAAAATTTCAGAAACATAGGTGCTTGCCTTGTGTGGCAATTAATTTTAGAAAAATGGGTAGTAGTGGGGTAAATACAGTTACGCCTCCCATTTTTTTAGTTTTGAAGATACAAACAGGAAACTTGGGCACATTACAGGGAACACTTCACTTGATATGTGTGTAAAATTTCAGAAACATTGGTGCTTGCCTGGTGTGGCAATTAATTTTTGAAACAATGAGGGATTCATTGGACAGCACTTGCCCATAAGGATTCATTGGACAGTACTTTCCCATAGGGAATCATTGCATTGCACTTTCCCATAGGGAATCATTGCATTGCACTTTCCCACTGAGAAATACAGTTATGCCTCCCACATTTTTATTTTTGAAGATACAAACAGGAAACTTGGGCACATTGTAGACTGGTTAGGGATAGTTATCTGTGAGAAATTTCAGAAAGATTGGTGCATGCGTTTTGTGGCAATTAATTTTTTAATAAATACCCAGGAATGCCTATAACTTTGTCATTTTTAAAGTTACACACATGAAACTTTGCCACATTGTAGGAGGTACCTTGGGACCTATGTGTGCTAAATTTCAAAAACGTAGGTGCTTGCCTTGTATGGCAATTAATTTTAGAAAAATGGGTAGTAGTGGGGTAAATACAGTTACGCCTCCCATTTTTTTATTTTTTAAGATACAAACAGGAAACATGGGCACATTACAGGGAACACTTCACTTGATAGGTGTGTAAAATTTCCGAAAGCTGGGTCCAGGCATGTGGTGGCAATTAATTTTTGAAACAATGAGGAAAGAAACGCCTATAACTTTTTTATTTTAAAAGTTAGAAGTCTGAACATTGCTCACTTTGTAGATGGGTTAGGGGTAGATATGTGTCAGAAATTTCAGAATGATAGGTCCAGGCATTTGATGGCTATGGAATTTTTAGATTAAATGTTTCAAAAAATGTTCCACAGAGGCCAGGTCTTCCTTTCCTCCCCCTCCCGCTTCCCGCGAAGAAAAGGAAACACTGTCTCGTCTCGATCCCTTTGATCCTTGCTAGTATCCATTACAGGGCTCGTGTCTGCTTTCCTACTTTCACTTTTTTACTCAAGCAGACACGAGCCCTGTAATGGATACTAGCAAGGATCAAAGGGATCGAGACGAGACAGTGTTTCCTTTTCTTCGCGGGAAGCGGGAGGGGGAGGAAAGGAAGACCTGGCCTCTGTAGAAATTTTTTTGAAACATGTAATTTAAAAATTCCATAGCCATCAAATGCCTGGACCTATCATTCTGAAATTTCTGACACATATCTACCCCTAACCCATCTACAAAGTGAGCAATGTTCAGACTTCTAACTTTTAAAATAAAAAAGTTATAGGCGTTTCTTTCCTCATTGTTTCAAAAATTAATTGCCACCACATGCCTGGACCCAGCTGTCTGAAATTTTACACACCTATCAAGTGAAGTGTTCCCTGTAATGTGCCCATGTTTCCTGTTTGTATCTTAAAAAATAAAAAAATGGGAGGCGTAACTGTATTTACCCCACTACTACCCATTTTTCTAAAATTAATTGCCATACAAGGCAAGCACCTACGTTTTTGAAATTTCACACACATAGGTCCCAAGGTACCACCTACAATGTGGCAAAGTTTCATGTGTGTAACTTTACAAATGACAAAGTTATAGGCATTCCTGGGTATTTATTAAAAAATTAATTGCCACACAAGGCAAGCACCTACGTTTCCGAAATTTCATACACATGGGTCCCAAGGTACCACCTACAATGTGGCAAAGTTTCATGTGTGTAACTTTAAAAATGACAAAGTTATAGGTGTTTCTTTCCTCATTGTTTCAAAAATTAATTGCCACACAAGGAAAGCTCCAATGTTTCTGAAATTTCACTCACATATCAAGGCAAGTGGTACCTGTAATGTGCCCAAGTTTCCTGTTTGTATCTTAAAAAATAAAAAAATGGGAGGCGTAACTGTATTTACCCCACTACTACCTATTTTTCTAAAATTAATTGCCACACAAGGCAAGCACCTATGTTTCTGAAATTTCACACACATAGGTCGCAAGGTACCTCCTACAATGTGGCAAAGTTTCATGTTTGTAACTTTAAAAATGACAAAGTTATAAGCATTCCTGGGTATTTATTAAAAAATTAATTGCCACAAAACGCATGCACCAATCTTTCTGAAATTTCTCACAGATAACTATCCCTAACCAGTCTACAATGTCCCCAAGTTTCATCCTTCTATCTTTAAAAATGAAAAAGTTATAGGCGTTTTTGTAAAACAATACTTGGCTATGGGAAAAAGCATTCAAAATGGCGTCCGATCCGGATCGGACATCTGGTCCGATCCGATCCGACCAGCCTCCGATCCGATCCGATCCGATCCGACCCCCCAGGTCCGATTCCGATCCGCTATCCGATCCGATCCGGGGGGTCAGTGCACATCCCTATTGTCAACGGACATGTTCGCACGATTAGGGAACAGGAATGGAATTCTCGTACATCCCTATTCCTCCGCAACTGACGTTGTACATCCTATTCACTGACAATGCTTTGTGGGTATCATATTCCTTCCTGCCAGAACTGCCCAGCTGAGACAGGACACAGGAGAGCCACTGTCCAGTGAAATTTAAGTTAGCAATACCATTGTTCTTCATACAGGTCCCTGTGCCTGTTGCCAGATACATTATTAGGGATCAGAATATGCTGCCTCCTTGCAGGATCAGCCCCATGCACTTGCACTGTATCCGTAAGGCTTATTGTCATCCCAGCATGACTAGAAACCAAAGAGGGCAGGGCTCCTGCAGATTTAACTTTTGTGATGAAGAGGGAATTTCACCAGGTGCTGCATGGCTACAAATCACTCATGCTGAAATTCCCTTTTCTAGACAACTGTTAAAGATGCAGGAGCCCTGTCCTCCTTTTCATATGGCCATCATACTGGTACATAAAGATATGGGTTTCAGGGGGGGCAGGCTCACCAACAGTGGAGAAGCTACTATTTCAAGGGTGAAAAAGGGTATGGGAAGTCCAGGCTGTTGTACAAAGTTGAAGAGGGGAGGAATTGCTTGTATGTCTGCCTGCTGCTGGTTCAAAAGACCATAGTTGCTTGCTTACAACTTGCCCAATACAACTCTGCCCTTTTCCTTAGGCTAGACCTCCTGCTTTATAACAAGATTGATGTGCACTGATAACTGTTGGAGCACAGTCCACATTCCTTATCTCCCTTTCATATTGTTATTTCCTGTTTTTTTATTCCACATTCAAAATGATTTGACATAAGGTGTAGATCTGGCCCTGGTCTTTCAGGCCCAAATCCAGAAGGAGAGGATGGAATGCCTGGGAGCAGCTAACATTTACTTGGCCGGCCATTCCAGCCACTTCACTCCAGTCTTTAAGCTCCTTCACTTGCTCCCTCTCGCCATCAGGATACAGCACAAGCTAATATGACCATATGAAAAGGAGGACAGGGCTCCTGTAACTTTAACAGTTGTAGAGAAAAGGCAATTTCAGCCAGTATCATTTGTATGCAATTAGTTCCTGGTGAAATTCCCTCTTCATCACAACAGTTAAAGGTGCATGCACTATACTAGAGGGACCATATACAAAAGAAGGTAGGGCCCCTGCAACTTTAACTGTTGTGATGAAGAGGGAATTGCATGAAATTCCCTTTTCTCTACAACTCTTAAAGTTATATGAGCCCTGACCTGGATTTTACCTGGTCACCCTGGCACAAGCTCCTTGTTCTAACCTTTAAAACACTACATAATTTAGCCCCTTCTTTTCTTTCTGCTCTTACCTCTGATCATTCCAATACCAGGGATCTCTGCTCTCAAATATCATGCTCCTGACCCGTGCGAGAGGTGTCTGTTCTCTCGCTCGGATTCAGTCACTTTCTCTAGCTGCTCCATCTTTCTAGAAATGCCTTCCCAAGCATTTGTGGACTGCTCCATCCATCTCAGTTGTTAAGGCTTAGTTGATGACTTTTCTATTTCCTAAGGCCTTTGGTTCCTCTCCTTGAAAAACAGATTCCAGTTTTGTCCCTTCTTTACCTTTTTTTTTTTTAACTTAACTTTTAAAATGTATTAAAATTTTATTTCACATTTCTAGATAGCAAGCCATTTGGGCAAGGAATTATTTTAATTGCTTTTTTCTTTGTATAATACCATGTACATTTATGGTGCTTTATTATTACTACTTTTACTACTACTACTACTACTACTAAAAACAATAAATCTTGCCCCCACATGGTCCTGGTACTGTTTAGGGAAGCCTATTGGTGGAAAATCTGGCACTTTGGGGGTTCATCAGATTTTCATGTTGCACGTGCCTTAACTTGTATTTGTGACCCAAGCCACAGGTTTCCCACAAATTCTAGAGATGTTTTCCTTTGATATTGTTCTCATTGTCTTCTCCGAAATTTGTGCAAATTTTATGCATGACTATAAGCTAACTTGATTGACTCATCAACCTTGGGATACAATCTATAGAAAGAAAGAAAGTCTGGGTGTTCATGTTTGTCTCATGCAATACTGTAACCAGTACGGAAAGATCAAATCTCTGATATGTTGTTATCTCCCATTCTCTTCCTGTTTTTTTCAATTCCCATTGCTCCTCTTTTTCTCTTTCAAGTAGCTTCATCTATTTCTTCAAGGAATCTCATTTAACAACTCAGCTGGAGAAATGGTGTCCTTTAATGACAAAAGGGAAACGGAAGGTGGATTTGACATCATTAATTTAGTCACTTTCCCCAATGTCTCCTTCCAGAAAGTGAAAGTTGGAAAAGTTGATCCCAATGAACCCGAAGGAAAAGAATTCAGCATTGATGGTGATATGATTGTCTGGCACAGAGGGTTTAACCAGGTATGGATCTGGGGGTTTTCATGAAATAGCATCCCTTCTCGAAATGGGCCCTCCGGTTGCATGAAATTTCCTTGGCTGTCCACCATGGGACCAAGGCAATATGTCAGACTCCCAGAAAGCACACACAGGGCCCTGAGCAAGATGCTCTTTGACCAGCTGTACAACCCTGCCTTATGTTCTCATTTCTTCCTTCAAGTCCGCTCTCTCTCCGACATACTTATGAGGCAGCAGGAAGAGAATGGATGGGTTTATTTTCCTATCTGTATTACAACTTAACATGAAGAATGAAAGCTGTCTGGGGGAAGCCAAAGGTTTGGGAGAAGCTGTCAGCTATAAAAGTAAGATTTTCTCATGAGAACTTTAAGAAAACAGGGACAGTCTACCTAGTAATGGTTTGCTGAACATGTTTAATCCTGGTTATTTTCTTTCCTTTCTGCTTTTATGGTTTTCTTATATGTATATGTGTCCTAACTATTCTGATGTCAAAACCTCTTTCCTAATACAAATACTGCATTATTAGTAAAATTAACATTTTGTTATTTCACATTTACGTTGTCTTTACACTGTTGGTTTCCCCATTCCGTGCCTTGAAGCCCTAACCAACAATATGTAAAAAGTATCTATAAAATATCTATAGATTTTTAAAACTGTTCACTGGAAACAGCTGGGAAAAATAAAGAAATATATTTGGTGGCATTGGAAAGGGCAGACGAAGGGGATGGCAGACAGGAGTCGGACATTCTACTTTTCCTGGTCTCAGTTTCTCAAGGATAAGGGCAAACAAAGGTCATTAACAGAACATAAAAGTTGCAAAAATGCAAGTCTTTTACCCTAAGTTCACCTAGATGTCTTCAGGTTGTATCTTTCTGCTCTTTCCTTATTCTCTGGTCTTTCTCTGGCTCTCCTCTGGCTGGCTTTCTCACTTTTGTGGGCTATCCTGTTCCTACAAAACAGAAAGTACTGCTTCTACTTTGAAGTAATGAAACTTAATTGGAAAAGTGAAATTTAATCAGGGAATGAAACTTAACTGGAAAAATGAAATTCCTCGTCTCAGGGAAAGCCCCTCCCAACAGAAAATCCTGAGGTGTCTAAAGCCTGGCCTTCTTAATTTCCCTCTGTAGCCAGGTCTCAAATTTTCACCCTCATACACCCAGTTCTCAAACATCCCATGAATTCCCCCCAGGCTGCAGGTCCCCAAATAGTGTGCTGTAGTCCAAACACAGTGGTGATTCTGCCTAGCATTTTTAACTTCTGGGTGCAATATTGAAGTCCTGAAAATCTCCATTTCTATTTTGGTGACAATATTGCATTTCAATATAACAACGTCACATTCTCTCATACATTTGCTGAATAAATGAAAGATGAAGAACATACTATAGTTTCAGAATATATATATATATATATATATATTTGCAATTCTTTCCATGCTTATGGGCAGGTGCCTCCCCTTTCTGTGTGCAATGAATGCTGTCAGCCTGGGAATCAGAAGAAAAGGAAGGAAGGAGAGAAGTTTTGCTGCTATGATTGTGATCCGTGCCCAGATGGCAAGATTTCAAATGAGATAGGTGATGCAGCACTTCATTTTGTCAAATAATAATGATAATAATAACAATAATAATAATAATAATAATAAACAAATATCAGTTTAATTAAAGTCCGTGTTTCAGATGACAATTTCCAAGTGATAAAGTGATATGATATAGACATAGGACATGCATGCATGATGAAATCTGAGTAATTTGTTTAGAACAGCCCATGTGGTGAATTTGCACTGTGAGACATCCCATTTCTGTTCCCTTTTCTTAGATATGGATGACTGTTTCCATTGTCCAGAGGATCAATACCCAAGCAAAAGCAACAATTGGTGCATCGAGAAAAGTGTAATATTCTTATCGTATCAAGAAACTTTGGGAATAAGCTTATCCTCAATTGCTGTTTCATTTTCCCTGATCACAGCCATGGTGTTAGGAACTTTTTTAAAACACAAAGAGAGCCCCATTGTCAAAGCCAACAACCGGGGTCTCACCTACACGCTCCTCATCTCTCTCCTGCTCTGCTTCCTATCCTCTTTGCTCTTCCTCGGCCATCCTGGGAAAGTGACCTGTCTCATCCGACAAGCAGCTTTTGGCATCATCTTTTCAGTGGCCATTTCTTCGGTCCTTGCAAAAACCACCATAGTTTCTCTCGCCTTTGTAGCCACGAAACCTGGTTCTAGGATGAAGAAATGGCTGGGGACAAGACTGGCTCATTCCATGGTCATTTCCTGTTCCCTGGTTCAAGCAAGCCTTTGCGTTGTGTGGTTGGCCACTTCTCCCCCATTCCCTGATTTAGACATGCATTCAGAAACGGAGGAAATCATTGTGCAATGTAATGAAGGGTCAGTTGCCATGTTTTATTCCGTCCTGAGCTACATGGGGCTCTTGGCCATCACCAGCTTCATTGTGGCCTTCGTAGCCCGCAAATTACCAGATAGTTTTAATGAAGCCAAGTTTATTACATTCAGCATGTTGGTCTTTTGCAGTGTGTGGGTGTCCTTTGTTCCAACCTACCTGACCACAAGAGGAAAAGACATGGTGGCTGTGGAGATCTTCTCCATCTTGTCCTCCAGTGCTGGTTTACTGGTTTGTATCTTTTCCCCTAAATGCTACATAATTATGCTGAGGCCTGAGTTGAACAGCAAGGAACATCTCATAAGGAGATAGGATTGAGAATGTTCCCTCACTCCCCTATTACAATGTAGAATAAGGGTTGTTGAAGAAAGTTGTTACAGTTTTAAAGATAGATATTTACATAAAAGTATCCTCTTGGTGTGCAATTATGTGCTTATTGTAACTTTACTGCCATGGAATCTACCTTAAACATTTTTGAGAAATGTTCTTGGTCCTCCAAGCTGTGTGCCTAATGTACTTTTACATTCAGAGACAGGGAACATCTCCATTGAATCCCGTGCCTGGAGATTGAAGCTAAATCTTTGGATAAATATGATATTTCCCCCTCAAGGCTTGGCCCTTTTGACCTTGACCGATGGATTCCAGTATGAATGGCAAAGGACTGTTGACAAGAAACTGTGCAATATGGGTCTGTCGTGAAATGCCATTTTAGCTTTAGGTTTGTTAAAAGCCAAAGAGGTTCTATGCCAGCATATTGGGGACATTGAGCTACAAGACCTTATATGAGCAGCAACCCCAGATCCTGAATTTTACCTGCAACCTATTTAACTCATTGAACTATCCCAAATTACAGTTTTTATGCTGGCTAAGTTTAATGTGCTTTCCTCTGCATTTTTGGAGGGTAAATACAATACTACTCCATACTCTGAACGCATATGCCCCTGCAAAGCTGGAATGATAGAAAATGTGGGCCATTTATTGTTGTACTGTTCTTTTTATTGTGATTTTTGGCATATCTTTATTACTCCTATTTTACAAGGAATATCTGCAAGATCTGATGTGTTCTATATAGATTATCTTCTGGCCGATCAGAATTCTCAGATAACTTTTAAGGTGGCTAGATTTTGTGCTGCTGCAATTGCCTATCATCGTGGGATGATAACATCTGATTGTTTTAAATGTTTTAATTTCTTAAAATGTGGGGGATATGCATAATGTATATGCAATGAATGGACTGTTTATGTACCACTATACTTATAGTCCCATACTATTTTGTTGGCTCTGGGAATACTATATGCGCCCGTGGTGTTGTTTTGTTTCTGCTGGACTTGTGACTGTAATAAATATTGATTGGTTGATAAAATTATCCTCATGTCTCCCCATAGAATTTCTCTTCTTGCTCTCCGTCAGTCCCACTGACTACAGTAAGAAACTATTGAGTGGCTGGGGGCAATGTGCTATCTCAAAGGTGGGCAACTTATTTCACTCTAGACATTCTGCCTTACAACTCTATTCAGCCCTAGCCAACACAAGCCACAGTTGGGACTAAAGGACTTGTAGTCCAGAACATCTTGAGATACTCAAGCTGCCCACCCAAGTGCTTGTTCATGAGCACAAAATGGTAGCCTCCATGATACAGAAAGGCAAACGGGGACAAATGAAAGAGATTGGTATTTTTGCTTTAATTGAGGCATCCAAGAGAAGCTCTGAGAGCTTCAGAGTCATAAGAGGAGGTACTCATGACAGAGTCAGTTATTTACCTGATTGTGAATCCACATACCCACATCCTTAAATGGAGCAATGGTTGACATCTCCAGCGAGAGAAAAATCTTTCATCTCATTAATTTCTGCTTACAACTCTGCTTCAGGCCGTCATGTTCAGTGTGGGATAGCCAGGATCTACCCAATGCATGACATGGATCCTCCACACTGACACAAGTTAGAATCACTAGATATTGATTTATTTAATGTATTAATTAGGGATGTGCAGCGGATCCGATCCGATCCACGATCCGAATCCGATCTGCCCAAAAATCAGATAAAAACGATCCGATCCGTTCCACCAACCATCCGATGTGATCCGATCCGATCCGAAGGGACCCGATCCGGATCGGAAAAAATCGGAAAATCGGACGCCATTTTGAATTCTCTTCCCCATAGCCTAGTATTGTGTTACAAAAATTCCTATAACTTTTTCATTTTTAAAGATAGAAGGATGAAACTTGGGCACTTTGTAGATGGCTTAGTGGTAGGTATCTGTGAGAAATTTCAGAAAGATTGGTGCAGGCATTTTGTGGCAATTAATTTTTTAATAAATAATAATAATAATCATCATCATCATTTATCACCTGCCTCTCCCTTCGGATCGAGGCAGGGAACAACATCAACATAAAATACACAAAAGTGAAATCCCCAGCCCAATTGGGCGGGGGATGATATTTGCGGGTGGGGGGGTGGAAGAGCCGATGTGGATGCTCCTGTTTGGAGCACCCACATGGTGCCACTGGGCAGGGCAGGGCCAAGCGGCTTAAGAGCCGGCTAACGGGCCTGCCTGCCCACTTTGTCCCTGCACAGCTCAGCTCCTAGGGCTGCAGCGGGGTGAAGTGCGCACATCTATAGGCCTTCTGGAGCGGCCTGGCTCATGAGGCGTGCATCAGCAGGGGAGGCGGACCGGCGGAGAAGAGAAGGCAGAGGCAGCGGTGACCAGGAGGTGAAACCCCCTCCCTACAGTGGAATTTTTCGGGGTGTTCGGCCCCCAGGTTGGCGGGGCGGGCTGGCCGGCCCCCCTTTTTTCCCTCCTCGCTATCGCGGGACAGGCGCGGACGTGCCTGTCTCGGGGGAAGAGCCCGCCTGGGTTATAGCCCGGCTGGGCTGTCAATGGGGAGGACCGCGTCTTCACCCCCCCCTTCAGTTTCACCAGGACTTTTTGTGGCGGGAAGGCTGCTGGGTCAGCCAATCGGCCATGCTTCGGTGCGGAACGGGCGGCTTACCTTTGAGTTGGGCCGATTGGCCCTATGGGAGAGGCGGACGGGCACGAGCGAGAGGCCTGGTCTAGGAGCGCTCGCTCCAGCTGCCCTGCATCCAGAGGCCTACGGGTTCATGGGTGGGAGTTTGGCGCGGTTTGCTGTCACGCGGCACAGGGAAGGGCTGCTTCCATCGGCCACTGCCTCGCTTACTGATGGGACGGGCGGCATCAGATTGGGCCCATGCTAGGGGAGGGGCACACGCTGATCCTCGGGCTCTAGGACAGTCAAAGGGAGGCTCCGCCTGACGGGACATCTTGGCTGGATCTGGGAGGGGTTTCCCTCGCACTAATTCCTAGTTTGTCCACCGGGGGGTGCCAGGGTACTGTTCTTTACTGCACCCTCGAGTTATTCCCGTGTTTGGCCACTGGATGGTGCCAGCACACTGTTCTTGTTTGCACCCTCGAGTAAATCCTAAATCTGGCCACAGGATGGCGCCAGTGCAACGTTAATTGCTACAATCACAAGTAATTCCCTAGTTTAGCCATTAGGCGGTGCCAGTCCACTGTTCATTGCTGCATTCATAATTAATTCCCTTATCTAGCCACTGGGTGGTGCTAGTGCACGGTTCACTGTTGCATTCACAAGTAATTCCTAGTTAGCCCCTGGTGGTGCCATTGCACTGCTTCATTGCTGCATTTACAAGTAATTCCATTGTTTAATCCCTAGCGTATTAATAGGAATCATGTCACCAAGGAAGGGTTTAGGTGGAAAGAAAGGAAATGGGAAAGCCACGCGGCCACCGGCCAAACGGCCCAGCGTAAGGGGTGACTCGTCCTCCGACGAGGAGGTGAACCCTGACCTGGCCACAATTTTGGCAAGATTGCAAGCGTTAGAGAAGGAGAGGGGGATTACTACAAGCATGCCAGCCCCGGCTCAGTCAGTTTCTTTGCTTACGCCGCAGAGGCAGACCAGGAAACAAAAATTGGACAATGTTCTGTCATCCATTGTACTTAGATTGGACGTGATGGAGGCTTCCTCCAGCCACTCGACCGACCTACAGGTTCAGGCACCGGGGGTGCCATGGGAGGCACAGGCCATGGCGGGACAGCATGCAGGACCCTCGTCGCTTCCTTCACCAGCAGTCCCGAACATTCCAGCACCAACACAGGGACAAGGTGAGCTGCCTACTAGCACCACGTTTACACCTGAGCAAGACATGAGTGCCTTCCCACCTTGAGGATGGTACCCATGGATCCCAGGCATGACATTCGCTAAATCTCACGTGGGTAGTTCGTTACCGGGTATGCCTCACGCTATCGCTCCGTTTCCATCCTCACCGGGGGAAGTCAGACCGGTGCAGAGTGGAAACGCCAGGGGTGACTTAGATACAACTTCATCCTTGCCATCCAATCAGGGAGCTTCGTTAGGGGCAGACAGTACTATGGTAAGTAACATCAGGGAGACACCGGGAGTACCATTAGGAAAAACACCACAGGTTCAGAGCAGGGTAACATCCGAAACAGCGGGTACTCCAGCTGGTGAGGCGTCTGCCTCACAGGTGCCGTCTGCGATAGCAGCATGTGCAGAGGCATGGCAAGGTCCTGCGGGTGCCGCTACATCAGCAATTCTACAGCATAGGGACCCTTTGGCAGGTGTGGTAAGGGAGGCTATCCCCATTGGGAACACGTCAGCTCCTTTAGGTTATCACCTATTGCCGGCGACTAGGGAAAAGATCTTAAAAGGGGAGTTCGTTGACATATTCTCATTATTATTTAGGGAATCTGAGACTGTGGATAAGGATAGAGCAGCGGAGAGGGACGCGGAGAAGCTTTGGAAGAAGCGAGTCGCCAGAACCTGGGCAAACTGGCTGCTGGGTTTCTTAATTTATATGGGCGTTGTTCAACAACGCTTCCCCGTTAAAGGCCATACCCTCACAAAATACCTCGATATCATCTATCGGGCATATAGGGAGTACGAGGGTGGGGGCGTGGTTGGCCTATGAGGAATCTTTCCGTAGAAGGGCCGCCTTTGACCGTACCCTCCAATGGGACGTCAAAGACAACGACCTATGGCTGCAATTTATGACACCAGCCAAGCCGGGTCAGGGAGACCGGGCTGACAGCGGCCACCTGCTGGAGAGGCCTCAACCCGCCACCGCTTTGAGTGGGTTGGCGGGGCAGGCGGTTCAACTCCATCCGTCCTGCTGGGAATTCAGTTCATGCGGCTTCTGTCCAAGATCCCCCTGCAGATACAGGCATGAGTGCCTTGTTTGTGGGGGCATCCACCCCGTGCATAGCTGCCCATCCGGCGAGAAGGGTAAGGGCAGTTTCCGAGGGGGATCTAACTTCAAAAAACCCAGGGGGGCTGGAGGACAACAGCCGCCTCCCAAAGGGCCCCAGTCCAGTTAGGCTCGAACCCCTTCGGCGGCTACTGGCGTGAAAGCCGGGTAAGGAGGATGCAGTGTATTTAGATGCTGGCTTTACCAATGGTTTGGGAATTCCATATAAGGGACCGAGGTTTGCTTCCATGGCAAAAAATTAGAATTCCATACAGGCAATGGAAGACGTGGTGCGGGAAAAAATCGCTAAAGAAGTTAGTTCAGGGAGGGTACTGGGCCCCTTCGATAAGCCGCCTATTTCCAACCTACGGGTGTCTCCTTTGGGCATAGTGCCAAGGAAGGCACCGGGAGAGTACAGGTTAATTCATAACCTGTCCTTCCCCAAGGGAGCGTCAGTGAATGATGCCATACTAGAGCATTTATGCTCAGTAAGATATGCTTCATTCGATTCAAGCACAATGTAGCAGATTGTCCCAGGACAAGCTGCAGACACTTCTCAACAAGCTCCGGGTTTTGATTGGCTCACACAAAGCGACACTGTTCCAATTACAGGAGATTGCTTGCCGGGTCACTGCACCGGGGAGAGCCTTCATCCGGCGCTTATGCGCAGCCATGGAGGGCCTTCACTCACCACACCATAGGGTCCATGTGTCGATGCAGATGAGATAAGATCTGCTCATGTGGGTCACATTTTAAAATAATTATAACGGTGTGTCCTCTTGGTGACACGACCTGCTTCTCGTGGTGGAAATGCAGGTCCATTCAGATGCTTCCGGTGCTCTGGGATTTGGTGTGATCTGGCAGGATCGCTGGTGTGCTGAGCGATGGCCCGCTGACTGGTTGAGTAACGGCACATGCAGGGATTTGACATTTCTAGAATTTTTTTCCAATTTTGTGGCAACGCACATTTGGGTGGCAGAAATGGCGAACTCAGTAGTTCACTTCTGGTGCGACAACCAAGCTACGGTGCAGGTGATTAACACGCTGACTTCCCATAGCCCCAGGGTGTTGGGGCTTGTCAGGGCTTTCACCTTGCATTGTTTGTCACATAACATTTGGTTCAAGGCATGGCATGTGCCGGGAATCAAGAATGATATTGCGAACGCTTTATCACGTCAGTAGGTCCAGAGGTTCCGGGAACTGGCTCCTTGGGCGCGGCCACTGCCGGAAACGATGCCAGCAATGCTATGGGTAATTGGAGGGCCGACATAGAGTAGGCCATGTGGCAGTCTGTGGCGCCTGGCTCCAGAGCAGTTTATGGCAAGACAGGTAGGCAGTTTCAGGAATTTCTGTCCACTGACAATTTTCAGGAATGCTGGCCAATTCGGGTTGACCAGATATTGCAATTCTCCGCGGTGTTGCGCAGGACCGGATTAGCTGCACGCACCATAGGGGGCAAACTGGCAGCTTTGTCATTTGTGGCTAAAATCCATGGTGTCGCGGATTCTACCACCGATGATAGAGTCAAGCGTACCATCAAGGGCTGGACTAGAATGTCGCCAAGAGCCCCGGATGCAAGGATCCCAGTGTCTCCTGAAATCCTGATGGGACTAAAGACTAGGGGTGTGCATCGGATCGGATCCGATCCACGATCCGAATCCGATCCGCCCCAAAATCGGGAAAATCCAATCCGATCCAATCCGATCCGATCAACCTCCGATCCGATCCGATCCGATCCGACGAGGTCCGATCCGGATCGGACGCCATTTTGAATGCTTTTTCCCATAGCCAAGTATTGTTTTACAAAAACGCCTATAACTTTTTCATTTTTAAAGATAGAAGGATGAAACTTGGGCACATTATACACTGGTTAGGGATAGTTATCTGTGAGAAATTTCAGAAAGATTGGTGCATGCGTTTTGTGGCAATTAATTGTTTAATAAATACCCAGAAATGCCTATAACTTTGTCATTTTTAAAGTTACAAACATGAAACTTTGCCACATTGTAGGTGGTACCTTGGGACCTATGTGTGTGAAATTTCAGAAACTTAGGTGCTTGCCTTGTGTGGCAATTAATTTTAGAAAAATGGGTAGTAGTGGGGTAAATACATTTACGCCTCCCATTTTTTTATTTTTGAAGATACAAACAGGAAACTTGGGCACATTACAGGTACCACTTGCCTTGATATGTGTGTGAAATTTCAGAAACATTGGAGCTTGCCTTGTGTGGCAATTAATTTTTGAAACAATGAGGAAAGAAACACCTATAACTTTGTCATTTTTAAAGTTACACACATGAAACTTTGCCACATTGTAGGTGGTACTTGGGACCTATGTGTGTGAAATTTCAGAAACATAGGTGCTTGCCTTGTGTGGCAATTAATTTTTTAATAAATACCCAGGAATGCCTATAACTTTGTCATTTGTAAAGTTACACACATGAAACTTTGCCACATTGTAGGCGGTACCTTGGGACCCATGTGTGTAAAATTTCAGAAACGTAGGTGCTTGTATTCTGTGGCAATTAATTTTTGAAACAATGAGGGATTCATTGGACAGCACTTGCCCATAGGGATTCATTGGACAGTACTTGCCCATAGGGATTCATTGGACAGTACTTTCCTATAGGAAATCATTGGAAAGCACTTGCCCATAGAAAATCATTGGAAAGCACTTGCCCATTGAGAAATACAGTTATGCCTCCCACTTTTTTATTTTTGAAGATACAAACAGGAAACTTGGGCACATTGTAGACTGGTTAGGGATAGTTATCTGTGAGAAATTTCAGAAAGATTGGTGCATGCGTTTTGTGGCAATTAATTTTTTAATAAATACCCAGGAATGCCTATAACTTTGTCATTTTTAAAGTTACATACATGAAACTTTGCCACATTGTAGGTGGTACCTTGCGACCTATGTGTGTGAAATTTCAAAAACGTAGGTGCTTGCCTTGTATGGCAATTAATTTTAGAAAAATGGGTAGTAGTGGGGTAAATACATTTACGCCTCCCATTTTTTTATTTTTAAAGATACAAACAGGAAACATGGGCACATTACAGGGAACACTTCACTTGATATGTGTGTAAAATTTCAGAATGATAGGTCCAGGCATGTGGTGGCTACGAATTTTTTAGATTAAAAGTTATTAACCTTTTTTACACAGAGGCTGGGGCTGTCAATTGCACCCTCCCGCCTCCCGGGAAGAAGAAGGAAACACTTTCTCTCATCTCTTTGATCCTTGCACGCTTGGCTGCAACTGAGCTAGTATCCATTACAAAAGGAGAAACAAAGTAGCACTTGGCTCGTGTCTGCTTTGATACTTTCACTCAAGCAGAACGGCTGAGCCTAGGATCACTCTCTCTCGCTGGGATCGTTACAGGAGAAATTTTCTACAGTCTTCAAAGTGGTGTGTGCAGACACCTTGCCACCACATGCCTGGACCTATCATTCTGAAATTTTACACACATATCAAGTGAAGTGTTCCCTGTAATGTGCCCATGTTTCCTGTTTGTATCTTTAAAAATAAAAAAATGGGAGGCGTAAATGTATTTACCCCACTACTACCCATTTTTCTAAAATTAATTGCCATACAAGGCAAGCACCTACGTTTTTGAAATTTTACACACATAGATCCCAAGGTACCACCTACAATGTGGCAAAGTTTCATGTATGTAACTTTAAAAATGAAAAAGTTATAGGCATTCCTGGGCATTTATTAAAAAATTAATTGCCACAAAACGCATGCACCAATCTTTCTGAAATTTCTCACAGATAACTATCCCTAACCAGTCTACAATGTGCCCAAGTTTCCTGTTTGTATCTTCAAAAATAAAAAAGTGGGAGGCATAACTGTATTTCTCAATGGGCAAGTGCTTTCCAATGATTTTCTATGGGCAAGTGCTTTCCAATGATTTCCTATAGGAAAGTACTGTCCAATGAATCCCTATGGGCAAGTGCTGTCCAATGAATCCCTCATTGTTTCAAAAATTAATTGCCACACAAGGCAAGCACCTAAGTTTCTGAAATTTCTCACAGATAGGTCCCAAGGTACCACCTACAATGTGGCAAAGTTTCATGTTTGTAACTTTAAAAATGACAAAGTTATAGGCATTTCTGGGTATTTATTAAACAATTAATTGCCACAAAACTCATGCACCAATCTTTCTGAAATTTCTCACAGATAACTATCCCTAACCAGTGTATAATGTGCCCAAGTTTCATCCTTCTATCTTTAAAAATGAAAAAGTTATAGGCGTTTTTGTAAAACAATACTTGGCTATGGGAAAAAGCATTCAAAATGGCGTCCGATCCGGATCGGACATCCGGTCCGATCCGATCCGACCATCCTCCGATCCGATCCGATCCGATCCGACCCCCCAGGTCCGATTCCGATCCGCTATCCGATCCGATCCGGGGGGTCAGTGCACATCCCTACTAAAGACAGCCTGGGTTGAGCTTTGCTCTTCCAATTATGAGGCTCCCCTCTTTCATGTGGCTGCCTTCCAATTATGAGGCTCCCCTCTTTCATGCGGCTGCCTTGACGGCAATCCCCGGAGCCTTTAGGATTTCTGAACTAGTAGCAGCTTCAAAAACCGATAGCACAGGCAGGGCGCTGCAGTGTGGGGATGTAACCTTCTCTGACTCGGGAGTCACTATTAGGTTACAACAGTCTAAAACTGACCAAAGGGGAATTGGGGTAGACATTGCCATTTTCCCCGCACCACTGACGGAATTATGCCCAGTAAAAACGTTGAGGTCATTCCTCGAAAAAAGGGGGAGTGCCTCGGGATTCCTCTTTTGTCATTTGACGGATCTACACTGACCAAGTATTGATTCTGGTCGGTGACAAAGCGGGCTTTGAAGCACTTGAGTCTCCCAGCAGATCTGTTCGGGACCCATTCCTTTCAGATAGGCGCCGCATCAACAGCGGCCAGCGCGGGTTTCTCTCCCACACAGATTCAAGCCATGGGGAGATGGCATTCCTCTGCCTTCAAGACGTACATTAGAAAGTTTCCCGGGAAGTAGTCAGTTTGTTTGTATTGCTGACATGCCCATGTTTGATTGTAGATACCTGGAGAGGGCAGATCCCAGTGAGCGTGATCATATGTGGACACAGCATGGTCTTTTGGGCCGGCCAGCGAGCGTCCTCCTCCAGCTTTGGAACTCAGCTGGGGCTGAGTCACCGTGCGTCCATTCAATGGCTGGGCAGACACGGCATGCAGTGGGAGTGTCTTCTCCCCACCTTATTTCATCAGCGTGCTTGTCGTCCCCCCCCCCCCGTGAATCCTTTTGATCCATCTAGGGGGGAACGATTTGGGCTTGCTTAAAGGCAAGGCTCTGATTCTGCAAGCGATGGCCGATTTGGAAATCATTCGGGAGCATTGGCCTAGCATGCTGATCATGCGGTCATGTCTGTTGCCCAGGCTTGCCTGGAAGAGAGGGTGAGACCCTCTGGCGTTGGAGCCCAGGCTTGCATGGAAGAGACGGTGCGACCCTCTGGCATTGGAGCCCAGGCTTGCCTGAAAGAGACGGTGTGACCCTCTGGCGTTGGAGCGTGCCCACAGGAAGGCAAACTCCAAAATGTTTAAGGAGTTATCCAAATATGGGGATGTCAGTATTCAACATCCAGACATTGTGCGTTTCCGGAGGGAGCTGTACCTTCCAGTCGGTGTACATCTTTCTGATTGCGGCAATGACTTCTATTTGGCAGATTTGCAGAAGGTTTTAAAGGTAGCGATAGAGGCCAGATTGGGGGGGGGGAATGACTAATCAAGTGGCTTGTCAGTCCCCGTGGCTGTAGGTGCAGGCATCCTTAGGGGCGTTTTCAAATGGTGAACATTCTGAGGAACCGTTGAGGTAAATGGTAAGACCTGAGGCCCACATCTGGGAGTCCCACAGCAACAGATCATGGGAATAAGGTTTACCTTTGAGGCCAACTCTACTCACACATTTGGAGCCCTGCGGCACGGGTGTTGTGACAAAGGAAGGCCTCCCAACCCCATATGGGGGAAGACCAAGGGGTGGCGAACGTGTGCTGCCACCTCGAGGTCAGAGAATTGTTCGCCCATTCCTAAGATTTGGCCTGGAAGAGGCCAAGAGAGGATGCCCGCATAGGTTTTACCCCCTTCTGCAGATCTTGAATAAAAGTGGCCCATTTTATACCCAACTTTCTTGTCTCGGCTCTTTATTTGCACCCTACACCTTGCAAGTGATTAAAAGCACATAAGACCAGTACATCATTAAAATACCAATAAAACACCAATAAAGAACCAGAAATGCCTATAACTTTTTCATTTTCAAAGTTCCACACATGAAACTTTGCCACATTGTAGGTGGTACATTGGGACCCATGCATGCAAAATTTCAGATACTTAGGAGCTTGCTTTATGTGGCAATTAAATTTAGAATAATGGGTAGCAGTGGGGTAAATACAGTTATGCCTTCAACTTTTTTATTTTTAAAGATACAAACAGGAAACTTGGGCACATTACACATAACACATTGCTTGATATGTGTGTGAAATTTCAGAAAGATAGGTCCAGGCATGTAGTGGCAAGGTATTTTTGAAACAATGAGGAAAGAAACACCTATAACTTTTTTATTTTAAAAGTTAGAAGTCTGAAAGTTGCTCACTTTGTAGATGGGTTAGGAGTAGTTATCTGTCAGAAATTGCAGAAAGTTAGGTCCATGCATTTGGTGGCTACGATTTTTTTAGATTAAAAGTTATAAAAGTTTTTCCACAGAGGCTTTGGCTGTCAATTGCACCCCCGCTCCCCCCTCCCCCTCCCTCTTTTATCTGTCAAAACTCCGTGTTGTTGTAACTTTTAATCTATAAAATTCATAGCCACCAAATGCCTGGACCTATCTTTCTGAAATTTCTGACAGATACCTACCCCTAACCCATCTACAAAGTGCCCAAGTTTCATCCTTCTATCTTTAAAAATGAAAAAGTTATAGGCATTTTTGTAACACAAAACAAGGCTATGGGGAAATGCATTCAAAATGGCGTCTGAACCAAAAATCGGACATCCGAGTTTCGGATTGGAATCGGATCGGATCAGGTCTACCCAAACTCCAATCCGATCCGGTCCACCAGGTCCGATCCCGATCCGCAATCCGATCTGATCCGGGGGGTCAGTTCACATCCCTAGTATTTATAGAGTGATTGACAATTACTAAAAAGACATCTCAAAATGATTTGCAATATAAAAATCCAAAATATGAACCAGTAAAACATCGTAAAACAGAAAATCCAAAACATGTCACATAAAACCATTCAATATTAAAAATAAATCAATAAAAAAACACACACTTTGACCCTGTTTAGGCTACACGCTAAGTCATGATGGTTAAGCATTTTGAGCTAAACATTATGGCTTAGGGTGTCATGTGACCCATGTTTTAACATGTCATTTGAACCATTCCTAACTATGGAGGCTTCATAACCACTGTTTAAAATGCTGACTAATCATCTGCTGCAAATTCAACCTGCAAATCCCCCTTCAATGAATGACATGAACCAACTAGTCAATATCAGGTGAATAGAGCTACAATTACACGTTTGTCGATGTGTATGCAGGACTGGTGATTTACATGCAATGTGTTCTTACAGCGGTTTCTGAGTAGCATCCCAGGATCCTTTTGCCTATCAAAAAGCATTCCTCTACCTTGAAGAACACAATGCTCTGGCATTATTCAGGTTTTTATGTCAATCAGTTAAGGAATCCTTAGAACTGGTGTTGATACTGCAGTTTAAGGTGGTCAGAGCAATTCATATATATTATTTCAACACTACTAAATGGATGATTGTATTGTCATCCTCATCTTATCCCAGTTTTTAGGATCACTCCCATAATTTCATCACAATGGCAGAGGTCAATCTCTCCTCATGCATGAGCAGAAAGACCTTTTGTGTGTGTGCACGGAAGGTGAGCCAATCTCTCAATCCTACTGACTGCCATTTTGGAGTGCTCAAATTGTTCAGGAGTGAGGGATATGGTGGGCTATCCCAGCTACAAATGGAACAATGTGTTAATTTCAGTTACTCTCAATCTCTAGTTTTCCAATTGCATTTATTTATTTATTTTATTGCATTTATATAATGCCCCATAGCCGAAGCTGTCTGGGCGGTTTACAAAAATTAAAAACATAGAACATTAAAAACACTGATATACAAAGTTTAAAACCATAAAGCATAAAAACAAGTTATAATTACAATATCCTTATTCAGTTCATCTTGAACTTTGAGACATTTACAAATCTCATATTCATTTCATCCTGAACTTTATTCATTAACATTTGTACATGCATTACTATTGATATGAGAGACCTACAAAACAGCACTAGATGGGTTAAATACAATCTTTATAGAAATTAGTGGTACAATTAGGCAAATAGTTTTTACAAAGCAACCATAACAATTATCAGTAAATATTCCAAATTAACCACACTCTGGTGTGTTTCCATTTTGACTCTATAAGGTCTTCATCAGGTACTCCTGTAGTCATAAAATGTTTAGAAACAATTTCCAGGAACAGATTACATTGAAAATAACAATTTCACTTCTTGAGTTGAAAAAAATCTTTCGGTGGAATATTATTTATTTATGTATTTATTTATTGACAGCCCATATCTAAATTCTCTTACAAAAGATCAAAACATTAGAAAATCAATATCAAAAGTATGAAACCATAAAAATTTAACACAGACAGCATACACAAAGACAACATACATCTAAAACCAATTCTGAGCTATAAGCGAGAACTAAAACTAGATCTGGAATTGATTAAAAACTCAACATATGCTGCTAAATGCCTTTGAAAAGATAAGAAGTCTTGACCTGGGGCCGAGAGGATAACAATGTTGGTGCCAGGCAGGCCTCGTTGGAGAGATCTTCACCCTGTGGGGATGAAGTGAGAGAGACAGCAGCAAGCAGCGAGACCAAGAAAGCCTAATCCAATTTACCTCTCACCCCCCCCCCCACGGACTAACTGACATCGTGAACTTGTGAGGAAGAAGAAGGAGCTGTTGGTTTGCCCCTCCATTAGGAGAACAGATGGGGGGAGCAGGGTCTTCCCACCAACCCTGCTGAACAGGTTCCTTAATTTATTTTTTCTTTCTCCCCTCTTCCATCCCCATCCCCATTTCCTTGTGTGCCATGTCTTTTTGAGAATGTAAGCCTGAGGGTGGGGACTGTCTTACTTACTGAGTGATTGTAAGTCGCTCTGGGAGGCTTTTTCGGATGAGGTGCAGGATGAAAAACTATAAAGAAATAAAAAATAATAATATGGGGTCACCATTGAGAAAGCCCTGTCCCTTGTTGCCATCCTCCGAGCTTCCTTCGGTGTAGGCACCCAGAGGAGGACCTTAGATATTGAAGTCAATACATGTAAAGTAGCTTCTTTTATGAATAGGCAGAGACTGGGGAAATCCCTCTGAGGTTTTTTTAGTACACCCTAAAGTACAGTCACCAAACAACCAGTAGACACAGCCACGGCTGTCTTGAGAATAACTATATATTTACTGAACATGTTATGTTGCAGGAGTATCTGATGAAGACTTTACAGAGTCAAAACAGAAACTCATAGGGGTTTATTATATTGAACTATTATTTCAAGTTGGGCCAGCTCGCCAATTTCTATTATATTTATGTATATACAAATACGTTTACATATACATATATAAAATGTTTAAATCATGCAAATTATGCAAACCACTTATAATTGGCACAAATGTCAGCCGCCATTATGCTGAAATTATGCAAATTACACTCAATTAGTACAAATTGCAGCAGACGTTTGTGGAAATTACGTATGAAATTTGCATAATGTGTGCAAATTGCTTTATACAAAACAAGAACAAAAGAACACACACACACACACACATAAAACGCAACCAGAAATCGGCAAGCTGGTGCAGCTCACTGGTAAAAAAGCCAAAGTCCAGGGAGGTGAGATGCCTAAACCTTTCCTAGCTTCGCTCCCTGAATGCATCGCTTTGACATCCTCAGTGCAAAGTTGAGGCTAAAAGCCTTTCACTTCCCGCAGCCTATACCTGAGGCTCCCTCTTACCTTGCTGGCAGCATTCACACATCTCCCTGAGACAATGGAAACTCTTAGAGAACCTACATGTCATTTTTCTCTTTTAGGACTGTGGAAGATGAACTCATTATCCTGTTCTTCCCATTTGGCCCCATTGCTAACAGCTCAAGGATTTCACAGAAGGGATGTTAAAACTCTCCGTATGGCAATGAAGTAAACTAATTAACATAGATAATTTTGCAGAGAGCTTCAGGTACGGGGAGTATATAAATGTTTAATAATAATAACAATAATAATAACATGCTACAATAACAAACAGTTCAACTCTTCACTCAATTAACATAATCATTTTAATATAATTAATAGATAGTAAGAACCATGGATGTGTGGAACCACTGGATTTGCTGTTCACTGAGTTTCTCAACTATGGTTCAGTGTGCAAGGGTCAAGAGATGAGAATCTGTGACAGGAAGATCACAATATTCCGTGGAGGCTGGCGATTCAGATTTGGTAGGACTGAAAATCCATTCTGGGTTTTTGTCAGAATCTGTTAGACCTCTAAAGTTGCTGTCCAATGTCCTGAACCTAGTTTGTGGATTGGTTTCAGCACCTTGGACAGGCCCTTTAGGGTTCTGGCTGGTCCTATCAGTAGAGCCACCAGCCTCCACTGATAGTAAACTATTATCATTAGAGTTGTGCTCAAGTGACCTCTTGAAATTCTGCACCCTTTCAGTAGAGGAATTGGGGGAACAATTTCACCAAATTTCTCCAAGGGGAGGAGACTTTCTCCAACAATTTCTCACTGGTAGGCAACACCATTGGAAAGGGTTGCAGAATAGCATCTTTATTATTTTCTTCTAAGAGTTTTTTGCACTGCCACTCCAACTGGCAAGAGCATCGACAGCGTTGTCAGCCTGTCCCCCATTTTACATCCTTCACAATGCCCCACATACCTGCCATCACTCCTGGGCATTGAAGGGAGGAAATGCAGCCACCACAAATAATAATCATGAAGAATATGTGGAGAAAATCTCAGGAATTTCATTCGCCATGGAAGGGGCTTCCAATTTTCTGTCTCATTCTCAGGGCAGTGTTTTTGACCTTAACAAATCACTGTGAAATGACTGAGGTTACTGTCTATATTTTTCTTTCTATGACACATCTCACCATTGTTCAATAGTCTCCCAGGCTGCCTGCATTTCCTGATCGGAAATCGTCCTATGGGAGGAATAACTTTAAGATGTCTTCCCCTGGGTGGGAAGTTCAGGAAGTGCGGGAAGCCAAGGAGGTTACAGGCTGTCGGAAAAGTGTCTGATTAGTGGAAGACAGGACACTCTCACACACTCCTCAGCCATCTTATCAGAACTGTAAACACAGGGAAACTGAACCCAGCCCATGAGAATTTCTCCAAAATTTCTTCACTTTCGAATTTCTTTTCGAAAGCAATGTCTTTTCTATCAACGTGAATGAGAATGGCCAACATTTTCATGGGAGACATTTTCAGGAGAACACTGAATATCACAACAGAGAGTGCTTACTTTGCTCACTGGGAATTTCTGGAGGTAGAATTAGGAACCTCTTTGTGGCCACGGACCCCAATTGGTGATTTATCGGGCATTTATCGAAGCCAAGGGTGCAAAACGTGTGAGCTGTGCACTAGAGAGAGCTTCCCCCCAAGCCATTTCCGGTGGCCCGCCAGACATCCCCCTCCAAATCTGCAGCTGCAAAAATTGTGATGGCACTGCCTGGCCTTTCTCTAGCTATGACTTGAACTGGCAAGGGAAACTCTTCCCTTATCTCTCTGATCTCTCATCAGAAATTGGAGCTCAGGAAAATATTTCCTTCCAAGCACTAGCGAGAAAAGCCCCAGGTCTTTCTGTAATTCTCTGAGAGTTTGGAGAATAGGGTTTCCCTTGTTAGTGATAGCACAAGCAAGAGAAACCCACAGATTTCAAATACAAATTTAAAACAGGACCGTTAAAAGACTAAAACTATATTTAAAAAGTTAAAGTACCATGAAAATAAAAAAGGTCCTCATCTGGAATGTAAGATAAGTATATTCATATCTGTACATGTTACGTTTCGACATTGCCCACTACCTGATATACTCCTCATTGCTTGGGCCCCCTAAAATATATGGCTGTGAGGGGGAAATCTGAAAATAGTAGGCTGATACTAGGCCTGTGAGTTGCCTTGTTAATTTGTTTCTTTTTTTCCTCTCTCACCCACACGACAACCCTGCAAGGTAGGCTAATTCTGGGTCTTTGAGGTAACTTTAAAATTAATTAAATTTATTTCTTCTTCTCTCTCTTTCTCTCTCTCTACCACACCCACACCCCAAGCTCTGGCTAATCCTGCTGGGACAGCCTCAGCCTGAGCTTCTCACCCAGCCTGTACTGATTGGCCAGGGGTGGGCCAAACAATTCTCCCTTCACTGGGGCTGTCTCTGGGCATATGCAGAGTGTACCCCTTCCCCCTCCCTCTTAGGGGTGAAGGCTGAGTGCTTGCCCCCTCTTATTCTGAGAAAACATCGATATCAGGACAGGGTGCCTCTGAGCATGTTCAGCCTCTCAAAGAAACGATGTTGTATTTAGTTAGAATTTTAAAACCACACAGAGCAGGCAGGAGGAGGCACTGCAAATGGACACAACCCATTTATGTGGGTTGTTTCCTTTTATGTGGAAGTAGGTTGACTGCTCAAGACCAACCTTGGGAGTCAGGTAGAAAAATACATGCAGCGACCACCGCTCACACACTCACAATGGCAGCCGAAGGCCAGTAAGTCTGGCCTCCAAACCAAATCATGCTCGGAGTTCCACCCAAGGCATGCTGGGAGTTGTAGGAATAATATTTCCTTTTTATAAATTTCTTTTAAAATAAAAGCCAAAATTTTAGATTTTTTCTGGTACACTGTTCAACCAGTCCTATCAGTGTGCCAAATTTCAAGTTTCCAACTCATCTGGAAGTTGGTAAACATTTCTGGACATACATCACACACACATAATTTCCACTTTATAGGTAGAGATTCACTGAAGCTCCCTGGGTGGCACATATTCAAGGATTAAAAAATAATAATCAGGGTTTGCATATTACAGAAAATGGCACAGAGAATTATTAAAACAATGTTGTTTTGAATCTGGAGTGCACAGTGGTGAATAAGATCAGATTACACCTATGCATGATGTCCCTGTCCTGCCCATTATGGAAAATGGTTGTGAACTTTCTTCCCATTATTTATTTGTTTATTTACTTATTTAACTATTACATTTCTATACCCCAACTCAATCCAGAGGGAGAGGTGGGTAATAAATAAATATATTATTATTCTCATTACCACCTAATAGCCCAACCTCTACTAATTGTTATTAATACTAGTCTGTCCATGTGTTTGGAAAGGAGATATATGAAATAGCCTGAAAGAGACTTCGGTCCCCCCTTTCAGGCACTACTAAACAAATCCCATCATTTTTTGAGGAAAACCTTCTTTTGAATTTTTGTATGTGGGCCATGCCAATGATCAGGATTTCAGGATTTAGTATTGCACTGTGTCCCCCTTCAGGCTGACATTAACAGGCTTGTTGGTGTTTGCTCCCTCATGGAATCTTTTAATAATCTGTCAATCAACAGGGAGTAGATTATCTATTAAATCCCTTCCATCTCTATCATTTGATGATTGCGCCGAAAGGAACAGAGGAGAGCTGAAGTCAGATCTGATGGGGGGAAGGAAGAGCTAAAATGTTTACTACTGAATGAGCCGCTCAGGAACCAAAAGCTGAATAATGAATTATCTCCATTTTGAATTCTTCAAATCACTATAATTTGTTTGACTGTGCTCGAAGCCCCAAAGATTTCCAGGAGGCAGCATAAAATAATCAATAAGGAAGCCTGACAGTGGGTATAAATGAACTTCTGAGCCATCAAGCACTGAAATATTGAAAAGAGTGAGGCAGGATTCTGTCATTCATGTTCTAACATCCCCCCTCCCCTTTTTCATCTTCACATCGACACTTGATATTGGAGTTTTTCCTATCCCAGCTAGAACTCGAGATATCCAGTTTAATCAGCTTGTGACTCTGGATGAACAATGGAATATATGTGGCTAGAGACAAAAGTTGTCAGAAGGATGCTAAGGCTACTCGTGTGCCAGCTTCTGCTACCGAACATGTTCTTCAATGTAGCTGCAATGCAATGCTCCATGAATGCTCCTTTCCCCGTTCCACATGAGTGGCATCAGCCAGGTGACCTCCTCATTGGTGGGATTTCTTCTCAGATCACTTACTCTATGGATGAAATAATATTCAAAGAGCATCCTTCCAAGAAGCTGTTTAGCATTCTAGAGTAAGGAATTGTTTCCCTCCCCACCCCAATCACTTCTATATCTCTACAACATGTATAGACTTTGTTTCCCCTTGCACAGAAGACTTCCCAATTTGGAAAGTGACATGAGGGTGGGGAGAGTGACTGTACTTTTGCTTTAAATTGCATGACAATAGACGTGTACAACCCCTGTTCAGAACACCCACTGGAGATAACATGGGGGGACAGGATGGTCATTTAAAAGTAACATTTCCAAAAGTCAGTTTTATCATGAATCATGAAACTTACAAGAACGTGGGAAATCTGAACAACCCACAACAACTTTGCAAACAAGGGGGCAGGAGTAGGGGAAAGGTACCTGTGCTGAGTCAGGAATGGACAATGAGATGAAAGTTTTGATGATTGTTAACCAGCCTATAGCTATAAAATTAAGACAAGCCAACCCACACCTCTGTTTTGCATCTCTGTGGTGGTTGTGATTTAATGGAAAACAGAAAGGGCTGCTCGACTGCCCCTGGAATGATGAGTCCCTCACCCACAAGAAATGGTTGGAGAATTTGTTCCTCCTCTGGATAAATTCAATGAAATATCCCCCTTAATTTCTCTGCCCCAATGTAGGGTGTAGAAACCCTAGAGGTCATTTGTGCATAACTCTAAAAAAAAGATATTCTCTCACAATATTTTGTTTAAAGCACCATTTTTTTAATGTCACGTTCACTTAAACTGCTTTTAAGGACTATGATTCCCCGAATTAACTTAGGAAGGATAGTGGGAGACAAAGTGCAATTTGGTTTAAAAAAAATTGTACTGAATAGGCGGAAGGTAGTGTAGTTGCACAAATATCTCCTTCAGCCCATTAACACTTCTGTTTAGGCATGAAGCTATGGATACAGGGAATGTGAAAGATATGAATTTGCAGATGCTTAGTAGAAAGAGGTAATGATTCTTTTCATTGTTTTTTACTTCTCCTCCAAAGCCTGTTTTTCTGCATATGAAGTAGTGATGCACGATAAGGAACATGTTTGTTGCCTTTATTAATTTAGAAGGGGGGGGACGTTCCTCAATGAAAAATTGAAGAACAAATAACCTAAACTACAAAGCTCAGAGTGGGACAAAACATTTTCTCCCAGTTTGTATAGCTGTTTTCCCAATATAGTAACAATAACAACAGCATTCTGGAATAGAAAAGGGGAGAAAAAAGGAAGGGAAGAAGAAAAAAATTCCCCTCCTGCCCCTTAGAGATGATAATAGATATGTGAAATTACTGGGTGGAACAAAACTGATAGTATCCTGATGCCTTATTTGGGCTAAAGAATCAAGTGTTTACAGGATCATAAAAAACAGTAATGAGGAATAATAATAATAATATATTTATTTATCACCCGCCTCTCCCAACGGATCGAGGCGGGGAACAACACCAAACACAAAATACAAAAACTGATTAAAAGCAGATAAAACCAGTACATCATTAAAATATCAATAAAACCAATAAAACACTTTAAAATTCATCTCGGTAGGCCTGCCGGAAGAGATCAGTCTTTATAGATCTTTTAAATTCCTGCAGACTAGTAAGTTGGCGAATCTCTCCCAGCAGGTCATTCCACAATCTGGGAGCGGCAGAAGAAAAGGTCCTCTGGGTAACAGTTGTCAGTCTAGTTCTTGTTCACTGTAGTAAATTCTTCCCAGAGGACCTGAGCGTGCAGGGCGGATTGTACGGGAGAAGGCGATCCCGTAGGTAACCTGGACCCAAACCATGTAGGGCTTTAAAGGTAATAACCAACACTTTGTACTTTGCCCGGAAACTGATTGGCAGCCAGTGAAGAGATCTTAAAACTGGTGTAATGTGGTCACCCCTAGATGTACTAGTGACCAACCTGGCTGCCATATTTTGAACTAGTTGAAGTTTCCGGACTAGGCACAGAGGTAGCCCTATGTACAGCGCATTGCAGAAGTCGAGCCTCGAAGTTACCAGCGCATGCACTACTGATTTCAGGTCTTCCAACTCTAGGAAGGGGCTCAGCTGGCGTATCAGCCGAAGCTGATAGTAGGCACTCCTGGCAGTTGCATCTATCTGAGCTGTCATTTGGAGCGACGGATCCAGGAGCACCCCCAAGCTGCAAACACAGTCTTTCAGGGGGAGTGTAACCCCATCCAGAACTGGTTGACACACCTCCAACCCCAGGTTGTGGCCCTTGACAGTAAGCACCTCCGTCTTGTCTGGATTCAGCTTCAGTTTGTTTTTCCTCATCCAGCCCATTACCACCTCCAAGCATTCATTCAGAGGAGACACACTATCCTTAGCTGATGCTGTTGTCGAAGGCATAGAGAAATATATTTGGGTGTCATCAGCATACTGATAGCACCCCTAAACCAAAGGAATTCACTCTATTTACAGTGTGACAACAAAATTTTACCAGCACATCCTAGCCTTGGCATTTGCTGTGAATGAGATCAATGCAAATCTCCAGATCTTGCCCAATATCACACTTGGATTTCAGATCCTTGACAGCTATTACAATGCACAGATGACCTATCGTGCCACTCTAGACCTACTGTTCAAATCACATCGATTTGTCCCCAACTACAAATGTGACACCCAGAAAAATCTCATAGGCATTGTTGGAGGACTTGGCTATGATACGACTTCTTATATTGAAGATATTTTAAGTCTCTACGAAATTCCACAGGTAGGACCTTTTGATGGGTGGTGGAGGTGGTGGTGGTGTTTAGCTTGAGCAAGGCTGTTGAGCCAACTTTTTCTAGACCATGCCAAGGGGCATTTTGCAGAATATTAAATGCAGAAACAAGCATGCACATGACAATATTCCCATCCATCTCTAAAACATTCAATTTCCATTTAGCTCACATATGGGTCAAGCGCCCCAGGAGGGAGAGACATGATACAAATTCACTCATTTTACCCCATGGTCCCAAATGAAGAGAGTCAGTACACTGGGATTATCCGGTTGCTCCAGTATTTTGGATGGACGTGGGTTGGGATCCTTATTGCTGATAATGACAGCGGAGAGCATTTTTTGCAGGTTCTGGAGCCATTGCTTTCCAAAAATGGAATCTGTTCAACCTTCACACAAACAATCCCACAGTTGCCTCAATTGGATAACATGGCTGAAGTAAGTGATATACTCTCGGGAATTTATGAAACATTCACATATAATGATGCCATTACATGTATCATTTATGGAGATTCACTGATGATTACATGGCTAGGGGCTCTTATGTTTCTACAAGGTCCCGGAAAAGAGGAAAATAGAGCATTTAGAAAGGTGTGGATTACAACAACCCAGATTGATTTCACGTTGAAGGGCTTTCAAAGAGGTTGGGATCTTCAGTTGTTCCAAGGTGCCATTTCTTTTACAATTCACTCAAAGGATCTTTCAGGGTTCAAAGAATTTTTGAGTATTAAAACATCTCACTGGACTCAAGCAAATGGTTTTCTCAAAGACTTCTGGGAGCAAGCCTTTGACTGTTCATTTCCAGATGTGGAAGTAACAATAGATGTCAATGAAAGATGTACGGGAGAGGAGCGTCTGGAAAGTCTTCCTGAACCTCATTTCGAAATGGCCATGACTGGCCACAGCTACAGTATCTATAATGCTGTCTATGCTCTAGCCCATGCATTGCATGCTCTGTTCTCATCCAGATCCATCCGCAGTGCAAATAGGAATGGTAGAACTGTTGATCTTCAATCTTTGCAGCTGTGGCAGGTAATGTATCCACCACAAAACCTTACATCTGGTTTGAGTTCCTGGATGTGCACCTCTTCCTTTAATTTTATAATTAAATAGCACATTCTTGATTGGGGGAAATGCAGTTGTTTTAAAAGTGCACACCCAAAATGTGAATCCCCCCACAAAGGCCAATGGTTGAAAATGGAGGTGGGAGGGGGAGGAGTGTTTGCTCAACAAATGTACAATGTTGAAAGTGAACCAAAACTTGCGATATCTGGTAGGCATTTCCTAAGAATTGTGTTCCTCCTCCCATTCATGTTCAGGATTGTCAACGGACATGTTCGCACGATTAGGGAACAGGAATGGAATTCTCGTACATCCCTATTCCTCCGCAACTGACGTTGTACATCCTATTCACTGACAATGCTTTGTGGGTATCATATTCTTTCCTGCCAGAACTGCCCAGAACTTCTGTGCCCAGCTGAGACAGGACACAGGAGAGCCACTGTCCAGTGAAATTTAAGTTAGCTATACCATTGTTCTTCACACAGGTCCCTGTGCCTGTTGCCAGATACATTATTAGGGATTAGAAAATGCTGCCTCCTTGCAGGATCAGCCCCATGCACTTGCACTGTATCCACAAGGCCTCTTGTCATCCCAGCATGACTAGAAACCAAAGAGGGCAGGGCTCCTGCAGATTTAACTTTTGTGATGAACAGGGAATTTCACCAGGTGCTGCCTGTGTACAAATCACTCATGCAGAAATTCCCTTTTCTAGAAAACTGTTAAAGATGCAGGAGCCCTGTCCTCCTTTTCATATGGCCATCATACTGGTACATAAAGACATGGGTATCGGGAGGGGGGGCAGGCTCACCAGCAACGGGGATGCTACTACTTCAAGGGTGAAAAAGGGTATGGGAAGTCCAGCCTGTTGTACAAAGTTGAAGAGGGGAGGAATTGCTTGTATGTCTGCCTGCTGCTCGTTCAAAAGACCATAGTTGCTTGCTTACAACTTGCCCAATACAACTCTGTCCTGTTCCTTAGGCTAGACCTACTGCTTTATAGCAAGATTGAAGTGCACTGACAACTGTTGGAGCACAGTCCACATTCCTTATATCCCTTTCATATTGTTATTTCCAGTTTTTTTATTCCATATTCACAATGATTTGACATAAGGTGTAGATCTGGCCCTGGTCTTTCAGGCCCATATCCAGATGGAGAGAGTGGAGTGCCTTGGAGCAGCTAACATTTACTTGGCCAGCTATTCCATCCACTTCACTCCAGTCTTAAGCTCCTTCACTGGCTCCCTCTCGCCATCAGGATACAGCACAAGATCCTTATTCTAACCTTTAAAACACTACATAATTTAGCCCCTTCTTATCTTTCTTCTCTTACCTCCGATCATTCCACTATCAGGGATCTCTGCTCTCAAATATCATGCTCCTGACCTGTCCGAGAGGTGTGTCTTCTCTTGCTCGGATCCAGCCATTTTCTCTAGCTGCTCCATCTTTCCAGAACTGCCTTCCTGAGCATTTGTGGACTGCTTCATCCATCTCAGTTGTTAAGGCTTAGTTGACGACTTTTCTATTACCTAAGGCCTTTGGTTCCTCTCCTTGAAAAACGGATTCCAGTTTTGTCCCTTCTTTACCTTTTTTTTTTAAACTTAATTTTTAAAATGTATTAAAATTTTATTTCACATTTCTAGATAGCAAGCCATTTGGGCAAGGAATTATTTTAATTGCTTTGTTCTTTGTATAACACCATGTACATTTATGGTGCTTTATAATTACTACTTTTACTATTACTACTACTAATAACAATAAATCTTGCCCCCACATGGTCCTGGTCCTGGTTAGGGAAGCCTATTGGTGGAAAATCTGGCACTTTGGGGGTTCATCAGATTTTCATGTTGCACATGCCTTAACTTGTATTTGTGACCCAAGCCACAGGTTTCCCACAAATTCTAGAGATGTTTTCCTTTGATATTGTTCTCATTGTCTTCTCCAAAATTTGTGCAAATTTTATGGATGACTATAAGCTAACTTGATTGACTCATCCCCCTTGGGATACAATCTATAGAAAGAAAGAAAGTCTGGGTGTTCATGTTTGTGTCATGCAATACTGTAACCTGTACTGGTACGGAAAGATCAAATCTCTGATATGTTGTTATCTCCCATTCTCTTCCTCTTTTTTCAATTCCCATTGCTCCTCTTTTTCTCTTTCCATTAGCTTCATCCATTTCTTCAAGGAACCTCATTTAACAACTCAGCTGGAGAAATGGTGTCCTTTAATGACAAACGGGAAACGGAAGGTGGATTTGACATCATTAATTTAGTCACTTTCCCCAATGTCTCCTTCCAGAAAGTGAAAGTTGGAAAAGTTGATCCCAATGAACCCGAAGGAAAAGAATTCAGCATTGATGGAGATATGATTGTCTGGCACAGAGGGTTTAACCAGGTATGGATCTGGGGTTTTTCGTGAAAGAGCCTCCCTTCTCGAAATGGGCCCTCCGGTTGCATGAAATTTCCTTGGCTGTCTACCATGGGACCATGTCAATATGTCAGACTCCCAGAAAGCACACACAGGGCCCTGAGCAAGATGCTCTTTGACCAGCTGTACAACCCTGCCTTATGTTCTCATTTCTTCCTTCAAGTCCGCCCTCTCTCCTCAATACTTATGAGGCAGCAGGAAGAGAATGGATGGGTTTATTTTCCTATCTGTATTACAACTTAACATGAAGAATGAAAGCTGTCTGGGGGAAGCCAAAGGTTTGGGAGAAGCTGTCAGCTATAAAAGTAAGATTTTGCTCATGAGAACTTGAAGAAAACAGGGACAGTCTACCTAGTAATGGTTAGCTGCACATGTTTAATCCTGGTTATTTCCTTTCCTTTCTGCTTTTATGGTTTTGTTATATGTATATGTGTCCTAACTATTCTGATATCAAAACCTCTTTCCTAATACAACTACTGCATTATTAGTAAAATTAACATTTTGTTATTTCACATTTATGGTGTCTTTACACTGTTGGTTTCCCCATCCCGTGCCTTGAAGCCCTAACCAACAATATGTAAAAAGTATCTATAAGATATCTAGAGATTTTTAAAACTGTTCACTGGAAACAGCTGGGAAAAATAAAGAAATACATTTGGTGGCATTGGAAAGGGCAGACGAAAGGGATGGCAGACAGGAGTCGGACATTCTACTTTTCCTGGTCTCAGTTTCTCAAGGATAAGGGCAAACAAAGGTCATTAAAAGAACATAAAAGTTGCAAAAATGCAAGTCTTTTACCCTAAGTTCACCTAGATGTCTTCAGGTTGTATCTTTCTGCTCTTTCCTTATTCTCTGGTCTTTCTCTGGCTCTCCTCTGGCTGGCTTTCTCACTTTTGTGGGCTATCCTGTTCCTACAAAACAGAAAGTACTGCTTCTACTTTGAAGTAATGAAACTTAATTGAAAAAGGGAATTTAATCAGGGAATGAAACTTAACTGGAAAAATGAAATTCCTCGACTCAGGGAAAGACCCTCCCAACAGAAAATCCTGAGGTGTCTAAAGCCTGGCCTTTTTAATTTGCCTCTGTAGCCAGGTCTCAAATCTTCACCCTCATACACCCAGTTCTCATACATCCCATGATTTCCCCCCAGGCTGCAGGTCCCCAAACAGTGTGCTGTAGTCCAAACACAGTGGTGATACTGCCTAGCATTTTTAACTTCTGGGTGCAATATTGAAGTCCTGAAAATCTCCATTTCTATTTTGGGGACAATATTGCATTTCAATATAACAACGTCACATTCTCTCATACATTTGCTGAATAAATGAAAGATGAAGAACATACTATAGTTTCAGAATATATATATATATATATATATATATATATATATATATATATTTGCAATTCTTTCCATGCTTATGGGCAGGTGCCTCCCCTTTCTGTGTGCAATGAATGCTGTCAGCCTGGGAATCAGAAGAAAAGGAAGGAAGGAGAGAAGTTTTGCTGCTATGATTGTGATCCGTGCCCAGATGGCAAGATTTCAAATGAGACAGGTGAAGCAGCACTTCATTTTGTCAAATAATAATGATAATAACAATAACAATAATAATAATAATAATAATAATAATAAACAAATATCAGTTTAATTAAAGTCCGTGTTTCAGATGACAATTTCCAAGTGATAAAGTGATATGATATAGACATAGGACATGTATGCATGGTGAAATCTGAGCAATTGCTTTAGAACAGCTCATGTGGTGAATCTGCACTGTGAGAGGACCTCTTTCTGTTTCCTTTTCTTAGATATGGATGACTGCTTTGACTGCCCAGAGGCTCAATATCCAAGCAAAAACAACAATGGGTGCATCCAGAAAATTATAATATTTTTGTCATATCAAGAACCTTTGGGAATCAGCTTATCCTCTATTGCTGTTTCATTTTCCCTGATCACAGCAGTAGTGTTAGGAACTTTTTTAAGACACAAAGAGAGCCCCATTGTGAAAGCCAACAACCGGGGTCTCACCTACACGGTCCTCATCTCTCTCCTGCTCTGCTTCCTATCCTCTTTGCTCTTCTTCGGCCATCCTGGGAAAGTGACCTGTCTCATCCGACAAGCAGCTTTTGGCATCATCTTTTCAGTGGCCATTTCTTCGGTCCTTGCAAAAACCACCATAGTTTGTCTCGCCTTCGTAGCCACGAAACCTGGTTCTAGGATGAAGAAATGGCTGGGGACAAGACTGGCTCATTCCATAGTCATTTCCTGTTCTCTGGTTCAAGTAAGCCTTTGCGTTGTGTGGTTGGCCACTTCTCCCCCATTCCCTGATTTAGACATGCGTTCAGAAACTGAAGTTATCATTGTGCAATGTAATGAAGGGTCGGTTGCCATGTTTTATTCCGTCCTGAGCTACATGGGGCTCTTGGCCATCACCAGCTTCATTGTGGCCTTCGTAGCCCGCAAATTACCAGATAGTTTTAATGAAGCCAAGTTTATTACATTCAGCATGTTGGTCTTTTGCAGTGTGTGGGTGTCCTTTGTTCCAACCTACCTGACCACAAGAGGAAAAGGCATGGTGGCTGTGGAGATCTTCTCCATCTTGTCCTCCAGTGCTGGTTTACTGGTTTGTATCTTTTCCCCTAAATGCTACATAATTATGCTGAGGCCTGAGTTGAACAGCAAGGAACATCTCATAAGGAAATAGGATTGAGAGTTTGCCTGGTCTTCCCCCACTCCCCTATTACAATGTAGAATAAGGGTTGTTGAAGAAAGTTGTTACAGATTTAAAGATAGATATTTACATAAAAGTATTCTCTTGGTGCGCAATTATGTGCTTATTGTAATTTTACTGCCATGGAATCTACCTTAAAAAAATTTGAGAAATGTTCTTGGTCCTCCAAGCTGTGTGCCTAATGTACTTTTACATTCAGAGACAGGGAAAATCTCCATTGAATCCCGTGCCTGGAGATTGAAGCTAAATCTTTGGATAAAAAATATATTTCCACCTCAAGGCTTGGTATCTTTGACCTTGACCGATGGATTCCAGTATAAATGGAAAAGGGCTGTTGACGGGAAACTGTGCAATTTGGGTCTGTCATGAAATGCCATTTTGGCTTTAGGTTTGTGAAAAGCCAAAGAGGGTATATGCCAGCATTTTGGGAACATTGAGCTACAACAGCTTATATGAGCAGCAACCCCAGATCCTGAATTTAGAGATAAGGGTCTGGCTTTTTTTTATCTGCAACCTATTTAACTCTTTTAACTATCCCCAAATACAGGAAAGTGTTTACGCTGGCGAAGTTTAATATTCTTCCCTCTGCATTTTTGGAGGGTAAATACAATAATACTCCATACTCTGAGCCCCTAAGTCCCTGTAAAGCTGGAATGATAGAAAATGTGGGCCATGTATTGTTGTACTGTTCTTTTTATTGTGATTTTTGGCATATCTTTATTACTCCTATTTTACAAGGAATACCTGGGAGATCACATGTGTTCTATATAGATTATCTTCTGGCC
Organism: Anniella stebbinsi; assembly: GCA_029215795.1. Taxonomy (NCBI): domain Eukaryota; kingdom Metazoa; phylum Chordata; class Lepidosauria; order Squamata; family Anniellidae; genus Anniella; species Anniella stebbinsi. The sequence goes on along the minus strand of JARDYH010000008.1, from coordinate 7,619,227 downwards.
GATCAGAATTCTCAGATAACTTTTAAGGTGGCTAGATTTTGTGCTGCTGCAATTGCCTATCATCGTGGGATGATAACATCTGATTGTTTTAAATGTTTTAATTTCTTAAAATGTGGGGGATATGCATAATGTATATGCAATGAATGGACTGTTTATGTACCACTATACTTATAGTCCCATACTATTTTGTTGGCTTTGGGAATACTATATGCACCTGTAGTGTTGTTTTGTTTCTGCTGCACTTGTGACCATAATAAATATTGATTGATTGAAAAAATTATCCTCATGTCTCCCCACAGAGTTTCTCTTCTTGCTCTCTGTCAGCCCCACTGACTGCAGCAAGAAACTATTGCTTGGCTGGGGGCAATGTGCTATCTCAAAGGTGGACAACTTATTTCACTCCAGATGTTCTTCCCTACAACTCCATTCAGCCCTAGCCAACACAAGGAACAGTGGAACTAAAGGACTTGTAGTCCAGAACATCTGGAGATACTGAAACTGACCACCCAAGTGCTTGCTCATGAGCACAAAATAGTAGCTCCCATGATACAGAAAGGCAAATGGGGACAATTGAAAGAGATTGGTATTTTTGTTTCAATTCAGGCATCCAAGAGAAGCTCTGAGTGCTTCATAGTCATAAGAGGAGGTACTCATTACATAATCAGTTATTTACCTGATTGTGAATCCACATACCCACATACTTAAATGGGGCTATTGTTGACATTTGTAGAGAGAGAAAAATCTTTCATCTCCTTAATTTCTGCTTACAACTCTGCTTCAGGCCGTCATGTTCAGTGTGGGATGGTCAGGATCTAGTCAATGCATGACATGGATCCTCCACACTGACCCTTACAAGATAGTATCACTAAATATTGTTTTATTTAATGTATTTATAGAGTGATTGACAATTACTAAAAAGACATCTCAAAACGATTTGCAACATAAAAATCCAAAATCCAAAACATGAACCAGTAAAACATTGTAAAACAGAAAATCCAAAACATGTCACATAAAACTATTCAAAATTAAAAATAAATCAATTACCAAAAAACATACTTTGACCCTGTTAAGGCAACAAGCTAAGTTATGATGGTTAAGCATTAAACATTGGCTCAATTCGGACGACACAATAAGCAACTGGGGAGGGGGGAAACAATCGTCACTTGTTTTGACTATTGTGTCATCCGAATGCTGCCATAGTCAACTCAGTGCTGATCCTAATCCACACTACAGTTGATTATTTATTACCATATTTTGTGGGGAGTACCCCCTAGTTGAACAACTGTAAAGTTGATTATTACCCCACCATTGACTATCGTGTCATCCGAATTGAGCCATAATGGCTTAGGGTGTCATGTGACCCATGTTTTAACATGTCGTTTGAACCATTCCTAACTATGGCGGTTACATAACCACTATTTAAAATGCTCATCTGCTGCAAATTCAACCTGCAAACTAGGGGTGTGCACGGACCCCCCGGATCGGATCGGGACCCGGATCGGGACCTCCAATTTTGTCCCGGACCGGTTCGGACAAAATCGGAGGCCCCCCGGACCGGATCGAGTCCGATCCCGATCCAAAAATCGGAAATTTTTGGATCGGCCGCCATTTTTTTCCCCATAGACTTGCATTGCAATGCAAGTCTATGAGGAAAAAATGGCGGCGGGTGGGTAAGGGGGGGCCTAACTCCCTCCCCCCCCCGGGGCCGTCCGCTGTGGACGGCCCCGGCAGGTAAACCCCCTCCCCCGCGCTCCCTACCCCCCCTGGGGCCGCCTGCTTCCATCCGCTGGCGCCCGCGGGCGCCAGCGGATAGAAGCGGACGGCTCCGGGGGGGGGGTAAGCCCCCTTCCCCGCCACTTACCTTCTCGGCACGTCCGGCGCCGGTGGCTACTACCAGCGGGCTCCGTGGCCTACTCTCGAGTAGCGCGCCGGGTGATGACATCACCCGGCGCGCCACCCTGGAGCAGGCCGCGGAGCCTGCTGGTAGTAGTAGGCGCCGGCGCCGGACGGGAGCCGCCGGGCCGGGCAGGTAAGGGCCCCCCTCCCCCCTCCCCCCTCCGCGCGCCCCCTCCTCCCCCCTCCCCCCTCCGCGCGCCCCCTCCTCCCCTCCACGCACCCCCTCCTTACCTTTCCGGCCCGGCGGCTCCCGTCCGGCGCCGGCGCCTACTACTTCCAGCAGGCTCCGCGGCCTGCTCTAGAGTAGTGCGCCGGGTGATGACATCACCCGGCGCGCCATCCTAGAGCAGGCCGCGGAGCCTGCTGGGAATAGTAGGCGCCGGCGCCGGACGGGAGCCGCCGGGCCGGAAAGGTAAGGGCCCCCCTCCCCCCTCCGCGCGCCCCCTCCTCCCCTCCACGCACCCCCTCCTTACCTTTCCGGCCCGGCGGCTCCCGTCCGGCGCCGGCGCCTACTACTTCCAGCAGGCTCCGCGGCCTGCTCTAGAGTAGCGCGCCGGGTGATGACATCACCCGGCGCGCCATCCTAGAGCAGGCCGCGGAGCCTGCTGGGAATAGTAGGCGCCGGCGCCGGACGGGAGCCGCCGGGCCGGAAAGGTAAGGGCCCCCCTCCCCCCTCCGCGCGCCCCCTCCTCCCCTCCACGCACCCCCTCCTTACCTTTCCGGCCCGGCGGCTCCCGTCCGGCGCCGGCGCCTACTACTACCAGCAGGCTCCGCGGCCTGCTCTAGAGTAGCGCGCCGGGTGATGACATCACCCGGCGCGCCACCCTAGAGCAGGCCGCGGAGCCTGCTGGGAATAGTAGGCGCCGGCGCCGGACGGGAGCCGCCGGGCCGGAAAGGTAAGGGCCCCCCTCCCCCCTCCCCCCTCCGCGCGCCCCCTCCTCCCCTCCACGCACCCCCTCCTTACCTTCCCGGCCCGGTGGCTCCCGTCCGGCGCCGGCGCCTACTACTACCAGCAGGCTCCGCGGCCTGCTCTAGAGTAGCGCGCCGGGTGATGACATCACCCGGCGCGCCACCCTAGAGCAGGCCGCGGAGCCTGCTAGTAGTAGTAGGCGCCGGCGCCGGACGGGAGCCACCGGGCCGAGAAGGTAAGTGCCCCCCTCCTCCCCCCCCCCCCGCTGTCCACTTTCATCGGCGGGCGCCCGCTGGCGCCCGCCAATGGAAGCGGCGGTGGGCGCCAGTGGGCGCCCGCCGATCCGCCGATCCGCCGAACCGGTTCGGAGCTTTTTCGGACCGGTTCGGATTGGATCGGCCGATCCAGCTGCGGGATCGGAAATCGGATAATTTATCCGATTTCCCACTGGACCGGACTCGGATCGTGGATCGGGTCCGATCCAGTGCACATCCCTACTGCAAACCCCCCTCCAATGAATGACGTGAACCAACTTGTCAATATCATGGGAGTAGAGCTACAATTACACATGATTGTTGATCTGTATGTAAGAACCATGATTTATATGTAATTTCTTCTCACAGTGGCTTCTAGGTAGCATCCCGGAATCCTTTTGCCTATCAAAACACATTCCTCTACCTGGAAGTATACAATGCTGTGACATTATTCAGGTTTCGTTTTTATCAATCAGTTAAGGAACTCTGAGAACTAATGTTGATACTGCAGTTTAAGGTGGTCAGAGCAATTCATACATATTATTTCAACACCACTAAATTGATTATTGTATTATCATCTCAGTCTTATAACAGTTTTAAGGAGCAGTCCTGTAATTTCATCACAATGGCAGAGGTCAATCACCCATCTTGCAAAAGCAAAAGGACCTTTTGTATGTGTGCAAAGATGGTGAGCCAATCTCTCACCCCTACTGACTGTCATTTTGGAGTGTCCAAATTGTTCGGGAGTGTGGGATATGGTGGGCTATCCTTAGGAGATAATCTCAGAGAGGAGTGCAGAAAAAGCATGGATCCCAGCTACGAATGGAACAGTCTGTCATTTTCAATTACTCTTTATCTCTCATTTTTTCCAGTTGTATATTCAGTTCATCTTAAATGTTGAGACATGTACAAATCTCAAATTCATTTCATCCTGAACTTTATTCATTAACATCTGTGCACGCATTTCTCGCGATGTTAGAGACCTACAAAACAGCACTAGATGGGTTAAATACAATATTTATAGAAATTAGTCGTAGTTAGGGAAATAGATTTTAAAATGCAACCATAACAATTATCAGTAAATATTCCAAAATAACCACACCCTGGTGTGTTTCCATTTTGACTCTATGAAGTCTTCATCAGGTACTCCTGGAGACATAACAGGTTTAGTAACAGTTTGCAGGAACTGATAACATTGAAAAATAACAATTTCACTTCCTGAGTTGAAAAAAAAAATCTTTCGGTGGAATATTATTTATTCATTTATGTATTTATTGGCAGCTCAAACCTGAACTTTCTTACAAAAGATCAAAAACATTAGAAAATCAATATACAAAGTATAAAACCAAAAAAATGTAAAACAGACAATATGCACAAAGAGAACAGACATCGAAAACCAATTCTGAGCTGTGCGCCAAAACTAAAAATAGACCTAGGATTGATTAAAATCTCCACATATGCTGCTAAATGCCTTTGAAAAGATAATAAGTCTTGACCTGGGGCAGAAAGGATAACAATGTTGGTGCCAGGCAGGCCTCGTCGTCGGAGAGATCTTCACCCAGTGGGGAAGAAAAAGTGAGGGAGACAGCAGCAAGTAGAGAGAACAATTGGGCCTGCTCCATTTGGGACACTCTCCTGGGCTAACGGACATCTTGACCATGTAGGGATGAAGCAAGGGAGACAGGAGCAAGCAGAGAGACCATGAAAGCCTGATCCAATTTACCTCTCACCCCCCCGGGCTAACTGACATCGTGAACTTGTGAGGAAGAAGAAGGAGCTGTTGGTCTGCCCCTCCATTAGGAGAAGAGATGGGGGGAGCAGGGTCTTCCCACCAGCCCTGCTGAACAGTCTCCTTAATTTATTTTTCTTTCCCCCTCTTCCCTCCCCATCCTCATTTCCTTGTGTGCCATGTCTTTTTTGAGAATGTAAGCCTGAGGGTGGGGACTATTTTACTGATTGCTTGTAAGCTGCTCTGGGAGGGTTTTTCGGATGAGGTGCAGGATAAAATACTATAAATAAATAAATAAATAAATAATATGGGGGGCACCATTGAGAAGGCCCTGTCCTTTGTTGCCATCCTCTGAGCTTCCTTCGGTGTAGGCACCCGGAGGAGGACCTTAGATATTGAAGTCAATATATGTGAAGTAGCTTCTTTTATCAATGTGCAGAGAGTGGGAAAATCCCTCTGGTTTTTTTTATACACCCTAAAGTACAACCAGTAGACACAGCCACAGAAGTCGTGTCTATTGTGGTAATGTCTGCTGTTTCATTGATGACTGGTCTTGAGAATATCTATATATTTACTGAACATGTTATATTGCAGGAGTATCTAATGAAGACTTTAAAGAGTCAAAACAGAAACTCACAGGGGGTTTTGTAGATGGACTAGCATAACTGATATAGTTGTATTGAAATATTGTTTCAAGTTGGGCCAGCTCACCAATTTTTATTATGTTTATATATATACAAATATACATATACATATATAAAATGTTTAAAGTAAATTGTGAAAATTATTCAAACTGCTCGTACTTGGCACAAACATCAGCCATCGTTTGCTGAAATTATGCAAATTACAGTCTCAATTTGTGCAAATTGCAGCTGACATTTGTGGACATTATGTATGAAACTTGCATATGTATGCAAATTGTATGCAAATATGTATGCAAACAGTAACAAAAGAAAACACACACACAGACACACACACACAAACACAACCAGAAATCCACGAGCTGGTGCAGCTCACTGGTAAAAAAGTCAAAGTCCAGGGAGGTGAGATGCCTAAACCTTTCCTAGCTTCGCCCCCTGAATTCATCGCTCTGACATCCTCAGTGCAAACTAGAGGCTAAAATCCTTTCACTTCCCACAGTCTATAACTGAGGCTCCCTCTTCCCTTGCTCACTGGGAATGTCTGGAGGTAGAATTAGGAACCTCTTTGTACACAGAGACTCTCATCAGAAATTGGAGATAAGGAAAAGATTTCCTTCCAAGCACTAGCGAGAAAAGCCCCAGGTCTTTCTCTAATTCTCTGAGAGTTGGAAGGATAGGGTTCCCCTTGCTTGTGATAGCACAAGCAAGAGAAACCCACAGATTTCAAATACAGATTTAAAACAGGAATGTTAAAAGACTAAAATGATAAAAAGTTAAAATACCAGGAAAATAAAAAGGTTGTTAAGGAAAGAGACCCCTTTCCTTCCAGGTAGGTGCAGAACTCTTTAGCTGAGTTTCCCCCCAAGCCTACCTCCCTATATCAAGGCCAAGGAGCCCCAAGCCAGCCATTAGAAATAGCGAACAAACATAGAGCCCTCACAAGCATGAAACAAACCAAACCAAACAGGACCAGAGGGTAATGGCAATTCCTCAAATGTACCCACTATTCATGGTAGAAATATTTCATACAAATATCAATGTGGGGTTAGATATCAGCCCCAGTTTATGGAGGTTCCAAAGACAGGTGATGATTTACATCCCTGGAAGTTTCACAAGGAGGCACTGACCCATTTGAAAGATATTCTAAACCCTATTCAGGAAGGCATAAAGTTTTATAAGGAGGCTTTGACCCATTTTGATGAAGAAATAAAAATCCTATTTAGAAAGGAGTGTTTATTCTCCCACGGGTGACAGTGTTGAATAACACTACTCGATCACTGATGAAATGTTGAAACGGATTGCACAATTCCGGAGTTACCATTTGTTAATTGTCCATTGCTTGTTGTTATTGGAGAGCCAATTGAGCAAACATATATTTGTACATGAGATTTTATTAATTCTTGTATGTTAAAATATTCATTACTGTCCATGTACAGTTTTAAGGAGTAGGTCTTTGCTCATTGTTAAGCTCAGATGAGACAATAAAACATTGATATTTGTATGAAATATTTCTACCATGACTAGTGTGGTACATTTGAGGAATAGCCATTAGAAATAAAAACATAAGGACTGAAGCAATTTATTGAGAACTTAGTATCTAACCATGTAAGGCTCCAGTCGGTCCAATAAACCATTAAAATGCAAGCCGGGAAAGAAAGGGAGGGGTAGCGGGGAGTGGGGGGAAGGTTGAGGTTTGTGGTAGAAGTTAGCAGCAGTAAAGCAATAAAACAGTTTAACCCACTCTAAATCACACCCAAAGGGTAACAAGTCTTTCCCTGGAACACACCAGACCTGAAAGCAGTAAATCTATCTATTCCCCAGCATCACCTTGCTGAGTTGGGATCTCTCCTTCCATGCACCGGTCCAGGAGAAGATGGCTTCCACCCGGTGGGTATTCTCTTTATCCCTTTTTGGGTTAGCTGGTACCATGACCAGCCAAAACCAATCCTCGACTGTCCCGCTCACGCCACCAGCCCCCTCCCTGCAAATGGCCGTTTCCCACAGCTGAAGCTCTTACAGCTCACTTTCAATTAACTCTAACCTTGAAGCTGGTGCCTCTGAATATAAGAGTGAGAGGGCCAGGTGTGGGTGCTGGGAACCAGCAGCTTGAAGTCTTGTAACATTTCTCCTCAGAATTCTCCCCCTCCCATTCCAAGGCCCCAGTCCTGCAAGGTAGGCCAACGCTGGCCATTCCAGCCAGACTGTAGCCTTTCTGGCCCCTTCCTTCACAGTCTTCATCTCGAATGTAAGATAAGTATATACATATCTGTACATATTACGTTTCTACCACAACATTCCAAGTCAGATGCCGGAATTACTGAATAAAGCTAATGGCTGTGATGTAAAAGCCTGCCTATTCCATTCAAACAGAAGAGTGAATGGAGGAATGACTGACAGCTGAGGCTGGAATGGAATGGTGGGCGGGGTTAGTGGCAGTGGAAGAAAGTCAGGTAGAAGGAGAACAAAAAGAGTTAGTGAGAGGTCAGGAAAGTGGGGGCGGAGTTAGGATGGAGAGATAGTGACCTGATTTGCACATAGTGACCTAGATTACTAACCCATGCTTTATTTAAAATCAGCTGTTCTATGTGTGAGTACCACACAGCCCAGCATGCCTTTGGCAGCCAGCATGTGCCCACATCCTCTGAGATGTCCACTTGTTGCCGATATTGTTCCTCGATAGAGCGTCGAGGAGTAGTATCACCAAGGAGGGGATGTAAGCAGCTGTCAGTGGAGGCATCCAGCTCTGGCTAATCCTGCTGCGACTGCCTCAGCCTGAGCTTCTCACCAACCAAGTGCTCCATCAGGAGCCTGTACTGAAGGGCCAGGGGTGGGCCGAGCACTTCCCGCTTTGTTGGGGCTGTCTTTGGGCATGTGCAGAGTGTGTCTCTACCCTCTCTCTTTTAGGGGCAAATGCTGAGCCCTTGCCCCCTGTATTCTGAGAAAGCAGTGATATCAGAACAGCGTGCCTCTGAACATGTGCAGTTATAATTTTAAAAGCAGACACAGCAGGCAGGAGGAGGCACTACAAATGGACACAGCCTATTGATGTGGGTTGTTTCCTTTTATGTGGAATTGGGCTTAAAAAGCTAAAAACCCAAAGTTCTCCGTTTTTAGGTATTTCTGGTACACTGTACAACCAGACCTATCAGCGTGCCAAATTTCAAGTTTCTAACTCATCTGGAAGTTGGTAAACAGTTCTGGACATACATCACACCCACATACTTCCCGCTTTCTAAGTAGAAAGTCACTGAAGTTCTCTGGGTGGCAAATGATCGAAGGTTAAAAAATAATAATCAGGGTTTGCATATTACAGAAAATGGCACAGAGAATTATTGATACAATGTTGTTTTGAATCTGGAGTGCACAGTGGCGAGTAAGATCACATGACACCTATGCATGATGTCCGTGTCCTGCCTATTATGGGAAAAGGATGTGAACTGTTCCCCTTATTTCTTTATTCATTATGCTTCTATACTAACTAATAGCCAAAGCTCTACTAATTATTATTTATTATGTATTATCCCCCTTGCGCGCCTTACCTGGGCCTTGTCCGCTGCCCCCCCCCCCAGTAGTACTGCTAAACAGGCTTTCATCCTTTGCATATTATTTGTTTCTAGTCATGTCTCCCCAAGTTTCATGTCTCTATCTTTTAAAATGAAGAAGTTATAGGTGGTTCTTTCCCCCAATGCTACCCTATAGGAGAAAATAGGCTTGCATGGGGACATGTTTGTCATTTTAAAAGATAGAGACATGAAACTTGGGGACATTGTACATTGTATGTTGCTAGTCATGTCTCCCCAAGTTTCACATCTCTATCTTTTAAAATAACCAAAAAATTCCCCAACGCAAGCCTATTTTCCCCAATAGCCTGGCTTGGGAGGGGGGAAACCACCTATAACTTCTTCATTTTAAAAGTTAGAGACATGAAACTTGGGCACCTGGGAGATGGGATGTTGCTAGTCATGTGTACAAAATTTCATAAAAATCCATGCAAGCGTGTCATGGCTATGGATTTTTGAAAGATCATGGTTCTGGATTGACAGATGTCAAAGTACGTTTGACAGCTGTCAAACCCAAAAGCACGAACTTGCAAAAATTCATATAAAATACACACTTGCATGGATTTTTATGAAACCTGGCACATATGAGTAACTACATTCCATCTGCAATGTCACCAAGTTTCAAGCTTCTAGCTTTTAAAATAAAAAAGTTACAGCTGTTTATTTCTCCAAGGAAACCCTATGGAGAAAATGCAAAATAATGGCGATCCAATTTTCTGATATTCTCTGAATAAAATCGGACCAGAGAAAATTGGATCGGAAAAAATCCGTGGCCCGGGGGTTGGGTACCCTTGGTCTAAGGTCTACTTTTTATCTAAGGTGTATAAATCAGCTACTTCCAGGTGACTGGCCTGCCTAAGACCTCCTGGAATATACAATTCTAACTAGATGGAACTGAGCAAATTGAAACTCCTTGGCAATCCATCAAAGGTAGAGTCATGAAAACATCAATGTGTTTGGTAAAGAGATCTTTGAAACATCTTGAAGAAAACTTGGGTCTCCCCTTCAGGCACTAAGTAACAAAACCCAAGGGACATGCCCATGCTATCACGGGCATTGGCCATCCAATGATCAGGATTTCAGTATTTAGTGTTGCACCGTGTCCCCATTCAAGCTGACCTTAACATGTGTGTTGGTGTTTGCTCCCTCGTGGAATATTTTAATCATTTGTGAATGAACAAGGACTAGATGAGGTCCCTTCCAACTCTATCATTTGATGATTGTGCCCCAAGGAGCAGAGGAGAACTGAGGTCAGATTAGAGGGTGGAGGGAAAGGAAGATCTGAAATGTTTGCTACTGAATGAGCCACTCAGGAACCGAAAGCTGAATAATGAATGCTCTCCCCTTCGTATTTTTCAAATCACTATAATTTGTTGGACTGTGGTCAAAGCCCCAATGATTTCCAGGAGGCAGTATGAAATAATCAATAAGGAAGCCTGACAATTTGTATAAATGAACTCCTGAGTCATCAAGCACTGAAATATTGACAAGAGGGAGGGAGGACCCTGTCTAATATCTCACCTCCCTTTTTTCATCGTAACATCCTGACTTGATGTTGGACTTTTTGCCATCCCAGCAAGAACTCAAGATATCCAATTTAGTTAGGTTGCCACTCTGGAGGAACAATGGAAGATATGTGGCTAGAGACAAGAGTTGCCACCCGGATGATGAGGCTACTTGGGTGCCAGATTCTGCTACTGAATGTGCTCTTCAACGTAGATTTAACGCAATGCTCCATGAATGCTCCTTTCCCTGTTCCAAATGAGTGGTATCAGCCAGGTGAACTCCTCATTGGTGGGATTTCTTCTCAGGTCACTTACTCAATGGATGAAATATTATTCAAAGAGTATCCTTCCAAGGAGCTGTTTAACATTATAGAGTAAGGAATTGTTTCCCTCCCCACCCCAATCACTTCTCGGTCTCCCAACAAATATAGACTTTTTTCTGCCATACAGAGAAGACTTCCCAGTTTGGAATGTGAAATGAGGGTGGGGAGAGTGGCTGCACATTTATTGCATGACAATTGACATGTACAACCCCTGTTCAGAAGAACCACAAGAGATATCATGGGGGGACAGGATGGTCATTTAAAAGGAACGTTTCCAAAAGTCAGTTTTATCATGAATCATGAAACTTACAGGAATGTGGGAAATCTGCACAAACCACAAAACCAATTCAAAAAAAGAGGCAGGAGTAGGGGAAAGGTGTCTGTGCAGAGTCATGAATGGGGAATCAGATGTCAGTTTTTATGATTGTTAACCAGCATAAAGCTATAAATGTAATACAAGCCAAGTAACACCTCCGTTTTGCATCTCTGTAGTGGTTGTTGTTTAATGGAAAACAGAAAGGGCTTCTCTACTGCCACTGGAATGATAAGTCCTTCACCCACAATAAATGGGTGGAAAATTTGTTCCTCCTCTGGATAAATTCAGTGAAATGTCCCCCCCCCCCCCAATTTCTCTGCCCAAATATAGGGTGCAGAAATCCTAGAGGTCATTTATGCAGAAGTTTAAAAAAAAAAGATATTTTCTCTCAAAATTCATTGAAAGCCTTTTCTAAATGTCATGTTCACTTAAACTGCTTTCAAGGACTATGTTTCCCTGAGGTAACACAGAAAGGAAAGTAGGAGACAAAGTGTTATTTGGCAAAAATAATAATAGTAATAAAATAGTACTGAATAGGTGGAAGGTATTGTACCTGCACAAATATCTCCTTCAGCCCATTTCCACTCTTGCTTAAGCATGAAGCTATGGACACAGGGAATGTGAAAGATATAAAGATGAAGATGCAGAGTAGAAAGAGGTAATGATTCTTTGTATTGTTTTTAACTTCTCCTCCAAAGCCTGTTTTTCTGCATATGAAGTAGTGATGCAGGTTTAGGAACAAACTATGAAGGTCAGAGTGGGACAAAGCATTTTCTGCCAGTTTTTATAGCTGCTTTCCAAATATCGTAAAAATAACAACCGTATTCTGGAATATAAAATGGGAGAAAAAAGGAAGGCAAGAAGAAAAAAGTTCCATCATTTCCCCTCCTGTCCCTAAGAGATAATATCGACATGTGAAATTACTGGGTGGAACAAATCTGATAGTGTCCTGATGCATCGTTTGGGCTAAAGAATCAAGTGTTTACTGCCTCATAAAAACCAGTAACAAAGAATAGAATATTCTTATTCTCTAAACCAGTTAAAAGGAATTCACTCTATTTGCAGTGTGACAACAAAATTTTACCAGCACATCCTAGCCTTGGTATTTGCTGTGAATGAGATTAATGCGAATTTCCAGATCTTGCCCAACATCACACTTGGATTTCAGATCCTTGACAGCTATAATAATGCACAGATGACGTATCGTGCCACTCTAGACCTGCTGTTCAAATCACATCGATTTGCCCCCAACTACAAATGTGGCACCCCAAAAAATCTCATCGGCATCATTGGAGGATTTGGCTTTGATATTTCTTCTTGTATCGCAGATATTTTAAATTTCTACAAAATTCCACAGGTAGGACCTGACGGGTGGGTGGTGGAGGTGGACCTAGGACAATAACAACACAACTAGGTTGGGTACACTGGTGACAATAAACAACAAGGGTAAAATTAATAATATTAATAACAATTCTTTCAAAGTATTCAATATTTATAGGCTGCGTAAAGCAAAAGGCAATCAGAACAATTACCAGTATATGTTAACATATGGAACACTATAGTAAAACTTTCAAATTCCACAGACGCATTTCGAGTAATGGTCTTCTTCCGTTGTATAGGAAGTGTTCAAAATTTACAAACATATAATCTATAAATTACAAAAATCAATAAGAATGTTAACTGCAGTATTAAAACCTGTGAATACAAAACCAATATATTATATTTATGAAATATTCTTTGTTATTTGTTAAGAATTCATTTTGAAAAACAAATTGAAAACTGTAACAAATACTCTTTAAAAAAATATTAAAACTTACCAATTGAAGACTTTTGCCAATCCCACATACAGAACTGTATTTTGCAGGCGGAGAAGGAAGCACACACGAAATGAGACACGGACACCAAAGCTTGGGATAAACTAGGGGCACTTTATTTACGTAGGGGATTCTCCCCTCCTTGGTTCTCAGGTGACGTGTGGGAATGTCACTTATTTATCTCAGGTGCTAGCCTGCCATTTTAGGGTGTGCCACTCTGTTGAACCTAGGGGTTGGGGGTACCCACCCCCCTAGTCAAACAACACTCGAGTGTTTGGTGAGACCATCTGCGTCATCCACACCCCAGGCTGCACAGCTCAGGGTAGACGAGACAAGCCGATCCCCAGAGGCAAGCCATATCCTGACATGGAAGCTGCAAAGCTCCCGAGGAGCAGGGCCTCTGACTTGCCAATCACTATAAAGGTGCCTGAGTGCTCACCATTCCTATCCTCACCCCCTCAAAATTCCCACACCATCCACCACATAAGGGAGCCAAGCCTCGGCTTAGGCAACCTTCCCCCACCTGAACTGGAAGAATTCCAGCAGGGCAACGCTCAGATCCCGCAGGAAAATATCATTCCCTGCATCGGAGAGGTGAACTCCGTTGGCCCTATACAAATCCCCTCTGGCGCTTACAATATCCGGGTGTGGGATAACTACTCCACGCCGGTCACGAAAAAGTAGCCTAATTTCACTGTTAATAAGTTTAACTGCCCTATTTAAACTGCGGACGTTCCAACCTTCATGCCATTGACATCTAGGGAGCATGTTTGACCACACTATCCAAGTGTCCGGCCACTGGCTCCATATAAACTCGAAATCTAACTCGGCTTGAATAATTAGGGCCTTCCCTTTTAGAAGGCCCAAGTCATTCCCACCCAATGTAGCACCAACATCCTGGGTGGCACAGGCACGTTACCAGATTCAAATAGTAGATGGAGGAGACCTCCCCAGTGCAAGCTGTGCCTCCCCAACCACTGGATGGAGGCTGATGGACCGAGACCTAGCTGTGTGCCAGCAGCTGCTCGCATCGCTCTACGGCTGGCCCAGAACACCATACTGTGCCCACAGATGAGGACCCTCTGAGCCGCTGGTCTCCTCCACAGATCTGCAAACCAAACAGAACTGTTTACAACATGCTCCTGAGTGCCTATTTGTGAACCTAAACCTTGAAGGCACCAGACCGCCATCATCTTATGGCGTGTATTCCAGTGTCGCCGATCCCTATTACCGCTGCAGTAGATGTAGCACCAATCCTGAAAGAGTGGGTACCGAATTGGAAATTACCCATACCCAATGCCCTTAATGCCTTCTTTGCCACCATCCAAAATTGATACCTGGTCAATGGGGACTTGTTCAAATGACAGAAGAGGAAGCCAGGCTCGCTACCCCTTACAACTAAATAGGAATGCAAAGCTGCAACTGGGCAGATCTCCTTAAGTGGGGTCTTGGTTAATGTATTGCGTGCTCCCCTGCCTTTCTGATCCGTCTTGGACCTTTGCAGCCATAGGACTACCCTGTCCTCTGACCTTTGTACATCTCCAAGCTGTAGTGCCCTGTTTGATTGATCTGACTTAGAGCATGCCAGTACCTCCCCAATTCTAAATGCGCCAAAAAATGCAGTGACAGCCACAGCGTGGAATAATGTCTGTTCAAATGGAGAAAAACAGAGAACTGCCCATTGTTCCTTTAAACTGACTAACAAGTCAAGGGTAATAGGATGGTGTATATCCAGAGCAGGCGGAGCCAACCTAGCCCGTCCCTCCAGCATATTTCGTATGCGGAAATCCAACGTGACATCAGGCCACCCATTCACTTTCAACATAAATGACAGTCCAGCCAGCTTACCTCTAATAGTGTGGGTGGACAGCCCCTTATGGTGTAAGACCACGCAAAACTCGGTCAGGTGCTCAATGGGTATAGGCCAGATTCCCGGAAGCTGCTGCCCCACCCTGAATGTGCCGAATTCCCTACCTGATCTTTCATAGGCTGCGCGTGTACAGATGTCATGATGGCTTCTGCCTCCTCACCTCTCCAAGATCCCATAGAAAAGTAGGCATGGGATCTGGGTGCAATCTGGCTGTAGGGGCCAATTCCTGGAACCTGGACATCTGGTTACGCGACAAAGCATCCGTGATTCCATTATCCAGCCCAGGAATGTGTCTTGCCCCAATGGTGATATTATATTGCAGGCAGCAGGAAGTCATGACTCTGACTAATCGCATTACCCAAAGATTCCTAGATGTCATTGAATTAACTATCTGTATGGTAGCCATGTTGTTGCACCAGAAATGCACCGCAGCGTTGGAAAGATACTCGGCCCACAGCCACACTGCCACCACAATGGGAAAAAAATTCTAGAAATGTTAAGTCTCGACAAATTGGGTTCTTCCTCCAACTCTGTGGCCACTGCTGTG
Organism: Anniella stebbinsi; assembly: GCA_029215795.1. Taxonomy (NCBI): domain Eukaryota; kingdom Metazoa; phylum Chordata; class Lepidosauria; order Squamata; family Anniellidae; genus Anniella; species Anniella stebbinsi. The sequence continues at coordinate 7,603,862 of JARDYH010000008.1, read as the reverse complement.
CACACCAATGGTCACGGAATATTACCCCAAACGTGAGAGAACCCGAGGCATCGGAATGTATCTGCAATTGTGCTTCCAACAATAATTCCTGTCACCAGAAGGATACTCCAATATACAGGGCCAAGAAGGTCTCCCAAACATCCGTTGGCTTTCATTTCCCCAGACACTCAGATACGATGAAGGGGATGTCGCGCTCCCTTCATTGCATCACACAGCCGCCTCACGAAGGCCCTACCTGGAGCTATAACCCTGCAGGCAAAATTCAGATGCCCTACAAGTACCTGCAGCTGCCGGAGGGTAACCCTTCGAGATAACCGTGTCTGGGAAACTAAGGGAAACTAATTTATCCAGTGTTTCTAATTTTTCCCAAGGGAGACTACAAGATTGCCCTATGGAATCAAATTGTATGCCTAAAAATATCAATAATGTAGCAGGACCCTCTGTCTTTTCTCTGGCAAGCGGCACCCCAAGTTCCCTAGTTAGAGCCTCGAATTCGTCCCGTGCCAATTGGCACTGATCGGAATGCACAGCCGCCGCAAACAGGAAGTCATCCAAATAGTGACAAGAGTTAATGGAGCCAGTCCGACGACGCCAAGCCCACTCTAAAAAGATGCTGAACCTCTCAAACACAGAGCATGAAATAGAGCACCCCATGGGTAAGGCCCGATCAACATAGAACTGTCCCTAAAAAGCAAACTCTAACAAGTCAAAATCCTCTGGGTGCACTGGAAGAAGGCGGAAGGCTGATTTTATATTGCACTTCCCCATCAATGCACCCCTTCCACAGCACCTGACCATTCTCACAGCACTGTCGAAAGAGGCATATCTTACAGTGCACAGTTCATGTGGGATGGCGTCATTAACCGAACTACCACACGGATAAGATAGATTATGGATGAGGCAGTATTCTCCTGGTGCCTTCTTAGGTACAAAACCCAACGGTGACACCCAGAGAGATGGTAGAGGAAGACGCTGGAAAGGGCCCAACACCCTCCTGGCTCTTACTTCCTTGTTTATCTTATCCAAGACTACCGTCTCGAACTCAAAAACGGAAGACTGGTTCCTTGCAAGGCTATGTTCACACACTCCTATAAAAGGTATTCTAAACCCTAGTGAAAAACCCTCAAACAAAAGCAATGCATCCTCCCTGCCTGGGTATGCATGCAGGAGGGAAGCCAAGACATCCAATTTAATTGGACTGGGGTCCTTTAGGTGTAGGGCTTGGAGCATTGGGCTTCCGACCCTGGGTGGGTTCATGGAAACCTCTTGCTCCCCTAAACCTGGGACAGCCGGTAAAAGGATGTGCTCCTCCACATGTGGAGAATTTGTGCCAGAATTTACAAGGATTCCTTGCACAAATGCCTCTGGAACTGAATTCACAACACAGTAGGCGGGGTTGAACTGCCTGCCCAGTTGGCGCGGTCCCAACCGGGCGAGATAAGTTGTGACCACTGTCTGCCCTGTCCCCGGCCACTGACTTGGCCGGAGTCATGAATTGCATCCATAACTCCGGCTCCCTGAGGTCCCAGTGTAGTTCAGGATTAAATGCTGCTTTAAGCCTGAGAGCCTCATTATAACCAATCCACACCATGCCCAGATATTCAGTATAGCAACAGAAAATTATATCCAAGTACTTTGTAAGTACTATTCCTTTTTCTGGGTGCTTCTGCTGGACCACCCCCATAAATGTTATATAACCAGCCAACCAATTCAACCAGGTGCGTTCCACCTTCTTTTTCTTACTCCTCTCTTGGTCTCTATCCCTATCTCTGTCTTTATCTTTCTTCTCGTCCTCCCTAAACAGCAGGGAGAACACATCTATGAATTCCCCCTTCCAGATCTTCTCTTTAGTTGCAGGCAGCAGGTGGTAACCTAATGGAGTTGAGACCACACCATAAGGCACCTTTGACCCCTCTGCTGAAGCGTACGGGTCAGCAGTCCCATTAGACGCTGTCAAATCCCCTTCTATTTGTGACCCTTGTGAAACTTGAGTCAATACAAGGGTGCTATTATCCTTAACTCCACTGGTTGTTTGTGTTGAACTATGCCATGGAGTACTCGTTGATGGCTGCCAAACAGGTGCGCAAGCCAGCGATGAGGACTCACGCCCTGCACTCCCAACTCCACTATCTACTTCCGCTTCAATGGGTTGTGAAAATGGCCATGTACGTTCCACCCCCCAAGCGGGCATAGCCCAAGGCCCGAACGGCGGCCAGCCTGGCCACCCTGAAGTGTGCGCTGCGTTGTACTCACCCTGAACCATTGTAGAAGAGGCTGCAGCCGCTTCCGCTTCCCTGACATGCGCTCCAGCCACCGGTTCACTTGAAGGGGCCGTTTGCCCCGTGAGTGCTCCGAGCTCTCCAACTGGGATCACAGTTTCTGCAACAGGAACCCGAGATTTATCAACTGCTCCCCTGGATGAGCGCCCCTTACCTGAGCTGGTACCCCTGGTTTCCGCCAACTGTTGCTTAAGCTCAGCATTGTCCTGTTCCGAGGCAATAATGCGCTTCAATACCATTGCCATGTCGATGTCTTCTTCATCCGAGGAAGAATTGGGTGGTACAGTGGGGCATTTAGCCGGCGGGCATTGTGCCCTACCCTTGCCCTTCTTCCCCCCAGCACCCTTCTTAGGTGGCATGACTGTTCCACTCTTTGCACCTCAAGCGCATTATGCTAATCCCCTGATAGATTCAACAATGGGTATGAGTGTAAGTATAATACCACCAGAGCTTTGGCTCTTGGGCAGTATAGGGATTTGAAAATAAATTACGCTTAGGACAATTTAGTCACTCCCTCAAAATGGCCCTTTTTAATGTGCACCAGTATAGTCCACAAAATGGCCCCCTGCAATGTGCTCCACCATAGACCACAAAATGTCTGCCTATAATGCAGCTGGTAGCCTCAATGGGGGAAGGGCACCAAGCTGAAATTCCAAAGCCTGGCAAGCTGCTGCAGAGGCCCAGCACTGGGCCCCATGTCCAAACCCCCCCCCCCCCCCGCGCTCTCAATATGCCTTCAACCCAAGCACGGGGAAACCAAGCCCTTCGCCAGCCAATCCAGCCGGATCAAGCCTCGAGGGGCCTTACAAACCCTCGCGCCTGCACAGGCAGCTCCACTGATCCTCAGCCGAGGTCAGAGCACAGCTTTGCCTGGCTCACGCAAGGCTGCAAAGGGGAAGCCTGGGGAAAACGTCCCCACCACCCCTGTGCTGAGCACCACAATGAGGGTGGCAGATGGGTAAGCCCCTCTTCCCAACCCGCCCTCCCGACTCCAAACCGTTCGGGGCCAGGAATCCTCCTGAAACCCCGTTCTCCGTAGGTGTGCGGCCGCCTGACTAGACAGCAGCCGCCCACTCGCTCTTCTCCCTGCCGGTCTCCGCTGGAAGGGCTAGAAGAAAAGAGGCCATTTGGTCGCGCGGGGCGGGCATTTTTAGCCTGGCTCTGCCCCCCCCCGCACTAGCCTACATGTGTGCAGAGCACGCGTACAGGCTTCTTCCGTCCGCTCCTCCCTGCCCGCAAAAACTGACACCCCCCCCCAGCTGGGGATCAGGCTTGTGTAAGTATCTGTAAGGTGAGCCAAGAGGCCCACTACTAATAATTCTTTTGTATTTGGCAAAAGACTGTAGTGCCCTAAAAATGTAGTTTAAAAGGAAATGTATGTATAAACAAATTATTAGGGATGTGTTTGTATTCTAAAAAGTGTTGGACAAGAGGAGCTTGTATACACCGATTTCTTATACCGCTCTTGTGTTCGTTGATTCTGATCTTAATTACTCTTTCAGTCATACCCATGTAGATTTTTTTGCAAGGGCATTTGATAGCATATATTACACCTTTGGTGTTACAATTTTAAAAAATCTTTATAACTATACTGTTTATTATCAGCCAGGTTAACAAAGCTTTTACCTTTATAGCAATTGGTACATGCACTACAATGACCACAGGGAAAATTCCCTTTTACTCTATCCCTTAGAAGTATTGTATCTCACAGTTTTGGTTTAGTCTTACAGGCACTGTGTACCAGCATATCCCTGAGATTCTGTTTCCGTTTCTATGCAGAAATAGGGCCTCCTTGACAGGCAGGTATGTTCTCCAAAAGATACCAATACCAGGCAAGAGTCTTAAATTGGTCAGTTTTAATATATTTTTAAAGAGTATTTATTACAGATTTCAATATGTTTTTCAATATGTATTGTTAACAAATAACAAATAATATTTTATAAATATATATTGGTTTTGTATTCACAGGTTTTAATATTGCAGTTGCACTTTTTAACGTTCTTATTGATTTTTGTGATTTATGGACTATGTGTTTGTATATTTTGAACACTTCCTATACCACAGAAGACGACCATAGGTCAAAACGCATCTGTGGGATTTGAAAGTTTTACTACAGTGTTCCTTATATTAACATATACTGGTAATTGTTGTGATTGCCTTTTGCTTTAGGCAGCCTGTAAATATTAAATACTTTGAAAGAATTGTTATTAATATTATTATTTTTACCCATGTTTTTATTGTCACCAATGTACCCAACCTAGTTGTTTTTTTTGTGTGTTTTTAAAGGGTTGGGAGTATTTTCCTGTTTTGTTGGATCTAGGACAATCACATATATGTTTATCTTGAGAAAGGCTGCTGAGCCAACTTTCTATACAACATCCCAAAGGGCATTTTGATGAATATTAAATGCACAAACAAGCATATACGCGAAGATATTCCAATCCATCTCTAAAACATTCAATTTCCATTTAGCTCACATATGGCTCAAGTGCCCCAGAAGAGAGAGAGACGATACAAATTCATTCGTTTTACCACATGGTCCCAAATGAAGACAGTCAGTACACTGGGATTATCCAGTTGCTTCAGTATTTTGGATGGGCATGGGTTGGGATCCTTATTGCTGATAATGACAGTGGAGAGCGTTTTTTGCAGGTTCTGGAGCCATTGCTTTCCAAAAATGGAATCTGTTCAGCCTTTACACAAACAATCCCACAATTGCCCCGATTGGATAATGTAGCTGGACATATTGGTACACTCACAGAAATTTATGAAAGATTCACATATCATGATGTCATTACATGTATCATTTATGGAGATTCACTGATGATTACATGGCTAGTGTTTCTTATGTATGTACAAGGCCCTGGAAAAGAGGAAAATAGAGCATTTAGAAAGGTGTGGATTACGACAACCCAGATAGATTTCATGTTAAAGAGCTTTCTGAGAGGTTCGAATCTTCAGTTGTTCCAAGGTGCCATTTCCTTTACAATTCACTCAAAGGATCTTTCAGGGTTCAAAGAATTTGTGTATATTGGAAAATCTCACTGGACTCCAGCAAATGGTTTTCTCAAAGACTTCTGGGAGCAAGCCTTTGACTGTTTATTTCCTGATCTGGGAGTACCAATAGATGTCAATGAAAGATGTACGGGAGAGGAGCGTCTGGAGAGTCTTCCTGGACCTCATTTTGAAATGGCCATGACTGGCCACAGCTACAGTATCTATAATGCTGTCTATGCTCTAGCCCATGCATTGCATGCTCTGTTCTCATCTAGAGCCAACCGCAGAGCAAATAGGAGTGGTAGAACCCTTGATCTTCAATCTTTGCATCTGTGGCAGGTAATGTATCCACCACAAAACCTTACATCTCGCTTGCATTCCTGGATGTGCACCTCTTCCTTTCATTTTACTGGGGAAAAGCACATCTTTGATTGGGGAAATGCAATTTTTTAAAAACTGCACACCCAAAATGTGAATCTCCCCCAAGGCCAAAGGTTGAAAATGCATATGTGAGGGTTAGGAGTGTTTGTTTAACAAATGCACAACAGGTATCTGTTCTCTCGCGTTCAGCCATTTTATCTAGCTGCTCCATCTTCCTTAGGCTGACCAGATAAAATCCAGGTCAGGGCTCCTGTAACTTTAACAGTTGTAGAGAAAAGGGAATTTCAGCCAGTGTCATTTGTATGCAATTAGTTCCTGGTGAAATTCCCTCTTCATCACAACAGTTAAAGGTGCAGGAACTATACTAGAGTGACCAGATACAAAAGATGGCAGGGACCTGTAACTTTAACAGTTGTGATGAAGAGGGAATTTCATCAGGAACTAATTGCATACAAATGACACTGGCTGAAACTACCTTTTCTCTACAACTGTTATAGTTACATGAGCCCTGACCTGGATTTTATCTGGTCAGCCTAATCTTCCTGGAACTGCATTCCAGTGTATTTGCAGATTGCTCCATCAATCTCAGTTTTTAATGCTCAGTAGAAAAGTTTTCTTTTTTCTACCAGGTTCCAGTTTCCTCTCTTCCCTACCTTTTCTTTGAATCTTAAGTTTTAAAATGTATTTAAATTTCATTTCACATTTCTAGATTGCAAGCCTTTTGGGCAGGGAGCTGTTTTTGTTGCTTTGTTCTTTCTACAGTGCCATGTACATTTATGGTGCTTTCTACTTACTGCTACTACTACTAATAAGAATAAATCATGCCCCCACATGGTCCTGGTCCTTTTTAGGGAAGCCTATTTCTGGGAAATCTGTCCCTTTGGGAGTTCCTTAGATTTCCATGTTGCACCTGACTTAGCTTGCATTTGTGGCCCAAGCCACAGGTTTCCCACAAATTCTAGAGATATTTTCCTTTGATATTGTTCTTATTGCTTTGGCTAAAATTTGTGCAAATTTTATGCATGACTGCAAGCTAACATGATTGACTAACCTCCCTTGGGAAACAAGCTGCAGAAAGAAAGAAAGTCTGAGTGTTCATGTTCATCTCATGCAATACTGTAACCAGGACCGGTACGGAAAGAGCAAATCTCTGATATGTTATCTCCCATTCTCTTCCTCTTTTTTTCAATTCCCTTTGCTCCGTTTTTCACTTTCCACTAGATTCATCCATTTCTTCAAGCGGTCTCATTTAACAACTCAGCTGGAGAAATGGTGTCCTTTAATGACAAAAGGGAAACTGAAGGTGGATTTGACATCATTAATCTAGTCACTTTCCCCAATGTCTCCTTCCAGAAAGTGAAAGTTGGAAAAGTTGATCTCAATGAACCCAAAGGAAAAGAATTCAGCATTGATGGAGATATGATTGTCTGGCACAGAGGTTTTAATCAGGTATGGAACTGGAGATATTCTTGAAAGAGCCTCCCTTTTCCAAATGGGTCCTTTGCTTGCATGTAATTTCCTTTGCTGTCTACCATGAGACCATGACAATTTATCTGAATCTAAATTGAAATGAGTGCTTCCAGGACTGATGGGGCCCTGAGCTAGGGTGGCCAGATAAAATCCAGGTCAGGGCTCATGTAACTTTAACAGTTGTAGAGAAAAGGGAATTTCAGCCAGTGTCATTTGTATGCAATTAGTTCCTGGTGAAATTCCCTCTTCTTCACAACTGTTAAAGTTGCAGGGCCCCTGCCTTCTTTTGTATATGGTCACTCTAATATAGTGCCTGCACCTTTAACTGTTGTGATGAAGAGGGAATATCACCAGGAACTAATTGCATACAAACGACACTGGCTGAAATTCCCTTTTCTCTACAACTGTTAAAGTTACAGGAGCCCTGACCTGGATTTTATCTGGTCACCCTACCATGAACAAGATGCTCCCTGACTTGTCATACAACCCTGGCTTTTCCCCCTCATTTCTTTCTGCAAGTCTGCCCGCATCCCCCAGTACATATCCGGCAACAGGAACAGAAATGACAGGACTTTTTACTTATCTGTGTTAAAACTTAAGATAAAAAATGAAAACTGTTTGGGAGAAGCCAACAACTGTGATAGTTAGATTTTGCTTGTGAGAACTTGAATAAAACAGGGATAGTCCAGTTAAGGTATGCTGGAGATGCTTAATCCTAGTTATTGTTTTACCTTTCTGCTTCTATGGTGTTTTGATGTGTTTCCTAACCATTCCGATGTTCAAACCACTTTCCTAGTACAAATACCACATTAGTAGTAAAATGCATTTTTGTTGTTTAACATTTATGGTGTCTTAACAGTATTGGTTTCCTCATGCCATGCCTGGAGGCCTTATGTCACAGTATGTAAAAAATATCTATAAGATATCCAGAAGTTTTTAAAACTGCTTACTGGAAGCATCTCTGAAAGATGCACATTATGACAATGGAAAGGGCATAGGAAGGGCAGGGCAGACAAGAGTGGGGCATTCTTTGGCTGACCATCTGAAAAGCAGGACAGGGCTCCTGTAACTTTAACAGTTGTAGAGAAAAGGGAATTTCAGCCAGTGTCATTTGTATGCAATTAGTTCCTGGTGAAATTCCCTCTTCATCACACCAGTTAAAGTTGCAGGGCCCCTGCCTTCTTTTGTATATGGTCACTCTAATATAGTGCCTGCACCTTTAACTGTTGTGATGAAGAGGGAATATCACCAGGAACTAATTGCATACAAATGACACTGGCTGAAATTCCCTTTTCTCTACAACTGTTAAAGTTACAGGAGCCCTGTCCTCCTTTTCAGATGGTCAGCCTAGGCATTCTTCATTTCCTGGTCTTAATTTCTCATGGATCAGGGCACACAAAAGGCATTAAAAGAAAATATAAGCTGCAAAAATGCAAGTTCTTGTACCCTAAGCTCACCTAGACTTCTTCAGGCTGGATCTTTCTGCTCCTTCTTCATGGTTTGGTCTTTCTCTGGCTCTCCTCTGGCTGGCTTTCCCAGTGTGTGTGTGGAGGGGCTGGCCTGTTCCTCCAAAATAGAAATTACTGTTCCAACTTTGAAGTAATGAAACTTAAGTGGAATTGTGAAACTTCACAAGGGAATGAAACTTAACTGGAGAAATGAAACTTGTCTTCTCACAGATATCCCCTCCCAAAAGAAAATCCCGAGGTGTCTAAAGCCTGGCTTTTTTTACATTGCCTCTGTAGGCAGGCCTCAAGCCTTCACCCTTATACACCCAGGTCTCGAACGTCCCATGATTTCCCCCAAGGCTACAGGACCTCAAACTGTGTGCTGTAGTCCAAACACAGTGGAGACACTGCCCAGCATTTTTAACTACTGGGTGCAATATTGAAATCCTGATAATCTCCATTCCTCTTCTGGGGAAAATATTGCATTTCAATGTAACAATGTCACATTCCCTCATAGATTGGCTGAATGAATGAAACATAAAGAACATAATATATTTTCAGAATATATATATATGTATATATATATATATATATATATATAATCATTGTAACTCTTTCCATGCTCATGGGCAGGTGCCTCCCCTTTCTGTGTGCAATGAATGCTGCCAGCCTGGGAATCAGAAGAAAAGGAAGGAAGGGGAGAAGTTTTGCTGCTATGATTGTGATCCGTGCCCAGATGGCAAGATTTCAAATGAGACAGGTGATGTAGCACTTCATTTAGTCAAATAATAATAATAATAATAATAATAATAATAATAATAAATCTGTTTAATTGAAGCCCTTGTTTCTGATGACTATTTCCAAGTGATAAATTGACAGGACTTGCATGCATGGTGAAATCTGAGCAATTGGTTTAGAATAGTCTGCATAGGAGATAACCTCTTCCTGTTTCCTTTTCTTAGATATGGATGACTGTTTCAATTGCCCAGAGGATCAATATCCAAGCAAAAACAACAATGGGTGCATCCAGAAAATTGTAATATTTTTGTCATATCAAGAACCTTTGGGAATCAGCTTATCCTCAATTGCTGTTTCATTTTCCCTGATCACAGCCATAGTGTTAGGAACTTTTTTAAGACACAAAGAGAGCCCCATTGTCAAAGCCAACAACCGAGGTCTCACCTACATGCTCCTCATCTCTCTCCTGCTCTGCTTCCTTTCTTCTTTGCTCTTCCTCGGCCATCCTGGGAAAGTGACCTGTCTCATCCGACAAGCAGCTTTTGGCATCATCTTCTCAGTGGCCATTTCTTCAGTCCTTGCAAAAACCACCATAGTTTCTCTCGCCTTCGTAGCCACGAAACCTGGTTCTAGGGTGAAGAAATGGCTGGGGACAAGACTGGCTCATTCCATGGTCATTTCCTGTTCCCTGGTTCAAGCAAGCCTTTGTGTTGTGTGGTTGGCCACTTCTCCCCCATTCCCTGATTTAGACATGCATTCAGAAACTGAGGAAATCATTGTGCAATGTAATGAAGGGTCAGTTGCCATGTTTTATTCCGTCCTGAGCTACATGGGGCTCTTGGCCATCACCAGCTTCATTGTGGCCTTCGTAGCCCGCAAATTACCAGATAGTTTTAATGAAGCCAAGTTTATTACATTCAGCATGGTGGTCTTTTGCAGTGTGTGGGTCTCCTTTGTTCCAACCTACCTGACCACAAGAGGAAAAGACATGGTGGCTGTGGAGATCTTTTCCATCTTGTCCTCCAGTGCTGGTTTACTGGTTTGTATCTTTTCCCCTAAGTGCTACATAATTATGCTGAGGCCTGAGCTGAACAGCAAGGAACATCTCAGAAGGAAACAGGATTGAGAATTTGCCTGGTCTTCCACAACTCTCCTATTACAATGTAGAATAAGGGTTGTTCAAGAAAGTTGTCACAGATTTAAAGATAGATATTTAAAGATAAAATAGCATGGATTAATAAAGGGAAATGGTACAAGATACAAAAGAAAGGAAGGTTGGGACTTCCAAATATAAAGATGTATTATATTGCTAATCAATTAAGACATGTTATAAATAGCATAGTAGGAAAAGAGGATTTAGAATGGTTGGAGATGCAGACAGGAGAAATAGAGTTAGAATTATAAAACATGTTTTTTAGCAAAATACAAAAGAAACTATTGAAGGAAATGGAAAATCCCCTTTTAAAAAATATTGTAAAGATTTGGGAAAAGTATATAAAAAAATAAGCACCAGGAATTTCTCCTCTGACTACAGTGGTATTACTGGATAACTTCCCAGGGAATCTAAGAAGAGATATGGAAGGGGTACTGAGGGGACAGAAAATTATTAAATTATTAAAGTGAAAGATTGGTTGAAAAGAATGATTAATAAGGAGGAAATAGAAGAAGAATTAAGAGGACAAAAGTTCTCTTGGTTCAAATGTATACAATTGGAACAATGGACGCAGGATTGGAAAAAGAAAAATAAGGATTGTAGAGACAATACAAGATTTGAGAAATTAATAGAATCAAGAGAAAAGGAGAGGGAAAATAAAAGTAAAATAGGTATGATAAGTTTATAAAATATTGGTAGAGGATGGAGATCAACAGGATTCTCTTAAAAATTATGGGAAGATGATTTCACAAAACAAATTAGTGATTATAACTGGGGGAGGATATGGGAATCAAGAATGTTAAAGTTACTATCAGTAAGGATAAAAGAGAACTATTATATAATAATTTGGAGGTGGTATCTAACACCAGTAAGATTACATCAGACAGACAAGAAAATTTCGATGTTATGCTGGAGGGGTTGTCAGGAGGTTGGAACATACTTTCATATGTGGTGGACATGTGAACACGTACAAAAAATTTGGAAAAGGGTTTTTAAAGAAATAAGTGAAATAATGGGAAGCAGAGTGGAAGTAAGTCCAAATTTCGCTTTACTTTCAATTTTTGATAAGGCATATGAGAATCAAAATATGAAGAATTTGATTAACAACCTCCTGACACCTGTTAGATTAATGATAGCGAAGAATTGGAAAAGACAAGTAAGTTTTATAATAGAAGAATGGTATAAAGAGGTATGGGATATCGCGATTAATGATAAATTAACATGTGACATAAAAGTAAAGAGGGGACTATCTAAGAAGAATGATTTTGAAAATATATGGGGGGCATTTTTAGAGTTTGTTTTAATAAAGGAGAAAGGGTGTACACCTTTAAAAGATTCTTTACAATTTTGGAAGAATGTATAATATAACAGAATAAAAGAAGGTCTCAATGGGTTAGGGGAGCACTGGGGGGTTGTCAAGGTTATGTTATATATTATTTGTATGTTTGAGTTGTTTTATATGTTGAAAATAATAACAATATTATATAAAAAGTATCCTCTTGGTGCGCAATTGTGTACTTATAGTAATTTTACTGCTATGGAATCTACATATATATATATATATATATATATATATATATATATATATTTATAAATGTTCATGGTCTTCCAAGCTGTGTGCCTAATGTACTTTTACATTTAGAGACAGGGCAAATCTCGGTTGAATCCCGTGCCTGGATATATAAGCTAAACTTTTGGCTAAAAATGATATTTCCCCCTCAAGGCTTGGCCCCTTTGACCTTGACCGATGGATTCCAGTATAAATGGAAAAGGGCTGTTGACAGGAAACTGTGCAATATGGGTCTCTCGTGAAATGTCATTTTGGCTTTAGGTTTGTGAAATGCCAAAGAGGGTATACGCCAGCATATTGGGGACATTGAGATATAGCAGTAAATCTATCTATTCCTCAGCATGACCTTGCTGAGTAGAGATCCCTCCTTCCATGCACCGGTCCAGGAGAAGATGGCTGCCACCCGGTGGGTATTCTCTATATCTAGGGTGACCAATCCAGGTCAGGGCTCATGTAACTTTAACAGTTGTAGAGAAAAGGGAATTTCAGCCAATGTCATTTGTATGCAATTAGTTCCTGGTGAAATTCCCTCTTCATCCCAACAGTTAAAGTTGCAGGGGCCCTGCCTTCTTTTGTATATGGTCACTCTAGTATAGTGCCTGCACCTTTAACTGTTGTGATGAAGAGGGAATTTCACCAGGAAGTAACAGCATACAAATGAAACTGGCTGAAATTCCTTTTTCTTTATAACTGTTAAAGTTACATGAACCCTGACCTGGATTTTATCTGGTCATCCTATCTTTATCCCTTTTTGGGTTAGCTTTGGGCATGTGCAGAGTGTGTCTCTACCTCTCCCTTTTAGGGGCAAATGCTGAGCCCTTGCCCCCTGTATTCTGAGAAAGCAGTGATATCAGAACAGCGTGCCTCTGAACATGTGCAGTTATAATTTTAAAAGCAGACACAGCAGGCAGGAGGAGGCACTACAAATGGACACGGCCTATTGATGTGGGTTGTTTCCTTTTATGTGGAATTGGGCTTAAAAAGCTAAAAACCCAAAGTTCTCAATTTTTAGGTATTTCTGGGACACTGTACAACCAGACCTATCAGCGTGCCAAATTTCAAGTTTCTAACTCATCTGAAAGTTGGTAAACAGTTCTGGACATACATCACACCCACATACATCCCGCTTTCTAAGTAGAAAGTCATTGAAGTTCTCTTGGTGGCAAATGATCAAAGGTTAAAAAATAATAATCAGGGTTTGCATATTACAGAAAATGGCACAGAGAATTATTGATACAATGTTGTTTTGAATCTGGAGTGCACAGTGGCGAGTAAGATCACATGACACCTATGCATGATGTCCGTGTCCTGCCTATTATGGAAAATGGTTGTGAACTTTTCCCCTTATTTCTTTATTCATTACACTTCTATACTAACTAATAGCCAAAGCTCTACTAATTATTATTTATTATGTATTATCCCCCTTGCGCGCCTTACCTGGGCCTTGTCCGCTGCCCCCCCCCCCCCAGTAGTACTGCTAAACAGGCTTTCACCCTTTGCATATTAGTTGTTTCTAGTCATGTCTCCCCAAGTTTCATGTGTCTATCTTTTAAAATGAAGATGTCATAGGTGGTTCTTTCCCCCAACGCTACCCTATAGGGGAAAATAGGCTTGCATGGGGACATGTTTCTCATTTTAAAAGATAGAGACATGAAACTTGGGGACATTGTACATTGTATGTTGCTAGTCATGTTTCCCCAAGTTTCACATCTCAATCTTTTAAAATAACCAAAAAAAATCCCCATGCAAGCCTATTTTCCCCAATAGCCTGGCTTGGGAGGGGGGAAACCACCTATATCTTCTTCACTTTAAAAGTTAGAGACATGAAACTTGGGCACCTGGGAGATGGGATGTTGCTAGTCATGTGTACAAAATTTCATAAAAATCCATGCAAGCGTGTCATGGCTATGGATTTTTGAAAGATCATGGTTCTGGATTGACAGATGTCAAAGTACGTTTGACAGCTGTCAAACCCAAAAGCACGAACTTGCAAAAATTCATATAAAATACACACTTGCACGGATTATTACGAAACCTGGCATATATGAGTAACTACATTCCATCTGCAATGTCATCATGTTTCAAGCTTCTAGCTTTTAAAATAAAAAAAGTTACAGCTGTTTATTTCTCCAAGGAAACCCTATGGAGAAAATGCAAAAAAAAAGGCGATCCGATTTTCTGATATTCTCTGATTAAAATCGGACCAGAGAAAATTGGATCGGAAAAAATCCGTGGCCCGGGGGTTGGGTACCCTTGGTCTAAGGTCTACTTTTCATCTAAGGTGTATAAATCAGCTACTTCCAGGTGACTGGCCTGCCTAAGACCTCCTGGAATATACAATTCTAACTAGATGGAACTGAGCAAATTGAAACTCCTTGGCAATCCATCAAAGGTAGAGTCATGAAAACATCAATGTGTTTGGTAAAGAGATCTTTGAAACATCTTGAAGAAAACTTGGGTCTCCCCTTCAGGCACTAAGTAACAAAACCCAAGGGACATGCCCATGCTATCACGGGCATTGGCCATCCAATGATCAGGATTTCAGTATTTAGTGTTGCACCGTGTCCCCATTCAAGCTGACCTTAACATGTGTGTTGGTGTTTGCTCCCTCGTGGAATATTTTAATCATTTGTGAATGAACAAGGACTAGATGAGGTCCCTTCCAACTCTATCATTTGATGATTGTGCCCCAAGGAGCAGAGGAGAACTGAGGTCAGATTAGAGGGTGGAGGGAAAGGAAGATCTGAAATGTTTGCTACTGAATGAGCCACTCAGGAACCAAAAGCTGAATAATGAATGCTCTCCCCTTCATATTTTTCAAATGACTATAATTTGTTGGACTGTGGTCAAAGCCCCAATGATTTCCAGGAGGCAGTATGAAATAATCAATAAGGAAGCTTAACAATGGGTATAAATGAACTCCTGAGTCATCAAGCACTGAAACATTGACAAGAGGGAGGAAGGACCCTGTCTAATATCTCACCTCCCTTTTTTCATCGTAACATCCTGACTTGATGTTGGACTTTTTGCCATCCCAGCAAGAACTCAAGATATCCAATTTAGTCAGGTTGCGACTCTGGAGGAACAATGGAAGATATGTGGCTAGAGGCAAGAGTTGCCACCCGGATGCTAAGGCTACTTGGGTGCCAGATTCTGCTACTGAATGTGCTCTTCAACGTAGATTTAACGCAATGCTCCATGAATGCTCCTTTCCCTGTTCCACATGATTGGTATCAGCCAGGTGACCTCCTCATTGGTGGGATTTCTTCTCAGATCACTTACTCTATGGATGAAATATTATTCAAAGAGTATCCTTCCAAGGAGCTGTTTAACATTATAGAGTAAGGAATTGTTTCCCTCCCCACCCCAATCACTTCTCGGTCTCCCAACAAATATAGACTTTTTTCTGCCATACAGAGAAGACTTCCCAGTTTGGAATGTGAAATGAGGGTGGGGAGAGTGGCTGCACATTTATTGCATGACAATAGACATGTACAACCCCTGTTCAGAAGACCCACAAGAGATATCATGGGGGGACAGGATGGTCATTTAAAAGGAACGTTTCCAAAAGTCAGTTTTATCATGAATCATGAAACTTACAGGAATGTGGGAAATCTGCACAAACCACAAAACCCTTTCAAAAAAGGAGGCAGGAGTAGGGGAAAGGTGTCTGTGCAGAGTCATGAATGGGGAATCAGATGTCAGTTTTTATGATTGTTAACCAGCATAAAGCTATAAATGTAATACAAGCCAAATAACACCTCTGTTTTGCATCTCTGTAGTGGTTGTGGTTTAATGGAAAACAGAAAGGGCTTCTCTACTGCCACTGGAATGATAAGTCCTTCACCCACAATAAATGGGTGGAAAATTTGTTCCTCCTCTGGATAAATTCAGTGAAATGTCCCCCCCCCCCCAATTTCTCTGCCCAAATATAGGGTGCAGAAATCCTAGAGGTCATTTATGCAGAAGTCTAAAAAAAAAAGATATTCTCTCTCAAAATTCACTGAAAGCCTTTTCTAAATCTCATGTTCACTTAAACTGCTTTCAAGGACTATGTTTCCCTGAGGTAACATAGACAGGAAAGTAGGAGACAAAGTGTTATTTGGCAAAAATAATAATAATAATAATAATAATAATAATAATAATAATTTAGTACTGAATAGGCAGAAGGTATTGTACCTGCACAAATGTCTCCTTCAGCCCATTTCCACTCTTGCTTAAGCATGAAGCTATGGACACAGGGAATGTGAAGGATATAAAGATGAAGATGCAGAGTAGAAAGAGGTAATGATTCTTTGTATTGTTTTTAACTTCTCCTCCAAAGCCTGTTTTTCTGCATATGAAGTAGTGATGCAGGTTTAGGAACAAATTATGAAGCTCAGAGTGGGACAAAGCATTTTCTGCCAGTTTTTATAGCTGCTTTCCAAATATCATAAAAATAACAACCGTATTCTGGAATATAAAATGGGAGAAAAAAGGAAGGCAAGAAGAAAAAAGTCCCATCATTTCCCCTCCTGTCCCTAAGAGATAATATCGACATGTGAAATTACTGGGTGGAACAAATCTGATAGTGTCCTGATGCATCGTTTGGGCTAAAGAATCAAGTGTTTACTGCCTCATAAAAACCAGTAACAAAGAATAGAATATTCTTATTCTCTAAACCAGTTAAAAGGAATTCACTCTATTTGCAGTGTGACAACAAAATTTTACCAGCACATCCTAGCCTTGGTATTTGCTGTGAATGAGATTAATGCGAATTTCCAGATCTTGCCCAACATCACACTTGGATTTCAGATCCTTGACAGCTATAATAATGCACAGATGACGTATCGTGCCACTCTAGACCTGCTGTTCAAATCACATCGATTTGCCCCCAACTACAAATGTGGCACCCCAAAAAATCTCATCGGCATCATTGGAGGATTTGGCTTTGATATTTCTTCTTGTATCGCAGATATTTTAAATTTCTACAAAATTCCACAGGTAGGACCTGTGGGTGGGTGGTGAAGGTGGACCTAGGACAATAACAACACAACTAGGTTGGGTACACTGGTGACAATAAACAACAAGGGTAAAATTAATAATGTTAATAACAATGCTTTCAAAGTAGTCAATATTTATAGGCTGCCTAAAGCAAAAGGCAATCAGAACAATTACCAGTATATGTTAACATAAGGAACACTATAGTAAAACTTTCAAATTCCACAGACGCGTTTCGAGTAATGGTCTTCTTCCGTTATATAGGAAGTGTTCAAAATTTACAAACATATAATCTATAAATTACAAAAATCAATAAGAATGTTAACTGCAGTATTAAAACCTGTGAATACAAAACCAATATATTATATTTATGAAATATTCTTTGTTATTTGTTAAGAATTCATTTTGAAAAACAAATTGAAAACTGTAACAAATACTCTTTAAAAAAATATTAAAACTTACCAATTGAAGACTTTTGCCAATCCCACATACAGAACTGTATTTTGCAGGCGGAGAAGGAAGCACACACGAAATGAGACACGGACACCAAAGCTTGGGATAAACTAGGGGCACTTTATTTACGTAGGGGATTCTCCCCTCCTTGGTTCTCAGGTGACGTGTGGGAATGTCACTTATTTATCTCAGGTGCTAGCCTGCCATTTTAGGGTGTGCCACTCTGTTGAACCTAGGGGTTGGGGGTACCCACCCCCCTAGTCAAACAACACTCGAGTGTTTGGTGAGACCATCTGCGTCATCCACACCCCAGCTTGCACAGCTCAGGGTAGACGAGACAAGCCGATCCCCAGAGGCAAGCCATATCCTGACATGGAAGCTGCAAAGCTCCCGAGGAGCAGGGCCTCTGACTTGCCAATCACCATAAAGGTGCCTGAGTGCTTACCATTCCTATCCTCATCCCCCCAAAATTCCCACACCATCCACCACATAAGGGAGCCAAGCCTCGGCTTAGGCGACCTTCCCCCACCTGAACTGGAAGAATTCCAGCAGGGCAACGCTCAGATCCCACAGGAAAATATCATTCCCTGCATCGGAGAGGTGAACTCCGTTGGCCCTATACAAATCCCCTCTGGCGCTTACAATATCCGGGTGTGGGATAACTACTCCACGCCGGTCATGAAAAAGTAGCCTAATTTCCCTATTAACAAGTTTAACTGCCCTATTTAAACTGCGGACGTTCCAACCTTCATGCCATTGACATCTAGGGAGCATGTTTGACCACACTATCCAAGGGTCCGGCCACTGGCTCCATATAAACTCGAAATCTAACTCGGCTTGAATAATTAGGGCCTTCCCTTTTAGAAGGCCCAAGTCATTCCCACCCAATGTAGCACCAACATCCTGGGTGGCACAGGCACGTTACCAGATCCAAATAGTAGATGGAGGAGACCTCCCCAGCGCAAGCTGCGCCTCCCCAACCACTGGATGGAGGCTGATGGTCCGAGACCCAGCTGTGTGCCAGCAGCTGCTCGCATCTCTCTACGGCTGGCCCAGAACACCATACTGTGCCCACAGATGAGGACCCTCTGAGGCGCTGGTCTCCTCCACAGATTTGCAAACCAAACAGAACTATTTACAACATGCTCCTGAGTGCCTATTTGCGAACGTAAGCCTTGAAGGCACCAGACCGCCATCATCTTATGGCGTGTATTCCAGTGTCGCCGATCCCTATTGCCGCTGCAGTAGATGTAGCACCAATCCTGAAAGAGTGGGTACCGAATTGGAAATTACCCAAACCCAATGCCCTTAATGCCTTCTTTGCCACCATCCAAAATTGATACCTGGTCAATGGGGACTTGTTCAAATGACAGAAGAGAAGACAGGCTCTCTGCCCTTACAACTAAATAGGAATGCAAAGCTGCAACCGGGCAGATCTCCTTAAGTGGGGCCTTGGCTAATGTAATACGTGCTCCCCTGCTTTTCTGATCCATTTTGGACCTTCGCAGCCATAGGACTACCCTGTCCTCTGACCTTTGTACATCTCCATGCTGTAGCGCCCTGTTTGATTGTTGTGACTTAGAGCATGCCAATACCTCCCCAATTCTAAATGCGCCAAAAAATGCAGTGACAGCCACAGCATGGAATAAAGTCTGTTCAAATGGAGAAAAACAGAGAACTGCCCATTGTTCCTTTAAACCGACTAACAAGTCAAGGGTAATAGGATGGTGTACATCCAGAGCAGGCGGAGCCAACCTAGCCCGTCCCTCCAGCATCTTTCGTATGCAGAAATCCAACGTGACATCAGGCCACTCATTCACTTTCAACATAAATGAGAGTCCAGCCAGCTTACCTTTAATAGTGTGGGTGGACCGCCCCTTACGGTGTGAACCACCTGCCCAGTAAGATCGCAGCCTGGCGCAGTCCCAACTGGGCGAGATGTGACCACTGTCTTCCTGTCCCCGGCCACCAACTTGGCCGGAGTCATGAATTGCATCCAAAACTCCAGCTCCCTGAGGTCCCAGTGTAGTTCAGGATTAAATGCTACTTTAAGCCTGAAAGTTTCATTATAACCAATCCACGCCATGCCCAGATATTCAGTATAGCAACGGAAAATTATATCCAAGTACTTTGTAAGTACTATTCCTTTTTCCGGGTGCTTCTGCTGGACCACCCCCATAAACGTTATAGAACCAGCCAACCAATTCAACCAGATGTGTTCCACCTTCTTTTTCTTACTCCTCTCTTGGTCTCTATCCCTATCTCTGTCTTTATGTTTCTTCTCGTCCTCCCTAAACAGCAGGGAGAACACATCTATGAATTCCCCCTTCCAGATCTTCTCTTTAGTTGCAAGCAGCAGGTAGTAACCTAATGGAGTGGAGACCGCACCAGAAGGCACCTTTGACCCCTCTGCTGAAGCGTACGGGTCAGCAGTCCCATTAGACGCTGTCAAATCCCCTTCTGTTTGTGACCCTTGTGAAATTTGAATCAATACAAGGGTGCTATTACCCTCAACGCCACTGGTTGTTGTGTTGAACTATGCCTCGGAGTACTCATTGATGGCTGCCAGACAGGTGCGCAAGCCAGTGATGAGGACTCACGCCCTGCACTCCCAACTCCACTATCTACTTCCTCTTCAATGGGTTGTGAAAATGGCCATGTACGTTCCACCCCCCAAGCGGGCATAGCCCAAGGCCCGAACGGCGGCCAGCCTGGCCACCCTGAAGTGTGCGCTGCGTTGTACTCACCCTGAACCATTGTAGAAGAGGCTGCAGCCGCTTCCGCTTCCCTGACATGCGCTCCAGCCACCGGTTCACTTGAAGGGGCCGTTTGCCCCGTGAGTGCTCCGAGCTCTCCAACTGGGATCACAGTTTCTGCAACAGGAACCCGAGATTTATCAACTGCTCCCCTGGATGAGCGCCCCTTACCTGAGCTGGTACCCCTGGTTTCCGCCAACTGTTGCTTAAGCTCAGCATTGTCCTGTTCCGAGGCAATAATGCGCTTCAATACCACTGCCATGTCTATGTCTTCTTCATCCGAGGAAGAATTGGGTGGTACAGTGGGGCATTTAGCCGGCAGGCATTGTGCCCTACCCTTGCCCTTCTTCCCCCCAGCACCCTTCTTAGGTGGCATGACTGTTCCACTCTTTGCACCTCAAGCACATTATGCTGATCCCCTGATAGATTCAACAATGGGTATCAGTGTAAGTATAATATCACCAGAGCTTTGGCTCTTGGGCAGTATAGGGATTTGAAAATAAATTACGCTTAGGACAATTTAGTCACTCCCTCAAAATGGCACTTTTTAATGTGAACCAGTATAGTCCACAAAATGGCCGCCTGCAATGTGCTCCGTTATAACTCACAAAATGGCCCCCTGCAATGTGCTCCACCATAGTCCACAAAATGTCCGCCTATAATGCAGCTGGTAGCCTCAATGGGGGAAGGGCACCAAGCTGAAATTCTCAAGCCTGGCAGGCTGCTGCAGAGGCCCAGCACTGGGCCCAGTGTCCAAACCCCCCCCCCCCATGCTCTCAATACGCCTTTAACCCAAGCGCAGGGAAACCAAGCCCTTCACCAGCCAATCCAGCCGGATCAAGCCTTGAGGGGCCTTACAAACCCTCGCGCCTGCACAGGCAGCTCCACTGATCCTTAGCCGAGGTCAGAGCACAGCTTTGCCTGGCTCATGCGAGGCTGCCAAAGGGCAGCCTGGGGAAAACGTCCCCACCACCCCTGTGCTGAGCACCACAATGAGGGCGGCAGATGGGTAAGCCCCTCTTCCCAACCCGCCCTCCCGACTCCAAACAGTTCGGGGCCAGGAAGCCTCCTGAAACCCCATTCTCCATAGATGTGCGGCCGCCTGACTAGACAGCAGCCGCCCACTCGCTCTTCTCCCTGCCAGCCTCTGCTGGAAGGGCTAGAAGAAAAGAGGCCATTTGGTCGCGAGGGGCGGGCATTTTTAGCCTGGCTCTGCCCCCCTGCACTAGCCTACATGCGTGCAGAGCACGCGTACAGGCTTCTTCTGTCTGCTCCTCCCCGCCCGCAAAAACTGACCCCCCCCAAGCCGTTCCTGATGGCTGGGGATCAGGCTTGTGTAAGTATCTGTAAGGTGAGCCAAGAGGCCCACTATTACTAATTCTTTTGTATTTGGCAAAAGACTGTAGTGCCCTAAAAATGTAGTTTAAAAGGAAATGTATGTATAAACAAATTATTAGGGATGTGTTTGTATTCTAAAAAGTGTTGGACAAGAGGAGCTTGTATCCACTGATTTCTTATACCGCTCTTGTGTTCGTTGATTCTGATCTTAATTACTCTTTCAGTCATACCCATGTAGATTTTTTTTGCAAGGGCATCTGATAGCATACATTACACCTTTGGTGTTACAATTTTAAAACATCTTTATAACTATACTGTTTATTATCAACTAGATTAGAGGCCGAAGTGCTAAATACAAACACCAACACACAAGCGACCCAAAGCTCTCAGCCCCTCAAGACTCGATGTAGGAAGGATGTAGCAGCCCTTATCCATGTGGAGCCTTCTAAAGGGAATAGATCTGACACTATTACCTCTACAGTTCAGCCCTCTATTAATCAGGGTAAGGCACGCAGGCTCTGTAACACTAGAGCCAAAAGACACTTACTTTACAGAGAGAAAAAAACAAAAAATCTGAAGAATTGGTCATGCTCTAAGAAACATCCAAAAATGAAGTTCAACAAGCTGTTCAAACTCATCGACAAGCTGAGTAAGGAAAATGCTCCAACTAGGACAGTGAGCCCCAATATAAGGGCAGCGAAGAAGGCATCAACTGAAGCAGGGATTCGGGCAGTCGCTAAAGATTCCTGCATAAAAGCATTAACAATGCCTACATCTACAAGAAATGGAGTCTCTCTTGCAGACTTCATCTAAGTCACTCCCGCATTGTACTGAGCAGATGAATGTGGACTCAAAAGGCACCAACATTGCAGGAACTCAACCCTGGCAGCTTCGACTTTTACCTCGGAATCTAATTATTTCCAACTTCCCTAAACCCGTAGGGAGATTGTCCCGTTCTGGACGAATCGAACATTTCACTTCAGTTAGTGAAGGCTGCACTCAAATAAAACTCAACTACTCGGATGTCCTGAACATAGAATATATCCAGTTCAATTTTACAACTGTTAGGGTAATAGCAACCTGTGCTTCTATAAATATGATAGCATGTCGTCTCAACTCCAGAGAGCTTCTGCGAGACTGCGGGATGGTGGCTTCTAGACACTTCAAAAATATGGCCCCACCAATGAAGGTGAGTGCCCTTCGACGACTAGCAGCGATGGCCCATGGGGAAACAACTCTCGGGGCTCCATCTAGGCTGAATATCACTACCAACCCTTCTATATTTTCCTCCAACATAGCACATGTTCCATCAATCTCCATTAATGGTCTTGCTGGCAAGGCTCAAAATTCAAATCAAAGCACAGTGAGAAGAGAAACCACCCCGATTGAAGAAATGCAATTAATTGACAGTTTGAAGGATCTCCCTGCTCAAGAACAGCAGGAAATTCTTTTAAGACTTTCAAACCTGAAGGAATTGCTGCTAACAAAGGCTAAACCCAACAGTAATGCGATCCCCAGAGCACTCCCAACCCCAGGCATTCTTAGTCATGACCTACAGTCAGGGATGAATGGTTCTGTAAATAAGAGCCAACAGAGTATTTATTCTAGTAAAGATCCATCGCATAGTGTGCTGCATCCCTCATTGGGAGTCACACCAGCTCAAGGAACCGGACCCAACAAAGACAAACTGAATTACGAAGTCCCTCTGTACATATCCAAAGACACGAGAGAGAGAGATCCAGAACACGCTCCACCCAGGCCCTACCTCAACAAGGCTGCTGAGTCTAGCCCTAAAAAGTCCATGAGGACTGGCTGTCAACTGCTAGGAAAATGTACTCAGACTACAGCAACTATTCCAAGCGCTGGACCTGTCAACAGTTGTGTTTTTGATAACAGGGGTGGTTTGCTGGACTCTATTGTTGAGATCGACTGACTAGTCGACCCTGAATTAAACACTGATTTAAAACTTCTTTCATGGAATATTGCCGGGTGGAGTTTGAAAGCCGGGGATCAAGGGATCAGTAACTATCTGGCAAAGTTCGACATAGTTTTCCTTCAGGAGACATGGTGCTGTGAAGACATCTTCGTAAGCGGTTTCTCCTCATTTTGTTTACCAGAACTCCATAATAAAGGGAAAGGTAGGAACCGCCAGGGCTTATCTGTCCTAATTTCATCATCCCTCAATGTTAGGACAACTTATCTCCCGAGCTTTGAGTCTCTGATGCAAGCTCTGAAATTGGACCTAGGACCCTCCAAGTTGTCCCTTATGTTACTTAACTCATACTTTCCTCCCTCAGTAAATAAGTAGACAACTCAAGTTATATGGTCGAAAGCTGAATGTTATCTTGCGGACCTAAAGGCCAAATTCCCTGCTGCATATCCGATCCTAGCTGGGGACCTAAATGCAAGAACTGGCAAGCATACTGGAGCCTTATCATCAGGAGAACCAGACCCTGGGACAATAAAAGCATCGCTTAAAAGGATGCCTCAGCACTAACCATGCTGGCCAATGTCTACTCCAAACTATAACTAGAAATAATCTCTCCATTTTAAATGGATGTTCAGTGGATGATAGATGGGGAGAGTTTACCTTTACATCCTCTAAGGGATTGAGTGTGATAGACTACATTATAGTGCATAATGAGTTGGAGAGCTCAGTCAGCGTTTTTTTGGTAGCAGACTGTCTGGAAAGTGACCACCGTCCCCTTGAGTTGGTTTTATCCACCCCGACCTACTTCGGCTGGAAGTCTGTTCTCACTCTTTGCCCAGCCTTCAAGCTAACTTACTGGTTTTTTATCCTACTGTGTTAAAAACAATCTATCCATTAATTACCAAAAGTCAAAAACAATGATTTTTGCAAACAAAAAAGCAAGGTATATATGGCACATGGGCGGGCATAAAATCAATCAGGTAGACTCCTATAAATACCTAGGGTTATGGTTCCAGGAAAATCTTAAATGGACCAAGCACAGCAAAGAAGTTAAAGGCAGGGCGGAGCAAACAACGGGAGTGTTATATCGTTTCTTCCTTCAAAAAGGTGGCAAATATCTCCCAGAAGCCGTTAGAGTCCATCAAGCCAAACTGGCCACCCAGATCCTGTATGGAGCCCCTATAGGGTTCCCCCTGTGCAAAAGTCCGATTGAGGGCCTCCAGTCATCGTATCTAAGACTGCTTTTTGGAGTACCCAGGTGTGTGGCAGGTGCGGTTCTTAATCTGGAGGTGGGCTTGCCCTCACTGAGTAGTACGGCTTGGATCCATACTCTACCGTACTGGTTAAGACTGTACCATGGCTTTTCCACAAACTCCCTGGTGTCCTTGGTCCTATTAGACTCTTATGTATCGCCGTGGACCAAAGCGCTGGTGCAGAAATCAAACCTCCTGGATCTCTCCCCTTTTCCACTATTACACATGGACCATGACTATGCCAGGCAGATTATCAAGCAAAGAATCCTCGATGTTGATCTTCAGGAGCAGAGAAGCATGGCTCGTGGAACATGCTCCCCCTACATGCTAGGCCTAATGGCCGAAGCAGGTGGAGAGAGAACCCGATACCTGAATTGGTTATCAGTACCCAAATACAGAAGAGCATTCTCACTTGCCAGATTTAACATTCTCCCCTCTAAAATGCTGGAGGGTAGATTTAAGGGATTGCCTTTGGAAGATAGGTACTGCCCGTGTCACCACTTGGAAGTTGAATCAGTTGAACACATGCTGTTAAGATGTAGCTTCTACAATGAGGCAAGGAACACCCTGCTCGGTCCGATTTTACATAAGATAGGTGGGATTCACCAGCAAAAACTGACAAGCATCTTACTGCAGGGTAAAGATAAACCAATCACATTACAAGTAGCTAAATTTCTCCATATCGTAATCAGCTGCAGAAACCAGATAGTTAACAGTGACTAGACTTGAGTTAAAAAGCTTAAATATTTGACTGCCTGTCCTGTGATTCGATGTGTATGTACATTTTAATGTATAATTAATTTTGAAATGCTTATTTTAACCAATGTAATAAGGTTTTGGCCTATTGGCTGTTGAATATATATATATATATATATATATATCTGTTTATTATCAGCCAGGTTAACAAAGCTTTTACCTTTATAGCAATTGGTACATGCACTACAATGACCACAGGGAAAATTCCTTTTACTCTATCCCCTAGAAGTATTGTATCTCACAGTTTTGGTTTGGGCTTCCAGGCACAATGTACCAGCATATCACTGAGATTCTGTTTCCGTTTCTATGCAGAAATAGGGCCTCCTTGACAGGCAGGTATGTTCTCCAAAAGATACAATACCAGGCAAAAGTCTTAAATTGGTCAGTTTTAATATATTTTTAAAGAGTATTTATTACAGATTTCAATATGTTTTTCAATATGTATTGTTAACAAATAACAAATAATATTTTATAAATATATATTGGTTTTGTATTCACAGGTTTTAATATTGCAGTTGCACTTTTTAACGTTCTAATTGATTTTTGTGATTTATGGACTATGTGTTTGTATATTTTGAACACTTCCTATACCACAGAAGACGACCATAGGACAAAACGCGTCTGTGGGATTTGAAAGTTTTACTACAGTGTTCCTTATATTAACATATACTGGTACTTGTTCTGATTGTCTTTTACTTTAGGCAGCCTGTAAATATTAAATACTTTGAAAGAATTGTTATTAATATCATTATTTTTACCCTTGTTGTTTATTGTCGCCAATGTACCCAACCTAGTTGTGTTTTTTTGGTTTTTTTATTTTAAGGGGTTGGGAATATTTTCCTGTTTTGTTGGATCTAGGACAATCGCAGATATGTTTAGCTTGAGCAAGGCTGCTGAGCCAACTTTCTATACAACATCCCAAAGGGCATTTTGATGAATATTAAATGCACAAACAAGCATGCACATGAAGATATTCCAATCCATCTCTAAAACATCCAATTTCCATTTAGCTCACATATGGCTCAAGTGCCCCAGAAGAGAGAGAGACGATACAAATTCATTCGTTTTACCACATGGTCCCAAATGAAGACAGTCAGTCCACTGGGATTATCCAGTTGCTTCAGTATTTTGGATGGACATGGGTTGGGATCCTTATTGCTGATAATGACAGTGGAGAGCATTTTTTGCAAGTTCTGGAGCCATTGCTTTCCAAAAATGGAATCTGTTCAGCCTTTACACAAACAATCCCACAATTGCCCCGTTTGGATAACATAGCTGGAGATATTGGTACACTCACAGAAATTTATGAAAGATTCACATATCATGATGTCATTACATGTATCATTTATGGAGATTCACTGATGATTACATGGCTAGTGTTTCTTATGAATGTACAAGGTCCTGGAAAAGAGGAAATTAGAGCATTCAGAAAGGTGTGGATTACAACAACCCAGATTGATTTCATGTTAAAGAGCTTTCTAAGAGGTTCGAATCTTCAGTTGTTCCAAGGTGCCATTTCCTTTACAATTCACTCAAATGATCTTTCAGGGTTCAAAGAATTTGTGTATATTGGAAAATCTCACTGGACTCCAGCAAATGGTTTTCTCAAAGACTTCTGGGATCAAGCCTTTGACTGTTCATTTCCAGATGTGGGAGTGCCAATAGATGTCAATGAAAGATGTACAGGAGAGGAGCGTCTGGAGAGTCTTCCTGGACCTCATTTTGAAATGGCCATGACTGGCCACAGCTACAGTATCTATAATGCTGTCTATGCTCTAGCCCATGCATTGCATGCTCTGTTCTTATCTAGAGCCAACCGCAGAGCAAATAGGAGTGGTAGAACCCTTGATCTTCAATCTTTGCATCTGTGGCAGGTAATGTATCCACCATAAAACCTTTCATCTCATTTGCATTGCTGGATGCGCACATCTTCCTTCATTTTACTGGGGAAAAGCACATCTTTGATTGGGGAAAATGCAATTTTTAAAAAACTGTACACCCAAAATGTGAATCTCCCCCAAGGCCAAAGGTTGAAAATGCATATGTGAGGGGTAGGAGTGTTTGTTCAACAAATGCACAACAGGTGTCTGTTCTCTCACTCGCGTTCAGCCATTTTATCTAGCTGCTCCATCTTCCTTAGGCTGACCAGATAAAATTCAGGTCAGGGCTCATGTAACTTTAACAGTTGTAGAGAAAAGGAAATTTCAGCCAGTGTCATTTGTATGCAATTAGTTCCTGGTGGAATTCCCTCTTCATCACAACAGTTAAAGGTGCAGGCACTATACTAGAGTGACCAGATACAAAAGACGGCAGGGACCTGTAACTTTAACAGTTGTGATGAAGAGGGAATTTCATCAGGAACTAATTACATACAAATTACACTGGCTGAAATTACCTTTTCTCTACAACTGTTAAAGTTACATGAGCCCTGACCTGGATTTTATCTGGTCAGCCTAATCTTCCTGGAACTGCATTCCAGTGTATTTGCGGATTGCTCCATCAATCTCAGTTTTTAATGCTCAGTAGAAAAGTTTTCTTTTTTCTACCAGGTTCCAGTTTCCTCTCTTCCCAACCTTTTCCTTGAATCTTAAATTTTAAAATGTATTTAAATTTCATTTCACATTTCTAGATTGCAAGCCTTTTGGGCAGGGAGTTGTTTTTGTTGCTTTGTTCTTTCTACAGTGCCATGTACATTTATGGTGCTTTCTACTTACTGCTACTACTACTAATAAGAATAAATCATGCCCCCACATGGTCCTGGTCCTTTTTAGGGAAGCGTATTTCTGGGAAATCTGTCCCTTTGGGAGTTCCCCAGATTTCCATGTTGCACCTGACTTAGCTTGCATTTGTGAGCCAAGCCACAGGTTTCCCACAAATTCTAGAGATGTTTTCCTTTGATATTGTTCTTATTGCTTTGGCTAAAATTTGTGCAAATTTTATGCATGACTGTAAGCTAACGTGATTGACTAACCTCCCTTGGGAAACAAGCTGAAGAAAGAAAAAAAGTATGAGTGTTCATGTTCATCTCATGCAATACTGTAACCAGGACAGGTACGGAAAGAGCAAATCTCTGATATGTTATCTCCCATTCTCTTCCTCTTTTTTTCAATGCCCTTTGCTCCTTTTTTCACTTTCAACTAGATTCATCCATTTCTTCAAGCGGTCTCATTTAACAACTCAGCTGGAGAAATGGTGTCCTTTAATGACAAAAGGGAAACTGAAGGTGGATTTGACATCATTAATCTAGTCACTTTCCCCAATGTCTCCTTCCAGAAAGTGAAAGTTGGAAAAGTTGATCTCAATGAACCCAAAGGAAAAGAATTCAGCATTGATGGAGATATGATTGTCTGGCACAGAGGTTTTAATCAGGTATGGAACTGGAGATATCCTTGAAAGAGCCTCCCTTTTCCAAATGGGTCCTTTGCGTGCATGAAATTTCCTTTGCTGTCTACCATGAGACCATGACAATTTATCTGAATATAAATTGAAATGAGTGCTTCCAGGACTGATGGGGCCCTGAGCTAGGGTGACCAGATAAAATCCAGGTCAGGGCTCATGTAACTTTAACAGTTGTAGAGAAAAGGGAATTTCAGCCAGTGTCATTTGTATGCAATTAGTTCCGGGTGAAATTCCCACTTCTTCACAACTGTTAAAGTTGCAGGGGCCCTGCCTTCTTTTGTATATTGTCACTCTAGTACAGTGCCTGCACCTTTAACTGTTGTGATGAAGAGGGAATATCACTAGGAACTAATTGCATACAAATGACACTGGCTGAAATTCCCTTTTCTCTACAACTGTTAAAGTTACATGAGCCCTGACCTGGATTTTATCTGGTCACCCTACCATGAGCAAGATGCTCCCTGACTTGCCATACAACCCTGGCTTTTCCCCCTCATTTCTTTCTGCAAGTCTGCCCTCATCCCCCAGTACATATCAGGCAACAGGAACAGAAATGACAGGACTTTTTACTTATCTGTGTTAAAACTTAAGAACAAAAATGAAAGCTGTTTGGGAGAAGCCAACAACTGTGATAGTTAGATTTTGCTTGTGAGAACTTGAATAAAACAGGGATAGTCCAGTTAAGGTATGCTGGAGATGCTTAATCCTAGTTATTGTTTTACCTTTCTGCTTCTATGGTGTTTTGATGTGTTTCCTAACCATTCCAATGTTTAAACCACTTTCCTAGTACAAATACCACATTAGTAGTAAAATGCATTTTTGTTGTTTAACATTTATGGTGTCTTAACAGTATTAGTTTCCTCATGCCATGCCTGGAGGCCTTATGTTACAGTATGTAAAAAATATCTATAAGATATCCAGAAGTTTTTAAAACTGCTTACTGGAAGCATCTCTGAAAGATGCACATCATGGCAATGGAAAGGGCATAGGAAGGGCAGGGCAGACAAGAGTGGGGCATTCTACATTCCCTGGTCTCATTTTCTCATGGATCAGGGCACACAAAAGGCATTAAAAGAAAATATAAGCTGTAAAAATGCAAGTTCTTCTACCCTAAGCTCACCTAGATGTCTTCAGGCTGTATCTTTCTGCTCCTTCTTCATGGTTTGGTCTTTCTCTGGCTCTCCTCTGGCTGGCTTTCCCAGTGTGTGTATGGAGGGGCTGGCCTCTTCCTCCAAAATAGAAATTACTGTTCCCACTTTGAAGTAATGAAACTTAAGTGGAATTGTGAAACTTCACAAGGGAATGAAACTTAACTGGAGAAATGAAATTCGTCTTCTCACAGATATCCCCTCCCAGAAGAAAATCCCGAGGTGACTAAAGCCTGGCTTTTTTTACTTTGCCACTGTAGGCAGGCCTCAAACCTTCACCTTTATACACCCAATCCTTGAACATCCCATGATTTCCCCCAAGGCTACAGGACCTCAAACTGTGTGCTGTAGTCCAAACACAGTGGAGACACTGCCCAGCATTTTTAATTCCTAGGTGCAAAATTGTAGTTCCGAAAATCTCCATTCCTATTTTGGGGGAAATATTGCATTTCAATGTAACAATGTCACATTCCCCCATAGATTTGCTGAATGAATGAAAAATAAAGAACATAATATATTGTCAGAATATATATATATATATATATATAGTAACTCTTTCCATGCTCATGGGCAGGTGCCTCCCCTTTCTGTGTGCAATGAATGCTGCCAGCCTGGGAATCAGAAGAAAAGGAAGGAAGGGGAGAAGTTTTGCTGCTATGATTGTGATCCGTGCCCAGATGGGAAGATTTCAAATGAGACAGGTGATGCAGCACTTCATTTCGTCAAATAATAATAATAATAATGATAATGATAATAATAATATATCTGTTTAATTGAAGCCCTTGTTTCTGACGACTATTTCCAAGCGATAAATTGACAGGACTTGCATGCATAGTGAAATCTGAGCAATTGGTTTAGAACAGTCTGCGTGGGGGAATTTGAACTGTGAGAGACCCTCTTTCTGTTTCCTTTTCTTAGATATGGAGGACTGTTTCAACTGCCCAGAGGATCAATATCCAAGCAAAAACAACAATGGGTGCATCCAGAAAATTGTAATATTTTTGTCGTATCAAGAACCTTTGGGAATAAGCTTATCCTCAATTGCTGTTTCATTTTCCCTGATCACAGCCGTAGTGTTAGGGACTTTTTTAAGACACAAAGAGAGCCCCATTGTCAAAGCCAACAACCGGGGTCTCACCTACACGCTCCTCATCTCTCTCCTGCTCTGCTTCCTTTCTTCTTTGCTGTTCCTCGGCGATCCTGGGAAAGTGACCTGTCTCATCCGACAAGCAGCTTTTGGCATAATCTTCTCAGTGGCCATTTCTTCGGTCCTTGCAAAAACCACCATAGTTTCTCTTGCCTTCGTAGCCACGAAACCTGGTTCTAGGATGAAGAAATGGCTGGGGACAAGACTGGCTCATTCCATGGTCATTTCCTGTTCCCTGGTTCAAGCAAGCCTTTGTGTTGTGTGGTTGGTCACTTCTCCCCCATTCCCTGATTTAGACATGCATTCAGAAACTGAGGAAATCATTGTGCAATGTAATGAAGGGTCAGTCGCCATGTTTTATTCCGTCCTGAGCTACATGGGGCTCCTGGCCATCACCAGCTTCATTGTGGCCTTCGTAGCCCGCAAATTACCAGATAGTTTTAATGAAGCCAAGTTTATTACATTCAGCATGTTGGTCTTTTGCAGTGTGTGGGTGTCCTTTGTTCCAACCTACCTGACCACAAGAGGAAAAAGCATGGTGGCTGTGGAGATCTTCTCCATCTTGTCCTCCAGTGCTGGTTTACTGGTTTGTATCTTTTCCCCTAAGTGCTACATAATTATGCTGAGGCCTGAGCTGAACAGCAAGGAACATCTCAGAAGGAAACAGGATTGAGAATTTGCCTGGTCTTCCATAACTCTCCTATTACAATGTAGAATAAGGGTTGTTCAAGAAAGTTGTCACAGATTTAAAGATAGATGTTTAAAGATAAAATAGCATGGATTAATAAAGGGAAATGGTACAAGATACAAAAGAAAGGTTGGGACTTCCAAATATAAAGATGTATTATATTGCTAATCAATTAAGACATGTTATAAATAGGGATGTGCACTGACCCCCCGGATCGGATCGGATAGCGGATCGGAATCAGACCTGGGGGGTCAGATCGGATCGGATCGGATCGGAGGATGGTCGGATCGGATCGGACCGGACGTCCGATCCGGATCGGACGCCATTTTGAATGCTTTTTCCCATAGCCAAGTATTGTTTTACAAAAACGCCTATAACTTTCTCATTTTTAAAGATAGAAGGATGAAACTTGGGCACATCATACACTGGTTAGGGATAGTTATCTGTGAGAAATTTCAGAAAGATTGGTGCATGAGTTTTGTGGCAATTAATTGTTTAATAAATACCCAGAAATGCCTATAACTTTGTCATTTTTAAAGTTACAAACATGAAACTTTGCCACATTGTAGGTGGTACCTTGGGACCTATCTGTGAGAAATTTCAGAAACTTAGGTGCTTGCCTTGTGTGGCAATTAATTTTAGAAAAATGGGTAGTAGTGGGGTAAATACATTTACGCCTCCCATTTTTTATTTTTGAAGATACAAACAGGAAACTTGGGCACATTACAGGTACCACTTGCCTTGATATGTGTGTGAAATTTCAGAAACATTGGAGCTTGCCTTGTGTGGCAATTAATTTTTGAAACAATGAGGAAAGAAACACCTATAACTTTGTCATTTTTAAAGTTACACACATGAAACTTTGCCACATTGTAGGTGGTACCTTGGGACCTATGTGTGTGAAATTTCAGAAACATAGGTGCTTGCCTTGTGTGGCAATTAATTTTTTAATAAATACCCAGGAATGCCTATAACTTTGTCATTTGTAAAGTTACACACATGAAACTTTGCCACATTGTAGGCGGTACCTTGGGACCTATGTGTGTAAAATTTCAGAAACGTAGGTGCTTGTATTGTGTGGCAATTAATTTTTGAAACAATGAGGGATTCATTGGACAGTACTTGCCCATAGGGATTCATTGGACAGTACTTGCCCATAGGGATTCATTGGAAAGCACTTGCCCATAGAAAATCATTGGAAAGCACTTGCCCATTGAGAAATACAGTTATGCCTCCCACTTTTTTATTTTTGAAGATACAAACAGGAAACTTGGGCACATTGTAGACTGGTTAGGGATAGTTATCTGTGAGAAATTTCAGAAAGATTGGTGCATGCGTTTTGTGGCAATTAATTTTTTAATAAATACCCAGGAATGCCTATAACTTTGTCATTTTTAAAGTTACATACATGAAACTTTGCCACATTGTAGGTGGTACCTTGGGATCTATGTGTGTAAAATTTCAAAAACGTAGGTGCTTGCCTTGTATGGCAATTAATTTTAGAAAAATGGGTAGTAGTGGGGTAAATACATTTACGCCTCCCATTTTTTTATTTTTAAAGATACAAACAGGAAACATGGGCACATTACAGGGAACACTTCACTTGATATGTGTGTAAAATTTCAGAATGATAGGTCCAGGCATGTGGTGGCAAGGTGTCTGCACACACCACTTTGAAGACTGTAGAAAATTTCTCCTGTAACGATCCCAGCGAGAGAGAGTGATCCTAGGCTCAGCCGTTCTGCTTGAGTGAAAGTATCAAAGCAGACACGAGCCAAGTGCTACTTTGTTTCTCCTTTTGTAATGGATACTAGCTCAGTTGCAGCCAAGCGTGCAAGGATCAAAGAGATGAGAGAAAGTGTTTCCTTCTTCTTCCCGGGAGGCGGGAGGGTGCAATTGACAGCCCCAGCCTCTGTGTAAAAAAGGTTAATAACTTTTAATCTAAAAAATTCGTAGCCACCACATGCCTGGACCTATCATTCTGAAATTTTACACACATATCAAGTGAAGTGTTCCCTGTAATGTGCCCATGTTTCCTGTTTGTATCTTTAAAAATAAAAAAATGGGAGGCGTAAATGTATTTACCCCGCTACTACCCATTTTTCTAAAATTAATTGCCATACAAGGCAAGCACCTACGTTTTTGAAATTTTACACACATAGGTCCCAAGGTACCACCTACAATGTGGCAAAGTTTCATGTATGTAACTTTAAAAATGACAAAGTTATAGGCATTCCTGGGTATTTATTAAAAAATTAATTGCCACAAAACGCATGCACCAATCTTTCTGAAATTTCTGACAGATAACTATCCCTAACCAGTCTACAATGTGCCCAAGTTTCCTGTTTGTATCTTCAAAAATAAAAAAGTGGGAGGCATAACTGTATTTCTCAATGAGCAAGTGCTTTCCAATGATTTTCTATGGGCAAGTGCTTTCCAATAGGGATGTGCACTGGATCGGACCCGATCCACGATCCGAGTCCGGTCCAGTGGGAAATCGGATAAATTATCCGATTTCCGATCCCGCAGCTGGATCGGCCGATCCAATCCGAACCGGTCCGAAAAAGCTCCGAACCGGTTCGGCGGATCGGCGGATCGGCGGGCGCCCACTGGCGCCCACCGCCGCTTCCATTGGCGGGCGCCAGCGGGCGCCCGCCGATGAAAGTGGACAGCGGGGGGGGGAGGAGGGGGGCACTTACCTTCTCGGCCCGGTGGCTCCCGTCCGGCGCCGGAGCCTACTACTACTAGAAGGCTCCGCGGCCTGCTCTAGGGTGGCGCGCCGGGTGATGTCATCACCCGGCGCGCTACTCTAGAGCAGGCCGCGGAGCCTGCTGGAAGTAGTAGGCGCCGGCGCCGGACGGGAGCCGCCGGGCCGGAAAGGTAAGGAGGGGGTGCGTGGAGGGGAGGAGGGGGCGCGCGGAGGGGGGAGGGGGGCCCTTACCTTTCCGGCCCGGCGGCTCCCGTCCGGCGCCGGCGCCTACTATTCCCAGCAGGCTCCGCGGCCTGCTCTAGGATGGCGCGCCGGGTGATGTCATCACCCGGCGCGCTACTCTAGAGCAGGCCGCGGAGCCTGCTGGAAGTAGTAGGCGCCGGCGCCGGACGGGAGCCGCCGGGCCGGAAAGGTAAGGAGGGGGTGCGTGGAGGGGAGGAGGGGGCGCGCGGAGGGGGGAGGGGGGCCCTTACCTTTCCGGCCCGGCGGCTCCCGTCCGGCGCCGGCGCCTACTACTCCCAGCAGGCTCCGCGGCCTGCTCTAGGATGGCGCGCCGGGTGATGTCATCACCCGGCGCGCTACTCTAGAGCAGGCCGCGGAGCCTGCTGGAAGTAGTAGGCGCCGGCGCCGGACGGGAGCCGCCGGGCCGGAAAGGTAAGGAGGGGGTGCGTGGAGGGGAGGAGGGGGCGCGCGGAGGGGGGAGGGGGGCCCTTACCTTTCCGGCCCGGCGGCTCCCGTCCGGCGCCGGCGCCTACTACTCCCAGCAGGCTCCGCGGCCTGCTCTAGGATGGCGCGCCGGGTGATGTCATCACCCGGCGCGCTACTCTAGAGCAGGCCGCGGAGCCCGCTGGAAGTAGCCGCCGGCGCCGGACGTGCCGAGAAGGTAAGTGGCGGGGAAGGGGGCTTACCCCCCCCCCCGGAGCCGTCCGCTTCTATCCGCTGGCGCCCGCGGGCGCCAGCGGATGGAAGCAGGCGGCCCCAGGGGGGGTAGGGAGCGCGGGGGAGGGGGTTTACCTGCCGGGGCCGTCCACAGCGGACGGCCCCGGGGGGGGGAGGGAGTTAGGCCCCCCCTTACCCACCCGCCGCCATTTTTTCCTCATAGACTTGCATTGCAATGAAAGTCTATGGGGAAAAAAATGGCGGCCGATCCAAAAATGTACGATTTTTGGGTCGGGATCGGACTCGATCCGGTCCGGGGGGCCTCCGATTTTGTCCGAACCGGTCCGGGACAAAATTGGAGGTCCCGATCCGGGTCCCGATCCGATCCGGGGGGTCCGTGCACACCCCTACTTTCCAATGATTTCCTATAGGAAAGTACTGTCCAATGAATCCCTATGGGCAAGTACTGTCCAATGAATCCCTATGGGCAAGTGCTGTCCAATGAATCCCTCATTGTTTCAAAAATTAATTGCCACACAATACAAGCACCTACGTTTCTGAAATTTTACACACATGGGTCCCAAGGTACCGCCTACAATGTGGCAAAGTTTCATGTGTGTAACTTTAAAAATGACAAAGTTATAGGCATTCCTGTGTATTTATTAAAAAATTAATTGCCACACAAGGCAAGCACCTATGTTTCTGAAATTTCACACACATAGGTCCCAAGGTACCACCTACAATGTGGCAAAGTTTCATGTGTGTAACTTTAAAAATGACAAAGTTATAGGTGTTTCTTTCCTCATTGTTTCAAAAATTAATTGCCACACAAGACAAGCTCCAATGTTTCTGAAATTTCACACACATATCAAGGCAAGTGGTACCTGTAATGTGCCCAAGTTTCCTGTTTGTATCTTCAAAAATAAAAAAATGGGAGGCGTAAATGTATTTACCCCACTACTACCCATTTTTCTAAAATTAATTGCCACACAAGGCAAGCACCTAAGTTTCTGAAATTTCTCACAGATAGGTCCCAAGGTACCACCTACAATGTGGAAAAATTTCATGTTTGTAACTTTAAAAATGACAAAGTTACAGGCATTTCTGGGTATTTATTAAACAATTAATTGCCACAAAACGCATGCACCAATCTTTCTGAAATTTCTCACAGATAACTATCCCTAACCAGTGTATAAAGTGCCCAAGTTTCATCCTTCTATCTTTAAAAATGAAAAAGTTATAGGCGTTTTTGTAAAACAATACTTGGCTATGGGAAAAAGCATTCAAAATGGCGTCCGATCCGGATCGGACCTCGTCGGATCGGATCGGATCGGATCGGAGGTTGATCGGATCGGATCGTATTGGATTTTCCCGATTTTGGGGCGGATCGGATTCGGATCGTGGATCGGATCCGATCCGATGCACACCCCTAGTTATAAATAGCATAGTAGGAAAAGAGGATTTAGAATGGTTGGAGACGCAGACAGGAGAAATAGAGTTAGAATTATAAAACATATTTTTTAGCAAAATACAAAAGGAACTATTGAAGGAAATGGAAAATCCCCTTTTAAAAATATTGTAGAGATTTGGGGAAAGTATATAAAAAAATAAGCACCAGGAATTTCTCCTCTGACTACAGTGGTATTACTGGAGAACTTCCCAGGGAATCTAAGAAGAGATATGGAAGGGGTACTGAGGGAACAGAAAATTATTAAAGTGAAAGATTGGTTGAAAAGAATGATTAATAAGGAGGAAATAGAAGAAGAATTAAGAGGACAAAAGTTCTCTTGGTTCAAATGTATACAATTGGAACAATGGGCGCAGGATTGGAAAAAGAAAAATAAGGATTGTAGAGACAATACAAGATTTGAAAAAATAATAGAATCAAGAGAAAAGGAGAGGGAAAATAAAAGTAAAATAGGTATGATCAGTTAAATTTATAAAATATTGATAGAGGATGGAGATCAACAGGATTCTCTTAAAAATTATGGGAAGATGATTTCACAAAACAAATTAGTGATTATAACTGGGGGAGGATATGGGAATCAAGAATGTTAAAGTTACTATCAGTAAGGATAAAAGAGAATTATTATAAAATAATTTGGAGGTGGTATCTAACACCAGTAAGATTACATCAGACAGACAAGAAAATTTCGATGTTATGCTGGAGGGGTTGTCAGGAGGTTGGAACATACTTTCATATGTGGTGGACATGTGAACACGTACAAAAATTTTGGAAAAGTGTTTTTAAAGAAATAAGCGAAATAATGGGAAGCAGAGTGGAAGTAAGTCCAAATGTGGCTTTACTTTCAATTTTTGATAAGGCATATGGGAATCAAAATATGAAGAATTTGATTAACTACCTCCTGACACCTGTTAGATTAATGATAGCAAAGAATTGGAAAATACAAGTAAGTTGTATAATAGAAGAATGGTATAAAGTGGTATGGGATAATGCGATTAATGATAAAGTAACATGTGACCTAAAAGTAAAGAAGGGACTATCTAAGAAGAATGATTTTGAAAATATATGGGGTCATTTTTAGAGTTTGTTTTAATAAAGGAGAAAGGGTGTACACCTTTAAAAGATTCTTTACGATTTTGGAAGAATGTATAATATAATAGAATAAAAGAAGGGCTCAATGGGTTAGGGGAGCACTGGGGGGTTGTCAAGGTTATGTTATATATAATTTGTATGTTTGAGTTGTTTTATATGTTGAAAACAATAACAATATTATATAAAAAGTATCCTCTTGGTGCACAATTGTGTACTTATAGTAATTTTACTGCTATGGAATCTACATTTTTTTTTTAAAGAAATGTTCATGGTCTTCCAAGCTGTGTGCCTAATGTACTTTTACATTTAGAGACAGGGCAAATCTCGGTTGAATCCCGTGCCTGGATATATAAGCTAAACTTTTGGCTAAAAATAATATTTCCCCCTCAAGGCTTGGCCCCTTTGACCTTGACCGATGGATTCCAGTATAAATGGAAAAGGGCTGTTGACAGGAAATTGTGCAATATGGGTCTCTTGTGAAATGTCATTTTGGCTTTAGGTTTGTGAAAAGCCAAAGAGGGTATATGCCAGCATATTGGGGACATTGAGCTACAAGAGCTTATATGAGCAGCAACCCCAGATCCTGAATTTAGAGATAAGGGTTTGGCTTTTTTACCTGCAACCTATTTAACTCATTTAACTATCCCAAAATACAGGCAAGTGTTTATGCTGGCTAAGTTTAATGTGCTTCCCTCTGCATTTTTGGAGGGCAAATACAATAATACTCCATGCTCTGAATGCCAATGCCCCTGAAAAGTTGGTATGATATAAAATGTCGGCCATGTATTGTTGTACTGTGATTTTTGGCATATCTTTATTACTGCTATTTTACAAGGAATATCTGGGAGAGATGATGTGTTCTATATAGATTATCTTCTGGCTGATCAGAATTCTCAGATAACTTTTAAGGTGGCTAGATTTTGTGCTGCTGCGATTGCCTGTTGCCGTGGGTTGATAACATCTGATTGTTTTAATGTTTTAATTTCTTAAAATGTGGGGGACATGCATAATATATATTCAATTAATCAACTGTTTATATAATACTATACTTATAGTCCCATTCTATTTTGTTGGTTCTGGGAATACTATATGCGCCTGTAGTGTTGTTTTGTTTCTGCTGGACGTGTGACCGTAATAAATATTTATTGATTGATAAAAATTATCCTCATGTTTCCCCATAGAGTTTCTCTTCTTGCTCTCCGTCAGCCCCACTGATTGCAGCAAGAAACTATTGAGTGGCTTTGGGCAATGTGCTGTCTCAAAGGTGGGCAACTTATTTCACTCCAGATGTTCTGCCCTACAACTCCATTCAGCCCTAACCAACACAAGCTACAGTTGGGACTATAGGACTTGTAGTCCAGAACATCTTGAGATACTCAAGCTGCCCACCCAAGTGCTTGTTCGTGAGCACAAAATGTTTGTGCACAGAAGGTGAGACAATCTCCCAATCCTACTGACTGCCATTTTGGAGTGCCCAAATTGTTTGGGAGTATGGGATATGGTGGGCTATCCTTGGGAGATAGCCTCAAAGAGGAGTGCAGAAAAAGCATGGCTCCCAGCTACAAATGGAACAACATGTTAGTTTCAGTTACTCTCAATCTATAGTTTTCCAATTGTATTTATTTATTTTATTCCATTTATATACTGCCCCATAGTCGAAGCTCTCTGGGCGGTTTACAAAAATTAAAAACATTGAACATTAAAAACACTGTTATACAAAAATTTAAACCAGAAAGCATAAAAACAAGTTATAATTACAATATCCTTATTGAGTTCATCTTGAACTTTGAGACATTTACAAATCTCATATTCATTTCATCCTGAACTTTATTCATTAACATTTGTGCATGCATT
This sequence comes from Anniella stebbinsi, assembly GCA_029215795.1. Taxonomy (NCBI): domain Eukaryota; kingdom Metazoa; phylum Chordata; class Lepidosauria; order Squamata; family Anniellidae; genus Anniella; species Anniella stebbinsi. The sequence goes on along the minus strand of JARDYH010000008.1, from coordinate 7,563,978 downwards.
TCTCTTGATATGAGAGACTTACAAAACAGCACTAGATGGGTTAAATACAATCTTTATAGAAATTAGTGGTATAATTAGGCAAATAGATTTTACAAAGCAACCATAACAATTAATGGTAAATATTTCAAAACAGCCTTACCCTGGTGTGTTTCCGTTTTGACTCTATAAAGTCTTCATCAGGTACTCCTGTAGACATAACATGTTTAGACACAATTTCCAGGAACAGATAACATTGAAAATAACAATTGCACTTCTTGAGTTGAAAAAAAATCTTTTGGTGGAATATTATTTATTTATTTATTGACAGCCCATACCTAAATTCTCTTACAAAAGACCAAAACAGTCAAAAATCAATATCAAAAGTATAAAACCATAAAAAAATAACACAGACAGCATACACAAAGACAACATACATCTAAAACCAATTCTGAGCTATAAGCGAAAACTAAAACTAGATCTGGGATTGATTAATATCTCCACATATGCTGCTAAATGCCTGTGAAAAGGTAAGAAGTCTTGACCTGGGGCTGAAAGGATAACAATGTTGGTGCCAGGTAGGCCTCGTTGGAGAGATCTTCACCCTGTGGGGAAGAAAAAGTGAGGGAGACAGCAGCAAGTTGAGAGAACAGGCCTGCTCCATTTGGAACACCCTCCTGGGCTAACGGACATCTTGACCATGTGGGGATGGAGTGGGTGACCAGATAAAACCCAGGTCAGGGCTCATGTAACTTTAACAGTTGTAGAGAAAAGAGAATTTCAGCCAGCGTCATTTGTATGCAATTAGTTCCTGGTGAAATTCCCTCTTCATCACCACTGTTAAAGTTGCAGGAGCCCTGCCTTCTTTTGTATATGGTCACTCTAGTATAGTGCATGCATCTTTAACTGTTGTGATGAAGAGGGAATTTCACCAAGAACCATGTTGCCATTATTGAACATGTTATATCGCAGGAGTATCTGATGAAGTCTTTATAGAGTCAAAACAGAAATTCACAGTGGGTTTCTTATATTGCCATATTGTTTCAAGTTGGGCCAGCTCACCAATTTCTATTATATTTACTTATATACAAATACGTTTACATATACATATATAAAATGTTTAAAGGAAATAGGGCAAATTATGCAAAATGCTCATAATTGGCACAAATGTCAGCTGCCATTTGCAGAAATTATGCAACTTACAGTCTCAATTTGTGCAAATTGCAGCTGACGTTAGTGGAAGTTATGTATGAAATTTGCATAATGTATGCAAATTGCTTTATTTGCAAAACAACAACAAAAGAATACACACACACACAAACAAACACAACCAGAAATCCACAAGCTGGTGCAGCTCACTGGTTGAAAAAGCCAAAGTCCAGTAAGGTGAGATGCCTAAACCTTTCCTGGCTTTGCCCCCTGAATTCATCGCTCTGACATCCTCAGTGCAAACTAGAGGCTAAAATCCTTTCACTTCCCACAGTCCATAACTGAGGCTCCCTCTTCCCTTGCTCACTGGGAATGTCTGGAGGTAGAATTAGGAACCTCTTTGTACACAGAGACTCCAATTGATGAGCCATCACAGATGTAACCTCAGACATTTATCTAAGCCAAGGGTGGAAAATGTGTGAGCTGTGTGCCACAGACAGCTGGTCCCCATGCCATTTCTGGTAGCCCTCCAGACATCCCCTCCAAATCTGCAGCTGCAAAAATTGTGATGGCACTGCTTGGCCTTTCTCTTGCTAAGACTTGAACTGGCAAGGGAATCCCTTCCCTTATCTCTCCGAACTCTCATCAGAAATTGGAGATCAGGAAAATATTTCCTTCCAAGCACTAGCAAGAAAAGCCCCAGGTCTTTCTGTAATTCTCTGAGAGTTGGAAGGATAGGGTTCCCCTTGCTTATGATAGCACAAGCAAGAGAAACCCACAGATTTCAAATACAGATTTAAAACAGGAATGTTAAAAGACTAAAATTATAAAAAGTTTAAATACCTGGAAAATAAAAAGGTTGTTGTGAAGGAAAGAGACCCCATTCCTTCCAGGTAGGTGCGGAACTCTTTAGCCGAGTATCCCCCCCAAGCTAGGCTGACCATCTGAAAAGGAGGACAGGGCTCATGTAACTTTAACAGTTGTAGAGAAAAGGGAATTTCAGCCAGTGTCATTTGTACGCAATTAGTTCCTGGTGAAATTCCCTCTTCATCACAACAGTTAAAGTTGCAGGCACTATACTAGAGTGACCAGATACAAAAGAAGGCAGGCCCCCTGCAACTTTAACTGCTGTGATGAAGAGGGAATTTTACCAGGAACTAATTGCATACAAATGACACTGGCTGAAATTCCTTTTTCTCTACAACTATTAAAGTCACATGAGCCCTGTTCTCTTTTTCAGATGGTCAGCCTACCCCAAGCCCACTTCGCTATACCAAGGCCAAGGAGCCGCAAGCCAGCCATTAGAAATAAACACAAAAGTTAAGGACTGAAGCAATTTATTGAGAACTTAGTATCTAACCATGTAAGGCTCCAGTCGGTCCAATAAACCATTAAAATGCAAGCTGGGAAAGAAAGGGAGGGGTAGCGGGGAGTGGGGGGAAGGTTGAGGTTTGAGGTAGAAGTTAGCAGCAGTAAAGCAATAAAACAGGTTAGCCCACTCTAAATCACACCCGTAGGGTAACAAGTCTTTCCCTGGACCTGAAAGCAGTAAATCTATCTATTCCTCAGCATGACCTTGCTGAGTAGGGATCCCTCCTTCCATGCACCGGTCCAGGAGAAGATGGCTGCCACCCGGTGGGTATTCTCTTTATCTAGGTTGACCAATCCAGGTCAGGGCTCATGTAACTTTAACAGTTGTAGAGAAAAGGGAATTTCAGCCAATGTCATTTGTATGCAATTAGTTCCTGGTGAAATTCCCTCTTCATCACAACAGTTAAAGTTGCAGGGGCCCTGCCTTCTTTTGTATATGGTCACTCTAGTATAGTGCCTGCACCTTTAACTGTTGTGTTGAAGAGGGAATTTCACCAGGAAGTAACTGCATACAAATGACACTGGCTGAAATTCCTTTTTCTTTATAACTGTTAAAGTTACATGAGCCCTGACCTGGATTCTATCTGGTCATCCTATCTTTATCCCTTTTTGGGTTAGCTTTGGGCATGTGCAGAGTGTGTCTCTACCTCTCCCTTTTAGGGGCAAATGCTGAGCCCTTGCCCCCTGTATTCTGAGAAAGCAGTGATATCAGAACAGCGTGCCTCTGAACATGTGCAGTTATAATTTTAAAAGCAGACACAGCAGGCAGGAGGAGGCACTACAAATGGACACGGCCTATTGATGTGGGTTGTTTCCTTTTATGTGGAATTGGGCTTAAAAAGCTAAAAACCCAAAGTTCTCAATTTTTAGGTATTTCTGGGACACTGTACAACCAGACCTATCAGCGTGCCAAATTTCAAGTTTCTAACTCATCTGAAAGTTGGTAAACAGTTCTGGACATACATCACACCCACATACATCCCGCTTTCTAAGTAGAAAGTCATTGAAGTTCTCTTGGTGGCAAATGATCAAAGGTTAAAAAATAATAATCAGGGTTTGCATATTACAGAAAATGGCACAGAGAATTATTGATACAATGTTGTTTTGAATCTGGAGTGCACAGTGGCGAGTAAGATCACATGACACCTATGCATGATGTCCGTGTCCTGCCTATTATGGAAAATGGTTGTGAACTTTTCCCCTTATTTCTTTATTCATTACACTTCTATACTAACTAATAGCCAAAGCTCTACTAATTATTATTTATTATGTATTATCCCCCTTGCGCGCCTTACCTGGGCCTTGTCCGCTGCCCCCCCCCCCCAGTAGTACTGCTAAACAGGCTTTCACCCTTTGCATATTAGTTGTTTCTAGTCATGTCTCCCCAAGTTTCATGTGTCTATCTTTTAAAATGAAGATGTCATAGGTGGTTCTTTCCCCCAACGCTACCCTATAGGGGAAAATAGGCTTGCATGGGGACATGTTTCTCATTTTAAAAGATAGAGACATGAAACTTGGGGACATTGTACATTGTATGTTGCTAGTCATGTCTCCCCAAGTTTCACATCTCTATCTTTTAAAATAACCAAAAAAATTCCCCAACGCAAGCCTATTTTCCCCAATAGCCTAGCTTGGGAGGGGGGAAACCACCTATAAATTCTTCATTTTAAAAGCTAGAGACATGAATTTTGGGCACCTGGGAGATGGAATGTTGCTAGTCATGTGTACAAAATTTCATAAAAATCCATGCAAGCGTGTGATGGCTATGAATTTTTGAAAGATCATGGTTCTGAATGACAACTGTCAAAGTAAGTTCGACAGTTGTCAAACCCAAAAGCACGATCTTTCAAAAATTCATAGAAAATGCACGCTTGCACAGATTTTTATGAGACCTGGCATACATGAGTAACTACATTCCATCTGCAATGTCACAAAGTTTCAAGCTTCTAGCTTTTAAAATAAAAAAGTTACAGCTGTTTATTTCTCCAGGGAAACCCTATGGAGAAAATGCACAAAAATGGCAATCTGATTTTCCGATTTTCTCTGATTAAAATAGGACCAGAGAAAATCGGATCAGAAAAAATCAGAGCTCCAAGGGACTAAATCAGAATTGTGAATCGGATGCCCAATTTCCTATGATTTTAATCGGACATCAGATCCTATTCGATGCACATCCTTAATTATTAACTCTAGTCTTTGTTGATGTGTCCTAGGCAGTGGTCCCCCACCTTTTTGGCACCAGGGACCGGTTTGTGGAAGACAATTTTTCCATGGACCAAAGGGGGCGTGCCCACCCCCCCAAAATACATTAAATATTAGTTTTTTTAAAAAAAAGACCGCCCGCCATGCGGCCAACAAGAAGATACCCCCACCCCCACCCCCACCCCCACCCCCACCCCCAGCCAAAACAAACCCCACCACCACCAAGCCACCCACACCCCAAAAAACACAGCCCAGACCTACCAGGTCCTTCACCCTCCGCCGCCGCTGCCACTCTCCTCCGCCACCGCGTGACCCCCGCAGCCCCCTCGCCCGTGAAGGAGCTGCAAGGGGTTACCATCACGCGGTGGTGGAGGAGAGTGGTGGCAGAGAGCGGCTGGATTTTTGGAAGGGTGGGTGGCTACATGGTGGGGTTGTTTTGGGTGGGGTGGTGGTTGTGGTGGGGTGGCAGGGGATCCTCACACCTGAAATAAACCCCACCACCAAGCCACCACCACCCCAAAAACCCATCCTGGACCTACCGGGTCTGCCGCCGCGTCACTCTCCTCTGCCGCCGCGTCACCTCTGCAGCCCCCTCACCCATGAGGGGGCTGTGGAGGGTCACCGTCACATGGTGGAGGAGGAGAGCGGCAGTGGCAGAGAGCAGTGGCGGAGGACCCGGTAGGCCCAGGGTGGTTTGTTTTTTGGGGGGTGGCTTGGTGGTGGGGTTTGTTTCAGGTGGGAGGACCCCCGCACCCCCCGAAACAAACCCCACCACAAAGCCACCCCCCCCAAAAGTAGCCCTTAGACCTGGTCTAAGGTCTACTTTTTGTCTAAGGTGTATAAATCAGCTACTTTCAGGTGAGTGGCCTGCCTAAGACCTCCCTGAATATACAATTCTAACGAGATGGAACTGAGCAAATTGAAACTCTTTGGCAATCCATCAAAGGCAGAGTCATGAAACATCAATGGTAAAGAGAACTTTGAAACATCTTTAAGGAAACTTGGGTCTCCCCTTCAGGCACTAAGTAACAAATCCCACAATTTCTTGAGGAATCCCTTCTTTTGAATTTTAATATGTGGGACATGCCAATGATCAGGATTTCAGGATTTAGTGTTGCACCATGTCCCCATTCAAGCTGACCTTAACTGTGTGTTGGTGTTTGCTCCCTTGTAGAATATTTTAATCATTTGTGAATCAACAAGGACTAGATGAGGTCCCTTCCAACACTACCATTTGATGATTGTGCCCCAAGGAGCAGAGGAGAGCTGAGGTCAGACCGGGGGGGGGGGGGAAGAAGGGCTAACAAGTTTGCTACTGAATGAGCCACTCAGGAACCAAAAGCTGAATAATGAATGATCTTGCCATGGTATTTTTCAAATCACTATAATTTGCTTGCCTTGGTCAAAGCCCCAAAGATTTCCAGGAGGCAGCATGAAATAATCAATAAGGAAGCCAGACAATGGGTATAAATGAACTCCTGAGTCATCAAGCACTGAAATATTGACAAGAGGGAGGCAGGACTCTGTCATTCATGTTCCAATATCCCACCTCCCTTTTTTCATCATAACATCCAGACTTGATGTTGGACATTTTGCCATCCCAGCAAGAACTCAAGATATCCAGTTTAGTCAGGTTGTGACTCCGGATGACCAATGGATGACAAGTGGCTAGAGACAAAAATTGCCACCCGGATGCTAAGGCTACTTGTGTCCCAGCTTCTGCTACCGAACATGCTCTTCAATGTAGATGCCACGCAATGCTCCATGAATGATCCTTTCCGTGTTCCACATGAGTGGTATCAGCCAGGTGACCTCCTCATTGGTGGGATTTCTTCTCAGATCACTTACTCTATGGATGAAATGTTATTCGAAGAGTATCCTTCCAAGAAGCTGTTTAACATTATAGAGTAAGAAATTGTTTCTCTCCCCACCCCAATCACTTCTCTGTCTCTCCAACAAATATAGACTTTTTTTCTGCCATACAGAGAAGATTTTCCAGTTTGGAATGTGATATGATGGTGGGGAGAGTGCCTGTACTTCTGATTTAAATTCCATGACAATAGACCTGTACAACCCCTAGAGATAACATGGATGGACAGAATGGTAATTCCAAAGAAACATTTCCAAAAGACAGTTTCATCATGAATCATGGAACTTACAAGAATGTGGGAAATCTGCACAAACCACAACAGCTTTGCAAAAACGGGGGCAGGAGTAGGGGAAAGTTGTCTGTGCAGAGTCATGAATGGGGAATCAGATGTCAGTTTTGATTATTGTTAACCAGGATAAAGCTATACTGTAAATGTAATACAAACCGACACACACCTCTCTTTTGCATCTCTGTAGTGGTTGTAATTGAATAAAAAACAGAAAGGGCTGCTCTACTGCCACTGGAATGATGAGTCCCTCACCCACAAGAAATGGTTGGAGAATTTGTTCCTCCTCTGGATAAATTCAGTGAAAGCCCCCCCCCCCCCGAATTTCTTTGCCAAAATGTAGGGTGTAGAAACCCTGGAGGTCATTTATGCATAACTCTAAAAATATATATTCTCTCACAATATTTATTGAAAACCCTCTTTATTTTAATGTCACATTCACTTAAATGGCTTTTTTAGGATTGTGTTTCCCCGAAATAAGAGAGGAAGGATAGTGGGAGACAAAGTGCAATTTGGTAAAAAAAAAAAAAAAAAAAGTACTGCATAGGCAGAAGGTATTGTACTTGCACAAATGTGTCCTTCAGTCCATTTCCACTTCTGCTTAGGCATGAAGCTATGGACACAGGGAATGTGAAAGATATGATGATGCAGATGCATAGTAGAAAGAGGTAACGATCCTTTGTATTGTTTTTCTGCATATGAAGTAGTGATGCAGGCTTATGAACATGTTTGTTGCCTTTATTAATTTAGAAGGGGGGGGAGGTTCCTCAATGAAAAAATGAAGGACAAAGAACCCAAACGATGAAGCTCAGAGTGGGACAAAACATTTTCTCCCAGTTTTTATAGCTGTTTTCCAAATATCGTAAAAAGAACAACCGTATTCCGGAATATAAATTGGGAAAAAAAGGAAGGGAAGAAGAAAAAAGTGCCATCATTTCCACTCCTGCCCCTAAGAGAGAATAATAGACCTGTAAAATTACTGGTTGGAACAAAACTGATATAATACTGATGCATCATTTGGGCTAAAGAATCAAGTGTTTGCTGCCTCATAAAAACCTGTAACAAAGAATTGAATATTCTCACCGTCTAAACCAGTTATAAGGAATTCACTCTATTTGCAGTGTGACAACAAAATTTTACCAGCACATCCTAGCCTTGGTATTTGCTGTGAATGAGATCAATGCAAATCTCCAGTTCTTGCCCAACATCACCCTCGGATTTCACATCCTTGACAGCTATAATAATGCACAGATGACGTATCGTGCCACTCTAGACCTGCTGTTCAAATCACATCGATTTGTTCCCAACTACAAATGTGACTCCCAGAAAAATCTCATAGGCATCATTGGTGGATTTGGCTTTGATACATCTTCTTGTATCGCAGATATTTTAAATTTCTTCAAAATTCCACAGGTAGGACCTGACGGTGGGTGGTGGAGGTAGACCTAGGACAATAACAACACAACTAGGTTGGGTACACTGGTGACAATAAACAACAAGGGTCAAATTAATAATGTTAATAACAATGCTTTCAAAGTATTTAATATTTACAGGCTGCCTAAAGGAAAAGACAATCAGAACAATTACCAGTATATGTTAACATAAGGTACACTATAGTAAAACTTTCAAATCCCACAGACGCTGTTTCGCCCTATGGTCTTTTTCCATGGTATAGGAAGTGTTCAAAATATACAAACATATAATCTATAAATCACAAAAATCAATAATAATATTAAAAAGTGCAGCTGCAGTATTAAATCCTGTGAATACAAACCAATAGATTATATGTGTAAAATATTCTTTGTTATTTGTTAACAATTCATATTGAAAAACAAATTGAAATCTGTAACAAATACTCTTTAAAAATATATTTAAACATACCAATTTAAGACTCTTGCCAATCCCACATACAGAACTGTATCTTGTGTAATTATCTGTAAGGTGAGCCAAGAAGCCCCACTACTAATAATTCTTTTGGATTTGGCAAAAGACTGCAATGCCATAAAAATGAAGTTTAAAAGGAAATATATGTATAAACACATTACACCATAACAAACATAAAGAAAGTGTGAAATGCAATCATAACTATATAAAGCCACATACTCACTTACCAGTAGTCAAATAATGGTTTAGGATGTTGCCTAGGCTGACCATATGAAAAGGAGGACAGGGCTCATGTAACTTTAACAGTTGTAGAGACAAGGGAATTTCAGCCAGTATCATTTGTATGCAACTAGTTCCTGATGAAATTCCCCCTTCATCACAACAGTTAAAGGTGCATGCACTATACTAGAGTGACCATATACTAAAGAAGGCAGGGCCCCTGCAACTTTAACTGTTGTGATGAAGAGGGAATATCACCAGGAACTAATTGCATACAAATGACACTGGCTGAAATTCCCTTTTCTCTACAACTGTTAAAGTTACATGAGCACTGTCCTCCTTTTCATATGGTCAGCCTAATGTTGCCCAAATCTTAGCTTTCTGGCTACCAATCCTTCTTATATCCTATTTTCAGTTCCTATTAAATTTAAAAGTTAATTAACACCAAGATGTAGAGAATAGAGTCTAATTAGAGAGCTAGTTACCATTTTAACGGCTTTCATCCTGAGCCAACTAATAACACTAAAATACTGCAAGAAATAATAACTATTAAAACTTTTTCAAGATGTCACGAGTAAAGCCACAAATCAGATACATAACAGTCAATCATGTTTACAGATATAGAGATAATTCATATCTTAATGCATCACCATCCAATCCATCTCCTCATTGAGGCCAGCCAGGGACTTCATTTTTAAATAAAGATCCATTATAGTTCTCGCTGTAATAGTCTATGCTGCAACTCTTGTCCTTATACTTTGACCTTCTCTAAGCAACAAACATTTAAATCGTCAAGGTTGTGTTTGTATTCCAAAAACTGTTGGACAAGAGGAGCTTGTATCCGTATACAGCTCTTGTGCTTGCTGATTAATTACTCTTTCAGTCATACCCACATAGATTTTTTTTGCAAGGGCATCTGATAGCATATATTACACCTTTGGTGTTACAATTTTTAAAAATCTTGATAACTATACTGTTTATTATCAACCGGGTTAACAAAGCTTTTACCTTTATAACAATTGGTACATACACTACAGTGATCACAGGGAAAATTCCCTTTTACTCTATCCCCTAGAAGTATTGTATCTCACCGTTTTGGTTTAGGCTTCCAGGCACTGTGTACCAGCATATCCCTGAGATTCTGTTTCTGTTTCTATGCAGAAATAGGGCCTCCTTGACAGGCAGGTATGTACTCCATAAGATACCAATACCAGGCAAGAGTCTTAAATTGGTAAGTTTTAATATATTTTTAAAGAGTATTTGTTACAGATTTCAATTTGTTTGCATATTTTGAACACTTCCTATACCACGGAAAAAGACCATAGGTCAAAACTCGTCTGTGGGATTTGAAAGTTTTACTATAGTGTTCCTTATATTAATATATACTGGTAATTCTTCTGATTGTCTTTTACTTTAGGGAGCCTGTAAATATTAAATACCTTGAAAGCATTGTTCTTAATTTTATTATTTTTACCCCTGTTGTTTATCATTGCCAGTGTACGCAACCTAGTTGTGCTGTTTTTTATCTTAACGGGTTGGGAATATTTTCCTGTTTTGTTGAACATAGGGCAATCACATATATGTTTATCTTGAGCAAGGCTGCTGAGCCAACTTTCTATACAATCATCCCAAATTACATTTTGATGGATATTAAATGCATAAACAAGCATGTACACGAAGATATTCCAATTCATCTCTAAAACATCCAATTTCCATTTAGCTCACATATGGCTCAAGCGCCCCAGAAGGAAGAGACACGACACAAGTTCATTCATTTTACCCCATGGTCCCAAATGAAAATAGTCAGTTCACTGGGATTATCCGGTTGCTTAAGTATTTTGGATGGAAATGGGTTGGGATCCTCATTGCTGAAAATGACAGTGGAGAACGTTTTTTGCAGATTCTGGAACCGTTGCTTTCCAAAAATGGAATCTGTTCAGCCTTCACACAAAAAATCCCACCATTGCCCCGATTGGATAACATGCTGGAAGATATAGGTACACTCTCAGAAATTTATGAAGGATTATCATATCATAACGTCATTACATGTATCATTTATGGAGATTCACTGATGATTACATGGCTAGGGACTTTTTGGTTTCTACAAGATGCTGGAAAGAAGGAAAATAGAGCATTCAGAAAGGTGTGGATTACAACAACCCAGATTGATTTCGCGTTGCAGGGCTTTCAAAGAGGTTGGGATCTTCAGTTGTTCCAAGGTGCCATTTCCTTTACAATTCACTCAATGGATCTTTCTGGGTTCAAAGAATTTATGTGTATTAAAAAATCTCACTGGACTCCAGCAAATGGTTTTCTCAAAGACTTCTGGGAGACAGCCTTTGGCTGTTCATTTCCAGATGTGGGAGTGCCAATAGATGTCAATGAAAGATGTATGGGAGAGGAGCGTCTGGAGAGTCTTCCTGGACCTCATTTTGAAATGGCCATGACTGGCCACAGCTATAGTATCTATAATGCTGTCTATGCTCTAGCCCATGCATTGCATGCTCTGTTCTCATCTAGAGCCAACCGCAGAGCAAATAGGAGTGGTAGAACCCTTGATCTTCAATCTTTGCATCTGTGGCAGGTAATGTATCCACCATAAAACCTTTCATCTCATTTGCATTGCTGGATGCGCACATCTTCCTTCATTTTACTGGGGAAAAGCACATCTTTGATTGGGGGAAATGCAATTTTTAAAAAACTGCACACCCAAAATGTGAATTCCCCCCCATAGGCCAAAGGTTGAAAATGCATATGTGAGGGGAGGAGTGTTTGTTCAACAAATGCACAACAAGTATCTGTTCTCTCGCTTGTGTTCAGCCATTTAATCTAGCTGCTCCATCTTCCTGGAACTGCCTTCCAGAGTATTTGCGGACTGCTCCATCAATCTCAGTTTTTAACGCTCAGTAGAAAAGTTTTCTTTTTTCTTCCGGGTTCCAGTTTCCTCTCTTCCCAACCTTTTTAAAAAAAATCTTAAATTTTAAAATGTATTTAAATTTTATTTCACATTTCTAGATTGCAAGCCTTTTGGGCACGGAGCTGTTTTTGTTGCTTTGTTCTTTCTACAGTGCCATGTACATTTATGGTGCTTTCTAATTACTGCTACTACTACTACTAAAACTAATAAACATGCCCCCACATGGTCCTGGTCCTGTTTAGGGAAGTCTGTTACTGGGAAATGTGTCCCTTTGAGAGTTCCTCAGATTTCCATGTTGCACCTGACTTAGCTTGCATTTGTGAGCCAAGCCACAGGTTTCCCGCAAATTCTAGAGATGTTTTCCTTTGATATTGTTCTCATTGCTTTGGCCAAAATTTGTGCTAATTTTATGCATGACTGTAAGCTAATGTGATTGACTAACCTCCCTTGGGAAACAATCTAAAGAAAGAAAGAAAGTCTGGGTCTTTCAAATCTCTGAAATGTTGTTATATCCCATTGTCTTCCTCTTTTTTCAGTTCTCTTTGTTCCTTTTTTCACTTTCCATTAGCTTCATCCATTTCTTCAAGCGGTCTCATTTAACAACTCAGCTGGAGAAATGGTGTCCTTTAATGACAAAAGGGAAACTGAAGGTGGATTTGACATCGTTAATTTAGTCACTTTCCCCAATGCCTCCTTCCAGAAAGTGAAAGTTGGAAAAGTTGATCCCAATGAACCCGAAGGAAAAGAATTCAGCATTGATGGAGTTATGATTGTCTGGCACAGAGGTTTTAATCAGGTATGGAACTGGAGGTATTCTTGTAAGAGCCTCCCTTTTCCAAATGGGTCCTTTGCTTGCATGAAATTCCCTTTGCTGTCTACCATGGGATCATGACAATATATCAGAATCTAAACTGAAATGAGGGCTTCCAGGACTGATGGGGCCCTGAGCTAGGGTGACCAGATAAAATCCAGGTCAGGGCTCATGTAACTTTAACAGTTGTAGAGAAAAGGGAATTTCAGCCAGTGTCATTTGTATGCAATTAGTTCCTGGTGATATTCCCTCTTCATCACAACAGTTAAAGTTGCAGGGGCCCTGCCTTCTTTTGTATATGGTCACTCTAGTACAGTGCATGCACCTTTAACTGTTGTGATGAATATCACCAGGAACTAATTGCATACAAATGACACTGGCTGAAATTATTATTGTTGTTGTTATTATTATTATTATTATTATTATTATTATTATTATTATTAATTACACTTATATACTGCCCCATAGCTGAAGCTCTCTGGGCGGTTTACAAAAATTAAAATTCCCTTTTCTCTACAACTGTTAAAGTTACATGAGCCCTGACCTGGATTTTATCTGGTCACCCTACCTTGAGCAAGATGCTCCCTGGCTTGCCATACAACCCTGGCTTTTTCCCCTCATTTCTTTCTGCAAGTCTGCCCTCATCCCCCAGTACATATCAGGCAACAGGAACAGAAATGACAGGACTTTTTACTTAATCTGTATTAAAACTTAAGATCAAAAATGAAAGCTGTTTGGGAGAAGCCAACAACTGTGATAGTTAGATTTTGCTTGTGAGAACTTGAATAAAACAGGGATAGTCCAGTTAAGGTATGCTGGAGATGCTTAATCCTAGTTATTTTCTTACCTTTCTGCTTCTATGGTGTTGCATGTGTTTTCTAACCATTCCGATGTTCAAACCACTTTCCTAATACAAATACCGCATCAGTAGAAAAATACATTTTTGTTGTTTAACATTTATGGTGTCTTAACAGTATTGGTTTCCCAATGCCATGCCTGGAAGCCTTATGTCACAGTATGCTGACCTAGATGTCTTCAGGCTGTATCTTTCTGCTCCTTCCTCATGGTCTGGTCTTTCTCTGGCTCCCCTTGGGCTGGCTTTCCCAGTGTGTGTGTGGAGGGGCTGGCCTGTTCCTCCAAAATAGAAATTACAGTTCCCACTTTGAAGTAATGAAACTTAAGTGGAATTGTGAAACTTCACAAGGGAATGAAACTTAACTGGAGAAATGAAATTCGTCTTCTCACAGATATCCCCTCCCAGAAGAAAATATCGAGGTGTCTAAAGCCGGGCTTTTTTACTTTGCCTCTGTAGGCAGGCCTCAAACCTTCACAGTCATAAACCCAGGTCTCATACATCCCATGCCTTCCCTCCAGGCTGCAGGATCTGGAAAAGGGCCCTGTGGTCCAACCCCACTGGTGGCACTGCCAAGCATTTTTACCTATCACTTGCAACATTGAAGTCCCGAAAATCTCCATTCGTATTTTGGGAACAATATTGCATTTCAATGTTGCATTCACTCATAGATTTCCTGCATGAGTGAATCATGAAGAATGTAACATATTTTCAGAATATGAAAACAAATATCTCATTGTAACTCTTTCCATGCTCATGGGCAGGTGCCTCCCCTTTCTGTGTGCAATGAATGCTGTCAGCCTGGGAATCAGAAGAAAACAAAGGAAGGGGAGAAGTTTTGCTGCTATGATTGTGATCGGTGTCCAGATGGGAAGATTTCAAATGAGACAGGTGCTGTAACACTCCATTTTATCAAGTCATATTGATTTAATTGAAAACCTTTGTTTCCGATTACTTTTTCCAAGTGTTGAAATGATACTAATACAGGAGTTGCATGCTTGGTGAAATGTGAGCAACTCTTTTAAAACAGTCCGTGTGGTGAATTTGCACTGTGAGACATCCCATTTCTGTTCCCTTTTCTTAGATATGGATGACTGTTTCCATTGTCCAGAGGATCAATACCCAAGCAAAAGCAACAATTGGTGCATCGAGAAAAGTGTAATATTCTTATCGTATCAAGAAACTTTGGGAATAAGCTTATCCTCAATTGCTGTTTCATTTTCCCTGATCACAGCCATGGTGTTAGGAACTTTTTTAAAACACAAAGAGAGCCCCATTGTCAAAGCCAACAACCGGGGTCTCACCTACACGCTCCTCATCTCTCTCCTGCTCTGCTTCCTATCCTCTTTGCTCTTCCTCGGCCATCCTGGGAAAGTGACCTGTCTCATCCGACAAGCAGCTTTTGGCATCATCTTTTCAGTGGCCATTTCTTCGGTCCTTGCAAAAACCACCATAGTTTCTCTCGCCTTTGTAGCCACGAAACCTGGTTCTAGGATGAAGAAATGGCTGGGGACAAGACTGGCTCATTCCATGGTCATTTCCTGTTCCCTGGTTCAAGCAAGCCTTTGCGTTGTGTGGTTGGCCACTTCTCCCCCATTCCCTGATTTAGACATGCATTCAGAAACGGAGGAAATCATTGTGCAATGTAATGAAGGGTCAGTTGCCATGTTTTATTCCGTCCTGAGCTACATGGGGCTCTTGGCCATCACCAGCTTCATTGTGGCCTTCGTAGCCCGCAAATTACCAGATAGTTTTAATGAAGCCAAGTTTATTACATTCAGCATGTTGGTCTTTTGCAGTGTGTGGGTGTCCTTTGTTCCAACCTACCTGACCACAAGAGGAAAAGACATGGTGGCTGTGGAGATCTTCTCCATCTTGTCCTCCAGTGCTGGTTTACTGGTTTGTATCTTTTCCCCCAAGTGCTACATAATTATGCTGAGGCCTGAGTTGAACAGCAAGGAACATCTCATTAGGAGATAGGATTGAGAATTTGCCTGGACTTTCCCCACTTTCACTATTCCAATGTAGGGTAAGGGTTCTTGAAGCAACATTGTTACAGATTTAAAGATAGATATTTACATACAAGTATCCTCATGTCTCCCCATAGAGTTTCTCTTCTTGCTCTCCCTCAGCCCCACTGACTGCAGGAAGACTATGTTGAGAGGTTGAGTGTGACCTTCTATCTCAGAGTTGGGCAACTGGTGTTGGATTCGCCCAGGCTCTTGGTCCTGGGCGATTTTAACATCCCATTCGAGGCCGGTTTGTCAGGTGGAGCTCGGGAGTTCATGGCATCCATGACAAATATGGGCCTATCCCAATTGGTCTCTGGACCCACACATTCAGCAGGTCACACTATCGACGCTGTTTTCAGTTCCGAACAGACGGATCTGTGGGCGGAGGTATTGAATACCTCCGAATTGTCATGGACAGACCATTTTCTGGTCAGGGTTAGTATCACGGCTACCACCCGTCCCTGCAGGGGTGGCGGACCTATTAAGATGGTCCGCCCTCGAAGGCTGATGGATCCTTCTGGATTCCACAAAGCCTTGGAGGGTTCCATGGCTGGTATCGTCGACGATCCTGTAGAAGCCCTGGTCAATAGATGGAATCAAGACCTAACTAGGGCTATCGACATGATCGCCCCCAAACGTCCTCTCCGGCCCGCTTCTAATAGGGCGCCCTGGTATACAGAAGACCTCAGGGAGTTGAAGCGGAAAGGACGATGACTGGAGCACCGATGGCGGAAAACTCGACTTATATCTGACAAGACATGACATAGAGAACATCTTCGTTTCTATGGAGTGGCAATACGTGCAGTGAAGAAAGCTTTCTTCTCTGCACGCATTGCGTCTGCGAATTCACATCCAGCAGAACTGTTCAGGGTGGTGAGGGGTCTAACTCAGGCTCCTTCTCCCCTGAATCTGATTTTAGAGCCTTCGGCAGTTCGCTGTGATGCCTTTAACGATCATTTCTCAGATAAAATCTCTCGGATAAGAGCCGACTTAGATGCCATTGTTATAGCAGAGGTTGACAGTGGAGTGTCCAGTGACTCCGCGAGTAGGATTACACTTGATCAGTTTCAGTTGGTGAGTACCGAGGATGTGGACAAGGTACTTGGATGTGTGAGGAAGACGACTTGCCCTCTCGATCCCTGTCCTTCCTGGCTGGTCGTCCAGGGAGGAGATGCAGTTGGATCACATCTACAGCATATCAGTAATGCATCTCTCAGGGAGGGGAGCTTCCCATCATGTTTAAAAGAGGCGGTGGTAAGGCCGCTTCTAAAAAAGCCCTCCCTGGATCCCCTGGACCTTAATAACTACAGGCCAGTATAAAATCTTCCATTTTTGGGCAAGGTGATCGAGAGAGCAGTTGCTTTTCAACTCCAGGCAGTCTTGGATGACACTGATTTTCTAGACCCATTTCAAACCGGCTTCAGAGCAGGATACGGAGTTGAGACTGCTTTGGTCGCCTTAGTGGATGTTCTACGCCTTAGTATTGACAGGGCGAGTGTGTCCCTGCTGGTACTCTTGGACCTCTCAGCGGCTTTCGATACCATCGACCATGGTATCCTTCTGGAGCGCCTGGGGGAATTGGGAATCGGGGGCACTGTGCTTCAGTGGTTCCGATCCTATCTCTCGGGCAGGCTCCAGATGGTGATGCTTGGGGATAGATGCTCTTCAAAAAAGGAGCTGCTATGTGGTGTACCACAAGGTGCCATCCTTTCCCCAATGCTGTTTAACATTTACATGAAACCGCTGGGAGAGATCATCCGGAGGCATGGGGCGGGGTGCTATCAATACGCTGATGACACCCAAATATATTTCTCTATGCCTTCGACAACATCGTCAGCTAAGGATAGTGTGTCTCCTCTGAATGAATGCTTGGAGGCGGTAATGGGCTGGATGAGGAAAAACAAACTGAAGCTGAATCCAGACAAGACGGAGGTGCTTGCTGTCAAAGGCCCCAACCTGGGTCTGAAGGTGTGTCAACCAGTTCTGGATTGGGTTACACCCCCCCTGAAAGATTGTGTTCGCAGCTTGGGGGTACTCCTGGATCCGTCGCTCCAGATGACAGCTCAGATCGATGCGACGGCCAGGAGTGCCTACTATCAGCTTCGGCTGATACGCCAGCTGCGCTCCTTCCTAGAGTTGGAAGACCTAAAGATGGTAGTGCACGCGCTGGTAACTTCAAGGCTCGACTTCTGCAATGCGCTGTACATAGGGCTACCTTTGTGCCTAGTCCGGAAACTTCAACTTGTTCAAAATATGGCAGCCAGGTTGGTCACCGGTACACCTAGGGGTGATCACATTACACCAGTTTTAAAATCGCTTCACTGGCTGCCAATCAGTTTCCGGGCGAAGTATAAATGTCATTAAATGGATGATTGTATTGTCATCCTCATCTTATCCCAATTTTTACAGTTATCATAATCTCATCAGAATGGCAGGGGCAATCTCCCCTCTTGCATCAGCAGAAAGACGTTTCGTGTGTGCGCACAGAAGGTGAGCCAATCTCTCACCTCTGCTGACTACCATTTTGGAGTATCCCATATTGTTCAGGTGCATCAGTTGTAGGATAAGGAGGGCTATCCTTGGGAGATAGTCTCAAAGAGGAGTCCAGAAGGAAGCATGGATCTCAAGTACAAAGGTGGAAATCCCACGTCAATTTCAATTACTCTCAATCTCTCATTTTTCCAAATTTATATTCATTTCATCTTGAACTTCGAGAAATTTACCAATTCTCCAGTATGAGGTTCCGCAGGGGTCAGTCTTATCCCTCATGCCGTTCAACATCTACATGAAACCATTGAGTGCAGTCATCCGGAGTTTTGGAGTGCATTGTCATCAGTACGCTGATGACACGTAGCTCTATTTCTCCTTTTCATCTTCATTGGTGAGGCTGTGGATGTGCTGAACCAGTGCCTGGCTGCAACAATGGACTGGATGAGAGCTAACAAACTAAAACTCAATCCAGACAAGACTGAGATGCTGTTAGTGGGTGGTTCTGCTGAGCGGATGGAGGGTTTTCAAACTGTTCTGGATGGGGTTGCACTCCCCTTGTAGGAGCAGATTCATCGCTTAGGGGTCCTCCTAGAAGCATCTCTGTCACTTGAGGCTCAGGTGGCCTCAGTGACACAGAGTCCCATCTACCAACTTCGGTTGGTGGCCCAGCTATGCCCCTATCTGGACAGCAATAAACTGGCTTCAGTTGTCCATGCTCTGGTAACCTCCAAGTTAGATTACTGCAATGCAATCCACATGGGGCTGCCTTTGAAGACAGTTCAGAAGCTGCAGCTAGTGCAAAATGCAGCAGCCAGATTGATAACTGGGACCAGAAGGTTTGAGCATTTAATTCCTACTCTGGCACACTTGCATTGGCTGCCTGTATGTTTCTGAGCCTATTTCAAGGTGTTGGTTCTAACCTATAAAGCCTTACATGGCTTGGGACCACAATACCAGATGGAACGCCTTTCCCGACATGAACCTACCTGAACACTAAGTTCAACATTTAAGGTCCTCCTCTGAGTGCCTACTCCAAGGGAAGCTTGGATGTTGGCAAAAAGGGAGAGGGCCTTCTCTGTGGTGCCCCCCCAATTGTGGAACGATCTCCCCAACAAGGCCCGCCTGGTGCCAACATTGTTTTCTTTTCAGTGCCAGGTCAAGACTTTCCTCTTCTCTCAGGCATTTAGCAATATCTGATGAGCCTGGGTTTGTTTTGTTTTTATGCTTATAGTTTTTTAAAGTTATTATAGTGGTTTTAAATGTGTGTGTATATTGTATGTTTTTGTTGTTTTAATTTTTGTAAATTTTAAAAATTGTTTTAATCTGATGTGAATCACCCAGAGAGCTTCGGCTATGGGGCGGTATACAAATGCAATAAAATAAATAAATAATAAATAAGAGGAGGTACTTGTGATATAATCAGTTATTTACCTGATTGTGAATCCATGTACCCACATTCTTAAGTAGGGCAATGGTTGACATTTCTAGAGGGGAAAAATATTTCATCACATCACTTTCTGCCTACAAATCTGCTTCAGACCTTCACGTTCAGGCCATCGAGTCCAACGCCCTGCTCAATGCAGGAATCCACCTTAAAGAATACCTGACAGATGGTTGTCCAGCTGCCTCTTAAATGCCTCTAGAGGGTGAGAGCCCATTATTCTATGTCCTGCATTCTGGGTTGATCAAGAAGAGATCCTGGCTTTCTTCTGTGTGACAACCTTTCAAGTATTTGAAGAGTGCTATCACGTCTCCCCTCAATCTTCTCTTCTCCAAACAGGCTCAGTCTCTGTTAGAACATTTTAAAGCACAGAACTAGCATCCAAAACATTGGGCAGAATGATCTGTCAGGGAAGACCTTGGTGAAAATGTAAGGGTTTTATTGACAACTCAAACATGCCTAAGCTGGAATCTCCTGCATATCAAGGGGAAGGACATCCTACAAAGTGAGCAGCATTGCAAAGAAATCCCACTTATGTGCTCCATCCAGATAGTAGTTCAACCAGCAAAGCCCTCTCTGATGAATGAATTGAACCAACTTCTCAATAGCAGGGAAATAGAGGTACAATTACACATAATTATCAATCTGAATGCATGGCCAGTTATTTATATGTAATATGTTCTTACAGTGGTTTCGAAATAAAATCCCGGGATGCTTTGCCTATCAAAAAGCATTCCTTTATTTGGAAGAACACAGTACTGTGGCAGTAATCAAATTTTTTTTTTTAACAAATAGTTGATGAATTCCAAGAACTGGTTTTCAAAGCAATTTGTATATATTATTTCAACACTATTAAATGGATGATTGTATTGTCATCCTCATCTTATCCCAATTTTTACAGTTATCATAATCTCATCAGAATGGCAGGGGCAATCTCCCCTCTTGCATCAGCAGAAAGACGTTTCATGTGTGCGCACAGAAGGTGAGCCAATCTCTCACCTCTGCTGACTACCATTTTGGAGTATCCCATATTGTTCAGGTGCATCAGTTGTAGGATAAGGAGGGCTATCCTTGGGAGATAGTCTCAAAGAGGAGTCCAGAAGGAAGCATGGATCTCAAGTACGAAGGTGGAAATCCCACGTCAATTTCAATTACCCTCAATCTCAAATTTTTCCAAATGTATATTCATTTCATCTTGAACTTCGAGAAATTTACCAATCTCAAATTTATTTCATCCTGAACTTTATTCATTAACATTTGTGTATGCATTTCCCTTGATGTGAACCTACAAAACAGCACTAGAAGAGTTAAATATGATATTTATAGCAATTAGTGGTACAATTATGCCAACAGATTTCACAAAGCAACCATAACAATTATAAGCAGTCAGTAAATATTCCAAAACAACCATATCAATTATACTAGCCATTCTACAGATCCAGGTGAGTTTCTGTTTCGACTCTCTAAAGTCTTCATCAGGTACTTCTGTAGACAAAACATGTTTTGTGACAATGTGCAGGAACTGATAATATTGAAAAATGAGAGTGAGGTAATCCCTCTGGGGTTTTTTTTTCCAGTTCACCCTGAAGACCAGTCACCAAACAAACAGTAGACAACGCTACAGCAGTCACGTCTATTGTGGTCGTGTCTGCTGTTTCTTTGATGACTGGTCTTGAGAGTATCTATATATTTACTGAACATGTTATGTCGCTGGAATATCAGATGAAGACTTTATAGAGTCAAAACAGAAACACAGAGGGGGGTTTTGTAGTTGGACTAGCAGAACTGATATAGTTGTACTGAACTATTGTTTCAAGTTGGGCCAGCTCACCAATTTCTACTTATATAGATATCATGTAAAGCGATTTGTGCAAATTATGGAAACTGCTCATAATTGGCACAAAGGTCAGCCATCATTAACTGAAATTATGCAAATTACAGTCCCAATTTGCAATTTGTAGCTGAAGTTTGTGGAAATTATGTATGAAATTTGCATAATGTGTGCAAATTGCTTTACACAAGACAATAACAAAAGAACATGCACACACACACACTCATATACACAAAACACAACCAGAAATCCACAAGCTGGCCCAGCTCTCTGGTAAACAAGCCAAAGTCCAGTGAGGTGAGATGCCTAAACCTTGCCTAGCTTTGCCCCCTGGATGGATCGCTCTGACATCCTCAGTGAGAACTCGAGGCTAAAAGCCTTTCACTTCCTACAGTCTATAACTGAGGCTCCCTCTTCCCTTGCTGGCAGCATTCACACATCTCCCTGAGACAATGGAAAGTCAGAAAGGGCCTACATGTCATTTCTCTTCTTTAGGACTGTGGAAGATGAGCTCATTATCCTGCTTTCCCTATGTTGCCACTTTGCTTACAGCTCAAGGACTTCACAGAAGGGATGTTAAAACTCTCCCCATAACAATAAAGAAAGCTATTTAATGTCGAGGGTTTTGTAAACTACCCAGAGAAGTTCAGCTATGGGGCAGGATAGAAATGTTATAAATAACATTATTGACAATAACAAGAACAAGAACAACAACAATATACAATTATAACAAAACAGCTCGACTCTTCAAGCAATAAATACCATCATTTTGATATAATTAATATAGGGTCAGAGCCATAAATAAGGATCTGTGAAGCCATTGGATTTGCTGTTCACTGAGTTTCTCAACCATGTTTAAGTATGCAAAATCCAAGAGGAGTGAATCTGACAGGAATATCACAATATTCAGGGGAGGTTGATGATTCAGATTTCATGAGAATGTAAATCCATTTTGTGTTTCAGTCAGAATCAGTCAGAACTGTAAAGGAGCTGTCCAAGGTTCTGAACCTAGTTTGTGGATTGGTTTCAGCACCTTGGATATGTCCTTTAGAGGTCTGGCTGGTTCTATCAGTAGAGCCACCAGCTTCAACTGATAGTATGCTATTCTCATTAGAATCATGCTCAAGTGGCCTCTCAAATTTCCCTGCCTGATTTTTCGGTAGAGGAATTGCGGGGACAATTTCACCGAATGTCTCCAGGGAGAGGAGTGTTTCTCCAACAATTTCTCACTGGTAGGCAACACCATTGGAAAGAGTTGCAGTACAGCATCTTCGTTCTTTTTTCTAAGGTTTTTTTGCACTACCATTGCAAGTAGCAACATGGTCAACTGGCTTGGCAGCCTGGACCCCATTTTGCATCCTCCACAACATCCCATATAGACAGCATCACTCCATAGCATTGATAGGAGAAAATGCAAACCCCACAAAAAAATAACGGTGAAGGAAATGTGGAGAAAATTCTGAACAGTGCCTTATTAGTTCTAGGGTGTTATTAAAGAAAAATGTAAGGAATTTTTTGAATGTTTCCTTTTCCCATGAAAGGGGCTTCCATTTTTTTCTGCCTTCTCAGGGCAGTTTGTATATATTTTTAATGTGTACTGTTAGTTTTTTTGACCTTAACAAATAACTATGAGGTGGCTGAGGGTACTGTCTATATTTCCTTTCTATTCAACATCTCACCATTGTTCTATAGTCTCCCAGGCTGCCTGCATTTCCTGATCTGAAACCACCCGATGGGAGGAATAAATTTCAGATTTCTTCCCCTGGGCGGGAAGTGCGGGAAGTCAAGGAGGCTACAGGCTTTCAGCAAAGTGACTGTACAATGCAAGACAGGACACTCTCACACACTCCTCAGCCATCTCATAAGTATGGTAGGCACAAGAAAACGGAACCCAACCCATGAGAATTTCTATGATGTTTCTTCTACTTTGAAATTCTTTTCAAAAGCAAAGTCTTTTCTATCAACTTGACTGGGAATGGTCAATGTTTTCTTTGGAGGAATTATCAGCACAGCACTGATTATCACAACAGTGTGTTCTTACTTTGCTCACTGGGGATTTCTGGAGGTCAAATTAGGAACCTCTTTGTGCACAGGGATCCCAATTGGTGAGCCACCACAGATGTAGGCTCAATTATTTCTCTAAGCCAGAGATGCAAAACATGTGAGCTGAGTACCTCAGACAGCTGGCCCCCATTTCTAGTGGCCTGCCAGACACCCCTCTCCCAATCTGCAGTGGCAACAATTCTGATGGCAATGCCTGGCCTTTCTCTTGCTAAGCCTAGAACTGGCAAGGGAATCCCTTCCTTATCTCTCCCATCTCTCATCAGAAATTGGAGATAAGGAAAATATTTCCTTGCAAGTGCTTGCTAGAAAAGCCCAAGCACTTACTGTAATTCTCAGAGTTTTTGAGATAAGGATCCCCTTGAGAAACCCACAGCTGGTGTGTTTGTGTGTGTCTGGGGTTGGTACAGATACAACCATGTTCATGTGTTCAGTAAGGAGAAATTTAAAACAGCTTGAAAGAGACTTGGGTCCCCCCTTTCTGACACTTCTGAACAAATCCCGTCCTTTTTTGAGGAAATCTTTATTTTGAATTGTAATATGTGGGCCATGCCAATGATCAGGATTTCAGGATTTAGTTTTGCACTGTGTCTCCATTCAAGCTGACCTTAACATGCCTGTTGGTGTGTGGTCCCTCGTGGAATCTTTTGATGATCTGTCAATCAACAGGGACTAGATTATTGATGAGGTCCCTTCCAACTCTATCATTTGATGATTGTGCCCCAAGGAGTAGAGGAGAGCTGAGGAAAGATCTGGGGGGGGGGAAGGAAAAAGAGCTAAACTGTTTGCTACTGAATGAGCCACTCAAGGCCCAAAAGCTGAATAATGAATGATTTCTCTTTGGTATTTTTCAAATCACTATAATTTGCTTGCCTGTGGACAAAGCCCCAAAGATTTCCAGGAGGCAGCATGAAATAATCAATAAGGAAGCCTGACAGTGGCTATAAAGGACCTCCTGAGCCAGCAAGCACTGAAATATTGACAAGAGGGAGGCAGACCTCTGTCATTTATGTTCTAATATCCCCCTCCCTTTTTTCCTCTTAACATCCTGACTTGATGTTGGAGTTTTTGCCACCCCAGCTAGAACTCGAGATATCCAGTTTAGTGAGGTTGTGACTCTGGATGAACAATGGATGACATGTGGCTGGAGACAAAAATTGCCACCAGGATGCTAAGGCTACTCATGTTCCAGCTTCTGCTACTGAACATGCTCTTCAAAGTAGATGCAACACAATGCTCCATGAATGCTCCTTTCCCTGTTCCACATGATTGGTATCAGCCAGGTGACCTCCTCATTGGTGGGATTTCTTCTCAGATCACTTACTCTATGGATGAAATATTATTCAAAGAGTATCCTTCCAAGGAGCTGTTTAACATTATAGAGTAAGGAATTGTTTCCCTCCCCACCCCAATCACTTCTCTCTCTCTCCAACAAATATAGATTTTGTTCTCCCATACAGAGTCCACTTCCCAGTTTGGAATGTGTCATAATGGTGGTGAGAGTGGCTGCACATCTGTTTTGAATTGCATGACAATAGACCTGTACAACCCCTGTTCAGAACACCCACTAGAGATAACGTAGGGGGGCAGGATGATAATTTAAAATTAACGTTCCCAAAAGACAGTTTTATCATGAATCATGAAACTTACAAGAACGTGGGAAATCTGCACAAAACAAAACAACTTTGCAAAAAAAGGGGGCAGGAGTAAGGCAAAGGTGTCTGTGCAGAGTTATGAATGGGAATCAGATGTTATTTTCGATTCTTATTAACCAGGATATAGCTATAAAATTAAGACAAGCTGACACACACCTCTGTTTTGCATCTCTGTAGTGGTTGTGATTTAATGGAAAACAGAAAGGGCTGCTGTACTGCCACTGGAATGATGAGTCCCTCACCCACAAGAAATAGTTGGAGAATTTGTTCCTCTTCTGGATAAATTCAGTGAAAGGTCCCTCCTAATTTCTCTGCCAAAATGTGGGGTACAGAAATCCTAGAGGTCATTTATGCACAACTCAAAAAATATATATCCTCTCACAATATTTATTTAAAGCTTTTTTTTAATGTCACGTTCACTTAAACTGCTTTTTAGGACAACATTTTCACAAAATAAGGTAGAAAGGACAGCGGGAGACAAAGTGCAATTTGGTAAAACACCCACACTCACAAATACTAAGAGGACGGTATTGTACTTGTCCCAATTTCTCCTTCAGCCTATTGCCACTCCTGCTTAGGAAGGAAGCTATGCAGAAAGGGAATGTTAAAGACATAAAGACGCAGATGCAGAGTGGAAAATGGTAGTGATTCCATGTATCGCTTTATACTTCTCTCACAAAGCTGGGTTTTCTGCATGTGAAGTGGCGATACAGGCTTCGCAACGTGTTTCTCGCCATGTTTCTCTCTAAGTAAGAAGCTTAGAATGAGACAAAACATTTTCTCCCCGTTTTTATAGCTGTTTTTCCAATATAGTAACAATAACAGCAACAGTATACTGGGATAAAAAAGGAAGGGGAGAAGAAAAACGTGTCATCATTCCCCCTCCTGTCCCTAAGAGATGTGACATTACTGGCAGGAACAAAATGGATAGTATCGTGATGCATCATTTGGGCTAAAGATTGATGAATTCACTGGCTCAAAAACATTACTGACACACAATAGGTTATTCTCGTTGTCTAAACCAGTTAAAAAGTATTCACTCTATTTGCAGTGTGACAACAAAATTTTACCAGCACATCCTAGCCTTGGCATTTGCTGTGAATGAGATCAATGCAAACCACCAGATCTTGCCCAATATCTCACTCGGATTTCACATCCATGACAGCTATTATAATGCACAGATGACGTATCGTGCCACTCTAGACCTGCTGTTCAAATCACATCAATTTGTCTCCAACTACAAATGTGACAGCCAGAAAAATCTTATAGGCATCATTGGAGGACTTGGCTTTGATACGTCAGCTTATATCACAGATATTTTGAGTTTCTACAAAGTTCCACAGGTAGGACCTGTTGGTGGGTGGTGGTGGTGGTGGTGGAACTTGGACAATCACGTATATGTTTAGCTTGAGTAAGGCTGTAGAGCCATCTCTCTCTAGACCATACCAAGGGGCATTTTGCAGAATATTATATGCATAAACAAGCATGCATGTAAAAATATCACAATTTATCTCTAAAACATCCAATTTCCATTTAGCTCACTTATGGCTCAAGCGCCCAAGAAGAGAGAGACACATTACAAATTAATTCATTTTACCACATGGTCCCAAATGAAGACAGTCAGTACACTGGGATTATCCGGTTGCTCCAGTATTTTGGATGGACATGGGTTGGGATACTCACTGCTGATAATGACACTGGAGAGCGTTTTTTGCAGGTTCTGGAGCCATTGTTTTCCAAAAATGGAATCTGTTCAGCCTTCACACAAGCACTCCCAAACTTGACACAATTGGATAATGTGGCTGGAGATATGGGTATTCTCTCAGAAATTTATGAAAGATTCTCATTTCATAATGTCATTGCATGTATCATTTATGGAGATTCATTGGTGATTACATGGCTAGGGTTTCTTATGTTTCTACAAGGTCCTGGAAAAGAGGAAAATAGAGCATTTAGAAAGGTGTGGATTACAACAACCCAGATTGATTTCATGTTAAAGAGCTTTCTAAGAGGTTCGGACCTTCAGTTGTTCCAAGGTGCCATTTCCTTTACAATTCACTCAAAGGATCTTTCAGGATTCAAAGAATTTGTGTGTGTTAAACAATCTCACTGGACTCAATCAAATGGTTTTCTCAAAGACTTCTGGGAACAAGCGTTTGGGTGTTCATTTCCAGAACTAGGAGTGCCAATAGATGCCAATGAAAGATGCACGGGAGAGGAGCGTCTGGAGAGTCTTCCTGGACCTCATTTTGAAATGGCCATGACTGGCCACAGCTACAGTATCTATAATGCCGTCTATGCTCTAGCCCATGCATTGCATGCTCTGTTCTCATCTAGAGCCAGTCGTAGAGCAAATAGGAGAGGTAGAACTGTTGATCTTCGATCTTTGCAGCTATGGCAGGTACTGTGCCCACCACAAAATCTTTCATCTCTTTTGCATTCCTGGATGTGCACACTTTCTATATTTTTGATTGTGAAAATGCACATTTTCGATTGAGTGAACTTAACATTTTTCAAAAGTGCACACCCAAAATATATATCCCCCCCAAAAAAAGGCCAAAGGTTGATAATGCAGATGGGAAGGGGAGGAGTGTTTGTTCAACAAATGCACAATTTTGGAAGTGAACAAAAACTTGTGATATCTGGGAGGCATTTCCTAAGAATTGTTTTCCTCCTCCCATTCATGGTCAGGGTAGTCAACGGGACATGTTCGCATGATTTGGGAACAGGAATTGAATTCTCGTACATCCCTATTTCCTCCACAATTGAAGTTGTACATCCTATTCACTGAAAACGTTGTGTGGGTATCATATTCCTTCATGCTAGCACTGCCCTTCTGAGAGAGGACACAGGAGAGACACTGCCCAGTTAAATCTAAGTGAGTGTTACCGCTGTGCTTCATATCAGGTTCCTGTGGCTGCTGCCAGATACACTTTTAGGGATCTGAAAATGCTGTGTCTCTGCAGGATGAGGCCCACGCATTTGCACTGTATCCACAAGGCCTCATGTCATCCTAGCACGACAAGATGCAAAAGAGGGCAGGGCTCCTGCAGCTTTAGCTGTTGTCATGAAGAGGGCATTTCCCCAGGAATTGCACACTTACAAATAACATGTGCTGAAATTCCTTTTTCTAGAGAAGTGTTAAAGATACAGGAGCCCTGTACTCCTTTTTATATGGCCAGCCTACTGGTGCATAAAGGCATATGTAGCCTGAGGGGCAGTCCGATCAGCAGCAGGGATGCTACTACTTCAAGGGTGAACAAGGGCAAGGGATATCCAGTCTGTTGTACAAAGGGGAGGAGAGGAGGAATTGTTTGTACGTCTTCCTGCTGCTGTTTCAAAAGACAAGCACCATCGTCCTATGTTGACCAAATTCCTAAAATCCAGGAAATGGTAAGCTATGGCTGATGATGCCTTTACAGGCAAGCCACGTGATCAGTGATGATGTTGTGCAATGTCTCACATTGTGCTTGCTTAGAACTTGCCCAACATGTACCTGCATGTTTCCTTAGGCTAAGTCCACACAACGGCTTTATAGGAAGATTGAAGTGAAGTGATAACTGATAGAGCACAATCAGCATTCCATACATCCCTTTCATTGTGTTATTTCATGCTTTATATTCCACATTCACAGTGATATGACACAAGGTGTAGATCTGGTCCCAGTCATTCAGGTCCAAAACCAGATGGAGAGGATGGAGAGCCTAGGACCAGCTAACATTTACTTGGCCCGCCATTCTGACCACTTCACTCCAGTCTTGAAGTCCCTTTCTCCTTCAGGATACAATACAATCTACTTATTCTAATTTTCAAACAACAACATAATTTAGCCCCCTCTTATATTTCTGCTCTTATTGCCTATCATACCCATACCAGGGATCTCTGCTCTCAAATATCATGCTGTCTGAGAGGTGTCTGTTCTCTCACTCAGATTTAGTCATTTTCTCTAGCTGCTCCATCTTCCTAGAACTCCCTTCAAGGGCATTTGTGGATTGCTCCTTCCATCTCAGGTGTTAAGGCTTAGTTGACGACTTTTATATTTCCTAAGGCCTTTGGTAGCTCTCCTTGAAAAATGGGTTCCAGATTTGTCCCTTCCCTAAGTTTCTAAAATCTTAATAATAATAATAATAATAATAAATCATGTCCCACATTGTCCTGGTCCTGTTTAAGGAAGTCCATTACCAGGAAATCTGTGCCTTTTGGTGTTAATCAGATTTCCACTTTGCACCTAATTTTTCTTGCATTTGTGAGCCAAGCCACGGGCTTTCCACAAGTTCTAGAAATGTTTTCCTTTGTTATAGCTCCTCTTGTCTTGACTGTAATTTGTGCAAAGTGTATTCATGACGGTAAGCCACCTTGATTGACTTTTTTATCCCTTGGGATACAATCTGAGGAAAGAACGTCTGGAATGTTCATGTTTGTCTCAAGCAATTATGTAATCAAATCTCTAATATGTTGTTATCTCCCATTCTCTTCCTCTTTTTCTATTCCCTTTGTTCCTTATTTCTCTTTCCATTAGCTTCATCCATTCCTTCAAGGGATCTCTTTTAACAACTCAGCTGGAGAAATGGTGTCCTTTAATGACAAAAGGGAAACTGTAGGTGGATTTGACATCATTAATTTGGTCACTTTCCCCAATACCTCCTTCCAGAAAGTGAAAGTTGGAAAAGTTGATCCCAATGCTCCCGTAGGAAA
Organism: Anniella stebbinsi; assembly: GCA_029215795.1. NCBI lineage: Eukaryota > Metazoa > Chordata > Lepidosauria > Squamata > Anniellidae > Anniella > Anniella stebbinsi. The sequence goes on along the minus strand of JARDYH010000008.1, from coordinate 7,534,255 downwards.
AGCATTCATCATTAACGGAGATATTGTTGTCTGGCACAGAGGGTTTAAAAAGGTACGGCTCAGAGGGTGTTCTTGAAAAAGCCTCCCTTTTCCAAATGGGTCCTTTGATTGCATGACATTTCCTTGGCTGTCTGCCATGGGACCATGACAATATATCAGAATCTAAATTAAAATAAGTGCTTCCCGGACTGATGGTGCCCTGAGAAAGATGCTCTCAGATCTGTCATTCAATCCTTATCCAGCAGCAGCAGGAAGAAAATGGACAGGTTTATTTTCCTATCTGTATTAAAACTTTAGATCAAGACTGACAGATGCTCACTCCTGGTAATTTTCTTACCTTTCAGCTTTTATGGTTTTGTGTCATTTATGGGTGTTCAAACATTCTGATGTACAAACCGCTTTCCCAATACAAATACTGAATTATTAGTAAATTTATTTTGTAGTTTAACTTTCATGGTGTCTTAACACTGTTGATTTTCACAATTCCATGATTAGAATCCGAAATCCATAGCATGTAAAAAAATATCTATGAGAGATCCAGAGTTTTTTTTAAAACTGTTTACTGGGAACAGCTGAGAAAAATAAAGAAATAATTTTGGTGGCAGTGGAAAGGGCACAGGAACGGAAGGGAAAACCAGAGTTGGAAACTCTACTTTTCCTGGTCTCAATTTCTCATGGATCAGGGCATACAAAGGACATGAAAAGAACATAAAAGTTGCAAAAATGCAAGTCGTTTTACCCTATGCTGACCTAGAGGTCTTCAGGATGTATCTTTCTGCTCTTTCCTTATGGTCTGGTCTTTCTCTGGCTCTCCTCTAGCTGACCATCTCAACGTTGGGGGGATGGCTGGCCTTTTCCTCCAAAATAGAAAGTACTGTTCCCACTTTGAAGTAATGAAACTTCATTGGAAAAGTGAAACATAACCAGGGAATGAAACCTAACTGGACTAATGAAACTCCTCCTCTCAGGGATACCCCCTCAAACAGAAAATCCTAAAGTGTCTAAAGTATGACCTTTTTACTTTGCCACTACAGCCATAGCTCAAAACTTCACCATCATTCACCCAGTTCTCATACATCCCATGACTTCCCTCCAGGCTGCAGGACCCTGAAAAGTGTCCTGTAGTCCAACCCCTGTGTTCCATTGCCTAGCATTTTTAACTACTAGATGCAATGGTGAAGTCCCCAAAATCTCTACTCCTATTTTGGGAACAATATTGCATTTCAGTGTAAAAAATGTCACATTCACTCATAGATTTCCTCTGTGAGTGAAACATGAAGAATGTAATATATTTTCAGAATAAGACAATATATATCTCAATGTAACTCTTTCCATGCTTACGGGCAGGTGCCTCCCCTTTCTGTGTGCAATGAATGCTGCCAGCCTGGGAATCAGAAGAAAAGGAAGGAAGAGGAGAAGTTTTGTTGCTATGATTGTGATCCGTGCCCAGATGGGAAGATTGCAAATGAGACAGGTGATGTAGCACTTCATTTCGTCAAATACCAAAAATACCAAAACAAAAAAAAATTAGTTTACACGAGAAAGTGATATAATACAGATACAAGAATTGCATGCATAGTGAAATCTGAGCAATTGGTTTAGAACAGTCTGTGTGGGGGAATCTAAACTGTGAGAGAACCTCTTTCTGTTTCCTTTTCTTAGATATGGAGGACTGTTTCAGCTGCCCAGTGGATCAATATCCAAGTAAAACCAACAATGGGTGCATCCAGAAAACCTTAATGTTTTTGTTGTATCAAGAACCTTTGGGAATAAGCTTATCCTCAATTGCAGTTTCATTTTCCCTGATCACAGCCATAGTGTTAGGAACTTTTTTAAGACACAAAGAGAGCCCCATTGTCAAAGCCAACAACCGGGGTCTCACCTACACGCTCCTCATCTCTCTCCTGCTCTGCTTCCTATCCTCTTTGCTCTTCCTCGGCCATCCTGGGAAAGTGACCTGTCTCATCCGACAAGCAGCTTTTGGCATCATCTTTTCAGTGGCCATTTCTTCAGTCCTTGCAAAAACCACCATAGTTTCTCTGGCCTTCGTAGCCACAAAACCTGATTCTAGGATGAAGAAATGGCTGGGGACAAGACTGGCTCATTCCATGGTCATTTCCTGTTCCCTGTTTCAAGCAAGCCTTTGTGTTGTGTGGTTGGCCACTTCTCCCCCATTCCCTGATTTAGACATGCATTCAGAAACTGTGGAAATCATTGTGCAATGTAATGAAGGGTCGGTTGCCATGTTTTATTCCATCCTTAGCTACCTGGGGCTCTTGGCCATCACCAGCTTCATTGTGGCTTTCGTAGCCCGCAAATTACCAGATAGTTTTAATGAAGCGAAGTTTATTACGTTCAGCATGTTGGTCTTTTGCAGTGTGTGGGTCTCCTTTGTTCCAACCTACCTGACCACAAGAGGAAAAGACATGGTGGCTGTGGAGATCTTCTCTATCTTGTCCTCCAGTGCTGGTTTACTGGTTTGTATTTTTTCCCCTAAATGCTACATAATTATGCTGAGGCCTGAATTGAACAGCAAGGAACATCTCATAAGGAGATAGGATTGAGAGTGTTCCTGTTTTCCCCCACTCCCCTATTCCAACATAGGGTAAGGGTTGTTGAAGCAAAGTTGTTACAGATGTAAAGATAGAAATTTACATAAAATTATCCTCATGTCTCCCAAAAGGGTTTCTCTTGCTGCTCTCCCTCAGCCCCACTGACTGCAGGAAGACTATGTTGAGTGGTTGAGAGTGACCTTCTATCTCAGAGGTGGGCAACTTATTTCATTCCAGACGTTCTGCCCTTCAACTCCATTCAGCCCTAGCCAACACAAGCAACAGTTGGGGCTATAGGACTTGTAGTCCAGAATATCTGGAGATACTCAAGCAGCCCACCCAAGTGCTTGTTCGTGAGCACGAAATGGTAACCCCCATGATACAATCAGGCAAACAGGGACAAATGCAACATATTGGTATTCTTGTTTTAATTGAGGCATCCAAGAGAATATCTGAGAGCTTCAGAGTCATAAGAGGAGGTACCCATAACATAATCAGTTATTTACCTGATTGTGAATCCTCCTGCTCACATTCTTAAATGGGGGGCAATGGTTGATATTTCTAATTAGAGAAAAATCTTTCATCCCTGCTTACAACTCTGCTTCAGGCTGTAATGTTCAGTGTGCGATAGTCAGGATCTAGCCAATGCATGACATGGATCCTCCACACTGACACTTACAAGTTTGAATCACTAAATATGTATTCCTTTAATTAATTGATAGAGTGATTGACTATCTGTATCCTCATCTTATCCTAGTTTTTAGGATCACTCCTATAATTTAATCACAATGGAAGAGGTCAATCTCCTCTCTTCGTGTGTGTGCACCGAAGGTGAGCCAATCTCTCACCCCAACTGACTGCCATTTTGGAGTGTCCCATATTGTTCAGGTGGGTCGGTGGTAGGATATGGTTGGCTATCCTTGGGAGATAGTCTCAAAGAGGCGTGCAGAAAGAAACATGGATCTCAGCTATGAATGGAACAATCTGTCAATTTCAATTACTCGCAATCTCTCATTTTTCCAATTATATATTCAGTTCATCTTCAACTTTGAGAAATTTTAGCAATCTCAAATTCATTAACATTTCTGCATGCATTTCTCTTGATGTGAGCGACCTACAAAAGAGCACTAGATGAGTTCAATACAATATTTATAGAAATTAGTGGTACAAGTAGGCAAATTGATGTTACAAAGCAACCATAACAATTATCAGTAGATATACCAAAACAACCATACCCTGGTGTGTTCCCATTTTAGGTCTGCATCAGGTACTCCTTTAGACGTAACATGTGTAGTGACAATTTTCAGGAACTGATAACATTGAAAAATAACAATTTCATTTTCAGAGTTGAAAAACTGTTTCGGTGGAATATTATTTATTTATTTATTTATTTATTGACAGGCCATACCTGAATTCCCTTACAAAATATCAAAACATTAGAAAATCATTATAAAAAGTCTAACACCATAAAAATGTAACACAGGCAGCATACACAAAGACTACATACATCTAAAACCATTTCTGAGCTATAAGCCAAAACTAAAAATAGAACTGGGATTGATTAAAAACTCAACACATGTTGCTAAATGTCCATGAAAAGAGAAGAAGTCTTGACCTGGGGCTGAAAGGATAACAGTGATGGTGCTCGGAGAGATCTTCACCCTGTGTGAAAGAAAAAATGAGGGAGACAGCAGCAAATAAAGAGAACAATAGGGCCTGCTCCATTTGGAACACCCTCCTGGGCTAACGGACATCTTGACCATGTGGGGATGAAGCGAGGAAGGCAGGAGCAAGCAGAGAGACCATGAAAGCTTGCACCAATTTACCTCTCATCCCCCCTCAGGCTAACTGACATCGTGAACTTGTGTGGAATAAGAAGGAGCTGTTTGTCTGCCCCGCCTTTGAAGATGTGATAGCGGAGCAGTGTCTTGCCGGCAGCCCTGCTGTACAGCCTGCTTGCTTTATTTTTGTTTCCCTCCTCTTCCACCCCATCCTCATTTCCTTGTGTGCCTTGTTTTTGTTTGACTGTAAGCCTGAGAGCAGGGACTGTTTTACTTACTGATTGATTGTAAGCCACTCTGGGAGCCTTTTTTCGCTGAGGTGCTGGATAAAAATACAGTAAATAAATAAATAAATTGGGGGGGCACCATTGAGAAGGCCCTGTCCCTTGTTGCCAGTCTCTGAGCTTCCGTCGCTATAGGCACTTGGAGGAGTACCTTAGATATTGAAGTCAATATACGTAATGTAGCTTTTTTTATCAAAGGGAAGAGAGCGAGCTAATCCGTTTGGGTTTTTTTATAGTACACCCTGAAGAACAGTCACCAATCAACCAGTAGACACAGCTACGGCAGTCACGTCTATTGTGGACAGGTCTGCTGTTTCTTTGATGACTGGTCTTAAGAGTATCTATATATATACTGAACATGTTATGTCACAGGAATATCTGATGAAGACTTTATAGAGTCAAAACAGAAAACACAGCGGGTTTTGTAGCTGGAATAGCATAACTGATATAGTTGTATTGAAATATTTTTTCAAGTTGGACCAGCTTGCTAATTTCTATTATATAGAGATATAGATATAGATTAGGGCTGTGAGTCGCTTCGGATCCGAATCCCAAATCCGACGCTAATCGGGGTGATTCAGACCTCCCTAAAACAGAACCAAAGTAGATCAGGGGAGGTCCGAATCGATCCGAACTGAATCGGTTTGGTCTGAATCGATTCGGATTGATTCAATGATTCAGACGCCATTGTAAGTGTTTTTCCCCATAGGGTTGCATTGGGGGAAAGAAACGGTTATAACTTTTTTATTTTGAAAGATAGAAACATGAAACTTGGCACACTGCAGATGGTCTGGAGCCACTCATGTGTGGCGAATTTCAGACACAAAGGTGCTGGCATTTACTTGCAAGGAATTTTTTACTTTAAAAGTTAAGAATTTGGGGGGGGGGAGAGAAGGCAGGGGGTGGGATTGAGAGCTTCATCCCCCAATTGTGCTGAACACTCCATTATGGTATCCCCCAATTCTGCTCAAGTCTCCCAGCAGCCTCCAATCACAATGGTGGAGGAGGGCTTAGGAGAAACAGGAAGATCTGCTGCTCCATTCTTTTCTTTCTCTTTGTGGGTAGATGCTGTTGGAGAAAGAGTGTTTTTGAAGCTTCTTCTTGTTGTATATATATTACATTTGTTTGTTTGTTTGTTTGTTTGTTACTTGTTGTTAGTCATTAAATATATTTGTAGGGTCTCTCTGTGAGTGTGTCTTTTCACTTCATCTTTTAAAAATATCAAAAAATATATTAAAAAATAATTATATTCTCTGTGTGTGTGTGTGTGTGGCTTCAAAACTGAAAATCGATACAAGCTTTGTCTCACTGACGTGTGTTTTCATTGTGAACTTTTGCCTGCGTCTGTGGCTGCCTGTGCATAAGTACCTGCACATTGCACAGTTGTCCAATATTACGTGCCTGGTTTGTGTTTTTGGCTTGCTTTAGAGGCACTTGCAATTGCATTGCACCCAGCCAGGTAATGTGTGTATACCAGGCGGCCTAACTTTAACTCCCTATTTCTGTCTGAATGGGAAGCTTAGAACACACAAAAGAAAACTGTAGGGGAGATTTGCACTTGAACGGATAGTGCCATCTTCTGAATACACACCTTCTTCTCAAATAGCTCTTGGCTGTGAGTGACTGCTTTAACTGTTCTCTTGAAAAATCACATTTTTAAAATTCTTTGCAAGTAAACACCTGCACCTCATGCCACACATGAGTACCTACAGCCCATCAGTGAGGTCCCCAACTTTCATGTGTGTATCTTAAAAAATGAGAAAATTATAGCATTATGGATGTACTGGATTGCCTGGACAGTTGCATATTTAAAAATTCCTTGTGAATAAAGCCCTGCACCTATGTTTCTGAAATTTGTCACACATGAGTAGCTCCAGGACATCTGCAAGGTCCCAAACTTTCATGTTTCTAACTTTAAAAATGAAAAAGTTATAGGCGTTTATTTCTTCCAATGTAAGTCTATGGGGAAAACGAGTCATCCGAATCTCAATTCAGAGGTCCAAATGTCACTTCAGATTTGCAGCCGAAGCAAATCGGGTGGTCCATGCACAGCCCTAATATAGATATTGTGTAAAGCAATTTGTGCAAATTATGGAAATTGCTCATAATTGGCACAAATGTCAGCTGTCATTTGTTGAAATTATGCAAATTACAGTCTCAATTTGCACAAATTGCACCTGAAGTTTGTGGAAATTAAGCATGAAATTTCCATAATGTGTGCAAATTGCTTTACACAAAACCATGACAAAAGAACATGCACACACACTTATAGACACAAAACACAACCAGAAATCCACAAGCTGGCCCAGCTCCCTGGTAAACAAGCCAAAGTCCAGTGAGGTGAGATGCCTAAACCTTGCCTAGCTTCGCCCCCTGGATGGATCGCTCTGACATCCTCAGTGAGAACTCGAGGCTAAAAGCCTTTCACTTCCTACAGTCTATAACTGAGGCTCCCTCTTACCTTGCTGGCAGCATTCACACATCTCCCTGAGACAATGGAAAGTCAGAAAGGACCTACATGTCATTTCTCTTCTTTAGGACTGTGGAAGATGAGCTCATTATCCTGCATTCCCTATGTGGCCACTTTGCTTACAGCTCAAAGACTTCACAGAAGGGATGTTAAAACGCTCCCCATAACAATAAAGAAAGCTATTTAATATAGGGGGGTTTGTAAACCAACCAGAGAGGTTCAGCTATGGAGCGGTATATAAATGTTATAAATAACATTATTAACAACAACAATAACAACAATAAAAAACAACAACAAGCAAACATAACGAAACAGTTCAACTCTTCAAGCAATAAATACCATATTATTATTAGTAGTAGTAGTACCATTATTATTATTAATTATTTATTACCCTCCTTTCCCCCCCAGATTGAGGTGGTGAACAACATCAAAACAAAAAATATGAAACACATAAACTGATTAAAAGCATATAAAATTAATACATTATTAAAATCAACAAAGTGTTAATATTCCACTGGGTAGGCCTGCCAGAAGAGAGCAGTCTTTATAGTAGGGCTGTGTATCGTATTGTTAAAATGTACGATAATGATACGATAAGGTCGTTATCGTGCATGTGTTTAACAATGAAGATACGATAGAAAAACCTACGATAATCATCGGAGACGATAATTTTCGGACGATTTTATAGTTTTATCAGACTGCCATATAACTATACCTATACATTCTGTATTTTAAAAGTTAGAGGCTTGAAACTTGGTCACAGTGATTATGGGGTATGCCTAAGTATGTTTATGAAATTTGAGATCGATCCCTCTGACCCTCGATTTTATATGAATTTATTAAAAATCGTTTCCGTTCCGACAGGTCTGAATGAATGCACGTGGCGAGCTGTCATACTGACCTGTCAGAACTGAAATGATCTTTAATAAATTCATATAAAATCGAGGGTTGGAGGGATCAATCTCAAATTTCATACACATACTTAGGTATACCACACAGGCACTTTGACCAAATTTCAAGCCTCTAACTTTTAAATACAGAAGTTATAGGCATTTTTTTCTTTAAAAATAGGGCTGCAAAAATATTGTTTTTTGACGATATGGTTCACCGACGATATGAATGAAGATGATATTTTTTTTGGTTCGAAATGACGATAATGATAAATGACAATATTTTTTGGCGTGCACACCCCTACTTTAGAGCTCTCTTAAATTCTTGAAGACTGGTAAGTTGGCGGATCTCTCCCAGTAGTTTGTTCCACAGTCTGGGAGCGGCAAAACGGAAGGGCCTCAGGGTAACATTGTCAGGCTAGTTTTGGCTGACTGTAGTAAATTCTTCCCAGAGGACCAGAGTATGTGGGGCGGATTGTATGGGAGAAGGCGATCCTGCAGGTAACCTGGACCCAAATCATGTAGGGCTTTAAAGTTAATCACCAACAATTTATACTTTGTCTGGAAACTCATTGGCAGGCAGTGGAAAATTTTAAAGCTGGTGTGATATTTTTTCTAAGAGTTTTTTGCACTGCCATTGCAAGTGGCAACATGGTCGACTGGGTTGGCAGTTTTCTGTCCCCATGAAAGGGGCTTCCATTTTTCTGCCTTCTCAGGGCAGTTTATTTTTTTAATGTGTACTGTTAGTTTTTTTAACTTAACAAATCACTATGAGGTGGCTGAAGGTACTGTCTCTATTTCCTTCTTATTCAACATCTCACCGTTGTTCTATAGTCTCCCAGGCTGCCTGCACTTCCTGATCTGAAACCAGCCGATGGGAGGAATAAATTTCAGATTTCTTCCCCTGGGTGGGAAGTGCAGGAAGTCAAAGAGGCTACAGGCTGTTGAGGAATTGGAAGCAAAAAGGGCCAAACGCAGCTAGCGTTTGTGTTAGCACTTGGTTCAATAAGAGACTCTCATTCAAGGAATACTCACACGCCAACTTCTTGTGTATAATACAGAGTTGTTTACTAGTGGTCCAATCTATTTACAGCACAACGGTTTTCCAATCAGTTATTTACACAGTTCTCCTCCTGTCCAAAATCATCTAGTCCGACCTCCTCTCATCAAACGTCTCCCACAAAGTCTTTCTAATTAGACTCACTTTTATACATTCTACATACCAGCCCCACCCTGCACAATCTGCCTTATCTTATGCTGGTGCTTAAGCAATAATCGGTCTGTCCTCCAGGATACTCCCTCAACATATTGCTTGCAGCTGGCTGTGTCCTTCGGACCTAGATTTAATAACTTTCTTTTAATCCACTTTGTATCTGGAATTTTCTTCCCAACACAGGCTTTCAGCAAAATGACTGTACAATGCAAGACAGGACGCTCCCACACACTCCTCAGACTTCTCATAAGTATGGTAGGCACAAGCAAAGGGAACCCAACCCATGCCGGAGGAGACTTGTCAACTTAACAGTCTTGTAGAATTTAAGAAAGCTATAAAGACTGTTCTCTTCTGGCAGGCATATCCAGTGGAATTTTAGAATGTTTTAAGGGTGTTTTTAGGATGTTTTAGGATTTTTTATGCAGTTTTAATAATATGTATTATGTTTTAATCAGTTTTATGTATTTTATCATGTTGTTGTTCTCCGCCTTGATCCAGACGGAGAGGCGGGTAAGAAATAAATTGTTATGATGATGATGATGATGTTTCTTCTACTTTGAAATTCTTTTCAAAAGCAATGTCTTTTCTATCAACTTGACTGGGAATGGTCAACGTTTTCATTGGAGGAATTTTCAGCACAGCACTGATTATCACAACAGTGTGTTCTTACTTTGCTCACTGGGGATTTCTGGAGGTCAAATTAGGAACCTCTTTGTGCACAGGGATCCCAATTGGTGAGCCACCACAGATGTAGGCTCAGGCATTTCTCTAAGCCAGAGATGCAAAACATGTGAGCTGAGTGCCTCAGACAGCTGGTCCCCATTTTTGGTGGCCTGCCAGACACCCCTCTCCCAATCTGCAGTGGCAACAATTCTGATGGCAATGCCTGGCCTTTCTCTTGCTAAGCCTAGAACTGGCAAGGGAATCCCTTCCTTATCTCTCTCATCTCTCATCAGAAATTGGAGATAAGGAAAATATTTCCTTGCAAGTGCTTGCTAGAAAAGCCCAAGCACTTACTGTAATTCTCAGAGTTTTTAAGATAAGGATCCCCTTGAGAAACCCACAGCTGGTGTGTTTGTGTGTGTCTGGGGTTGGTACAGATACAACCACGTGCATGTGTTTGGTAAGGAGAAATTTAAAACAGCTTGAAAGAGACTTGGGTCCCCCCTTTCTGACACTTCTGAACAAATCCCATCCTTTTTTGAGGAAATCTTTATTTTGAATTGTAATATGTGGGCCATGCCAATGATCAGGATTTCAGGATTTAGTTTTGCACTGTGTCTCCATTCAAGCTGACCTTAACATGCCTGTTGGTGTGTGGTCCCTCGTGGAATCTTTTGATGATCTGTCAATCAACACGGACTAGATTATCGATGTGGTCCCTTCCAACTCTATCATTTGATGATTGTGCCCCAAGGAGTAGAGGAGAGCTGAGGAAAGATCTGGGGGGGGGGGAAGGAAAAAGAGCTAAACTGTTTGCTACTGAATGAGCCACTCAAGGCCCAAAAGCTGAATAATGAATCATTTCTCCTTGGTATTTTTCAAATCACTATAATTTGCTTGCCTGTGGACAAAGCCCCAAAGATTTCCAGGAGGCAGCATGAAATAATCAATAAGGAAGCCTGGCAGTGGATATAAAGGACCTCCTGAGCCATCAAGTACTGAAATATTGACAAGAGGGAGGGAGGACTCTGTCATTCATGTTCCAATACCCCCCTTCCTTTTTTCCTCATAACATCCTGACTTGATGTTGGAGTTTTTGCCATCCCAGCCGGAACTTGAGATATCCAGTTTAGTCAGGTTGTGACTCTGGATGAACAATGGAAGAGATGTAGCTAGAGAAAAAAGTTTCAAACAGGATGTTCAGGCTTCTCATGTGCCAGCTCCTGCTACCGAACATGCTCTTCAAAGTAAATGCAACTCAATGCTCCATGAATGCTCCTTTCCCCGTTCCACATGAGTGGCATCAGCCAGGTGACCTCCTCATTGGTGGGATTTCTTCTCAGATCACTTACTCTATGGATGAAATATTATTCAAAGAGTATCCTTCCAAGGAGCTGTTTAACATTATAGAGTAAGGAATTGTTTCCCTCCCCACCCCAATCACTTCTCTGTCTCTCCAACAAATATCGACTTTGTTCTCTCATACAGAGACCACTTCCCAGTTTGGAATGTGACATAATGGTGGGGAGAATGACTGCACTTCTGTTTTAAATTGCATGGCAATAGATGTGTACTACCCCTGTTCAGAACACCCACTAGAGATAACATAGGGGGGCAGGATGATAATTTAAAATTAACATTCCCAAAAGGCAGTATTATCATGAATCATGAAACATGAAACTTTCAGGAATGTGGGAAATCTGCACAAACCAGAACAACTTTGCAAAAAAAGGGGGCAGGAGGAGGGGAAAGGTGTCTGTGCAGAGTCATGAATGGGAATCAGATGTTATTTTTGATTATTGTTAACCAGGATTTAGCTATAAAATTAAGACAAACTGACACACACCTCTGTTTTGCATCTCTGTAGTGGTTGTGATTTAATGGAAAACAGAAAGGGCTGCTGTACTGCCACTTGAATGATGAGTCCCTCACCCACAAGAAATAGTTGGAGAATTTGTTCCTCCTCTGGATAAATTCAGTGAAAGGTCCCTCCTAATTTCTCTGCCAAAATGTGGGGTACAGAAATCCTAGAGGTCATTTATGCAGAACTCTAAAAAAATATATCCTCTCACAATATCTATTTAAATCTTTGTTTAAAAAATGTCAGTTTCACTTAAACTGCTTTTTTGGACTATATTTCCCCAAAGTAAGATAATAAAAATAGTGGGAGACAAAGTGCAATTTGGTAAAACACCTACACTCACAATTACTAAGAGGACGGTATTGTTCTTGTCCCAATATCTCCTTCAGCCTATTGCCACTCTTGTTTAGGAAGGAAGCTATGCAAAAAGGGAATGTTAAAAACATAAAGATGCAGATGCAGAGTGGAAAATGGAAGTGATTCCAAATATTGCTTTATACTTCTCTCACAAAGCTGGGTTTTCTGCATGTGAAGTGGCGATACAGGCTTCGCAATATGTTTGTCGCCATGTTTCTCTCTAAGTAAGAAGCTTAGAATGAGACAAAACATTTTCTCCCCATTTTTATAGCTGTTTTCCCAATATAGTAACAATAACAGCAACAGTATACTGGGATAAAAAAGGAAGGGGAGAAGAAAAACGTGTCATCATTCCTCTCCCCCCCCCCCCCCCGGTCCCTAAGAGATGTGATATTACTGGCTGGAACCAAACTGATAGTATCGTGATGCATCATTTGGGGTAAAGAGTGATGAATTCACTAGCTCAAAAACATTACTGACACACAATAGGATATTCTCACTGTCTAAACCAGTTAAAAAGTATTCACTCTATTTGCAGTGTGACAACAAAATTTTACCAGCACATCCTAGCCTTGGTATTTGCTGTGAATGAGATCAATGCAAACCACCAGATCTTGCCCAATATCACACTAGGATTTCACATCCATGACAGCTATTATAATGCACAGATGACGTATCGTGCCACTCTAGACCTGCTGTTCAAATCACATCGATTTGTCCCCAACTACAAATGTGACAGCCAGAAAAATCTCATAGGCATAATTGGAGGACTTGGCTTTGATACGTCAGCTTATATCACAGAAATTTTGAGTTTCTACAAAGTTCCACAGGTAGGACCTGTCGGTGGGTGGTGTTCATGGTAGTGGACCTAGGACAATTACATATATGTTTAGCTTGAGTAAGGCTTTTCAGCCATCTTTTTCTAGACCATGCCAAGAGTATTTTGAGGAATATTAAATGCATAAACAAGCATGAACAGAACGATATTCTAATCCGTCTCTAAAATGTCCAATTTCCATTTAGCTCACATATGGCTCAAGCGCCCAAGAAGAGAGAGACACGTTACAAATTAATTCATTTTACCACATGGTCCCAACTGAAAACAGTCAGTACACTGGGATTATCCGGGTGCTCCAGTATTTTGGATGGACATGGATTGGGATCCTCATTGCTGATAATGACAGCGGAGAGCGTTTTTTGCAGGTTGTGGAGCCATTGCTTTCCAAAAATGGAATCTGTTCAGCCTTCACACAAACAATCCCACAGTTGGCCCGATTGGATAATGTGGCTGGAGATATTGGTATTCTCTCAGATATTTATGAAAGATTTTCATTTCATAATGTCATTGCATGTATCATTTATGGAGATTCACTGGTGATTACATGGCTAGGGTTTCTTATGTTTCTACAAGGTCCTGGAAAAGAGGAAAATAGAGCATTTAGAAAGGTGTGGATTACGACAACCCAGATTGATTTCATGTTAAAGGGCTCTCAAAGAGGTTGGGATCTTCTGTTGTTCCAAGGTGCCATTTCCTTTACAATTCACTCAAAGGATCTTTTAGGATTCAAAGAATTTGTGTGTGTTAAAAAATCTCACTGGAATCAAACAAATGGTTTTCTCAAAGACTTCTGGGAACAAGCGTTTGGCTGTTCATTTCCAGATCTGGGAGTGCCAATAGATGTCAATGAAAGATGTACGGGAGAGGAGCGTCTGGAAAGTCTTCCTGGACCTCAGTTTGAAATGGCCATGACTGGCCAAAGCTACAGTATCTATAATGCTGTCTATGCTCTAGCCCATGCATTGCATGCTCTGTTCTCATCTAGAGCCAACCGCAGAGAAAATAGAAGAGGTAGAACTGTTGATCTTCAATTTTTGCAGCTGTGGCAGGTAATGTATCCACCACAAAACCTTTCATCTCTTTTGCATTCCTGGATGTGCACACTTTCTATATTTTTGATTGTGAAAATGCACATTTTTGATTGAGTGAAATTAACATTTTTCAACAGTGCACACCCAAAATAAGTATCCCCCCCCCAAAAAAAGCCAGCGGTTAAAAATGCAGATGGGAGGGGGAGGAGTGTTTGTTCAACAAATGCACAATTTTGAAACTGAACAAAAACTGTTGATATGTGGTAGGCATTTCCTAAGAATTGTCCTCCTCCCATTCATGTTTAGGATAGTCAATGGGACATGTTCGCATGATTTGGGAACAGGAATGGAATTCTCATACGTCCCTATTCCTCCATAATTGAAGTTGTACATCCTATTCACTGAAAACGTTTTGTGGGTATCATATTCTTTCATGCTAGCACTGCCCTTCTGAGAGAGGACACAGGAGAGACACTGCCCAGTTAAATCTAAAGGAGTGTTACCACTGTGCTTCATATCAGGTTCCTGTGGCTGCTGCCAGATACACTTTTAGGGATCAGAAAATGCTGTGTCTCTGCAGGATGAGGCCCACGCATTTGCACTGTATCCACAAGGCCTCATGTCATCCTAGCATGACAAGATGCAAAAGAGGGCAGGGCTCCTGCAGCTTTAACTGTTGTCATGAAGAGGGCGTTTCCCCACTATTGCACACTTACAAATCACATATGCTGAAATTCCCTTTTCTAGACAACTGTTAAAGATACAGGAGCCCTGTACTCCTTTTCATATGGCCAGCCTACTGGTACATAAAGGCATATGTAGCCTGAGGGGCAGACCGACCAGCAGCAGGGATGCTACTACTTCAAGGGTGAACAAGGGCAAGGGATATCCGGTCTGTTGTACAAAGGGGAGGAGAGGAGGAATTGTTTGTATGTCTGCCTGCTGCTGTTTCAAAAGACAAGCACCATCTGTCTAGGCTGACCATATGAAAAGGAGGTCAGGGCTCATGTAACTTTAACTGTTGGAGAGAAAAGGGAATTTCAGCCAGTGTCAATTGTATGCAATTAGTTGCTGGTGGAATTCGCTCTTCATCACAACAGTTAAAGTTGCAGGGGCCCTGCCTTCTTTTGTATATGGTCACTCTAGTATAGTGCCTGCAACTTTAGCTGTGATGAAGAGGGAATTGCATGAGGAACTAATTGCATACAAATGACCCTGGCTGAAATTCCCTTTTCTCTACAGCTGCTAAAGTTACATGAGCCCTGTCCTCCTTTTCATATGGTCAGCCTAGGATTGGAGGACTAGCATAGAGGATTTTTCTTATGTGTTCAGTAGTAGGAGTTCCAATGCAGAGCTAGCACCTAATACTTTCATGTGTAAAGACTATTTTAAAATCAGTGATGAAAATGATGTCATGGATGCTTTAAGGCAGATTCCTGCATTGATACTATGTTGGCCAAATTCCTAAAATCCGGGAAATGGTAAGCTATGGCTGATGATGCCTTTACAGACAAGCCTCTTGATCAGTGATGATATTGTGCAATGTCTCAAGTTGTGCTTGTTTAGAACTTGCCCAACATGTACCTGCATGTTTCCTTAGGCTAGATCTACACCACTGCTTTTTAGCAAGATTGAAGTGCAATGATAACTGTTGGAGCATAATCAGCATTCTATACATCCCTTTCATACTGTTATTTCATGCTTTATATTCCACATTCACAATGATATGACACAAGGTGTAGATCTGGTCCTGGTCATTCAGGTCCAAAACCAGATGGAGAGGATGGAGTACCTAGGATCAGCTAACATTTACTTGGCCCGCCATTCTGAACACTTGACTCCAGTCTTGAAGTCCCTGCAATGGCTCCCTTTCTCCTTCAGGATACAATACAATATACTTGTTCCAATCTTCAAAACACTACATCAATCAATCAATCAATCAACCTTTATTTACAGTCAATAGACCAAAGGCAAAACAAATATAACATACAGTCATGATGCTTGCAACTTAGCTAATATAAAAGGGACTATAAATCTACAAATAAATACTATAAATAGTGAGCGTTAAAATTAATAGTCCGCTAATGATCTACATAATTTAGGCCCTTCTTATATTCCATCTCTTTTCGCCTATCATGCCCATACCAGGGATCTCTGCTCTCACATATCGTGCTTCTGACCTGTCTGAGAGGTGTCTGTTCTCTCACTCAGATTTAGTCATTTTCTCTAGCTGCTCCATCTTCCTAGAACTCCCTTCAAGGGCATTTGTGGACTGCTCCTTCCATCTCAGGTGTTCAGGCTTAGTTAATGACTTTTCTATTTCCTAAGGCCTTTGGTCTCTCTCCTTGAAAAACGGGTTCCAGATTTGTCCCTTCCCTAACTTTTTAAAATCTTAATAATAATAATAATAATAATAATAATAATAATAATAATAAATCATATCCCACATCGTCCTGGTCCTGTTTAGGGAAGTCCATTACCAGGAAATCTGTGCCTTTTGGGGTTCATCAGATTTCCACTTTGCACCTAATTTTTCTTGCATTTGTGAGCCAAGCCACGGGCTTTACACAAGTTCTAGAAATGTTTTCCTTTGTTATAGCTCCTCTTGTCTTGCCTGTAATTTGTGCAAAGTGTATTCATGACGGTAAGCCACCTTGATTGACTTTTTTATCCCTTGGGATACAATCTAAGGAAAGAACGTCTGGAATGTTCATGTTTGTCTCAAGCAATTATGTAATCAAATCTCTAATATGTTGTTATCTCCCATTCTCTTCCTCTTTTTCTATTCCCTTTGTTCCTTATTTCTCTTTCCATTAGCTTCATCCATTCCTTCAAGGGATCTCTTTTAACAACTCTGCTGGAGAAATGGTGTCCTTTAATGACAAAAGGGAAACTGTAGGTGGATTTGACATCATTAATTTGGTCACTTTCCCCAATACCTCCTTCCAGAAAGTGAAAGTTGGAAAAGTTGATCCCAATGCTCCCGTAGGAAAAGCATTCATCATTAACGGAGATATGGTTGTCTGGCACAGAGGGTTTAAAAAGGTACGGCTCAGGGGGTGTTCTTGAAAAAGCCTCCCTTTTCCAAATGGGTCCTTTGATTGCATGACATTTCCTTGGCTGTCTGCCATGGCACCATGACAATATATCAGAATCTAAATTAAAATAAGTGCTTCCCGGACTGATGGTGCCCTGAGAAAGATGCTCTCAGATCTGTCATTCAATCCTTATCCAGCAGCAGCAGGAAGATAATGGACAGGTTTATTTTCCTATCTGTATTAAAACTTTAGATCAAGAATAACAGCTGTTTGGGAGAAGCCAATGTTTGGGAGAAGCTGTCAGCTATAAAAGGAAGATTTTGCTCGTAAGAACTTGAATAAAACAGGGACTGTCTAGTTGTGGTTAACTGCAGATGCTCACTCCTGGTTATTTTCTTACCTTTCTGCTTTTATGGTTTTGTGTCATTTATGGGTGTTCAAACATTCTGATGTACAAACCGCTTTCCCAATACAAATACTGATTAGTAAACTTATTTTGTTGTTTAACTTTCATGGTGTCTTAACACTGTTGATTTTCACAATCCCATGATTAGAATCCGAAACCCACAGCACATAAAAAGTATCTATGAGAGATCCAGAGCTTTTTAAAAAACTGTTTACTGGAAGCAGCTTAGAAAAATAAAGAAATAAATTTGGTGGCAGTGGAAAGGGCATAGGAAGGGAAGGGAAAATCGGAGTCGGAAACTCTACTTTTTCCTGGTCTCAATTTCTCATGGATCAGGGCATACAAAGGGCATTAAAAGAACATAAAAGTTGCAAAAATGCAAGTCATTTTACCCTATGCTCACCTAGACTTCTTCAGGCTGTATCTTTCTGCTCCTTCCTTATGGTCTGGTCTTTCTCTGGCTCTCCTCTAGCTGACTATCTCAATGTTGGGGGGATGGCTGGCCTGTTCCTCCAAAATAGAAAGTACTGTTCCCACTTTGAAGAAATGAAACATCATAGGAAAAGTGAAACTTAACCAGGGAATGAACCTAACTGGACTAATGAAACTCCTCCTCTCAGGGATACCCCCTCCAACAGGAAATCCTAACGTGTCTAAGGCATGACCTTTTTCCTGTGCCATTGTAGCCATAGCTCAAACCTTCACCCTCATACACCCAGTTCTCATACATCCCATGACTTATCTCCAGGCTGCAAGACCCTGAACAGTGCCCTGTAGTCCAACCCCTGGGTGCCACTGCCTAGCATTTTTAATTACGAGATGCAATGGTGAAGTCCCCAAAATCTCTACTCCTATTTTGGGAACAATATTGCATTTCAATGTAAAAAATGTCACATTCACTCATAGATTTCCAGTGTGAGTGAAACATGAAGAACGTAATATATTTTCAGAATAAGACAATATATATCTCATTGTAACTCTTTCCACGCTTATGGGCAGGTGCCTCCCCTTTCTGTGTGCAATGACCGCTGCCAGCCTGGAAAACAGAAGAAAATGAAGGAAGGGGAGAAGTTTTGTTGCTATGGTTGTGATCCGTGCCCAGATGGGAAGATTTCAAATGAGACAGGTGGTTTAGCACTTCATTTTGTCATATAACAATACAAAAAAAAACAGTTTACATGAGAAAGTGATGTAATACAGATACAAGAGTTGTATGCATAGTGAAATCTGAGCAATTGGTTTAGAACAGTCTGTGTGGGGGAATCTGAACTGTGAGAGAACCTCTGTCTGTTTCCTTTTCTTAGATACGGATGACTGTTTCAGCTGCCCAGAGGCTCAATATCCAAGCAAAAACAACAACAGGTGCATCCAGAAAACCTTAACGTTTTTGTCATATCAAGAACCTTTGGGAATCAGCTTATCCTCAATTGCTGTTTCATTTTCCCTGATCACAGCCGTAGTGGTAGGAACTTTTTTAAGACACAAAGAGAGCCCCATTGTCAAAGCCAACAACCGGGGTCTCACCTACACGCTCCTCATCTCTCTCCTGCTCTGCTTCCTATCCTCTCTGCTCTTCCTCGGCCATCCTGGGAAAGTGACCTGTCTCATCCGACAAGCAGCTTTTGGCATCATCTTTTCAGTGGCCATTTCTTCGGTCCTTGCAAAAACCACCATAGTTTCCCTCGCCTTCGTAGCCACGAAACCTGGTTCTAGGATGAAGAAATGGCTGGGGACAAGACTGGCTCATTCCATGGTCATTTCCTGTTCCCTGGTTCAAGCAAGCCTTTGTGTTGTGTGGTTGGCCACTTCTCCCCCATTCCCTGATTTAGACATGCATTCAGAAACTGAAGAAATCATTGTGCAATGTAATGAAGGGTCAGTTGCCATGTTTTATTCCGTCCTGAGCTACATGGGGCTCTTGGCCATCACCAGCTTCATTGTGGCTTTCATAGCCCGCAAATTACCAGATAGTTTTAATGAAGCCAAGTTTATTACATTCAGCATGTTGGTCTTTTGCAGTGTGTGGGTGTCCTTTGTTCCAACCTACCTGACCACAAGAGGAAAAGACATGGTGGCTGTGGAGATCTTCTCCATCTTGTCCTCCAGTGCTGGTTTACTGGTTTGTATCTTTTCCCCTAAATGCTACATAATTATGCTAAGGCCTGAATTGAACCGCAAGGAATATCTCATAAGGAGATAGGATTGAGAATGTTCCTGTTTTCCCCCACTCCCCTATTCCAACATAGGGTAAGGGTTGTTGAAGCAAAGTTGTTACAGATGTAAAGATAAATATTTACATAAAATTATCCTCATGTCTTCCCATAGAGTTTCTCTTATTGCTCTCCCTAAGCCCCACTGACTACAGGAAGACTATGTTGAGTGGTTGAGAGTGACCTTCTATCTCAGAGGTGGGCAACTTATTTCACTCCAGACGTTCTGCCATACAACTCTATTCAGTCCTAGCCAACACAAGCAACAGTTGGGACTATAGGACTTGTAGTCCAGAACATCTGGAGATACTCAAGCAGCCCACCCAAGTGCTTGTTCGTGAGTACGAAATGGTAACCCCCATGATACAATCAGGCAAACGGGGACAAATGCAACATATTGGTATTTTTATTTTAATTGAGGCATCCAAGAGAATCTCTGAGAGCTTCAGAGTCATAAGAGGAGGTACTCATAACATAATCAGTTATTTACCTGATTGTGAATCCTCCTGCCCACATTCTAAAATGGGGCAATGGTTGATATTTCTAAAGAGAGAAAAATCTTTCATCCCATTAGTTTCTGCTTATAACTCTGCTTCAGGCTGTCATGTTCAATGTGGGATAGTCAGGATCTAGCCAATGCATGACATGGATCCTCCACACTGACACTTACAAGTTTGAATCACTAAATATTTATTCCTTTAATTAATTGATAGAGTGATTGACTATCTCTAAAAAGACATCTCAAAATGATTTGCCAGATAAAAAAGTCAAAATCCAAAACATGAGCCGGCAAAACGTCGTAAAACAGAAATTCCAAAACATGTCACATGAAACCATTCCAAATTGAAAATAAATAAAACAACAAAAACCACACTTTTATCCTGTTTAGGCAACATGCTAAGCCATGACGGTTCAGCATTTTGAGCTAAACATTATGGCTTAGGGTATCATGTGACCCATGTTTTAACATGTCGTGTGAACCATTCCTAACTATGGAGGCTACATAACCACTGTTTAAATATGCTCACTAATCATCAGCTGCAAATTCAACTGGCAAAATCCCCTCCGATGAAAGACAGAAACCAACTTTTCAATAGCAGGGGAATAGAGCTACAATTACACATGACTGTTGATCTGTATGCAGGACCGGTGATATACATGTAATGTGTTCTTAGAGTGATTTCTGGATAACATCTCAGGATCCTTTTGCCTATCAAAAAGCATTCCTCTACCTGGAAGAACGCAATGCTGTGGCATTATTCAGGTTTCATTTTTATCAATCAGTTAAGGAATTCTGAGAACTGGTGTTCATACTGCAGTTTAAGGTGGTCAGAGTAATTCATACATATTATTTCAACAGTACTAAATGGATGATTGTATTTTCATCCTCATCTTATCCTAGTTTTTAGGATCACTCCTATAATTTAATCACAATGGAAGAGGTCAATCTCCTCTCTTGCATGAGCAGAAAGATCTTTCGTGTGTGTGCACCGAAGGTGAGCTAATCTCTCACCCCTACTGATTGCCATTTCGGTGTGTCCCATATTGTTCAGGTTTATCAGTTGTACGATATGGTGGGCTATCCTTGGGAGATAGTCTCAAAGAGGCGTGCAGAAAGAAACATGGATCTCAGCTATGAATGGAACAATCTGTCAATTTCAATTACTCGCAATCTCTCATTTTTCCAATTGTATATTCAGTTCATCTTGAACTTTGAGAAATTTAGCAATCTCAAATTCATTAACATTTCTGCATGCATTTCTCTTGATGTGAGAGACCTACAAAAGAGCACTAGATGAGTTAAATACAATATTTATAGAAATTAGTGGTACAATTAGGCAAATTGATGTTACAAAGCAACCATAACAATTATCAGTAGATATACCAAAACAACCATACCCTGGTGTGTTCCCATTTTGACTCTATAAGGTCTGCATCAGGTACTCCTTTAGACGTAACATGTGTAGTGACAATTTGCAGGAACTGATAACATAGAAAAATAACAATTTCATTTTCAGAGTTGAAAAACTGTTTCGGTGGAATGTTATTTATTTATTTATTTATTGACAGGCCATACCTGAATTCCCTTACAAAATATCAAAACATTAGAAAATCATTATAAAAAGTCTAACACCATAAAAATGTAACACAGGCAGCATACACAAAGACTACATACATCTAAAACCATTTCTGAGCTATAAGCCAAAACTAAAAATAGAACTGGGATTGATTAAAAACTAGGGGTGTGCATCGGATCGGATCCGATCCACGATCCGAATCCGATCCGCCCCAAAAATCGGAAAATCCGATCCGATCCGATCCGATCCGATACACCATCCGATCCGATCCGATCCGATCCGGCGAGGTCCGATCCGGATCGGATCGGATCGGCGGATCGGACGCCATTTTAAATGCGTTTTTCCCATAGCAAAGTATTGTTGTTTTACAAAAACGCCTATAACTTTTTCATTTTTAACGACAGAAGGATGAAACTTGGGCGCATTGTACACTGCTTAGGGATAGGTATCTGTGAGAAATTTCAGAAAGATTGGTGCATGCAGTTTGTGGCAATTAATTTTTTAATAAATAACATGGAATGCCTATAACTCGGTCATTTTTAAAGTTACACACATGAAACTTTGCCACATTGTAGGTGGAACCTTGGGACCCACGTGTGTGAAATCCCAGAACCGTGGGTGCTTGCCTGGTGTGGCAATGAATTTTTGAAAAATGGGTAGTAGTGGGGTAAATGCAGTTATGCCTCCCATGTTTTTATTTTTAAAGATACAAACAGGACACTTCGGCACATTACAGGGAACACTTCCCTTGATATGTGTGTAAAATTTCAGACAGCTAGCTCCAGGCATGTGTTGGCAATGAATTGTTGAAAATTGGGTAGCAGTGGGGTAAAATACAGTTTTGCCTCCCATTTTTTTATTTTCAAAGATACAAACGGGAAACTTTGGCACATTGCAGGGAACACTTCACTTCAAATGTGTGTGAAATTTCCGGAAGCTAGGTGCAACATTTTAGTGGGAAACGAACGTTTATTCATGGCATTTCACATGGGATTTATGGGTTGGTTTTAAGAGCTACAAACCTCTAACTCGCTCACATGGCACAGGACCTATGCCCGCTCAAACGCTGGAAATTTAACAAACTTTGGTGCAATGCTTTAGTGGGAAAACAAAGGTTTATGCATGGCATTTCACATGGGATTTATGGGTTGGTTTTAAGAGCTACAAACCTCTAACTCGCTCACATGGCACAGGACCTATGCCCGCTCAAACGCTGGAAATTTAACAAACTTTGGTGCAATGCTTTAGTGGGAAAACAAAGGTTTATGCATGGCATTTCACATGGGATTTATGGGTTGGTTTTAAGAGCTACAAACCTCTAACTCGCTCACATGGCACAGGACCTATGCCCGCTCAAACGCTGGAAATTTAACAAACTTTGGTGCAATGCTTTAGTGGGAAAACAAAGGTTAAACTTTATTATTTTAAACCTTCAGGAAAGGGAGGGGGAGGCTGTGTTTGTGTGTGTGTGTTTGACAGCTTGATCCACCAATTGTGCTTTAGAATACATGACTGAATCACCCAATCCTGTGAAGACTTTCTTCAGCCTCCAATCGCAATGCTGGAGGAGGGCACCAGTATATATTCTCTCAGCCCTGCCCTTCTGGCTCTTTGTGGGTTGAACGTGGAGGAGATTAGGGAGTGTTTTGGAGCTGTGTTGGAGAGACTGTATTGATTTGATTGTATTTGGAGGTGGTTTTGAGGAGTTTCTGATCTTTTACTTCAGCTTTTCTTGTTCTCTCTCTTGGCTTTCCTTTCTCTCTTGCCTTTCCTTTCTTAGATAGCACGTTTGTTTGTCTGTGAGTTCAGTTTGTCTTTGCAGTGAGTGTGTTTGTTTGTTCTACTTTCGCTTTCTGAAAAAAACCCAAAAAAATAATAAAAAAATATTTCTATCCTCTCTCTCTCTCTCTCTCTTTCTCTGTGTGTGTGTGTGTGTGTGCGCGCTTGTGAGTGAGTGTGTGTTGCTGGGCTGTGTAGCCTGCTGCTACAAACACAAAAAAAGTCAGCAAAGCACACACTTACACAAAAATAAATAATAATAAAAATAAAATGAAGCGTGGCACTCAAAGGGGGGGTGCTCCCAAGGCAGCATTTGGGAGAGGCCGCTCTGGGCATGGCGCTGCTGCTGCTGCTGCTGGGACCAGCAGCAGGCAGCCTACTTCCACACCCCCAGTTAAACTGAGGCGTTCTCCACTGGGGCAGCAGAAGCAGGCAGAGGCAACTCAAAGTAGTGCCTGCAGGGCACTCTTTCAGCAACATGAGGCAGGTGCTGGGAGCAGCAGTGGGCATGAAGAAGGAGCACTATATTATCCAGCTCCTTCTTTGGTGGGTGAGCCTGTGAACCCGCTGACTGATCTTTTCCCAGATCTTGTGGAAGTCAGCGAGGTTCAGAGTGAGAAGGAGGACTCTGATGTGGGGCAAGAGGAAGAGCAGGCAGCACCAGAGACTTACTCTCCACAATCCGTCCTCTCTTCCACTCATTCCCTTGCTCCTGAGGTGACACCACAGAGCGAAGGCGCCGGCAGGCCGTCTGTGTCACCCCAGAAGCGACAGGCAAGCAAGGTGTGGGACC
Organism: Anniella stebbinsi; assembly: GCA_029215795.1. Classification (NCBI taxonomy): domain Eukaryota; kingdom Metazoa; phylum Chordata; class Lepidosauria; order Squamata; family Anniellidae; genus Anniella; species Anniella stebbinsi. The sequence continues at coordinate 7,510,011 of JARDYH010000008.1, read as the reverse complement.
ACTTTGAGGTGGCAGTGGATTCCCGCTTTGCTGTCTGTCGCCACTGCAAGATGTCAGTGAGCAGGGGAAAAATGCCAGGCCACTTCACCACCACGAACCTCACCCGCCACATGCAGAGGCACCACCAGTCTGTTTTGCTTGGGACCGAGGCGGGCACCTCGCAGCAGACTGGTGCTAGCGGCAAGGGCAAGCAGAAGGCTCCTGCAACTTCTGCCAGCTCTCGACCTCCCATCCCCAAGAGGCTTCGCCAGGCCACCATGGAAGAGATGGGGTGGGGGAAGTATGGAGCCACAAGGTGGCGTTTTCCAGCGCCCAACCAGATCACCAATTGCATCGGTGAGATGGTGGCGTTGGATGACCAGCCATTCAGCCTCGTCGAGAACGCAGGCTTCAAGAGGCTGATGGCTCTTGTGGTTCCATACTACAAGCCGCCGTGTCGCACCACCCTGAGCAGGCGTGTGGTGCCCTCCCTGTACCAGGCATGCAGGGAGTTAGTTCTGGGTCGTCTGTGCCAGGCAGAGGCACAGAAGGTGCACTTCACTTCGGACATCTGGTCCAGCGAAGGAGGAGTGCACGCTTACCTGTCCCTGACGGCTCACTGGTGGGGAGCCTCAGGGCAGGAAGCACCCAGGACTTCTGGGACTGGGAAGGAGGGCTGCCGCTGGGCCCTCCTTCATACCGCAGTCATGGACCAGTCCCACACGGCGGAGGAGATTACGGAGGCCATGAACCGCATGGTGGCAGGGTGGCTGGGCGGGCACCAGCACACCCGCGGTTACATGGTCACGGACGGGGGAGCCAATATGCTGAAGGCGGTGCGCGATGGCGGATTTGAGGGCATCCGCTGCATCGCGCACGTCTTCAACCTGGTCGTCAGGGATGGCCTTGGAGGCAGCAAGGCCCCTCTCCCTCCCCAAATCCGTAATCTCCTAGAGAGCTGCAGGAAGGTGGCTGGGCATTTCCACCACAGCGTGAAGGGCAGTCGGTTGCTGCGGGAGAAGCAGCAGGAGCTGGGACTTCCGCAGCACCGGCTAGTGCAGGACGTGGCAACACGTTGGAACTCCACCTACCACATGCTCGAGCGTATGGTGGAGCAACAGCGTGTTGTCCACGAGATGTTCAGGGTCGGGGACATTGGCATCCAGGCCCCACTGTCCAGGCAGCAGTGGGAGGCCATGTCCCAGCTTCTGGTGGTCCTCAAGCCGTTCCTTGAGGCCACCGAGACCCTGAGCAGCAGCACTGCCCTTCTCAGCCAGGTGCTCCCCGTGGCCAGGCATCTCCAGAATCAGATGGGCGAGTTTCTGGAGGCCGGGGATGCCGTCACCGGCAGGCGCTTCCTGCCAGAGGTGCGGGAAGTGGTGACGAGGCTGAGGGAAAGCTTATCCCGCCGGGTCCAGCCTCTCTACAACGAGAGGCAGTACATGTTGGCCACCATGTGCGACCCGCGCATCAAGGATGGGTTATGTGGGCAGACTTCCCGGGCAGGTTGGGTGGAAATGCTGGTGACGGACGTTCGGGCGGCCCGGGATGCCAGGATTGGGCAGGCAGAGGAGGAGCCCACCGAAGCCCAGGCGCTAAGTCCGCTGAGCACCACCAGCAGCGGCGGCACCAGCACCACCACACCCAGCAGGGGGACAGGCCAGGGGTTTTGGGACAAGGCTTTGCAGGCTGCGGTTGGGCATAGAGGCACTCAACCCAGCCGCCGCCAGGATGACGCTGCAGCAGCAGTGCAGCGTTACCTGGCGGAGCAGATGGAGGACGGCTCCATCGAACCCCTGGCCTACTGGTCATCTCGGCGCCAGATGTGGCCTGATCTGGCGCGGGTGGCCATGGACAGAATCAGCTGCCCACCGTCCAGCGTTCCAAGCGAGCGGGTGTTTTCCATGGCGGGCGACGTGGTCACACCCCACCGCTCTCGCTTGGACGCTGAGATTGTGGAGCAGCTGGTCTTCCTCAAGGTCAATCTGCCCCTGCTGGGATACCCCACCCTCATGCCCGCGGGGGAGTAATTGGCAGGCACCCCCCATCCATCCCACACCTTTGGGCAGGCACCGGCAGGCCCTTGATTTTTTAATTCTTATTTTCGGTTAATTAATTTTCTTTACTTTAATTTACTGGCTGTGTTGTTTACAGCTCAGTAACTCAACTCTGAACGATGGATCCCGAAGGGATCTAGTTTCTTCTCCTAGCCTCTTACATTGAGGGGATGCACAAGCATCTCACACATTCTATGTTGTTTGACTTGAACCAATGTGCTTGCACGTGTGCCTCTGAAATTGGACTCCGATGGCTCCCTCCAGGCCTTCTGTAAGGTCCCACACTTCCATGGGCGTTTCTTCTTGTAAGACCACGTCAGAGGCTCATGAGAACTTTGGATAAGAAGAAGGCTTAATTTTATCGCCAAGGAACGCATGCACCTCTCTGACTATGAACGAAGGACGCGATAGGATTCCTCTTCCAGGCTCCTACATTGAGTGGATGACAAGCAGCATCCCACACTGTTTCTGACTGTGTCTTTTGGACTTATGTGGCAGCCTTGCAGGGCTGTCACTGTGTGTTGTGTTTATTTTGGCTATATGATTTAAAAAACTGCCTGCCCGCCTGCCCGCCTGCTAGGTTGCCGCCATTGTGAAGTAGCCGGAATGCGTGGGCTGGTCTCACGGTTCTATTGCTTACTTGTGCAATGCGCAAGCGCCTGGCATCATGCCCGCCTCTGCCTCTGCCTCTGCCTGCCTGCCTGCCCGCCTGCTAGGTTGCCGCCATTGTGAAGTAGCCGGAATGCGTGGGCTGGTCTCACGGTTCTATTGCTTACTTGTGCAATGCGCAAGCGCCTGGCATCATGCCCGCCTCTGCCTCTGCCTCTGCCTGCCTGCCTGCCCGCCTGCTAGGTTGCCGCCATTGTGAAGTAGCCGGAATGCGTGGGCTGGTCTCACGGTTCTATTGCTTACTTGTGCAATGCGCAAGCGCCTGGCATCATGCCCGCCTCTGCCTCTGCCTCTGCCTGCCTGCCTGCCCGCCTGCTAGGTTGCCGCCATTGTGAAGTAGCCGGAATGCGTGGGCTGGTCTCACGGTTCTATTGCTTACTTGTGCAATGCGCAAGCGCCTGGCATCATGCCCGCCTCTGCCTCTGCCTCTGCCTCTGCCTCTGCCTGCCCGCCTGCCCGCCTGCTAGGTTGCCGCCATTGTGAAGTAGCCGGAATGCGTGGGCTGGTCTCACGGTTCTATTGCTTACTTGTGCAATGCGCAAGCGCCTGGCATCATGCCCGCCTCTGCCTCTGCCTCTGCCTCTGCCTGCCCGCCTGCCCGCCTGCTAGGTTGCCGCCATTGTGAAGTAGCCGGAATGCGTGGGCTGGTCTCACGGTTCTATTGCTTACTTGTGCAATGTGCAAGCGCCTGGCATCATGCCCGCCTCTGCCTCTGCCTCTGCCTGCCTGCCTGCCTGCCCGCCTGCCCGCCTGCTAGGTTGCCGCCATTGTGAAGTAGCCGGAATGCGTGGGCTGGTCTCACGGTTCTATTGCTTACTTGTGCAATGTGCAAGCGCCTGGCATCATGCCCGCCTCTGCCTGCCCGCCCGCCTGCCTGCCTGGAGGTGCCCATGCAGCTGTGACTTTGCCTCTGCCAGTGGGACTTTGCCTCTGCCACTGGGACTTTGCCTCTGCCACTGGGACTTTGCCTGGAGGGAGCTGTGCCAAACTGTGACTTTGCCTGGAGGGAGCTGTGCCAAACTGGGACTTTGCCTGGAGGGAGCTATGCCAAACTGTGACTTTGCCTGGAGGACCCTGTGCCAATGTGACTTTGCCTGGAGGGAGCTGTGCCAAACTGGGACTTTGCCTGGAGGGAGCTGTGCCAAACTGTGACTTTGCCTGGAGGACCCTGTGCCAATGTGACTTTGCCTGGAGGGAGCTGTGCCAAACTGTGACTTTGCCTGGAGGACCCTGTGCCAATGTGACTTTGCCTGGAGGGAGCTGTGCCAAACTGTGACTTTGCCTGGAGGACCCTGTGCCAATGTGACTTTGCCTGGAGGGAGCTGTGCCAAACTGTGACTTTGCCTGGAGGGAGCTGTGCCAAACTGGGACTTTGCCTGGAGGGAGCTGTGCCAAACTGGGACTTTGCCTGGAGGGAGCTGTGCCAAACTGGGACTTTGCCTGGAGGGAGCTGTGCCAAACTGTGACTTTGCCTGGAGGACCCTGTGCCAATGTGACTTTGCCTGGAGGGAGCTGTGCCAAACTGTGACTTTCCCTGGAGGAGCCTGTGCCACTGGGACTTTGCCTGGAGGGAGCTGTGCCAAACTGGGACTTTGCCTGGAGGGAGCTGTGCCAAACTGGGACTTTGCCTGGAGGGAGCTGTGCCAAACTGTGACTTTGCCTGGAGGACCCTGTGCCAATGTGACTTTGCCTGGAGGGAGCTGTGCCAAACTGTGACTTTGCCTGGAGGACCCTGTGCCAATGTGACTTTGCCTGGAGGGAGCTGTGCCAAACTGTGACTTTGCCTGGAGGACCCTGTGCCAATGTGACTTTGCCTGGAGGGAGCTGTGCCAAACTGTGACTTTGCCTGGAGGGAGCTGTGCCAAACTGGGACTTTGCCTGGAGGGAGCTGTGCCAAACTGTGACTTTGCCTGGAGGACCCTGTGCCAATGTGACTTTGCCTGGAGGAGCCTGTGCCACTGGGACTTTGCCTGGAGGGAGCTGTGCCAAACTGTGACTTTGCCTGGAGGACCCTGTGCCAATGTGACTTTGCCTGGAGGGAGCTGTGCCAAACTGTGACTTTGCCTGGAGGACCCTGTGCCAATGTGACTTTGCCTGGAGGAGCCTATGTGCCACTGGAGTCCTCCGATCCACATCGGCCGCACGAATAAGGTAAGTGTGTGCAGTCAACGCAGGGACACCTGAGAGTGTCCAGAAGTGGGGCAGTGTGAGATCTTACTTCCGAGTAAGCAAGCAGGCAGCCCCGTGTGCCTACTGGGGCGTGGGCACTCAGGACCGGGCAGATGCCAGTCCTGGGTGAGAGGGAGCCAATGGTGGAAAAGTATGATTTATCTCATGTTAATTCTTTTCCCCCCCCCCTCCTTCTTTTGCAGCCTATGGAACTCTTCGCCACTGTGCAAAGCGCACCCGTGAATCCAGACTGCCCATCTGCCCCAGCCACGGCCGCATGGAGGTGGCCCCTCGATTCACGTCGCCCCTACGACTCAGGTAAGAGTGCAGGCAGAGTGGCCATATAGAAAAGAAGGCAGGGCCCCTGCACCTTTAACTGTTGTGATGAAGAGGGAATCTCAGCAGGAACTAATTCCATACAAATGACACTGGCAGAAATTCCCTTTTCTCTACAACTGCTGAAGTTAGGAACCCTGACCTGGATTTGATCTGGTCAGCCTAACGTAGGGTGCTATTAGGAGTGAATGAATAACCCAAGGACAAAAGAAATGGTGATTCTCTAATGATCCGGTAAGCTGTGTCCTGCCAGACACAAAAGGATAGCCAATCCCTCTAACAATGGGCTCAGAAGAGTGATTTAGAAAGGGAGGGGTGCAGGAGAAAGAGGATTGCATCACAAACCAGAGAAGTGTGCCGGTGGGAGACTAGTTACTAGGACTTGCATGTATAATTAATACAAATCTTTATTTATTTTCCTTTCTTCTTTTGCAGTATAAAAGTATTTATGTAATATTCATTATCCCCCTCCTCTTCTTTTGCAGCCTATGGCACTCTCACTGCCACAGTGCCCGGGAAAGGAGAGACTTTGCCCATTACATGCCAGCCTGCCCGCCCGCTGCTGATGCCGCCTGCCGCCTTCCAGATCGTTCCTGCGAGGCGGGCCAGCCGCCTTTCTTGCACAAGCCATGGGACTAGGGGTCCTCCAGGAGAATCTCACCGAGTCCTCAACGCCCTCAGGACTACGGTAAGTGTTCTGTGAATGGGGGGGGGGCACCTTCCACCTAACTGAAGGTTGGCTGTCTGCCTGCTAACTTCCGAGTGAGCAGGCAGCCCCGTGTGCCTGCTGGGGCGTGGGCACTCAGGACCGGGCAGATGCCAGTCCTGGGTGAGAGGGAGCCAATGGTGGAAAAGTATGATTTATCTCATGTTAATTCTTTTCCCCCCCCCCTCCTTCTTTTGCAGCCTATGGAACTCTTCGCCACTGCGCAAAGCGTACCCGTGAATCCAGACTGCCCATCTGCCCCAGCCACGGCCGCATGGAGGTGGCCCATCGATTCACGTCGCCCGCACGACTCTGGTAAGAGCCTGTCAGAGAGCTTACCCACGAGTAAGCAAGCAGGCAGCCCCGTGTGCCTGCTGGGGCGTGGGCACTCAGGACGGGCACATGCCAGTCTTGGGTGGGAGGGAGCCAGTGGTGGAAAAGTATCATTTTCCTCATATTCTTCCCCCCCCCTTCTTCTTTTGCAGCCTATGGAACTCTTTGCCACAGTGCCCAGGAGAGACGGTAATGCAGACTGCCCACCTGCCCGTCACTGCCCGCCTGGAAGTGGCATCTTATCAACAACGCCCTCAGGAGGACTACGGTAAGTGTTCTGTGAATGGGGGGGGGCACCTTCCACCTAACTGAAGGTTGGCTGTCTGCCTGCTAACTTCCGAGTGAGCAGGCAGCCCCGTGTGCCTGCTTTGGCGTGGGCACTCAGGAAGGGCAATCCTGGGTGGAAGGGAGCTGGTTGTGTTGAAGTGGTCAACTAATATTCATTCTTTTCCCCCCCCCCCCTTCTTCTTTTGCAGCCTATGGCACTCTCACTGCCACAGTGCCCGGGAAAGGAGAGACTTTGCCCATTAAATGCCAGCCTGCCCGCCCGCTGCTGATGCCGCCTGCCGCCTTCCAGATCCTTCCTGCAAAGAGAGCAAGCCGCCCTCCTCGCACAAGCCATGGGACTTGGCATTCGCCCTCAAGGAGAATGTCACCCAGTCCCCAAAGCCGCTGTTGGACTTTGCCCATTAAATGCCAGCCTGCCCGCCCGCTGCTGATGCCGCCTGCCGCCTCCCAGATCCTTCCTGCAAAGAGAGCAAGCCGCCCTCCTCGCACAAGCCATGGGACTTGGCATTCGCCCTCAAGGAGAATGTCACCCAGTCCCCAAAGCCGCTGTTGGACTTTGCCCATTAAATGCCAGCCTGCCCGCCCGCTGCTGATGCCGCCTGCCGCCTTCCAGATCCTTCCTGCAAAGAGAGCAAGCCGCCCTCCTCGCACAAGCCATGGGACTTGGCATTCGCCCTCAAGGAGAATGTCACCCAGTCCCCAAAGCCGCTGTTGGACTTTGCCCATTAAATGCCAGCCTGCCCGCCCGCTGCTGATGCCGCCTGCCGCCTCCCAGATCCTTCCTGCAAAGAGAGCAAGCCGCCCTCCTCGCACAAGCCATGGGACTTGGCATTCGCCCTCAAGGAGAATGTCACCCAGTCCCCAAAGCCGCTGTTGGACTTTGCCCATTAAATGCCAGCCTGCCCGCCCGCTGCTGATGCCGCCTGCCGCCTTCCAGATCCTTCCTGCAAAGAGAGCAAGCCGCCCTCCTCGCACAAGCCATGGGACTTGGCATTCGCCCTCAAGGAGAATGTCACCCAGTCCCCAAAGCCGCTGTTGGACTTTGCCCATTAAATGCCAGCCTGCCCGCCCGCTGCTGATGCCGCCTGCCGCCTTCCAGATCCTTCCTGCAAAGAGAGCAAGCCGCCCTCCTCGCACAAGCCATGGGACTTGGCATTCGCCCTCAAGGAGAATGTCACCCAGTCCCCAAAGCCGCTGTTGGACTTTGCCCATTAAATGCCAGCCTGCCCGCCCGCTGCTGATGCCGCCTGCCGCCTTCCAGATCCTTCCTGCAAAGAGAGCAAGCCGCCCTCCTCGCACAAGCCATGGGACTTGGCATTCGCCCTCAAGGAGAATGTCACCCAGTCCCCAATGCCGCTGTTGGACTTTGCCCATTAAATGCCAGCCTGCCTGCCCGCCTTCCAGATTCTGCTGTGGAAGGAGAAATAAATAATACTAGGTGCTGCAAGAGACCATGTGGATTGGCTCTACATCAAAGCAGCCTTCTGGTTTAGAATTACATAGTACACAAGAAAAGAACAATCACTTATCCTGCAAGATCCCTTCCCAGGCTAGGATCTGAATAATAGCTATTAGCTAGGATCTGAATAGCTATTACCTGGGATTAGCTACTAGTGCATTTGGTAGCATTCCTGCAACCAACACCTGTCTTGTCATGTAAATGTATGGGTCCCTAAAGCAATTTACAATCACTTTACATTTTACAAATGAATAAGTGAAACTTTCTTCCCTCATTACCAATCCACACCAGGCAGGCAATGTCCCCTTCCTGAAGGTTTAAAATAATAAAGTTTAACCTTTGTTTTCCCACTAAAGCATTGCACCAAAGTTTGTTAAATTTCCAGCGTTTGAGCGGGCATAGGTCCTGTGCCATGTGAGCGAGTTAGAGGTTTGTAGCTCTTAAAACCAACCCATAAATCCCATGTGAAATGCCATGCATAAACCTTTGTTTTCCCACTAAAGCATTGCACCAAAGTTTGTTAAATTTCCAGCGTTTGAGCGGGCATAGGTCCTGTGCCATGTGAGCGAGTTAGAGGTTTGTAGCTCTTAAAACCAACCCATAAATCCCATGTGAAATGCCATGAATAAACGTTCGTTTCCCACTAAAATGTTGCACCTAGCTTCCGGAAATTTCACACACATTTGAAGTGAAGTGTTCCCTGCAATGTGCCAAAGTTTCCCGTTTGTATCTTTGAAAATAAAAAAATGGGAGGCAAAACTGTATTTTACCCCACTGCTACCCAATTTTCAACAATTCATTGCCAACACATGCCTGGAGCTAGCTGTCTGAAATTTTACACACATATCAAGGGAAGTGTTCCCTGTAATGTGCCGAAGTGTCCTGTTTGTATCTTTAAAAATAAAAACATGGGAGGCATAACTGCATTTACCCCACTACTACCCATTTTTCAAAAATTCATTGCCACACCAGGCAAGCACCCACGGTTCTGGGATTTCACACACGTGGGTCCCAAGGTTCCACCTACAATGTGGCAAAGTTTCATGTGTGTAACTTTAAAAATGACCGAGTTATAGGCATTCCATGTTATTTATTAAAAAATTAATTGCCACAAACTGCATGCACCAATCTTTCTGAAATTTCTCACAGATACCTATCCCTAACCAGTGTACAATGTGCCCAAGTTTCATCCTTCTGTCGTTAAAAATGAAAAAGTTATAGGCGTTTTTGTAAAACAATAATTTGCTATAGGAAAAAGCATTCAAAATGGCGTCCGATCCGGATCGGAAAATCCGATCCGCGGATCGGAATCGGATCCGATCCGATCCGACACACGATCCGATCCGATCCGATCCGATCCGACCCCCCAGGTCCGATTCCGATCCGCTATCCGATCCGATCCGGGGGGTCAGTGCACATCCCTATTAAAAACTCAACACATGTTGCTAAATGTCCATGAAAAGAGAAGAAGTCTTGACCTGGGGCTGAAAGGATAACAGTGATGGTGCTCGGAGAGATCTTCACCCTGTGTGAAAGAAAAAATGAGGGAGACAGCAGCAAATAAAGAGAACAATAGGGCCTGTTCCATTTGGAACACCCTCCTGGGCTAACGGACATCTTGACCATGTGGGGATGAAGCGAGGAAGGCAGGAGCAAGCAGAGAGACCATGAAAGCTTGCACCAATTTACCTCTCATCCCCCCTCAGGCTAACTGACATCGTGAACTTGTGTGGAATAAGAAGGAGCTGTTTGTCTGCCCCGCCTTTGAAGATGCGATAGCGGAGCAGTGACTTCCCGGCAGCCCTGCTGTACAGCCTGCTTACTTTATTTTTGTTTCCCCCCTCTTCCACCCCATCCTCATTTCCATGTGTGCCTTGTTTTTGTTTGACTGTAAGCCTGAGGGCAGGGACTGTTTTACTTACTGATTGATTGTAAGCCACTCTGGGAGCCTTTTTTCGCTGAGGTGCTGGATAAAAATACAGTAAATAAATAAATAAATTGGGGGGGCACCATTGAGAAGGCCCTGTCCCTTGTTGCCATCCTCTGAGCTTCCGTCGCTATAGGCACATGGAGGAGTACCTTAGATATTGAAGTCAATATACGTAACGTAGCTTTTTTTATCAAAGAGAAGAGAGCAAGCTAATCCGTTTGGGTTTTTTTATAGTACACCCTGAAGAACAGTCACCAAACAACCAGTAGACACAGCCACGGCAGTCACGTCTATTGTGGACAGGTCTGCTGTTTCTTTGATGACTGTTCTTGAGAGTATCTATATATGTACTGAACACGTTATGTCACAGGAATATCTGATGAAGACTTTATAGAATCAAAACAGAAAACACAGCGGGTTTTGTAGCTGGAATAGCATAACTGATATAGTTGTATTGAAATATTTTTTCAAGTTGGACCAGCTCGCCAATTTCTATTATATATAGATATAGATATAGATTAGGGCTGTGAGTTGCTTCGGATCCGAATCCCAAATCCAACGCTAATCGGGGTGATTCAGACCTCCCTAAAACAGAACCAAAGCAAATCAAGGGAGGTCCGAATTGATCCGAACTGAATCGGTTTGGTCTGAATCGATTCGGATTGATTCGACAATTCAGACGCCATTGTAAGTGTTTTTCCCCATAGGGTTGCATTGGGGGAAAGAAACGGCTACAACTTTTTTATTTTGAAAGATAGAAACATGAAACTTGGCACATTGCAGATGGTCTGGAGCCACTCATGTGTGGCGAATTTCAGACGCAAAGGTGCAGGCGTTTACTTGCAAGGAATTTTTTACTTTAAAGTTAAAAAAATTTTTGGGGGGGACAGAAGGCAGGGGGTGGGATTGAGAGCTTCATCCCCCAATCGTGCTGAACACACCATTACAATATCCCCCAATCCTGCTCAAGTCTCCCAGCAGCCTCCAATCACAATGGTGGAGGAGGGCTTAGGAGAAACAGGGAGATCTGCTGCTCCATTCTTTTCTTTCTCTTTGTGGGTAGATGCTGTTGGAGAAAGAGTGTTTTTGAAGCTGGCTTGTTAGGAAGGAATTGGATTTTGGAGTGTGGTGGTTTTGGTCTTCTTCTTTAGCTTTCCCTGTCCTCTCTCTCTTGTCTTTCTTTACTTCTTTTTGTTGTATATATATATTACGTTTGTTTGTTTGTTACTTGTTGTTAGTCTTTAAATATATTTGTAGGGTCTCTCTGTAAGTGTGTCTTTTCACTTCATCTTTTAAAAATACAAAAAAATAAATAAAAAATAATTATATTCTCTCTGTGTGTGTGTGTGTGTGTGTGTGGCTTCAAAACTGAAAATCGATACAAGCTTTGTCTCACTGATGTGTGCTTTCATTGTGGACTTCTGCCTGCGTCCGTGGCTGCCTGTGCATAAGCACCTGCACATTGCACAGTTGTTCAATATTACGTGCCTGGTTTGTGTTTTTGGCTTGCTTTAGAGGCACATTGCAATTGCATTGCACCCAGCCAGTAATGTGTGTATTCCAGGCGGCCTAACTTCAACTCCCTATTTCTGTCTGAATGGGAAGCTTAGAACACACAAAAGAAAACTGTAGGGGAGATTTGCACTTGAATGGATAGTGCCATCTTCTGAATACACACCTTCTTCTCAAATGGCTCTTGGCTGTGAGTGACTGCTTTAACTGTTCTCTTGAAAAATCACATTTTTAAAATTCTTTGCGAGTAAACACCTGCACCTCTGTCTCTGAAATTTGCCACACATGAGTACTTACAGCCCATCAGTGAGGTCCCCAACTTTCATGTGTGTATCTTGAAAAATGAGAAAATTATAGCACTTTGGATGTACTGGATTGCCTGGACAGTTGCATATTTAAAAATTCCATGTGAATAAAGCCCTGCACCTATGTTTCTGAAATTTGTTGCACATGAGTAGCTCCAGGACATCTGCAAGGTCCCAAACTTTCATGTTTCTAACTTTAAAAATGAAAAAGTTATAGGCGTTTATTTCTCCCAATGCAAGTCTATGGGGAAAACGAGTCATCCGGATCTCAATTCAGAGGTCCAAATCTCACTTCAGATTTGCAGCCGAAGCAAATCGGGTGGTCCGTGCACAGCCCTAATATAGATATTGTGTAAAGCAATTTGTGCAAATTATGGAAATTGCTCATAATTGGCACAAATGTCAGCTGTCATTTGTTGAAATTATGCAAATTACAGTCTCAATTTGCACAAATTGCACCTGAAGTTTGTGGAAATTAAGCATGAAATTTCCATAATGTGTGCAAATTGCTTTACACAAAACAATAACAAAAGAACATGCACACACACTTACAGACACAAGACACAACCAGAAATCCACAAGCTGGCCCAGCTCACTGGTAAACGAGCCAAAGTCCAGTGAGGTGAGATGCCTAAACCTTGCCTAGCTTCGCCCCCTGGATGGATCGCTCTGACATCCTCAGTGCAAACTAGAGGCTAAAATCCTTTCACTACCCACAGTCTATAACTGAGGTTCCCTCTTACCTTGCTGGCAGCATTCACACATCTCCCTGAGACAATGGAAAGTCAGAAAGAACCTACATGTCATTTCTCTTCTTTAGGACTGTGGAAGATGAGCTCATTATCCTGCTTTCCCTATGTTGCCACTTTGCTTACAGCTCAAGGACTTCACAGAAGGGATGTTAAAACTCTCCCCATAACAATAAACAAAGCTATTTAATAAAGAGGGTTTTGTAAACCAACCAGAGAGGTTCAGCTATGGAGCAGTATAGAAATGTTATAAATAACATTCTTAACAACAACAATAATAATAATAATAATAATAATAACAATAAAAAGAACAAGCAAACATAACAAAACAGTTCAACTCTTCAAGCAATAAATAACATAATTTTAATATAATTAAGATGATGATGATGATGATGATGATGATGATGATAATGATAATGATAATGATGATGATGATTTTTTACCCGCCTCTCCCTCCAGATCGAGGTGGCAAACAACATCGATGCAAAATATATAAAATACATAAACTAATTAAAAACATTTAAAATTAATACATCATGAAAATCAACAAAGGCTTAAAATTCGACTGGGTATGCCTGCCAGAAGAGATCAGGCTTTATAGCTCTCTTACATTCTTGAAAACTGTTAAGTTGGCAAATCTCTCCCGGCAAGTCATTCCACGGTCTGGGAGCAGCAGAAGAGAAGGTCCTCTGGGGGACAGTTGTCAGCCTTGTCTTGGCGGGCTGTAGTAAATTCTTCCCAGTGGACCTGAGTTTGCGGGGCGGATTGTACAGGAGAAGGCGATCCCGCAGGTAACCTGGACCCCAACCATGTAGGGCTTTAAAGGTAATAACCAACACTTTGTACGTTGCCTGGAAATTGATTGGCAGCCAGTGGAGAGATTTTAAAACTGGTGTGACATTTTGTCTGAGAGTTTTTTGCACTGCCATTGCAAGTGGCAACATGGTCAACTGGGTTGGCAGCCTGGCCTCCATTTTGCATCCTCCACAACATCCCATCTAGATAGCATCACTCCATGGCATTGATGGGAGAAAATGCAGATCCCACCAAAAAATAATGGTGCAGGAAATGTTTTGAATGCTTTCTGTCCCCATGAAATGGGCTTCCATTTTTTTGCCTTCACAGGGCAAGATATATATATATATATATATATATATATATATATAGTGTGTGTATGTGTGTACTGTTAGTTTTTTTTTAACTTTACAAATCACTACGAAGTGGCTGAGGGTACTGTCTATATTTCCTTTCTATTCAACATCTCACCATTGTTCTATAGTCTCCAAGGCAGCCTGGACTTTCTGATCTGAAACCACCCGATGGGAGGAATAAATTTCAGATTTCTTTCCCTGGGCGGGAAGTGCTGGAAGTCAAGGAGGCTACAGGCTTTCAGCAAAGTGACTGTACAATGCAAGACAGGATGCTCTCACACACTCCTCAGCCATCTCATAAGTATGGTAGGCACAAGAAAACTGAACCCAATCCAAGAGAATTTCTCTGACATTTCTTCTCCTTTCAATTTCTTTTCGAAAGCACTATCAACATGAATGAGAATGATCAAAATTTTCATAGGAGAAATTTTCAGCACAGCACTGATTATCACAACAGTGTGTTCTTACTTTGCTCACTGGGAATTTCTGGAGGTCAAATTAGGAACCTCTTTGTGCACAGGGATCCCAATTGGTGAGCCACCACAGATGTAGGCTCAGGCATTTATCTAAGCCAGAGGTGCAAAACATGTGAGCTGAGTGCCTCAGACAGCTGGCCCCCATTTTTGGTGGCCTGCCAGACACCCCTCTCCCAATCTGCAGTGGCAACAATTGTGATGGCACGGCCTGGCCTTTGTCCTGCTAAAACTTGAACTGGCAAGGGGATCCCTTCCCTTATCTCTCTGATCTCTCATCAGAAATTGGAGATAAGGAAAATGTTTCCTTGCAAGTGCCAGCTAGAAAAGGCCAAGCATTTACTGTAATTCTCAGGGATTTTGGAGATAGGGGTTCCCCTGAGAAACCTACAGCTGGTGTGTTTGTCTGTGTCTTGGGCTGGTTCAGATACAACCATATGCATGTGTTCGGTAAGGTGCTATTTGAAACAGCTTGAAAGAGACTTGGCTCCTCCCTTTCAGCCACTATTCAACAAATCCCATCATTTTTTTTTGAAGAAAACCTTCTTTTGAGTTTAAATATGAGGGCCATGCCAATGATCAGGATTTCAGAATTCAGTGTTGCACTGTGTCCCCATTCAAGATGACCTTAACATGCCTGTTGATGTTTGCTTCCTCGTGGAATCTTTTAATCATCTGTCAATCAACGGACTAGATCATTGATGAGTTTCCTTTCAACTCTATCATTTGACGATTGTGCCCCAAGGAGTAGAGGAGAGCTGAGGTCAGATCTGGGGGGGGGGGGGGAGGAAGAGCTAAACTGTTTGCTACTGAATGAACCACTCAGGACCCAAAAGATGAATAATGAATGATCTCTCCTTGGTATTTTTCAAATCACTATAATTTGCTTGCCTGTAGTCACAGCCCCAAAGATTTCTAGGAGGCAGCATGAAATAATCAATAAGGAAGCCTGATAAAGGACCTCCTGAGCCATGAAGCACTGAGATATTGACAAGAGGGAGGGAGGACTCTGTCATTCATGTTACAATATCCCACCTCCCGTTTTTCATCTTAACATCTAGACTTGATATTAGACTTTTTGCCACCCCAGCTAGAACTCAAGATATCCAGTTTAGTCAGGTTGTGACTCTGGATGAACAATGGATGCCATGTGTCTAGAGACAACAGTTGCCACCAGGATGTTAAGGCTACTCATGTGCCAGTTTCTGCTACCAAACATGTTCTTCAAAGTAGATTCAACGCAATGCTCCATGAATGCTCCTTTCCGTGTTCCACATGAATGGTATCAGCCAGGTGGCCTCCTCATTGGTGGGATTTCTTCTCAGATCACTTATTCAATGGATGAAATATTATTCAAAGAGCATCCTTCCACGAAGCTGTTTAGCATTCCAGAGTAAGGAATTGTTTCCCTTTCCACCCCAATCACTTCTCTGTCTCTCCAACACATATAGACTTTGTTCTGCCATACAGTGAAGACTTCCCAGTTTGGAAAGTGACATGAGAGTGGGTAGAGTGACTGTAGTTTTGCTTTAAATTGCATGACAATAGACGTGTACAACCCCTGTTCAGAACATCCACTAGAGATAACATGGGGGGACAGGATGGTCATTTAAAATAATCATTTCCAAAAGTCAGTTTTATCATGAACCATGAAACTTACAAGAATGTGGGAAATCTGCACAAACCACAACAACCTTTCAAAAACGGGGGCAGGAGAAGGGGAAAGGTGTCTGTGCAGAGTCATCAATGGGCAGTCAATACAAGCTGACACACACTTCTGTTTTGTATCTCTGTAGTGGATGTGATGTAATAGAAAACAGAAAGGGCTTCTCTACTGCCACTAGAATGATGAGTCCCTCACCAACAAGAAATGGTTGGAGAATTTGTACCTCCTCTGGATAAATTCAGTGAAAGCCACCCCCCCTCCGCCCGAATTTCTCTTCCCAAATGTAGTTGTAGAAATCCTATAGGTCATTTATGCATAACTCTAAAAAAAGATATTCTCTCACAATGTTTATTGAAAGCCCTTTTTTAATGTCATGTGCACTTAAACTGCTTTTTAGGACTATGTTTCCCCGGAGTAACATAGGAAGGATAGTGGGAGACAAACTGCAATTTGGTAAAAAACAAATAAATAATAGTTCTGAATAGGCGGAAGGTATTGTACTTGCACAAATATCTCCTTCAGTCCATTTCCACTTCTGCTTAGGCACAAAGCTATGGATACAGGGAATGTTAAAAATATGATGATGAAGATGCAGAGTAGACAGAAATAATGATTTTTGTATGTTTTTTAAACTTTTCCTACAAAGCCTGTTTTTCTGCATATGAAGAAGTGATGCAGGCTTAGGAACATGTTTGTTGCCTTTATTAATTGAGAAGATGGGGGAGGTTCCTCAATGAAAAATTGAATGACAAATAATCCAAACCACAAAGCTCAGAGAGAGAAAAAATATTTTCTCCCATTTTTTATAGCCATTTTCCCAATATAGTAAGAATAACAACAGTATTCTGGAATATAAAATGGGAGAAAAAAGGAAGGGAATAAGAAAATAGTGCCATCATTTCCCCTCCTTTCCCTGAGAGATAAAAATACACATGTGAAATTACTGGGTGAAACAAGACTGATAGTATCTTGAAGCATCATTTGGGCTAAATAATCAAGTTTTTACAGGATCCTAAAACCAAGTAACAAAGAATCGAATATTCTTACTCTCTAAACCAGTTAAAAGGAATTCACTCTATTTACAGTGTGACAACAAAATTTTACCAGCACATCCTAGCCTTGGCATTTGCTGTGAATGAGATCAATGCAAATCTCCAGATCTTGCCCAATATCACACTTGGATTTCAGATCCTTGACAGCTATTACAATGCACAGATGACCTATCGTGCCACTCTAGACCTGCTGTTCAAATCACATCGATTTATCCCCAACTACAAATGTGACACCCAGAAAAATCTCATAGGCATTATTGGAGGACTTGGCTTTGATACGTCTTCTTGTATCGCAGATATTTTAAGTTTCTACAAAATTCCACAGGTAGGACCTGTGGTGGTGGTGGTGCACCTTGACAATCACATATAAGTTTAACTTGAGTAAGGCTGTTGAGCCAACTTTTTCTAAACCATGCCAAGGGGCATTTTGAGGAAAATTAAATGTATAAACAAGCATGCACATAAAGACACCCTAATATGTCTCTAAACCATCCAATTTCCATTTAGCTCACATATGGCTCAAGCGCCCCAGAAGAGAGAGACACGTTACAAATTAATTCATTTTACCTTATGGTCCCAAATGAAGACTGTCAGTACACTGGGATTATCCGGTTGCTCCAGTATTTTGGATGGACATGGGTTGGGATCTTTATTGCTGATAATGACAGCGGAGAGCATTTTTTGCAGGTTCTGGAGCCATTGCTTTCCAAAAATGGAATCTGTTCAGCCTTCACACAAAAAATCCCACAGTTGCCCCGATTGGATAAGGTGTCTGAACTATTTGATATACTCTCAGGAATTTATGAAACATTCACATCTAATGAAGTCATTACATGTATCATTTATGGAGATTCATTGGTGATTACATGGCTAGCGGGTCTTATGTTCCTACAAGATCCTGGAAAGAATGAAAATAAAGCATTTAGAAAGGTGTGGATTACAACAACCCAGATTGATTTCATGTTGAAGAGCTTTCAAAGAGGTTGGGATCTTCAGTTGTTCCAAGGTGCCATTTCCTTTACAATTCACTCAAAGGATCTTTCAGGGTTCAAAGAATTTGTGTATATTAAAAAGTCTCACTGGACTCAAGCAAATGGTTTTCTCAAAGACTTCTGGGAGCAAGCCTTTGACTGTTCATTTCCAGATCTGGGAGTACCAATAGATGTCCATGAAAGATGTACGGGAGAGGACCATCTGGAGAGTCTTCCTGGACCTCATTTTGAAATGGCCATGACTGGCCACAGCTACAGTATCTATAATGCCGTCTATGCTCTAGCCCATGCATTGCATGCTCTATTCTCATCTAGAGCCAATCGTGGAGCAAATAGGAGAGGTAGAATGGTTGATCTTCAATCTTTTCAGCTGTGGCAGGTAATGTATCCACCACAAAACCTTTCATCTCTTTTGCATTTCTGGATGTGCACATCTTCCTTTAATTTTTTTGGGAAATAGCATGGTTTTGATTGGGGGAAATGCAATTGTTTAAAAAAGTGCACACCCAAAATGTGAATCCCCCCCTAAAAGACCAAAGCTTGAAAATGCATAAGGGAGGAGGATAAATGTTTGTTCCAGAAATGCACAATTTTGATTGTGAACAAAAGCTTGGGAAAAGGTGAACATTTCCTGAGAATCGTGTTCCCCCTCACATTCATGTTCAGGATAATCAACGGAACATGTTCACATGATTTGTGAACAGGAGTGGAATTCTCGTACATCCCTATTTCCTCCACAATTGAAGTTAGACATCCTATTCATTGAGAACATTATGTGTGTATCATATTCCTTCATGCCAGCACTGCCTTGCTGAGAGAGGACACAGAAGAGCCACTGACCAGTTAAATTTAAGTTAACTGGTGCATGAAGACATGAATAGCTGGGGGGGGGGGGGTAGGCCCACCAGCAGCTGGGATGCTACAACTTCAAGGGTGAAAAAGGGCAAGGCACATCCGGTCTGTTGTACAATGGGGAAGAAGGAGGAATTGCTTGTACATTTGGCCACTGCTGGTTGAAAGGACCGTAGTTGCTTGCTTACAACTTGCCCAACATGAACCTTCACTTTTCCTTAGGCTAGATCTACACTACTGCTTTATAGCAAGATTGAAGTGCACTGATAAGTGTTGGAGCACAATCCATATTCCATATATCCCTTTCATATTGTTAATTCCTGTTTTTTATTCCGCATTCACAATGATTTCACATAAGGTGTAGATCTGGCCCTGGTCTTTCAGGCCCATATCCAGAAGGAGAGGATGGAGTGCCTGGGAGCAGCTAACATTTACTTGGCCTGCCGTTCCAGCCACGTCACTCCAGTCTTTAAATCCCTTCACTGCAGTTTTTGCTGTAACCAATCTATCATAATCCTTGAGGAGGAAGTTCACATAATAATCGGTTGGATGCCCTGAATATGGCAGTAATATGGGGTAACTCTACATGAGTATTTCCATCTCAGTTGTTAAGGCTTACTTGATGACTTTTCTTTTTTCTAAGGCCTTTGGTACCTCTCCTTGAAAAAAAGGTTCCAGTTTTGTCCCTTCCCTACCTTTTTTTTAATCGTAACTTTTAAATTGTGTTTAAATTTTATTTCACGTTGCTAGATTGCAAGCCATTTGGGCAAGGAGTTATTTCCATTGCTTTGTTCTTTGTTTATGGTGCTTTCTAATTCCTACTAATAATAATAATAATAAACATGCCCCCACATGGTCCTGGTCCTGTTTACGGAAGTCTATTACTGGGAAATCTGGCCCTTTTGGGGTTCATCAGATTTCCATGTTGTACCTGACTTAGCTTGCATTTGTGAGCCAAGCCACAGGTTTCCCACAAATTCTAGAGATGTTTCCCTTTGATATTGTTCTTATTGTCTTGGCCGAAATTTGTGCAAATTTTATGCATGACAGTAAGCTAACTTGATTGACTCATCCCCCTTGGGAAACAATCTACAGAAAGAAAGAAAGAAAGAAAGAAAGAAAGAAAGAAAGAAAGAAAGAAAGAAAGAAAGAAAGAAAGAAAGTCTGGGTGTTCATATTTGCCTCATGCAATACTGTAAACAGTACCGGTACGGAAAGTTCAAATCACTGATAAGCTGTTATCTCTCATTCTCTTCTTCTTTTTTAATTCCCTTTGCTCCTTTTTTCTCTTTCCATTAGCTTCATCCATTTCTTCAAGGGGTCTCATTTAACAACTCAGCTGGAGAAATGGTGTCCTTTAATGACAAAAGGGAAACTGAAGGTGGATTTGACATCATTAATTTAGTCACTTTCCCCAATGCCTCCTTCCAGAAAGTGAAAGTTGGAAAAGTTGATCCCAATGAACCTGAAGGAAAAGAATTCAGCATTGATGGAGATATGATTATTTGGCACAGAGGGTTTAACCAGGTATGGATCTGGGGGGTTTCGTGAAAGAGCTTCCCTTCTCCAAATGAGTCCTTTGATTGCATGAAATTTCTTTTACTGTCTACCATGAGACAATGTCAATCTATCAGACTCTAAAAAAGCACAGAAAGGGCTCTGAACAAGATGCTCCTTGAGCAGCTGTACAACCATGCCTCCTTTCCTCATTTCTGCCTCCCCCCCCCCCCCCCCGTAGTACTTATGAGGCAGCAGGAAGAGAATGGATGGGTTTATTTTCCTATCTGTATTAAAACTTAAGATGAAGAATGAAAGCTGTTTGGGGGAAACTAAAGGTTTGGGAGAAGCTGTCAGCTATAAAAGGAAGATTTTGCTCGTAAGAACTTGAATAAAACAGGGGCCGTCTAGTTGTGGTTAGCTGCAAATGTTCAATCCTGGTTGTTGTCTTATCTTTCTGATTTTATGGTTTTGTTATATATGTGTGTGTTCTAACAATTCTGATGTTAAAACCTCTTTCCTAATACAAATACTGCCTTATTAGTAAAATTAAAATTTTGTTGTTTAACATTTACAGTGTCTTCACATTGTTGGTTTACCTATCCCGTGCCTAGAAGCTGAAACCAATGTATCTATAAGATATCTAGAGGTTTTTAAAACTTTTTATTGGAAGCAGCTGGGAAAAGTAAAGCAATGCACTTGGTGGAAGTGGAAAGCGAACAGGAAGGGAAAGGAAAACAGGGATGGGACATTCTACTTTTCCTGGTCTCAATTTCTCATGGATCAGGACATACAAAGGGTATTAGAAGAACATAAAAGTTGCAAAAATGCAAGTTCATTTACCCAAAGCTCACCTAGATGTCTTCAGGCTGTGTCTTTCCACTCCTTCCTTATGGTCTGGTCTTTCTCTGGATCTCCTCCGCCTGGTTTCTCACTTTTGGGGGCTAACATGTTCCTCCAATACAGAAAGTACTGTACATCATTGGAAAAGTGAAATTTAATCAGGGAATGAAACTTAACTGGAAAAATGAAACTACTCCTCTCCGGGAAAGCCCCTCCCAACAGAAAATCCTGAAGTGTCTAAAGCCTGGCCTTTAATTTGCCTCTGTAGCCAGGTCTCAAAATTTCACACTCATACATCCAGTTTTAATACATCCCATGATTTCCCTCCAGGCTGCAGGACCCCAAAGAGTGTGCTGTAGTCCAAACACAGTGGGGACACTGCCTAGCAGTTTTAACCACTAGGTGCAAAATTTAAGTTCTGAAAATCTCCATTCCTATTTTGGGGACATTAGTTCATTTCAATGTAACAATGTCACATTCCCTCATAGATTTGCTGAATGAGCAAAACATGAAGAATGTAACATATTTTCAGAATAAGAAAACAAATATCTCATTGTAACTCTTTCCATGCTCATGGGCAGGTGCCTCCCCTTTCTGTGTGCAATGAATGCTGCCAGCCTGGGAATCAGAAGAAAAGGAAGGAAGGGGAGAAGTTTTGTTGCTATGATTGTGATCCGTGCCCAGATGGGAAGATTTCAAATGAAACAGGTGATGTAGCACTTCATTTCGTCAAATAATAATAATAATCAACAAATATCAGTTTAATTGAAGCCGATAATGATACAATATGCTCTCTATCATGTCTCCATTTAACGATAACGATATGATAGGAAATCATAAGGAATCCAACGATAATTATCAGAAACGATAGAAATTCCAACGATAAGTATCGTATTTTATCATGTTATCGGAAGGCGCTTTCTCTGTTGCCGCCACATGGACGGAGCTAGAAGGTGGGGTGTGCTTGATGAGACGGACAGTTTCAGTGACCAATCGTGCAGCAAGGATTTCAGCAGGAGCCAATCACGATGTTGGAGGAGGGTGTTCCCCCACTCTTGGTGTTCCAGGCTCTGTTGGGAGTTAGGCGTTGAGGGGAGAAGGGTGGATTTGTTGGAGCTCTGTCCTGGCTCCTTGGTCTTGGTGGTGAATTGTTGGAGATTCATTGTAATCTCTTGCATCTTTGTGTCTCAGGTTCATTTGGCTGTGTATCACTGCCTGTGTGTTTGAGACTTTGAGTTATAATTTTATTTTTATAGTACGTTTTCTGGTTGGATTGAATTGAAGGGTTAGTTTAGCATGACTGGGGGTACTGTGACTGAGGGGGAGTGTGTTTGTCCTCTGCCCTGTTGAACATTCTTTAAAAAAAACAGAAATATATTTTATTTTTAAAAAATTATATGTATCTCCTTCTTTCTCTCTGGGTGTGTGTGTTTGCTTGATTGACTGTGAGTGTGCTGCTGCTGCTGTGTCTAGCCTGCTACAGAGGATCTGTGTGGTCAAAGCAGCACACGAAGTCACAAACTGTGGGCAAAGCATCCTTTTTTGTTGCAATCATTTTCTACTTTGAAGGAGTAGGGAACGCGGCTCTAAGACACGCCTTGGGTGAGGTGGCTCTAGGTCTAGGAGAGATGCTGTAGCAGCTGGGGGCAGTTCTGGGGTGGCTGTCTCTCCCTCTCACACATTTTTATTTCTTTTTGAAAGACACTGCTCCAGCCAATGGTTCCAGTCTGGATTGTCCCTTGGGTCTGCTCCTCGTGGAGTCCGTTAGTGAGGGACTGCAGAAGTAGCCCCCTCACACATTTGTTTTTTTGTTTTGTTTTGTTTTTGAGAATTTGTTCCAGGCAATGTGCCTGCCTACACCTGCCCAGAAGGGGACTCTTATTAATTTGCCAATGTGCCTGCCGGGGACTCATATATTATCAATTGTCCAACGTACCCACCCAGAAGGGGATGACTCTTATCAATTGGCCAATGTGCCCACCCAGAAAGGGACTCTTCTCAATTGGTCAATGTGCCCAACCAGAAGGGGACTCTTCTCAATTGGCCAATGTGCCCACCCAGAAGGGGACTCTTCTCAATTGGCCAATGTGCCCACCCAGAAGGGGACTCTTCTCAATTGGCCAATGTGCCCACCCAGAAGGGGACTCTTATCAATTGGCCAATGTTCCTACCTCTATTCCAAACGTGACTTTTATTTGCCTCTGCTCCAGCCAATGTGTGCAGCTCTGGCATGAAGAAATGCCCACCTGCCTGCACAGGGATGGCGGGCAGACTGGGTCATTTGCAAGCACGATGAGGTCAAGGCGGTGCGTGATTGTTGTTTTGAAGGCATTCTCACAGTTGTAAAAGCAGCACATGATATACTTCTGCTGGTATCCTCCAGGTTGCTCACTGCAGGGGTATCTCTCTTGGCCCAATGAGGCCCTGCCAGGTTACAACTGGCTAAAATAACTATAATACCCGTACTATTTCCCTACCCCCCAACCTTTTTATTATTTCATTTGACATGTGTGGCCTAATAAATGAGACGAGGCAGCAGCAGTTCACCATCTTCTGATCAACACATTTTACTTTTATGACGGCCTATGGAAGGCACTGCCTGCCTACTAGGTAGGTTTATTCACAGGTTTGGAAAGTTCATTCATGGTATGTATTCACATAATACCTAAAAGTCTCAGCAGCAGCAGCAGCAGCAGCAGCAGCATGTACATGTAGTGCATTCCTAGAAACAGTGCATGTTGTTGAGAGCTTACTTCTGAGTAATGCCTGCAGCTGTGCATCTGAAATTGGGCACAGATGAGTTCCTTCAAGGCCATCTGTGAGATGCCCATGAGTACTGGACGATGTCTCTTGAAAAGGACCACATTGCAGCCACCTGAAACAGTGTATTTGAAAGCTTACTTCTGAGTAAAGCTTGCACCTATTGTTATGTAATTTGGCACACATGACTAGCAACACTCAGTCTGCACTGTGACAAAGTTTCAAACTTGTAACTTGGAAAATTAAGAAGTTTTAGGCCTTTCAGACTCAAAAGCAACTCTCTTTAGAGCAAAATGTGAAATCCCTTGCCCAGTTGGGCGGGGGATGATATTTGCGGGGGGGGGGGAAGAGACGAGGTGGATGCTCCTGATTGGAGCATCCATATGGGGCCACTGGGCGGGGCAGGGCCGAGCGGCTTAATTAGCTGGCTAACGGGCCTGCCCGCCCTCTTCGTTCTTGCGCAGCTCGGCTCCACTCCAGTGCGGCTGGTCTGAGTGCGCGGATCAGGCCTTTAGGCCTTGGCATGAGGCGCGCGCAAGCGGCTGGGAGGTGAAGAGGCGTGGAGCTGAAGGACTCTTGGACCCTGCGGGCGATGGTCCATTCGGGGCTGTGAGCCCCCAGGTTTGAGGGGCAGGCCGGCTGCCCCCCCCCCCCGAGCGGAGGAAAAGGCACGAGTGCGCTGATAGCCGAGCCTCGGCCGTGCAGAGGACCCGGGCTGTCAAAGACAGAACACAGCTGCAACAGGGGAGGGCCGGTCTACCGGACCTGGGAGGGCCAGTCTACCGGGGCTGGGGTGGGCTGGTCTACCAGGCCTGGGGGTGCCGGTCTACCCGGCCTGGGGGGGCCGGTCTATCGACACTGGCAGGGCTGGTCTACTGGGCCTGGTGGATCTCCCGCACGCCTGCTGGAGCTAGGCTTTTATGCTACCGGTACAAGGGGCTGGCGAGGGTGCATGGGGGCAGCCCCCACTTACACACCCCTCCCCCTCTCTTGGTGGGGACAGCGGGCGACGCGAGTCTTCGCCCCCCTCGGCCCTCAGACCGCATTAGGTTTTCTCCTGGGTGGGGGCGGTGTTGGCTCCCCTCCGGAGCGGGGTCCTTTCGGCGCCGGGTGCGCGGGCAGCACGGCCGTGATGTCTAACGCCTCTCGCTTGCATAATCACCCCCTCTCTTCTAAGGACACCCCCATGGGACGAACTAGCCGGCTTCTGGGGGGAGGTGGATGGAACGAGCCGGAGGGTGGGTTTGTTCTGACTAACCACACTGGGGTAAGGGCCACTGCGATCCTCCGGGCTGCGCGACAGGCTGGGGCAGCTCCACTTGCCGGGGCATAGCCCTGTCCATGAAGTTGCAGCAGGAGTAAGCTAGGGAACCGCCCCCCTTGTACATTCCAGGGAACATCTGGAAGTTATATAGTTTAGCCACTGGGTGGTGCCACTGCACTACTTTATTGCCATGTTCACAAGTAATTTCTTAGTTTAGTCACTGGGTGGTGCCATTGCATTGCTTCATTGCTACAATTACAAATAATTCTTTAGTTCAGTACCTAGGTGGTGCCATTTCGCTACTTCCTCGCATAAGCTAGTGCTGTGAGCGCCGACACAGGATGGTGGGCCTCGGGCCCATTATTCTGGGGGGCGAAGTGCAGGATTGAGACTGCGGGCTGGCTGCAGCATATTAATTTTAAGTATCTTGGCACCAAAGAAGAGTCTAGAGGGACGAAAAGGAAAAAGGGAAGGCCCCGCGGCCACCGGCTTAATGGCCCAGCATGAGGAGTGACTCATCCTCCGATGAGGAGATGAACCCCGACCTGGCCATTATTCTGGCAAGACTCCAAGTGTTGGAGGAGGGGAGGGGCATTCCCCCTAGCATGCCGGCCCCGGCTCAGAAGGTTTCCGTGGTTACGCCACAGCGGCTGACCTGGAAACAATGCTGTTTTGTCATCCATTGCCCTTAGACTGGACACGATGGAGGCTTCTTCCAGCCAATCGTCAGTACGGCAGGTTCATGCAACGTGGGTGCCACGGGACGCACAGGCCACATCTGGGCAGCAAACAGGACCCTCGCCATTTCCTCCAATGGCAGGCCTGAGTATTTCAACACAGGGACAAGATGAGCAGCTTGCCGGCACCACGATTGCACCTGGGCAGGCCGTGAGTGCCTTCCCGCCTTGGGGATGGTACCCATGGATTCCCGGCATGACATTCACTACATCTCACACTGAGAGTTCATTACCAGGAACACCTCACACAATCGCTTCGCTTCCATCCCCTCCGGGGGAAGTCAGACCGTTGGAGAGCAAAAGAGCCAAGGGGTGTTAGATACAATCTCGGCATTGCCATCCAAGCAATACTGTAAGTGACACCAGGGAGACATCGGACATACCAGCAGGAACATACCCACAGGCACAAAGCAGGGCAACAGCAAGTGCAGCAGGCACACCAGTGGGGGAGGCGTCTGCCTTAGCTGATGCCACCTGTGATGGCAGCTTGTGCTGAGGTCAGGCAAGGCACGGTGGACGTCACAACATCATTTAATTTACAACCCAGGGATCCTTTGGCAGGAGCGGAAAGAGAGGCTATTCCCACTGGGAACACGTCGACTCCCTTAGGCTATGACCTATTGCTGGCGACCAGGGAAAAGATTTTAAAAGGGGAGTTTATAGACATATTCTCACTATTCAGGGAATCGGAGAATGTGGACAAGGATGAAGCAGTGGAAAGGGAGGCGGAGAAGCTTCGCAAGAAGTGAGTCGCCAGAACTTGGGCAAATAGTTGCCGGGTTTTTTGACATATATGGGCGTTGTTCAACAACGCTTCCCTGCCAAGGGGCACATCCTCACAAAATACCTCAATATGATTTATCGGATGTATAGGGAATACGAGGGCAGGGCCTGGCTGGCTACGATGAGTCTTCCCGTAGAAAGGCCGCCTTCGACCGCACCCTACAGTGGGACGTCAAGGATAATGACTTATGGCTGCAATTCATGACACCAGCCACACCGGGTCTGGGAGACCGGGCAGACAGCGGTCACCTTTTGGATAAGCCTCAAACCGTCAACACCTTGGGCGGGTTGGTGGGGCGGGGGGTTCAACCCCACCGCCCCTGCTGGTAATTTCGTTCACGTGGCTTCTGTACGAGATCCCCCTGCAGATACAGGCATGAGTGCCTTGTTTCTGGGGGCATCCACCCCACACACAGCTGCCCATCCGGTAAGAGGGGTGGGGGCTCTTTCAGAGGGGGACCTAACTTTTAAAAACCTGGGGAGGCTGGAGGACAACAGCCGCCTCCCAAAGGGCCCCAGCCCAGTTAGGCTTGAACCCCTTTGGCAATTATTGGCACGATACCCTGTTAAGGAGGATGCCATGTACTTAGATGCTGGTTTTACCTATGGTTTTGAAGTCAGTTCTGGGAGGGTGCTGGGCCCCTTCGATAAACCACCTATTCCCAATCTGCGGGTGTCCCCTCTGGGCATAGTGCCATAGAAGGCACCTGGGGAGTACAGGTTAATTCATAACCTGTCCTTCCCCAAGGGAGTGTCAGTAAATGATGCCATCCAAGAGCATTTAAGCTCTGTAAGATATGCCTCATTTGATTCGGCTGTAGCATTAGTGCACAAGAGCGGAGCGGGGGCATTGATGGGCAAATGTGCCATAAAATCTGCGTTTTGCATGTTGCCCATTAATCCTGGTGACTTAATCTGTTAGGATTTTGTTTCAAGAAACAATTTTACGTCAATAGGGCATTACCCATGGGATGCTCCATTTTGTGTGCCATGTTTGAGTGGTTCAGTTCATTCTTAGAACAGGCGTTGTGGGACAGGACTGGACTCGGGGACGTGGCTCACTACTAGGATGATTTTACTCATTGGGCCGGGGGGATCTAACAAATGCCACTTCCTGATGCAGCAGTTTCAGGAGTTGGCCAACGAGTTGGGGGTCCCTTTGTAATCCGATACGATACGGACCACCTACGATATTATTGGCGATGATAATTTTTTTGGTCCAAAATCCCGATAACAATACGATTTGATAATTTTGGGCGTACACATCCCTAATAAATTGATAGGACTTCCATGCATGGTGAAAACTGAGCAATTGGTTTAAAACAGTCCATGTGATTAATATGCACTATAAGAGGACCTCTTTCTGTTTCCTTTTCTTAGATATGGATGACTGTTTCAACTGTCCAGATGATCAATATCCAAGCAAAAACAACAATGGGTGCATCCAGAAAACCTTAATATTTTTGTCGTATCAAGAACCTTTGGGAATAAGCTTATCCTCAATTGCTGTTTCATTTTCCCTGATCACAGCCATAGTGTTAGGAACTTTTTTAAGACACAAAGACAGTCCCATTGTCAAAGCCAACAACCGGGGTCTCACCTACACGCTCCTCATCTCTCTCCTGCTCTGCTTCCTATCCTCTTTGCTCTTCCTCGGCCATCCTGGGAAAGTGACCTGTCTCATCCGACAAGCAGCTTTTGGCATCACCTTTTCAGTGGCCATTTCTTCTGTCCTTGCAAAAACCACCATAGTTTCTCTCGCCTTCGTAGCCACGAAACCTGGTTCTAGGATGAAGAAATGGCTGGGGACAAGACTGGCTCATTCCATGGTCATTTCCTGTTCCCTGGTTCAAGCAAGCCTTTGTGTTGTGTGGTTGGCCACTTCTCCCCCATTCCCTGATTTAGACATGCATTCAGAAACTGTGGAAATCATTGTACAATGTAATGAAGGGGCAGTTGCCATGTTTTATTCCATCCTGAGCTACCTGGGCCTCTTGGCCATCACCAGCTTCATTGTGGCCTTTATAGCCCGCAAATTACCAGATAGTTTTAATGAAGCGAAGTTTATTACATTCAGCATGTTGGTCTTTTGCAGTGTGTGGGTGTCCTTTGTTCCAACCTACCTGACCACAAGAGGAAAAGGCATGGTGGCTGTGGAGATCTTCTCCATCTTGTCCTCCAGTGCTGGTTTACTGGTTTGTATCTTTTCCCCTAAATGCTACATAATTATGCTGAGGCCTGAGCTGAACAGCAAGGAACATCTCATAAGGAGATACGATTGAGAATGTTCCTGTTTTCCCCCTTAATTTCTGCTTACAACTCTGCTTCAGGCCGTCATGTTCAGTGTGGGATAGTCAGGATCTAGCCAATGCATGACATGGATCCTCCACACTGACCCTTACAAGATAGAATCACTAAATCTTGATTTATTTAATATATTTATAGAGTGATTGACTACATCTAAAAAGACATCTCAAAATGATTTGCAACATAAAATATCTAAATCCAAAACATGAACCAGCAAAATATCGTAAAACAGAAAATCCAAAACATGTCACATGAAACCATTCAAAATTGAAAATAAATAAATCAATAACCAAAAAAACATACTTTTACCCTGTTTAGGCAACGTGCTAAGCCATGATGGTTAAGCATTTTGAGCTAAACATTATGGCTTGGGGTGTCATGTGACCCATGTTTTAACATGTTTTGTGAACCATTCCTAACTATGGAGGCTACATAACCACTGTTTAAATATGCTCACTAATCATCTGCTGCAAATTCAACCTGCAAAGCCCCCTCCGATGAAAGACGTGAACCTTGCGGTCAGACATAGATAAATGAAGAGAAAGAAATAATGACGTAAACCAACTAGTCAATATCAGGGGAATAGAGCTACAATTACACATGATTGTCGATCTGTATGCAGGACTGGTGATTTATATGTAACGTGTTTTAGGATTTTTATGCAGTTTTAATAATATGTGTCATGTTTTGATCAGTTTTATGTATTTTATCATGTTGTTGTTCTGTATTTTATCATGTTGTTGTTCCCCGCCTCGATCCAGACGGAGAGGCGGGTAAGAAATAAATTGTTATTATTATTGTTGTTATTATTATTATTATTATTATTATTATTATTTCTGGATAACATCCCAGGATCGTTTTGCCTATCAAAACACATTATTTTACATGGAAGAATACAATGCAGTGGCAGTATTCAGGTTTCTTTTTTAGGAAACAGTAAAGGAATTCTGAGAACTGGTGTTCATACTGCATTTTAAGGTGTTCCTAGCAATTTGTATATATTATTTCAACACTATTAAATGGACAATTGTATTGTTGTCCTCATCTTATCCCAGTGTTTAGGATCACTCCCATAATTTCATCACAATGGCAGAGGTCAATCTCTCCTCGTGCATGAGCCGAAAGACCTTTTGTGTGTGTTCATGGAAGGTGAGCAATTTTCTCACCCCCTACTGACTGCCATTTTGGAGTGTCCCATTTTGTTTGGGTGTTTGGGATGTGGTGGGCTATTCTTGGGAGATAGTCTCAAAGAGGAGTGCAGAAAAAGCAGGGATCCCAGCTACGAATGGAACAGTCTGTCAATTTCAATTACTCTGAATCTCTCATTGTTCCAATCGTATATTCAGTTCATCTTGAACTTTGGGACATTTACCAATCTCAAATTCATTAACATTTCTGCATGCATTTTTCTTGATGAGAGAGACCTACAAAACAGCACTAGATGAGTGAAATACAATATTTATAGAAATTATTGGTACAAATAGGCAAATAGTTTTACACAGCAACCAGAACAATAAAATCTTTCAGTGGAATATTATTTCTTTATTTGTTGATAGCCCATACCTGAATTCCCTTACAAAATATCAAAACATTAGAAAATGAACATCAAAAGTATAAAATCATAAAAATTTAACACAGACAGCATGCACAAAGACAACAGACATCTAAAAACAATTCTGAGCTGTAAGCCAAAACTTAAAATAGATCTGGGATTGATTAAAATCTCCACATATGCTGCTAAATGCCTTTGAAAAGATAAGAAGTCTTGACCTGGGGCTGAAAGGATGACAATGTTGGTGCCAGGCAGGCCTCGTCGTCAGAGAGATCTTCACCCTGTGGGGAAGAAAAAGTGAGGGAGACAGCAGCAAGTACAGTGAACAATAGGGCCTGCTCTATTTGGAACACCCTGCTGAACAGGTTCCTTAATTTATTTTTCTTTCTCCCCTCTTCCATCCCCATCCCCATTTCCTTGTGTGCCATGTCTTTTTGAGAATGTAAGCCTCAGGGCGGGGACTATCTTACTTACTCTGGGAGGTTTGTTCGGATGAAGCACAGGATAAAAATACTATAAATTTATAAATCCTCAGCCATCTTATAAGTATGATAAACACAAGAAACCTGAACCCAACCCATGAGAATTTCTCCGAAATTTCTTCCCCTTTGAACTTCTTTTCGAAAGCAATGTCTTTTTTGTCAACTTGAATGGGAATGGTCAACATTTCCGTAGGATAAATTTTCAGCATATCACCGAATATCACAACAGAGAGTGCTTACTTTGCTCACAGGGAATTTTTGGAGGTAGAATTAGGAACCTCTTTGTGCACAGGGATCCCAATTGGCAGCCTGGTCCTCATTTTGCATCCTTCACAATGCCCCATATACCTGGCATCACCCCAGGGCAATGAAAAAGGAAATGCAGCCACCACAAAAAAAAAATAATGGTGAAGGATACGTTGAGAAAATCTCAGGATTCTTGTGGGGGGGGGGGGTTGGCCATATAAGGGGCTTCCATTTTCATGTCTCATTCTCAGGGCAGTGTTTTGGATCTTAACAAATCACTATGAAATGGCTGAGGGTATATATTTCTTTCTATTACACATCTTACCATTGTTCAATAGTCTCCCAGGCTGCCTGCACTTCCTGACCAGAAATCATCCTATGGGAGGAATAAATTTAAGATGTCTTCCCCTGGGTGGGAAGTGCAGGAAGTGCGGGAAGTCAAGGAGGCTACAGGCTTTCAGCAAAGTGACTGTACAATGACAGACAGGACATTCTCACACACCCCTCAGCCTTCTTATGAGTATGGTTAACACAAGAAATTAGAACCCAACCCATTAGAATTTCTCCAAGATTTCTTCTCCTTTGAATTTCTTTTCAAAATCATATCAACATGAATGAGAATGGTCAACATTTTCATGGGAGAAATTTTCAGCAGAACACTGAATATCATAACAGAGAGTGCTTGCTTTGCTCACTGGGAATTTCTGGAGGTAGAATTAGGAACCTCTTTGTGCACAGGGACCCCAATTGGTGAGCCACCACAGATGTAAGCTCGGGCATTTCTCTAAGCCAAGGGTGCAAATCGTGTGAGCTGTGTTCCACAGACAGGTGGCCCCCAAGCCATTTCTGGTAGCCCTCCAGACACCGCCCTCCACATCTGCAGCTGCAAAAAATTGTGATGGCACTGCCTGGCCTTTCTCTTGCTATGACTTGAACTGGCAAGGGAATCCCTTCCCTTATCTCTCTGAACTCTCATCAGAAATAGGAGATAAGGAAAATATTTCCTACCAAGCACTAGCTAGAAAAGCCCCAGGTCTTTCTGTAATTTTGTGAGAGTTTGGAGAATAGGGTTTCCCTTGCTAGTGATAGCACAAGCAAGAGAAACCCACAGATTTCAAATGCAGATTTAAAACACGAATGTTAAAAGACTAAAATGATAAAAAGTTAAAATATTGGGAAAATAAAAACATCTTGGTGAAAAAAAGAGACCCCTTTCCTTCCAGGTAGGTGCAGAACTCTTTAGCCAAGTTTCTCCGAAGCCCACCTCCCTATCCCAAGTCCAAGCAGCCCAAAGCCAGCCATTAGAAAGAACCACACAAGGACTGAAGCAATTTATTGAGATCTTAGTATCTAACTACGTAAGGCTCCAGTTGGTCCAGTAAGCCATTAAAATGCAAGCTGGGAAAGAAAGGAAGGAGTAGCGGGGAGTGGGGAGATAGGATGAGGTTTGAGGTAGAAGTTAACAACAGTAAAGCAATAAAACAGTTTAACCCACTCTAAATCACACCCAAAGGGTGACAAGTCTTTCCCTGGAACGTGCCAGACCTGAAAGCAATACATCTATCTATTCCCCAGCATCACCTCGCTGGGTAGGGATCCCTCCTTCCATGCACCGGTCCAGGAGAAGATGGCTTCCCCCCAGTGGGTATCCCCTTTATTCCTTTTTGGGTTAGCTGGTACAGTGACCAGCTGAAACAACCCTTGACAGTCCCACTTATGCCACCAGCCCCCTCCCTGCAAATGGCTGTTTCCCACAGCTGAAGTTCTTGCAGCTCACTTCCAATTAACTCTGACTTTGAAGCTCATGCCTCCCAAGATAAGAGTGAGAGGGCCAGGTGTGGGCGCTGGGAACCAGCAGCTTGAAATTCTCCCCCTCCCACTCCAAGGCCCCAGTCCTGTAAGGTAGGCCAACACTGGCCTTTCTGGCCCCTTTCTTCACAGTTTTCATCTGGAATTTAAGTATATATATATATATATATATATATATATATGTGCACATATTATGTTTCTATATCGCCTACTATCTGATATACCTGTTATTGCTTGGGCCCCCAATGTTATATGTCTGTGAGGGGAAAATCTGAAAATAGGTCGATACTAAGCCTGTGAGTTAACTTTTAATTTGTTTCTTTTTTTCCCCTCTCTCACTCTCATGACAACCCTGCAAGGTAGGATAATGATAGGCCTTTGAGGTAACTTTAAACCTCTCTCTCTCTCTCTCTCTCTCTCTCTCATGCACACACACACACACACACACAACCCTGATGCATAGCCAAAGGCACCTTAAAGCCAACACCATGATTTTCTTTATCCCCACAGAAAACAAAAAAACTACTACTCCCAGCATGCCTTTCCCTGTGGTGCCTGACTTGCCCTATGGGAGTCCTTCTGTTAAGAGCCATGGGAAGTGAAGTCAAGCTGAGCCAGTCCACACTGCACTCTTCAGTCAGGGCCCACAGGTAGGCTGTGAGGGAGCTGGCCTGCTGACTGACCAATGGTTAGCTTGGTTGCCATTGGCAATGGGCCCAGAACAGGACTCGTCTTCCCCTTCTGCTCTTGATGGGACCTAGCGACTGAGGCAGCTGGCCCCAGGCACTTTCCCTTCAGCCCCAGGAGGGCAAGCCACTACCAGATGATGGCTGCCAAAGCCTGATAAGTCTTCCCTCCTGCCCAAGGCATGCTGGGACTTGTAGGCATAAGCCTTGGTCCCTGAATAATCTGTTCATTTTTGAACAGCATCTGAGGCATGGTAGGAGAGAACTGGAGAGTGGGCCTTCTTAGTTGTGGCACCCTGCTTACGGATTTCATTTTCCCAGGCAGGCTGGCCTAGTGACTGCATTAATGGTTTTCCAGTACCAAGTGAAATATTTTCCCCCAAGGCCTTTTAACTGATGAGATGTTTTATGCTGTGGTGTTTGTGTTCCTGTCATACTTAAACCACGACATTCCAAGGCAGATGCCGGAATTACTGAATAAAGTTCATGGCTTTGATGTAAAAGCCTGACTATACCATTGAAACAGAAGAGTGAATGGAGGAATGACTGACAGCTGGAATGGAATGGTGGGCAGGGTTAGTGGCAGTGGAAGAAAGTCAGGTAGAAGGAGAACAAAGAGAGTTAGTGAGAGATCAGGAAAGTGGGAGTTGTATTAGGATTGAGCCATAGTGACTTGGTTTACACATAGTGACCTGGTTTGCTCAACCATGCTTTATTTAAAATCAGCCACTCTACGTGTAAGTACCACACCTCCCAGCATGCCTTTGGCAGCCAGCATTTGCCCGAATCCTCGGAGATGTCCTCTTGTTGCTAATACTCCTCCTCAATAGACCATCGAGGAGTAGTATTACCAAGGAGGGGATGTAAGAAGCTGTCAGTGGAGGCATCTAGCACTGGCTAATCCTGCTCCGACTGCCTCAGCCTGAGCTTCTCACCAACCAAGTGCTCCATCAGGAGCCTGTACTGAAGGGACAAGGGTGGGCTGAGCACATCCACCTTCATTGGGGCTGTCTCTGGGCATGTGCAAAGTGTGCCTCTTCCCTCTTCCTCTTAAAGGCGGATGCTGAGCCCTTGCCCCCTGTAGTCTGAGAAAACAGTGATATCAGAACTGTGTGCCTCTGAGCATGTTCAGTTATAATTTTGAAACCAGACACAGCAGGCAGGAGGAGGCACTACAAATGGACAGAGCCCATTTATGTGGGTTATTTCCTTTTATGTGGAATTGGGTTTAAAATGCTTAAAACCCAAAATTCTGTGTTTTCAGATTTTTCTGGGACACTGTACAACCAGACCTATCTGCATGCCAAATTTCAAGTTCCTACCTCATCTGGAAGTTGGTAAACAGATGTCCCTGTCTTGCCCATTTTGGCAAAAGGATGTTAACTTTTTTCCTTCCTTCCTTCCTTCCTTCCTTCCTTCCTTCCTTCCTTCCTTCCTTTCTTTCTTTCTTAGGTTTCTATACCACCTAATAGCCAATGCTCTATTAATTATTATTAATTCTAGTCTTTGTCGAAGTGTTCTCTTTGTCTAAGGTGTACTTTTTATCTAAAGTGTATAAATCAGCTACTTCCAGTTGACTGGCCTGCCTCAGACCTCCCTGAATATACAACTCTAACAAGATGGAACTGAGCAAATTGAAAATCTTTGGCAATCCATAAAAGGTAGAGTCATGAAAACATCAATGTGTTTGGTAAAGAGATATTTGAAACTTCTTGAAGGAGACTTGGGTCTCCCCTTCAGGCACTACTTCACAAATCCCATCATTTTTTGAGGATGATCAAGATTTCAGGATTCAGTGTTGCACTGTGTCCCCATTCAAGCTGACCTTAACATGCATGTTGGTGTTTGCTCCCTCAAGGAAACGTTTAATCATCTGTCAATCAACAGGGACTAGATCATCAATGAGTTTCCTTCCAACTCTATCATGTGATGATTGTGCCCCAAGGAGTAGAGGAGAGCTGAGGTCAGATCAGGGTGGGGTGGGGGGAAGGAAGAGCTAGACTGTTTGCTACTGAATGAGCCACTCAGGACCCAAAACCTGAATAATGAATTATCTCCCTTTTGAATTCTTCAAATCACTATAATTTGTTGGACTGTGGTCAAAGCCCCAATGATTTCCAGGAGGCAGCATAAAATAATCAATAAGGCAGCCTGACAGTGCATATAAAGGACCTCCTGAACCATCAAGCACTGAAATATTGACAAGAGGGAGGCAGGACTCTGTCATTCATGTTCCAATATCCCACCTCCCTTTTTTCATCATAACAACCAGACTTGAAATTGGAGTTTTTGCCACCCCAGCTAGAACTCGAGATATCCAGTTTAGACAGGTTGTGACTCTGGATGAACAATGGAAGAGATGTGGTTAGAGACAACAGTTGCCACCCGGATGCTAAGGCTACTTGGGTGCCAGATTCTGCTACTGAATGTGCTCTTCAACGTAGATTTAACGCAATGCTCCATGAATGCTCCTTTCCCTGTTCCACATGAGTGGTTTCAGCCAGGCGGCCTCCTCATTGGTGGGATTTCTTCTCAGATCACTTACGCAATGAATGAAATAATATTCAAAGAGCATCCTTCCAAGGAGCTGTTCGGCTTCCTAGAGTAAGGAATTGTTTCCCTCCCCACCTCAATCACTTCTCTGTCTCTCCAACAAATATAGACTTTGTTCTCCCATACCGAAAAGACTTTCCAGTTTGGAATGTGACATACTGGTAGGGAGAGTGGCTGCACATTTGCTTTAAATTGCATGACAATAGACGTGTACAACCCCTGTTCAGAACACCCACTAGAGATAACATGGGGGGACAGGATGGTCATTTAAAAGAAATATTTCCAAAAGTTCATTTTATTATTAATCATGAAACTGACAAGAATGTGGGAAATCTGCACAAACCACAATACCCTTTCAAAAACGGGGGCAGGAGTAGGGGAAAGGTGTCTGTGCAGAGTCATGAATGGGGAATCAGATGTCAGTTTTGATTATTGTTAACAAGGATATAGCTATAAATTCAAGACAAACCAACACACACTTCTGTTTTGCATCTCTGTAGTAGTTGTGATTTAATAGAAAACAGAAGGAGCATCCCTTACCCACAAGAAATGGTTGGAGAATTTGTTCCTACTCCGGATAAATTCAGTGAAAGGTCCTCCCGAATTTCTCTGCCCAAATGTGGGGTGTAGAAACCCTAGAGGTCATTTGTGCATAACTCTAAAAAAAGATATTCTCTTACAATATTTATTGAAAGCCCTTTTTTAATGTCATGTGCACTTAAGCTGCTTTTTAGGACTATGTTTCCCCGGAGTGACATAGGAAGGATACTGGGAGACAAAGTGCAATGCGGTAAAAAAGAAATAAATAATAGTACTGACTATGTGGAAGGTATTGTACTTGCACAAATAGCCCCTTCAGCCCATTAACACTTCTGCTTAGGCACAGGAAGCTATGGATACAGGGAATGTTAAAGACATGATGAT
This sequence comes from Anniella stebbinsi, assembly GCA_029215795.1. Taxonomy (NCBI): domain Eukaryota; kingdom Metazoa; phylum Chordata; class Lepidosauria; order Squamata; family Anniellidae; genus Anniella; species Anniella stebbinsi. The sequence goes on along the minus strand of JARDYH010000008.1, from coordinate 7,472,890 downwards.
GCAGATGCAGAGTAGAAAGAGGTAATGATTCATGGTATTGTTTTTTACTTCAAAACCTGTTTTTCTGCATATGAAGTAGTGATGCAGGGTTAGGAACATGTTTGTTGCCTTTATTAATTTAGAAGGTGGGGGAGGTTCATCAATGAAAAATTGAAGGACAAATAACACAAACTACGAAGCTCAGAGTGAGACAAAACATTTTCTCCCAGTTTTTATAGCTGTTTTCCAAATATAGTAAAAATAACAACCGTATTCTGGAACGTAAAATGGGAGAAAAAAGGAAGGGAAGAAGAAAAAAGTGCCATCATTTGCCCTCCTGTTCCTAAGAGATAATATCGACATGTGAAATTACAGAGTGGAACAAATCTGATAGTATCCTGATGCATAATTTGGGCTAAAGAATCAAGCATTTACTGGCTCATCAAAACCTGTAACAAAGAATCGAATATTCTTACTCTCTAAACCAGTTAAAAGGAATTCACTCTATTTGCAGTGTGACAACAAAATTTTACCAGCACATCCTAGCCTTGGCATTTGCTGTGAATGAGATCAATGCAAATCTCCATTTCTTGCCCAATATCACACTTGGATTTCACATCATTGACAGTTATAATAATGCACAGATGACGTATCGTGCCACTGTAGACCTGCTGTTCAAATCACATCAATTTGTCCCCAACTACAAATGTGACACCCAGAAAAATCTCATAGGCATCATTGGAGGACTTGGCTTTGATACGTCTTCTTGTATCACAGATCTTTTGAGTTTCTACAAAATTCCACAGGTAGGACCTGTCGGTGGGTGGTGGTGGACCAGACAATCATGTATATGTTTAGCTTGAGCAAGGCTATTGAGACAACTTTCTCTAGGCCATCCCAAAAGGCATTTTGAGGAATATTAAATGCAGAAACAAGCATTCACATAAAGATAACCCAATCCATCTCAAAAACATCTGATTTCCATTTAGCTCACATATGGCTCAAGTGCCCCAGGAGGGAGAGACATGATACAGATTAATTCATTTTACCCTATGGTCCCAAATGAAGACAGTCAGTACACTGGGATTATTCAGTTGCTCCAGTATTTTGGATGGACATGGGTTGGGATCCTTATTCCTGATAATGACAGTGGAGAAGATTTTTTGCAGGTTCTGGAACCGTTGCTTTCCCAAAATGGAATCTGTTCAGCCTTCACACAAACAATCCCACAATTGCCCCGATTGGATAAAGTGGGTGAAGTTTTTGATACTTTCTCAGACATTTATGAAACATTCACATATCATGATGTCATTACATGTATCATTTATGGAGATTCACTGGTGATTTCATGGCTAGTGTTTCTTATGTTTCTACAAGGTCCTGGAAAACAGTTAATTGGAGCATTTAGAAAGGTGTGGATTACGACAACCCAAATTGATTTCACGTTGAAGAGCTTTCAAAGAGGTTTGGATCTTCAGTTGTTCCAAGGTGCCATTTCCTTTACAATTCACTCAAAGGATCTTTCTGAGTTCAAAGAATTTGTGTATATTGGAAAATCTCACTGGACTCCAGCAAATGGTTTTTTCAAAGACTTCTGGGAGCAAGCCTTTGACTGTTCATTTCCAGATGTGGGAGTGCAAATAGATGTCAATGGAAGATGTACAGGAGAGGAGCGTCTGGAGAGTCTTCCTGGACCTCATTTTGAAATGGCCATGACTGGCCACAGCTACAGTATCTATAATGCCGTCTATGCTTTAGCCCACGCATTGCATGCTCTGCTCTCATCTAGAGCCAATCGTGGAGCAAATAGGAACAGCAGAGCTGTTGATCTTCAATCTTTGCAGCCTTGGCAGGTACTGTGCCCACCACAAAACCTTTCATCTCAGTTGCATTCCCAGCTTTCTTTTTTGGGGGGAAATGCACATTTTCGATTGGCGATATGCAAATTCATCAAAAGTGCACACCCAAAATGTGAATCCCCCCCAAAAGACCAAAGCTTGAAAATGCATAAGAGAGGGGGATAAATGTTTGTTCCAAAAATGCACAATTTTGATAGTGAAGAAAAGCTAGGGTAGGCTGACCAAGTAAAATCCAGGTCAGGGCTCATGTAACTTTAACAGTTGTAGAGAAAAGGGAATTTCAGCCAGTGTCATTTGTATGCAATTAGTTCCTGGTGAAATTCCCTCTTCATCACAACAGTTAAAGGTGCAGGGGCCCTGCCTGCTTTTGTATATGGTCACTCTATTATAGTGCCTGCAACATTCAATAAAACGATAAAATCGCCCGAAAATTATCGTCTCCGATTACTATCGTATGTTTCTCTATCGTATCATCATCGTAACTTTTAGGCATGATAGAGAGCATATCGCATCATTATTGTGAATTTTAACTATATGATACAACATAATGATGCGATATGCTCTCTATCGTGCCTAAAAGTTACGATGATGATACGATAGAGAAATCTACGATAATAATCGGAGACGATAATTTTGGGCGATTTTATCGTTTTATTGAATTGCCATATAAAAATGCCTATAACATCTGTATTTTAAAAGTTTAAGGCTTGAAACTGGGTCTCAGTGCTTATGGGATATGCCTATATATGTGTATGAAATTTGAGATCGATCCCTCCAACCTTCGATTTTATATGAATTTTTAAAATATCGTTTCCGTTCTGACAGGTCTGAATGAACGCACGGGGTGAGCTGTCATTCTGATCTGTCAGAACGGAAATGATCTTTAAAAAATTCATATAAAATCGAAGGTTGGAGGGATAGATCTCAAATTAAATACACATACGTAGGCATACCCAATAAGCACTGTGACCAAGTTTCAAGTCTTTAACTTTTAAAATACAGAAGTTATAGGAATTTGTTCTTTCTGCCAAAAATATCATTTTTTAACGATAATTATTGAGAAGACAATACGAATCACCTATGATATGAATGAAGATGATAATTTTTTGGTCCAAAATGATGATAACGATAAAAGATGATATTTTTTGGCATGCACACCCCTAAACAGTATCAATAAGGAAAGACTGAATCTCTGATATGTTGTTATCTCCCATTCTCTTCCTCTTTTTCAATTCTCTTTGCTCCTTATTTCTTCTTCAATTAGCTTCATCCATTTCTTCAAGGTATCTCATTTAACAACTCAGCTGGAGAAATGGTGTCCTTTAATGACAAAAGGGAAACTGAAGGTGGATTTGACATCATTAATTTGGTCACTTTTCCCAATGCCTCCTTCCAGAAAGTAAAAGTTGGAAAAGTTGATCCCAATGAACCCGAAGGAAAAGAATTCAGCATTGATGGAGATATGATTAATTGGCACAGCGGGTTTAACCAGGTATGGATCTGGGGGGTTTCTTGAAAGAGCCGCGCTTCTTCAGATTGGTCCTTTTGTTGCATGAAATTTCCATGCCTGTCTACCATGGGACCATGGCAATATTTCAGACTCAAATATTAAATAAGATATTCCAGGACTGAAGGGGACCTTAGCAAGATGCTTTCTGACCAGCTGTACAACCCTGCCTCCTTTTCTCATTTCTTCCTGCCAGTCTGCCCCCTCCCCCCCCCCAGTAATTATCAGGCAGCAGGAAGGGAAGGGACAGGTCAAATTTCCTATCTGTATTAAAACTTCAAATCAAGAATGAAAGCTGTTTGGGGGAAGCCAAAGGTTTGGAAGGAGCTGACAACTATGACAGTAAGTTTTTGCTCATAAGAACTTGAATAAACAGGGACATTCTAATTAAGGTTAGTTGCACATGCTTAATCCTGGTTATTTTCTTATCTTCCTGCTTTTATGGTTTTGTGATGTGTTTGTGTGTTCTAACCATTCAGAAATTCAAAACTCTTTCCCAAATGCTGCATTATTGGTAAAATTAACATTTTTTTTGTTCAACATTTATGGTGTCTTCACACTGTTGGTTTCCCCATGCCATACCTGGAAGCCAAAACCCACATTATCTATAAGATAGCCAGGGGTTTTTAAAACTGTTTACTGGAAGCAAGTGGGAAAAGTAAAGAAATGCACTTGGTGGCAGTGGAAAGGGCAGAGGAAAGGAATGGCAAACAGAGTTGGGACATTCTACTTTTCCTGGTCTCAGTTTCCCATGGATCAGGGCATACTAAAGGCATTAAAAGAACATAAAAGTTGCAATTATGAAAATTTCTTTTACCCTAAGCTCACCTAGACTTCTTCAGACTGTATCTTTCTGCTCCTTCCTTATGGTCTGGTCTTTCTCTGGCTCTCCTCTGGCTGGCTTTCTCAGGTTTAGGGGGCTGACCTGTTCCTCTAAATTTGAAAGTACTGTTCCCACTTTGAAGAAATGAAACTTTATTGGAAAAGTGAAACATAATCAGGGAATGAAACTTTACTGGAAAAAATGAAACTCCTCCTCTCAGGGATACCCCCTCCAACAGAACTTCCTAACGTGTCTAAGGCATGACCTTTTTCCTGTGCCATTGTAGCCATAGCTCAAACCTTCACCCTCATATACTCAGCTCTCATACATCCCATGATTTTCCTCCAGGATGCAGAACCCTGAACAGTGCCCTGTAGTCCAACCCCTGGATGCCACCTCCTAGCATTTTTAACTACTAGATGCAATGATGAAGTCCCCAAAATCTACTTTCCTATTTTGGGAACAATATTGCATTTCAAAGTAACAATACATTTCCTGTATAAGTGAAACATAAAGAATGTAATATATTTTCAGAATAACAAAATATATATCTCATTGTAACTCTTTCCATGCATATGGGCAGGTGCCTCCCCTTTCTATGTGCAATGAATGCTGCCAACCTGGAAATCAGAAGAAAACGAAGGAAGGGGAGAAGTTTTGCTGCTATGATTGTGATCGGTGCCCAGATGGGAAGATATCAAATGAGACAGGTGCTTTAGCACTCAATTTTTTCATGTCATATTGATTTAATTAAAATTATTTGGTCAGATGACTATGATACAAATTAGGGATGTGTATCGTATTGTTAAAATTAGGGATGTGCAGGGACCTCCCGGATTGGATCGGGACCTGGATCTGGACCTCCGATGTTGTCCTTGAATGGTTTGGACAAAAATGGAGGTCCCTCGAATCAGATTGTATCCGATCCCAATCCGAAAATTGGATGTCAGATTTTCGCATCAGCCACCATTTTTGGTGTTTTCACCATAGGCTTGCATTGGGGGAAAGAAAGCTGTCCCCCAATGCAAGTCTATGGGGAAAACATGGCAGTGGGTGGGTGAGTGGGGGCCTAACTCCTCTTCCCTGTCCCTCTCCCCCTCACGCTCCTTACCTGCCGGGGCGGCCGCTTCCCCCCAGTGCTCGGATCTACTGAGAAACATGCTTCATGGCCTGCCTCTCAGTAGTGCGCCAGGCGATTATGTCATCACCTGGTGCGCTACTGTGAGCCAGGCTGCGAATCCTGTTTCTCAGTGGATCTGAGCACCAGAGGGAAGCGGCCACTCTGGCAGGTAAGTGAGGGCCCCTTCCTGCCTCCCCCTTCACGCTCCTTACCTGCTGGGTCCGGGCAGCAGCAGATGGTAGCGGATGGCCCTGGCAGGTAAGGAGCATGAGGGGTGGGAGGAGGTCCAATCCTCTGACCTTATCCGAACCGTATTGGATCCTTCCGGACTGGTTTGGATCAGATTGGATGATCCAGATGTGGGGATTGGAAATCGGATAACTGTATCTGATTTCCCCTGGATCGGGTCCGGATCGTGGATCGGACCCGAACCGGTGCACACCCCTAGTTAAAGTGTCCGATAATGATACAATAAGGTTGTTATCAGACATCCAATTAATGGTAACAATACGATAGAAAAACCTGTGATGAATATCTGATTTGAAAATTTTCAGCCTGATTATATAGGATTATAGAACTGCCATATAAATAAACCTATAACTTCTGTATTTTAAAAGTTAGAGGCTTGAAACTTGTTCACAGTGCTTATGGTTTATGCCTATGTATGTGCATGAAATTTGAGATTGATCCCTCCAACTCTTGATTTTATATGAATTTATTAAAGATTGTTTAAGTTCTGAAAGGTCAGACTGACAGCTCCCCATGTGCATTCATTTAGACTTGTCAAAAAGTTGCAGGATCTTTAAAAAGTTTATATAAAATACAGGGGTGGAGGGATTGATTTGAAATTTGGCACATATGTGTAGCATCATGTGCTAGACATGTGTATGAAATTTGAGTTTGATCCCTTCAACCCTCGATTTTATATGAAGTTATTAAAGATAATGCAACTTTATTGACAAGCTGGTTGACCGGGCCTCCGTGTTGTCATCTTGTCTGCTTTTTTCCCCACAGGCTTGCATTGGGGGAAATTCATGCATAACTTTTTTATTTGAAATGATAATGACATGAAACTTGGGGAGCCAGAACTAGCAAGATTCAATCTGCAATGTCCAAAAAGTTTCATGTCTCTACCTTTTCAAATAAAAAGTTATAGGGGGTCCCCCAAAAGTCCCATCCCTGCTGTAACTACTTCATTTTTAAACATAAAATCTTGAAACTCGTGGGACATTGAAAATGGGATCTGGCTGGTCATTTGTGGAAAAAATCAGAGCAATTGCTCCAACCCTCGATTTTCAAAGATTTTTTTTAAGATTGTGCTCGTTCTGAAAGCTACATTTCAGATCAATCCCTCCACACATGTATTTTATATGAATTTTTGAAAGATTGTGCAACTTTTTAACAGGTCTGAATGAACGCATGTGGCGAGTTGTCATTCTCACCTGACAGAACATAAATGTTCTTTAATAAATATAAAATTGAGGGTTGGAGCGATCAATCTCAAATTTCATACACATACATAGGCATACCCCAGAAGCATTGTGACCAGGTTTCAAGCCTGTAACTTTGAAAATACAGACGTTATAGGCATTTTTTCTTAAAAATATATATATAGTTCTATAGGGCACAATGGGGCTGCAAATTAAATATCGGATTTACGATAATTATCGTGAAAACGATATGATTAACCCATGATACAGTCCAAACTGAAATTCTTTTAGGAAGTGATTTTCGATAACGAGACGAGACGATAATTTCGGGCGTGCACACCCCTAATACAAATACAGGAGTTGAATGCATGGTGAAATCTGAGCAATTGGTTTAGAACAGGCCATGTGGTGAATATGCACTATAAGAGGACCTCTTTCTGTTTCCTTTAATTAGATATGGATGTCTGCTTCAACTGCCCAGAGGATCAATATCCAAGCAAAAACAACAATGGGTGCATCCAGAAAAGTGTAATATTTTTGTCGTATCAAGAACCTTTGGGAATAAGCTTATCCTCAATTGCTGTTTCATTTTCCCTGATCACAGCCGTAGTGTTAGGAACTTTTTTAAGACACAAAGAGAGCCCCATTGTCAAAGCCAACAACCGGGGTCTCACCTACACGCTCCTCGTCTCTCTCCTGCTCTGCTTCCTATCCTCTTTGCTCTTCCTCGGCCATCCTGGGAAAGTGACCTGTCTCATCCGACAAGCAGCTTTTGGCATCATCTTTTCAGTGGCCATTTCTTCTGTCCTTGCAAAAACCACCATAGTTTCTCTCGCCTTCGTAGCCACGAAACCTGGTTCTAGGATGAAGAAATGGCTGGGGACAAGACTGGCTCATTCCATGGTCGTTTCCTGTTCCCTGGTTCAAGCAAGCCTTTGCGTTGTGTGGTTGGCCACTTCTCCCCCATTCCCTGATTTAGACATGCATTCAGAACCTGAGGAAATCATTGTGCAATGTAATGAAGGGTCAGTTGCCATGTTTTATTCCGTCCTGAGCTACATGGGACTCTTGGCCATCACCAGCTTCATTGTGGCCTTCGTAGCCCGCAAATTACCAGATAGTTTTAATGAAGCCAAGTTTATTACATTCAGCATGTTGGTCTTTTGCAGTGTGTGGGTGTCCTTTGTTCCAACCTACCTGACCACAAGAGGAAAAGACATGGTGGCTGTGGAGATCTTCTCCATCTTATCCTCCAGTGCTGGATTACTGGCTTGTATCTTTTCCCCTAAATGCTACATAATTATGCTGAGGCCTGAGTTGAACAGCAAGGAACATCTCATGAGGAGAAAGGATTGAGAATGCTCCCTCACTCCCCTATTACAATGTAGGTTAAGGGTTTTTGAAGCAATATGGTTACTACATAATTAAAGTTAGATATTTACAATAAATTACTTGCATGTCTCCCCTAAGCCATGATGGTTAAGCATTTTGAGCTAAATATTACAGCTTAGTGTGTCATGTGAACCATGACTTATCATGTCATGTGAACAATTCCTAACTGTGGAGGCTACATAACCACTGTTTAAACATGCACAATAATCATTTGCTGCAAATGGGTTAGTGGCCTAAGTATGTCTGAACAGGACCAGTCTCTGTTAGAACATTTTTAACTGGAAAATTAGGAGTCAACGATAGGCTGCCTACTTTTGTATATGGTCACTCTAGTATAGTGCCTGCAACTTTAACTGTTGTGATGAAGAGAGAATATCATCAGGAACTAATTGCATACAAATGACACTGGCTGAAATTCCCTTTTCTCTACAACTGTTAAAGTTACAGGAGCCCTGTCCTCCTTTTCAGATGGTCAGCCTAGTCAACGAACTAGGCAGAATGATCAGTCAGGGAAGATCTGGGTGAAAATCCAAAACATGCACAGGTAAAACATCTTAGAAAATCCAAAACATGTCACATAAAACCATCCAAAATTAAAATAAATAAATAAATAAATAAGCAAACAAAAACCACACTTTGACCATGTTTAGACAACATGCTAAGCCGTGATGGTGAAGCATTTTGAGCTAAACATTATGGCTTTCGATATCATGTGAACCATGATTTAATGTGTCGTGTGAACCAGCCCTAACTATGGAGACTAAATAACCACTGTTTAAACATGCTCACTAATAATCTGCTGCAAATGGGTTCATGGTCTAAGGATGACTTAGTGTGTAGTTTGAATAGGCCCAATCTCTGATGCAACATTTTAAAGCAGAGAACTAGGATTCAACAAACTGGGTGGAACGATCAGTCGGGGATGACCTGGGTGAAAAGGTAGGCCTTTTATTGGCACCTGAAACATGCCACAGCTGGCATCTCCTGCATATCAAGGGGAAGGACATCGTACAAAGTGAGCGGCATTGCAGAGAAATCCCACTTCTGGGCTCCGTCCAGATTGTGGTTCAACCAGCAAGGCCCTCTCCGATGAACTTAGTGGCCTAACTTCTCAATAGCAGGGAAATAGAGGTACAATTACACATGATTGTCGATCTGTATACATGGCCAGTAATTTACATGTAATGTGTTCTTGCAGCGGTTTCTGGATAATATCCCAGGATTCATTTGCCTATCAAAAAGCATTCCTTTACCTGGAAGAACACAGTGCTGTAGCAGTAATCAGCTTTCTTTTTTAACAGTTAAGGAATTCTGAGAACTGGTGTTCATACTGCATTTTAAGGTGTTCAAAGCAATTCGTATATATTATTTCAACACTATTAAATGGATGATTGTATTGTCAATCCAGACAAGATGGAGGTGCTGTTTGTGGGTGGTTCACCTGTCTGGCTAGGTGATGTTCACCCTGTTCTGGATGGGGTTGCACTCCCCGTAAAGGATCGGGTTCATAGTTTGGGGGTGCTCCTGGATCCAGAACTGTCACTTGAGGCATAGGTGAACTCAGTGGCAAGGAGCACATTTTATCATCTTAGGATGATATACCAACTGCACCCTTATCTGGACAGAGATTGCCTAGCCACAGTTATCCACGCTCTGATAACCTCTCGACTGGATTACTGCAATACATTATACATGGGGCTGCCTTTGAAAATGGTCCGGAAACTTCAACTGGTAAAAATACGACAGCCAGACTGTTAATAGGGACTGGCCAATGAGACCACAACAGTTAAAGTTGCAGGGGCCCTGCCTTCTTTTGTATATGGTCACTCTAGTATAGTGCCTTCAACTTTAACGGTTGTGATGAAGAGGGAATTTCACCAGGGACTAATTGCATACAAATGGCACTGGCTGAAATTCCTTTTTCTCTACTACTGCTAAAGTTACATGAGCCCTGACCTGGATTTTATCTGGTCAGCCTACGCAATGGTCTTACTACTTTGTTTCCTTCATCAATTTTTCCTAACTTTTCTTGTTTTGCTCTTTCTGGAACTCTCTTAATTGTCTTCCACTTATTGCACCATGAGGAGAAGGAAAAACTTGTGTTCATATATGAAAAAAGAACAAAACATGTTTGCTGCCAACAGAGCCACCCAGGACTCAAAATGCTGGAGAACTAATGATCTCCCCATAGAATTATCTGGATCCCTATAATTTCCTCAGCTGGCCAAAGCTTGGAAGCCATAGTAGAAAGCAAAAATTGAATAAGTAAGGCTGAAAGTTGTTATAAATACATCCCTGTGCTATGGTCAGCTGGGAGTAGAAACAAGAGGCAGGCAGGGCCCTCTTTTCATGTTAATACCCAGACCCAAAATTGGATTGCTTGCAATTGCACCTTCTACTACTTTTGTGTCCCTGTTCATGCTGAAAATAAGGCTTATGCACTTCTATTATGGGGTACCTTGGCAGACCCAGGGACCATCCAATGTAATATTTTAAAGCCATGTCATTCCACTTAGTAGACACAGAAGAGTCTGTCTAAACAGCAGTGTTGCTAACAGGATGTTGTGGCTATTCGTGTTCCAGATTGTTCTGCCCATCATTCTGTGCACAGAAGATACTATGCAGTGCCCATTGAATGATCCCATCCCAGCTCCATATGAGTGGTACCAGCCAGGTGGACTTCTCATCGGTGGGATTTCTTCTCAGATCACTTATGGTTTCGAAGGAATTTTGTTCCAGGAGCAACCTTCTCAGAAGCTATTTGGTGTTCTAGAGTAAGGAATTATTTTTCATATCCTCACTAGCAATCACAAATTACTCTTTAGATGAATGACAGGATGATGTTATGATTTTGACTTTCACTGGGCGTTATCAATCCATAGTTCCAATATTGAGGAATCATTGGGCTGTCAGTTACCTACCTATAGCTGATCAATACTCTTCAGAGTATTCACCAAAAATATTTTAGTTGGTTCAATTTTGCTTTTGTACTAACAAGAATTAGTGAAGGAATTTTTGTTATTATTATTATTATTATTATTAGTAGTAGTAGTACTAGTAGTTCTAGTAGTGAAAATATACTTGTAACATCATGCGGCAATATAAATTGCTTATGTAAGAAGGAGCCTTGCTACAGATTCTGTAATAGCTTTACAATAAATTAAATTTCTTTAACATCTCTTGTTTTTAGACTTGTATTCCAAATAGCTTAAAAAGGAGATATTTAATTCTAAGTACCAGGCTCCCTATTCGACACAGAATAGTAGATACATACACATGAACTGCTGTGTATTCTGAAATTAGCACATGTTTGTACCTCTTTTCTGCATAGAAATTAACTCATAACTAATATTATCTACTGTCCCATAAATTAGAGCACACAGTTTTAATTATCACATTGTTATTAAACATCCCTGAAAATACAGACATAAAAGGCTTACATATACACCTTTCAGCCCAGATGAGATCAATTTGATGTTTAACTTTCAGAAGATAACGCTTTACTCAAAAATTGTCAATGACACTTAAGTTTATTTATCTTTTCTAGACATCTGTACATCAAGTTGTCTGATGTGTATAATTTGAACAATATTTCTGTTCATTAATTCATGGGTGAAAATATTTAAAGTTTTTATTCATTTTCCAAAACAAAATCAATAGAGAAAAAATTAAAGAATAAGAAAAATAAATAAATAAAAAGTAATTAATTGAATTTAAATCACATTATTGACAGAGGGTGGCACTCCTAAGCTCCATTCCTATTTTTCACTTATTTTACAATCCAAGACATGGAATCCATTGGATGGTGAGAAATTTTCTTTATACTTTTTCTGTATGTCAAACTTATATGAAGTCTTTTTCCATAATCTGAGGAAAGGCTTTGATAAATGCTGCTGTGTATATCCATGAAAATCCCCACCCCTTTGATATAATAAATTTACTATTTCCATTGCAGTATGGTAACAAAATTCTACCAGCACATCCTGGCCTTGGCATTTGCTGTGAATGAGATCAACAGGGATTCCAAGATCTTGCCCAATATCACACTTGGATTCCACATCCATGACAGCTATTATGATGCCCAGATGACGTATCGTACCACTCTTCAGCTGCTCTTCAAATCACAGGGATTTGTCCCGAACTACAAATGTGACATCCATAAAAACCTGATAGCCATCATAGGAGGGCTTGGCTTTGATACCTCTGTCAATGTGGAAGACATTCTAGGGTACTACAAAGTACCACAAGTAGGGGGTTCGAAGAAATTACTGCCTATTACCCATTGTGTGAATGACTTTTTGGTTCAAAAGGAGGGAGGGATATGGCTGGAGGGAAAAAAATATATCCCCAAAGTTGCATCATATTCCAATAGCTGAGAAAATTCTCAGATCCAAACAATTTTCAAAACAATTGCTCAAACAAACGCAAACACCCCACTTATCAAGATGGCAAGCAAATTGGTCTTGCCCGGTCAACAAAATGTAAACACACCAGTTCCACAAACTTGTTGCAGCTATTTTTCTCAGATTTTCAAGGTTTCTTATTTGGGGGAGCCTCTTTGATGTATGGCACTTTTATAATGGCCACAATAGCACAGGGAGATGAGAAAATCCTCTCAAGTAACCCCCAAACAGTAAAGTATGCTTTTATAGCGAAGGACATACGCATGTTCACTGGAAACTGGGCAAGCTTCAGAAGCATCAATGATACCCTGCAAATGCATTATTTTTGGTCAAGAAATAATAAGAATAAAAGGTTTTGAAGGCAATTTCATCAATCTGTCTAGGCACATAACACATAAGCACCTGTGTGTATTAGCCTGAAATCTGGAAGACTTAAATGTTCACATAAGAAGTTATTATTACTGCAAATGTTATTCAGTTCTTCCAAAAAAGAACAATGATAGAATCAGCAACAACATCAATATCAACAACATTTAGCAGTTTGTCAATGGCAAGCAGAAAGGTCTTGATTTCCAAATCAAAATTCAGATTTAGAATGAACCTGGTCTGGGGTGAACTGGGCTTGTTTCTGAATTGCCAAATTGTAGCTTGAACTAGGCTGACTACATGAAAAGGAGGACAGGGCTCATGTAACTTTAACACTTGTTGAGAAAAGGGGATTTCAGCCAGTGTCATTTGTATACAATTAGTTCCTGGTGAAATTCCCTCTTCATCACAACAGTTAAAGTTGCAGGCACTATACTAGAGTGACCATATACAAAAGAAGGCAGGGCCCCCACAACTTTAACTGTTGTGATGAAGAGGGAATTTCACCAGGAACTAATTGAATACAAATGAAACTGGCTGAAATTCCCTTTTCTCTACAACTGTTAAAGTTGCATGAGCCCTGTCCTCCTTTTCATATGGTCAGTCTACTTGAACTGAATCATACAATCAGTACACAGTCCTAAATTAAAATAATTAAAATAAATAAATAAAGCAACTTTGATCTGGTGGACAAAACTCCGAAGGTATGTTGTCGGACTGGTAACACCATTACCCCCATATTTAACTTTAGCAAAGAGGGCTATACCATATTCCTTCAAACTATGCAGTGAGACCATTTTAAAAGTCTTAAGAGTATTTCTACATTAAGGGAAATCCCATTGTTTAACTGGGGCAGTTGTGATTCCTGTTTCTATGATGGGATTGAGTGTTACAAATTGGATTACATGGGAGTAGAGGAGCGAGGGAAGGTCCAGCTTCTGTTTCCAAGGGCTCCTTTAAACACCTGACACAGATGAATTGAGGAAGGGTTTCCCTCCCTGGCTCATGTGCAAAAGGGGAGTTCTTGTTGTTGGTTCCTCACAGCTGACAGAAAAGCCAAGACTTACTTCTGAGAAGAAGTAAGATTTTGCTGTACGTTTACAACCCTCTTACTTGGGAGTAAGCCCCATTGAACTAGGCTGACCATATGAAAAGGAGGACAGGGCTCATGTAACTTTAACAGTTGTAGCGAAAAGGCAATTTGAGCCGGCATCATTTGTATGCAATTCGTACCTGGTGAAATTCCCTCTTCATTACAACAGTTAAAGCTGCAGGGGCCCTGCCCTCTTTTGTATCTGGTCACTCTAGTATAGTGCCTGCAACTTTAATTGTTGTGATGAAGAGGGGATTTCTCCAGGTACTAAGTGCATACAAATGACGCTGGCTGAAATTCCCTTTTCTCTGCAACTGTTAAAGTTACATGAGCCCTGTCCTCCTTTTCATATGGTCAGCCTACATTGAACACAATTGGACTAACTTCCGAGGAGATACATGGAGATCGGATCTGCCTCCCTTTGTTGAAGGGAGGCAATTTACACTATTCTTCCTTTGTTCAATGTCCTCCCTCCCTTCCTCAGCAGTTTCATGGTGCAATGCTAGCTTTTCAGACAGCCAATTTCACACTGTTAGGGGCTTATTCCAATTTATCTATGCAGCATTTTAAAAAGGAATAAGAGTGGGGACTATGGGAGACCTCCTGTTTGATTACAGCATCATTAAATTGACCCGGAATCTTCTGTAAGTGCCCAGAAATGAGTGTGCTATAATTGCTCATTTAGAAAACACCTTAGCTGCAAAGAAAGCCTGCATATATAGCTTAAAAATATCTGTTTTTCATTTAGCTCATGTATGGCTCAGTTGCCCCAGAGGAAAGAGACACAATACAGAAAAAATCCTTTTACCGCATGGTCCCGAATGAAGGCAGTCAGTACACTGGGATTATCTACTTGCTTCAGCATTTTGGATGGACATGGGTCGGGATCTTTGTTGTTGTGAATGACAGTGGAGAACGTTTCTTGCAGGTCATGGAGCCTTTGCTTTCTCAGAATGGGATCTGTTCAGCCTTCACCCAAAGAATCCCACAACTAATACATATAGATAACATGGGTGAAGTTACTGACATATTTTCAGAAATATATGTGATTTTCACAAATTCGAAAGCCAATGCATTTATCATCTATGGAGAATCACAGACAATTGGATGGCTAAGAACCGCTAAGTTTTTCATAGATTCGGGAACTGAAGAAAATACGTCATTAAGAAAGGTGTGGATTGTGACAACCCAGAGTGATTTAATATTAAAGGGCTTTCAGAGAGGCTGGGGTCTTCAGTTGTTTCATGGAGCCCTTTCCTTTACAATCCATTCAAAGGATCGTCCGGGATTCCGAGAGTTTATTCAGATCGTCAAACCTGTCTGGACACAAGGAAACAGCTTTCGCAACGTCTTCTGGGAGCAAGCATTTGACTGTTTCTTTCTAAGACCTGGGATGCCAATAATGGCAAATGAACAGGCAAAGTCCGATCCAACAGGTTTATTCAGTACAACATAAGTAGGAGAGAGATGTGGCACATGGGTAGTACCAAAGCTCTCTAAATCACAAAGGCAAAACTGTTTCATTTTATCCCTGTTTCAGGCTTTGATGTCACATACCACTCACCCCCTCCCTCCTGTGATTGACTACATGTCAATAAATGATTCAACTAAACTATTTCCTAAACCATAATGAAACAATAGCCCGGGAATTTGACGCCTCAATGTAATTTATTTCATCCTGATAACCTTCGATTACTGATACTTGGTGGTGTTTGGTTTCATCGAATGGCCAGCTTTTCTTGGGAAGAATCTGAAAATGTTTATATTATAGGTGCCATCTTGTCTGTAAGATTGTGTCTTGAGGGCCGTTGAGCCATGCTTAATTTTCAACACCGTTTGGGGGATGAGCTTGTGAGACTTGTTATCAGGAAATGATGTTTTTAGGTTATGGTGTTCTATGTTCTTGCTTTGAAATGCTAGAAAGCATCTCAGACGTTTTTTGAGGCTTGTGGAAATCAGAGTTCAGATTTTTTTTTTATATGTATATCAATGCCCAGATCAAAAATCCTTATCAAATCCACCATTTGTTAGTGTGATTTCATAACACACTGACACTCAATCATATAAAGACATTAATTCAAGAATCTCTTTTTCCTTTGATCATGTTCACCTCTCTCAAATAACACCATCTGTCAAACTTCATTAGGGGTTAGAAGCTTTGCAGTTACTTTAGCACAACTTTGGGAACAGGCTTTCACTCATGCTACCAACAGGTAGATAATACAGATACGTACATGAAATGCAACAAATCCAAAGGCCAAGAATGGGAGATTCTTAAACCCCAGGGCACCAAACAGTCCCGAAAACGAAGTCCAGATGGACCACTCTACCATTGTGGACTTTCCAATTTCACGTATGTTATTAGCGTGTTCATGGATATTCTCAACGTCGTCATGTATGTAAATACAGCATTCATTTCTGATGAACGTAGAAACCTCACCTTGACTAGGACATATGTAATCAAGAACTAATCGATTTTGCAAAACCATTTGCAGAATTTCCCTTTGTTCACTGGCTGGCCCCTCGAGGGTTGCTGCGGTTTCGTTGGCCATGGTTTCAATGACAGATTGCAACCGGATCACTGCATACCCTACCCGTCCTACACCATACATGGGAACAGGATCCCTCCCACTACATCCCCTTTGGAAAGGGCTCCTGGGATTTGGGTTACAGAGGCTCTGACATTCTGAATTTTTCCAGCAGGGAGCTCTTCGGTTACTCTAATAGCTGGATTAGACTTCCAACGTAACAATTTCCTTTCCAACCTGGAGGCAGAAATTTGAAAGCTTTTTTCCACATATAAAATAGTGACCTGCTATGGCCACAAACATCTTACCGCATACTGGTCGGGACACCCAGGTCAGGTAGTAGCCTCCAAATGGAGTGGCAAAGTTCCTCAACCACTCTTCATCATAGGTTATGGTTCCATTTACAACAAAATTGTAATTAGGGATGTGTATTGTATTGTTAAAATGTACGATAACGATACAATATGGTCTTTATCGTGCATACGATTAACGATAATAATACGATACAACTTCGAACGATAATTATCGGAGATGATAAAAAACCCTACGATAATTATCATTTTTATCATTTTATCGTAAGGGTCTTTCTCTTTTGCCATCACATGGATGGAGCTAGAAGGTGGGGTGTGCTTGATGAGATTCAGTGACCAATCGTGCAGCAAGGATTTCAGCAGGCTCCAATCACAATGTTGGAGGAGGGCTAAGGATATCCCTGCATAAAACTCCCACACTTGGCGTTCCAGCTCTGTTGGGAGTTAGGCGTTGAGGGGAGAAGGGTGGATTTTGTTGGAGCTCTGCCCTGGCTCTTGGGTCTTATAGATACTTGGTGGCAAATTGTTGGAGATTCATTGTAGTCTCTTGCATCTTTGTGTCTGAGCCTCTCAGGTTCGTTTGGCTGTGCATTGGATGTGTGTTTGAGCTGAGTTATAATTTTTATTTTTATACGTTTTCTGGTTGGTTTGATTGAAGGGTTAGGTTAGCATGAGCGAGGGTACTGTGACTGAGGGAGTGTGTGTTGTCCTCTTCCCTGTTTAACATTCTTTAAATATATATATATATATATATATATATATATATATATATATATGTCTCTGGGGGGGATGTTTGCTTGATTGACTGTGAGTGTGTTAGCCTGCTACACAGGATCTGTGTGGTCAAAGTAGCACACAAACTGTGGGCAAAGCATACATTGTAATTGTTATTTATTGTAATCACTTTGTAGCATTATGAAACGCGGCTCTGAGGTGCGTCTTGGGTGAGTTGGGTCTGGGTCTAGGACAGATGCTGTTGCTGCTGGGAGCAGTTCAGGGGTGGCTGTCTCTTCCTCTCACACATGTTATTTCTTTTTGAAAGACACTGATCCATCCAATGGTTCCAGTCTGGGGGGACTGCTATAGTGAGCCTTGAACTGAGAGATTCCTCTATTATTATTTTTTGTCACTATGCCCCTGGGTCATGGAGTCCGTTATTCAGGGACTGCAGAAGCAACCCCTTCACACATTTTTTTTAAGACTTTGGTCCAGGCAAAGTGCCTACCTATACCCTGAACGTAACTTTTCATTAATTTGCCAAAGTGCCTCCCTCTACCCTGAACATGACTTTTCATTAATTTGCCAAAGTGCCTACCTCTACCCTGAACATGACTTTTCATTAATTTGCCAAAGTGCCTACCTCTACCCTGAACGTGACTGTGCATTAATTTGCCAAAGTGCCTACCTCTACCCTGAACGTGACTTTTATTTGCCTCTGTTCCAGCCATTGTGCACAGTTGTGGCATGAAGAAATGCCAATCTACCTGCATAGATGAGTCCCCTCAAGGCTATCTGTGAGATACCCATGAGTACTGGACGACGTCTTTTGAGAAAGGACCACATTTCAGCCACCTGAAACAGTGTATTTGAAAGCTTACTTCTGAGTAATGCTTGCACCTATTATTCTGTAATTTGGCACACATGACTAGGAACACTCAGTCTGCACTGTGATGAAGTTTCAAACCTGTATCTTGGAAAATTAAGAAGTTTTAGGCCTTTTTCTGACTCAAAACGATATAATATCGGATTGCTAATAATTATTGGAAATCCGATAACAATATGATACAGTTCACCTACAAGTTTATCAGAGACGATCATTTGTTTGATCCAAAATTCTGATAACAATACGATAATTTTGGGCGTGCACATCCCTACTTGTAATCACATTCACTAAATCCAACATCTGTACCAGACCCATTGCATCTCCAGCAATAATGTCCTTTAACTTTGGCATGCAGTTGAATGAATTCATTGGCATTAACTTGATTTTCGTCCCATAGGGCATCGGGTCTCAGGGAGTTTCTATCTGGGATGTTCATTCGAGTCAAGTTCAGTGGCAGTGGGGCAGTTGGTATTCCCCCATCTGCATGGACAGGCACATGGCTGCACAACCAACAGTTTGTCTTATTCATCACTTCTGCTGTCTTCTGGGCCAGACTCATCACTAAGTTGTGATTCTGGAAACTGGCAGTTGGGGATATAAGAAGCAAAACATAGAACAGAGTCACGTACAAAGTCTTCATTGAATGGTCTATGTATTTCTCGGGTGCAGTGCCCTGACCGTTCTCCAGCTTGGAGTGCACAAAGAGCTGTTTGATCCATTTGCGGGGGAGCTTGGGTGGGGCTGGGTTCTTTCCTGATTCGAAGCTTGAGATCTTCTGTAGCTTTGCACGACCATTTCTGACCTTGCATGAAGGGAGGGGCTTCTTGGCAAAGCTGCGAGTTGGCTGGTGTGGTAGCTGTCGAGGGTTGTTCCCCGCTTTGGTATTGCCCATGTGCCACATCTCTCCTCCTTCCATCTCAGTTGTTAAGGCTTAATTGACTACTTTTCTTTTTTCTAAGGCCTTTGGTACCCCTCCTTGAAAAATGGGTTCCAGTTTGTGCCTTCCCTACATTTTGTTTTAATCTTAACTTTTAAATTGTATTTAGATTTTATTTCACATTGCTAGATTGCAAGCCATTTGGGCAAGGAGTTATTTTCATTGCTTTGTTCTTTGTATAATACCATGCACATTCATGGTGCTTTATAATTACTACTACTACTAATAATAATAATAATCCTGGTCCTGTTTAAGGAAGTCTATTACTGGGAAATCTGGTCCTCTTGCGGTTCATCAGATTTCCATGTTGTACCTGACTTAGCTTACATTTGTGAGCCAAGCCACAGGTTTCCCACAAATTCTAGAGATTTTTTCCGTTGATATTGTTCTTATTGTCATGGCTGAAATTTTTGCAAATTTTATGCTTGACTGTAAGCTAACTTCATTGACTCACCCCACTTGGGAAACAATCTAAAGAAACAAAGAAAGTCTGGGTCCTCATGTTTGTCTCATGCAATACTGTAACCAGTACTGGTACGGAAAGATCAAATCTCTGATGAGTTGTTATCTCTCATTCTTTTCTTCTTTTTTCAATTCCCTTTACTCCTTTTTTCTCTTTCCATTAGCTTCATCCATTTCTTCAAGGGGTCTCTTTTAACAACTCAGCTGGAGAAATGGTGTCCTTTAATGACAAAAGGCAAACTGAAGGTGGATTTGACATCATTAATTTAGTCACTTTCCCCAATGTCTCCTTCCAGAAAGTGAAAGTTGGAAAAGTTGATCCCAATGAACCCAAAGGAAAAAAATTCAGCATTGATGGAGATATGATTATCTGGCACAGAGGGTTTAGCCAGGTATGGATCTGGGGGTGTTCGTGAAAGAGCCTCCCTTCTCCAAATGGGCCCTTCGGTTGCATGAAATTTCCTTTGCTGTCTCTCATGGGACAATGACAATATATCAGATGCCAAAAAAAGCACAGACTGGGAACTGAGCAAGATGCTTTTTGACCAGCTGTACAACCATGCCTCCTTTTCTCATTTCCTCCTTCTAGTCTGCCTCCTCTTCCTGGTACTTATGAGGCGGCAGGAAGAGAATGGATGGGTTTATTTCCCTATCTGTATTAAAACTTAAGATGAAGAATGACAGCTGTTTGGGAGAAACAGCTCCTCTCATGGATACCCCCTCCAACAGGATATCCTAACGTGTCTAAGACATGACCTTGTTACTTTGTCACTACAGCCATAGCTCAAATCTTCACCGTCGTTCATCCAGTTCTCATACATCCCATGACTTCCCTACAGGCTGCAGGGCCCTGAACAGTGCTTTGTAGTCCAACCCCTGGGTGCCACTGCCTAGCATTTTTAACTACTAGATGCAATGGTGAAATCCCCAAAATCTCTATTTGTATTTTGGGAACAATATTACATTTCAATGTAACAATATCACATTCACTCATATATTTCCTGTGCGAGTGAAACATGAAGAACGTAACATATTTTCAGAATAAGAGAATATATATAATCATTGTAACTCTTTCCATGTTCATGGGCAGGTGCCTCCCCTTTCTGTGTGCAATGAATGCTGCCAGCCTGGGAATCAGAAGAAAAGGAAGGAAGGGGAGAAGTTTTGCTGCTATGATTGTGATCCGTGCCCAGATGGGAAGATTTCAAATGAGACAGGTGATGTAGCACTTCATTTTGTTAAATAATAATAATAATAATAATAATAATAATAGAAAAATATCTGTTTGATTGAAGCCTTTGTGTCAGATGACGATTTTGAAGTGAGAAACTGATATGATACCGAGTGGTGAATCTGAACTGTGAGAGAACCTCTTTCTGTTTCCTTTTCTTAGATATGGATGACTGTTTCAACTGCCCAGAGGATCAATATCCAAGCAAAAACAACAATGGGTGCATCCAGAAAAGTGTAATTTTTTTGTCGTATCAAGAACCTTTGGGAATAAGCTTATCCTCAATTGCTGTTTCATTTTCCCTGATCACAGCCGTAGTGTTAGGAAGTTTTTTAAGACACAAAGAGAGCCCCATTGTCAAAGCCAACAACCGAGGACTCACCTACACGCTCCTCATCTCTCTCCTGCTCTGCTTCCTATCCTCTTTGCTCTTCCTCGGCCATCCTGGGAAAGTGATCTGTCTCATCCGACAAGCAGCTTTTGGCATCATCTTTTCAGTGGCCATTTCTTCTGTCCTTGCAAAAACCACCATAGTTTCTCTCGCCTTCGTAGCCACGAAACCTGGTTCCAGGATGAAGAAATGGCTGGGAACAAGACTGGCTCATTCCATGGTCATTTCCTGTTCCCTGGTTCAAGCAAGCCTGTGTGTTGTGTGGTTGGCCACTTCTCCCCCATTCCCTGATTTAGACATGCATTCAGAAACTGGAGGAATCATTGTGCAATGTAATGAAGGGTCAGTTGCCATGTTTTATTCCGTCCTGAGCTACATGGGGCTCTTAGCCATCACCAGCTTCATTGTGGCCTTCCTAGCCCGCAAATTGCCAGATAGTTTTAATGAAGCCAAGTTTATTACATTCAGCATGTTGGTCTTTTGCAGTGTGTGGGTCTCCTTTGTTCCAACCTACCTGACCACAAGAGGAAAAGACATGGTGGCTGTGGAGATCTTCTCCATCTTGTCCTCCAGTGCTGGTTTACTAGTTTGTATCTTTTCCCCTAAATGCTACATAATTATGCTGAGGCCTGAGCTGAACAGCAAGGAACATCTCATAAGGAGATAAGATTTAGAATGTTACTAGTCTCTCCTGCTCCTGTATTGCAATGTAGGGAATGGGGTTTTGATACAAAGTAGTTACTACAGATTTAAATATAGCTTTTTACTTAAAATTACCCTCATGTCTCCCCACAGGGTTTCTCTTGTTGCTCTCCCTCAGCCCCACTGACTGCAGCAAAAACTGTTCAGTGGCTGGGGGCAATGTGCTATGTCAGAGGTGGGCAACTTATTTCATTCCAGAAGTTCTGCCCTACAACTCCATTAAGCCCTAGCCAACACAGGCAACAGTTGGGACTATAAGATTTGTAGTCCGGAACATCTGGAGATACTCAAGTTGCCCACCCGAATGCTTGCTCGTAAGCACAAAATGGTAGCCCATAAGATACAGAAAGGCAAATGGGGACAAATGAAACAGATTTGTATTTTTGTTTAATTGAAGGATCCATGAGAAACTTTGAGAGCTTCAGAGTCATAAGAGGAGGAGGTACTACACCTTAGTATTGACAGGGGGAGTATGTCCCTGCTGGTAGTCCTGGACCTCTCAGTGGCTTCCGATACCATCGACCATGTTATCATTCTGGAGCGCCTGGGGGAATTGGGAATTGGGGCACTGTGCTTCAGTGGTTCCAGTCCTACCTCTCGTGCAGGTTCCAGATGGTAATGCTTGGGGATAGCTGCTCTTCAAAAAAGGAGTTGCTATGTGGTGTACCACAAGGTGCCATCCTTTCCCCAATGCTGTTTAACATTTGCATGAAACCGCTGGGAGAGAACCTCCAGAGGCATGGGGCGGGGTGCTATCAATATGCTGATTACACCCAAATATATTTCTCTATGCCTTTGACAACATCGTCAGCTAAGGATAGTGTGTCTCCTCTGAATGAATGCTTTTGAGGCGGTAATGGGCTGGATGAGGAAAAACAAACTGAAGCTGAATCCAGAAAAGATGGAGGTGCTTGCTGTCAACGGCCCCAACCTGGGTTTGGAGGTGTGTCAACCAGTTCTGGATGGGGTTACACTCCCCCTGAAAGACTGTGTTCGCAGCTTGGGGGTACTCCTGGATCTGTCGCTCCAAATGACAGCTCAGATTGATGCGACGGCCAGGAGTGCCTACTATCAGCTTCGGCTGATACACCAGCTGCGCCCCTTCCTAGAGTTGGAAGACCTAAAGACGGTAGTGCACGTGCTGGTAACTTTGAGGCTTGACTTCTGCAATGCACTGTACATAGGGCTACCTTTGTGCCTAGTCCGGAAACTTCAACTTGTTCAAAATATGGCAGCCAGGTTGGTCACCGGTACACCTAGGGGTGACCACATTACACCAGTTTTAAAATCACTTCATTGGCTGCCAGTCAGTTTCTGGGCGAAGTATAAAGTGATGGTTATTACCTTTAAAGCCCTACATGGTTTGGGCCCAGGCTACCTGCGGGATCCCCTTCTCCCGTACAATCCGCCCCGCACACTTAGGTCCTCTGGGAAGAACTTACTCAAGCCAGCCAGAACTAGGCTTGCGAGTGTCACCCAGAGGACCTTCTCTTCCATCGCTCCCAGACTATGGAATGGTCTGCCAGAGGAGATTAGACAAATTAGCAGTCTTCATGAATTTAAGAGAGTCATGAAGACTGCTCTCTTCCGGCAACATTTTAAGATGTTTTAATGATGTATTTTTTCTTGTTTTTAATTTTTTTAAAACTGTTTGTGATTCTTGTGTTTTATATTGTTGTTGTTCCCTGCCTCGAGCTGAAGGGAGAGGCAGATTATAAATAATAATAATAATAATAATAATAATAATAATAATTCATGACATAAGATGCGGCAGTGAGACCACTCCTAAAGAAATCTTCCCTGGACCCTGAAAATCTTAATAACTACAGGCCAGTAGCAAATTTTCCATTCCTGGGCAAGGTCCTGGAGCGGGTGGTCGCGAGCCAGCTCCAGGCACTCTTGGATGAGACTGATTATCTGGATCCATTTCAGTCGGGTTTCAGGCCTGCTTTTGGTACGGAAACAGCCTTGGTCGCCCTGTATGATGACCTATGTTGGGAGAAAGACAGGGGGAGTGTGACTCTGTTGATTCTCCTTGATCTCTCAGCAGCTTTCAATACCATCGACCATGGTATCCTTCGGGGATGACTGGCTGAGTTGGGAGTGGGAGGCACTGCATTGCAGTGGTTCCGCTCCTACTTGGGGGGTTGGCTCCAGAAGGTGGTGCTTGGGGAACATTGCTCTGCCCCGTGGATTCTCCAGTATGGGGTTCAGCAGGGGTCAGTTTTGTCCCCCATGCTGTTCAACGTCTACATGAAACTGTTGAGTGCAGTCATCCAGAGTTTTGGAGTGCGTTGTCATCAGTACACTGCTGACATGCAGCTCTATTTCTCATCTTCATCAGGTGAGGCTGTGGATGTGCTGAACTAGTGCATGGCTGTGACAATAGACTAGATAAGAGCTAATAAACTGAAACTCAATCCAGACAAGACTGAGACGCTGTTAGTGGGTGGTTCCGCTGACCGGATGGAGGGTGTTCAACCTGTTCTAGATGGGGTTGCACTCCCCTTGAAGTAGCGGGTTCGTAGCTTGGAGGTTCTCCTAGAACCATCTCTGTCACTTGAGGCGCAGGTGGCCTCAGTGGCACAGAGTGCCTTCTACCAACTTTGGTTGGTGGCCCAGCTACGTCCCTATGTGGACAGGGATAACCTGGCTTCAGTTGTCCATGCTCTGGTAACCTCCAAGTTAGATTACTGCAATGCACTCTACGTGGGGCTGCCTTTGAAGGTGGTTCAGAAGCTGCAGCTTGTGCAAAATGCAGCGGCCAGATTGATAACTGGAACCAGTAGGTTCGAGCATATAAGACCTACTCTGGCCCGCTTGCATTGGCTGCCTGTATGTTTCCGAGCCTGGTTCAAGGTGCTGGTTTTCACCTATAAAGCCTTACACAGCTTGGGACCACAATACCTGACGGAACGCCTTTCCCAACATGAACCTATCTGAACACTACGTTCAACATCTAAGGCCCTCCTCCGAGTACCTACTCCGAAGGAAGCTCAGAGGTTGGCGACAAGGGAGAGGGCCTTCTCTGTGGTGGCCCCCCAATTGTGGAATGATCTCCCTGATGAGACCCACCTGGCACCAACATTGTTATCTTTCAGCGCCAGGTCAAGACTTTCCTCTTCTCTCAGGCATTTGGCAATATCTGAGGAGCCTGGGTTTGTTTTGTTTTGTTTTGTTTTTGTAGCTTTTTGAAGTGTTGTAGTGGTTTTTAAATGTACAGATTGTGTGTATGTTGTATGTTTTTGCTGTTTTAATTTTTGTATATTGCTTTTAATTGTTTTAATCCTATGTAAACCGCCCAGAGAGCTTCGGCTATGGGGCGGTATACAAATGTAATAAAATAAAGAAATAAAATAAATAATGAGTTATTTACCTGATAGTGAATCCACATATCCACATTTGTAAGTGGTACTATGGTTTGCATTTCTAGGGAGAAAAAATATTTCTCATCTCATTACTTTCTGCTTACAAATTTGCTTCAGACCTTCATGTTCAGTGTGGGATGGTCAGGATGTAGCCAATGCATGACATGGATCCTCCACTCTTATGCTTACAAGTTAGAATAACTAAATACTGATTTATTTAATAAATTGACAGTGTGATTGACTACATCTAGAAATACATCTCAAAATGGTTTGGAACATTAAAAATCAAATTCCAAAACATGCACAGGTAAAACATCTTAGAAAATCCAAAACATGTCACATAAAAGCATTCAAGATTAAAAATAAATAAATAAATAAGCAAACAAAAACCACACTTTGACCATGTTTAGGCAACACACTAAGCCATGATTGTGAAGCATTTTGAGCTAAACATTATGGCTTTGGATGTCATGTGAACCATGATTTCATATGTCGTGTGAACCATTCCTAACTATGGAAACTAAATAACCACTGTTTAAACATGCTCACTAATAATCTGCTGCAAATGGGTTAATGGTCTAAGGACGGCTTAGCGTGTTTTCTGAAGAGGCCCAGTCTCTGATGGAACATTTTACAGCAGAGAACTAGGATTCCACAAACTGGGAGGAATGATCAGTAAGGTGCCAATAAAAGGTAAGCCTTTTATTGGCACCTCAAACATGCCCCAACTGGCATCTCCTGCATATCTAGGTGAAGGACATCCTACAAAGTGAGTGGCAGTGCAGAGAAATCCCACTTCTGGGCTCCCATCAGATTGTGGTTCAACCAGCAAAGCCCTCTCTGATGAACCTAGTGACCCAACTTCTCAATTGCAGGGAAATAGAGGCACAATTACACATGATTGTCAATCTGTATGCATGGCCAATTATTTACATGTAATGTGTTCTTACAGCGGTTTCTGAATATCATCCTAGGATCGTTTTGCCTATCAAAACACATTCCTTTACCTGGAAGAACACAATGCTGTGAGAATACTCAGGTTTTGTTTTTATCAATCAGTTAAGGAATTTTGAGAACTGGTGTTCATACTGCAGTTTCAGGTGGTCAGAGCAAGTCATACATATTATTTCAACACCACTAAATGGATGATTGCATTGTCATCCTCATCTTATCCCAGTTTTTAGGATCTCTCTGATAATTTCATCACAATGGCAAAGGTCAATCTCCCCTCTTGCATGAGCCAAAAGACCTTTTGTGTTTGTGCACGGAAGGTGAGCCAATCTCACACCCTTACTGACTGCCATTTTGGAGTGTCCCATATTGTTTGAGAGTGTGGGATATGGTGGGCTATCCTTGGGAGATAGTCTCAAAGAGGCGTGCAGAAAGAAGCAGGGATCCCAGCAATGAATGGAACAATCTGTCCATTTCAATTACTCTCAGTCTCTCATTTTTCCAATTGTATATTCAGTTCATCTTGAACTTTGAGACATTTACAAATCTCAAATTCATTTCATCCTGAACTTTATTCATTAACATTTCTGCATGCATTTCTCTTGATGTGAGAGGCTTACAAATAAGCACTAGATGAGTTAAATACAATATTTATAGAAATTAGTGGTACAATTAGGCAAATAGTTTTACAAAGCAACCATAACAATTATCAGGAAATATTCCCAAAAAACCACAAACTGGTGTGTTTCCATTATGGCTCTATAAAATCTTCATTAGGGACTCCTGTAGACATAACATGTTTAATAACAATGTCCAGGAACTGATAACATAGAAAAATAACAATTGCAGTTCCTGTGCTGAAATTTTGTTTCAGTGGAATATTGTTTATGTATTTATTTATTTATTTACATCCCATACCTGAATTCTCTTACAAGAGATCAAAACATTAGAAAATCAATATAAAAAGCCTAAAACCATAAAAATGTAAAACAGACAGCATGCACAAAGACAACAGACATCTAAATGTTTCCAGCAGAGCACGGAATATCACAACAGAAAGTGCTAACTTTGCTCACTGGGAGCTTCTGGAGGTAGAATTAGGAACATCTTTGTGCACAGGGACTCCAGTTGGTGAGCCACCACAGATGTAAGCTTGGGCATTTCTCTAAGCACAAATGAGGATATTAAGATATTACGATACAAGTGGCCAAGTTTTTGAATGTGGCTATGTCCATCAGAGCAATGGTTGTTGGTTAAGATAAGTGTTTTAACTTTTATGAAATGTATAAAGTATTTTAAGGCGTGTTGGATCTTGTTATTAACAATTTTAATTTTTTTATTCTGTAATAACTTCAATCTTGTCATATTTCCTTTAGTCTATGGACTGCAATAAAGGATTGGATTGGATTCTCTAAGCCAAGGGTGGAAAACGTGTGAGCTGTGTGCCACAGACAGCTTTCCCCTAAGCCATTTCTGGTGGCCCTTCACACACCCCTCTCCACATCTGCAGCTGCAAAAAGTTGTGATGGCACTCCTTGGCCTTTCTCTTGGTAAGACTTGAACTGGCAAGGGAATCCCTTCCCTTATCTCTCTGAACTCTCATCAGAAATTGGAGATCAGGAAAATATTTCCTTCCAAGGCCTAGCTAGAAAAGCCCCAGGTCTTTCTGTTATTCTCTGAGAGTTTGGAGAATAGGGTTCCCCTTGCTAGTGATAGCATCAGCAAGAGAAACCCACAGCCTGTGTGTTTGTGTGTGTCAGAGGGGGGGGGGGTACAGTTATAACCAAGCGTATGCAAATGAGTGTGATATTTAATGATTTTCTCTCAAGCGTGCTGGATTGGTCAACAAATAATGTGTATAAACCTTTGACACAATGTCCTTATAGGCCCCTTCCAACTTTACCATTCTATGATTCTATGATACTTACAGGTGTAAGAAAGTTTATACAATTAGGTTTTAAATGCTAAATTTTGAGCTGGGAATTATTTTCCCAAAAGCAGGCAAAATTTATTTATTTATTTATTTATTTATTCATTCATTCATTCATTCATTCATTTGTTGGTGTTTGCTCCCTCATGGAAACATTTAATCATCTGTCAATCAACAGGGGCAGATCATCAGTGAGTTTCCTTCCAACTCTATCATGTGACGATTGTGCTCCAAGGAGTAGAAGAAAGCTGAGGTCAGATCAGGGCGGGGGGGGGGGGAAGGAAGAGCTAAACTG
The DNA here is from genome assembly GCA_029215795.1 of Anniella stebbinsi. Classification (NCBI taxonomy): domain Eukaryota; kingdom Metazoa; phylum Chordata; class Lepidosauria; order Squamata; family Anniellidae; genus Anniella; species Anniella stebbinsi. Next base: position 7,444,209 of record JARDYH010000008.1, on the reverse strand, counting down.
TTTGCTACTGAATGAGCCACTCAGGACCCAAAACCTGAATAATAAATAATCTCCCCTTCGAATTCTTTAAATCACTATAATTTGTTGGACTGTGGTCAAAGCCCCAATGATTTCCAGGAGGCAGCATAAAATAATCAATAAGGAAGCCTGACAGTGCATATAAAGGACCTCCTGAACCATCAAGCACTGAAATATTGACAAGAGCGAGGCAGGACTCTGTCATTCATGTTCCAATACCTCCTCCCTTTTTTCATCATAACAACCAGACTTGATATCGACTTTTTGCCACCCCAGCTAGAACTCGAGATATCCAGTTTAGACAGGTTGTGACTCTGGATGAACAATGGAAGAGATGTGGCTAGAGACAACAGTTGCCACCAGGATGCTAAGGCTACTCGCGTCCCAGCTTCTGTTACTGAACATGCTCTTCAAAATAGATGCAATGCAATGCTCCATGAATGCTCCTTTCCCTGTTCCATATGAGTGGTTTCAGCCAGGTGGCTTCCTCATTGGTGGGATTTCTTCTCAGATCACTTACTCAATGGATGAAATAATATTCAAAGAGCATCCTTCCAAGGAGCTGTTTGGCTTGCTAGAGTAAGGAATTGTTTCCCTTCCTGCCCCAATCACTTCTCTGACTCTCCAACAAATTATATTCTTTGTTCTTCCATACAGAGAAGACTTCCCAGTTTGGAATGTGACATACTGGTAGGGAGAGTGGCTGCACTTTTGCTTTAAATTGCATGACAATAGACGTGTACTACCCCTGTTCAGAACACCCACTAGAGATAACATGGGGGGACAGGATGGTCATTTAAAAGAAATATTTCCAAAAGTTCGTTTTATCATTAATCATGAAATTGACAAGAATGTGGGAAATCTGCACAAACCACAACACCCTTTCAAAAACGGGGGCAGGAGTAGGGGAAAGGTGTCTGTGCAGAGTCATGAATGGGGAATCAGATGTCAGTTTTAATTATTGTTAACCAGGATACAGCTATAAATTTAAGACAAACCGACACACACCTCTGTTTTGCATCTCTGTAGTAGTTGTGTTTTAATAGAAAACAGAAGGAGCATCCCTTACCCACAAGAAATGGTTGGAGAATTTGTTCCTACTCCGGATAAATTCAGTGAAAGGTACCCCCGAATTTCTCTGCCCAAATGTAGGGTGTAGAAACCCTAGAGGTCATTTGTGCATAACTCTAAAAAAAAAGGTATTCTCTCCCAATATTCATTTTAAGCCGTCTTTATTTTAATGTCACATTCACTTAAACTGCTTTTTTAGGACTGTGTTTCCCCGAAATAACATAGGAAGGATAGTGGGAGACAAAGTGCAATTTGGTAAATAATAATAATAATAATAATAATAATAATAATAAATAGTACTGACAATGTGGAAGGTATTGTACTTGCACAAATAGCCCCTTCAGCCTATTAACACTTCTGCTTAGGCACAGGAAGCTATGGAAGCAGGGAATGTTAAAGACATGATGATGCAGATGCAGAGTAGAAAGAGGTAATGATCCATGGTATTGTTTTTTACTTCAAAACTTGTTTTTCTACATATGAAGTAGTGATGCAGGGTTAGAAACATGTTTGTTGCCTTTATTAATTTAGAAGGTGGGGGAGGTTCCTCAATGAAAAATTGAAGGACAAATAACACAAACTACGAAGCTCAGAGTGAGACAAAACATTTTCTCCCAGTTTTTATAGCTGTTTTCCAAATATAGTAAAAATAACAACCGTATTCTGGAACATAAAATGGGAGAAAAAAGGAAGGGAAGAAGAAAAAAGTGCCATCATTTGCCCTCCTGTTCCTAAGAGATAATATCGACATGTGAAATTACTGGGTGGAACAAATCTGATAGTATCCTGATGCATAATTTGGGCTAAAGAATCAAGCATTTACTGGCTCATCAAAACCTGTAACAAAGAATCGAATATTCTTACTCTCTAAAACAGTTAAAAGGAATTCACTCTATTTGCAGTGTGACAACAAAATTTTACCAGCACATCCTAGCCTTGGTATTTGCTGTGAATGAGATCAATGCAAATCTCCATTTCTTGCCCAATATCACACTTGGATTTCACATCATTGACAGTTATAATAATGCACAGATGACGTATCGTGCCACTGTAGACCTGCTGTTCAAATCACATCGATTTGTCCCCAACTACAAATGTGACAGCCAGAAAAATCTCATAGGCATTATTGGAGGACTTGGCTTTGATATGTCTTCTCGTATAGCAGATATTTTAAGTTTCTACAAAATTCCACAGGTAGGACCTGTGGGTGGGTGGTGGTGGTGGACCTACGACAAGCACATATATGTTTAGCTTAAGCAAAGCTGCTGAGCCAACTTTCTATAGACCAAGTCAAAAGGAATTTTAATGAATATTAAATGCACAAACAAACATGCACACAAATATATTCCAATTCCATCTCTAAACCATCCAATTTCCATTTAGCTCACATATGGCTCAAGCGCACCAGAAGAGAGCGACAGGATACAAATTTATTCATTTTACCCCATGGTCCCAAATGAAGACGGACAGTACACTGGGATTATCCGGTTGCTCCAGTATTTTGGATGGACATGGGTTGGGATCCTTATTGCTGAAAATGACAGCGGAGAGCATTTTTTGCAGGTTCTGGAACCGTTGCTTTCCAAAAATGGAATCTGTTCAGCCTTCACACAAACAATCCCACAATTGCCCCGATTGGATAGCTTCTTTGAAGGTATTGGTACTCTCACTGAAATTTATGAAAGATTCACATATCATGACATCGCTACATGTATCATTTATGGAGATTCACTGGTGATTTCATGGCTACAGGTTCTTATGTTAGGACAAGGTCCTGGAAAAGGGGAAAACAGAGCATTTAGAAAGGTGTGGATTACAACAACCCAGATTGATTTTGCGTTACAGGGCTTTCAAAGAGGTTGGGATCTTCAGTTGTTCCAAGGTGCCATTTCCTTTACAATTCACTCAAAGGATCTTTCAGGGTTCAAAGAATTTGTGTATATTAAAAAATCTCACTGGACTCCAGCAAATGGTTTTCTTAAAGACTTCTGGGAGCAAGCCTTTGGCTGTTCATTTCCAGATGTGGAAGTGCCAATAGATGCCAATGAAAGATGTACGGGAGAGGAGCGTCTGGAGAGTCTTCCTGGACCTCATTTCGAAATGGCCATGACTGGCCACAGCTACAGTATCTATAATGCTGTCTATGCTCTAGCCCATGCATTGCATGCTCTGCTCTCATCTAGAGCTAATCGTAGAGCAAATAGGAATGGTAGAACTGTTGATCTTCAATCTTTGCATCTGTGGCAGGTAATGTACCCACCACAAAACCTCGCTTGCATTCCTGGATGTCCACCTCTTTCTTTCATTTTATTGGGGAAAAGCACATTTTCGACTGGGGGCAATGGAATTGTTTAAAAAGTGCACACCCAAAATATGTATCCCCCCCAAAAAAGGCCAAGTGATGGAAATGCAGATGGGAGAGGGAGAAGTGTTTGTTCAAGAAATGCACAATTTTGAAAGTGAACAAAAGCTTGGTAAATGTTGGACATTTCCTGAGAATTGTGTTCCTCTTTGCATTCATGTTCAGGATAGTCAACAGGTCACGTTCGCATGAATTGAGAACAGGATTTGAATTTTCGTACATCCCAATTTTCTCCACAATTGAAGTTGTATGTCTTATTCACTAACAATGTTTTGTAGGTATCATATTCCTTCATGCTAGCACTGCCCTTCTGAGACAGGACACAGGAGAGACACTGCCCAGTTAAATCTAAGGGAGTGTTACCACTGTGCTGCATATCAGGTTCCTGTGGCTGCTGCCAGATACACTTTTCGGGATCAGAAAATGCTGCATTTCTGCGGGATCAGCCCCACGCCATTGTAATGTATCCACAAGGCATTATGGCATCCTAGCATGACCAGAAACAAAAGAGTGCAGAGGTCCTGCAGCTTTAACTGTTGTGATGAAGATGGGATTTCACCAGATGCTGCATGCCTACAAATCACATCTGCTGAAATTCCCTTTTCAAGTGTTAAAGGAATTTTCCCTAATCCTCGAGTTGAAGAATCACCAGGAACAGGCAAAGTCCGATCCAACAGGTTTATTCAATACAACGTACGCAGGAGAGAGATGTGGCACATGGGTAGTACCAAAGCTCTCTAAATCACAAAGGCAAAACTGTTTCATTTTATCTCTGTTACAGGCTTTGATGTCACATATCACTCACCCCCTCCCTCCTGTGATGGAATACATGTCAATGAATGATTCAGCTAAACTATTTCCTGATAACCTTTGATTACTGATACTTGGTGGTGTTTGGTTTCATCGAATGGCCAACTTTTCTTGGGAAGAATCTGAAAATGTTTACATTATAAGTGCCATCTTGTCTGTAAGATTGTGTTTTTGAGGTCGTTGAGCCTCTTGAAACTGCTTCCTCTTGAAACATTTCTTTGAGGCTTGAGGAAAACCAGAGTTCATATATATATATATATATATATATCAATGCCCAGGTCAAAAATCATTATCAAATCCATCTTTTGTTGGTGTGATTTCATAACACACTAACACTCAATCATATATAGATATTAATTCAAGTACCTCTTTTTCCTTTGATCATGTTCACCTCTCTCAAATAACACCATCTGTCGAACTTCATTAGGGGTTAGAAGCTTTGCAGTTACTTTAGCACAACTTTGGGAACAGGCTTTCACTCATGCTACCAACAGGTAGATAATACAGATACGTACATGAAATGCAACAAATCCAAAGGCCAAGAATGGGAGATTCTTAAACCCCAGGGCACCAAACAGTCCCGAAAACTAAGTCCAGATGGACCACTCTACCATTGTGGACTTTCCAATTTCACGTATGTTATTAGCGTGTTCATGGATATTCTCAACGTCGTCATGTATGTAAATACAGCATTTATTTCTGATGAACGTAGAAACCTCACCTTGACTAGGTCATATGTAATCAAGAACTAATCGATTTTGCAAAACCATTTGCCGAATTTCCCTTTGTTCACTGGCTAGCCCCTCGAGGGCTGCTGCGGTTTCGTTGGCCATGGTTTCAATGACAGATTGCAACTGGATCATTGCATACCCTACCTGTCCTATACCATACATGGGAACAGGATCCCTCCCACTACATCCCCTTTGGAAAGGGCTCCTGGGATTTGAGTTACAGAGGCTCTGACATTCTGAATTTTTCCAGCAGAGAGCTCATCGGTTACTCTAATAGCTGGGATTAGACTTCCAACGTAACAATTTCCTTTCCAACATGGAGGCAGAAATTTGAAAGCTTTTTTTCTACATATAAAATAGTGACCTGCTATGGCCACAAACATCTTACCGCATACTGGTCGGGACACCCAGGTCAGGTAGTAGCCTCCAAATGGAGTGGCAAAGTTCCTCAACCACTCTTCGTCATAGGTTGTGGTTCCATTTACAACAAAATTGTAATTAGGGATGTGTATCGTATCGTTAAAATGAACGATAACGATACAATATGGTCCTTATCGTGCATACGATTAACGATAACAATACGATACAACTTCGAACGATAATTATCGGAGATGATAAAAAACCCTATGATAATTATCGTTTTTATTGTTTTATCGTAAGGGTCTTTCTCTTTTGCCGCCACATGGACGGAGCTAGAAGGTGGGGTGTGCTTGATGAGATTCAGTGACCAATCGTGCAGCAAGGATTTCAGCAGGCTCCAATCACAATGTTGAAGGAGGGCTAAGGATATCCCCGCATAAAACCCCCACACTTGGCGTTCCAGCTCTGTTGGGAGTTAGGCGTTGAGGGGAGAAGGGTGGATTTTGTTGGAGCTCTGCCCTGGCTCCTGGGTCTTATAGTTACTTGGTGGCGAATTGTTGGAGATTCATTGTAGTCTCTTGCATCTTTGTGTCTGAGCCTCTCAGGTTCGTTTGGCTGTGTGTTTGAGTTGAGTTATAATTTTTATTTTTATACGTTTTCTGGTTGGTTTGATTGAAGGGTGAGGTTAGCATGAGCGAGGGTACTGTGACTGAGGGAGTGTGTGTTGTCCTCTTCCCTGTTTAACTTTCTTTAAATATCTATCTATCTATCTATCTATCTATCTATCTATCTATCTATCTATCTATCATCTATCTATCTATCTATCTTTATCTATCTATCTATCTATCTATCTATCTATCTATCTATCTATCTATCTATCTATCTATCATCTATCTCTATCTATCTATCTATCTATCTATCTATCTATCATCTATCTATCTATCTATCTATCTATCTATCTATCTATCTATCTATCTATCTATATCTATGTCTCTGGGGGGGGGTGTTTGCTTGATTGACTGTGAATGTGCTAGCCTGCTACACAGGATCTGTGTAGTCAAAGCAGCACACAAACTGTGGGCAAAGCATACATTGTAATTGTTATTTATTGTAATCACTTTGTAGCATTATGAAACGCGGCTCTGAGGTGCGTCTTGGGTGAGTTGGGTCTGGGTCTAGGACAGATGCTGTTGCTGCTGGGGGCAGTTCAGGGGTGGCTGTCTCTCCCTCTTACACATGTTATTTCTTTTTGAAAGACACTGATCCATCCAATGGTTCCAGTCTGGAGGGACTGCTATAGTGAGCCTTGAGCTGAGAGATTCCTCTACTATTATTTTTTGTCACTATTTTTCTGGGTTATGGAGTCCGTTACTCAGGGACTGCAGAAGCATCCCCCTCACACATTTTTTTTTAAGACTCTGGTCCAGGCAAAGTGCCTACCTCTACCCTGAAAGTGACTTTTATTTGCCTCTGTTCCAGCCATTGTGCACAGCTGTGGCATGAAGAAATTCCAACCTGCCTGCACAGATGAATCCCCTCAAGGCTATATGTGAGATGCCCATGAGTACTGGATGACGTCTTTTGAGAAAGGACCACATTTTAGCCACCTGAAACAGTGTATTTGAAAGCTTACTTCTGAGTAATGCTTGCACCTATTATTCTGTAATTTGGCACACATGACTAGCAACACTCAATCTGCACTGTGATGAAGTTTCAAACCTGTAACTTGGAAAATTAAGAAGTTTTAGGCCTTTTTCTGACTCAAAAATCAACTGTATAGGGCAAAATGGAGAAACAATATAATATCGGATTTCCAATAATTATTGGAAATCCGATACAATATGATACGGTTCACCTACGACATTATCAGAGACGATAATTTGTTTGATCCAAAATTCCAATAACAATACGATACGATAATTTTGGGCGTGCACATCCCTAATTGTAATCACATTCAGTAAATCCATTGCATCTCCAGCAATAATGTCCTTTAACTTTGGCATGCAGTTGAATGAATTCATTGGCATTAACTCGATTTTCGTCCCATAGGGCATCGGGTCTCAGGGAGTTTCTATCTGGGACGTTCATTTGAGTCAAGTTCAGTGGCAGTGGGGCAGTTGGTATTCCTTCATCTGCATGGACAGGCATATGGCTGCACACCCAACAGTTTGTCTCATTCATCACTTCTGCTGTCTTCTGGGCCAGACTCATCACTAAGTTGTGATTCTGGAAACTGGCAGTTGGGGATATAAGAAGTAAAACATAGAACAGAGTCACATACAGAGTGTTCTTTGTAAGGTCTTTGAATTTCTAAGGTGCTGTGCCCTGACCGTTCTCCAGCTTGGAGCGCACAAAGAGCTGTTTGATCCATTTCCGGGGGACCTTGGGTGGGGCTGGGTTCTTTCCTGATCCGAAGCTTGAGATCTCCTGTAGCTTTGCACGACCATTTCTGACCTGGCATGAAGGGTGGAGCTTCTTGGCAAAGCTGCGAGTTGGTTGGTGCGGTAGCTGGCAAGGCTTGTTCCCTGCTTTGGTACTACCCATGTGCCACATCTCTCCTGCGTACATTGTATTGAATAAACCTGTTGGATTGTACTTTGCCTGTTCCTGGTGATTCTTCAACTCGAGGATTAGGGAAAATTTATTTAATGCTAGACAACTGTTAAAGGTACAGGAGCCCTGTCCTCCTTTTCATATGGCCCGTCTACTGATGCATGAAGACATGGTTAGCATGGGGGGCAGAACCACCAGCATCAGGGATTCTACTACTTGAAGGGTGAACAAGGGCAAGGGACATCCGGTCTGTTGTACAATGGGGAGGAGGGGAGGAATTGTTTGTACATTTGCATGCTGCTGGTTAAAAGAAAAGCACCACCTGTCTCTTGTTGGCTGAACTCCTAAAATCCTGGAAATGGTAAGCTATGGCTGATGATGCCTTAACAGACAAGCCACATGATCAGTGAGGATGCTGTGCAATGTCTCAAATTGTGCTTGCTTAGAACTTGCCCAACATGAAGCTACACGTTTCCTTAGGCTACAACTACAATGCTGCTTTATAGCGGTATTGAAGTGCACTGATCACTGTTGGAGCATAATCATTCCATATATCTCTTTCATAGTGTTATTTCCTGTTTTTTATTCGACATTCACAATGATTTGACACAAGGTGTAGATCTGGTCCTGGTCGTTCAGGTCCAAATCCAGATGGGGAGGATGGAGAGCCTAGGACCAGCTAACATTTCCTTGGCCGGCCATTCTGACCACGTCACTCCAGTCTGGAAGAACCTTCACTGCCTCCCTATCTCCTTCAGGATACATAACAAGCTCCTTGTTCTAACCTTTAAAACACTACATAATTTAGTCCCTTCCTATCTTTCTGCTCTTATCTCCTATAATACCCCTACCAGGGATCTCTGCTTTCAAATATTGTCCTTCTGACTCACCGGAGAGGTGTCTGTTCTCTTTCTCAGATTCAGCCATTTTCTCTAGCTGCTCCATATTCCTGGAACTGCCTTCTGGAGCATTTGTGGACTCCTCCTTCCATCACAGTTGTTAAGCTTAGTTGACTACTTTTCTTTTTTCTGAGGCCTTTGGTACCTCGCCTTGAAAAATGGGTTCCAGTTTGTTACTTCCCTACATTTTGTTTTAATCTTAACTTTTAAATTGTATTTAGATTTTATTTCACATTGCTAGATTGCAAGCCATATGGGCAAGAAGTTGTTTTTATTGCTTCGTTCTTTGTACAATATCATGCACATTCAAGGTGCTTTATAATTACTAATACTAATACTAATAAAATAATAATCCTGGTCCTGTTTAGGGAAGTCTAGTATTGGGAAATCTGGCCCTTTAGGGGTTCATCAGATTTCTATGTTGTTAACCTGATTTAGCTTACATTTGTGAGCCAATCCACAGGTTTTCCACAAATTCTAGAGATATTTCCCTTTGATATTGTTCTTATTGTCTTGGCCGAAATTTGCACAAATTTTATGCATGACTGTAAGCTAACTTGAATGACTCATCCCCCTTGGGAAACAATCTATAGGAAGAAAGAAAATCTGGGAGTTCATATTTGTCTCATGCAATACTGTAACCAGTACCGGTACGGAAAGATCAAATCTCTGAGATGTTGTTATCTCCCATTCTCTTCCTCTTTTTCAATTCCCTTTGCTCCTTTTTTCACTTTCCACTAGATTCATCCATTTCTTCAAGGGGTCTCATTTAACAACTCAGCTGGAGAAATGGTGTCCTTTAATGACAAAAGGGAAACTGAAGGTGGATTTGATATCATTAATTTAGTCACTTTCCCCAATGTCTCCTTCCAGAAAGTGAAAGTTGGAAAAGTTGATCCCAATGAACCCAAAGGAAAAGAATTAAGCATTGATGAAGATATGATTGTCTGGCACAGAGGCTTTAAGCAGGTATGGATCTGGGGGTTTTCATGAAAATGCCTCCCTTCTCCAAATGGGCCCTTCGCTTGCATGAAATTTCCTTGGCTGTTTACCATGGGACCATGGCAATATGTTCAACTCCCATAAATATATGTCAATATATCGGACTCCCAAAAAGCACAGACAAGGCACTGAGCAAGATGGTCTTTGACCAGCTATACAACCCTGCCTCCTTTTCTCACTTCTTCCTTCAAGTCTACCCCCTCTTCCTGGTATTATGAGGCAGCAGAAAGAGTATGAATGGGTTTATTTTCCTATCTGTATTAAAACTTAAGTTCAAAAATGAAAGCAGTTTGGGAGAAACAGCTCCTCTCAGGGATACCCCCTCCAATAGGAAATCCTAATGTGTCTATGGCATGACCTTTTTACTGTGCCATTGTAGCCATAGCTCAAACCTTCACCCTCATACACCCAGTTCTCATACATCCCATGACTTCCCTCCAGGCTGCAGGGCCCAGAACAGAGCCCTGTAGTCCAACCCCTGGGTGCCACTGCCTAGCATTTTTAACTACTAGATGCAATGGTGAAGTCCCCAAAATCTCTATTCGTATTTTGGGAACAATATTACATTTCAATGTAACAATATCACATTCACTCATATATTTCCTGTGCTAGTGAAACATGAAGAACGTAACATATTTTCAGAATAAGAGAATATATATAATCATTGTAACTTTTTCCATGCTCATGGTCAGGTGCCTCCCCTTTCTGTGTGCAATGAATGCTGCCAGCCTGGGAATCAGAAGAAAAGGAAGGAAGGGGAGAAGTTTTGCTGCTATGATTGTGATCCGTGCCCAGATGGGAAGATTTCAAATGAGACAGGTGATGTAGCACTTCATTTTGTCAAATAATAATAATAATAATAGAAAAATATCTGTTTGATTGAAGCCTTTGTGTCAGAGGATGATTTTGAAGTGAGAAACTGATATGATACCGAGTGGTGAATCTGAACTGTGAGAGAACCTCTTTCTGTTTCCTTTTCTTAGATATGGATGACTGTTTCAACTGCCCAGAGGATCAATATCCAAGCAAAAACAACAATAGGTGCATCCAGAAAATTGTAATATTTTTGTCGTATCAAGAACCTTTGGGAATAAGCTTATCCTCTATTGCTGTTTCATTTTCCCTGATCACAGCCGTAGTGTTAGGGACTTTTTTAAGACACAAAGACAGCCCCATTGTCAAAGCCAACAACAGGGGTCTCACCTATACGCTCCTCATCTCTCTCCTGCTCTGCTTCCTATCCTCTTTGCTCTTCCTTGGCCATCCTGGGAAAATGACCTGTCTCATCCGACAAGCAGCTTTTGGCATCATCTTTTCAGTGGCCATTTCTTCTGTCCTTGCAAAAACCACCATAGTTTCTCTCGCCTTCGTAGCCACGAAACCTGGTTCTAGGATGAAGAAATGGCTGGGGACAAGACTGGCTCATTCCATGGTCGTTTCCTGTTCCCTGGTTCAAGCAAGCCTTTGTGTTGTGTGGTTGGCCACTTCTCCCCCATTCCCTGATTTAGACATGCATTCAGAAATGGAGGAAATCATTGTGCAATGTAATGAAGGGTCAGTTGCCATGTTTTATTCCGTCCTGAGCTACATGGGGCTCTTGGCCATCATCAGCTTCATTGTGGCCTTCGTAGCCCGCAAATTACCAGATAGTTTTAATGAAGCCAAGTTTATTACATTCAGCATGTTGGTCTTTTGCAGTGTGTGGGTCTCCTTTGTTCCAACCTACCTGACCACAAGAGGAAAAGGCATGGTGGCTGTGGAGATCTTCTCCATCTTGTCCTCCAGTGCTGGTTTACTGGTTTGTATCTTTTCCCCTAAATGCTACATAATTATGCTGAGGCCTGAGCTGAACAGCAAGGAACATCTCATAAGAAGATATGATTGAGAATGTTCCTAGTCTCCCCTGCTCCCGTATTACAATGTAGGGAATGGGTTTTTGAAGCAAAGTGGTTACTACAGATTTAAATATAGCTGTTTACTTAAAATTACCCTCATGTCTCCCCACAGGGTTTCTCTTGTTGCTCTCCCTCAGCCCCACTGACTGCAGCAAGAAACTGTTCAGTGGCTGGGGGCAATGTGCAATCTTAGAGGTGGGCAACTTATTTTATTCCAGATGTTCTGCCCTACAACTCCATTCAGCCCTAGCCAACACAGGCAACAGTTGGGACTGTAGGACTTGTAGTCCGGAGCATCTTGAGATACTCAGGTTGCCCACCCGAGTGCTTGCACGTGAGCACAAAATGGTAATCCCCAAGATACAGAAAGGCAAATGGTGACAAATGAAACATATTGGTCTTTTTGTTTAATTGAGGGATCCAAGAGAAACTCTGAGAGCTTTAGAGTCATAAGAGGAGGAGGTACTCATGACATAATCAGTTATTTACCTGATAGTGAATCTACATACACACATTTGTATTTGGTACTATGGTTTGCATTTCTAGGGAGAAAAAATATTTCTCATCTCATTACTTTCCACTTACAAATTTGCTTGAGACCTTCATGTTCATTATGGGATGGTTAAGATCTAGCCAATGCACGACATGGATCCTCCACTCTTATGCTTACAAGTTAGAATAACTAAATATTGATTTATTTAATAAATTGATAGTGTGATTGACTACATCTAAAAATACATCTCAAAATGGTTTGGAACATTAAAAATCAAAATCCAAAACATGCACAGGTAAAACATCTTAGAAAATCCAAAACATGTCACATAAAACCATTCAAAACCAAATAAATAAATAAATAAATAAATAAGCAAGGAAACAAACAAAAAGCACACTTTGGCCATGTTTAGGCAACACACTAAGCCATGATGGTGAAGCATTTTGAGCTAAACATTATGGCTTTGGATGTCATGTGAACCATGATTTCATATGTCGTGTGAACCATTCCTAACTATGGAAACTAAATAACCACTGTTTAAACATGTTCACTAATAATCTGCTGCAAATGGGTTCATGGTCTAAGGATGACTTAGTGTGTTGTTTGAATAGGCCCAATCTCTGATGCAACATTTTAAAGCAGAGAACTAGGATTCAACAAACTGGGCGGAACGATCAGTCGGGGAAGAATGTGCCCAAATTTCCTGTTTGTATCTTTAAAAATAAAAAAATGGGAGGCTTAACTGTATTTACCCCACTACTACCCATTTTTCTAAAATTAATTGCCACACAAGGCAAGCACCTATGTTTCTGAAATTTCACACACATAGGTCCCAAGGTACCACCTACAATGTGGCAAAGTTTCATGTGTGTAACTTTAAAAATGACAAAGTAATAGGCATTCCTGTGTATTTATTAAAAAATTAATTGCCACAAACCGCATGCACCAATCTTTCTGAAATTTCTCACAGATAACTATCCCTAACCAGTCTACAATGTGCCCAAGTTTCATCCTTCTATCTTTAAAAATGAAAAATTTATAGGCATTTTTGTAAAACAATACTTGGCTATGGGAAAAAGCATTCAAAATGGGGTCCGATCCGGATCGGACATCCGGTCCGATCCGATCCGACCATCCTCTGATCCGATCTGATCTGATCCGACCCCCCAGGTCCGATTCCGATCCGCTATCCGATCCGATCCGGGGGGTCAGTGCACATCCCTAATTTCAACACTACTAAATGGATGATTGCATTGTCATCCTCATCTTATCCCAGTTTTTAGGATCTCTCTGATAATTTCATCACAATGGCAAAGGTCAATCTCCCCTCTTGCATGAGCCAAAAGACCTTTTGTGTTTGTGCACGGAAGGTGAGCCAATCTCACACCCTTACTGACTGCCATTTTGGCGTGTCCCATATTGTTCGGGAGTGTGGGATATGGTGGGTTATCCTTGGGAGATAGTCTCAAAGAGGCGTGCAGAAAGAAGCAGGGATCCCAGCAATGAATGGAACAATCTGTCCATTTCAATTACTCTCAGTCTCTCATTTTTCCAATTGTATATTCAGTTCATCTTGAACTTTGAGACATTTACAAATCTCAAATTCATTTAATCCTGAACGTTATTCATTAACATTTCTGCATGCATTTCTCTTGATGTGAGAGACCTACAAATGAGCACTAGATGAGTTAAATGCAATATTTATAGAAATTAGCGGTACAATTAGGCAAATAGTTTTACAAAGCAACCATAACAATTAAAGGTAAATATTCCCAAACAAACACACACTGGTGTGTTTCCATTATGGCTCTATAAAATCTTCATTAGGGACTCCTGTAGACATAAGATGTTTAGTAACAAGTTCCAGGAACTGATAACATAGAAAAATAACAATTGCACTTCCTGTGCTGAAATTTTGTTTCAGTGGAATATTGTTTATTTATTTATTTATTTACATCCCATACCTGAATTCTCTTACAAGAGATCAAAACATTAGAAAATCAATATAAAAAGCCTAAAACCATAAAAATGTAAAACAGACAGCATGCACAAAGACAACAGACATCTAAACATTTCCAGCAGAGCACTGAATATCACAACCGAAAGTTCTTACTTTGCTCACTGGGAACTTCTGGAGGAAGAATTAGGAACATCTTTGTGCACAGGGACTCCAATTGGTGAGCCACCACAGATGTAAGATCGGACATTTCTCTAAGCCAAGGGTGGAAAACGTGTGAGCTGTGTGCCACAGACAGCTGGCCCCTAAGCCATTTCTGGTAGCCCTCCAGACACCGCCCTCCACATCTGCAGCTGCAAAAAGTTGTGATGGCACTCCTTGGCCTTTCTCTTGGTAAGACTTGAACTGGCAAGGGAATCCCTTCCCTTATCTCTCTGAACTCTCATCAGAAATTGGAGATCAGGAAAATATTTCCTTCCAAGGCCTAGCTAGAAAAGCCCCAGGTTTTTCTGTAATTCTCTGAGAGTTTGGAGAATAGGGTTTCCCTTGCTAGTGATAGCATCAGCAAGAGAAACCCACAGCCTGTGTGTTTGTGTGTGTCGGGGGGGGTACAGTTATAACCAAGCGTATGCAAATGAGTGTGATATTTAATGATTTTCTCTCAAGCGTGCTGGATTGGTCAACAAATAATGGGTAATAACCTTTGACACAATGGCCTTATAGGCCCCTTCCAACTCCACCATTCTATGACACTTACATGTGTAAGAAAGTTTATCCAATTAGGTTTTAAATGCTAAATTTTGAGCTGGGAATTATTTTCCCAAAGGCAGGCAAAATTTATTTATTTATTTATTTATTTATTCATTCGTTCATTCATTTGTTGCATTTCTAATACCATCCAATAGCCGAAGTTCTCTGGGGGGTTCACAAAAATCAAAGCCATAAGTGCAATTTAAAATATAAAGCTTAAACCATAATGTTAAAACACTCTGTAAAAGTAGAAACAGAATAAAACTGAGCAGCAATACAAAGATTTCAAATACAGGTTTCAAATACAGATTTAAAACAGTAATGGTAAAAAAATGAAAAAAAATGTGAAAATACTGGTAAAATAAAAAGGTCTTCACCTGGGATTTAAGATAAGTATATACATATATGTACGTATTACGTTTCTATATTGCTCACTAGCTGATATATGTGCCATTGCTCAGGCCCCCTAAGATATATATATTTGAGAGGTAATCAACTTAAAGTAGTAGGCTAGTGCTAGGCCTGTGAGTTAACTTTTTATCAAATTACAGTTGTTTCTTCCCCCCCCCTCTCTCACCCTCACGACAACCCTGCAAGGTAGGCTAATGCTAGGCCTTTGAGGTAACTTTAAAATGAATTAAATTTATTTCTTCTCTCTCTCTCTCTCTTTCTCTCTCTCTTTCTCTCTTTCTCTCTCTCCCAGTGCATGGCCAGGGGCACCAGCTACCACCATGATTTTCCTTGTCCCCACAGAAAACAAAACCAAACTACAACTCATGGCATGCCTTTCACTGTGGTGCCTGACTTGCCCAATGGGAGTCCTTTTGTTGAGACCCTTGGGAAGTGAAGTCAAGCTGAGCCAGTCCGCACTGCACTGTTTAGTCAGTGGCCATAGGTAGGGCGTGAGGGAGCTGGCCTGCTGAATGACTGCCTGTTAGTTTGGTTGCCTTGGCAATGGATCCAGAGAAGCACCCTTCTTTCCTTCTGCTCTTGATGGGGCCTAGCGACTGAGACAGCTGGCCCCAGACGTTCTCCCTTCAGGCCAAGGATGGCAGGCCACTACCAGATGATGGCTGCCAAAGCCTGATAAGTCTTCCCTCCTGCCCAAGGCATGCTGGAACTTGTAAGCATAAGCCTATGTCCCTGAATAATATGTTAGTCTTTGAACACCATCTGAGATGTGGTAGGAGACAACTGGAGAGCGGGCCTTCTTAGTTGTGGCACCCTGCTTATGGATTTCATTTTCCCAGGCAGGCTGGCCTAGTGACTGCATTAATGGCTTTCCAGTACCAAGTGAATTATTTCCCCCCAAGGCCTTTTAACTGATGAGATGTTTTATGCTGTGGTGTTTGTTTTCCTGTCATACCTAAACCACAACATTCCAAGACAGATGCCGGAATTACTGAATAAAGTTCATGGCTTTGATTAGGGTGACCAGATAAAATCCAGGTCAGGGTTCATGTAACTTTAACAGTTGTAGAGAAAAGGGAATTTCAGCCAGTGTCATTTGTATGCAGTTAGTTCCTGGTGAAATTCCCTCTTCATCACAACAGTTAAAGGTGCAGGCACTATACTAGAGTGACCATATACAAAAGCAGGCAGGGCCCCTGCAACTTTAACAGTTGTGATGAAGAGGGAATTTCACCAGGAACTAATTGCATACAAACGACACTGGTTGAAATTCCCTTTTCTCTACAACTGTTAAAGTTACATGAGCCCTGACCTGGATTTTATCTGGTCAGCCTAGCTTTGATGTAAAAGCCTGACTATACCATTGAAACAGAAGAGTGAATGGAGGAATGACTTAGCTGAGGCTGGAATGGAATGCTGGGCGGGGTTAGTGGCAGTGGAAGAAAGTCGGGTAGAAGGAGAACAAAGACAGTTAGTGAGAGGTCAGGAAAGTGGGAGCTGAGTTAGGATTGAGAGACAGTGACCTGGTTTGCTAACCCATGCTTTATTTAAAATCGTCGACTCTATATGCCAGTACTACATCTCCCAGCATACCTTTGTCAGCCAGCCTGTGACCGCATCCTCTGAGACATCTGCTTGTTGCCGATAGTGCTCCTCGATAGAGTGTCGAGGTGCCTGTCTACACACGCAGGATAAAACACTTTGAAAAATTTTGAAAACTGTATATGGAGTGTGTCCTGGGCCCCAACAGTTCTCAAAACTGTCAGCCTATCTACACCACTGCTTTAAAGCGGTTTAAAAAGGTTTGAAACGGTTCATAACATTAGGAGCCTGTACTGAAGGGCCAGGAATAGGCTGAGCATTTCACCCCTTCACTGGGTCTGTTTCTTGGCATGCACAGAATGTTCCCCTTCCCCCTTCCTCTTAAGGGTGAAGCCTGAGCGCTTGCCTCACCCCCGATTCTGAGAAGAAAGCAATATCAGGACAGGGTGCCTCTGAGCATGTTCAGCCTCTCAAAGTCACGCTGGTGTATTTAGTTATGATTTGAAAACCACTCACAGCAGGTGGGAGGAGGCGCTGAAAACGGACACAGCCCATTTATGTGGATTGTTTCCTTTTCTGTGGAATTGGGTTGACTGCTGAATACCAACAATACGAGGTGAGTTGTGAAAGACATGCAGTGACCACCACCCACACACTCACAATGGCCGCCAAAGGCTAGTAAGTCCGGCTTTCTGTCCAAGGCATGCTTGGAGTTCCATCCAAGGCATGCGAAGAGTTGTAGGCATAACCCTTGGTTTTTATTAAATTCTTATAAATAATTCAACCAAAAATACTGTTTTTTTTTTAAAAAAATCTGGTGCATTGTACAACAGGACCTATCAGCATGCAAATTTCAAGTTTCTAACCCATCTGGAAGTGGATAAACATTTTCAGACAAACATCACACCCACATACTTTCCACTTCATAGGTAGAGATTCACAGAAGCTCTCTGGGAGGCACATATTCAAGGGTTAAAAATAATAATCAGGGTTTGTATATTACAGAAAATGGCACAGAGAATTATTGATACAATCTTGTTTTAAATATGGACTGTGCAATAGTGCATAAGATCACATTACATCTATGCATGATGTCCCTGTCCTGTCCACTACGGAAAATGGATGCAAACATTTTTCCCTTTACTATTTATTGATTTATTACAGTTCTATACCACCTAAAAGCCAAAGATCTACTAATTCTCATTAGTACTAGCTTTGTTGAAGTGTCCTCTTTGTCGAATGTGTTTTTTTTATCTAAGGTGTGTAAGTCAGCTGTTCTGGTTGATTGGCTTGCCTAAGACCTCCCCGAATACACAACTCTAGCTTGATGGAACTCAGCAAATTGAAAATCTTTGGCAATCCATAAAAGGTAGAGTCGTGAAAACATCAATGTGTTTGGTAAAGAGATATTTGAAACATATTGAAGGAGACTTGGGTCTCCCCTTCAGGCACTACTAAACAAATCCCATCATGTTTTGAGGAATCCCTCCTTTTGAATTTTAATATGTGGGCCATGCCAATGATCAGGATTTCAGGATTTAGTGTTGCACTGTGTCCCCTTTCAAGCTGAACTTAACATGCTTGTTGGCGTTTGCTCCCTCATGGAATCTGTTAATCATCTGTCAATCAACAAGGGCTAGATCATTGACGAAGTCTCTTCCAACTCTATCATTTGATGATTGTGCCCCAAGGAACAGAGAAGAGCTGAGGTCAGATCTGGAGGGGGGGGAAGGAAGAGCTAAAATTTTTGCTACTGAATGAGCCACTCAAGACCCAAAATCAGAATAATGAATGATCTCCTCTTGGTATTTTTCAAATCACTATAATTTGCTTGCCTATGGTCAAAGCCCCAAAGATTTCCAGGAGGCAGCTAAAAATTATCAATAAGGAAGCCAGACAGTGGTTATAAAAGACTTCCTGTTCCACTAAGCACTGAAATATTGACAAGAGGGAGGCAGGACTCTGTCATTTATTTTCTAATATCCCCCTCCCTTTTTTCATCTTAACATCTAGATTTGATATTGGAATTTTTGCCATCCTAGCTAGAACTCAATATATCCTGTTTAGTCTGGTTGTTCCTCTGGATGAACAAAGGAATATCTGTGTCTAGAGATAACAGTTGCCACCAGGATGTTAAGGCTACTCATGTGCCAGTTTCTGCTACCGAACATGTTCTTCAAAGTAGATTCAACGCAATGCTCCATGAATGCTCCTTTCCCTGTTCCACATGAATGGTATCAGCCAGGTGGCCTCCTCATTGGTGGGATTTCTTCTCAGATCACTTACTCTATGGAAGAAATAAAATTCAAAGAGTATCCTTCCAAGGAGCTGTTTAACAATCTAGAGTAAGGAATTGTTTCTCTCCCCACCCCAATCACTTCTCTGTCTCTACAACAAATATATACTTTGTTCTCCCATATTGAGAAGACTTTCCAGTTTGGAGTGTGACATGAGGGTGGGGAGAGTAACATAACATGGGGTGGGGAGAGTGACATAACTTCCCCCCCTCGAACACCAGTTTCATCATTAATCATTAAATTTACAACAATGTTGGAAATTGCAGAAACCATAACTTTGCAAAAAAAAAAAAAAACGGGGGCAGGAGTAGGGTAAAGGTTTCTGTGCAGAGTCATGAATGGGCAATCGGATATCATTTTCAGTTATTGTTAGCCAGAATATAGCTATGAATTTAAGACAAACCCACCCACACCTGTGTTTTACATCTCCGAAGTTGTTGTGATTTCATAGAAAACAGAAAGGGCTTCTCTACTGCCCCTAGAATGATGAGTCCCTCACCCACAATAAATGGTTGCAGACTTTGTTCCTCCTCTGGATAAATTCAATGAAATGCACCCCCAATTTCTCTGCCCAAATGTAGGGTTTAGAAATCCTAGAGGTCGTTTATGCATAATTCTAAAAAAAAAAGATGTTCTCTCCCAATATTTATTGAAAGCATTTTCTAAATGTCATGTTCACTTAAACTGCTTTTAAGGACTATGTTTCCCTGAAGTAACATAGAAAGGATAGTAGGAGACAAAGGCTGAATTCGGACAACACGATAGTCAATGGTGGGGCTATAATCAACTTTGCAGTTGTTCATCTAGGGGGTACTCCCCACACAACATGGTAATAAATTATCAACTGTGGTGTGGATTAGGATCAGCACTGAGTTGACTATGGCAGCATTCGGACAGCTCAATAGTCAATACAACTGACGATTGTTTCCCCCCCCCCCCCAGTTGCATATTGTGTCATCTGAATTCAGCCAAAGTGTAATTTGGTTAAAAAAACAAAACAAAACTGAGTAAGCAGAAGGTATTGTACCTTCAGCCTATTGCCACTCCTGCTTAGGCATGAAGCTGTAGATACAGGGAATGTTAAAGACATGAAGATCCAGATGCAGAGTAGAAAGAGGTAATGATTCTACGTATTTTTTGTACCTCTCCCACAAAGCTTGGTTTTTTTCACGTAAAGTGGTGATACAGGCTTAGCAACATGTTTCTTGCCTTTGTTAATTCAGAATGGGGGGGGGGGGTTCTTCAATAAAAAACTGAAGGACAAATAACCAAAACAAAGATGATCAGGGTGAGACAAAACATTTTCTCCCAGTTTTTATAGCTGTTTTCCCAATGTATAAAAATAAAAAACACTACTCTGGAACAATGGGAGAAAAAAGGAAGGGAAGAATAAAAAAGTGGCATCATTTCTCCTCCTGCCCCTAATAGATAATAACTGACATGTGAAATTACTTGTGGAACAAAACAGATATTATCCTGGTGAATCATTTGGGCTAAAGAGTTGAGTGTTTGCTAGCTCAGAAAAATCAGTAACAAAGAATATAGATATATTCTCACTACCTAAACCAGTTGAAAGGAATTCACTCTATTTGCAGTGTGACAACAAAATTTTATCAGCACATCCTAGCCTTGGCATTTGCTGTGAACAAGATCAATGCAAACCACCAGATCTTGCCCAATATCACACTCGGATTTCACATCCTTGACAACTATAATAATGCACAGATGACGTATCGTGCCACTCTAGACCTGCTGTTCAAATCACATCGATTTGTCCCCAACTACAAATGTGACACCCAGAAAAATCTCATAGGCATCATTGGAGGACTTGGCTTTGATACGTCTTCTTGTATCACAGATCTTTTGAGTTTCTACAAAATTCCACAGGTAGGACCTGTCGGTGGTTGGTGGTGGACCAGACAATCATGTATATGTTTAGCTTGAGCAAGGCTATTGAGACAACTTTCTCTAGGCCATCCCAAAAGGCATTTTGAGGAATATTAAATGCAGAAACAAGCATTCACATAAAGATAACCCAATCCATCTCAAAAACATCTGATTTCCATTTAGCTCACATATGGCTCAAGTGCCCCAGGAGGGAGAGACATGATACAGATTAATTCATTTTACCCTATGGTCCCAAATGAAGACAGTCAGTACACTGGGATTATCCAGTTGCTCCAGTATTTTGGATGGACATGGGTTGGGATCCTTATTCCTGATAATGACAGTGGAGAAGATTTTTTGCAGGTTCTGGAGCCATTGCTGTCCAAAAATGGAATCTGTTCAGCCTTCACACAAACGATCCCACAATTGCCCCGATTGGATAAAGTGGGTGAAGTTTTTGATACTTTCTCAGACATTTATGAAACATTCCAATATAATGAAGTCATTACATGTATCATTTATGGAGATTCACTGGTGATTTCATGGCTAGTGTTTCTTATGTTTCTAAAAGGTCCTGGAAAGCAGGAAACTGGAGCATTTAGAAAGGTGTGGATTACGACAACCCAAATTGATTTCACGTTGAAGAGCTTTCAAAGAGGTTTGGATCTTCAGTTATTCCAAGGTGCCATTTCCTTTACAATTCACTCAAAGGATCTTTCTGAGTTCAAAGAATTTGTGTATATTGGAAAATCTCACTGGACTCAAGCAAATGGTTTTTTCAAAGACTTCTGGGAGCAAGCCTTTGACTGTTCATTTCCAGATGTGGGAGTGCAAATAGATGTCAATGGAAGATGTACAGGAGAGGAGCGTCTGGAGAGTCTTCCTGGACCTCATTTTGAAATGGCCATGACTGGCCACAGCTACAGTATCTATAATGCCGTCTATGCTTTAGCCCATGCATTGCATGCTCTGCTCTCATCTAGAGCCAATCGTGGAGCAAATAGGAACAGCAGGGCTGTTGATCTTCAATCTTTGCAGCCTTGGCAGGTACTGTGCCCACCACAAAACCTTTCATCTCATTTGCATTCCCAGTTTTCTTTCTTTTTTGGGGGGAAATGCACATTTTTGATTGGCGATATGCAAATTCATCAAAAGTGCACACCCAAAATGTGAATCCCCCCCAAAAGACCAAAGCTTGAAAATGCGTAAGAGAGGGGGATAAATGTTTGTTCCAGAAATGCACAATTTTGATAGTGAAGAAAAGCTAGGGTAGGCTGACCAAGTAAAATCCAGGTCAGGGCTCATGTAACTTTAACAGTTGTAGAGAAAAGGGAATTTCAGCCAGTGTCATTTGTATGCAATTAGTTCCTGGTGAAATTCCCTCTTCATCACAACAGTTAAAGGTGCAGGGGCCCTGCCTGCTTTTGTATATGGTCACTCTAGTATAGTGCCTGCAACATTAACTGTTCTGATGAAGAGGGAATTTCACCAGGAACTAATTGCATACAAATGACACTGGCTGAAATTCCCTTTTCTCTACAACTGTTAAAGTTACATAAGCCCTGACCTGGATTTTATCTGGTCACCCTAAGCTAGGGAAAAGATGAACGGTTCCTGAGAATCATGTTCTTCCTCGTATTCATGTTCAGGATAGTCAACAGAACATGTTCACATGATTTGTGAAAAGGAGTGGAATTCTCGTACATCCCTATTTCCTCCACAATTGAAGTTGTACATCCTATTCACTGAAAACGGTTTGTGGGTATTATATTCCTTCCTGCCAATCCTGCCAATCCTGCCCTGCCCATCTAAGTGAGTGTTACCATTGTGCTTCATATCAGGTTCCTTTGGCTGCTGCCAGATGCACTTTTAGGGATCAGAAAATGCTGTGTCTCGGCAGGATGAGGCCCATGCCTTTGCACTGTATCCACAAGGCCTCATGTCATCCCAGTATGACAAGATGCAAAAGAGGGCAGGGCTCCTGCAGATTTAACTGTTGTGATGAAAAGGGAATTTCACAAGATACTGCATGGCTCCAAATCACACCTGCTGAAATTCTCTTTTCTAGACAACTGTTAAAGATACAGGAGCCCTGTCCTCCTTTTCATATGGCCAGCCAACTGGTGCATAAAGACATGGATATTGGGGGGTGGGGCAGGCTCACCAGCAGCAGGGATGCTACTTCTTCAAGGGTGAACAATGGCAAGAGACATCCAGTCCATAGTACAAAGGGGAGGAGGGGAGGAATTGCTTGTACATCTGCCTCCTGCTGGTCCAAAAGACCATAGTTGCTTGCTTACAACTTGCCCAGCATGAACTTGCTTACAACTTGCTTACAACTTGCTTACAACTTGCTTACAACTTGCCTTAGGCGAGATCTACACTGCTGCTTCGTAGCAAGATTGAAGTGCACTGAAAACTGTTGGACTACAATCCACATTCCATATATCCCTTTCATATTGTTATTTCCTGATTTTTATTACACATTCACAATGATTTGACACAAGATGTATATCTAGGGTGACCAGATGGCTCGGGGTTTCCCGGTCCTAACCGGGAAACCTGGGGCGAACTGGCCCAACTGGGGGGTGGTGGGGGCAAACTGGGGTGGCGGGGGGTCACGCGGCAGTGGCAGCAAGTGAGGAGCGGCGATAGACCCGGCAGCGGTGGCGGAGGAGGAGCCCGGGAAGCGGCCGCCCCAGCAGGTAAGTGCCCTCCCTCGTGCCTCACGCTCCTTACCCGCAGGGACGTCCGCTTCCCTCCGGTGCTCGAATCTACTGAGAAACAGGCTTCACGGACTGTCCCTCAGTAGCGCGCTGGGTGATGACGTCATCACGTGGCGCGATACTGAGAGACAGGCCGCGAAGCCTGTTTCTCAGTAGATTCGAGCACCGGAGGGAAGCGGATGCCCCTGCGAGTAAGGAGCGCGAGGCGTGGGCCGTGGGGCGCAGGGCATTTACCTGCTGGGGCGGCCAGGTCCACAGCCGCCGGGTCCTCCACCGCCGCTGCCGGGCTCGTGAGGCCAGAGGCTGTGCAGAAGGGACGGGAGAGGGCCGGATCCGGAAGTGACGTAATCAGCCCTCCCCCGCCTCTTCCGCGCAGCCTCTGGCCTCGTCGGGGCTAGTCGCGATGGCGACAACCCCCGAGGAGCCCGGACGCCTGTGCGGTAGAGGCATGGGAGCTCCCCTGCCTCTTCCGCATGGACATCCGGGCTCCTGGGGGGTCGTCGCCATCGTGACTAGCCCCGACGAGGCCAGAGGCCGCGCAGAAGAGGCGGGGGAGGGCCAATTACGTCACTTCCAGATCCGGCCCTCCCCTGCCTCTTCCGCGTGGCCACTGGCCTTACGAGCCCAGTGGCGGGGGACCCGGCGGCGGTGGAGGAAGACCCGGCGGCGGCGGTGGGGGACCTGGGGGGGGTGGACCCGGCAGGGGCGGCAGCGGAAGAGAACCCGGTAGGTCCGGGTTGATGTTTTTTGGGGGTGGATGGCTTTGTGGGGGGGTTGTTTTGGGTGGGAGGGTGGCTTGGGGGGGTTGTTTTTTGGGGGGTGGCTTTGTGGGGGGTTGTTTTGGGTGGCGGGGGGGGAACCGGGATTTTGGGTTCCAAAATCTGGTCACCCTATGTATATCTGGCCCTGGTCTTTCAGGCCGGAATCCAGATGGAGAGGATGGAATGCCTGGGACCAGCAAACATTTACTTGGCCCACCATTCCACACATGTCAGTCCGCTCCTGAACTCCCTCCACTGGCTCCCTATCTCCAGGATACAATACAAGCTCCTTGTTCTACCTGTTAAAGTGCTACATAGCCCCTTTTTATCTTTCTGCTCTTCTCTCCTATTATACCCCCACCAGGGATCTCCGCTTTCAAATATCATGCTTCTGACCAGTCCGAGAGGTGTCTATTCTCTTGCTTGGATTCAGCCATTTTCTCTAGCTGCTCCTTATGCCTACCGGAGCATTTGGGGAATGCTCCATCAATCTCAGATTTTAAGGCTGAGTTGAAGACTTTTCTTTTTTCTAAGGCCTTTGGTACCTCTCCCTGAAAACCAAGTTCCAGTTTTGTCCCTTCCCTACCTTTTTTAAAAAATCTTAACTTCTAAAATATATTAAAATTTGATTTTACATTTCTAGATTGCAAGCCGGTTGGAGAGGGAGTTGTTTTCAACACTTTGTTCTTTGTACAATTCCATGCACATTTATGGTGCTTTATAATCAATAATAATAATAATAATAATAATAAATAAATAAATAAACCATGCCCCCACATTGTCCTGGTCGTGTTTAGGAAAGTCCATCACCGGGAAATCTGACCCTTTTGGGGTTCATCAGATTTCCATGTTGTACCTGACTTAGCTTACATTTGTGAGCCGATCAACAGGTTTTCCACAAATTCTAGTGATGTTTTCCTTTGTTATTGCTCTTATTGTCTTGGCTGAAATTTGTGCAAATTTTATGCATGACTGTAAGCCATCTCGATTGACTTCTTTTCCCTTGGGATACAATCTAAAGAAAGAAAGTCTGGATGTTCATGTTTGTCTCATGCAATATGAAAACAGTATTAGGGATGTGTATCGTATCGTTAAAATTCATGATAATGATGCGATATGCTCTCTATCGTGCCTTAAAGTTACAATGACGATACGACAGAGAAATCTACGATAATAATCGGAGACGATAATTTTGGGCGATTTTATCGTTTTATTGAATTGCCATATAAAAATGCCTATAACTTCTGTATTTTAAAAGTTTAAGGCTTGAAACTGGGTCTCAGTGCTTATGGGATATGCTTACATATGTGTATGAAATACAGAAGTTATAGGAATTTGTTCTTTCTGCCAAAAATATCATTTTTTCACGATAATTATTGAGAAGACAATACGAATCACCTACGATATGAATAAAGATGATAATTATTTTGGTCCGAAATGACGATAACGATAAAAGATTATATTTTTTGGCATGCACACCCCTAAACAGTATCAATAAGGAAATACTGAATCTCTGATATGTTGTTATCTCCCATTCTCTTCCTCTTTTTCAATTCTCTTTGCTCCTTATTTCTGCTTCAATTAGCTTCATCCATTTCTTCAAGGTATCTCATTTAACAACTCAGCTGGAGAAATTGTGTCCTTTAATGACAAAAGGGAAACTGAAGGTGGATTTGACATCATTAATTTGGTCACTTTTCCCAATGCCTCCTTCCAGAAAGTAAAAGTTGGAAAAGTTGATCCCAATGAACCTGAAGGAAAAGAATTCAGTATTGATGGAGATATGATTATCTGGCACAGAGGGTTTAGCCAGGTATGGATCTGGGGGTTTTCGTGAAAGAGCCTCCCTTCTTCAGATTGGTCCTTTTGTTGTTTGAAATTTCCTTGGCTGTCTACCATGGGACCATGGCAATATGTCAGACTCAAAAATTAAATAAGATATTCCATGACTGAAGGGGACCTTAGCAAGATGCTCTCTGACCAGCTATAGAACCCTGCCTCTTTTTCTAATTTCTTCCTGGCAGTCTGCCCCCTCCCCCCCCCCCAGTAATTATTAGGCAGCAGGAAGAGAAGGGACAGGTCAAATTTCCTATCTGTATTATTTATTTATTTATTTATTTATTTATTTATTTATTGCATTTTTATACCACCCCATAGCCGGGGGAAGCCAAAGGTTTGGAAGGAGCTGACAACTATGACAGTAAGTTTTTGCTCATAAGAACTTGAATAAACAGGGACATTCTAATTAAGGTTAGTTGCACATGCTTAATCCTGGTTATTTTCTTACCTTTCTGCTTTTATGGTTTTGTGATGTGTTTGTGTGTTGTAACCATTCAGAAATTCAAAACTCTTTCCCAAATGCTGCATTATTGGTAAAATTAACATTTTTTTTGTTCAACATTTATGGTGTCTTCACACTGTTGGTTTCCCCATGCCATACCTGGAAGCCAAAACCCACATTATCTATAAGATAGCCAGGGGGTTTTAAAACTGTTTACTGGAAGCAAGTGGGAAAATAATGAAATGCACTTGGTGGCAGTGGAAAGGGCAGAGGAAAGGAATGGCAAACAGAGTTGGGACATTCTACTTTTCCTGGTCTCAGTTTCCCATGGATCAGGGCATACTAAAGGCATTAAAAGAACATAAAAGTTGCAATTATGAAAATTTATTTTACCCTAAGCTCACCTAGACTTCTTCAGACTGTATCTTTCTGCTCCTTCCTTATGGTCTGGTCTTTCTCTGGCTCTCCTCTGGCTGGCTTTCTCAGGTTTAGGGGGCTGACCTGTTCCTCTAAATTTGAAAGTACTGTTCCCACTTTGAAGAAATGAAACTTCATTGGAAAAGTGAAACATAATCAGGGAATGAAACTTTACTGGAAAAAATGAAACTCCTCCTCTCAGGGATATCCCCTCCAACAGAACTTCCTAACGCGTCTAAGGCATGACCTTTTTACTTTGCCACTGAAGCCATAGCTCAAACCTTCACCCTCACATACTCAGCTCTCATACATCCCATGATTTTCCTCCAGGATGCAGAACCCTGAACAGTATCCTGTAGTCCAAACCCTGGGTGCCACTTTCTAGCATTTTTAACTACTAGAAGAAATGGTGAAGTCCCCAAAATCTACATTCCTATTTTGGGAACAATATTGCATTTCAATGTAACAATACATTTCCTGTATAAGTGAAACATAAAGAACGTAATATATTTTCAGAATAACAAAATATATATCTCATTGTAACTCTTTCCATGCATATGGGCAGGTGCCTCCCCTTTCTATGTGCAATGAATGCTGCCAACCTGGAAATCAGAAGAAAACGAAGGAAGGGGAGAAGTTTTGCTGCTATGATTGTGATCGGTGCCCAGATGGGAAGATATCAAATGAGACAGGTGCTTTAGCACTCCATTTTTTCATGTCATATTGATTTAATTAAAACCATTTGGTCAGATGACTATGATACAAATTAGGGATGTGTTTCGCATCGTTAAAATCAGGGATGTGCAGGGACCTCCCGGATTGGATCGGGACCTGGATCTGGACCTCCGATGTTGTCCTTGAATGGTTTGGACAAAAATGGAGGTCCCTCAGATCAGATCGCATCCGATCCCGATCCGAAAATTGGATGTCGGATTTTCGCATCAGCCACCATTTTTGGTGTTTTCACCATATGCTTGCATTGGGGGAAAGAAAGCTCTCCCCCAGTGCAAGTCTATGGGGAAAACATGGCGGTGGGTGGGTGAGTGGGGGCCTAACTCCCCCTCCCTGTCCCTCCCCCCTCACACTCCTTACCTGCCGGGGTGGCCGCTTCCCCCCAGTGCTCGGATCTACTGAGAAACATGCTTTGTGGCCTGCCTCTCAGTAGTGCGCCAGGTGATTGTGTCATCACCTGGTGCGCTACTGTGAGCCAGGCTGCGAATCCTGTTTCTCAGTGGATCCGAGCACCAGAGGGAAGCGGCCGCGCTGGCAGGTAAGTGAGGGCCCCTTCCTACCTCTCCCTTCATGCTCTTTATCTGCTGGGTCCGGGCAGCAGCAGATGGTAGCGGATGGCCCCAGTAGGTAAGGAGCACGAGGGGTGGGAGGAGGTCCAATCCTCCGACCTTATCCGAACCGTATTGGATCCTTCCAGACTGGTTTGGATCAGATGGGATGATCCAGATGCGGGGATTGGAAATCGAATAACTGTATCTGATTTCCCCTGGATCGGGTCCGGATCGTGGATCTGACCTGAACCGGTGCACCCCCCTAGTTAAAGTGTCCGATAACGATACGATAAGGTTGTTATCAGACATCCAATTAACGGTAACGATACGATAATGATGAATATTAGGGGTGTGCACGGACCCCCCGGATCGGATCGGGACCCGGATCGGGACCTCCAATTTTGTCCCGGATCGGTTCGGACAAAATCGGAGGCCCCCCGGACCGGATCGAGTCCGATCCCGACCCAAAAATCGTACATTTTTGGATCGGCCGCCATTTTTTTCCCCATAGACTTGCATTGCAATGCAAGTCTATGAGGAAAAAATGGCGGCGGGTGGGTAAGGGGGGGCCTAACTCCCTCCCCCCCCCCCGGGGCCGTCCGCTGTGGACGGCCCCGGCAGGTAAACCCCCTCCCCCGCGCTCCCTACCCCCCCTGGGGCCGCCCGCTTCCATCCGCTGGCGCCCGCGGGCGCCAGCGGATAGAAGCGGACGGCTCCGGGGGGGGGGTAAGCCCCCTTCCCCGCCACTTACCTTCTCGGCCCGTCCGGCGCCGGCGGCTACTACCAGCGGGCTCCGCGGCCTACTCTCGAGTAGCGCGCCGGGTGATGACATCACCCGGCGCGCCACCCTGGAGCAGGCCGCGGAGCCTGCTGGTAGTAGTAGGCGCTGGCGCCGGACGGGAGCCGCCGGGCCGGGCAGGTAAGGGCCCCCCTCCCCCCTCCGCGCGCCCCCTCCTCCCCTCCACGCACCCCCTCCTTACCTTTCCGGCCCGGCGGCTCCCGTCCGGCGCCGGCGCCTACTACTTCCAGCAGGCTCCGCGGCCTGCTCTAGAGTAGCGCGCCGGGTGATGACATCACCCGGCGCGCCATCCTAGAGCAGGCCGCGGAGCCTGCTGGGAGTAGTAGGCGCCGGCGCCGGACGGGAGCCGCCGGGCCGGGCAGGTAAGGGCCCCCCTCCCCCCTCCCCCCTCCGCGCGCCCCCTCCTCCCCTCCACGCACCCCCTCCTTACCTTTCCGGCCCGGCGGCTCCCGTCCGGCGCCGGCGCCTACTACTTCCAGCAGGCTCCGCGGCCTACTCTAGAGTAACGCGCCGGGTGATGACATCACCCGGCGCGCCATCCTAGAGCA
This sequence comes from Anniella stebbinsi, assembly GCA_029215795.1. NCBI lineage: Eukaryota > Metazoa > Chordata > Lepidosauria > Squamata > Anniellidae > Anniella > Anniella stebbinsi. The sequence continues at coordinate 7,414,356 of JARDYH010000008.1, read as the reverse complement.
GGCCGCGGAGCCTGCTGGGAGTAGTAGGCGCCGGCGCCGGACGGGAGCCGCCGGGCCGGAAAGGTAAGGGCCCCCCTCCCCCCTCCGCGCGCCCCCTCCTCCCCTCCACGCACCCCCTCCTTACCTTTCCGGCCCGGCGGCTCCCGTCCGGCGCCGGCGCCTACTACTTCCAGCAGGCTCCGCGGCCTGCTCTAGAGTAGCGCGCCGGGTGATGACATCACCCGGCGCGCCATCCTAGAGCAGGCCGCGGAGCCTGCTGGGAGTAGTAGGCGCCGGCGCCGGACGGGAGCCGCCGGGCCGGGCAGGTAAGGGCCCCCCTCCCCCCTCCCCCCTCCGCGCACCCCCTCCTCCCCTCCACGCACCCCCTCCTTACCTTTCCGGCCCGGCGGCTCCCGTCCGGCGCCGGCGCCTACTACTTCCAGCAGGCTCCGCGGCCTGCTCTAGAGTAGCGCGCCGGGTGATGACATCACCCGGCGCGCCATCCTAGAGCAGGCCGCGGAGCCTGCTGGGAGTAGTAGGCGCCGGCGCCGGACGGGAGCCGCCGGGCCGGAAAGGTAAGGGCCCCCCTCCCCCCTCCGCGCGCCCCCTTCTCCCCTCCACGCACCCCCTCCTTACCTTCCCGGCCCGGTGGCTCCCGTCCGGCGCCGGCGCCTACTACTACCAGCAGGCTCCGCGGCCTGCTCTAGAGTAGCGCGCCGGGTGATGACATCACCCGGCGCGCCACCCTAGAGCAGGCCGCGGAGCCTGCTAGTAGTAGTAGGCGCCGGCGCCGGACGGGAGCCACCGGGCCGAGAAGGTAAGTGCCCCCCTCCTCCCCCCCCCCCGCTGTCCACTTTCATCGGCGGGCGCCCGCTGGCGCCCGCCAATGGAAGCGGCGGTGGGCGCCAGTGGGCGCCCGCCGATCCGCCGATCCGCCGAACCGGTTCGGAGCTTTTTCGGACCGGTTCGGATTGGATCGGCCGATCCAGCTGCGGGATCGGAAATCGGATAATTTATCCGATTTCCCACTGGACCGGACTCGGATCGTGGATCGGGTCCGATCCAGTGCACATCCCTAATGAATATCTGATTTGAAAATTTTCAGCCTGATTATATCGGATTATAGAACTGCCATATAAATAAACCTATAGCTTCTGTATTTTAAAAGTTAGAGGCTTGAAACTTGTTCACAGTGCTTATGGTTTATGCCTATGTATGTGCATGAAATTTGAGATCGATCCCTCCAACTCTTGATTTTATATGAATTTATTAAAGATTGTTTAAGTTCTGAAAGGTCAGAATGACAGCTCTCCACGTGCATTCATTTAGACCTGTCAAAAAGTTGCAGGATCTTTAAAAAGGGATTGATTTGAAATTTGGCACATATGTGTAGCATCATGTGCTAGACATGTGTATGAAATTTGAGTTTGATCCCTTCAACTCTCGATTTTATATGAAGTTATTAAAGATAATACAACTTTATTGACAAGCTGTTTGACCGGGCCTCCGTGCTGTCATCTTGTCTGCTTTTTTCCCCATAGGCTTGCATTGGGGGAAATGCATGCATAACTTTTTTATTTGAAATGATAATGACATGAAACTTGGGGAGTCAGAACTAGCAAGATTCAATCTGCAATGTCCAAAAAGTTTCATGTTTCTACCTTTTCAAATAAAAAGTTATAGGGGGTCCCCCAAAAGTCCCATCCCCGCTGTAACTTCTTCATTTTTAAACATAAAATCTTGAAACTCATGGGACATTGAAAATGGGATCTGGCTGGTCGTTTGTGGAAAAAATCAGAGCAATTGCTCCAACCCTCGATTTTCTATGATTTTTTTTTAAGATCGTGCTCATTCTGAAAGCTACATTTCAGATCAATCCCTCCACACATGTATTTTATATGAAATTTTGAAAGATCGTGCAACTTTTTGACAGGTCTGAATGAACGCATGTGGCGAGCTGTCATTCTCACTTGACAGAACATAAATATGCTTTAATAAATATAAAATTGAGGGTTGGAGCGATCAATCTCAAATTTCATACACATACATAGGCATACCCCAGAAGCACTGTGATCAAGTTTCAAGCCTGTAACTTTGAAAATACAGACGTTATAGGCATTTTTTCTTAAAATATATATATATATATATATATATATATATATATATATATATATAGTTCTATAGGGCACAATGGGGCTGCAAATTAAATATCAGATTTACGATAATTATCACGAAAACGATATGATTAACCCATGATACAGTCCAAACTGAAATTTTTTTAGGAAGTGATTTCCGATAACGATACAAGACGATAATTTCGGGCATGCACACCCCTAATACAAATACAGGAGTTGAATGCATGGTGAAATCTGAGCAATTGGTTTAGAACAGCCCATGTGGTGAATATGCACTATAAGAGGACCTCTTTCTGTTTCCTTTTCTTAGATATGGATGTCTGCTTCAACTGCCCAGAGGATCAATATCCAAGCAAAAACAACAATGGGTGCATCCAGAAAAGTGTAATATTTTTGTCGTATCAAGAACCTTTGGGAATAAGCTTATCCTCAATTGCTGTTTCATTTTCCCTGATCACAGCCGTAGTGTTAGGGACTTTTTTAAGACACAAAGACAGCCCCATTGTCAAAGCCAACAACCGGGGTCTCACCTACATGCTCCTCATCTCTCTCCTGCTCTGCTTCCTATCCTCTTTGCTTTTCCTCGGCCATCCTGGGAAAGTGACCTGTCTCATCCGACAAGCAGCTTTTGGCATCATCTTTTCAGTGGCCGTTTCTTCGGTCCTTGCAAAAACCACCATAGTTTCTCTCGCCTTCGTAGCCACGAAACCTGGTTCTAGGATGAAGAAATGGCTGGGGACAAGACTGGCTCATTCCATGGTCATTTCCTGTTCCCTGGTTCAAGCAAGCCTTTGCGTTGTGTGGTTGGCCACTTCTCCCCCATTCCCTGATTCAGACATGCATTCAGAACCTGAGGAAATCATTGTGCAATGTAATGAAGGGTCAGTTGCCATGTTTTATTCCGTCCTGAGCTACATGGGGCTCTTAGCCATCACCAGCTTCATTGTGGCCTTTGTAGCCCGCAAATTACCAGATAGTTTTAATGAAGCGAAGTTTATTACATTTAGCATGTTGGTCTTTTGCAGTGTGTGGGTGTCCTTTGTTCCAACCTACCTGACCACAAGAGGAAAAGACATGGTGGCTGTGGAGATCTTCTCCATCTTGTCCTCCAGTGCTGGTTTACTGGTTTGTATCTTTTCCCCTAAATGCTACATAATTATGCTGAGGCCTGAGTTGAACAGCAAGGAACATCTCATGAGGAGAAAGGATTGAGAATGCTCCCTCGCTCCCCTATTACAATGTAGGTTAAGGGTTTTTGAAGCAATATGGTTACTACATAATTAAAGTTAGATATTTGCAATAAATTACTTGCATGTCTCCCCACAGCTTTTCTCTTGTTGCTCTCCCTCAGCCCGACTGAATGCAAGAAGAAAAAGTTGAGTAGTTGAGAGTAGGGATGTGTATCATATCATTAAAATATACGATAACAGTACGATATGCTCTCTATCGTGTCTCCATTTAACGAGAATACGATAGGAAATCATAGGAAATACAATGATAATTATCTGAAACGACAGAAAGTCCAACGATAAGTATCATATTTTATCGCTTTATCGGAAGGCACTTTCTCTTTTGCCGCCACGTGGATGGAGCTAGAAGGTGGGGTGTGCTTGATGAGACTGACAGTTTCAGTGACCAATCGTGCAGCAAGGATTCCAGCAGGAGCCAATCACAATGTTGGAGGAGAGCTAAGGATATCCCCGCATAAAACCCCCACGCTTGGTGTTCCAGCTCTGTTGGGACTTAGGAATTGAGGGGAGAAGGGTGGATTTGTTGAGGCTCTGTCCTGGCTCCTGGTCGTATAGGTGGTGAATTGTTGGAGATTCTAATAATCTCTTGTATCTTTGTGTCTAGGGTTCGTTTGGCTGCGTGTTGCTGCCTGTGTGTTTGAGACTTTGTGTTATAATTTTTATTTTTATACGTTTAGCATGAGTGGGGGTACTGTGACTGAGAGGGAGTGTGTTTTGTCCTCTGCCCTGTTTAACTTTCTTTAAAAAACCATAAATATTATATTTTTAAAACTTATATTTACCTCCCTCTCTCTCTCTCTGGGTGTGTGTGTGTTTGCTTGATTGACTGTGAGTTTGCTGCTGCTGTGTCTAGCCTGCTACACAGGATCTATGTGGTCAAAGCAACACACAAAGTCACAAACTGTGGGCAAAGCATACATTTGTTGCTAATATTTTGTACTTTGTAGCAGTATGAAATGCGGCTCTAAGGCGCACCTTGGGTGAGGTGGCTCTGGGTCTTGGAGAGATGCTGTAGCAGCTGGGGGCAGTTCAGGGGTGGCTGTCTCTCCCTCTCATACATTTTTTATTTCTTTTTGAAAGACACTGCTCCAGTCAATGGTTCCAGTCTGGAGGGACTGCTTTAGGGAGCCTTGAGAGAGATTCCTGTATTTTTATTTTTCGTCACTATGTCCCCTGGGTCTGCTCCTCGTGAAGTCCGTTAGTGAGGGACTGCAGAAGCATCCCCCTCATGCATTTTTTTTTGAGACTTTGGTCCGGGCAATGTGCCTACACCTAGAGTGTTTTATTGGTGTTTTATTGGGATTTTAATGATGTATTGGTATTATGTGCTTTTAATCAGTTTTGTATTTTATGTTTGATGCTGTGCCCTGCCTCGATCCGTTGGGAGAGGCAGGTAATAAATAAATATATTATCATTATCATTATTATTATTATTATTACCCAGAAGGGGACTTTTATTATTAATTTGCCAATGTGCCTACCCAGAAGAGTACTCATATTATTAATTTGCCAATGTTCCTGCCTACCCAGAAGGGGACCTTTATTATTAATTTGCCAATGTGCCTACCCAGAACGTGACTTATATGAACTGGGGCAATTTATTTATTTATTTATTTATTTTATTCCATTTATATACCGCCCCATAGCCGAAGCTCTCTAGGCAGTTTACAAAAATTAACATTGAACAATTAAAACACCAATATACAAAATTTAAAAGCATAAAGCATAAAAACAAGTTAAAATTTCAATATCCTTCTGGGTCAAAGCACAACAACAACAACACAACAACACAAAAACCCTCATCATATGCTGTTAAATGCCTGGGAGAAGAGGAAAGTCTCGACCTGGTGCCGAAAAGATAACAATGTTGGCGCTAGGCGAGCCTCGTCACAGAGATCATTCCATAATTGGGGGTCCACCACTGAAAATGCCCTTTCACTTGCTGCCACCCTCCGTGCCTCCCTTGGAGTAGGCAACCGGAGGAGGACCTTCGATGTGGATCGTAGTGTACGGGTAGGTTCGTGTCGGGAGAGGCGTTCCATCAGGTATTGTGGTCCCAAGCCGTGTAAGGCTTTATAGGTTAAAACCAGCACCTTGAATTGGGCTCAGAAACGTATAGGCAGCCAATGCAAGTGGGCCAGAGTAGGTCTTATATGCTCACACCTTCTGGTTCCTGTTATGACTCTGGCCGCTGCATTTTGCACAAGCTGCAGCTTCTGAACCATCTTCAAAGGCAGCCCCACGTAGAGTGCATTGCACTAATCCAATTTAGAGATTACCAGAGCATAGACAACTGAAGCCAGGTTATCCCTGTCCAGATAGGAGTGTAGCTGGGCCACCAACCAAAGTTGGTAGAAGGCACTCCGTGCCACCGAGGTCACCTGAGCCTCAAGTGACAGAGATGGTTCTAGGAGAACCCCAAAGTTACGAACCCTACATGACTTCTATGAACTGGGCAATGTGCCTACATGACTTCTATGAACTGGCGATGTGCCTACCTCTATCCCAAATGTGACTTTTATTTGCCTCTGCTCCAGCCAATGTGCACAGCTTTGGCATGAAGAAATGCCAACCTGCCAGCACAGGGATGGCAGGCAGACTGGCTCATTTTTCAAGCGTGATGAGGATCCTGCAGGTTGGCATGCTTCCGGGGTATCTCCTGGCCCAATGAGGCCTTGTCTGCTAAGGCTGGCTCTAAAATCAATATAATGCCTGTGCTGTTCCCCTACCCCCAATCCTTTTAATTTATAAACATGTGTGGTCTAATCAATGAGACAAGGCAGCAGCAGTTCACACATTTTACTTCTCTGACTGCATATGGAAGGCACTGCCTACTAGGTTTATCCACTAGTTTTGAAAGTTCATTGGTCGCCTTAGTAGATGATCTACGCCTTAGTATCGACAGGGGGAGTGTGTCCCTGCTGGTACTCTTGGACCTCTCAGCGGCTTTCGATACCATCGACCATGGTATCCTTCTGGAGCGCCTGGGGGAATTGGGAATCGGGGGCACTGTGCTTCAGTGGTTCCGATCCTATCTCTCGGGCAGGCTCCAGATGGTGATGCTTGGGGATAGCTGCTCTTCAAAAAAGGAGCTGCTATGTGGTGTACCACAAGGTGCCATCCTTTCCCCAGTGCTGTTTAACATTTACATGAAACCGCTGGGAGAGATCATCCGGAGGCATGGGGCAGGGTGCTATCAATACGCTGATGACACCCAAATATATTTCTCTATGCCTTCGACAACATCGTCAGCTAAGGATAGTGTGTCTCCTCTGAATGAATGCTTGGAGGCGGTAATGGGCTGGATGAGGAAAAACAAACTGAAGCTGAATCCAGACAAGACGGAGGTGCTTGCTGTCAAAGGCCCCAACCTGGGTCTGGAGGTGTGTCAACCAGTTCTGGATGGGGTTACACCCCCCCTGAAAGATTGTGTTCGCAGCTTGGGGGTACTCCTGGATCCGTCGCTCCAGATGACAGCTCAGATTAATGCGACGGCCAGGAGTGCCTACTATCAGCTTCGGCTGATACGCCAGCTGCGCCCCTTCCTAGAGTTGGAAGACCTAAAGACGGTAGTGCACGCACTGGTAACTTCGAGGCTCGACTTCTGCAATGCGCTGTACATAGGGCTACCTTTGTGCCTAGTCCGGAAACTTCAGCTTGTTCAAAATATGGCAGCCAGGTTGGTCACCGGTACACCTAGGGGTGATCACATTACACCAGTTTTAAAATCGCTTCACTGGCTGCCAATCAGTTTCTGGGCGAAGTATAAAGTGTTGGTTATTACCTTTAAAGCCCTACATGGTTTGGGTCCAGGGTACCTACGGGATCGCCTTCTCCCGTACAATCCGCCCCGCACACTTAGGTCCTCTGGGAAGAACTTACTCAAGCCAGTCAGAACTAGGCTGGCGGGTGTTACCCAGAGGACCTTTTCTTCCATCGCTCCCAGACTATGGAATGGTCTGTCGGAGGAGGTTAGACAAATTGACAGTCTTCATGAATTTAAGAGAGTCATGAAGACTGTCCTCTTCCGACAGGCCTATCCAGATGAATTTTAAGATGTTTTTAATGTTGTATTTTTCTCTTGTTTTTAATTTTTTTTTAACTGTTGTGATTTTTATGTTTTATATTGTTGTTGTTCCCCGCCTCGATCCGGAGGGAGAGGCGGGCTACAAATAAATATTATTATTATTATTATTATTATTATTATTGTACTCATAAAAATATACCAAAGTCACGTGACTTTTATTTGGCAAAGTGCCTACTGCCTACCCCGAACGTGAGTTTTTATTTATTTGGCAAAGTGCCTCCTTCTACCCCGAACAAAAGTGACTTTTATTTGCCACTGCTCCAGCCAATGTGTGCAGCTCTGGCATGAAGAAATGCCAACCTGCCTGCATGGGGATGGTGGGCAGACTGGGTCATTTTTCAAGCACGATGAGGTCAAGGCGGTGCGTGAGGGTTGTTTTGATGGGGTCTTCCAGATTTCCTCACTTCCTGCTGGGTATCTCCTGGCCCAATGAGGCCCTGCCTGCTAAGGCTATACATGTTATGCCCGTGCTATTTCCCCTACCCCAATCCTTGTTGTTGTACTTAGACATGCATGGCCTAATCTTGATACAAGACAGCAGTTCTGCTACTGTGGTGGAATGCGGCCATCCACTCCCTGTGCCATGCGTAGGCGCTAGTGGGATCCTCAAGGTTTCCTCGCTCCCTGCTGCGTATCTCCTGGTCCAATGAGGCCCTGCCTACTAATGCTATACATGTTATGCCCGTGCTATTCCCCTACCCCCAACCCTTTTAATTAGTACACATGCGTGGTCAAATCCATGAGACAAGGCAGCAGCAGTTCACCAACTTCTGATGGACACATTTTACTTTTATGACTGCATATGGATAGGTTTATCCACAGGTTTGGAAAGTTCATTGTATTCCATCCAGGAATGCATCCACTCACTCTCACTGTGCCATGCATGCACGCATGGGCGCATTCCCTCCGCTCCAGCCAAAGAGCCAACCTCAACCCAGAAGGGGACTTTTCATTTATTTGCCAAAGTGTCTATCTCCATTTGCCTCTGCTCCAGCCAATGTTGTGCGCAGCTCTGGCATGAAGAAATGCCAACCTACCTGCACGGGGATGGCAGGCAGACTGGGTCATTTTTCAAGCACAACGAGGTCAAGGCAGTGTGTGAGGGTTGTTTTGATAGGATCCGCAATTGTCAAAGCAGCACATGATATGCTTCTGCTGGGATCCTCCAGGTTGCCCACTGCAGGGGTATCTCTCCTGGCCCAATGAGGCCCTGCCAGGCTATGGCTGGCTAAATAACTGTAACACCCGTGCTATTTCCCTACCCCCCAATCCTTTTATTATTTCTTTTGACATGTGTGGCCTAATCCATGAGACAAGGCAGCAGCAGTTCACCATCTTCTGATTAACACATTTTACTTTTATGACTGCATATGGAAGGCACTGCCTGCCTACTAGGTTTATCCACAAGTTTGGAAAGTTCATTCATTGTATTCATATAATACCTATAAGTCTCAGCAGCAGCAGCATGTAGTGCATTACTAAAAAGAAACAGTGCATGTTGTTGAAAGCTTACTTCCAAGTAACGCCTGCAGCTGTGCATCTGAAATTGGGCACAGATGAGTCCCCTCAAGGCCATCTGTGAGATGCCCATGACAAGAGTACTGGATGTGGATGACATCTCTTGAAAAAGTACCACATTTCAGCCACCTGAAACCGTGTATTTGAAAGCTTACTTCCGAGTAACGCTCACACCTATTGTTCTGTAATTTGGCACACATGTCTAGCAACACTCAGTCTGCACTGTGACAAAGTTTCAGACCTGTAACTTGGAAAATTAAGAAGTTTAAGGCCTTCCTCTGACTCAAAAATCAACTATAGGGCAAAATGGAGAAACGATATAATATCGTATTTCCGATAATTCCGATAATGATCAGAAATACGATACGATACGGACCACCTACAATATTATCGGAGACGATAATTTTTTTTGGTCCAAAATTCCGATAACAATACGGGCATGCACATCCCAAGGTGAGAGTGACCTGCTATCTCAGAGGTGGGCAACTTGTTCAACTCCAGATGTTCTGCCCTACAAGTCCATTCAGTTTGGGACTATAAGACTTGTCATCCAGAACATCGAGGTATTCAAGTTGCCCACCCAAGTGCTTGTTCATGAGAACCCCCATGTTACAGAAAGGCAAACATGGACAAACAAAACATATTGGCATTTTTGCTCTAATTGAGGCATCCAAGACAAGCTCTGAGAACTTCAGATTCATAGGAGAAGGTACTCATGAAACAATCAGTTATTTTCCTGGTTTTGATTCCACATACCCACATTCTTAAATGGGGCAATGCTTGGCATTTGTAGAGAAAAAAAAGCTTTCAGCTCATGTCTTTCCGCTTAAAAATCTGCTTCAGACCTTCACTTTCAGTGTGGGATTGTCAGGATCTAGCCAATGCATGACAGGGATCCTCCACACTGTCATTTACAAGATTGAATCACTAAAAATTGATTTCTTTACTAAATTGATAGAGTGAGATATTATTTCTAAAAATACATCTCAAAATGGTTTGCAACATAAAAAATCAAAACCCAAAATATGTCACATAAAAGCATTAAAATTAAAAACAATCAAACAAACAAAAACCGCACATCGACCCTTTTCAGACAGCACACTAAGCCATGATGGTTAAGCATTTTGAGCTAAATATTACAGCTTAGTGTGTCATGTGAACCATGACTTATCATGTCATGTGAACAATTCCTAACTGTGGAGGCTACATAACCACTGTTTAAACATGCACAATAATCATTTGCTGCAAATGGGTTAGTGGCCTAAGTATGTCTGAACAGGACCAGTCTCTGTTAGAACATTTTTAACTGGAAAATTAGGAGTCAACGATAGGCTGACCATATGAAAAGAAGGACAGGGCTCCTGTAACTTTAACAGTTGTAGAGAAAAGGGAATTTCAACCAGTGTCATTTGTATGAAATTAGTTCCTGGTGAAATTCCCTCTTCATCACACCAGTTAAAGTTGCAGGGGCTCTGCCTACTTTTGTATATGGTCACTCTAGTATAGTGCCTGCAACTTTAACTGTTGTGATGAAGAGAGAATATCATCAGGAACTAATTGCATACAAATGACACTGGCTGAAATTCCCTTTTCTCTACAACTGTTAAAGTTACAGGAGCCCTGTCCTCCTTTTCAGATGGTCAGCCTAGTCAACGAACTAGGCAGAATGATCAGTCAGGGAAGATCTGGGTGAAAATCCAAAACATGCACAGGTAAAACATCTTAGAAAATCCAAAACATGTCACATAAAACCATCCAAAATTAAAATAAATAAATAAATAAATAAGCAAACAAAAACCACACTTTGACCATGTTTAGACAACATGCTAAGCCGTGATGGTGAAGCATTTTGAGCTAAACATTATGGCTTTCGATATCATGTGAACCATGATTTAATGTGTCGTGTGAACCAGCCCTAACTATGGAGACTAAATAACCACTGTTTAAACATGCTCACTAATAATCTGCTGCAAATGGGTTCATGGTCTAAGGATGACTTAGTGTGTTGTTTGAATAGGCCCAATCTCTGATGCAACATTTTAAAGCAGAGAACTAGGATTCAACAAACTGGGCGGAACGATCAGTCGGGGATGACCTGGGTGAAAAGGTAGGCCTTTTATTGGCACCTGAAACATGCCACAGCTGGCATCTCCTGCATATCAAGGGGAAGGACATCGTACAAAGTGAGCGGCATTGCAGAGAAATCCCACTTCTGGGCTCCGTCCAGATTGTGGTTCAACCAGCAAGGCCCTCTCCGATGAACTTAGTGGCCTAACTTCTCAATAGCAGGGAAATAGAGGTACAATTACACATGATTGTCGATCTGTATACATGGCCAGTAATTTACATGTAATGTGTTCTTGCAGCGGTTTCTGGATAATATCCCAGGATTCATTTGCCTATCAAAAAGCATTCCTTTACCTGGAAGAACACAGTGCTGTAGCAGTAATCAGCTTTCTTTTTTAACAGTTAAGGAATTCTGAGAACTGGTGTTCATACTGCATTTTAAGGTGTTCAAAGCAATTCGTATATATTATTTCAACACTATTAAATGGATGATTGTATTGTCAATCCAGACAAGATGGAGGTGCTGTTTGTGGGTGGTTCACCTGTCTGGCTAGGTGATGTTCACCCTGTTCTGGATGGGGTTGCACTCCCCGTAAAGGATCGGGTTCATAGTTTGGGGGTGCTCCTGGATCCAGAACTGTCACTTGAGGCATAGGTGAACTCAGTGGCAAGGAGCACATTTTATCATCTTAGGATGATATACCAACTGCACCCTTATCTGGACAGAGATTGCCTAGCCACAGTTATCCACGCTCTGATAACCTCTCGACTGGATTACTGCAATACATTATACATGGGGCTGCCTTTGAAAATGGTCCGGAAACTTCAACTGGTAAAAATACGACAGCCAGACTGTTAATAGGGACTGGCCAATGAGACCACAACAGTTAAAGTTGCAGGGGCCCTGCCTTCTTTTGTATATGGTCACTCTAGTATAGTGCCTTCAACTTTAACGGTTGTGATGAAGAGGGAATTTCACCAGGGACTAATTGCATACAAATGGCACTGGCTGAAATTCCTTTTTCTCTACTACTGCTAAAGTTACATGAGCCCTGACCTGGATTTTATCTGGTCAGCCTACGCAATGGTCTTACTACTTTGTTTCCTTCATCAATTTTTCCTAACTTTTCTTGTTTTGCTCTTTCTGGAACTCTCTTAATTGTCTTCCACTTATTGCACCATGAGGAGAAGGAAAAACTTGTGTTCATATATGAAAAAAGAACAAAACATGTTTGCTGCCAACAGAGCCACCCAGGACTCAAAATGCTGGAGAACTAATGATCTCCCCATAGAATTATCTGGATCCCTATAATTTCCTCAGCTGGCCAAAGCTTGGAAGCCATAGTAGAAAGCAAAAATTGAATAAGTAAGGCTGAAAGTTGTTATAAATACATCCCTGTGCTATGGTCAGCTGGGAGTAGAAACAAGAGGCAGGCAGGGCCCTCTTTTCATGTTAATACCCAGACCCAAAATTGGATTGCTTGCAATTGCACCTTCTACTACTTTTGTGTCCCTGTTCATGCTGAAAATAAGGCTTATGCACTTCTATTATGGGGTACCTTGGCAGACCCAGGGACCATCCAATGTAATATTTTAAAGCCATGTCATTCCACTTAGTAGACACAGAAGAGTCTGTCTAAACAGCAGTGTTGCTAACAGGATGTTGTGGCTATTCGTGTTCCAGATTGTTCTGCCCATCATTCTGTGCACAGAAGATACTATGCAGTGCCCATTGAATGATCCCATCCCAGCTCCATATGAGTGGTACCAGCCAGGTGGACTTCTCATCGGTGGGATTTCTTCTCAGATCACTTATGGTTTCGAAGGAATTTTGTTCCAGGAGCAACCTTCTCAGAAGCTATTTGGTGTTCTAGAGTAAGGAATTATTTTTCATATCCTCACTAGCAATCACAAATTACTCTTTAGATGAATGACAGGATGATGTTATGATTTTGACTTTCACTGGGCGTTATCAATCTATAGTTCCAATATTGAGGAATCATTGGGCTGTCAGTTACCTACCTATAGCTGATCAATACTCTTCAGAGTATTCACCAAAAATATTTTAGTTGGTTCAATTTTGCTTTTGTACTAACAAGAATTAGTGAAGGAATTTTTGTTATTATTATTATTAGTAGTAGTAGTAGTAGTAGTACTAGTAGTTCTAGTAGTGAAAATATACTTGTAACATCATGCGGCAATATAAATTGCTTATGTAAGAAGGAGCCTTGCTACAGATTCTGTAATAGCTTTACAATAAATTAAATTTCTTTAACATCTCTTGTTTTTAGACTTGTATTCCAAATAGCTTAAAAAGGAGATATTTAATTCTAAGTACCAGGCTCCCTATTCGACACAGAATAGTAGATACATACACATGAACTGCTGTGTATTCTGAAATTAGCACATGTTTGTACCTCTTTTCTGCATAGAAATTAACTCATAACTAATATTATCTACTGTCCCATAAATTAGAGCACACAGTTTTAATTATCACATTGTTATTAAACATCCCTGAAAATACAGACATAAAAGGCTTACATATACACCTTTCAGCCCAGATGAGATCAATTTGATGTTTAACTTTCAGAAGATAACGCTTTACTCAAAAATTGTCAATGACACTTAAGTTTATTTATCTTTTCTAGACATCTGTACATCAAGTTGTCTGATGTGTATAATTTGAACAATATTTCTGTTCATTAATTCATGGGTGAAAATATTTAAAGTTTTTATTCATTTTCCAAAACAAAATCAATAGAGAAAAAATTAAAGAATAAGAAAAATAAATAAATAAAAAGTAATTAATTGAATTTAAATCACATTATTGACAGAGGGTGGCACTCCTAAGCTCCATTCCTATTTTTCACTTATTTTACAATCCAAGACATGGAATCCATTGGATGGTGAGAAATTTTCTTTATACTTTTTCTGTATGTCAAACTTATATGAAGTCTTTTTCCATAATCTGAGGAAAGGCTTTGATAAATGCTGCTGTGTATATCCATGAAAATCCCCACCCCTTTGATATAATAAATTTACTATTTCCATTGCAGTATGGTAACAAAATTCTACCAGCACATCCTGGCCTTGGCATTTGCTGTGAATGAGATCAACAGGGATTCCAAGATCTTGCCCAATATCACACTTGGATTCCACATCCATGACAGCTATTATGATGCCCAGATGACGTATCGTACCACTCTTCAGCTGCTCTTCAAATCACAGGGATTTGTCCCGAACTACAAATGTGACATCCATAAAAACCTGATAGCCATCATAGGAGGGCTTGGCTTTGATACCTCTGTCAATGTGGAAGACATTCTAGGGTACTACAAAGTACCACAAGTAGGGGGTTCGAAGAAATTACTGCCTATTACCCATTGTGTGAATGACTTTTTGGTTCAAAAGGAGGGAGGGATATGGCTGGAGGGAAAAAAATATATCCCCAAAGTTGCATCATATTCCAATAGCTGAGAAAATTCTCAGATCCAAACAATTTTCAAAACAATTGCTCAAACAAACGCAAACACCCCACTTATCAAGATGGCAAGCAAATTGGTCTTGCCCGGTCAACAAAATGTAAACACACCAGTTCCACAAACTTGTTGCAGCTATTTTTCTCAGATTTTCAAGGTTTCTTATTTGGGGGAGCCTCTTTGATGTATGGCACTTTTATAATGGCCACAATAGCACAGGGAGATGAGAAAATCCTCTCAAGTAACCCCCAAACAGTAAAGTATGCTTTTATAGCGAAGGACATACGCATGTTCACTGGAAACTGGGCAAGCTTCAGAAGCATCAATGATACCCTGCAAATGCATTATTTTTGGTCAAGAAATAATAAGAATAAAAGGTTTTGAAGGCAATTTCATCAATCTGTCTAGGCACATAACACATAAGCACCTGTGTGTATTAGCCTGAAATCTGGAAGACTTAAATGTTCACATAAGAAGTTATTATTACTGCAAATGTTATTCAGTTCTTCCAAAAAAGAACAATGATAGAATCAGCAACAACATCAATATCAACAACATTTAGCAGTTTGTCAATGGCAAGCAGAAAGGTCTTGATTTCCAAATCAAAATTCAGATTTAGAATGAACCTGGTCTGGGGTGAACTGGGCTTGTTTCTGAATTGCCAAATTGTAGCTTGAACTAGGCTGACTACATGAAAAGGAGGACAGGGCTCATGTAACTTTAACACTTGTTGAGAAAAGGGGATTTCAGCCAGTGTCATTTGTATACAATTAGTTCCTGGTGAAATTCCCTCTTCATCACAACAGTTAAAGTTGCAGGCACTATACTAGAGTGACCATATACAAAAGAAGGCAGGGCCCCCACAACTTTAACTGTTGTGATGAAGAGGGAATTTCACCAGGAACTAATTGAATACAAATGAAACTGGCTGAAATTCCCTTTTCTCTACAACTGTTAAAGTTGCATGAGCCCTGTCCTCCTTTTCATATGGTCAGTCTACTTGAACTGAATCATACAATCAGTACACAGTCCTAAATTAAAATAATTAAAATAAATAAATAAAGCAACTTTGATCTGGTGGACAAAACTCCGAAGGTATGTTGTCGGACTGGTAACACCATTACCCCCATATTTAACTTTAGCAAAGAGGGCTATACCATATTCCTTCAAACTATGCAGTGAGACCATTTTAAAAGTCTTAAGAGTATTTCTACATTAAGGGAAATCCCATTGTTTAACTGGGGCAGTTGTGATTCCTGTTTCTATGATGGGATTGAGTGTTACAAATTGGATTACATGGGAGTAGAGGAGCGAGGGAAGGTCCAGCTTCTGTTTCCAAGGGCTCCTTTAAACACCTGACACAGATGAATTGAGGAAGGGTTTCCCTCCCTGGCTCATGTGCAAAAGGGGAGTTCTTGTTGTTGGTTCCTCACAGCTGACAGAAAAGCCAAGACTTACTTCTGAGAAGAAGTAAGATTTTGCTGTACGTTTACAACCCTCTTACTTGGGAGTAAGCCCCATTGAACTAGGCTGACCATATGAAAAGGAGGACAGGGCTCATGTAACTTTAACAGTTGTAGCGAAAAGGCAATTTGAGCCGGCATCATTTGTATGCAATTCGTACCTGGTGAAATTCCCTCTTCATTACAACAGTTAAAGCTGCAGGGGCCCTGCCCTCTTTTGTATCTGGTCACTCTAGTATAGTGCCTGCAACTTTAATTGTTGTGATGAAGAGGGGATTTCTCCAGGTACTAAGTGCATACAAATGACGCTGGCTGAAATTCCCTTTTCTCTGCAACTGTTAAAGTTACATGAGCCCTGTCCTCCTTTTCATATGGTCAGCCTACATTGAACACAATTGGACTAACTTCCGAGGAAATACATGGAGATCGGATCTGCCTCCCTTTGTTGAAGGGAGGCAATTTACACTATTCTTCCTTTGTTCAATGTCCTCCCTCCCTTCCTCAGCAGTTTCATGGTGCAATGCTAGCTTTTCAGACAGCCAATTTCACACTGTTAGGGGCTTATTCCAATTTATCTATGCAGCATTTTAAAAAGGAATAAGAGTGGGGACTATGGGAGACCTCCTGTTTGATTACAGCATCATTAAATTGACCCGGAATCTTCTGTAAGTGCCCAGAAATGAGTGTGCTATAATTGCTCATTTAGAAAACACCTTAGCTGCAAAGAAAGCCTGCATATATAGCTTAAAAATATCTGTTTTTCATTTAGCTCATGTATGGCTCAGTTGCCCCAGAGGAAAGAGACACAATACAGAAAAAATCCTTTTACCGCATGGTCCCGAATGAAGGCAGTCAGTACACTGGGATTATCTACTTGCTTCAGCATTTTGGATGGACATGGGTCGGGATCTTTGTTGTTGTGAATGACAGTGGAGAACGTTTCTTGCAGGTCATGGAGCCTTTGCTTTCTCAGAATGGGATCTGTTCAGCCTTCACCCAAAGAATCCCACAACTAATACATATAGATAACATGGGTGAAGTTACTGACATATTTTCAGAAATATATGTGATTTTCACAAATACGAAAGCCAATGCATTTATCATCTATGGAGAATCACAGACAATTGGATGGCTAAGAACCGCTAAGTTTTTCATAGATTCGGGAACTGAAGAAAATACGTCATTAAGAAAGGTGTGGATTGTGACAACCCAGAGTGATTTAATATTAAAGGGCTTTCAGAGAGGCTGGGGTCTTCAGTTGTTTCATGGAGCCCTTTCCTTTACAATCCATTCAAAGGATCGTCCGGGATTCCGAGAGTTTATTCAGATCGTCAAACCTGTCTGGACACAAGGAAACAGCTTTCGCAACGTCTTCTGGGAGCAAGCATTTGACTGTTTCTTTCTAAGACCTGGGATGCCAATAATGGCAAATGAACAGGCAAAGTCCGATCCAACAGGTTTATTCAGTACAACATAAGTAGGAGAGAGATGTGGCACATGGGTAGTACCAAAGCTCTCTAAATCACAAAGGCAAAACTGTTTCATTTTATCCCTGTTTCAGGCTTTGATGTCACATACCACTCACCCCCTCCCTCCTGTGATTGACTACATGTCAATAAATGATTCAACTAAACTATTTCCTAAACCATAATGAAACAATAGCCCGGGAATTTGACGCCTCAATGTAATTTATTTCATCCTGATAACCTTCGATTACTGATACTTGGTGGTGTTTGGTTTCATCGAATGGCCAGCTTTTCTTGGGAAGAATCTGAAAATGTTTATATTATAGGTGCCATCTTGTCTGTAAGATTGTGTCTTGAGGGCCGTTGAGCCATGCTTAATTTTCAACACCGTTTGGGGGATGAGCTTGTGAGACTTGTTATCAGGAAATGATGTTTTTAGGTTATGGTGTTCTATGTTCTTGCTTTGAAATGCTAGAAAGCATCTCAGACGTTTTTTGAGGCTTGTGGAAAACAGAGTTCAGATTTTTTTTTTATATGTATATCAATGCCCAGATCAAAAATCCTTATCAAATCCACCATTTGTTAGTGTGATTTCATAACACACTGACACTCAATCATATAAAGACATTAATTCAAGAATCTCTTTTTCCTTTGATCATGTTCACCTCTCTCAAATAACACCATCTGTCAAACTTCATTAGGGGTTAGAAGCTTTGCAGTTACTTTAGCACAACTTTGGGAACAGGCTTTCACTCATGCTACCAACAGGTAGATAATACAGATACGTACATGAAATGCAACAAATCCAAAGGCCAAGAATGGGAGATTCTTAAACCCCAGGGCACCAAACAGTCCCGAAAACGAAGTCCAGATGGACCACTCTACCATTGTGGACTTTCCAATTTCACGTATGTTATTAGCGTGTTCATGGATATTCTCAACGTCGTCATGTATGTAAATACAGCATTCATTTCTGATGAACGTAGAAACCTCACCTTGACTAGGACATATGTAATCAAGAACTAATTGATTTTGCAAAACCATTTGCAGAATTTCCCTTTGTTCACTGGCTGGCCCCTCGAGGGTTGCTGCGGTTTCGTTGGCCATGGTTTCAATGACAGATTGCAACCGGATCACTGCATACCCTACCCGCCCTACACCATACATGGGAACAGGATCCCTCCCACTATTTCCCCTTTGGAAAGGGCTCCTGGGAGATGGGTTACAGAGGATCTGACATTCTGAATTTTTCCAGCAGGGAGCTCATCAGTTACTCTAATACCTGGGATTAGACTTCCAACGTAACAATTTCCTTTCCAACCTGGAGGCAGAAATTTGAAAGCTTTTTTTTCCACATATAAAATAGTGACCTGCTATGGCCACAAACATCTTACCGCATACCGGCCGGGATACCCAGGTCAGGTAGTAGCCTCCAAATGGAGTGGCAAAGTACCTCAACCACTCTTCATCATAGGTTATGGTTCCATTTTCAACAAAATTGTAATTAGGGATGTGTATTGTATCGTTAAAATGAACGATAACGATACAATATGGTCTTTATCATGCATACGATTAACGATAACAATACGATACAACTTCGAACGATAATTATCGGAGATGATAAAAAAACCTACAATAATTATCATTTTTATTGTTTTATCGTGAGGGTCTTTCTCTTTTGCCGCCACATGGATGGAGCTAGATGTGCTTGATGAGACTCAGTGACCAATCGTGCAGCAAGTATTTCAGCAGGTTCCAATCACAATGTTGGAGGAGGGCTAAGGATATCCCCGCCTAAAACTCCCACACTTGGCGTTCCAGCTCTGTTGGGAGTTAGGCGTTGAGGGGAGAAGGGTGGATTTTGTTGGAGCTCTGTCCTGGCTCTTGGGTCTTATAGATACTTGGTGGCAAATTGTTGGAGATTCATTGTAGTCTCTTGCATCTTTGTGTCTGAGCCTCTCAGGTTCGTTTGGCTGTGTATTGGATGTGTGTTTGAGCTGAGTTATAATTTTTATTTTTATACGTTTTCTGGTTGGTTTGATTGAAGGGTTAGGTTAGCATGAGCGAGGGTACTGTGACTGAGGGAGTGTGTGTTGTCCTCTTCCCTGTTTAACATTCTTTAATGGGTGGGTGTGTTTGCTTGATTGACTGTGAGTGCGCTAGCCTGCTACACAGGATCTGTGTGGTCAAAGCAGCACACAAACTGTGGGCAAAGCAAACATTGTAATTGTTATTTATTGCAATCACTTTGTAGCATTATGAAACACGGCTCTGAGGCGCGTCTTGGGTGAGATGGGTCTGGGTCTAGGACAGATGCTGTTGCTGCTGGGGGCAGTTCAGGGGTGGCTGCCTCTCCCTCTTATACATGTTATTTCTTTTTGAAAGACACTGATCCATCCAATGGTTCCAGTCTGGAGGGACTGCTATAGTGAGCCTTGAGCTGAGAGATTCCTCTATTATTATTTTTTGTCACTATGCCCCTGGGTCATGGAGTCCGTTATTCAGGGACTGCAGAAACATCCCCTTCACACATTTTTTTTAAGACTTTGGTCCAGGCAAAGTGCCTACCTATACCCTGAACGTAACTTTTAATTAATTTGCCAAAGTACCTACCTCTACCCTAAACTTGACTTTTCATTAATTTGCCAAAGTGCCTACCTCTACCCTGAACGTGACTTTTCATTAATTTGCCAAAGTGCCTACCTCCACCCTGAATGTGACTTTTCATTAATTTGCCAAAGTGCCTACCTCTACCCTGAACGTGACTGTGCATTAATTTGCCAAAGTGCCTACCTCTACCCTGAACGTGACTTTTATTTGCCTCTGTTCCAGCCATTGTGCACAGTTGTGGCATGAAGAAATGCCAATCTACCTGCATAGATGAGTCCCCTCAAGGCTATCTGTGAGATGCCCATGAGTACTGGACGACGTCTTTTGAGAAAGGACCACATTTCAGCCACCTGAAACAGTGTATTTGAAAGCTTACTTCTGAGTAATGCTTGCACCTATTATTCTGTAATTTGGCACACATGACTAGGAACACTCAGTCTGCACTGTGATGAAGTTTCAAACCTGTATCTTGGAAAATTAAGAAGTTTTAGGCCTTTTACTGACTCAAAACGATATAATATTGGATTGCTAATAATTATTGGAAATCCGATAACAATATGATACAGTTCACCTACGATATTATCAGAGACGATTATTTGTTTGATCCGAAATTCCGATAACAATACGATAATTTTGGGCGTGCACATCCCTACTTGTAATCACATTCACTAAATCCAACATCTGTACCAGACCCATTGCATCTCCAGCAATAATGTCCTTTAACTTTGGCATGCAGTTGAATGAATTCATTGGCATTAACTTGATTTTCGTCCCATAGGGCATCGGGTCTCAGGGAGTTTCTATCTGGGACGTTCATTCGAGTCAAGTTCAGTGGCAGTGGGGCAGTTGGTATTCCCCCATCTGCATGGACAGGCATATGGCTGCACACCCAACAGTTTGTCTTATTCATCACTTCTGCTGTCTTCTGGGCCAGACTCATGACTAAGTTGTGATTCTGGAAACTGGCAGTTGGGGATAGAAGAAGCAAAACATAGAACAGAGTCACGTACAAAGTCTTCATTCAATGGTCTATGTATTTCTCGGGTGCTGTGCCCTGACCATTCTCCAGCTTGGAGTGCACAAAGAGCTGTTTGATCCATTTCCGGGGGACCTTGGGTGGGGCTGGGTTCTTTCCTGATTCGAAGCTTGAGATCTTCTGTAGCTTTGCACAACCATTTCTGACCTTGCATGAAGGGCGGGGCTTCTTGGCAAAGCTGCGAGTTGGCTGGTGTGGTAGCTGTCGAGGGTTCTTCCCCGCTTTGGTACTGCCCATGTGCCACATCTCTCCTCATTCCATCTCAGTTGTTAAGGCTTAATTGACTACTTTTCTTTTTTCTAAGGCTTTTGGTACCCCTCCTTGAAAAATGGGTTCCAGTTTGTGCCTTCCCTACATTTTGTTTTAATCTTAACTTTTAAATTGTATTTAGATTTTATTTCACATTGCTAGATTGCAAGCCATTTGGGCAAGGAGTTATTTTCATTGCTTTGTTCTTTGTACAATACCATGCACATTCATGGTGCTTTATAATTACTACTACTACTAATAATAATAATAATAATCCTGGTCCTGTTTAAGGAAGTCTATTACTGGGAAATCTGGTCCTCTTACGGTTCATCAGATTTCCATGTTGTACCTGACTTAGCTTACATTTGTGAGCCAAGCCACAGGCTTCCCACAAATTCTAGAGATTTTTTTCGTTGATATTGTTCTTATTGTCTTGGCCGAAATTTGTGCAAATTTTATGCTTGACTGTAAGCTAACTTCATTGACTCACCCCACTTGGGAAACAATCTAAAGAAAGAAAGAAAGTCTGGGTCCTCATGTTTGTCTCATGCAATACTGTAATCAGTACCGGTATGGAAAGATCAAATCTCTGATTCTTTTCTTCTTTTTTCAATTCCCTTTGCTCCTTTTTTCTCTTTCCATTAGCTTCATCCATTTCTTCAAGGGGTCTCTTTTAACAACTCAGCTGGAGAAATGGTGTCCTTTAATGACAAAAGGGAAACTGAAGGTGGATTTGACATCATTAACTTAGTCACTTTCCCCAATGTCTCCTTCCAGAAAGTGAAAGTTGGAAAAGTTGATCCCAATGAACCCGAAGGAAAAAAATTCAGCATTGATGGAGATATGATTATCTGGAACAGAGGGTTTAGCCAGGTATGGATCTGGGGGTGTTCGTGAAAGAGCCTCCCTTCTCCAAATGGGCCCTTCGGTTGCATGAAATTTCCTTTGCTGTCTCTCATGGGACAATGACAATATATCAGACGCCAAAAAAGCACAGACTGGGAACTGAGCAAGATGCTTTTTGACCAGCTGTACAACCATGCCTCCTTTTCTCATTTCCTCCTTCTAGTCTGCCTCCTCTTCCTGGTACTTATGAGGCAGCAGGAAGAGAATGGACGGGTTTATTTCCCTATCTGTATTCAAATTTAAGATGAAGAATGACAGCTGTTTGGGAGAAACAGCTCCTCTCATGGATACCCCCTCCAACAGGATATCCTAACGTGTCTAAGACATGACCCTGTTACTTTGTCACTACAGCCATAGCTCAAATCTTCACCGACATTCACCCAGTTCTCATACATCCCATGACTTCCCTGCAGGCTGCAGGGCCCTGAACAGTGCTCTGAAGTCCAACCCCTGGGTGCCACTGCCTAGCATTTTTAACTACTAGATGCAATGGTGAAATCCCCAAAATTTCTATTCGTATTTTGGGAACAATATTACATTTCAGTGTAACAATGTCACATTCACTCATATATTTTCTGAGTGAGTGAAACATGAAGAATGTAACATATTTTCAGAAAAAGAAAACAAATATCTCATTGTAATTCTTTCCATGCTCATGGTCAGGTGCCTCCCCTTTCTGTGTGCAATGAATGCTGCCAGCCTGGGAATCAGAAGAAAAGGAAGGAAGGGGAGAAGTTTTGCTGCTATGATTGTGATCCATGCCCAGATGGGAAGATTTCAAATGAGACAGGTGATGAAGCACTTAATTTTGTCTAATAATAATAATAATAATAATAATAATTATAATAAAAAATATCTGTTTGATTGAAGTCTTTGTGTCAGATGACTATTTCGAAGTGAGACACTGATATGATACCGAGTGGTGAATCTGAACTGTGAGAGAACCTCTTTCTGTTTCCTTTTCTTAGATATGGATGAATGTTTCAACTGCCCAGAGGATCAATATCCAAGCAAAAACAACAATTGGTGCATCCAGAAAAGTGTAATTTTTTTGTCGTATCAAGAACCTTTGGGAATAAGCTTATCCTCAATTGCTGTTTCATTTTCCCTGATCACAGCCGTAGTGTTAGGAAGTTTTTTAAGACACAAAGAGAGCCCCATTGTCAAAGCCAACAACTGAGGACTCACCTACATGCTCCTCATCTCTCTCCTGCTCTGCTTCCTATCCTCTTTGCTCTTCCTCGGCCATCCTGGGAAAGTGATCTGTCTCATCCGACAAGCAGCTTTTGGCATCATCATTTCAGTGGCCATTTCTTCGGTCCTTGCAAAAACCACCATAGTTTCTCTAGCCTTCGTAGCCACGAAACCTGGTTCCAGGATGAAGAAATGGCTGGGGACAAGACTGGCTCATTCCATGGTCATTTCCTGTTCCCTGGTTCAAGCAAGCCTTTGTGTTGTGTGGTTGGCCACTTCTCCCCCATTCCCTGATTTAGACATGCATTCAGAAACTGAAGAAATCATTGTGCAATGTAATGAAGGGTCAGTTGCCATGTTTTATTCCGTCCTGAGCTACATGGGGCTCTTGGCCATCACCAGCTTCATTGTGGCCTTCGTAGCCCGCAAATTACCAGATAGTTTTAATGAAGCCAAGTTTATTACATTCAGCATGTTGGTCTTTTGCAGTGTGTGGGTGTCCTTTGTTCCAACCTACCTGACCACAAGAGGAAAAGACATGGTGGCTGTGGAGATCTTCTCCATCTTGTCCTCCAGTGCTGGTTTACTGGTTTGTATCTTTTCCCCTAAATGCTACATAATTATGCTAAGGCCTGAATTGAACAGCAAGGAACATCTCATAAGGAGATAGGATTTAGAATGTTACTAGTGTCTCCTGCTCCTGTATTGCAATGTAGGGAATGGGGTTTTGAAACAAAGTAGTTACTACAGATTTAAATATAGCTTTTTACTTAAAATTACCCTCATGTCTACCCACAGGGTTTCTCTTGTTGCTCTCCCTCAGCCCCACTGACTGCAGCAAAAACTGTTCAGTGGCTTGGGGCAATGTGCTATCTCAGAGGTGGGCAACTTATTTCATTCCAGAAGTTCTGCCCTACAACTCCATTAAGCCCTAGCCAACACAGGCAACAGTTGGGACTATAAGATTTGTAGTCCGGAACATCTGGAGATACTCAAGTTGCCCACCTGAGTGCTTGCTCGTGAGCACAAAATGGTAGCCCATAAGATACATAAAGGCAAATGGGGACAAATGAAACAGATTTGTATTTTTGTTTAATTGAGGGATCCATGAGAAACTTTGAGAGCTTCAGAGTCATAAGAGGAGGAGGTACTACACCTCAGTATTGACAGGGGGAGTGTGTCCCTGCTGATACTCCTGGATCTCTCAGTGGCTTCCGATACCATCGACCATGGTATCCTTCTGGAGCGCCTGGGGGAATTGGGAATTGGGGGCACTGTGCTTCAGTGGTTCCAGTCCTACCTCTCGTGCAGGTTCCAGATGGTAATGCTTGGGGATAGCTGCTCTTCAAAAAAGAAGCTGCTATGTGGTGTACGGAGGTGCTTGCTGTCAATGGCCCCAACCTGGGTTTGGAGGTGTGTCAACCAGTTCTGGATGGGGTTACACTCCCCCTGAAAGACTGTGTTCGCAGCTTGGGGGTACTCCTGGATCCGTCGCTCCAAATGACAGCTCAGATTGATGCGACGGCCAGGAGTGCCTACTGTCAGCTTCGGCTGATACGCCAGCTGCGCCCCTTCCTAGAGTTGGAAGACCTAAAGACGGTAGTGCACGTGCTGGTAACTTTGAGGCTTGACTTCTGCAATGCACTGTACATAGGGCTACCTTTGTGCCTAGTCCGGAAACTTCAACTTGTTCAAAATATGGCAGCCAGGTTGGTCACCGGTACACGTAGGGGTGACCACATTACACCAGTTTTAAAATCACTTCATTGGCTGCCAGTCAGTTTCTGGGTGAAGTATAAAGTGATGGTTATTACCTTTAAAGCCCTACATGGTTTGGGCCCAGGCTACCTGCGGGATCATCTTCTCCCGTACAATCCGCCCCGCACACATAGGTCCTCTGGGAAGAACTTACTCAAGCCAGCCAGAACTAGGCTTGCGAGTGTCACCCAGAGGACCTGCTCTTCCATCGCTCCCAGACTATGGAATGGTCTGCCAGAGGAGATTAGACAAATTAGCAGTCTTCATGAATTTAAGAGATTCATGAAGACTGCTCTCTTCCGGCAACATTTTAAGATGTTTTAATGATGTATTTTTTCTTGTTTTTAATTTTTTTAAAACTGTTTGTGATTCTTGTGTTTTATATTGTTGTTGTTCCCTGCCTTGAGCTGAAGGGAGAGGCGGATTATAAATAATAATAATAATAATAATAATAATAATAATAATTCCTGACATAAGAGGCGGCAGTGAGACCACTCCTAAAGAAATCTTCCCTGGACCCTGAAAATCTTAATAACTACAGGCCAGTAGCAAATTTTCCATTCCTGGGCAAGGTCCTGGAGCGGGTGGTTGCGAGCCAGCTCCAGGCACTCTTGGATGAGACTGATTATCTGGATCCATTTCAGTCGGGTTTCAGGCCTGGTTTTGGTACGGAAACAGCCTTGGTCGCCCTGTATGATGACCTATGTCGGGAGAAAGACAGGAGGAGTGTGACTCTGTTGATTCTCCTTGATCTCTCAGCAGCTTTCAATACCATCGACCATGGTATCCTTCGGGGATGACTGGCTGAGTTGGGAGTGGGAGGCACTGCATTGCAGTGGTTCCACTCCTACTTGGGGGGTTGGCTCCAGAAGGTGGTGCTTGGGGAACATTGCTCTGCCCCGTGGATTCTCCAGTATGGGGTTCAGCAGGGGTCAGTTTTGTCCCCCATGCTGTTCAACGTCTACATGAAACTGTTGAGTGCAGTCATCCAGAGTTTTGGAGTGCGTTGTCATCAGTACACTGCTGATATGCAGCTCTATTTCTCATCTTCATCAGGTGAGGCTGTGGATGTGCTGAACCAGTGCATGGCTGCGACAATAGACTAGATAAGGGCTAATAAACTGAAACTCAATCCAGACAAGACTGAGACGCTGTTAGTGGGTGGTTCCGCTGACCGGATGGAGGGTGTTCAACCTGTTCTAGATGGGGTTGCACTCCCCTTGAAGTAGCGGGTTCGTAGCTTGGAGGTTCTCCTAGAACCATCTCTGTCACTTGAGGCACAGGTGGCCTCAGTGGCACAGAGTGCCTTCTACCAACTTTGGTTGATGGCCCAGCTACGTCCCTATCTGGACAGGGATAATCTGGCTTCAGTTGTCCATGCTCTGGTAACCTCCAAGTTAGATTACTGCAATGCACTCTACGTGGGGCTGCCTTTGAAGGTGGTTCAGAAGCTGCAGCTTGTGCAAAATGCAGCGACCAGATTGATAACTGGAACCAGTAGGTTCGAGCATATAAGACCTACTCTGGCCCGCTTGCATTGGCTGCCTATATGTTTCCGAGCCCGGTTCAAGGTGCTGGTTTTAACCTATAAAGCCTTACACAGCTTGGGACCACAATACCTGACGGAACGCCTTTCCCAACATGAACCTATCTGAACACTACGTTCAACATCTAAGGCCCTCCTCCGAGTACCTACTCCGAAGGAAGGTCAGAGGTTGGCGACAAGGGAGAGGGCCTTCTCTGTGGTGGCCCCCCAATTGTGGAATGATCTCCCTGATGAGGCCCACCTGGCACCAACATTGTTATCTTTCAGAGCCAGGTCAAGACTTTCCTCTTCTCTCAGGCATTTGGCAATATCTGAGGAGCCTGGGTTTGTTTTGTTTTGTTTTTGTAGCTTTTTGAAGTGTTGTAGTGGTTTTTAAATGTACAGATTGTGTGTATGTTGTATGTTTTTGCTGTTTTAATTTTTGTATATTGCTTTTAATTGTTTTAATCCTATGTAAACTGCCCAGAGAGCTTCGGCTATGGGGCGGTATACAAATGTAATAAAAGAAAGAAATAAAATAAATAATGAGTTATTTACCTGATAGTGAATCCACATATCCACATTTGTAAGTGCTACTATGGTTTGCATTTCTAGGGAGAAAAAATATTTCTCATCTCATTACTTTCTGCTTACAAATTTGCTTGAGACCTTCATGTTCAGTGTGGGATGGTCAGGATGTAGCCAATGCATGACATGGATCCTCCACTCTTATGCTTACAAGTTAGAATAACTAAATACTGATTTATTTAATAAATTGATAGTGTGATTGACTACATCTAGAAATACATCTCAAAATGGTTTGGAACATTAAAAATCAAAATCCAAAACATGTCACATAAAAGCATTCAAGATTAAAAATAAATAAATAAATAAGCAAACAAAAAGCACACTTTGACCATGTTTAGGCAACACACTAAGCCATGATTGTGAAGCATTTTGAGCTAAACATTATGGCTTTGGGTGTCATGTGAACCATGATTTCGTATGTCGTGTGAACCATTCCTAACTATGGAAACTAAATAACCACTGTTTAAACATGCTCACTAATAATCTGCTGCAAATGGGTGAATGGTCTAAGGATGACTTAGTGTGTTGTCTGAAGAGGCCCAGTCTCTGATGGAACATTTTACAGCAGAGAACTAGGATTCCACAAACTGGGAGGAATGATCAGTAAGGTGCCAATAAAAGGTAAGCCTTTTATTGGCACCTCAAACATGCCCCAACTGGCATCTCCTGCATATCTAGGT
The DNA here is from genome assembly GCA_029215795.1 of Anniella stebbinsi. NCBI lineage: Eukaryota > Metazoa > Chordata > Lepidosauria > Squamata > Anniellidae > Anniella > Anniella stebbinsi. The sequence goes on along the minus strand of JARDYH010000008.1, from coordinate 7,386,366 downwards.
GAAGGACATCCTACAAAGTGAGTGGCAGTGCAGAGAAATCCCACTTCTGGGCTCCCATCAGATTGTGGTTCAACCGGCAAAGCCCTCTCTGATGAACCTAGTGACCCACCTTCTCAATTGCAGGGAAATAGAGGCACAATTACACATGATTGTCAATCTGTATGCATGGCCAGTTATTTACTACATGTAATGTGTTCTTACAGCGGTTTCTGGATATCATCCTAGGATCGTTTTGCCTATCAAAACACATTCCTTTACCTGGAAGAACACAATGCTGTGAGATTACTCAGGTTTTGTTTTTATCAATCAGTTAAGGAATTTTGAGAACTGGTGTTCATACTGCAGTTTAAGGTGGTCAGAGCAAGTCATACATATTATTTCAACACTACTAAATGGATGATTGCATTGTCATCCTCATCTTATCCCAGTTTTTAGGATCTCTCTGATAATTTCATCACAATGGCAAAGGTCAATCTCCCCTCTTGCATGAGCCAAAAGACCTTTTGTGTTTGTGCACAGAAGGTGAGCCAATCTCACACCCTTACTGACTGCCATTTTGGCGTGTCCCATATTGTTCGGGAGTGCGGGATATGGTGGGCTATCCTTGGGAGATAGTCTCAAAGAGGCGTGCAGAAAGAAGCAGGGATCCCAGCTACGAATGGAACAATCTGTCCATTTCAATTACTCTCAGTCTCTCATTTTTCCAATTGTATATTCAGTTCATCTTGAACTTTGAGACATTTACAAATCTCAAATTCATTTAATCCTGAACGTTATTCATTAACATTTCTGCATGCATTTCTCTTGATGTGAGAGACCTACAAATGAGCACTAGATGAGTTAAATACAATATTTATAGAAATTAGTGGTACAATTAGGCAAATAGTTTTACAAAGCAACCATAACAATTAAAGGTAAATATTCCCAAACAAACACACACTGGTGTGTTTCCATTATGGCTCTATAAAATCTTCATTAGGGACTCCTGTAGACATAAGATGTTTAGTAACAAGTTCCAGGAACTGATAACATAGAAAAATAACAATTGCACTTCCTGTGCTGAAATTTTGTTTCAGTGGAATATTGTTTATTTATTTATTTATTTACATCCCATACCTGAATTCTCTTACAAGAGATCAAAACATTAGAAAATCAATATAAAAAGCCTAAAACCATAAAAATGTAAAACAGACAGCATGCACAAAGACAACAGACATCTAAACATTTCCAGCAGAGCACTGAATATCACAACCGAAAGTTCTTACTTTGCTCACTGGGAACTTCTGGAGGAAGAATTAGGAACATCTTTGTGCACAGGGACTCCAATTGGTGAGCCACCACAGATGTAAGATCGGACATTTCTCTAAGCCAAGGGTGGAAAACGTGTGAGCTGTGTGCCACAGACAGCTGGCCCCTAAGCCATTTCTGGTAGCCCTCCAGACACCGCCCTCCACATCTGCAGCTGCAAAAAGTTGTGATGGCACTCCTTGGCCTTTCTCTTGGTAAGACTTGAACTGGCAAGGGAATCCCTTCCCTTATCTCTCTGAACTCTCATCAGAAATTGGAGATCAGGAAAATATTTCCTTCCAAGGCCTAGCTAGAAAAGCCCCAGGTTTTTCTGTAATTCTCTGAGAGTTTGGAGAATAGGGTTTCCCTTGCTAGTGATAGCATCAGCAAGAGAAACCCACAGCCTGTGTGTTTGTGTGTGTCGGGGGGGGTACAGTTATAACCAAGCGTATGCAAATGAGTGTGATATTTAATGATTTTCTCTCAAGCGTGCTGGATTGGTCAACAAATAATGTGTATAAACCTTTGACACAATGGCCTTATAGGCCCCTTCCAACTCCACCATTCTATGACACTTACATGTGTAAGAAAGTTTATCCAATTAGGTTTTAAATGCTAAATTTTGAGCTGGGAATTATTTTCCCAAAGGCAGGCAAAATTTATTTATTTATTTATTTATTTATTCATTCGTTCATTCATTTGTTGCATTTCTAATACCATCCAATAGCCGAAGTTCTCTGGGGGGTTCACAAAAATCAAAGCCATAAGTGCAATTTAAAATATAAAGCTTAAACCATAATGTTAAAACACTCTGTAAAAGTAGAAACAGAATAAAACTGAGCAGCAATACAAAGATTTCAAATACAGGTTTCAAATACAGATTTAAAACAGTAATGGTAAAAAAATGAAAAAAAATGTGAAAATACTGGTAAAATAAAAAGGTCTTCACCTGGGATTTAAGATAAGTATATACATATATGTACGTATTACGTTTCTATATTGCTCACTAGCTGATATATGTGCCATTGCTCAGGCCCCCTAAGATATATATATTTGAGAGGTAATCAACTTAAAGTAGTAGGCTAGTGCTAGGCCTGTGAGTTAACTTTTTATCAAATTACAGTTGTTTCTTCCCCCCCCCTCTCACCCTCACGACAACCCTGCAAGGTAGGCTAATGCTAGGCCTTTGAGGTAACTTTAAAATGAATTAAATTTATTTCTTCTCTCTCTCTCTCTCTTTCTCTCTCTCTTTCTCTCTTTCTCTCTCTCCCAGTGCATGGCCAGGGGCACCAGCTACCACCATGATTTTCCTTGTCCCCACAGAAAACAAAACCAAACTACAACTCATGGCATGCCTTTCACTGTGGTGCCTGACTTGCCCAATGGGAGTCCTTTTGTTGAGACCCTTGGGAAGTGAAGTCAAGCTGAGCCAGTCCGCACTGCACTGTTTAGTCAGTGGCCATAGGTAGGGCGTGAGGGAGCTGGCCTGCTGAATGACTGCCTGTTAGTTTGGTTGCCTTGGCAATGGATCCAGAGAAGCACCCTTCTTTCCTTCTGCTCTTGATGGGGCCTAGCGACTGAGACAGCTGGCCCCAGACGTTCTCCCTTCAGGCCAAGGATGGCAGGCCACTACCAGATGATGGCTGCCAAAGCCTGATAAGTCTTCCCTCCTGCCCAAGGCATGCTGGAACTTGTAAGCATAAGCCTATGTCCCTGAATAATATGTTAGTCTTTGAACACCATCTGAGATGTGGTAGGAGACAACTGGAGAGCGGGCCTTCTTAGTTGTGGCACCCTGCTTATGGATTTCATTTTCCCAGGCAGGCTGGCCTAGTGACTGCATTAATGGCTTTCCAGTACCAAGTGAATTATTTCCCCCCAAGGCCTTTTAACTGATGAGATGTTTTATGCTGTGGTGTTTGTTTTCCTGTCATACCTAAACCACAACATTCCAAGACAGATGCCGGAATTACTGAATAAAGTTCATGGCTTTGATTAGGGTGACCAGATAAAATCCAGGTCAGGGTTCATGTAACTTTAACAGTTGTAGAGAAAAGGGAATTTCAGCCAGTGTCATTTGTATGCAGTTAGTTCCTGGTGAAATTCCCTCTTCATCACAACAGTTAAAGGTGCAGGCACTATACTAGAGTGACCATATACAAAAGCAGGCAGGGCCCCTGCAACTTTAACAGTTGTGATGAAGAGGGAATTTCACCAGGAACTAATTGCATACAAACGACACTGGTTGAAATTCCCTTTTCTCTACAACTGTTAAAGTTACATGAGCCCTGACCTGGATTTTATCTGGTCAGCCTAGCTTTGATGTAAAAGCCTGACTATACCATTGAAACAGAAGAGTGAATGGAGGAATGACTTAGCTGAGGCTGGAATGGAATGCTGGGCGGGGTTAGTGGCAGTGGAAGAAAGTCGGGTAGAAGGAGAACAAAGACAGTTAGTGAGAGGTCAGGAAAGTGGGAGCTGAGTTAGGATTGAGAGACAGTGACCTGGTTTGCTAACCCATGCTTTATTTAAAATCGTCGACTCTATATGCCAGTACTACATCTCCCAGCATACCTTTGTCAGCCAGCCTGTGACCGCATCCTCTGAGACATCTGCTTGTTGCCGATAGTGCTCCTCGATAGAGTGTCGAGGTGCCTGTCTACACACGCAGGATAAAACACTTTGAAAAATTTTGAAAACTGTATATGGAGTGTGTCCTGGGCCCCAACAGTTCTCAAAACTGTCAGCCTATCTACACCACTGCTTTAAAGCGGTTTAAAAAGGTTTGAAACGGTTCATAACATTAGGAGCCTGTACTGAAGGGCCAGGAATAGGCTGAGCATTTCACCCCTTCACTGGGTCTGTTTCTTGGCATGCACAGAATGTTCCCCTTCCCCCTTCCTCTTAAGGGTGAAGCCTGAGCGCTTGCCTCACCCCCGATTCTGAGAAGAAAGCAATATCAGGACAGGGTGCCTCTGAGCATGTTCAGCCTCTCAAAGTCACGCTGTTGTATTTAGTTATGATTTGAAAACCACTCACAGCAGGCGGGAGGAGGCGCTGAAAACGGACACAGCCCATTTATGTGGATTGTTTCCTTTTCTGTGGAATTGGGTTGACTGCTGAATACCAACAATACGAGGTGAGTTGTGAAAGACATGCAGTGACCACCACACACACTCACAATGGCAGCCAAAGGCTAGTAAGTCCGGCTTTCTGTCCAAGGCATGCTTGGAGTTCCGTCCAAGGCATGCGAAGAGTTGTAGGCATAACCCTTGGTTTTTATTAAATTCTTATAAATAATTCAACCAAAAATACTGTTTTTTTAAAAAAAAAATCTGGTGCATTGTACAACAGGACCTATCAGCATGCAAATTTCAAATTTCTAACCCATCTGGAAGTGGATAAACATTTCCAGACAAACATCACACACACATACTTTCCACTTCATAGGTAGAGATTCACAGAAGCTCTCTGGGAGGCACATATTCAAGGGTTAAAAATAATAATCAGGGTTTGTATATTACAGAAAATGGCACAGAGAATTATTGATACAATCTTGTTTTAAATATGGACTGTGCAATAGTGCATAAGATCACATTACATCTATGCATGATGTCCCTGTCCTGTCCACTACGGAAAATGGATGCAAACATTTTTCCCTTTACTATTTATTGATTTATTACAGTTCTATACCACCTAAAAGCCAAAGATCTACTAATTCTCATTAGTACTAGCTTTGTTGAAGTGTCCTCTTTGTCGAATGTGTTTTTTTTATCTAAGTTGTGTAAGTCAGCTATTCTGGTTGATTGGCCTGCCTAAGACCTCCCCGAATACACAACTCTAGCTTGATGGAACTCAGCAAATTGAAAATCTTTGGCAATCCATAAAAGGTAGAGTCGTGAAAACATCAATGTGTTTGGTAAAGAGATATTTGAAACATCTTGAAGGAGACTTGGGTCTCCCCTTCAGGCACTACTAAACAAATCCCATCATGTTTTGAGGAATCCCTCCTTTTGAATTTTAATATGTGGGCCATGCCAATGATCAGGATTTCAGGATTTAGTGTTGCACTGTGTTCCCTTTCAAGCTGAACTTAACATGCTTGTTGGCGTTTGCTCCCTCGTGGAATCTGTTAATCATCTGTCAATCAACAGGGGCTAGATCATTGACGAGGTCTCTTCCAACTCTATCATTTGATGATTGTGCCCCAAGGAACAGAGAAGAGCTGAGGTCAGATCTGGAGGGGGGGGGGAGGAAGAGCTAAAATTTTTGCTATTGAATGAGCCACTCAAGACCCAAAATCAGAATAATGAATGATCTCCTCTTGGTATTTTTCAAATCACTATAATTTGCTTGCCTATGGTCAAAGCCCCAAAGATTTCCAGGAGGCAGCTAAAAAATATCAATAAGGAAGCCAGACAGTGGTTATAAAAGACTTCCTGTTCCACTAAGCACTGAAATATTGACAAGAGGGAGGCAGGACTCTGTCATTTATTTTCTAATAACCCCCTCCCTTTTTTCATCTTAACATCTAGATTTGATATTGGAATTTTTGCCACCCTAGCTAGAACTCAATATATCCTGTTTCGTCTGGTTGTTCCTCTGGATGAACAAAGGAATATCTGTGTCTAGAGATAACAGTTGCCACCAGGATGTTAAGGCTACTCATGTGCCAGTTTCTGCTACCGAACATGTTCTTCAAAGTAGATTCAACGCAATGCTCCATGAATGCTCCTTTCCCTGTTCCACATGAATGGTATCAGCCAGGTGGCCTCCTCATTGGTGGGATTTCTTCTCAGATCACTTACTCTATGGAAGAAATAAAATTCAAAGAGTATCCTTTCAAGGAGCTGTTTAACATTCTAGAGTAAGGAATTGTTTCTCTCCCCACCCCAATCACTTCTCTGTCTCTACAACAAATATAGACTTTGTTCTCCCATATTGAGAAGACTTTCCAGTTTGGAGTGTGACATGAGGGTGGGGAGAGTAACATAACATGGGGTGGGGAGAGTGACATAACTTCCTCCCCTCGAACACCAGTTTCATCATTAATCATTAAATTTACAACAATGTTGGAAATTGCAGAAACCATAACTTTGCAAAAAAAACCAGGGGCAGGAGTAGGGTAAAGGTTTCTGTGCAGAGTCATGAATGGGCAATCGGATATCATTTTCAGTTATTGTTAGCCAGAATATAGCTATGAATTTAAGACAAACCCACCCACACCTGTGTTTTACATCTCCGAAGTTGTTGTGATTTCATAGAAAACTGAAAGGGCTGCTCTACTGCCCCTAGAATGATGAGTCCCTCACCCACAAGAAATGGTTGCAGACTTTGTTCCTCCTCTGGAAAATTCAGTGAAATGCACCCCCAATTTCTCTGCCCAAATGTAGGGTTTAGAAATCCTAGAGGTCGTTTATGCATAATTCTAAAAAAAAAAGATGTTCTCTCTCAATATTTATTGAAAGCATTTTCTAAATGTCATGTTCACTTAAACTGCTTTTAAGGACTATGTTTCCCTGAAGTAACATAGAAAGGATAGTAGGAGACAAAGGCTGAATTCGGACAACACGATAGTCAATGGTGGGGCTATAATCAACTTTACAGTTGTTCATGTAGGGGGTACTCCCCACACAACATGGTAATAAATAATCAACTGTGGTGTGGATTAGGATCAGCGCTGAGGTGACTATGGCAGCATTCGGACAGCTCAATAGTCAATACAACTGATAATTGTTCCCCCCCCCCCCCGTTGCATATTGTGTCATCTGAATTCAGCCAAAGTGTAATTTGGTTAAAAAAACAAAACAAAACTGAGTAAGCAGAAGGTATTGTACCTTCAGCCTATTGCCACTGCTGCTTAGGCATGAAGCTGTAGATCCAGGGAATGTTAAAGACATGGAGATCCAGATGCAGAGTAGAAAGAGGTAATGATTCTACATATTTTTTTTACCTCTCCCACAAAACTTGGTTTTTTTTCACATGAAGTGGTGATACAGGCTTAGCAACATGTTTCTTGCCTTTGTTAATTCAGAATGGTGGGGGGAGTTTCCTCAATAAAAAATTGAAGGACAAGTAACCAAAACAAAGACGCTCAGGGTGAGACAAAACATTTTCTCCCAGTTTTTATAGCTGTTTTCCCAATGTATAAAAATAAAAAACACTACTCTGGAACAATGGGAGAAAAAAGGAAGGGAAGAATAAAAAAGTGGCATCATTTCTCCTCCTGCCCCTAATAGATAATAACTGACATGTGAAATTACTTGTGGAACAAAACAGATATTATCCTGGTGAATCATTTGGGCTAAAGAGTTGAGTGTTTGCTAGCTCAGAAAAATCAGTAACAAAGAATATAGATATATTCTCACTACCTAAACCAGTTGAAAGGAATTCCCTCTATTTGCAGTGTTACAACAAAATTTTACCAGCACATCCTAGCCTTGGCATTTGCTGTGAACAAGATCAATGCAAACCACCAGATCTTGCCCAATATCTCACTCGGATTTCACATCCATGACAGCTATAATAATGCACAGATGACATATCGTGCCACTCTAGACCTGCTGTTCAAATCACATCAATTTGTCCCCAACTACAAATGTGACACCCAGAAAAATCTCATAGGCATCATTGGAGGACTTGGCTTTGATACGTCTTCTTGTATCACAGATCTTTTGAGTTTCTACAAAATTCCACAGGTAGGACCTGTCGGTGGGTGGTGGTGGACCAGACAATCATGTATATGTTTAGCTTGAGCAAGGCTATTGAGACAATTTTCTCTAGGCCATCCCAAAAGGCATTTTGAGGAATATTAAATGCAGAAACAAGCATGCACATAAAGACAACCCAATCCATCTCAAAAATATCTGATTTCCATTTAGCTCACATATGGCTCAAGTGCCCCAGGAGGGCGAGACATGATACAGATTAATTCATTTTACTCTATGATCCCAAATGAAGACAGTCAGTACACTGGGATTATCCGGTTGCTCCAGTATTTTGGATGGACATGGGTTGGGATCCTTATTGCTGATAATGACAGTGGAGAAGATTTTTTGCAGGTTCTGGAGCCATTGCTTTCCAACAATGGAATCTGTTCAGCCTTCACACAAATGATCCCACAATTGCCCCGATTGGATGTCGTGGCTGAAGTGCTGGGTACTTTCTCAGAAATTTATGAAACATTCCAATATAATGAAGTCATTACATGTATCATTTATGGAGATTCACTGGTGATTACATGGCTAGTGTTTCTTATGTTTCTACAAGGTCCTGGAAAGCAGGAAACTGGAGCATTTAGAAAGGTGTGGATTACGACAACCCAAATTGATTTCACGTTGAAGAGCTTTCAAAGAGGTTTGGATCTTCAGTTATTCCAAGGTGCCATTTCCTTTACAATTCACTCAAAGGATATTTCTGGGTTCAAAGAATTTGTGTATATTGGAAAATCTCACTGTACTCAAGCCAATGGTTTTTTCAAAGACTTCTGGGAGCAAGCCTTTGACTGTTCATTTACAGATGTGGGAGTGCCAATAGATGTCAATGAAAGTTGTACAGGAGAGGAGCGTCTTGAGAGTCTTCCTGGACCTCATTTTGAAATGGCCATGACTGGCCACAGCTATAGTATCTATAATGCAGTCTATGCTCTAGCCCATGCATTGCATGCTTTGTTCTCATCTAGAGCCAATCGCGGAGCAAATAGGAGCGGCAGAGCTGTTGATCTTCAATCTTTGCAGCCTTGGCAGGTACTGTGCCCACCACAAAACCTTTCATCTCATTTGCATTCCCAGCTTTCTTTCTTTTTGGGGGGGAAAATGCACATTTCCGATTGGCGATATGCAAATTCGTCAAAAGTGCACACCCAAAATGACAATCCCCCCCAAAAGACCAAAGCTTGAAAATGCATAAGAGCGGGGGATAAATGTTTGTTCCAGAAATGCACAATTTTGATTGTGAACAAAAGCTAGGGTAGGCTGACCAAGTAAAATCCAGGTCAGGGCTCATGTAACTTTAACAGTTGTAGAGAAAAGGGAATTTCAGCCAGTGTCATTTGTATGCAATTAGTTCCTGGTGAAATTCCCTCTTCATCACAACAGTTAAAGTTGCAGGCACTATACTAGAGTGACCATATACAAAAGAAGGCAGGACCCCTGCAACTTTAACTGTTGTGATGGGAATTTCACCAGGAGCTAATTGCATACAAATGACACTGGCTGAAATTCCCTTTTCTCTACAACTGTTAAAGTTACATAAGTTCTAACCTGGATTTTATCTGGTCACCCTAAGCTAGGGAAAAGATGAACAGTTCCTGAGAATCGTGTTCTTCCTCGTATTCATATTCAGGATAGTCAACAGAACATGTTCACATGATTTGTGAACAGGAGTGGAATTCTCGTACATCCCTATTTCCTCCACAATTGAAATTGTACATCCTATTCACTGAAAACGTTTTGTGAGTATTATATTCTTTCCTGCCAGTCCTGCCCTGCTGAGAGAGGACATAGGAGACACACTGCCCAGTAAAATCTAAGTGAGTGTTACCATTGTGCTTCATATCAGGTTCCTTTGGCTGCTGCCAGATACACTTTTAGGGATCAGAAAATGTTGTGTCTCGGCAGGATCAGCCCCATGCCTTTGCACTGTATCTACAAGGCCTCATGTTATCCCAGCGTGACAAGATGCAAAAGAGGGCAGGGCTCCTGCAGATTTAACTGTTGTGATGAAAAGGGAATTTCACAAGATACTGCATGGCTCCAAATCACACCTGCTGATATTCCCTTTTCTATACAACTGTTAAAGATACAGGAGCCCTGTCCTCCTTTTCATATGGCCAGCCAACTGATGCATAAAGGCATATGTAGCCTGAGGGGCAGACCCACCAGCAGCAGGGATGCTACTTCTTCAAGGGTGAACAAGAGCAAGAGACATCCAGTCCATTGTACAAAGGGGAGGAGGGGAGGAATTGCTTGTACATCTGCCTCCTGCTGGTCCTAAAGACCATAGTTGCTTGCTTACAACTTGCCCAGCATGAACTTGCTTACAACTTGCTTACAACTTGCCTTAAGCTAGATCTACACTGCTGCTTCGTAGCAAGATTGAAGTGCACTGAAAACTGTTGGACTACAATCCACATTCCATATATCCCTTTCATATTGTTATTTCCTGATTTTTATTACACATTCACAATGATTTGACACAAGATGTATATCTGGCCCTGGTCTTTCAGGCCGGAATCCAGATGGAGAGGATGGAATGCCTGGGACCAGCAAACATTTACTTGGCCCACCATTCCACACATGTGACTCCGCTCCTGAACTCCCTCCACTGGCTCCCTATCTCCAGGATACAATATAAGCTCCTTGTTCTACCTGTTAAAGTGCTACATAGCCCCTTTCTGCTCTTCTCTCCTATTATACCCCCACCAGGGATCTCTGCTTTCAAATATCATGCTTCTGACCAGTCTGAGAGGTGTCTGTTCTCTTGCTTGGATTCAGCCATTTTCTCTAGCTGCTCCGTATTTCTTAGGCTGACCATATGAAAAGGAGGACAGGGCTCGTGTAACTTTAACAGTTGTAGAGAAAAGGGAATTTCAGCCAGTGTCATTTGTATGCAATTAGTTCCTGGTGAAATTCCCTCTTCATCACAACAGTTAAAGTTGTATGCACTATACTAGAGTGACCATATACAAAAGAAGTCAGGGCCCCTGCAACTAACTGTTGTGATGAAGAGAGGATTTCACCAGGAACTAATTTCATACAAATGACACTGGCTGAAATCCCCTTTTCTCTACAACTGTTAAAGTTACATGAGCCCTTTCCTCCTTTTCATATGGTCAGCCTAGTACATTTCTATTTATAGGTTTTAGCTGTATATGTTTTAGTTTTGTAAGGCTGCCATGAGACCCCAGCATTGGGCAAAAGGCAGGATACTACTACTACTACTACTACTAATAGTAATGTTTCAGATTTCACTTCTGCATCTGATGTTCTTTTGCATTTACTTTTCTTTATAAACCATTCATATCTTAAGACTTCTTGTGTGGCATGTTTTCATTGGTTTAACAAGTTAAAAGGGGTATTCACTGTTTTCATGCTTATGTTATAAAATCTATTTTCAACAGGCCTAGTAACTTCAAGAGTAACAGAGTTGGGGAAGATCCTCAATCTCTTTGCTATCAGAGGCACTGAGTAAGGGACCCCTGGAGATAATTTAGACTGACCCCAACCACAAAACACTATTCCCCCTTCTGAAGAGATCTGGACCACAGACTACTAAAGACAAACAAAGTAGCAGGCCATAATAACAGTTCTCTTACATGAGCCCTGTCCTCCTTTTCATATGGTCAGCCTAGTATTTCTGGAACTGTCTACCGGAGCATTTGGGGAATGCTCCATCAATCTCAGATTTTAAGGCAGAGTTGAAGACTTTTCTTTTTTCTAAGGCCTTTGGTACTTCTCGATGAAAACTGAGTTCCAGTTTTGTCCCTTCCCTACCCTTTTAAAAAATCTTAACTTCTAAAATATATTAAAATTTGATTTCACATTTCTAGAATGCAAGCCGGTTAAAGAGGGAGTTGTTCTCATCGCTTTGTTCTTTGTACAATGCCATGCACATTTATGGTGCTTTGTAATCAATAATAATAATAATAAATAAATAAACCATGCCCCCACATTGTCCTGGTCATGTTTAGGGAAGTCCATCACTGGGAAATCTGACCCTTTTGGAGTTCATCATATTCCATGTTGCACTTGACTTTTATTGCATTTGTGAGCCAATCAACAGGTTTTCCACAACTTCTAGTGATGTTTTCCTTTGTTATTGCTCTTATTGTCTTGGCTGAAATTTGTGCAAATTTTATACATGACTGTAAGCCATCTCGACTGACTTCTTTTCCCTTGGGATACAATCTAAAGAAAGAAAGTCTGGATGTTCATGTTTGTCTCATGCAATATGCAAACAGTATTAGGGATGTGTATCGTATCGTTAGAATTCACGATAATGATGCGATATGCTCTCTATCATGCCTTAAAGTTACGATGATGATACGATAGAAAAACCTACTATAATAATCGGAGACGATAATTTTCGGGTGATTTTATCGTTTTATCGGATTGCCATATAAAATGCCTATACCTTCTGTATTTTAAAAGTTTAAGGCTTTAAACTGGGTCTCAGTGCTTATGGGGTATGCCTACGTATATGTATGAAATTTGAGATCGATCCCTCCAACCTTCGATTTTATATGAATTTTTAAAATATCGTTTCCGTTCTGACAGGTCTGAATGAACGCACGGGGCGAGCTGTCATTCTGATCTGTCAGAATGGAAACGATCTTTAAAAAATTCATATAAAATTGAGGGTTGGAGGGATCGATCACAAATTTCATACACATACGTAGGCATACTCAATAAGCACTGTGACCAAGTTTCAAGTCTTTAACTTTTAAAATACAGAAGTTATAGGAATTTGTTCTTTCTGCCAAAAATATCATTTTTTTAACGGTAATTATTGAGAAGACAATACGAATCACCTACGATATGAATGAAGATGATAATTTTTTTGGTCCGACATGACGATAACGATAAAAGATGATATTTTTTGGCATGCACACCCCTAAACAGTATCAATAAGGAAAGACTGAATCTCTGATATGTTGTTATCTCCCATTCTCTTCCTCTTTTTCAATTCCCTTTGCTCCTTATTTCTCCTTCAATTAGCTTCATCCATTTCTTCAAGGTATCTCATTTAACAACTCAGCTGGAGAAATTGTGTCCTTTAATGACAAAAAGGAAACTGAAGGTGGATTTGACATCATTAATTTGGTCATTTTTCCCAATGCCTCCTTCCAGAAAGTAAAAGTTGGAAAAGTTGATCCCAATGAACCTGAAGGAAAAGAATTCAGCATTGATGGAGATATGATTAATTGGCACAGCGGGTTTAACCAGGTATGGATCTGGGGGTTTTCTTGAAAGAGCCTCCCTTCTTCAGATTGGTCCTTTTGTTGCATGAAATTTCCATGCCTGTCTACCATGGGACCATGGCAATATTTCAGACTCAAAAATTAAATAAGATATTCCAGGACTGAAGGGGACCTTAGCAAGATGCTCTCTGACCAGCTGTACAACCCTGCCTCCTTTTCTCATTTCTTCCTGCCAGTCTGCCCCCTCCCCCCCCCCCCCCAGTAATTATCAGGCAGCAGGAAGGGAAGGGACAGGTCAAATTTCCTATCTGTATTAAAACTTAAAATCAAGAATGAAAGCTGTTTGGGGGAAGCCAAAGGTTTGGAAGGAGCTGACAACTATGACAGTAAGTTTTTGCTCATAAGAACTTGAATAAACAGGGACATTCTAATTAAGGTTAGTTGCACATGCTTAATCCTGGTTATTTTCTTACCTTTCTGCTTTTATGGTTTTGTGATGTGTTTGTGTGTTGTAACCATTCAGAAATTCAAAACTCTTTCCCAAATGCTGCATTATTGGTAAAATTAACATTTTTTTTGTTCAACATTTATGGTGTCTTCACACTGTTGGTTTCCCCATGCCATACCTGGAAGCCAAAACCCACATTATCTATAAGATAGCCAGGGTTTTTTAAAACTGTTTACTGGAAGCAAGTGGGAAAATAATGAAATGCACTTGGTGGCAGTGGAAAGGGCAGAGGAAAGGAATGGCAAACAGAGTTGGGACATTCTACTTTTCCTGGTCTCAGTTTCCCATGGATCAGGGCATACTAAAGGCATTAAAAGAACATAAAAGTTGCAATTATGAAAATTTATTTTACCCTAAGCTCACCTAGACTTCTTCAGACTGTATCTTTCTGCTCCTTCCTTATGGTCTGGTCTTTCTCTGGCTCTCCTCTGGCTGGCTTTCTCAGGTTTAGGGGGCTGACCTGTTCCTCTAAATTTGAAAGTACTGTTCCCACTTTGAAGAAATGAAACTTCATTGGAAAAGTGAAACATAATCAGGGAATGAAACTTTACTGGAAAAAATGAAACTCCTCCTCTCAGGGATATCCCCTCCAACAGAACTTCCTAACGCGTCTAAGGCATGACCTTTTTACTTTGCCACTGAAGCCATAGCTCAAACCTTCACCCTCATATACTCAGCTCTCATACATCCCATGATTTTCCTCCAGGATGCAGAACCCTGAACAGTATCCTGTAGTCCTACCCCTGGGTGCCACTTTCTAGCATTTTTAACTACTAGAAGAAATGGTGAATACATTCCTATTTTGGGAACAATATTGCATTTCAATGTAACAATACATTTCCTGTATAAGTGAAACATAAAGAACGTAATATATTTTCAGAATAACAAAATATATATCTCATTGTAACTCTTTCCATGCATATGGGCAGGTGCCTCCCCTTTCTATGTGCAATGAATGCTGCCAACCTGGAAATCAGAAGAAAACGAAGGAAGGGGAGAAGTTTTGCTGCTATGATTGTGATCCGTGCCCAGATGGGAAGATATCAAATGAGACAGGTGCTTTAGCACTCCATTTTTTCATGTCATATTGATTTAATTAAAACCATTTAGTCAGATGACTATGATACAAATTAGGGATGTGTATTGCATCGTTAAAATTAGGGATGTGCAGGGACCTCCCGGATTGGATCGGGACCTGGATCTGGACCTCTGATGTTGTCCTTGAATGGTTTGGACAAAAATGGAGGTCCCTCAGATCAGATCGCATCCGATCCCGATCCGAAAATTGGATGTCGGATTTTCGCATCAGCCACCATTTTTGGTGTTTTCACCATATGCTTGCACTGGGGGAAAGAAAGCTGTCCCCCAATGCAAGTCTATGGGGAAAACATGGCAGTGGGTGGGTGAGTGGGGGCCTAACTCCCCCTCCCTGTCCCTCCCCCCTCACACTCCTTACCTGCCGGGGTGGCCGCTTCCCCCCAGTGCTCGGATCTACTGAGAAACATGCTTTGTGGCCTGCCTCTCAGTAGTGCGCCAGGTGATTGTGTCATCACCTGGTGCGCTACTGTGAGCCAGGCTGCGAATCCTGTTTCTCAGTGGATCCGAGCACCAGAGGGAAGCGGCCGCGCTGGCAGGTAAGTGAGGGCCCCTTCCTGCCTCCCGCTTCATGCTCTTTACCTGCTGGGTCCGAGCAGCAGCAGATGGTAGCGGATGGCCCCGGCAGGTAAGGAGCACGAGGGGTGGGAGGAGGTCCAATCCTCCGACCTTATCCGAACCGTATTGGATCCTTCCAGACTGGTTTGGATCAGATGGGATGATCCAGATGCGGGGATTGGAAATCGAATAACTGTATCTGATTTCCCCTGGATCGGGTCCGGATCGTGGATCTGACCTGAACCGGTGCACCCCCCTAGTTAAAGTGTCCGATAACGATACGATAAGGTTGTTATCAGACATCCAATTAATGGTAACGATACGATAATGATGAATATCTGATTTGAAAATTTTCAGCCTGATTATATCAGATTATAGAACTGCCATATAAATAAACCTATAGCTTCTGTATTTTAAAAGTTAGAGGCTTGAAACTTGTTCACAGTGCTTATGGTTTATGCCTATGTATGTGCATGAAATTTGAGATCGATCCCTCCAACTCTTGATTTTATATGAATTTATTAAAGATTGTTTAAGTTCTGAAAGGTCAGAATGACAGCTCTCCACGTGCGTTCATCTTTAAAAAGTTCATATAAAATACAGAGGGATTGATTTGAAATTTGGCACATATGTGTAGCATCATGTGCTAGACATGTGTATGAAATTTGAGTTTGATCCCTTCAACCCTCGATTTTATATGAAGTTATTAAAGATAATGCAACTTTATTGACAAGCTGGTTGACCGGGCCTCCGTGCTGTCATCTTGTCTGCTTTTTTTCCCATAGGCTTGCATTGGGGGAAATGCATGCATAACTTTTTTATTTGAAATGATAATGACATGAAACTTGGGGAGCCAGAACTAGCAAGATTCAATCTGCAATGTCCAAAAAGTTTCATGTTTCTACCTTTTCAAATAAAAAGTTATAGGGGGTCCCCCAAAAGTCCCATCCCCGCTGTAACTTCTTCATTTTTAAACATAAAATCTTGAAACTCATGGGACATTGAAAATGGGATCTGGCTGGTCGTTTGTGGAAAAAATCAGAGCAATTGCTCCAACCCTTGATTTTCTATGATTTTTTTTTTTTAAGATCGTGCTCGTTCTGAAAGCTACATTTGAGATCAATCCCTCCACACATGTATTTTATATGAAATTTTGAAAGATCGTGCAACTTTTTGACAGGTCTGAATGAACGCATGTGGCGAGCTGTCATTCTCACCTGACAGAACATAAATATGCTTTAATAAATATAAAATTGAGGGTTGGAGCGATCAATCTCAAATTTCATACACATACATAGGCATACCCCAGAAGCACTGTGACCAAGTTTCAAGCCTGTAACTTTGAAAATACAGACGTTATAGGCATTTTTTCTTAAAATATATATATATAGTTCTATAGGGCACAATGGGGCTGCAAATTAAATATCAGATTTACGATAATTATCACGAAAACGATATGATTAACCCATGATACAGTCCAAACTGAAATTTTTTTAGGAAGTGATTTCCGATAACGATACGAGACGATAATTTCGGGCATGCACACCCCTAATACAAATACAGGAGTTGAATGCATGGTGAAATCTGAGCAATTGGTTTAGAACAGGCCATGTGGTGAATATGCACTATAAGAGGACCTCTTTCTGTTTCCTTTTCTTAGATATGGATGTCTGCTTCAACTGCCCAGAGGATCAATATCCAAGCAAAAACAACAATGGGTGCATCCAGAAAAGTGTAATATTTTTGTCGTATCAAGAACCTTTGGGAATAAGCTTATCCTCAATTGCTGTTTCATTTTCCCTGATCACAGCCGTAGTGTTAGGAACTTTTTTAAGACACAAAGAGAGCCCCATTGTCAAAGCCAACAACCGGGGTCTCACCTACACGCTCCTCATCTCTCTCCTGCTCTGCTTCCTATCCTCTTTGCTCTTCCTCGGCCATCCTGGGAAAGTGACCTGTCTCATCCGACAAGCAGCTTTTGGCATCATCTTTTCAGTGGCCGTTTCTTCGGTCCTTGCAAAAACCACCATAGTTTCTCTCGCCTTCGTAGCCACGAAACCTGGTTCCAGGATGAAGAAATGGCTGGGGACAAGACTGGCTCATTCCATGGTCATTTCCTGTTCCCTGGTTCAAGCAAGCCTTTGCGTTGTGTGGTTGGCCACTTCTCCCCCATTCCCTGATTTAGACATGCATTCAGAAACTGAGGAAATCATTGTGCAATGTAATGAAGGGTCAATTGCCATGTTTTATTCCGTCCTGAGCTACATGGGGCTCTTGGCCATCACCAGTTTCATTGTGGCCTTCGTAGCCCGCAAATTACCAGATAGTTTTAATGAAGCCAAGTTTATTACATTCAGCATGTTGGTCTTTTGCAGTGTGTGGGTCTCCTTTGTTCCAACCTACCTGACCACAAGAGGAAAAGACATGGTGGCTGTGGAGATCTTCTCCATCTTGTCCTCCAGTGCTGGATTACTGGCTTGTATCTTTTCCCCTAAATGCTACATAATTATGCTGAGGCCTGAGTTGAACAGCAAGGAACATCTCATGAGGAGAAAGGATTGAGAATGCTCCCTCGCTCCCCTATTACAATGTAGGTTACGGGTTTTTGAAGCAATATGGTTACTACATAATTAAAGTTAGATATTTACAATAAATTACTTGCATGTCTCCCCACAGCTTTTCTCTTGTTGCTCTCCCTCAGCCCGACTGAATGCAAGAAGTAAAAGTTGAGTAGTTGAGAGTAGGGATGTGTATCATATCATTAAAATATACGATAACAGTACAATATGCTCTCTATCGTGTCTCCATTTAACGAGAATACGATAGGAAATCATAGGAAATACAATGATAATTATCTGAAACGATAGAAAGTCCAACGATAAGTATCATATTTTATCGCTTTATCGGAAGGCGCTTTCTCTTTTGCCTCCACATGGATGGAGCTAGAAGGTGGGGTGTGCTTGATGAGACTGACAGTTTCAGTGACCAATCGTGCAGCAAGAATTCCAGCAGGAGCCAATCACAAAGTTGGAGGAGGGCTAAGGATATCCCCGCATAAAACCCCCACGCTTGGTGTTCCAGCTCTGTTGGGACTTGAGGGGAGAAGGGTGGATTTGTTGGAGCTCTG
Organism: Anniella stebbinsi; assembly: GCA_029215795.1. Classification (NCBI taxonomy): domain Eukaryota; kingdom Metazoa; phylum Chordata; class Lepidosauria; order Squamata; family Anniellidae; genus Anniella; species Anniella stebbinsi. Next base: position 7,367,871 of record JARDYH010000008.1, on the reverse strand, counting down.
TCCTGGCTCCTGGTCGTATAGGTGGTGAATTGTTGGAGATTCTAATAATCTCTTGTATCTTTGTGTCTAGGGTTCGTTTGGCTGCATGTTGCTGCCTGTGTGTTTGAGACTTTGTGTTATAATTTTTATTTTTATACGTTTAGCATGAGTGGGGGTACTGTGACTGAGAGGGAGTGTGTTTTGTCCTCTGCCCTGTTTAACTTTCTTTAAAAAACCATAAATATTATATTTTTAAAACTTATATTTACCTCCCTCTCTCTCTCTCTGGGTGTGTGTGTGTTTGCTTGATTGACTGTGAGTTTGCTGCTGCTGTGTCTAGCCTGCTACACAGGATCTATGTGGTCAAAGCAACACACAAAGTCACAAACTGTGGGCAAAGCATACATTTGTTGCTAATATTTTGTACTTTGTAGCAGTATGAAATGCGGCTCTAAGGCGCACCTTGGGTGAGGTGGCTCTGGGTCTTGGAGAGATGCTGTAGCAGCTGGGGGCAGTTCAGGGGTGGCTGTCTCTCCCTCTCATACATTTTTTATTTCTTTTTGAAAGACACTGCTCCAGTCAATGGTTCCAGTCTGGAGGGACTGCTTTAGGGAGCCTTGAGAGAGATTCCTGTATTTTTATTTTTCGTCACTACATCCCCTGGGTCTGCTCCTTGTGGAGTCCGTTAGTGAAGGACTGCAGAAGCATCCCCCTCATGCATTTTTTTTTAGACTTTGGTCCAGGCAATGTGCCTACACCTAGAGTGTTTTATTGGTGTTTTATTGGTATTTTAATTATGTATTGGTATTATGTGCTTTTAATCAGTTTTGTATTTTATGTTTGATGCTGTTCCCTGCCTCAATCTGTTGGGAGTGGCGGGTAATAAATAAATATATTATTATTATTATTATTATTATTATTATTGTTACCCAGAAGGGGACTTTTATTATTAATTTGCCAATGTGCCTACCCAGAACATGACTTATATGAACTGGGCCAATTTATTTATTTATTTATTTATTTCCATTTATATATCGCCCCATAGCCAAAGCTCTCTAGGCAGTTTACAAAAATTAACATTGAACAATTAAAACACCGATATACAAAATGTAAAAGCATAAAGCATAAAAACAAGTTAAAATTACAATATCCTTCTGGGTCAAAACACAACAACAACAACACAAAAACACAAAAACCCTCATCATATGCTGTTAAATGCCTGGGAGAAGAGGAAAGTCTTGAAACATTGCAAACATGGACAAACAAAACATATTGGCATTTTTGCTCTAATTGACGCATCCAAGACAAGCTCTGAGAACTTCAGATTCATAGGAGAAGGTACTCATGAAACAATCAGTTATTTTCCTGGTTTTGATTCCACATACCCACATTCTTAAATGGGGCAATGCTTGGCATTTGTAGAGAGAAAAAAAACTTTCAACTCATGTCTTTCCACTTAAAAATCTGCTTCAGACCTTCACGTTCAGTGTGGGATTGTCAGGATCTAGCCAATGCATGACAGGGATCCTCCACACTGTCATTTACAAGATTGAATCACTAAAAATTGATTTCTTTACTAAATTGATAGAGTGATATATTATTTCTAAAAATACATCTCAAAATGGTTTGCAACATAAAAAATCAAAACCCAAAATATGTCACATAAAAGCATTAAAATTAAAAACAATCAAACAAACAAAAACCGCTCATCGACTCTTTTCAGACAGCACACTAAGCCATGATGGTTAAGCATTTTGAGCTAAATATTACAGCTTAGTGTGTCATGTGAACCATGACTTATCATGTCATGTGAACAATTCCTAACTGTGGAGGCTACATAACCACTGTTTAAACATGCACAATAATCATTTGCTGCAAATGGGTTAGTGGCCTAAGTATGTCTGAACAGGACCAGTCTCTGTTAGAACATTTTTAACTGGAGAATTAGAAGTCAATGATAGGCTGACCATATGAAAAGGAGGACAGGGCTCCTGTAACTTTAACAGTTGTAGAGAAAAGGGAATTTCAACCAGTGTCATTTGTATGAAATTAGTTCCTGGTGAAATTCCCTCTTCATCACACCAGTTAAAGTTGCAGGGGCTCTGCCTACTTTTGTATATGGTCACTCTAGTATAGTGCCTGCAACTTTAACTGTTGTGTTGAAGAGAGAATATCATCAGGAACTAATTGCATACAAATGACACTGGCTGAAATTCCCTTTTCTCTACAACTGTTAAAGTTACAGGAGCCCTGTCCTCCTTTTCAGATGGTCAGCCTAGTCAACGAACTAGGCAGAATGATCAGTCAGGGAAGATCTGGGTGAAAATCCAAAACATGCACAGGTAAAACATCTTAGAAAATCCAAAACATGTCACATAAAACCATCCAAAATTAATAAATAAATAAATAAATAAGCAAACAAAAACCACACTTTGACCATGTTTAGACAACATGCTAAGCCGTGATGGTGAAGCATTTTGAGCTAAACATTATGGCTTTCGATATCATATGAACCATGATTTAATGTGTCGTGTGAACCAGCCCTAACTATGGAGACTAAATAACCACTGTTTAAACATGCTCACTAATAATCTGCTGCAAATGGGTTCATGGTCTAAGGATGACTTAGTGTGTTGTTTGAATAGGCCCAATCTCTGATGCAACATTTTAAAGCAAAGAACTAGGATTCAACAAACTGGGCGGAACGATCAGTCGGGGATGACCTGGGTGAAAAGGTAGGCCTTTTATTGGCACCTGAAACATGCCACAGCTGGCATCTCCTGCATATCAAGGGGAAGGACATCGTACAAAGTGAGCGGCATTGCAGAGAAATCCCACTTCTGGGCTCCGTCCAGATTGTGGTTCAACCAGCAAGGCCCTTTCCGATGAACTTAGTGGCCTAACTTCTCAATAGCAGGGAAATAGAAGTACAATTACACATGATTGTCGATCTGTATACATGGCCAGTAATTTACATGTAATGTATTCTTGCAGCGGTTTCTGGATAATATCCCAGGATTCATTTGCCTATCAAAAAGCATTCCTTTACCTGGAAGAACACAGTGCTGTAGCAGTAATCAGCTTTCTTTTTTAACAGTTAAGGAATTCTGAGAACTGGTGTTCATACTGCATTTTAAGGTGTTCAAAGCAATTCGTATATATTATTTCAACACTATTAAATGGATGATTGTATTGTCATCCTCATCTTATCCCAGTATTCCTCCAGGCTCTCTTGAATGAAATGGATTATCTAGATCCATTTCAACCAGGCTTCAGGCCTGGTTTTGGAATGGAAACTGCCTTGGTCGCCCTGTGGGATGACCTTTGCCGGGAGGGGGACAGGGGGAGTGCGACCCTGTTGATTCTCTTGGACCTCTCAGTGGCTTTCGATACCATTGACCATGATATCCTTCTGGATAGGCTGTCTGGGCTGGGAGTTGCAGGCACTGTGTTGCAGTGGTTCTGCTCCTACTTGGATGGCCGATTCCAGAGGTGGTGCTGGGGGATTATTTCTCTGTGCCATGGCACCTTGGCCATGGGGTTCCACAGGCTATTATTTTATCCACTATGCTGTTCAACAGTTACATGAAACCCCTGGGAGAGGTTATCCAGAGATGTGGGCTGAGGCATCATCAATATCTACCTCTCCTTTTCATCAAACCCAGGTGAGTCAGTGGCTGTTCTGAATCAGTGCCTGGGCATGGTAATGGACTGGATGAGGGCCAATAAAGTGAGACTCAATCCAGACAAGATGGAGGTGCTGTTTGTGGGTGGTTCACCTGTCTGGCTAGGTGATGTTCACCCTGTTCTGGATGGGGTTGCACTCCCCCTAAAGGATCGGGTTCATAGTTTGGGGGTGCTCCTGGATCCAGAACTGTCACTTGAGGCATAGGTGAACTCAGTGGCAAGGAGCACATTTTATCATCTTAGGATGATATACCAACTGCACCCTTATCTGGACAGAGTTTGCCTAGCCACAGTTATCCACGCTCTGATAAACTCTCGACTGGATTACTGCAATACATTATACATGGAGCTGCCTTTGAAAATGGTCCAGAAACTTCAACTGGTACAAAACATGGCAGCCAGACTGTTAATGGGGACTGGCCAATGAGACCACAACAGTTAAAGTTGCAGGGGCCCTGCCTTCTTTTGTATCTGGTCACTCTAGTATAGTGCCTGCAACTTTAACGGTTGTGATGAAGAGGGAATTTCACCAGGGACTAATTGCATACAAATGACACTGGCTGAAATTCCTTTTTCTCTACAACTGTTAAAGTTACATGAGCCCTGACCTGGATTTTATCTGGTCAGCCTAGGCAATGGTCTTACTACTTTGTTTCCTTCATCAATTTTTCCTAACTTTTCTTGTTTTGCTCTTTCTGGAACTCTCTTAATTGTCTTTCACTTATTGCACCATGAGGAGAAGGAAAAACTTGTGTTCATATATGAAAAAAGAACAAAACATGTTTGCTGCCAACAGAGCCACCCAGGACCCAAAATGCTGGAGAACTAATGATCTCCCCATAGAATTGTCTGGATCCCTATAATTTCCTCAGCTGGCCAAAGCTTGGAAGCCATAGTAGAAAGCAAAAATTGAATAAGTAAGGCTGAAAGTTGTTATAAATACATCCCTGTGCTATGGTCAGCTGGGAGTAGAAACAAGAGGCAGGCAGGGCCCTCTTTTCATGTTAATACCCAGACCCAAAATTGGATTGCTTGCAATCGCACCTTCTACTACTTTTGTGTCCCTGTTCATGCTGAAAATAAGGCTTATGCACTTCTATTATGGGGTACCTTGGCAGACCCAGGTACCATCCAATGTAATCTTTTAAAGCCATGTCATTCCACTTAGTAGACACAGAAGAGTCTGTCTAAACAGCAGTGTTGCTAACAGGATGTTGTGGCTATTCGTGTTCCAGATTGTTCTGCCCATCATTCTGTGCACAGAAGATACTATGCAGTGCCCATTGAATGATCCCATCCCAGCTCCATATGAGTGGTACCAGCCAGGTGGACTTCTCATCGGTGGGATTTCTTCTCAGATCACTTATGGTTTCGATGGAATTTTGTTCCAGGAGCAACCTTCTCAGAAGCTATTTGGTGTTCTAGAGTAAGGAATTATTTTTCATATCCTCACTAGCAATCACAAATTACTCTTTAGATGAATGACAGGATGATGTTATGATTCTGACTTTCACTGGGCGTTATCAATCTATAGTTCCAATATTTAGGAATCATTGGGCTGTCAGTTACCTACCTATAGCTGATCAATACTCTTCAGAGTATTCACCAAAAATATTTTAGTTGGTTCAATTTTGCTTTTGTACTAACAAGAATTAGTGAAGGAATTTTTGTTATTATTATTATTATTATTATTATTAGTACTAGTAGTAGTACTAGTAGTTCTAGTAGTGAAAATATACTTGAAACATCATGCGACAATATAAATTGCTTGTGTAAGAAGGAGCCTTGCTACAGATTCTGTAATAGCTTTACAATAAATTAAATTTCTTTAACATCTCTTGTTTTTAGACTTGTATTCCAAATAGCTTAAAAAGGAGATATTTAATTCTAAGTACCAGGCTCCCTATTCGATACAGAATAGTAGATACATACACATGAACTGCTGTGTATTCTGAAATTAGCACATGTTTGTACCTCTTTTCTGCATAGAAATTAACTCATAACTAATATTATCTACTGTCCCATAAATTAGAGCACACAGTTTTAATTATCTCATTGTTATTAAACATCCCTGAAAATACAGACATAAAAGGCTTACATATACACCTTTCAGCCCAGATGAGATCAATTTGATGTTTAACTTTCAGAAGATAACGCTTTACTCAAAAATTGTCAATGACACTTAAGTTTATTTATCTTTTCTAGACATCTGTACATCAAGTTGTCTGATGTGTATAATTTGAACAATATTTCTGTTCATTAATTCATGGGTGAAAATATTTAAAGTTTTTATTCATTTTCCAAAACAAAATCAATAGAGAAAAAATTAAAGAATAAGAAAAATAAATAAATAAAAAGTAATTAATTGAATTTAAATCACATTATTGACAGAGGGTGGCACTCCTAAACTCCATTCCTATTTTTCACTTATTTTACAATCCAAGACATACTTGGAATCCATTGGATGGTGAGAAATTTTCTTTATACTTTTTCTGTATGTCAAATTTATATGAAGTCTTTTTCCATAATCTGAGGAAAGGCTTTGATAAATGCTGCTGTGCATATCCATGAAAATCCCCACCCCTCTGATATAATAAATTTACTATTTCCATTGCAGTATGGTAACAAAATTCTACCAGCACATCCTGGCTTTGGCATTTGCTGTGAATGAGATCAACAGGGATTCCAAGATCTTGCCCAATATCACACTTGGATTCCACATCCATGACAGCTATTATGATGCCCAGATGACGTATCGTGCCACTCTTCAGCTGCTCTTCAAATCACAGGGATTTGTCCCGAACTACAAATGTGACATCCATAAAAACCTGATAGCCATCATAGGAGGGCTTGGCTTTGATACCTCTGTCAATGTGGAAGACATTCTAGGGTACTACAAAGTACCACAAGTAGGGGGTTCGAAGAAATTACTGCCTATTACCCATTGTGTGAATGACTTTTTGGTTCAAAAGGAGGGAGGGATATGGCTGGAGGGAAAAAATATATCCCCAAAGTTGCATCATATTCCGATAGCTGAGAAAATTCTCAGATCCAAACAATTTTCAAAACAATTGCTCAAACAAACGCAAACACCCCACTTATCAAGATGGGAAGCAAATTGGTCTTGCCCGGTCAACAAAATGTAAACACACCAGTTCCACAAACTTGTAGCAGCTATTTTTCTCAGATTTTCAAGGTTTCTTATTTGGGGGAGCCTCTTTGATGTATGGCACTTTTATAATGGCCACAATAGCACAGGGAGATGAGAAAATCCTCTCAAGTAACCCCCAAACAGTAAAGTATGCTTTTATAGCGAAGGACATATGCATGTTCACTGGAAACTGGGCAAGCTTCAGAAGCATCAATGATACCCCGCAAATGCATTATTTTTGGTCAAGGAATAATAAGAATAAAAGGTTTTGAAGGCAATTTCATCAATCTATCTAGGCACATAACACATAAGCACCTGTGTGTATTAGCCTGAAATCTGGAAGACTTAAATGTTCACATAAGAATTTATTATTACTGCAAATGTTATTCAGTTCTTCCAAAAAAGAACAATGATAGAATCAGCAACAACATCAATATCAACAACATTTAGCAGTTTGTCAATGGCAAGCAGAAAGGTCTTGATTTCCAAATCAAAATTCAGATTTAGAATGAACCTGGTATGGGGTGAACTGGGCTTGTTTCTGAATTGCCAAATTGTAGCTTGAACTAGGCTGACCACATGAAAAGGAGGACAGGGCTCATGTAACTTTAACACTTGTTGAGAAAAGGGGATTTCAGCCAGTGTCATTTGTATACAATTAGTTCCTGGTGAAATTCCCTCTTCATCACAACAGTGAAAGTTGCAGGCACTATACTAGAGTGACCATATACAAAAGAAGGCAGGGCCCCCACAACTTTAACTGTTGTGATGAAGAGGGAATTTCACCAGGAACTAATTGAATACAAATGAAACTGGCTGAAATTCCCTTTTCTCTACAACTGTTAAAGTTGCATGAGCCCTGTCCTCCTTTTCATATGGTCAGTCTACTTGAACTGAATCATACAATCAGTACACAGTCCTAAATTAAAATAAATAAAATAAATAAATAAAGCAACTTTGATCTGGTGGACAAAACTCCGAAGGTATGTTGTCGGACTGGTAACACCATTACCCCCATATTTAACTTTAGCAAAGAGGGCTATACCATATTCCTTCAAACCATGCAGTGAGACCATTTTAAAAGTCTTAAGAGTATTTCTACATTAAGGGAAATCCCATTGTTTAACTGGGGCAGTTGTGATTCCTGTTTCTATGATAGGATTGAGTGTTACAAATTGGATTACATGGGAGGAGAGGAGCGAGGGAAGGTCCAGCTTCTATTTCCAAGGGCTCCTTTAAACAGCTGACACAGATGAATTGAGGAAGGGTTTCCCTCCCTGGCTCATGTGCAAAAGGGGAGTTCTTGTTGTTGGTTCCTCACAGCTGACAGAAAAGCCAAGACTTACTTCTGAGAAGAAGTAAGATTTTGCTGTAAGTTTACAACCCTCTTACTTGGGAGTAAGCCCCATTGAACTAGGCTGACCATATGAAAAGGAGGACAGGGCTCATGTAACTTTAACAGTTGTAGCAAAAAGGCAATTTGAGCCGGCATCATTTGTATGCAATTCGTACCTGGTGAAATTCCCTCTTCATTACAACAGTTAAAGCTGCAGGGGCCCTGCCCTCTTTTGTATCTGGTCACTCTAGTATAGTGTCTGCAACTTTAATTGTTGTGATGAAAAGGGGATTTCTCCAGGTACTAAGTGCATACAAATGACGCTGGCTGAAATTCCCTTTTCTCTGCAACTGTTAAAGTTACATGAGCCCTGTCCTCCTTTTCATATGGTCAGCCTACATTGAACACAATTGGACTAACTTCCGAGGAGATACATGGAGATCGGATCTGCCTCCCTTTGTTGCAGGGAGGCAATTTACACTATTCTTCCTTTGTTCAATGTCCTCCCTCCCTTCCTCAGCAGGTTCATGGTGCAATGCTAGCTTTTCAGACAGCCAATTTCACACTGTTATTAGGGGCTTATTCCAACTTATCTATGCAGCATTTTAAAAAGGAATAAGAGTGGGGACTATGGGAGACCTCCTGTTTGATTACAGCATCATTAAATTGATCCGGAATCTTCTGTAAGTGGCCAGAAATGAGTGTGCTATAATTGCTCATTTAGAAAACACCTTAGCTGCAAAGAAAGCCTGCATATATAGCTTTAAAATATCTGTTTTTCATTTAGCTCATGTATGGCTCAGTTGTCCCAGAGGAAAGAGACACAATACAGAAAAAATCCTTTTACCGCATGGTCCCGAATGAAGGCAGTCAGTACACTGGGATTATCCACTTACTTCAGCATTTTGGATGGACATGGGTCGGGATCTTTGTTGTTGTGAATGACAGTGGAGAACGTTTCTTGCAGGTCATGGAGCCTTTGCTTTCTCAGAATGGGATCTGTTCAGCCTTTACCCAAAGAATCCCACAACTAATACATATAGATAACATGGGTGAAGTTACTGACATATTTTCAGAAATATATGTGATTTTCACAAATACTAAAGCCAATGCATTTATCATCTATGGAGAATCACAGACAATTGGATGGCTAAGAACCGCTAAGTTTTTCATAGATTTGGGAAATGAAGAATATACGTCATTAAGAAAGGTGTGGATTGTGACAACCCAGAGTGATTTCATATTAAAGGGCTTTCAGAGAGGCTGGGGTCTTCAGTTGTTTCATGGAGCCCTTTCCTTTACAATCCATTCAAAGGATCGTCCGGGATTCCGAGAGTTTATTCAGATCGTCAAACCTGTCCAGACACAAGGAAACAGCTTTCTCAACGTCTTCTGGGAGCAAGCATTTGACTGTTTCTTTCTAAGACCTGGGATGCCAATAATGGCAAATGCAAGATGTACTGGAGAAGAGAAGCTGGAGAGTCTTCCCACACCTCAGTTTGAAATGGACATGACTGGCCACAGCTATAGCATTTATAATGCTGTCTACGTGGTGGCTCATGCTTTAAGTGCCAGGCTCTCAAATGAAGGCAACGGCAGAGTAAAGTTGGGAAGGTTAATGGTTTCTCTTCCAGACCTGCAGCCTTGGCAGGTAATATCTCTTCAATAAAACCATATTTCAATGAACAGATTAGTTCATAGTTAAAATGTATCCAGTTTTCTCCTTGATGAATAATGTATGGAATGGAATTAGGCATACTAATCTCTTGTATGTTCTGAGAGGTAAAAATGAAATAAGCCTCAATTTTCATATTTGGTCTTTCTAACATAAAATTGTTTTTTTAAGGTTCTACCCTAAATAGGACTAGCATTATATACAACCCATTAACATTATTATTAAGGGAAAATGAAATCTCGAATATGCTATTAACCATCTTATCCTGTCTTTCAATTCAATTTTCCTCCTTTTCCCCTTCCAACTAGCTCCATCCATTTCTTCATGGCATTTCATTTAATAACTCAGCTGGAGAAGCCCTGTTCTTCAATGATAACAGGGAAGTAGAAGGTGGATTTGACATCATAAACTTGGTCACTTTCCCCAATAACTCCTTCAAGAGAGTGAAAGTTGGAAGGATGGATCCCAATGCTCCAGACGGAAAACAATTCATGATTAATGGGGACATGATTGTATGGCCCAGTGGATTTAACCAGGTATGCTCTGGCGCACCCTGTTTGGGATATGTATTCTACAAAAAGCGATTGATCGATTGATCGATTGGTTGATCGATCAATCCAGCTCCACTTCTGCCTTAACTGACTTTGAGATTGGTAATCAAGCTCTAGAAGAGTTTCAGTACTACCTATGACATTCAAAAAAATAAAAAAGCCATATTAAAGGAACGGGTATTTCCAATCTCATGCTTAAAATTAGATATTCTTTTATATAACGAATATACAATGTTCTCTTGGCTGTTAGCAGGAATGTGGGTTGTCCACACATTTTTGTTCCCAAATGCCCCTTGTTGGCTATCCTAGTTTCTGTGGAAAATGGTACTTACCCAGAAGTCCTTAACTAAACTCACCCATTCTAAATTTACTCTATGTTTTTGGACAGGTACTTCCTATTTCTCTGTGTAATGAACACTGCCTCACTGGTCATCAGAAGAAAAACAAGGAAGGAGGAAAATTTTGCTGCTATGATTGTGCTCCCTGTGCTGAAGGGAAGATTTCAAATCAAACTGGTAGGTAATGAAATATTCTAAGGTTGCCATCAATGGGATGGATTGAAAAAATATTATTATGCACACAGAATTCTACAGCATGTGGAATAGGACTTCATGGGTTCTTTCCTTCTACCTGAAGCCCCTCTCATATCCTTCAGATATTTCCTGGAAGGTCTCCCAATACTCTAGAGGAGATTAGGAGGGCAAGAGGGAGAAGACAAGGCAAGAAATGCCCTTTTCCCCAAGCCAAACGATTCTCTATGCAGAAGAATATTTTTGCACAATATCCATACAGTTCTTGGTTACAGATGAACTGTTATTGCTCTGGGACCTCTGCTCTTTTTCAGATATGAAAGACTGTTTCACATGTCCAGAAGATCAGTATCCAAACATGAATAGAAATGGATGCATTCCCAAAACTATCCATTTTCTGTCTTATAATGAGCCTTTGGGAATATGTTTATCCTCAGTTGCTGTTTCATGTTCTTTGATCACAACCTTAGTGTTGAGAACTTTTTTAAATCACAATGATACTCCCATTGTCAGAGCCAACAACCGGGGTCTCACCTACATGCTCCTCATCTCGCTCCTGCTCAGCTTCTTATCCTCTTTGTTGTTCCTTGGCAAGCCTGGGGAATTGACCTGCCGTTTCAGACAACCAACATTTGGCATCATTTTCTCAGTGGCTGTTTCTTGTGTTTTGGCAAAAACCACCATTGTTTCTCTTGCCTTCAGAGCCACAAAGCCTGGATCAAAGCTGAAGAACTGGGTGGGAAGAAGAGTTGCCTATTCCATTGTCTTCTCTTGCTCCCTGATTCAAGCATGCAGTTGTACTGTGTGGTTGGCAACCTCTCCCCCATTCCCTGATTTAGACACGACCTCAGAAACTGACGCAATCGTTATGCAATGCAATGAAGGGTCAATCACTATGTTTTACTTTGTCCTGAGCTACATGGGCCTCTTGGCCATTGCCAGCTTCACTGTGGCCTTCCTAGCCCGGAAGTTGCCTGATAGTTTTAATGAAGCCAAGTTTATTACATTCAGCATGTTGGTCTTTTGCAGTGTGTGGGTCTCCTTTGTTCCAACCTATCTCAGCACAAGAGGCAAACACATGGTGGCTGTGGAGATCTTCTCCATCTTGTCCTCTGCTGCTGGATTACTGGGTTGTATCTTTTCCCCTAAATGCTACATAATTATTTTGAGGCCAGAGCTGAACAACAGGGAACACCTCATAAGGAGAAAGGATTAAAATTTCTCTGGCCTTTCTTCTTTGATATTGTACTGCCAATATGGGTAATGGCTTTAAGTGCAAAATGGTTAACATAGCATTAAGGCGAAAAATGTATTTTTAGTTAGCAACATATTTCCCAATAGGATGTGTTTTGCTGTTGTAATTCTTCCTCCACCCCATCAATTGTGGCAAGTCAATGCTGAGTAGCAGAGATTAGGGATGGCCTATGTCAGGTGGAATCCACAGACTTGTGAACCATTCTCTTAATTTTCCAAGATTTAGTTAAAATTGAGATATAAAGAATACATGAAATGAAAAAAACAATAACAGCCAAATATATGCATTTGCCCCATAGGCTAAAAGTTGAAAATAGACATGTGGGGGATTACACATATTTTGGGGGAATCATGCATTTTTGCAAGTGCAAATTTGGTCACGTGTGAATTTGTGGAAATTCATTAATTAACAAATAAATCTGACACCATCAATGAGTAGATAGCAATCAATCAATCAATCAATCAATCAATCAGAATGGAACGTGTCCATCTGGAGGTTCATCCATACTCAGCATGAACAATGAATTCCAGTGATTGGAGCTGTAAGTTAAAGTTTCTGGAGGGATACAAGTGCTTGTTAATGAGCACAAATTGTTCCAAAACATAGAATGGGTAAATACAACATATTGGTAACTTTGTTTTATTGACTGTATCCAAGAGAAACTCTGAGAGCTTCAAAGTCATAAGAGAATGCACAGATGACATAATCACTGCCTCTGTACCTTATTGTGAGTTCATTACTGTCAATGTGTTGTATGTGGAGCAACCTTCAAAAACTGTTCAGAAACTTCAGCTGATCCAGAATGCTGTTGATGACGATTGGTTACAAGAAGTTTCATTCCTAGTTGTGAGACAGGCTGAGTGTCACTGTTCTTGACTGTAAAGTGGTTTGAATAAATGAGTTCATAACATCATTATTGACAAAGTGTGTGAACACAGTAGACATTCTTATTCACTACTTTCCATACAGCTACTCTGAAGTCTTCCTTTCAGCTTTCTGAAAGTGGTTACCTTAGGCACAAGACCTGTGCATATTAGTGATATCTCAATGTTGACTCATGTAGGCTTCAGATATATCTGCATGAGGATCTTAGGGATGCTGCAACCATCTGTTTCGGAGCTCAAGCTTTGGGAATATGTTTATCCTCAACTGCTATTTCATTTTCCCTGATCACAGACTAAGTGTTAGGAACTTTTTTAAAACATAAAGATAGCCCCATTGTCAAAGCCAACAACCGGGGTCTCACCTACACTCTCCTCATCTCATAGAACCATGGAATCATAGAATAGTAGAGCTGGAAGGGGCCTATAAGGCCATTCAGTCCGACCCCCTGCTGCTGAATGCAGGAATCCACCTTAAAGCATACCTGTCAGCTGCCTCTTGAAGGTCTCTAGTGTGGGAGCGCCTACTACCTATCTAGATGATTGGTTCCATTCTCATACCACTCTGTCAGGAAGATTTTCCTGATGTCCAGACAAAATCTGGCTTCCTGTAACTTGAGCCCATTATTCCATGTCCTGCATTCTGGGATGATCGAGAAGAGATCCTGGCCCTCCTCCATGTGACAACGTATTAAGTTTTGAAGAGTTCTATCATGTCTCCCCTTAGTCTTCTCTTCTCAATGCTAAACATTCCTAGTTCTTTAAGTCTCTCCTCATAGGGCTTTGTTGCCCTAACCCCTTATCATCCTCATTGCCCTGCTCTGAACCCCTCCAGCTTGTCTGCATCCTTCTTGAAGTGTGGTGCCCAGAACTGGACAGTGTGGACACAATACTCAAGATGAGGCCTAACCAGTGCCGAATCAAGGGGACCAGTACCTCACATGATTTAGAAATAATACTTCTATTAATGCATCCCAAAATAGAATTTGCTCTTTTTGCAGCCACAGCACACTGTTGTATAGCTCTCTGCTCTCCTTCCTACCTTCCTTGTTATTCCTTGGTCATCCTGGGAAACAGACCCGTCTCATCCGAAAAACAGCTTTTGGCATCATCTTTTCAGTGGCCATTTCTTCTGTACTTGCAAAAAGCACCATAGGTTCTCTAGGATGCATAGCCACAAAACCTGGTTCTAGGATGAAGAAATAGCTGGGGAAAATAAATGCTGGCTGTGGATATCATCTCCATCTTGTCCTCCAGTGCTGAATTACTGGGTTGTATCTTTTCCCCTAAATGCTACATAATTATGCTAAAGCCTGAGTTGAACAGCAGGAAACAATTCATAAGGAGAAAGGATTGAGAATTTTCCTGGTCTTTCCCCCCTTATCTATTACAATGTAGGGTAAGGGTTTGTGAAGCAAAGTGGTTACTGTAGAATAAAAGATAGATATTTACATAAAATTATTGTCATGTCTCTCCACAGAGTTTCTCATGCTGTTCTCTCTTTCTCTTAGCCTCACTGACTACAGCAAGAAAATGTTGAATGGGTAGGAGTGACTAGGCTGACCATATGAAAAGGAGGACAGGGCTCATATAACTTTAACAGTTGTAGAGAAAAGAGAATTTCCGCCAGTGTCATTTGTATGCAATTAGTCCCTGGTGAAATTCCCTCTTCATCACAACAGTTAAAGTTGCAGGCACTATACTAGAGTGACCATATACAAAAGAAGGCAGGGCTCCTGCAGCTTTAACGGTTGTGATGAAGAGGGAATTTCACCAGGAACTCATTGCATACAAATGACACTGGCTGAAATTCCCTTTTCTCTACAACTGTTAAAGTTACAGGAGCCCTGTCCTCCTTTTCATATGGTCAGCCTAGGAGTGACCTAATATCTCAGATGTGGGCGACACATTTCACTCCAGATGTTCTGCCCTTCAACTCCTGTCATCCCTAGCCAATACAGGCAACAGTTTGGCATTATAGGACTTGTAGGCCAGAATATCTGGAGATAGCCACCCAAGTGCTTGCCCATGAGCACGAAATAGTAACCCCCATGATAAAGAAAAGTGAACTGGAACAATGCAACAAATTGGTATTTTTCGCTTTAATTGTGGGATTTAAGAGAAACCCTGAGAGCTTCAGAGTCATCAGAGGAGGTACGCATGATCTAATCAGTTATTTACCTGATTGTGAATTCACAGACCCACAATATCAAACTTGCACCCACCATCACATAAACTCACACTCTTCCATGGAAAAAGGCAGAGAAGGGATAGCAGACATACAGAATTAAGAGTAACAAGGACAATTAAATGGAATGATTTAACCTTAATCATAGGACAAAAATTGCCCCATGTCCTAAAACAGATGAAGCAATGACTGGGTTCAGATGGCACAATAACCAACAGTGGGGTAAATAAGGAACTGTGGGTTAAATAATCAGTAGTGGGTTATTATTTATTCATTTATTTATTTCATTTATATACTGCCCCCTAACCGAAGGTCTCTGGGCAGTTTACAAAAATGAAAAACATAAAACATTAAAAACACCGGTATACAAAATTATAAACCATAAAAAGCATAAAAACAAGTTATAATATAATATCCTTTGAAAACAACAATTCTAGGTCCTGTCAACTGTCAGGAGTTTTTCATACCAAGGTTAGTTATTTGGCCAAAACCCCCCAATGCAACTGGATTCCAATTGGGCAACAGGTCCATGTGGAACCACCAGAATCATTCCCTCCGATGACCTCAGAGTTTGGGCAGGTTGGTAAGGGAGAAAGCACTCCCTCAGGTACCCTGGTCCCAAATTTATGATGAACGCTATGGTAGATCCAAGCTATGAATGGATTTCAATCTATAAATCAACATCAGGAAGACAGAGGTAGGAGAGGGAAGGAATGTGCACTTACTCCAGACATACACTCTTAAGCTTGGCTTAAGTAAAGTAGGACTACATGGTTGTTGTAGGTTTTATAGAAAGTTTGGATTTGGAGGAGGGGTTTTGTGGAATCATGCCAGTGTTCTAGGAGCCAGCAAGACAGCAGAGATTTGTCACTGCTTAGAATCAACTCAATAGATAGGAACAGAACTACCCATCCCAGAGAGTAACAGAGCTTGTCCAAAAGAATACCATGGTTAATGGTATCAAAGTGCACAAAGATCGAGCAAAGGAGAGAGGCCAAACTCCCCTTTTCCATCTCCTGATGAAGCTTCTTCATCAGGCAATGAGGGCTTTTCAAGATTCGGCCTTGGCTTCAGATGTCAGAGACTTTGGTCACCATTTCATACAGCAGCTGCCAGGTCCTGTACAGCCCTTGGGTTCAAGGAAGAAAATGTATTTATATTTTATATTACATTTGTATACCACCCCATAGCTGAAGGTCTCTGGGCAGTGTACCTAAGATTAAAATAGGCTGACCATCTGAAAAGGAGGGCTCATATAACTTTAACAGTTGTAGAGAAAAGGGAATTTCAGCCGGCGTCATTTGTATGCAATTCGTTCCTGCCCTCTTTTGAAACTAGTCACTCTAGTATAGTGCCTGCAAATTTAATTGTTGTGATGAAGAGGGAATTTCACCAGTTACTAATTGCATACAAATGATACCGGCTGAAATTTCCTTTTTTCTGCAGCCGTTAAAGTTACATGAGCCCTGTCCTCCTCCTAATAAAAACAATTAAAAACAATATAGAAAAAATTAAAACAGCAAAAACACAATATACACACAATGGACACATACACTGAAAACCACTATAATAACTTTAAAAAGCTTTAGGCCTAAAAACTAGGGATGTGCACGGCCCCCCCGGATCAGATCGGGACCCGGATCGGGACCTTCAGTTTCATTCCACATCAGATCGGAACAAAATCAGAGTTCCCCTGGATCGGATCGGACCCAATCCTGATCCGAAAATCAGATGTCCGATTTTTGGATCGGCTGCCATTTTCCCCATTGACTTGCACGCATGTCTATGGGGAAAAATGGCGGCGGGGTGAGTGGGGGCCTAACTCCCCCCTCCCTGTCCCCCACCCCCCACGGTTACCTCCCGGGGCCATCCACTGGCACCCGCGGGCGGCAGCGGACAGCCCGGGGAGGTAAGTGGCCCCCTCCCTCCTCCCCCCTCGCACTCCTCCTTACCTGCTGGGCCCATCCACTGCCATCCACTGCCGCCCAGGCAGCAGCAGATGGTAGCGGACGGACCTGACAGTTAAACCACCCACCACGCTCCTCCTTACCTGTCAGGGCGTCCGCTGCCTTCACCTGCTCGAATCTACTGAGAACTAGGCTTCGTGGCCTAGGACTAGGCCGTGAAGCCTAGTTCTCAGTAGATTTGAGCAGGTGAAGGAAGAGGATGCCCCAACAGGTAAGTACCCCCTTGCGCTCCACCTTACCTGCCGGGCCCGTCCGCTGCCATCCGCGGACGCCCTCTGGTGCCCGCGGATGGCAGTGGACGGCAGCAGCAGGTAAGCCCCCCTTGTGCTCCTTACTTGCCGGGGCCATTCGCTGCAGACAGCCCCAGCAGGTAAGCCCCCCCTCGCGCTCTTCCTTACCTGCCAGGGCTGTCCGCAGACAGCCCCGGCAGGTGAGGTGCATGAGTGGGGGGAGGGGGTCCGATCCTCCGATCCAATATGATCTGGATTGGGTCCTTTTCGGATTGGATCGTTTTGAATCGGCTGATCCAGGTGCTGGGGAGCAGATTGGATAATTCTATCTGATTTCCCCCAGATCGGGTCCGGATCGTGGATCGGACCCGATCCGTTGCACACCCCTACTAAAAACAAAAGAAACCCAGGCTCATCAGAAATTGCTAAATGCCTGAGAAAAGAGGAAAGTCTTGATTTAAAACTTTTTTATTTTTCAGACAAAACTAAAACACAAATACAAACACTACAACATACAACATTAAACATTAAAATGGACTTCCAAATTTCTCCAACAAACAAAAATTTCTCCATAGTGAGTGGATTACCTGACTTCTGTCAATCATTTTTCTTCCAATTTAATCACTGAATCCACTTGCAAATATATCCTTCCCTTCTCTCTTTTTAAAAAGTCTATCAGAGGTTTCCATTCCTCAATAAACCCAATTGTTGTTTTATCTTTTATTATCGCTGCATGTTTTGCTATTTCCGCCAATTCTGTAACTTTCAACAGCTAATCCTCCTCTGTTGATGCTTTCTCATTCTTCCAATTCTGGGCTTATATTAATCTTGCTGCTATTGTCATGTACAAGAATACATACAGTTCCATTACCTTGTGTCAAATGTTCATCTGTTATCCCCAACAAAAAGTATTCTGGATGTAATTGTATTTTGGTCTTCAATATGTTTTGAATCACCTTATGTGAGAAGAGGAAAGTCTTGACCTGGCACCGAAAAGATAACAATGTTGGTGCCAGGCGGGCCTCGTCAGAGAGCCTAAAACTCCCAGCATGCCTTGGCAGGGAGGCACAGACCTCATGGGGCTTGAATGCAATGGGTGCTCATGGAAAAGCTTCTGCTGATACCGGTGGATTTCCCACCTGGCCACGTGATCAGATCTACATGAGTTGGCCATGTTTGGGACATTGCTCGCCACAGGGTCCATGAGCAACCTGCTGCTGCAGCAGCCCTCATCCCCTGAAAGCTACAAGCTTCACTCCTCACTTCATAGATGCTGCACCACCTCCACCCCAGGGTCATCAAAGTCATTCCCCCCCCCCCAAAAAATACAGTCATTCAAAATCTATTTTTTTTCAAAAGTCATAATCTTCATCATTTAAAATCACCACATACAGAAATGTGGAACATCTGCATAATCCACAACCATGTTGCAAAATGTGTTTGAATACAGGCATTGTGATACAGAGTTAAGAACATGATGTTAACGGTCTTTGTCAAGTTTTAAAATCAGAATGGTTCTGAATCAAACACTTGCAGGAGAAATAACCAAAGACCAAGGAAAGGAGAGTTAGTCAAAACAGTTTCCCCAGTTTTCTTAGCTCTGTCTCAATGTACCAAAATTAATGAAAAGTGTTTTTGTTCATAAAGTAGTACTCAAAGAGGAAGAAAAAATAAAGGGAATGAGAAAAAAACATGCTTTTAAGAAAGATTATAGAAGACATGCAAAAATCCTATCCAGAGCACAAACACAAGTTTTCTGATTTATCAGTAAGCATATTTAGTCTAAAGAGAAAAGTTTTGATATGCTCTGTTCAATTACTAACAAATATAAGATAGAAATGAATAGTATTGCAATACAGCAGATTTACACATTGAAGACCTTTCTGCTGATCTAGTAAGTTCACCCTGTTTGTTGCAATATGATAACAAAATTCTACCATCAATGCAGCGAGGGGAAAAGGCACAATGCCAGAAGCCAGGGTGGACCTGTGCCTGAGCACTCATAGAGAGCCTGTGAGCACTCAGGTGTGGGTCCGCCCATGGGCTGAGCACATCTGACTGAATCCATGAGGGCTGGATGCAGAGGGACTGCTGCACTCACAGACCCAGTCAGATGGTCATGCCATCTCTAGGCTGGTAGTTTTTTGGGCTAAAACATTTGCAGGGGCACAAGTTCCCCACCAATAGGCTAGTTGATGAGCACAAAATGTCCATCCCCCATGCGTTAGAAAGGGAGAATGGGACAATGCAAACTGTTGGTATTTTTGCTTTAATTGGTGTGTTGGAGAGTACTCTGAGAGTTTCAAAGTCATGGGATTAGGTTCCAATGTCACAGTGGTTCTGTTCAGATGACATGATAAACTGCAGCGGTTAAGCAATTTGAGATAAGCATTGGGCCTTCTTAGACATCACGCTAAACCATGGTTAGGCTGCTCAGCCTTTTGCAATAAATTGTTAGTGATGATGTGTAAACTCTGGTTATGAAGTCACCACTGTTAGGAATGGTTCACATGCATACTAGGCAAGGATGACGATATGCCCGGTTCTGGATTTCTCTGGGCTTTCCTCCCTTCTGTGATGTCTCATGTTTAATATTTTTAAAAAATATATCCAGGGAAATCCTGGCTACCCAGCATGAACAGACATCAGACACCATATCCCAGAAGTTTCACAACACATGCAGCTTCCAGGAAAGGCTGGAGAGCTGACACTCACTTGTTGGCTTCCCCAACTCTTGGAAGCCAGGGAGTGATGCATCTGCCTTGCACTCCAACCCATTGTTTCCTGAGCTGGCCCAGAAGTCAGTGGGATGCAGCAACAGGCAGACAAGTCATTCAGTGGCTTCCTCTCCTCTGTGGCTTCCTTGTCCCCCTTCTCGCAAGACTTCTAGGAGAGGAAGGGAAGCCACTATTCCCTTGCTGGCTTCTCTATCTCTCCATTAAAATCATTGCAAATGATATTTTCATTTATTGTAACAGGAATGTTACTCTCTTTTCCATTGCAAAAATGAATTTGGGCAATTGCCTTACTTCTTTGTGTCACCTGTCAAAGTTTCCCTAACTTTTCTTGTTGGTGTTTAGTTCTCTCTGGGAACCTGCTAATTCTCTTCCACTTATTGCATCATGATGAGAAGGACAGACTTGTGTTCATATATGAAAAAAGAATAAAACATGTTTGCTGCCATAAGAGCCACCCAGGAATCAAATGCTGAAGAGCTAATGATCACCTTTTATAATTATGCAGATCTCTATAATTTGCTCAGCTAGCCAAAGCTTGGAAGGCAATAGTAGAAAGCAAGCAATGAATAAGCAAGGCTGAAAGTTGTAATAAATACATCCCTGTGCTATGATCAACTGGGAATAGGAACGAAAGGCAGGCAGGACTCTGTCCATTTCTATCTGACATTTCCCTCTTTTCGTCTTAATACCAAACCCAAAATTGGATTGCTTGCAATCTCACCTACTACTCAAGGCATGCTTTCGTGTCCCAGTTCATGCTGGAAAAAAATAAGGCTCATGAACTTCTATTGAGGGATACTTTGGCAGACCCAGTAATCATCCAATGTAGTCTTCTAGAGCCATGTCATTCCACTAAGTGGATACAGAAGAGACTGTCTAAACAGGATGTTGTGGCTACTGGTGCTCCAGATTGTTCTGCCCACCATGTTGTGCACAGCAGATACTATGAAGTGCCCACTGAACGATCCTCTCCCTTCTCCACATGAGTGGTACCAGCCAGGTGGACTTCTCATCGGTGGGATTTCTTCTCAGTTCACTTATAGTTCCGATGTAGTTTTGTTTGAGGAGCAACCTTCTCAGGAGCTGTTTGGTGTTCTAAAGTAAGGAATTATGTTTCACCTTCTCTCCTGCAATCACAAATAACTCTTCAGATGAGTGACAGGATGCTGTTATGCTCAAGTTATTGTTCCGATATTTAAACAGCTTTTGGCTGCTGGTTAACTATCGATAGATGATCAATATTCTTCAAAGTATTGACCAGATGTATTTTAGATGGATTCAATTTTGCTTTTGTATTAACAAGAATTAGTAAAGGAAAAATTGTTGTTATTATTAATATATTTGTAACATCACATAACAATGTAAATTGTGTGTGTGTTAAAAAATAGTTTTCTACAGATTCTTAGATCTTAATAGTTGAACAAGAAATTAAATTCCTTAAACATCTCTTGTTTTTAGACTTGTAGTCCAAATAGCTTAAAAATGAGAGATCTCATTTTAAGTACCTAGCTCCATATTCAATTTAGCTGACAAGTACACAGGCCTGGTGAACTGTGGAATGGCCTGCCAGAGGAGATTCGACAAATTAGAAATCTTCTTGAATTTAAGAGAGCTGTGAAGACTGATCTCTTCCGTCAGGCCTATCCAGTTGAATTTTAAGATATTTTTAAGAACGTATTTGGTTTTTATTTGTTTTAATGTTTTAATGTTTTATCTATTTTATGCTTCTTGTATTTATATTTATTGTTGTTCCCTGCCTCGATCTGGATGGAGAGGTGGGTTAGAAATCAAATAAATAATAAATAAAATAAATAAAATACTGTTCCATAAATTAGGGCTCAGAGTTTTAATTATCTCAGTGTTATTAAACATGTCTAAAATTACATACATTAGCATTTTCTCAATAGTTTTCCCAGCAAGCCTGATAAGGCAAATAATTAGCTTTGCCCTAGAAATCTTAGGCATTGTACCTGTAAGTTTGCCCAACCCAACCCCTTTCTTGTTCATGTGACTAACTCTACAATGAACATAGACTTTGTTCTTACATAATGAGAGCTCTCTCCAGTTTGGAATGTGACTTGAAGAGCTTCTGAATTGAATTATTCTAATTCTACTAAATTTGTGTGCAAACAGATATGTGCTACTTCTGTGCAAATATGGGGAAAACGAAGGTAATTTAAAAGTTTTCCTTAAGTCATCTACTTTTTCTATTCAAAGGTTATGAAAGTCCTTTTAAAAGCCATCAATTTATTCAAAAGCCGTTTTTTCACGTCACCATTTATGAAACTCACACAGAAATGTAGAATATCTGCAAAATCCACAATAATCTTGCAAAAAAAGGGAGTATTGGTGCAGAAACAAAAAAGATGGCATAGTGATACAGACTTAGGAACATGTTTCTGGTCTTTGTCAAATTTTAGACTCAGAAAGTTTTTAATAGAGTTGTGCATCGGATCGGATCCGATCCACGATCCGAATCCGATCCGACCCAAAATCGGGAAAATCCGATCCGATCCGATCCGATCCGACCAACCTCCGATCCGATCCGATCCGATCCGACGAGGTCCGATCCGGATCGGACGCCATTTTGAATGCTTTTTCCCATAGCCAAGTATTGTTTTACAAAAACGCCTATAACTTTTTCAATTTTAAAGATAGAAGGATGAAACTTGGGCACATTGTAGACTGGTTAGGGATAGTTATCTGTGAGAAATTTCAGAAAGATTGGTGCATGCGTTTTGTGGCAATTAATTTTTTAATAAATACACAGGAATGCTTATAACTTTGTCATTTTTAAAGTTACAAACATGAAACTTTGCCACATTGTAGGAGGTACCTTGGGACCTATGTGTGTGAAATTTCAGAAACGTAGGTGCTTGTCTTGTGTGGCAATTAATTTTTAGAAAAATGGGTAGTAGTGGGGTAAATACATTTACGCCTCCCATTTTTTTATTTTTGAAGATACAAACAGGAAACTTGGGCACATTACAGGAACCACTTGCCTTGATATGTGTGTGAAATTTCAGAAACATTGGAGCTTGCCTTGTGTGGCAATTAAGTTTTGAAACAATGAGGAAAGAAACACCTATAACTTTGTCATTTTTAAAGTTACACACATGAAACTTTGCCACATTGTAGGTGGTACCTTGGGACCTATGTGTGTGAAATTTCAGAAACATAGGTGCTTGCCTTGTGTGGCAATTAATTTTAGAAAAATGGGTAGTAGTGGGGTAAATACAGTTATGCCTCCCATTTTTTTAGTTTTGAAGATACAAACAGGAAACTTGGGCACATTACAGGGAACACTTCACTTGATATGTGTGTAAAATTTCAGAAACATTGGTGCTTGCCTGGTGTGGCAATTAATTTTTGAAACAATGAGGGATTCATTGGACAGCACTTGCCCATAGGGATTCATTGGAGAGTACTTGTCCATAGGGAATCATTGGAAAGCACTTTCCCATAGGGAATCATTGCATTGCACTTTCCCACTAAGAAATGCAGTTATGCCTCCCACATTTTTATTTTTGAAGATACAAACAGGAAACTTGGTCACATTGTAGACTTGTTAGGGATAGTTATCTGTGAGAAATTTCAGAAAGATTGGTGCATGCATTTTGTGGCAATTAATTTTTTAATAAATACGCAGGAATGCCTATAACTTTGTCATTTTTAAAGTTACACACATGAAACTTTGCCACATTGTAGGTGGTACCTTGGGACCTATGTGTGTGAAATTTCAAAAACGTAGGTGCTTGCCTTGTATGGCAATTAATTTTAGAAAAATGGGTAGTAGTGGGGTAAATACAGTTACACCTCCCATTTTTTTATTTTTAAAGATACAAACAGGAAACCTGGGCACATTACAGGTACCACTTGAGGCAAATATTCAACCTACCATATTGGAAGCAGTATGTATTATTACTTTTTTAAAAAATGTAATTAGTAGGATAACCATATGAAAAGGAATACAGGGCTTTAACAGTAGAATAGAAAAGGGAATTTCAGCAGGTGTCATTTGTATCCATGCGGCACCAGGTGAAATTCCCTCTTCATCACAAAAGTTAAAATTGCAGGAGCTCTGCTCTCTTTTGTATCTGGTCACTCTAGTATAGCTCCTGCAGCTTTAACTGTCATATGGTCACCCTTGTTTCCCAACATACTGCTTCCAATACGGTAGGTAGAATATTTGCCTCTTTATGATCTCAAGCCTAAAAAAAAAAAAACATTTGTACACACCAGTCTCCTGGTACTGGTCATCCTACTATTAATTAATTGTAGCTGATAGGAAAGGGTTAAATCGTGGGAGCTGCAAGGAATTAAGAAAAAAGGAGAGGGGGTTTTGCCATTTTTTGAGCGCTCCTTAATTAGGGCTGCCCAAATGATAATGGACGGGTGGTGTGTGTGCGCGCGCGGGCGGCGGCGGCGGGCTTGGCAGCGTATCCTCCTGGCTGCCGAGGCCGGGTGTCTGGAGCGGAGCACGCGCTGTCAGTTGGTGAGCGGAGGGGCCATTGAACGCCCTCCCCATCATCCTCTTCATCATCAACCTACCCCCGCGGCCCAGCGGAGCACAACAGCCCGCATTAGGCAAGCCCTTCAGGAGCCTCACAGCAGCCAGGCAGAGCCTCTGCTGCCCAGGAACCGGCCCGCACGCGAGGGCACCGGCGGGGCGCACACACAACTCCGGCGAGGGGGAGGAGAAGGGGAGGAACAAAGGATCAAAGAGATCGAGAGAGAGTGATCCTTCCTTGCACGCATGGCTGCAAAACTGAGCTAGGTTCAGCCGTTCTGCTTGAGTAAAAAGTAGGGGTGTGCATCGGATCGGATCCGATCCACGATCCGAATCCGATCCGACCCAAAATCGGGAAAATCCGATCCGATCCGATCCGGACAACCTCCGATCCGATCCGATCCGATCCGATGAGGTCCGATCCGGATCGGACGCCATTTTGAATGCTTTTTCCCATAGCCAAGTATTGTTTTACAAAAATGCCTATAACTTTTTCATTTTTAAAGATAGAAGGATGAAACTTGGGCACATTGTAGACTGGTTAGGGGTAGTTATCTGTGAGAAATTTCAGAAAGATTGGTGCATGCGTTTTGTGGCAATTAATTTTTTAATAAATACCCAGGAATGCCTATAACTTTGTCATTTTTAAAGTTACACACATGAAACTTTGCCACATTGTAGGGGGTACCTTGGGACCTATGTGTGTGAAATTTCAGAAACGTAGGTGCTTGTCTTGTGTGGCAATTAATTTTTAGAAAAATGGGTAGTAGTGGGGTAAATACAGTTACGCCTCCCATTTTTTTATTTTTGAAGATACAAACAGGAAACTTGGGCACATTACAGGAACCACTTGCCTTGATATGTGTGTGAAATTTCAGAAACATTGGAGCTTGCCTTGTGTGGCAATTAAGTTTTGAAACAATGAGGAAAGAAACACCTATAACTTTGTCATTTTTAAAGTTACACACATGAAACTTTGCCACATTGTAGGTGGTACCTTGGGACCTATGTGTTTTAAATTTCAGAAACATAGGTGCTTGCCTTGTGTGGCAATTAATTTTTTAATAAATACCCAGGAATGCCTATAACTTTGTCATTTTTAAAGTTACACACATGAAACTTTGACAGATTGTAGGCGGTACCTTGGGACCTATGTGTGTGAAATTTCGGAAACGTAGGTGCTTGCCTTGTGTGGCAATTAATTTTAGAAAAATGGGTAGTGGTGGGGTAAATACAGTTACGCCTCCCACTTTTTTATTTTTGAAGATACAAACAGGAAACATGGGCATATTACAGGTACCACTTGGCTTGATATGTGTGTAAAATTTCAGACAGCTGGGTGCAGGCATGTGGTGGCAAGGTATTTTTGAAACAATGAGGAAAGAAACACCTATAACTTTTTTATTTTAAAAGTTAGAAGTCTGAACATTGCTCACTTTGTAGATTGGTTAGGGGTAGATATGTGTCAGAAATTTCAGAATTATAGGTCCAGGCATTTGATGGCTATGGAATTTTTAAATTACATGTTTCAAAAAAATTTCTACAGAGGCCAGGTCTTCCCCTCCCGCTTCCCGCGAAGAAAAGGAAACACTCTCTCGTCTCGATCCCTTTGATCCTTGCTAGTAGTATCCATTACAGGGCTCGTGTTTCCTTTCCTACTTTCACTTTTCAAGCAGAACGGCTGAGCCTAGCTGAGTTTTGCAGCCATGCGTGCAAGGAAGGATCACTCTGGTCTCGATCCCTTTGATCCTTGCTAGTAGTATCCATTACAGGGCTCGTGTCTGCTTGAGTACAAAGTGAAAGCAGACACAAGCCCTGTAATGGATACTACCAAGGATTTTATTTTAAAAGTTAGAAGTTCAGACTTCTAACTTTTAAAATAAAAAAGTTATAGGCGTTTCTTTCCTCATTGTTTCAAAAATACCTTGCCACCACATGCCTGGACCCAGCTGTCTGAAATTTTACACACATATCAAGCCAAGTGGTACCTGTAATGTGCCCATGTTTCCTGTTTGTATCTTCAAAAATAAAAAAGTGGGAGGCGTAACTGTATTTACCCCACCACTACCCATTTTTCTAAAATTAATTGCCACACAAGGCAAGCACCTACGTTTCCGAAATTTCACACACATAGGTCCCAAGGTACCGCCTACAATGTGGCAAAGTTTCATGTGTGTAACTTTAAAAATGACAAAGTTATAGGCATTCCTGGGTATTTATTAAAAAATTAATTGCCACACAAAGCAAGCACCTACGTTTCCGCAATTTCACACACATAGGTCCCAAGGTACCACCTACAATGTGGCAAAGTTTCATGTGTGTAACTTTAAAAATGACAAAGTTATAGGTGTTTCTTTCCTCATTGTTTCAAAAATTAATTGCCACACAAGGAAAGCTCCAATGTTTCTGAAATTTCACACACATATCAAGGCAAGTGGTACCTGTAATGTGCCCAAGTTTCCTGTTTGTATCTTCAAAAATAAAAAAATGGGAGGCGTAACTGTATTTACCCCACTACTACCCATTTTTCTAAAAATTAATTGCCACACAAGACAAGCACCTACGTTTCTGAAATTTCACACACATAGGTCCCAAGGTACCCCCTACAATGTGGCAAAGTTTCATGTGTGTAACTTTAAAAATGACAAAGTTATAGGCATTCCTGGGTATTTATTAAAAAATTAATTACCACAAAATGCATGCACCAATCTTTCTGAAATTTCTCACAGATAACTACCCCTAACCAGTCTACAATGTGCCCATGTTTCATCCTTCTATCTTTAAAAATGAAAAAGTTATAGGCGTTTTTGTAAAACAATACTTGGCTATGGGAAAAAGCATTCAAAATGGCGTCCGATCCGGATCGGACATCTGGTCCGATCCGATCCGACCAGCCTCCGATCCGATCCGATCCGATCCGACCCCCCAGGTCCGATTCCGATCCGCTATCCGATCCGATCCGGGGGGTCAGTGCACATCCCTAGTAAAAAGTGAAAGCAGACACGAGCCCTGTAATGGATACTAGCAACAGGATCAAAGGGATCGAGATGAGAGAGATCCTTCCTTGCACGCATGGCTGCAAAACTCAGCTAGGCTCAGCCGTTCTGCTTGAGTAAAAAGTGAAAGCAGACACGAGCCCTGTAATGGATACTAGCAACAGGATCAAAGGGATCGAGACGAGAGAGTGTTTCCTTTTCTTCGCGGGAAGCGGGAGGGGGAAGAGGGGAAGACCGGGCCTCTGTGGAAAATTTTTTGAAACATTTTATCTAAAAATTCCATAGCCATCAAATGCCTGGACCTATCATTCTGAAATTTCTGACACATATCTACCCCTAACCCATCTACAAAGTGAGCAATGTTCAGACTTCTAACTTTTAAAATAAAAAGGTTATAGGCGTTTCTTTCCTCATTGTTTCAAAAATTAATTGCCACACAAGGCAAGCTCCAATGTTTCTGAAATTTTACACACATATCAAGTGAAGTGTTCCCTGTAATGTGCCCATGTTTCCTGTTTGTATCTTAAAAAATAAAAAAATGGGAGGCGTAACTGTATTTACCCCACTACTACCCATTTTTCTAAAATTAATTGCCATACAAGGCAAGCACCTACGTTTTTGAAATTTCACACACATAGGTCCCAAGGTACCACCTACAATGTGGCAAAGTTTCATGTGTGTAACTTTAAAAATGACAAAGTTATAGGCATTCCTGGGTATTTATTAAAAAATTAATTGCCACAAAATGCATGCACCAATCTTTCTGAAATTTCTCACAGATAACTATCCCTAACCAGTCTACAATGTTCCCAAGTTTCCTGTTTGTATCATCAAAAATAAAAATGTGGGAGGCATAACTGCATTTCTCAGTGGGAAAGTGCAATGCAATGATTCCCTATGGGAAAGTGCTTTCCAATGATTCCCTATGGACAAGTACTCTCCAATGAATCCCTATGGGCAAGTGCTGTCCAATGAATCCCTCATTGTTTCAAAAATTAATTGCCACACCAGGCAAGCACCAATGTTTCTGAAATTTTACACACATATCAAGTGAAGTGTTCCCTGTAATGTGCCCAAGTTTCCTGTTTGTATCTTCAAAACTAAAAAAATGGGAGGCATAACTGTATTTACCCCACTACTACCCATTTTTCTAAAATTAATTGCCACACAAGGCAAGCACCTATGTTTCTGAAATTTCACACACATAGGTCCCAAGGTACCACCTACAATGTGGCAAAGTTTCATGTGTGTAACTTTAAAAATGACAAAGTTATAGGTGTTTCTTTCCTCATTGTTTCAAAACTTAATTGCCACACAAGGCAAGCTCCAATGTTTCTGAAATTTCACTCACATATCAAGGCAAGTGGTTCCTGTAATGTGCCCAGGTTTCCTGTTTGTATCTTTAAAAATAAAAAAATGGGAGGTGTAACTGTATTTACCCCACTACTACCCATTTTTCTAAAATTAATTGCCACACAAGGCAAGCACCTATGTTTCTGAAATTTCACACACATAGGTCCCAAGTTACCTCCTACAATGTGGCAAAGTTTCATGTTTGTAACTTTAAAAATGACAAAGTTATAAGCATTCCTGGGTATTTATTAAAAAATTAATTGCCACAAAACGCATGCACCAATCTTTCTGAAATTTCTCACAGATAACTATCCCTAACCAGTCTACAATGTGCCCATGTTTCATCCTTCTATCTTTAAAAATGAAAACGTTATAGGCGTTTTTGTAAAACAATACTTGGCTATGAGAAAAAGCATTCAAAATGGCGTCCGATCCGGATCGGACATCTGGTCCGATCCGATCCGACCAGCCTCCGATCCGATCCGATCCGACCCCCCAGGTCCGATTCCGATCCGCTATCCGATCCGATCCGATCCGGGGGGTCAGTGCACATCCCTAGTTTTTAAATCAAAAACTTGCAGGAGGAATAACCAAAGACAAAAAAAAATCAGAGTCAGGTAAAACATTTCCCTCAGTTTTTTTATATGCCTTCTCAATCTTGGGAAACAAACATAAAGTATTTTGGCATAAGTGGTAGTATGCAATGTGGAACAAAAAAAGAAGTGAGGCAAAGTAGAATAATGTTTTTTTTTGTTTTAAATTGATATAATGATAGACAAGTCAAAATCCTATACAGAAGATCAATATAAGTTATCAGATTCATTATAATATTACATTTCATCAAAAAGGGAAAGTTTTGATAAGCTAAAGACTATATATAAAAGAAAAAAGTATAGTCTTACAATCCAAATCTGGTAAGAGACAGAAATGAGTGGTATTGTAATGCAGCATGTTCACACATTGAAGAAATTTATTATGACATTTTATTTTATTTCATTTCCATTGCAGTGTGGTAACAAAATTCTACCAGCACATCCTGGCCTTGGCATTTGCTGTGAATGAGATCAACAGGGATCCCAAGATCTTGCCCAATATCACACTGGGATTCCACATCCATGACAGCTATTATGATGCACAGATGACGTACCGTGCTACTCTTCATCTGCTCTTCAAATCACACAGATTTGTCCCCAACTACAAATGTGACACCCATAAAAACCCGATAGCCATCATTGGAGGGCTTGGCTTTGATACCTCTGTCAATATGGAAGAGATTTTAGGGTACTACAAAATACCACAGGTATGGTATGTACACGGGTGTGTGGAAAATTTACTCCCTTTTCTTCCGGCAGGCATATCCAGTGGAATTTTAGAATATTTTAAGGGTGTTTTTAGGATGTTTTAGGATTTTTTATGCAGTTCTAATAATATGTGTTATGGTTTAATTAGTTTTATGTATTTTATCATGTTGTTGTTCCCCGCCTCGATCCAAACGGAGAGGCGGGTAAGAAAGAAATTGTTATTATTATTATTATTATTATTATTACACATGATGAAAAGGTTTCGTGGTTCAAAAGGAGGGAGGGATATGGCTGACAGGAAGAAATTTTATATCCCCAAAGTTGCCTCATATTCTGATAGCTGAGAAAATTTTCAGATCCATAAAATCTTCATAACAGTTGGTCAGGAAAACCCAAACGTCCCACTTGTCAAGATGGGAAGTGAATAGGTCTTGTCCGATTAACAAAATGTGAATACACCATTTCCACAAACCTGTTGCAGTTATTCTTCTCAGTTTTTTATGGTTATCTGGAGCACCTCTTTGATGTATCGAAATTTTATAATGGCCACAGAAGCACAGGGAGATAAGAACATCCTTTCAAGTAACCCCAAACAGTAAAATATACTTTTATATGAGAGCACTTAAGCAAGTTCACCAGAATCTAGGCAAGCTTCAGAAATATCAGTTATACTTCACAAAAACATTCATTTTGGTCAATAAATAATAAGAATAAAAAGTTTTGACCCATATATATATTAGGGGTGTGCACGGACCCCCCGGATCAGATCGGGACCCGGATCGGGACCTCCAATTTTGTCCCGGACCGGTTCGGACAAAATCGGAGGCCCCCCGGACCGGATCGAGTCCGATCCCGACCCAAAAATCGTACATTTTTGGATCGGCCGCCATTTTTTTCCCCATAGACTTGCATTGCAATGCAAGTCTATGAGGAAAAAATGGCGGCGGGTGGGTAAGGGGGGGCCTAACTCCCTCCCCCCCCGGGGCCGTCCGCTGTGGACGGCCCCGGCAGGTAAGCCCCCTCCCCCGCGCTCCCTACCCCCCCTGGGGCCGCCCGCTTCCATCCGCTGGCGCCCGCGGGCGCCAGCGGATAGAAGCGGACGGCTCCGGGGGGGGGGTAAGCCCCCTTCCCCGCCACTGCTTACCTTCTCGGCCCGTCCGCTCCCGTCCGGCGCCGGCGGCTACTACCAGCGGGCTCCGCGGCCTACTCTCGAGTAGCGCGCCGGGTGATGACATCACCCGGCGCGCCACCCTGGAGCAGGCCGCGGAGCCTGCTGGGAGTAGTAGGCGCCGGCGCCGGACGGGAGCCGCCGGGCTGGGAAGGTAAGGGCCCCCTCCCCCCTCCGCGCGCCCCCTCCTCCCCTCCACGCACCCCCTCCTTACCTTCCCTGCCCGGCGGCTCCCGGCCGGCGCCGGCGCCTACTACTTCCAGCAGGCTCCGCGGCCTGCTCTTGAGTAGCGCGCCGGGTGATGACATCACCCGGCGCGCCACCCTAGAGCAGGCCGCGGAGCCTGCTAGTAGTAGTAGGCGCCGGCGCCGGACGGGAGCCACCGGGCCGAGAAGGTAAGCGCCCCCCTCCTCCCCCCCCGCTGTCCACTTTCATCGGCGGGCGCCCGCTGGCGCCCGCCAATGGAAGCGGCGGTGGGCGCCAGTGGGCACCCGCCGATCCGCCGATCCGCCGAACCGGTTCGGAGCTTTTTCGGACCGGTTCGGATTGGATCGGCCGATCCAGCTGCGGGATCGGAAATCGGATAATTTATCCGATTTCCCACTGGACCAGACTCGGATCGTGGATCGGGTCCGATCCAGTGCACATCCCTAATATATATATATATATATATTCAGTCCTTACAGAAAAAGAACAACAATGACAGAATCATCATCAGCAACAACATTAACAGCATTTAGCTGTTTGTCAAAGGCAAGCAGAAAGGTTTTGATTTCCAAATCAAAACTTAGTGTTAGAGTGAACCTGCGCTGGGTTGAACTGGGTTTTTTTTTCTGAATTGCCAAATTGTAGCTGGAACTGAATCATACAATTAGTGGACAGCCCTAAATTAAATGCATAAAAAAAGAAAGCAACCTTAATCTGGTGGACAAGACTCCGAAGATATGTTGTCGGACTGGTAACACCATTACCCCATATTTAACTTTAGCAAAGAGGGCTATACCATATTCTTTCAAACCATGCAATGAGACCATTTAAGAAGTCTTACAGAATTTCTACATAAAGGGAAATCCCATTGTTTATCTGGGGCTGTTGTGATTCCTGTTTCTTTGCTGGGATTGACTGCTACGAATTTGATTACCTGGGAGGAGAGGAGGGAGGGAAGGTCCAGCTGTTTTTTCCCAGGGCTCCTTTAAATGGCAGACAAAGGTGAATAACGGAAGCACGCCCCTCCCTCCCTGGCATGTGTGCAAAGAGGGGTCCCTTTGTTCAATGTCCTTCCTCTCTTCCTTGGCAGGTTCATAGCACAATTTCAGCTTTCCATGTTGCTGATTTCAGGCTGTTAGAGGTTTACTTCAGCTTCTCTGTGATGTATTTTAAAATGGAATAGGGTGGATATGGGGACCTGTTTGATCACAGCATCATTAAATTGTCGTGTCCACTTCCATGAGTGGGCAGAAAAGAGTGTGCTGTAATTGCTCATTTAGAGAACAGCTTAGCTGCATAAACAAGGATGCACATATAGCCTTAAAATATTTGATTTCCATTTAGCTCATATACGGCTCAATTGCCCCAGAGGAAAGAGACACAATACAGAAAAAATCCTTTTACCGCATGGTCCCAAATGAAGACAGTCAGTACATTGGGATTATCCACTTACTTCTGCATTTTGGATGGACATGGGTCGGGATCTTTGTTGTTGCGAATGACAGTGGAGAACATTTCTTGCAGGTCATGGAGCCTTTGCTTTCTCAGAATGGGATCTGTTCAGCCTTCACCCAAAGAATCCCACTACTAATACATATAGATAACGTGGGTGAAGTTACTGACATAGTTTCAGAAATATATGTGATTGTCACAAATACGACAGCAAATGCATTTATCATCTATGGAGAATCACAGACAATTGCATGGCTAAGAACTGCAAAGTTTGTAATAGATTCTGGAAGTGAAGAAAATATAACATTTGGAAAGGTGTGGATTGTGACAACCCAGAGTGATTTCATATTAAATGGCTTTCAGAGAGGCTGGGGTCTTCAGTTGTTTCATGGAGCCCTTTCCTTTACAATCCATTTAAAGGAGCATCTGGGATTCCGAGAGTTTATTCAGATCATCAAACCTGTCCGGACACAAGCAAACAGCTTTCTCAACGTCTTCTGGGAGCAAGTATTTGACTGTTTTTTTCCAAGACCTGGGGTGTCAATAATGGAAAATGCAAGATGTACTGGAGAAGAGAAGCTGGACAGTCTTCCTGGACCTCAGTTTGAAATGGACATGACTGGCCACAGCTATAATATTTATAATGCTGTCTACATGGTGGCTCATGCTTTACATGCCAGGCTCTCAAATGGAGGCAAAGGCAGAGTAAAGTTGGGAAGGTTAATGGTTTCTCTTTCAGACCTGCAGCCTTGGCAGGTAATATCTCTTCAACAAAACCATATTTCAATGAACAGATTAGTTCATGGTTCGAATGTATCCAGTTTTCTTCTTGATGAAAAAATTATGGGATGGAGGTATACATAATGCTCTTTTGCTATGTACTGTGAGTTTCCAATTCTTCTTGTAACAGTATCCTAAAAATGAAATAAGCCTCAATTTTCATACTTAGTCTTTCCTACATGAAATTGTTTTTTTTTAAATAAAAATAAAAAATTGTCTACCATATAAAGGACTAGCTTTATATACAACCCTTTAATGCTATTGTTAAGGGATGATGAAATCTCAAATATGTGATTCCACATCTTATCCTCTCTTTTAACTCAATTTTCCTCCTTTTTCCCTTCCAATTAGCTCCATCCATTTCTTCATGGCATTTCATTTAATAACTCAGCTGGAGAACCCCTGTTCTTCAATGATAACAGGGAAGTAGAAGGTGGATTTGACATCGTTAACTTGATCATTTTCCCCAATAACTCCTTCAAGAGAGTGAAAGTTGGAAGGATGGATCCCAATGCTCCAGAAGGAAAAGAATTCATGATTAATGGGGACATGATTGTATGGCCCAGTGGATTTAACCAGGTATGCTTTGGAGTACCCTTTTTGGGATATGTATTCTACAAAAGGCTATCTATATATTTCCTGTTCTGCCCAACCTGACTTTGATATTCATCATCAAGATGTACAAGAGATTCACTACTACATACAACTTAAAAAAACTCTTGCTTACAATTATGTATTTATTTATTTATTCATTCATTCATTTATTATTTAATGAATAAACAATGGTCTCTTGGCTGTGAGTAGGATTGTGGATGAGTAGGAATTGTTGTCCCTGTATGCCAGTCATTGGCTAGCTGTGTTTCTGTGGAAAATGTTACTTACCTAGAAGTCCTTAACTGAACAAAGAACTGTTATGGATATCACCCATTCTAAACCTACTCCATGTGTTTGGATAGGTACTTCCTATTTCTCTTTGTAATGAACACTGCCTCACTGGTCATCAGAAGAAAAACAAGGAAGGAGGAAAATTTTGCTGCTATGATTGTGCTCCCTGTGCTGAAGGGAAGATTTCAAATCAAACTGGTAGGTAATGAAGTATTCTCAGGTTGCCATAATTGGGATGGATTGAAAACTATTATTATGCACACAGACAGCTACAGTATGTGGAATAGGACTTGAGGGGTTCTTTCTTTCTGCCTGATGCCCCTCTCATATCCTCCAGAAATTTCCTGGAAGGTCTCCCAATACTATAGCGGAGATTAGGAGGGCAAGAGGGAGAAGACAAGGCAAGAAATCCCTTTTCCACAAGCCAAACCATTCTGTTTGCAGAATAATATTTTTGCACCATATCTGTACTGTTCTTTTGTTTACAGACGAACTGGCATTGAACTGGGACCTCTGCTCTTTTTCAGATATGAATGACTGTTTCAACTGTCCGGGACATCAATATCCAAACATGAATAGAAATGGTTGCATCTACAAAACTATGCATTTTCTGTCTCATGAAGAACCTTTGGGAATATGTTTATCCTCAATTGCTGTTTCATTTTCTCTGATCACTATCTTAGTGTTAGGAACGTTTTTAAAGCACAATGATACTCCCATTGTCAAGGCCAACAACCGGGGTCTCACCTACACACTCCTTGTCTCTCTCCTGCTCAGCTTCTTAACCTCTTTGTTGTTCCTTGGCAAGCCTGGGGAATTGACCTGCCATCTCAGACAACCAACATTTGGCATCATTTTCTCAGTGGCTGTTTCTTGTGTTTTGGCAAAAACCACCATTGTTTCTCTTGCCTTCAGAGCCACAAAGCCTGGATCAAAGCTGAAGAACTGGGTGGGAAAAAGAGTTGCCTATTCCATTGTCTTCTCATGCTCCCTGATTCAAGCATGCAGTTGTACTGTGTGGTTGGCAACCTCTCCCCCATTCCCTGATTTAGACACGACCTCAGAAACTGACGCAATCGTTATGCAATGCAATGAAGGGTCAATCACTATGTTTTACTTTGTCCTGAGCTACATGGGCCTCTTGGCCATTGCCAGCTTCACTGTGGCCTTCCTAGCCCGGAAGTTGCCTGATAGTTTTAATGAAGCCAAGTTTATTACATTCAGCATGTTGGTCTTTTGCAGTGTGTGGGTCTCCTTTGTTCCAACCTATCTCAGCACAAGAGGCAAACACATGGTGGCTGTGGAGATCTTCTCCATCTTGTCCTCTGCTGCTGGATTACTGGGTTGTATCTTTTCCCCTAAATGCTACATAATTATTTTGAGGCCAGAGCTGAACAACAGGGAACACCTCATAAGGAGAAAGGATTAAAATTTCTCTGGCCTTTCTTCTTTGATATTGTACTGCCAATATGGGTAATGGCTTTAAGTGCAAAATGGTTAACATAGCATTAAGGCGAAAAATGTATTTTTAGTTAGCAACGTGTTTCCCAATAGGATGTGTTTTGCTGTTGTAATTCTTCCTCCACCCCATCAATTGTGGCAAGTCAATGCTGAGTAGCAGAGATTAGGGATGGCCTATGTCAGGTGGAATCCGCAGACTTGTGAACCATTCTCTTAATTTTCCTAGATTTAGTTAAAATTGAGATATAAAGAATACATGAAATGAAAAAACAATAACAGCCAAATATATGCATTTGCCCCATAGGCTAAAAATTGAAAATAGACATGTGAGGGATTACACATATTTTGGGGGAATCATGCATTTTTGCAAGTGCAAATTTGGTCACGTGTGAATTTGTGCAAATTCATTAATTAACAAATAAATCTGACACCATCAATGAGTAGATAGCAGAATGGAAGGTGTCCATCTGGAGGTTCATCCATACTCAGCATGGACAATGAATTCCAGTGATTGGAGCTGTAAGTTAAAGTTTCCGGAGGGATACAAGTGCTTGTTAATGAGCAGAAATTGTTCCAAAACATAGAATGGGTAAATGCAACATATTGGTAACTTTGTTTTATTGATTGTATCCAAGAGAAACTCTGAGAGCTTCAAAGTCATAGGAGAATGCACAGATGACATAATCACTGCCTCTGTACCTTATGGTGAGTTCATTACTGTCAATGTGTTGTATGTGGAGCTACCTTCAAAAACTGTTCAGAAACTTCAGCTGATCCAGAATGCTGTTGACCAAGGTTCGTTACAAGAAGTTTCATTTCTAGTTGTGAGACAGGCTGAGTGTCACTGTTCTTGACTGTAAAGTGGGTTGAATAAATGAGTTCATAACATCAGTATTGACAAAGTGTGTGAACACAGTAAACATTCTTATTCACTACTTTCCATACAGCTACTCTGAAGTCTTCCTTTCAGCTTTCTGAAAGTGGTTACCTTAGGCACAAGACCTGTGCATATTAGTGATATCTCAATGTTGACTCATGTAGGCTTCAGATAAATCTGCATGAGGATCTTAGGGATGCTGCAACCATCTGTTTCGGAGCTCAAGCTTAGGGAATATGTTTATCCTCAACTGCTGTTTCATTTTCCCTGATCACAGACTAAGTGTTAGGAACTTTTTTAAAACATAAAGATAGCCCCATTGTCAAAGCCAACAACCGGGGTCTCACCTACACTCTCCTCATCTCATAGAACCATGGAATCATAGAATAGTAGAGCTGGAAGGGGCCTATAAGGCCATTCAGTCCGACCCCCTGCTGCTGAATGCAGGAATCCACCTTAAAGCATACCTGTCAGCTGCCTCTTGAAGGTCTCTAGTGTGGGAGCGCCTACTACCTATCTAGATGATTGGTTCCATTCTCATACCACTCTGTCAGGAAGATTTTCCTGATGTCCAGACAAAATCTGGCTTCCTGTAACTTGAGCCCATTATTCCATGTCCTGCATTCTGGGATGATCGAGAAGAGATCCTGATCCTCCTCTGGGTGATAACCTTTTAAGTCTTTGAAGAGTTCTATCATGTCTCCCCTTAGTCTTCTCTTCTTAATGCTTAGCATGCCTAGTTCTTTCAATCTCTCCTCATTGGGCTTTGTTTCCAGACCCCTGATCATCCTCATTGTAAAGTAGGACTACATTGTTGTTGTAGGCTTTATAGAAAGTTTGGATTTGGAGGAGGGGTTTTGTGGAATCATGCCAGTGTTCTAGGAGCCAGCAAGATAGCAGAGATTTGTCACTGCTTAGAATCAACTCAATAGATAGGAACAGATCTACCCATCTCAGAGAGCAACAGAGCTTGCACACCCCTACTAAAAACACAAGACACCCAGGCTCGTCAGATATTGCTAAATGCCTGAGAGAAGAGGAAAGTTTTGATTTAAAACTTTGTTATTTTTCAGACAATTATAAAACACAAATACAAACACTACAACATACAACATTAAACATTAAAATGGACTTCCAAATTTCTCCAACAAACAAAAATTTCTCCTTAATGAGTGGATTACCCGACTTCCGTCAATTATTTTTCTTCCAATTTAATCACTGAATCCGCTTGCAAATATATCCTCTCTCTTTTAAAAAGTCTATCAGAGGTTTCCATTCCTCAATAAACTCAATTGTTGTTTTATCTTTTATTATTGCTGTAAGTTTTGCCATTTCCACCAATTCTGTAACTTTCAACAGCTATTCCTCCTCTGTTGATGCTTTCTCATTCTTCCAATTCTGGGCTTATATTAATTTTGCTGCTATTGTCATGTATAAGAAAACAGTTCAATAACCTTGTGTCAACTAGGGGTGTGCACGGACCCCCCCAGATCGGATCGGGACCCGGATTGGGACCTCCAATTTTGTCCCGGATCAGATCGGACAAAATCGGAGGCCCCCGGACTGGATCGGGCCAAATCCCGATCCAAATATCGGACATCTGATTTTTGGATCAGCCGCCATTTTTGTTTTCCCCATAGACTTGCATTGGGGGAAAGAAAGCTTTTCCTTAATGCAAGTCTATGGGGAAAAATGCCGGTGGGTGGGTGAGGGAGGCCTAACTCCCTCCTCCCCCCTCGCGGTTGTTACCTCCCAGGGCTGTCCACTGTGGACGGCCCTGGCAGGTAAGCCCCCACCCCCGTGCTCCTTACCTCCTGGGGCCGTCTGCTTCCATCCGCTGGCGCCTGCTTATTCCTTGCTACAGAACAGTGTCCAGAGGTGCCCTGGACTTGAGTAAGGAGAGGGGGGGCAGCTCAGTGTCAGGGCAGCTGCTTTGCATGAGAAAGGTTTCAGGTCTGATCCCTGCTTCGGGCCTCTCAGGACTTGGCTGGGCTCCTGCTAGAACCAGCATTACGAACTGCCTTTTGTGAACGGTTTGGAGAGGCGGGAGTGGGGCTGATGGATATCCTAATCATGACCCTCCCCCCTTTTTATTTTATTTTAGACAAATAAAGATGTTCAGGGGCTCCCAGGTTTGGGGTATATAGGATTCAAAGGGTCTATTCAGGCTGCCTGGCTGGCTTGGTTTTAGCCCCTGAGTGTGGGTGTTTTCTAGAGGGAGGGAGATGGCTGAAGGGCAACAGATTAAGTCTCCCAACTGAAGCTAAGCAGGTGCGGGCTTGGACAGGGTGTGGATGGGTGACTGCTATGAATTTCTGTTGAATTTGAGTATATTTCCAGCTTTTTTCCTTATAATAAGTTCCATTGTTCTGTAAAATTGAATTTTGGTTAGTGTTTAGAGTATTGGACTGGGTCTTTTGGGATCTGGGCTCCACCTATTTTATAAACATTAGATGTTTTATGCAGTTGCTAATATTAATCAACTTCTAAGACCTTTTTTAATTGGGGTCCCCCCCCGCTAGATATTTGGTGACTGTAATTTGGGCTTAATTCCCAAGCACGGTTAAATAATGCCTTTGAAAAGTAGGGGAACCTTGGCCAAAGACCCAGAGTATGAGAGATTAAATCCCCTTGGTTGTGTCATAGAATAGTAGAGTCGGAAGGGGCTTGTAAGGCCATCCAGTCCAACCCCCTGCTTGGTGCAGGGATTCACCTTGAAACATACTTGACGGATGGCGGTTCAGCTGCTTCTGGAATGCCTGGGGCCCATTATTCCACATCCTGGCCCTCCAGGAGAGTTGTAGAGAGTGGGCTAGTTATTGGCTAGTTAACCTTCGCCTCTGGTGTAATTTCCGCCCCGCACATTTTATTGTGCCCCCCATGAAAGGGCAAGGAGGGGAAATGGGAAGGGGTAAGTGGCCACAGAGTACATCCGGGTGCATATTGTGGGGATGCCAGCTGGTGCTGAAGAAGTATGAACCTGGTCAGTGCTGAGATTGCAGACCGCCTGGGTGGCCCATATCCACTTTTCAGCACAACACCTCAGAAAAGCAAATATGCCTGCCCCAGGGCTATTAGGGGGAAGGTGCTAATTGGCTTGTCTGTTTTAGCCTGCCTGGATGCCATGGAGAGATCCACTTCATTCAAGCTGCTTCATCGGTGACAGATCAGCCATCTACAGAAGGTGGCACATTCAATTAATGTGGAGAACCAGGTGTCAGGAGAGCAGGGTAGGGACACAGGACCATGGTGAGTATGGTCGGGGGCCTTCCACCCTTACATTGTCTCAGGCAATCAGCTAATGGCACATGCGGCTAACGCGGGCTGCCAAACACCCTTATCTGGGGCTGTGATGGGCCATTTGTGATTAGAGAGCCCCCACTGCCTTGCCTGGGACATCCATCCTAGAGCAAGAGCTAGCCCTGCAGCCTATGGTGCCAGAAGCTGTGCACTTCAATGTACCAAGTGGTGACCCACCTTTTGGGCTTAGAATGCTGGGGGCCGTGCTCATGGCGCATTAGGCACCAGTTGTCTGGGTGACTGGGTGTCGATGGACAGCTGTAAAGGCTACCATAGCATAAGCATATACAACATCAGGAATCTAGGGTGCAGGAAGGTGGCACACACATCAGCCAGTTAGCTGTCAGGATAACTAATATGGGTGACATACAGCAGGAATTTTCAAATGAGTTTTGATCCTGATTAATTATTTCAGGATCCATACATGGAGTATGGAACAGGGCTGTGTTGGCCTACGGA
This sequence comes from Anniella stebbinsi, assembly GCA_029215795.1. Classification (NCBI taxonomy): domain Eukaryota; kingdom Metazoa; phylum Chordata; class Lepidosauria; order Squamata; family Anniellidae; genus Anniella; species Anniella stebbinsi. The sequence goes on along the minus strand of JARDYH010000008.1, from coordinate 7,326,954 downwards.
AAGTATTTCCCATGAGGGTGGCCTTTTTATTCCCCCTCCATTTGGGATATTAAGGATCAGGGCACACAGTTACCGTGCATGACTCCAATCAGGCTTCCTTTTGGGGTCAGATATGACAGTGGGCACATATTAGCCAAAGAATTCCCCCCTCCACCCAAAGGGCAAGTGAGGAGCAGGCAGTTCAAGCTTGTGATGGAGGGGACATAGCCAAGAGGATCAAGGAGTCCTTAAGTCAGGGGGCCACTACTGTGGTTGTTTAGGTGGTACTTACAGCCTGAGGATGCCCTGTTCCCAGGGCAAAGCTTTTGTAGGTTTCCGAACCACACGCACAGGGCAGCACATCCTCAATTTTTTAATCAGAAGTCTATATGGGGCAAATAACAGCTGAGTATAGCAATAACAGAAGATGAGGTTACGGTGGGTAGAGTTCCAGGCCTTGTTCCCATAGCCCCCAATACTCAACTGGAGAAAGTCACATTCTGGATAGTTCATAAGAAGGTGCAGTGTGCAGACTAGTTAATTCTTAATCTAGGCTGCTATACTGTTATGATTCCTGTTCTCTGGGCTGGGGGTACTGCTTGTGTACTTAGTTAATGCAGGCCTCACATTATGGGCTCATGAGTTGGGAAGTTTTACTAGCTCATTAGAGGACAGCGGGCCCTTCACCGATAGTGATATTCCTGCCTGGGCACTGCACTGAACGCCAGTAACCAGTATAGTAGTCTTCCAGGGGTTAGACTGGTGATAGTCAAGACATGATCAGCAATGTCTTCCATTTACACAAAGCCCCACTATATGCCCTACATGAGGTTTTGAGCACTACATGTTGTCTGCAGAGCAGTAGCTGCGGGTTGGCCTTCCAGAAGCAGCTTCGCATTGCATTGCAGATGTTAGGTAGTCACTTCACTGGGTTTATGTTGCCACTGTCATGTGCAGTAATCTGATAGTCTAGTCTCAATTTACAGGAGATGTCGGCCCTAGTCAGAACCTTCAGGTTGCATGGCCTTCTGCATCCCGTTAGGGTGGGTGTGGCAATCACCTGTAGTATCCAATGCTAGGCATCCACTGTTCCAACAGTTTATCTGGAATATGACTTGCCGTGTGTGGCTCTCCCTCCAAGGCTACCGGAATTTATACTGTGTCTGACTCCCATTGGACACTTGGAGCCCTCTCTGTGGGGGTGGCTCCCTAAGACAATGTCTTCAGTGGAGCCCGGCTATAACAGGCCAATTCCTTCTCTCCACATGCAGTGTGCAGACTAGGACAGACTAGAGGAGCTTTGTACATGGTTTGTCTAAATTTACCACTTAGTTTCCCAATTTTGCCCCATGAAGGCATTACAAGCTTTCCAGGCTACTCGGGGGACAGAAGATCCCCCTCTAGTGTCACTGTGATGGAGCTCCAGAACCTAAAGAACAATTCTGGGCTGTCACAAGCCTAGCTTTGCTAGAGTTAGTCCTGGGAGCCTTCGACTTTGTTACAGATCCCTTAGGCATCAGGGTGCTTATAAGGATGCCCCTATGTCCTTGCAGTCACAAAGTACAGGCAATAGGAAAGCAGTTTCTCTAGGCTTTCCATTCCTATGTCCGGCTACTTTCAGGCAGCAGGACTGCAATGAGTTCTTAGTTCTGGTGCTCACGTTTCCTTTATCAGATTGCTGGAAGGTATGTAAACCAGTCCAAGGGCTCATTTGTGGGCACCGCATCATTGCGGGGACGGTGGGAGGGCCCCCCTGGATCACAGTTAAGACTCTGCCAGTTCCAACACCCAGTAGTTTGGCAGATTTGGCATACTGTCGAGAGCCTCTTGCACAAGATGTGCTAGCAAGGTCTGCTGCATGGTCTTTAGGCCTATGGGGGAATGACCTGGTGGTGCAAAGACAAAGCTAGTTTTCTGCTGGCTTTGGCCAATTTGCAAGCAAGAATGGCAATACCGTTGTCCCGCCTGAGTCCCAGAAAGGTCTGGAGGGATGGCCGGAATCCGAATTCATGTTTTCTTCTTCACTTAGATGGCTGGAATGTATGTAAACTTGTGCAGCTGGTTTACGGCATGGTGGGCTTGACCAGATGGAGGGCTCCCCGGATCACAGCTAGGACTCTGCCAGTTCCAACATCCAGTAGTTTGGGCAGAGGGAATATGCTGTCAAGCGCCTCCTGCCCATGTTATTCCAGCAAGGTCTGGTGTGTCACCCTCAGTACATATTGGTGTTATGCCTATGAGGAACAACCTGGTGGCAAAGGCAAAGCTCCTGTTGGCTTTGGCTGACTTGCAAGCGAGAATGGTAATAATGAGTCCTAGAAAGGTCCAGAGGGACGGCTGGAATCTGAGATCTGTTTGCCTCCTACCCACATTGTTCCAGCAAGGTATGGTGTGTTGTCCCCTACAGGTACTGGTGGTACACCTGGGGAGGAAATGACCTTGATTGATTCCCAGAAGGGAATGGAGACATGGTTGGATCCACGGGCCCAGGACTGGGCGTGGAAATTGATGAACCGAGAGATTGCCATCGCCTTGCGGTCACTGGGCGATGGGATCATTGTTCACCCTCAGATTGACAGACAAGGATGGAACTATATAGGAAAGATGTGGTCCATTTGATTGATACTAGCAATGATATATTTCTAGAAGATCTGCAAAGGGCCCTGCGAGAGGTCATTGTGCACAGGTGGGGGGGATTGACTAAACAGAGGGTTGTCAATCTCCTGTGGTGTTAGGGGCGGGCACATTTAGAAAACAGGGATGGTGGTCATTCTGTGGCACTGTTAAGTGGTGACAGGTGATGCCTGAGGCCTTCCTGCTGAGGGTTCTGCGGCCCCAGTGGGGGGATAGGGCTTACCTGTGAGGCCAACTCACCTCGCTCCACCCGGGTTTCACAGCCCGGGGGGGAGGGAGCAATATGGGAAGGCCTTACCTCCCCAAAAGGGGTAGGCCTGGGGGTGTTGAGCAATATGCCGCCACTCCACAGGCTTAGAATGTTTCGCCCGTTAAACGCCTATTAGTTATATGGTGTAGAGAGGGCCAGCCCAGTGTCCCCTTTGCAGATCTTATTAAATGTGGCCCTGATTTGAAACCATACATACTTTGTGTTGTCTCTTTATTTCCACCCTATTTGCCTGCAACAAACATGCTTTTAAGAAAGATTATAGTAGACATGCGAAAATCTTATACAGAGCACAAAAACAAGTTTTCTGATTTATCAGTAAGCCTATTTAGTCTAAAGAGAAAAGTTTTGATAAGCTCCATACAATCACTAACAAATATAAGATAGAAATGAATAGTATTGCAATACAGCAGATTTACACATTGAAGACCTTTCTCATTATCTAGTAAATTCACCCTGTTTGTTGCAATATGGTAACAAAATTCTACCAGTAATGCAGTGAGGGAAAAGGGCACAATGCCTGTCCATGAGCGCTCCTGCGGAGACTGTGAGCACTCAGGTGTGCGTCCACCCATGGGCTGAGCACATCTGACTGAATCCTTGAGGGCTGGATGCAGAGGGACTGCGGCCCTCACAGACCCAGTCAGATGGTCATGCCATCTCTAGGCTCATAGGTTTTTGAGCTAAAACATTTTCATGGGCACAAGTTCCCCACCAATAGGCTAGTTGATGAGCACAAAATGTCCATCCCCCATGCGTTAGAAAGGGAGAATGGGACAATGCAAACTGTTGGTATTTTTGCTTTAATTGGTGTGTTGGAGAGTACTCTGAGAGTTTCAAAGTCATGGGATTAGGTTCCAATGTCACAGTGGTTCTGTTCAGATGACATGATAAACTGCAGCGGTTAAGCAATTTGAGATAAGCATTGGGCCTTCTTAGACATCACGCTAAACCATGGTTAGGCTGCTCAGCCTTTTGCATTAAATTGTTAGTGATGATGTGTAAACTCTGGTTGTGAAGTCACCATAGTTAGGAATGGTTCACATGCATACTAGGCTAGGATGATGATATGCCCGGTTCTGGATTTCTCTGGGCTTTGCTCCCTCCTGTGATGTCTCATGGGGTGTTTAATATTTTTTAAAAAAATATCCAGGGGAATCCCGGCTACCCAGCATCAACAAAAATATCATAAGACATCAGACACCACATCCCAGAAGTTTCACAACACATGCAGCTTCCGGGAAAGGCTGGAGAGCTGACACTCATTTGTTGGCTTCCCCAACTCTTGGAAGCCGGGGAGTGATGTATCTGCCTTGCATTCCAACCCGTTATTTCCTGAGCTGGCCCAGAAGTCAGTGGGATGCAGCAACAGGCAGACAAGTCGTTCAGTGGCTTCCTCTCCTCTGTGGCTTCCTTGTCCCCCTTCTCGCAAGACTTCTAGGAGAGGAAGGGAAGCCACTATTCCCTTACTGGCTTCTCTATCTCTCCATTAAAATAATTGCAAATGATATTTTCATTTATTGTAACAGGAATGTTACTCTCTTTTCCATGGTAAAAATGAATTTGGGCAATTGCCTTACTTCTTTGTGTCACCTGTCAAAGTTTCCCTAACTTTTCTTGTTGGTGTTTAGTTCTCTCTGGGAACCTGCTAATTCTCTTCCACTTATTGCATCATGATGAGAAGGACAGACTTGTGTTCATATATGAAAAAAGAATAAAACATGTTTGCTGCCATAAGAGCCACCCAGGAATCAAATGCTGAAGAACTAATTATCATCTTTTATAATTATGTAGATCTCTATAATTTGCTCAGCTAGCCAAAGCTTGGAAGGCATAGCAGAAAGCAAGCAATGAATAAGCAAGGCTGAAAGTTGTAATAAATACATCCCTGTGCTATGGTCAACTGGGAATAGGAAGGAAAGGCAGCCAGGACTCTGTCCATTTCTATCTGACATTTCCTTCTTTTCGTCTTAATACCAAACCCGAAATTGGATTGCTTGCAATCTCACCTACTACTCAAGGCATGCTTTCGTGTCCCAGTTCATGCTGGAAAAAAATAAGGCTCATGAACTTCTATTGAGGGATACTTTGGCAGACCCAGTAATCATCCAATGTAGTCTTCTAGAGCCATGTCATTCCACTAAGTGGATACAGAAGAGTCTGTCTAAACAGGATGTTGTGGCTACTGGTGCTCCAGATTGTTCTGCCCACCATGTTGTGCACAGCAGATACTATGAAGTGCCCATTGAACGATCCTCTCCCTTCTCCACATGAGTGGTACCAGCCAGGTGGACTTCTCATCGGTGGGATTTCTTCTCAGTTCACTTATAGTTCCGAGGTAGTTTTGTTTGAGGAGCAACCTTCTCAGAAGCTGTTTGGTGTTCTAAAGTAAGGAATTATGTTTCACCTTCTCTCCTGCAATCACAAATAACTCTTCAGATGAGTGACAGGATGCTGTTATACTCAAGTTATTGTTCCGAAATTTAGACAGCCTTTGGTTGACAGTTAACTATCTATAGATGATCAATACTCTTCAAAGTATTCACCAAATGTATTTTAGATGGATTCAGTTTTGCTTTTGTATTAACAAGAATTAGTAAAGGAAAAATTGTTGTTATTATTAATATATTTGTAACATCACATAACAATGTAAATTGTGTGTGTGTGTGTGTAAAAATAGTTTTCTACAGATTCTTAGATCTTAATAGTTGAACAAGAAATTAAATTCCTTAAACATCTCTTGTTTTTAGACTTGCAGTCCAAAGAGCTTAAAAATGAGAGATCTCATTTTAAGTACCTAGTTTCATGTTCAATTTAGCTGACAAGTACACAGGCATGGTGAATTCTGTTTTATTCAAAAATCAGCTCATATTAGTACCTTTGTGTGTGTATAGAAATTAATTCATAACTAATATGATCTACCCAGAGTGTTACCCAGAGGACCTTGTCCTCTGCTGCTCCCAGACTGTGGAATGGCCTGCCAGAGGAGATTTGACAAATTAGAAATCTTCTTGAATTTAAGAGCGCTGTGAAGACTGATCTCTTCCGTCAGGCCTATCCAGTTGAATTTTAAGATGTTTTTAATAATGTATTTGTTTTTTATTTGGTTTAATGTTTTATCTATTTCATGCTTCTTGTATTTATATTTATTGTTGTTCCCCGCCTCGATCTGGATGGAGAGGTGGGTTAGAAATCAAATAAATCAATCAATCAATAAATAAAATACTGTTCCATAAATTACGGCTCAGCATTTTAATTATCTCAGTGTTATTAAACATGTCTAAAATTACATACATTAGCATTTTCTCAATAGTTTTCCCAGCAAGCCTGATAAGGCAAATAATTGGCTTTCTCCTAGAAATCTTTGACATTGTGCCTGTAAGTTTGCCCAACCCAACCCCTTTCTTGTTCATGCTACTAACCCTACAATGAACAGGGACTTTGTTCTTACACAATGAGAGCTCTCTCCAGTTTGGAATGTGACTTGAAGAGCTTCTGAATTGAATTATTCTAATTCTACTAAATTTGTGTGCCAACAGATATGTGCTACTTCTGTGCAGATATGGGGGAAATGAAGGTAATTTAAAAGTTTTCCTTAAGTCATCTACTTTTTCTATTCAAAGGTTATGAAAGTCCTTTTAAAAGCCATCAATTTATTCAAAAGCCGTTTTTTCATATGTCACCATTTATGAAACTCACACAGAAATGTAGAATATCTGCAAAATCCACAATAATCTTGCAAAAAGGGGGGGTATTGGTGCAGAAACAAGAGAGCTGGCATAGTGCTATAGATTTAGGGCTTTGTCAAATTTTAGACTCAGAAAATTTTTAAATCAAAAACTTGCAGGAGGAATAACCAAAGACAAAAAAACCCCAGAGTCAGGTAAAACATTTCCCTCAGTTTTTTTATATGCCTTCTCAATCTTGGGAAACAAACATAAAGTATTCTTGCATAAGTGGTAGTATGCAATGTGGAACAAAAAAAAGAAGTGAGGCAAAGTAGAATAATGTTTTTTTTAAAATGATATAATGATAGACAAGTCAAAATCCTATACAGAAGATCAATATAAGTTATCTGATTCATTATAATATTACATTAAATCAAATGGGGAAAGTTTTGATAAGCTCAGGACTATATATAAAAGAAAAAGTATAGTCTTACAATCCAAATCTGGTAAGAGACAGAAATGAGTGGTATTGTAATGCAGCATGTTCACACATTGAAGAAATTTATTATGACATTTTATTTTATTTCATTTCCATTGCAGTGTGGTAACAAAATTCTACCAGCACATCCTGGCCTTGGCATTTGCTGTGAATGAGATCAACAGGGATCCCAAGATCTTGCCCAATATCACACTTGGATTCCACATCCATGACAGCTATTATGATGCCCAGATGACGTATCGTGCCACTCTTCATCTGCTCTTCAAATCACACAGATTTGTCCCCAACTACAAATGTGACACCCATAAAAACCCGATAGCCATCATTGGAGGGCTTGGCTTTGATACCTCTGTCAATATGGAAGAGATTTTAGGGTACTACAAAATACCACAGGTATGGTATGTACACGGGTGTGTGGAGAATTTACTACCTTTTCTTTATTAAACATGACGAAAATGTTTTGTGGTTCAAAAGGAGGGAGGGATATGGCTGACAGGAAGAAAATTTATATCCTCAAAGTTGCCTCATATTCTGATAGCTGAGAAAATTCTCAGATCCATAAAATCTTCATAACAGTTGCTCAGGAAAACCCAAACGTCCCACTTGTCAAGATGGGAAGTGAATAGGTCTTGCCCGATTAACAAAATGTGAAGACACCATTTCCACAAACCTGTTGCAGTTATTCTTCGCAGATTTTTATGGTTATCTGGAGCACCTCTTTGATGTATTGAAATTTTATAATGGCCACAGAAGCACGGGGAGATAAGAACATACTTTCAAGGAACCCCCAAACAGTAAAGTATACTTTTATAAAAGAGGACTTATGCATGTTCACCAGAAGCTAGGCAAGCTTCAGAAATATCAGTGATACCTCACAAAAACATTCATTTTGATCAATAAATTATAAAAATAAAAAGTTTTGACCCATATATATATATATATATATCAGTCCTTACAGAAAAAGAATAACAATTACAGAATCATTAGCAGCAACAACTTTAACAGCATTTAGCTGTTTGTCAAAGGCAAGCAGAAAGGTTTTAATTTCCAAATCAAAATTTAGTGTTAGAGTGAACCTGCACTGGGTTGAACGGGGCTTTTTTTCTGAATTGCCAAATTGTAGCTTGAACTGAAACATACAATTAGTGGACAGCCCTAAATTAAATGCATACAAAAATAAAGCAACCTTGATCTGGTGGACAAGACTCCGAAAATACGTTGTCGGACTGGTACCACCATTACCCCCTTATTTAACTTTAGCAAAGAGGGCTACAACGACAGTGATGGTTTTTGCTAGCATTTAAAAAGTCTTAGAGAATTTCTACATTAAGGGAAATCCCATTGTTTATCTGGGGCTGTTGTGATTCCTGTTTCTTTGACGGGATTGACTGCTACGAATTGGATTACCTGGGAGGAGAGGAGGGAGGGAAAGTCCAGTTGCTTTTTCCCAGGGCTCTTTTAAATGGCAGACAAAGGTGAATAACGGAAGCACGCCCCTCCCTCCGGGGCATGTGTGCAAAGAGGGGTCCCTTTGTTCAATGTCCTTCCTCTCTTCCTTGGCAGGTTCATAGCACAATTTCAGCTTTCCATGTTGCTGATTTCAGGCTGTTAGAGGTTTACTTCAGCTTCTCTGTGAAGTATTTTAAAATGGAATAGGGTGGATATGGGGACCTGTTTGATCACAGCATCATTAAATTGTCGTGCCCACTTCCATGAGTGGGCAGAAAAGAGTGTGCTGTAATTGCTCATTTAGAGAACAGCTTAGCTGCATAAACAAGGATGCACATATAGCCTTAAAATATTTGATTTCCATTTAGCTCATATACGGCTCAATTGCCCCAGAGGAAAGAGACACAATACGGAAAAAATCCTTTTACCGGATGGTCCCAAATGAAGACAGTCAGTACACTGGAATTATCCACTTACTTCAGCATTTTGGATGGACATGGGTCGGGATCTTTGTTGTTGCTAATGACAGTGGAGAACATTTCTTGCAGGTCATGGAGCCTTTGCTTTCTCAGAATGGGATCTGTTCAGCCTTCACCCAAAGAATCCCACAGGTAGCACATATGGATAACTTAGGTGATCTTACTGACATATTCTCAGAAATATATGTGATTGTCACAAATACGACAGCAAATGCATTTATCATCTATGGAGAATCACAGACAATTGCATGGCTAAGAACTGCAAAGTTTGTAATAGATTCTGGAAGTGAAGAAAATATAGCATTTGGAAAGGTGTGGATTGTGACAACCCAGAGTGATTTCATATTAAATGGCTTTCAGAGAGGCTGGGGTCTTCAGTTGTTTCATGGAGCCCTTTCCTTTACAATCCATTCAAAGGAGCATCTGGGATTCCGAGAGTTTATTCAGATCATCAAACCTGTCCGGACACAAGCAAACAGCTTTCTCAACGTCTTCTGGGAGCAAGCATTTGACTGTTTATTTCCAAGACCTGGGGTGTCAATAATGGAAAATGCAAGATGTACTGGAGAAGAGAAGCTGGACAGTCTTCCTGGACCTCAGTTTGAAATGGACATGACTGGCCACAGCTATAATATTTATAATGCTGTCTACATGGTGGCTCATGCTTTTCATGCCAGACTGTCAAATGAAGGCAAAGGCAGAGTGAAGTTTGGAAGGTTAATGGTTTCTCTTCCAGACCTGCAGCCTTGGCAGGTAATATCTCTTCAACAAAACCATATTTCAATGAACAGATTAGTTCATGGTTCGAATGTATCCAGTTTTCTTCTTGATGAAAAAATTATGGGATGGAGGTATGCATAATGCTCTTTTGCTATGTACTGTGAGTTTCCATTCTTCTTGTAACAGTATCCTAAAAATGAAATAAGCCTCAATTTTCATACTTAGTCTTTCTTACATGAAATTTTTGTGTTTTTTAAATAAAAATAAAAAAATTGTCTGCCATATAAAGATATACAACCCATTAATGCTATTATTAAGGGATGATGAAATCTCGAATATGTGATTCCCCATCTTATCCTCTCTTTTAACTCAATTTTCCTCCTTTTTCCCTTCCAATTAGCTCCATCCATTTCTTCATGGCATTTCATTTAATAATTCAGCAGGAGAACCCCTGTTCTTCAATGATAACAGGGAAGTAGAAGGTGGATTTGACATTGTTAACTTGATCACTTTCCCCAATAACTCCTTCAAGAGATTGAAAGTTGGAAGGATGGATCCCAATGCTCCAGAAGGAAAAGAATTCATGATTAATGGGGACATGATTGTATGGCCTAGTGGATTTAACCAGGTATGCTCTGGAGTACCCTTTTTGGGATATGTATTCTACAAAAGGCTATCTGTTTCCGGTTCTGCCCAACCTGACTTTGATATTCGTCATCAAGATCTCTAAGAGATTCAGTACTACATACAACATTAAAAAAATATAATAAAGGTTCATATTTTTCCCAACTCTTGCTTACAATTATTTATTTATTTATTTATTTATTATTTAATAATAATATTATTGGCTGTGAGTAGGAGTGTGGGTGAGTAGGAATTGTTGTCCCTGCATGCCTGTCATTGGCTATCTGTATTTCTGTGGAAAATGTTACTTACCTAGAAGTCCTTAACTGGACAAAGAACTGTCATAGATATCACCCATTCTAAACCTACTCCATGTGTTTGGATAGGTACTTCCTATTTCTCTGTGTAATGAACACTGCCTCACTGGTCATCAGAAGAAAAACAAGGAAGGAGGAAAATTTTGCTGCTATGATTGTGCTCCCTGTGCTGAAGGGAAGATTTCAAATCAAACTGGTAGGTAATGAAGTATCCTCAGGTTGCCATAATTGGGATGGATTGAAAACTATTATTATGCACACAGACAGCTACAGTATGTGGAATAGGACTTGAGGGGTTCTTTCTTTCTGCCTGACGCCCCTCTCATATCCTCTAGAAATTTCCTGGAAGGTCTTCCAATACTCTAGAGGAGATTAGGAGAGCAAGAAGGAGGAGACAAGGCAAGAAATCCCTTTTCCACAAGCATTATGTTTGCGGAATAATATTTTTTCACCACATCCATACAGTTCTTTTGTTTACAGATGAACTGGCATTGAACTGGGATTTCTGCTCTTTTTCAGATATGAATGACTGTTTCGAGTGTGCAGGACATCAGTATCCAAACATGAATAGAAATGGATGCATTCTCAAAACTATGCATTTTCTGTCTCATGAAGAACCTTTGGGAATATGTTTAGCCTCAATTGCTGTTTCATTTTCTCTGATTACAATCTTTGTGTTAGGAACGTTTTTAAAGCACAATGAAACTCCCATTGTCAAAGCCAACAACCGGGGTCTCACCTACACGCTCCTCATCTCTCTCCTGCTCAGCTTCTTATCCTCTTTGTTGTTCCTTGGCAAGCCTGGGGAATTGACCTGCCGTCTCAGACAACCAACATTTGGCATCATTTTCTCAGTGGCTGTTTCTTGTGTTTTGGCAAAAACCACCATAGTTTCTCTCGCTTTCACAGCCACAAAACCTGGATCTAGACTGAAGAACTTGGTGGGGAAAAGAGTTGCCTATTCCATTGCCCTCTCATGCTCCCTGATTCAAGCAAGCATTTGTACTGTATGGTTGGCAACCTCTCCCCCATTCCCCGATTTAGACATGACCTCAGAAAATGACGCAATCATTGTGCAATGCAATGAAGGGTCAATCACGATGTTTTACTTTGTCCTGAGTTATATGGGCCTCTTGGCCATCGCCAGCCTCACTGTGGCCTTCCTAGCCCGGAAGTTGCCTGATAGTTTTAATGAAGCCAAGTTTATTACATTCAGCATGTTGGTCTTTTGCAGTGTGTGGGTGTCCTTTGTTCCAACCTATCTCAGCACAAGAGGCAAACACATGGTGGCTGTGGAGATCTTCTCCATCTTGTCCTCTGCTGCTGGATTACTGGCTTGTATCTTTTCCCCTAAATGCTACATAATTATACTGAGGCCAGAGCTGAACAACAGAGCAGAACTCATAAGGAGAAAGGCTTAAATATTCCCCTGGTTTTTCTTCTATCATATTGTACTGTCAGTATGAGTAATGGTTTTAAGTGCAAAGTGGTTAAACTAGAATGAATGTTTCCCAATAGTTTTTTTCTTGCTGTTGTAACTCTCCCTCAACCCCGTCAAAAGTGGCAAGTTGAATAGCTGGTATTAGGGACATCCTAAGTCAGGTAGAATCTTTCGACTTGTGAACCATGTTCTTAATTTTTCAAGATTTCGTTCAAATTCTTTAATAGAAAATTACTTGAAATTAAAAACAACAACAACAAATATATGCATTTGTCCCATAGGCTAGTGGTTGAAAATAGACCTTATCAAAGAAATCCAATACCGGCAAGGAGAAGATAGCAGAATGAAAGGTGTCCATCCAGAGGTTCATCCATTCTCAGCATTTGCAATAAATTCCAATGATTGGAGCTGCAATCTAAAATTTTCAGACGGATACAAGTTACTCATCCATATGCTTGTTAACGAGCACAAATTGTTCAAAAACATAGAATGGGACAGTGCAACATATTGGTAACTTTGTTTTACTGATAGTATCCAGGAGAAACTCTGAGACCTTTGAAGTCATAGGAGAATGCACAGATGACATAATCACTGCCTCTGTACCTTATTGTGAGTTTATTGCTGTACCTGTGCAGTATGTGGAGCTATCTTTGAAAACTGTTCAGAAACTTCAGCTGGCCCAGAATGTTGTTGACCAAGATTTGTTAGAAGGAGCATTTGATTCCCTTATTACACAGCTTCATTGGCTTCTGTACTTTTCCTAGTAGAATGCAAAGTACTGGTTTTGACGTCTAAACCCCCATGCTGCTTGGGACCAAACTATGAGAATGTCCCTCTTGTCCCATATGAGCATGCCCTGGTCTTCAGTTTTGGGGAGAGCCTCTCTTTCAAGACTGCAATCTTCAGAAGCATGTTTTTTAGCAATACAAAGAGGTCATTCTCAGTGGTTGCTTCCCTTTTGGGGAAGCTATGTTCTCTACTTCTCTGATGTCTTTCCACTAGCAGGCATGACTCTTTTTGCTCCGGCAGGCCCTTGGCTTGTAATTCGGTCTATTTAGTTCCATGCAGTTTTTACTTTGTTTTCATGTCATTTCAGTTCTGCTTTTATGGATTTATGTTTATTATTGCATTACTCAAGTTTCATTTTAATTTGTAAGCCAGGCTCGATGTCACTGTTCTTGACTATAATGTGGGTTGAATAAACGAATTCAGAACAACATTCTTGTAAAAGATTGGGAAGAGTAGGCATTTTTTAGTAACTACTTTCCATACAGCTACACTGAAGTCTTTCTTTCAGATTTCTGACAGTGGTTACCCGAGGCACAAGACTTGTGCATGTTAGTGATATCTCATTGTTGACTCATGCAGATCTCAAGCATATGTGCATAACTATCTTAGAGATGCTGCAACAATCTGTTTGGAAAGTCTATCATTGGAAATAAATTAATCCTCAATTGCTGCTTCATTTTCCTTGACCCAAGCCTCAGAGTTAAGGACTTTTTACAAACATGAAGATAGCCCCATTGTCAAAGCCAACAACAGGGGTCTCACTTACACTCTCTTCATCTCATAGAACCATGGAATCGAAGAATAGTAGAGTTGGAAGGGACCTAAAATGTATCATGTGTGTAAGAGCCCAATACCTCCCAAAATCATTTGTTCCATTGCCATACTGCTCTAACAGTCAGGACATTTTCCTGATGTCCAGCTGGAATCTGGCTTCCTGTATCTTGAGCCCTTTATTCCATGTCCTGCATTCTGGGATGATCGAGAAGAGACCCTGGTCCTCCTTCGTGTGACAATCTTTCAAGTATTTGAAGAGTGCTATCATGTCTCCCCTCAGTCTTATTAAGGGAGGCACGGCAGTGCCTCCCTTGTTAATGGTGGTCAGTAAAAAACACGTTCCACCATGTTAAACTGATAATTGGGGAGGGGTCATTCTAACAGCCATAAAATCGAAAATGTTTCACCAGTCTCTCTCAAATTTACAGATGCCAGAAAGAAATGTTTGTTTTACATTACTTGAAAATTTCAAGAAGATTGGTGAAAGACTGAGGGAAGGAGAGCAGTTTAAAGTAAAAAGATTAAAGAATCCCCTGAATTCGAAACTGAAAATTGAACTCAGGGCTTGCGACTATTTTTGCGCAGCTGTCCTTACCTTCAGGGAGCCTTATTCATTAATCCAATGGCAGGGTCTACTTCCTCCCATTCTAGTGTAGGTGGAACTGCTTTTTTTTAAAAAAAAATCGCTGAAGTACATTTTATTAAATTTAAACTGTGCCTCTTTAAGAAATCCGGTGGCCATTTTGATTATGGCACACATTTAGTAGAGTCTCTCTCCCCTCCCTCCTGCGCCAGCTACAATGGCTGCTTCCTCTAGCAAAGACAGTGCTGTAGTCTCTTCTCAGAAGTAAGTTCTATTGACTGAATGCAATGGTCTTACTCCCAGGTAAGTGTGTAGAAGATTGTAGCCTTTATTTAAAAAAAACTGTCTGGAACCTTGGAAGGCGGAAAGGGAGAGATGTGAGTGAGAATTCCCTCTCCTTTACAGCATTATAACTCTACAATTAACAACCTACTTGCATGCTTTGCATGTGTGTATGTTCATTTGATTATGGCTGCTGATCATTAATTTTCATATCAATTCAATCCAAGGCATGTCTACTCAGAAGTTAGTTTCACTGAGTGCAATGAGTCTCATTCCCATTGCACTATCTTGAAGGGGTGTTTGGATTTGGCTGTACTTCTCTTTGAGAGCTCTGTGTATTTAGGGACCAAGGCTTTTTGTAAGAGAAGAGGTTAAGCTCCCCCCCCCTTTTTCTTTTATTTTTTAAAAAATTCCATGTATTTGATTTTTAAAGAATTTTTATTCCTTCATTGTTATTATAATTAATAATAATAATTAGTAGAAGTAGTAATACGTTTATTAATGTTACATTTATATCCTGCCTTTTTTCCCCTCTAAGATGGCTTACATAATCCTCCTCCATTTTATCAGCACAACAACCCTGTAGGGTAGAAGAGTCAGTGACATTCTGAATTCTCTTAGCTTTTCTAATATTTTTTGATCAGGTTGAACAAAACTATTGTGTATTGTTATCTCCAGTACCAACATCTTTGACAGGCTTAATATAGGATTCATTGACCACAGGCAATTTTTAGAGCAAAAAAATAAAAATAAAAATCCAAACTTGGATAGATTAAAATTAAATTGAGCAATATTTCTAAATACCCACATGGCTATTCTTGGTACTGGGTCAGATGTAGTGATATAAGAGGATGTTCAGACTCCATTTAGTTGATCTGTTGCAAAGAAGCTTCTCTAGTAAGGAGGAAGGAGAAACCCCTAGACTGATCATTCTTTCAAGTGCCATATCTCCCCCCACAAAAACCCATGAGGTAGGTTAGGCTAAGAGTTTATGACTGGCTCAAAACCATCTAGTGAGTTTCTTCTTCTGCTCACTTTCACAGAAATGTAAAACAAATGTTTGGTAATGTTTGGGTGTATGGCATGTGCTATTTTTACCCTCACAACAACCCTGTAAAATAGATTAGGCTGGAATAAACAAAATATCTCTGTGACAACCAAAATACTTACAAACTCATAGGGAGAGAATACATATAAGGGAGCCAGAACTGAGAGAAAAGGCTGAGATTTATACTGTTGAAAAATAATGCAAACCCTAATATCAAATCACAGAAAGTTATTGCAGGTGGTCCCCTCTGCAATCTACACCTGATTTCTTTAGGAAATTTTGGCGGATTTTTTGAGCTGCTGCGGCAAACGTTGCGCCCTTAATTGTAATTGCTTTACTATGATCTGCCAACAGATCACAGATAATATCAGCAGTGGGCCAACCCACTCTTGTTCCCAAAAGCTCTCCCAGGAAACGATTCCTAATATCTTTATACAAGGAGCAGCATAACAAGTAATGTACAACATCTTCCACCTCCCCTGCACCACAAATACATGTCCGCTGGATATAGAGAACCCCTTCATACTTCCCCTCCAGGTAGGCTGAAGGCATTGTTTGAAAATGGAGGGCAGTAAAGGCCTTTCTGAGAGCAGGAAAAGTCAGGTCTTGGAAATACTGTGGTAAGTACTGTTCCTTCTTAATATGGCTAAATCATGGGGAAAAGGCCTGCTACTGGCTAGCAGGTGCATTTTCATAGAAGCCTGCCTCAAAAATTCTGTTTCTTATAGAAAATTTATCCAGAAGAATTTGGGCATCCTCTAAACAGGAATGTGACAATGCCAACCAATTGCAAGCCCATCCACCTTTTACAAGCTGTTCTGTGAAACATTGCTTCGCCAGATTGCTTTCTTCAAAATGCATCACTCTTCTCCCATAAAGTGTAATTGCCTTGTGAATTCTTGCCTTTATGGAAGGCAAGTCCACTTCCAATCTTAATAAAGGGGAGGGTACCCCAGGAGGGAGTACCAGCAGTTCTTTCACAAACTTATTCTGTATAATCTCAGCAGATGAAGCAAAGCCCTGGCCCCATAACTCCGCTGGATATAGAGAACCCCTTCATACTTTCCCTCCAGGTAGGCTGAAGGCATTGTTGGGGGAGTACCTTAGCTGTATATAACTTCAGAACAGGGACTACTAGGGAGCCACCTTTATGTCTCCCATAGGAGAGAATTACTTTTGCTGTTCTCCAGGCTGAAAGTTTTGTTGCCTCTAAATGAGATTTCCAACTGCCATTATCTGCAATGTGTATCCCCAAGTATTTAAAGCTCGTGCATTGTTCAATCAGATGCCCATCTATGCACCATTTATGAAAGTGTTTTCTCCTTGAGAGAACTACCACCTTAGTTTGGAGTAGTTTATCACCAGTTTCTCCTGGCCCACCTGAGTAGTAGATATGAGGGCGATATCGCCAGCCTACAGCAGCATCTGAATCTTTCTGGTTCTGATGGAAGGGGGGAAACAATCCATGGCACTTAGATCAGAAACTAGATTGTTTACATAGAAATTGAACAGGAAAGGTGCCAGTAAACAACCCTGCCTAACACCTCTTCTGGTGTTGACTTTATCAGAGAGAGATCCAGACAAGCCTATCCGCACTCGTAGGTCTGTATGTGAGTAAAGTTTCTGAATCAAACACAGTAAACGCTTGTCTATGTTTGTATGTGAGACTTATTCCCAAAGGCGCTCCCTATCAATTAAGTCGAAAGCAGAGGTAAAATCCATGAAGGCCACATACAAGCTTTCTTTCAGTTGGCTCAAACTTTTGTGGATTAGGTGGCTGAGCCCATAGCATTGGTCAATTGTGCTTCTCCCTTGGCAGAACCCGGCTTGCTCCTTAGCCAAAATATCATTTTCGGCTGCCCAGGATTGAAGCTTGTTCAGTAGGAACCTACCATACACTTTTGACACCATATCTAAAAGGCTTATTGGCTTATAATTTTTAGGGTCAGTTTTCTCACCCTTTTTGTACAGAGGAACTATAATACTAGGCTGGATCTACATGTCGTCCTCGATGCGCCCTCCCTGCGCCACAAGCCGCTTTGGAGCGCTGCACTTCGTCTAGTGTGGCTCAAGCCTCGGAGGCTCTGTTCGCGCTCTTGCCGCCACCGCCGCCCTTTCATCCCGGCCGGTCCCAGGGAGGGAGGAGGGAGGGTTGTAAACAAAAGCTAGCAATTGGAAATCCCTCTCCCAATCGCTGGCTTTTGTTTACAACCCTCCCCCCTCCCTCCTCCCTCCCCAGGACCAGCCTGGATGAAAGGGCGGCGGCCATGGCTGCGGCGTGAGCACGGGCGCGGTCAGAGCCTCCGAGGCTTGAGCCACACTAGGCGGCGTGAAGCGCTCCAAAGTGGCTTGTGGTGCAGGGAGGGCGCATCGAGGACGACGTGTAGATCCTGCCTTAGACAGCCACCCATCCGGAATAATTCCTGTCCAATTACTGTGTGAAAACAATTTAGCCAAAATTGGGGCCCACCAAGTAAAGTTAAATTTGAAAAGTTCAGGGGGGAGCATATCTTCCCCTGAAGCGTTACCTGTTGATAGGTTCTTTAATAGTCCACTGATCTCCTGAGTTGTCACTGCTGGCCAGACTGGGCGGTCCATGCTTGATAAACCTTCCTCAGCTGGCTCAGGACTATGTAAAATGCCCTCAAAATCGTGTTGCCATGCAATTGCAGGGATTTGGGCTTCCAAATGTAACTTAGAGGCATATAAATCAGAGTGGACCATGTTCCAAAATTTTGTCATCATTCTGTCTGCCAGGTCCAACTCATTCCACTTTTGTCTGATAAACGCTGCCTTCTTTTTCTTTAATAAGGCCTTATATGATATTCTTTTCCTAATCAGGGTTTTTAGTAAAGTACTTGATCTGGTCTTTTTGGCCTTTCTACTAAGCCTTTCTAGTTCTTTTTTCATATTTCTACATTCTTTGTCAAACCAACACGCTTTTTGAGATTTGGAAGCTCCAAAAGTGCCAGACTGAAGTAAGTGAGGTTTCAGGTGCTCTACAATTTGTTGATACCCCTCCATCACTTCCAAGTTTCCTTCCTTCATTTTGTTTCTGAGTCCCAGCAAAGTAGGGCCATGCAACAAGTCTGCAATCTTGGTACTCAGGGATTCAGACCATTTGATTCATCTGTTGCCAGAAGAGACCAAACCCATAGGGTAAGTCCTTGTATCCTGAATTGTCTTTACAGCCAGTTGTATGACAAGTTTAATGGGATAATGGTTTAATGACGAGTATAATGGGACAATGTACACATTTTTTCATATTTTGCATTTTTAATGCGCATTTTCTGGTATACGCATGCTGCCAAATCCATTGTATTTTGATCTGCAAATGCCTGGACTTTGACTGCAGATCGTGTCCAAATCCATATTAAGTCCAGAATATACAGACAAGGTAAATCCTCAACAAAGATGAACTGCAACAAACTTCCTATACATCTCTAGCACAGCCCACCATTGATAGCTTCATAGGAAAAGACATTAATGTATAGCAGTAACAGTCTAGCCAGCATTATTTCTGTACCCACATATACAATAATATCCACATTTTCACTCGTGGAATGATTTTGCTTTTTTGTGTGTGGCAACATCACTAGAAATTTATGAAGTACAAGGTGGCAGCTGGAAGGAAAATGCATTAATTTCAGTCACACACCCTTAAACCTCCATCACACCAGCGATTTGGTGCACTCTCTCCATGCCTGCTGTGCGGATTTTCAGCACGGTACTCACATGATGCTGTGCCTGTCCTGCTGACCCCTCACCTCTTCCCCAGCCTTTTCTGTTTTTTCCTACAATGCTAAAAGTCTGGACTATTTCCCCTAAACACATTTAATGCACCTTTAAGCCTCAATGTTGTTTTAAAGGAATTGCGTGTGTGTGCTGTGATGGGAGTCTTGCTGTTGGCTTGAATGGATTGCATCAGGTCCTGGCAGGGAAAAGTAATCTCTCCCGGCAGCTGGCTCCACATCTCAATGCAAAACCCAAACCTTGCATCCCAGGCTCTGAAGCATTTTTTTTTAATCATACAAGGTGTTTGGTGTAGGCTTTACAGAACAGTTGGATTTGGAGGAGGGATTTTGTGATATCATGTCAGTGTTCGAGGAGCCAGCAAGAAAGCAGACATTTATCCATGTTTAGAATCAACTTAATAGGTAGGAACAGAACTACCCATCCCCCAGAGCCTGAGAGCTGATCCAAGCATATACCATAGTTAATGGTACCAAAGGGCATAAAGACTGAGCACAGGAGTAATGTCAAGCTCTTCTTAACCCTCTTTTGATAAAGCTAATCTATTATGGCAACTAGAGTTGTACAAGATACGACCTCAGCTTTGGAAGTCTGAGCTTTTGGTAGCCAATTCACAGAGTACTCACCAGGTCCTGCACAGCCCTTGCATTCAGGGAAGAAAAGGCGACAACTCCTAGCATGCCTTGGCAGGGAGGGACAGATCTACTGGGTTTGGGTTAGCAATGGGTATTCGTGGCCTTCCCTCCTGGGTGCTCATGACCTCGCTGCTGCTGATCCCAGTGGATTGCCCACCTGGCCACATGAGTCGGGCCATGTGAGACACTGTATGGCTCACTGCAAGGTTTATCACCAGGAACTAATTGCATACAAATGACACTGGCTGAAATTCCCTTTACTCTACAACTGTTATAGTTACATGAGCCCTGACCTGGATTTTATCTGGTCACCCTAGTCTTTGTTCTCCTTCTACCTGACTTTCTTCCACTGCCACTAACCCCGCCCACCATTTCATTCTAGCTTCAGCTTTCAGTCATTCCTCCATTCACTCTTCTGTTTCAATGGTATAGTCAGGCTTTTACATCAAAGCCATTAACTTTATTCAATAATTCTGGCATCTGTCTTGGAATGTTGTGGTATAGGTATTACAAGAAAACAAACACCACAGCATAAAACATCTCATCTGTTAAAATGCCTTGGGGGAAAATAATTCACTTGGTACTGGAAAGCCATTAATGCAGTCACTAGGCCAGCCTGCCTGGGAAAATGAAATCCATAAGCAGGGTGCCACAACTAAGAAGGCCCGCTCTCCAGTTGTCTCCTACCACATCTCAGATGGTGTTCAAAGACTAACACATTATTCAGGGACATAGGCTTATGCTTACAAGTCCCAGCATGCCTTGGGCAGGAGGGAAGACTTATCAGGCTTTGGCAGCCATCATTTGGTAGTGACCTGCCGTCCTTGGACTGAAGGGAGAACATCTGGGGCCAGCTGTCTCAGTCGCTAGGCCCCATCAAGAGCAGAAGGAAAGAAGGGTGCTTCTCTGGATCCATTGCCAATGGCAACCTAACTAACTGGCAGTCATTCAGCAGGCCAGCTCCCTCACGCCCTACCTATGGGCACTGACTGAACAGTGCAGTGCGGACTGGCTCAGCTTGACTTCATTTCCCAAATATCTCAATGAAAGGACTCCCAATGGGCAAGTCAGGCACCGCAGTGAAGGGCATGCCAGGAGTTGTAGTTTTGTTTTGTTTTTCTGTGGGGACAAGGAAAATCATGGTGGCGGCTGGTGCCCCTGGCCATGCATTGGGAGAGAGAGAGAGAAGAAATAAATTTAATTCATTTTAAAGTTACCTCAAAGGCCTAGCATTAGCCTACCTTGCAGGGTTGTCATGAAAGTGAGAGAGGGGGGAAAAGAAACAACTGTAATTTGATTAGAAGTTAACTCACAGGCCTAGCCCTAGGCTGACCATATGAAAAGGAGGACAGGGCTCCTGTAACTTTAACAATTGTAGAGAAAAGGGAATTACAGCCAGTGTCATTTGTATGCAATTAGTTCCTGGTGAAATTCCCTCTTCATCACAAGAGTTAAAGTTGCAGGCACTATACTAGAGTGACCATATACAAAAGAAGGCAGGGCTCCTGCAACTTTAACTGTTGTGATGAAGAGGGAATTTCACCAGGAACGAATTGCATACAAATGACACTGGCTGAAATTCCCTTTTCTCTACAACTATTAAAGTTACAGGAGCCCTGTCCTCCTTTTCATATGGTCAGACTACCTACCACTGGCCTACTACTTTAAGCTGATTACTTAACAAATATATATATCTTAGAGAGCCTGAGCAATGGCACATATATCAGCTAGTGAGCAATATAGAAACGTAATACGTACATATATGTATATACTTATCTTAAATTCCAGGTGAAGACCTTTTTATTTTACCAGTATTTTCACATTTTCATTTTTTTACCATTCCTGTTTTAAATCTGTATTTGAAACCTGTATTTGAAATCTTTGTATTGCTGCTCAGTTTTATTCTGTTTCTACTTTTACAGAGTGTTTTAACATTATGGTTTAATCTTTACATTTTAAATTGCACTTATGGCTTTGATTTTTGTGAACCCCCCAGAGAACTTCGGCTATTGGATGGTATTAGAAATGCAACAAATGAATGAATGAATGAATAAATAAATAAATAAATTTTGCCTGCCTTTGGGAAAATAATTCCCAGCTCAAAATTGAGCATTTAAAACCTAATTGTATAAACTTTCTTACACATGTAAGTATCATAGAATCATAGAATGGTAAAGTTGGAAGGGGCCTATAAGGTCATTGTGTCAAAGGTTTATACACATTATTTGTTGACCAATCCAGCACGCCTGAGAGAAAATCATTAAATATCACACTCATTTGCATACGCTTGGTTATAACTGTACCCCCCCCCCCTCTGACACACACAAACACACAGGCTGTGGGTTTCTCTTGCTGATGCTATCACTAGCAAGGGGAACCCTATTCTCCAAACTCTCCGAGAATTACAGAAAGACCTGGGGCTTTTCTAGCTAGGCCTTGGAAGGAAATATTTTCCTGATCTCCAATTTCTGATGAGAGTTCAGAGAGATAAGGGAAGGGATTCCCTTGCCAGTTCAAGTCTTAGCAAGAGAAAGGCCAAGGAGTGCCATCACAACTTTTTGCAGCTGCAGATGTGGAGAGGGGTGTGTGAAGGGCCACCAGAAATGGCTTGGGGGCCACCTGTCTGTGGCACACAGCTCACACGTTTTCCACCCTTGGCTTAGAGAAATGCCTAAGCTTACATCTGTGGTGGCTCACCAATTGGAGTCCCTGTGCACAAAGACGTTCCTAATTCTACCTCCAGAAGTTCCCAGTGAGCAAAGTTAGCACTTTCTGCTGTGATATTCAGTGCTCTGCTGGAAATGTTTAGATGTCTGTTGTCATTGTGCATGCTGTCTGTTTTACATTTTTATGGTTTTAGGCTTTTTATATTGATTTTCTAATGTTTTGATCTCTTGTAAGAGAATTCAGGTATGGAATGTAAATAAATAAATAAATAAATAAATAAACAATATGCCACTGAAACAAAATTTCAGCACAGGAAGTGCAATTGTTATTTTTCTATGTTATCAGTTCCTGGAACTTGTTACTAAACATGTTATGTCTACAGGAGTCCCTAATGAAGATTTTATAGGGCCATAATGGAAACACACCAGTGTGTGGTTGTTTGGGAATATTTACTGATAATTGTTATGGTTGCTTTGTAAAACTATTTGCCTAATTGTACCACTAATTTCTATAAATATTGTATTTAACTCATCTAGTGCTCATTTGTAGGTCTCTCACATCAAGAGAAATGCATGCAGAAATGTTAATGAATAACGTTCAGAATGAAATGAATTTGAGATTTGTAAATGTCTCAAAGTTCAAGATGAACTGAATATACAATTGGAAAAATGAGAGACTGAGAGTAATTGAAATGGACAGATTGTTCCATTCGTAGCTGGGATCCCTGCTTCTTTCTG
This sequence comes from Anniella stebbinsi, assembly GCA_029215795.1. Taxonomy (NCBI): domain Eukaryota; kingdom Metazoa; phylum Chordata; class Lepidosauria; order Squamata; family Anniellidae; genus Anniella; species Anniella stebbinsi. The sequence continues at coordinate 7,303,608 of JARDYH010000008.1, read as the reverse complement.
CACACCTCTTTGAGACTATCTCCCAAGGATAGCCCACCATATCCCGCACTCCCGAACAATATGGGACACGCCAAAATGGCAGTCAGTAAGGGTGTGAGATTGGCTGACCTTCCGTGCACAAACACAAAAGGTCTTTTGGCTCATGCAAGAGGGGAGATTGACCTTTGCAATTGTGATGAAATCATCAGAGAGATCCTAAAAACTGGGATAAGATGAGGATGACAATGCAATCATCCATTTAGTACTGTTGAAATAATATGTATGACTTGCTCTGACCACCTTAAACTGCAGTATGAACACCAGTTCTCAAAATTCCTTAACTGATTGATAAAAACAAAACATGAGTAATCTCACAGCATTGTGTTCTTCCAGGTAAAGGAATGTGTTTTGATAGGCAAAATGATCCTAGGATGATATCCAGAAACCACTGTAAGAACACATTACATGTAGTAAATAACTGGCCATGCATACAGATTGACAATAATGTGTAATTGTGCCTCTATTTCCCTGCAATTGAGAAGTTGGGTCACTAGGTTCATCAGAGAGGGCTTTGCTGGTTGAACCACAATCTGGTAAGAGCCCATAAGTGGGATTTCTCTGCACTGCCACTCACTTTGTAGGATGTCCTTCACCTAGATATGCAGGAGATGCCAGTTGTGGCATGTTTGAGGTGCCAATAAAAGGCTTACCTTTTATTGGCACCTTACTGATCATTCCTCCCAGTTTGTGGAATCCTAGTTCTCTGCTGTAAAATGTTCCATCGGAGACTGGGCCTGTTCAGACAACACACTAAGTCATCCTTAGACCATTAACCCATTTGCAGCAGATTATTAGTGAGCATGTTTAAACAGTGGTTATTTAGTTTCCATAGTTAGGAATGTTTCACACGACATATGAAATCATGGTTCACATGACATCCAAAGCCATAATGTTTAGCTCAAAATGCTTCACCATCGTGGCTTAGTATGTTGCCTAAACATGGTCAAAGTGTGTTTTTTGTTTGCTTATTTATTTATTTATTTGTTTGTTTTATTTTGAATGGTTTTATGTGACACGTTTTGGATTTTCTAAGATGTTTTACCTGTGGATGTTTTGGATTTTGATTTTTAATGTTCCAAACCATTTTGAGATGTATTTTTAGATGTAGTCAATCACACTATCAATTTATTAAATAAATCAGTATTTAGTTATTCTAACTTATAAGCATAAGAGTGGAGGATCCATATCATGCATTGGCTAGATCCAGACCATCCTGCACTGAACATGAAGGTCCCAAGCAAATTTGTAAGCAGAAAGTAATGAGATGAGAAATATTTTTCTCTCTAGAAATGCAAACCATTGTACCAATAACAAATGTGAGTATGTGGATTCACTATCAGGTAAATAACTGATTATGTTATGAGTACCTCCTCTTATGACTCTGAAGCTCTCAGAGTTTCTCTTGGATCCCTCAATTAAACAAAAATACCAATCTGTTTCATTTGTCCCCATTTGCCTTTCTGTATCTTGGGGGCTACCATTTTGTGCTCACGTGCAAGCACTCAGATGGGCAACCTGAGTATCTCCAGATGCTCTGGACTACAAGTCCTACAGTCCCAACTGTTGCCTGTGTTGGCTAGGGCTTAATGGAGTTGTAGGGCAGAACTTCTGGAATGAAATAAGTTGCCCACCTCGGAGATAGCACATTGCCCCCAGACATTGAACAGTTTCTTGCTGCAGCCAGTGGGGCTGAGGGAGAGCAGCTAGAGAAACCCTGTGGGGAGAAATGAGGGTAATTTTAAGTAAACAGCTATATTTAAATCTGTAGTAACCACTTTGCTTCAAAAACCCATTCCCTACATTGTATTACGGGAGCAGGGGAGACTAGGAACATTCTCAATCCTATCTCCTTATGAGATGTTCCTTGCTGTTCAGCTCAGGCCTCAGCATAATTATGTAGCATTTAGGGGAAAAGATACAAACCAGTAAACCAGCACTGGAGGACTTGATGGAGAAGATCTCCACAGCCACCATATCTTTTCCTCTTGTGGTCAGGTAGGTTGGAACAAAGGAGACCCACACACTGCAAAAGACCAACATGCTGAATGTAATAAACTTGGCTTCATTAAAACTATCTGGTAATTTGCGGGCTATGAAGGCCACAATGAAGCTGGTGATGGCCAAGAGCCCCATGTAGCTCAGGACGGAATAAAACATGGCAACTGACCCCTCATTACACTGCACAATGATTTCCTCAGTTTCTGAATGCATGTCTAAATCAGGGAATGGGGGAGAAGTGGCCAACCACACAACACAAAGGCTTGCTTGAACCAGGGAACAGGAAATGACCATGGAATGAGCCAGTCTTGTCCCCAGCCATTTCTTCATCCTAGAACCAGGTTTCGTGGCTACGAAGGCGAGAGAAACCATGGTGGTTTTTGCAAGGACCGAAGAAATGGCCACTGAAAAGATGATGCCAAAAGCGGCTTGTCGGATGAGACAGGTCACTTTCCCAGGATGGCCGAGGAAGAGCAAAGAGGATAGGAAGCAGAGCAGGAGAGAGATGAGGAGCGTGTAGGTGAGACCCCGGTTGTTGGCTTTGACAATGGGGCTCTCTTTGTGTTTTAAAAAAGTTCCTAACACTATGGCTGTGATCAGGGAAAATGAAATAGCAATTGAGGATAAGCTTATTCCCAAAGGTTCTTGATACGACAAAAAAATTACACTTTTCTGGATGCACCCATTGTTGTTTTTGCTTGGATATTGATCCTCTGGGCAGTTGAAACAGTCATCCATATCTAAGAAAAAGAAACAGAAAGAGGTTCTCTCACAGTTCAGATTCACCTCTTGGTATCATATCAGTTTCTCACTTCAAAATAGTCATCTGACACAAAGGCTTCAATCAAACAGATATTTTTATATTATTATTATTATTATTATTATTATTGTTGTTGTTGTTGTTAATTGACAAAATTGAGTGCTACATCACCTGTCTCATTTGAAATCTTCCCATCTGGGCACGGATCACAATCATAGCAGCAAAATCTCTCCCCTTCCTTCCTTTTCTTCTGATTCCCAGGCTGGCAGCATTCATTGCACACGGACAGGGGAGGCACCTGCCCATGAGCATGGAAAGAGTGACAATGAGATATTTGTTTTCTTTTTCTGAAAATATGTTACATTCTTCATGTTTCACTCACACAGGAAATATATGAGTGAATGTGACACTGTTACATTGAAATGTAATATTGTTCCCAAAATACGAATAGAGATTTTGGGGACTTCACCATTGCATCTAGTAGTTAAAAAGGCTAGGCGGTGGCACCCAGGGGCTGAACTACAGGGCCCTGTTCAGGGCCCTGCAGCCTGGAGGGAAGTCATGGGATGTATGAGAACTGGGTGTATGAGGGTGAAGGTTTGAGCTATGGCTATAATGGTACAGTAACAAGGTCATGTCTTAGACACATTAGGATTTCCTATTGGAGGGGGTATCCCTGAGAGGAGCTGTTTCTTCCAAACAGCTTTCATTCTTCATCTTAAGTTTTAATACAGATAGGAAAATGAACCCGTCCATTCTCTTCCTGCTGCCTCATATGTACTGGGGGGAGGAGGCAGAAATGAGGAAAGGAGGCAGGGTTGTACAGCTGGTCAAAGAGCATCTTGCTCAGGGCCCAGTCTGTGCTTTTTGGAGTCTAACATATTGCCATGGTCCCATGGTAAACAGCCAAGGAAATTTCATGCAAGCGAAGGGCCCATTTGGAGAAGGGAGGCTCTTTCATGAAAACCCCCAGATCCATACCTGCTTAAAGCCTCTGTGCAAGACAATCATATCTTCATTAATGCTGAATTCTTTTCCTTTGGGTTCATTGGGATCAACTTTTCCAACTTTCACTTTCTGGAAGGAGACATTGGGGAAAGTGACTAAATTAATGATGTCAAATCCACCTTCAGTTTCCCTTTTGTCATTAAAGGACACCATTTCTCCAGCTGAGTTGTTAAATGAGACCCCTTGAAGAAATGGATGAATCTAGTGGAAAGTGAAAAAAGGAGCAAAGGGAATTGAAAAAAAGAGGAAGAGAATGAGAGATAACAACGTCTCAGAGATATGATCTTTCCGTACCGGTACTGGTTACAGTATTGCATGAGACAAATATGAACTCCCAGATTTTCTTTCTTTCTATAGATTGTTTCCCAAGGGGGATGAGTCATTCAAGTTAGCTTACAGTCATGCATAAAATTTGTGCAAATTTCGGCCAAGACAATAAGAACAATATCAAAGGGAAACATCTCTAGAATTTATGGAAAACCTGTGGCTTGGCTCACAAATGTAAGCTAAGTCAGGTACAACATAGAAATCTGATGAACCCCTAAAGGGCAAGATTTCCCAATAATAGACTTCCCTAAACAGGACCAGGATAATTATTTTATTAGTAATAGTATTAGTAATTATAAAGCACCATGAATGTGCATGGTATTGTACAAAGAACGAAGCAATAAAAATAACTCCTTACCCATATGGCTTGCCATCTAGCAATGTGAAGTAAAATCTAAATACAATTTCAAAGTTCAGATTAAAACAAAATGTAGGGAAGTAACAAACTGGAACCTATTTTTCAAGGCGAGGTACCAATGACCTTAGAAAAAAGAAAAGTAGTCAGCTAAGCTTAACAACTGTGATGGAAGGAGGAGTCCACAAATGCTCCAGAAGGCAGTTCCAGGAATATGGAGCAGCTAGAGAAAATGGCTGAATCTGAGAAAGAGAACAGACACCTCTCCGGCGAGTCAGAAGGACGATATTTGAAAGCAGAGATCCCTGGTAGGGGTATTATAGGAGATAAGAGCAGAAAGATAGGAAGGGACTAAATTATGTAGTGTTTTAAAGGTTAGAACACGGAGCTTGTTATGTATCCTGAAGGAGATAGGGAGGCAGTGAAGGTACTTCAAGACTGGAGTGACGTGGTCAGAATGGCCGGCCAAGGAAATGTTAGCTGGTCCTAGGCTCTCCATCCTCCCCATCTGGATTTGGACCTGAACGACCAGGACCAGATCTACACCTTGTGTCAAATCATTGTGAATGTCAAATAAAAAACAGGAAATAACACTATGAAAGGGATATATGGAATGATTATGCTCCAACAGTGATCAGTGCACTTCAATACCGCTATAAAGCAGCATTGTAGTTCTAGCCTAAGGAAACGCGTAGCTTCAAGTTGGGCAAGTTCTAAGCAAGCACAATTTGAGACATTGCACAACATCCTCACTGATCACATGGCTTGTCTGTTCAGGCATCATCAGCCACAGCTTACCATTTCCAGGATTTTAGGAGTTCAGCCAACAAGAGACAGATGGTGCTTTTCTTTTAACCAGCAGCATGCAAATGTACAAACAATTCCTCCCCTCCTCCCCATTGTACAACAGACCGGATGTCCCTTGCCCTTGTTCACCCTTCAAGTAGTAGCATTCCTGCTGCTGGTGGGTCTGCCCCCCGGGCTAACCATGTCTTCATGCATCAGTAGACTGGCCATATGAAAAGGAGGACAGGGCTCCTGTACCTTTAACAGTTGTCTAGTGTTAAAGAAAGTTTCCCTAATCCTCGAGTTGAAGAATCACCAGGAACAGGCAAAGTACAATCCAACAGGTTTATTCAATACAATGTACGCAGGAGAGATGTGGCACATGGGTAGTACCAAAGCGGGGAACAAGCCTTGCCAGCTACCGCACCAACCAACTCGCAGCTTTGCCAAGAAGCCCCTCCCTTCATGCCAGGTCAGAAATGGTTGTGCAAAGCTACAGGAGATCTCAAGCTTCGGATCAGGAAAGAACCCAGCCCCACCCAAGGTCCCCCGGAAATGGATCAAACAGCTCTTTGTGTGCTCCAAGCTGGAGAACGGTCAGGGCACAGCACCTGAGAAATTCATAGACCTTCCAAAGAAGACTCTGTACGTGACTCTGTTCTATGTTTTGCTTCTTATATCCACAACTGCCAGTTTCCAGAATCACAACTTAGTGATGAGTCTGGCCCAGAAGACAGCAGAAGTGATGAATAAGACAAACTGTTGGGTGTGCAGCCATACGCCTGTCCATGCAGATGAAGGAATACCACCTGCCCCACTGCCACTGAACTTGACTCAAATGAACGTCCCAGATAGAAACTCCCTGAGACCAAAATCGAGTTAATGCCAATGAATTCATTCAACTGCATGCCAAAGTTAAAGGACATTATTGCTGGAGATGCAATGGATCTGGTACAGATGTTGGATTTAGTGAATGTGATTACAATTAGGGATGTGCACGCCCAAAATTATCATATCGTATTGTTATCGGAATTTTGGATCAAACAAATTATCGTCTCTGATAATATCGTAGGTGAACCGTATCATATTGTATCGGATTTCCAATAATTATCGGAAATCTGATATTATATTGTTTCTCCATTTTGCCCTATACAGTTGATTTTTGAGTCAGAAAAAGGCCTAAAACTTCTTAATTTTCCAAGTTACAGGTTTGAAACTTCATCACAGTGCAGATTGAGTGTTGCTAGTCATGTGTGCCAAATTACTGAATAATAGGTGCAAGCATTACTCAGCTTTCAAATACACTGTTTCAGGTGGCTGAAATGTGGTCCTTTCTCAAAAGACGTCATCCAGTACTCATGGGCATCTCACATATAACCTTGAGGGGACTCATCTGTGCAGGCAGGTTGGCATTTCTTCATGCCACAGCTGTGCACAATGGCTGGAACAGAGGCAAATAAAAGTCACGTTCAGGGTAGAGGTAGGTACTTTGGCAAATTAATGAAAAGTCACGTTCAGGGTAGAGGTAGGCACTTTGCCTGGACCAGAGTCTAAAAAAAAATGTGTGAGGGGGATGCTTCTGCAGTCCCTGAGTAACGGACTCCATGACCCAGGAAAATAGTGACGAAAAATAATAATAGAGGAATCTCTCAGCTCAAGGCTCACTATAGCAGTCCCTCCAGACTGGAACCATTGGATGGATCAGTGTCTTTCAAAAAGAAATCACATGTGTAAGAGGGAGAGACAGCCACCCCTGAACTGCTCCCAGCAGCAACAGCATCTGTCCTAGACCCAGACGCACCTCACCCAAGGCGCACTTCAGAGCCACGTTTCATAATGCTACAAAGTGATTGCAATAAATAACAATTACAATGTATGCTTTGCCCACAGTTTGTGTGCTACTTTGACCACACAGATCCTGTGTAGCAGGCTAGCACACTCACAGTCAATCAAGCAAATACACACACCCAGAGACATATATATATATATATATATATATATATATATATATATATATATATATAAAGAAAGTTAAATAAGGAAGAGGAGCCAGGAGCCAGGACAGAGCTCCAACAAAATCCACCCTTCTCCCCTCAACGCCTAACTCCCAACAGAGCTGGAACACCAAGTGTGGGGGTTTTATGCGGGGATATCCTTAGCCCTCCTCCAACATTGTGATTGGAGCCTGCTGGAATCCTTGCTGCACGATTGGTCACTAAATCTCATCAAGCACATCCCACCTTCTAGCTCCGTCCATGTGGTGGCAAAAGAGAAAGACCCTTACGATAAAACAATAAAAACGATAATTATCGTAGGGTTTTTTATCATCTCCGATAATTATCGTTCGAAGTTGTATCGTATTGTTATCGTTAATCGTATGCACGATAAAGACCATATTGTATCGTTATCGTACATTTTAACGATACGATATACATCCCTAATTACAATTTTGTTGTAAATGGAACCATAACCTATGACGAAGAGTGGTTGAGGAACTTTACCACTCCATTTGGAGGCTACTACCTGACCTGGGTGTCCCGACCAGTATGCGGTAAGATGTTTGTGGCCATAGCAGGTCACTATTTTATATGTGGAAAAAAAGCTTTCAAATTTCTGCCTCCAGGTTGGAAAGGAAATTGTTACGTTGGAAGTCTAATCCCAGGTATTAGAGTAACCGATGAGCTCCCTGCTGGAAAAATTCAGAATGTCAGAGCCTCTGTAACCCAAATCCCAGGAGCCCTTTCCAAAGGGGATGTAGTGGGAGGGATCCTGTTCCCATGTATGGTGTAGGACAGGTAGGGTATGCAATGATCCAGTTGCAATCTGTCATTGAAACCATGGCCAACGAAACCACAGCAACCCTCGAGGGGCTAGCCAGTGAACAAAGGGAAATTCGGGAAATGGTTTTGCAAAATTGATTAGTTCTTGATTACATATGACCTAGTCAAGGTGGGGTTTCTACGTTCATCAGAAATGAATGCTGTATTTACATACATGACGACGTTGAGAATATCCATGAACACGCTAATAACATACGTGAAATTGGAAAGTCCACAATGGTAGAGTGGTCCATCTGGACTTTGTTTTCGGGACTGTTTGGTGCCCTGGGGTTTAAGAATCTCCCATTCTTGGCCTTTGGATTTGTTGCATTTCATGTACGTATCTGTATTATCTACCTGTTGGTAGCATGAGTGAAAGCCTGTTCCCAAAGTTGTGCTAAAGTAACTGCAAAGCTTCTAACCCCTAATGAAGTTCGACAGATGGTGTTATTTGAGAGAGGTGAACATGATCAAAGGAAAAAGAGGTACTTGAATTAATATCTATATATGATTGAGTGTCAGTGTGTTATGAAATCACACTAACAAAAGATGGATTTGATAAGGATTTTTGATCTGGGCATTGATATATATATATATATATATATATATATGAACTCTGGTTTTCCTCAAGCCTCAAAGAAACATTTCGAGAGGAAGCAGAGACACTCAACACTATACAAGGATAAATTTAACAACCCACATTCTAGCATTTGAAAGCAAGAACACAGAACTGCATAACCTAAAAACATCCTTTCCTGGTAACAAGTCTCACAAGCTCATCCCCCAATGGTGTTGAAAATTAAACATGGCTCAACAGTCCTCAAAAACACAATCTTACAGATAAGATGGCACTTATAATGTAAACATTTTCAGATTCTTCCCAAGAAAAGTTGGCCATTCAATGAAACCAAACACCACCAAGTATCAGTAATCGAAGGTTATCAGGATGAAATAAATTACATTGAGGCGTCAAATGCCAGGGATATTGTTTCATTATGGTTTAGGAAATAGTTTAGTTGAATCATTTATTGAAATGTAGTCCATCACAGGAGGGAGGGGGTGAGTGGTATGTGACATCAAAGCCTGAAACAGGGATAAAATGAAACAGTTTTGCCTTTGTGATTTAGAGAGCTTTGGTACTACCCATGTGCCACATCTCTCTCCTGCATACGTTGTATTGAATAAACCTGTTGGATCGGACTTTGCCTGTTCCTGGTGATCCTTCAACTCAAGGATTAGTGAAAATTCCTTTAACACTTGAAAAGGGAATTCAGCAGATGTGATTTGTAGGCATGCAGCACCTGGTGAAATCCCATCTTCATCACAACAGTTAAAGCTGCAGGACCTCTGCACTCTTTTGTTTCTGGTCACGCTAGGATGCCATGAGGCCTTGTGGATACAGTGCAATGGCGTGGGGCCGATCCTGCAGAAACGCAGCATTTTCTGATCCCTAAAAGTGTATCTGGCAGCAGCCACAGGAACCTGATATGAAGCACAGTGGTAACACTCCCTTTGATTTAACTGGGCAGTGTCTCTTCTGTGTCCTCTCTCAGAAGGGCAGTGCTAGCATGAAGGAATATGATACCCACAAAACACTGTTAGTGAATAGAATGTACAACTTCAATTGTGGTGGAAATTGGGATGTATGAGGATTCAAATCCTGTTCTCAAATCATGCGAATGTGACCCGTTGACTATCTGAACATGAATGCAAAGAGGAACACAATTCTCAGGAAATGTCCACCTTTTACCAAGCTTTTGTTCACTTTCAAAATTGTGCATTTGTTGAACAAACACTTCTCCCCCTCCCATCTGCATTTTCAACACTTGGCCTTTGGGGGGGGGATTCACATTTTCGGTGTGCACTTTTTAAACAATTCCATTACCCCCAATCGAAAATGTGCTTTTCCCCAATAAAATGAAAGGAAGAGGTGCACATCCAGGAATGCAAGCGAGGTTTTGTGGTGGGTACATTACCTGCCACAGATGCAAAGATTGAAGATCAACCGTTCTACCACTCCTATTTGCACTGCGGATGGATCTGGATGAGAACAGAGCATGCAATGCATAGGCTAGAGCATAGACAGCGTTATAGATACTGTAGCTGTGGCCAGTCATGGCCATTTCAAACTGAGTTCCAGGAAGACTCTCCAGACGCTCCTCTCCCGTACATCTTTCATTGACATCTATTGGTACTCTCAGATCTGGAAATGAACAGCCAAAGGCTGTCTCCCAGAAGTTTTTGAGAAAACCATTTGCTTGAGTCCAGTGAGATTTTTTAATATACACAAATTCTTTGAACCCTGAAAGATCCTTTGAGTGAATTGTAAAGGAAATGGCACCTTGGAACAACTGAAGATCCCAACCTCTTTGAAAGCCCTGTAACGCAAAATCAATCTGGGTTGTTGTAATCCACACCTTTCTAAATGCTCTATTTTCTTCTTTTCCAGGACCTTGTATAAACATAAGAACCTGTAGCCATGAAATCACCAATAAATGTCCATAAATGATACACGTAGCGATGTCATGATATGTGAATCTTTCATAAATTTCAGTGAGAGTACCAACATCTTCAAAGAAGTTAGCCAATCGGGGCAATTGTGGGATTGTTTGTGTGAAGGCTGAACAGATTCCATTTTTGGAAAGTAATGGCTCCAGAACCTGCAAAAAACGCTCTCCACTGTCATTTTCAGCAATAAGGATCCCAACCCATGTCCATCCAAAATACTGGAGCAACCGGATAATCCCAGTGTACTGACCATCTTCATTTGGGACCATGTGGTAAAACAAATTAATCTGCATCGTGTCGCTCTCTTCTGGGGCGCTTGAGCCATATGTGAGCTAAATGAAAATTGGATGGTTTAGAGATGGATTGGAATATATTTGTGTGCATGCTTGTTTGTGCATTTAAAATTCATCAAACTACCTGTTGACATGGTCTATACAAAGTTGGCTCAGCAGCTTTGCTCAAGCTAAACATATATGTGATTGTCCTAGGTACACCACCACCACCACCACAGGTCCTACCTGCGGAATTTTGTAGAAACTTAAAATATCTGCTATACGAGAAGACATATCAAAGCCAAATCCTCCAATAATGCCTATGAGATTTTTCTGGGTGTCACATTTGTAGTTGGAGACAAATCGGTGTGATTTGAACAGCAGGTCTACAGTGGCACGATACGTCATCTGTGCATTATTATAGCTGTCAAGGATGTGAAATCCGAGTGTGATGTTGGGCAAGATGTGGAAATTTGCATTGATCTCATTCACAGCAAATACCAAGGCTAGGATGTGCTGGTAAAATTTTGTTGTCACACTGCAAATAGAGTGAATTCCTTTTAACTGGTTTAGAGAGTAAGAATATTCTATTCTTTGTTACAGTTTTTTATGAGCCAGGAAACGCTTGATTCTTTAGCCCAAATGATGCATCAGGATACTATTAGATTTGTTCCACCCAGTAATTTCTCAGGTCGATATTATCTCTTAGTGACAGGAGGGGAAATGATGGCACTTTTTTCTCCCATTTTACGTTCCAGAATATGGTTGTTATTTTTACTATATTTGGAAAACAGCTATAAAATCTGGGAGGAAATATTTTGTCCCACTCTGAGCTTTGTAGTTTGTGTTATTTGTCCTTCAATTTGTCATTGAGGAACCTCCCCCACCTTCTAGATTAATAAAGGCAACAAACATGTTCCTAACCCTGCATCACTACTTCATATGCAGGAAAACAGGTTTTGAACTAAAAAACAATACAATGAATCATTACCTCTTTCTACTCTGCATCTGCATCATCATGTCTTTAACATTCCTTGTATCCATAGCTTCCTGTGCCTAAGCAGAAGTGTTAATGGGCTGAAGGGGATATTTGTGCAAGTACAATACTTTCCACATAGTAAGTACTATTTATTATTATTATTATTATTATTATTATTATTATTATTATTTTTACCCTATTCAGTACTATTTTATTATTATTATTATTTTTGCCAAATAACACTTTGTCTCCTACTTTCCTTTCTATGTTACCTCAGGGAAACATAGTCCTAAAAAGCAGTTTAAGTTCACATGACATTAAAAAAAGGGCTTTCAATAAATATTGTGAGAGAATATCTTTTTTTAGAGTTATGCACAAATGACCTCTAGGGTTTCTACACCCTACATTTGGGCAGAGAAATTCGGGAGGACCTTTCACTGAATTTATCCGGAGTAGGAACAAATTATCCAACCATTTCTTGTGGGTAAGGGATGCTCCTTCTGTTTTCTATTAAATCACAACTACTACACAGATGCAAAACAGAGGTGTGTGTCGGTTTGTCTTAAATTTATAGCTGTATCCTGATTAACAATAATCAAAACTGACATCTGATTCCCCATTCATGACTCTGCACAGACACCTTTCCCCTACTCCTGCCCCCGTTTTTGAAAGGGTGTTGTGGTTTGTGCAGATTTCCCACATTCTTGTCAGTTTCATGATTAATGATAAAACGAACTTCTGGAAATATTTCTTTTAAATGACCATCCTGTCCCCCCATGTTATCTCTAGTGGGTGTTCTGAACAGGGGTTGTACACGTCTATTGTCATGCAATTTAAATCAAAAGTGCAGACACTCTCCCTACCAGTATGTCACATTCCAAACTGGGAAGACTTCTCTGTATGGGAGAACAAAGTGTATTATTTGTTGGAGAGACAGAGAAGTGATTGGGGCGGGGAGGGAAACAATTCCTTACTCTAGGAAGCCAAACAGCTCCTTGGAAGGATACTCTTTGAATATTATTCCATCCATTGAGTAAGCGATCTGAGAAGAAATCCCACCAATGAGGAGGTCACCTGGCTGATACCACTCATGTGGAACAGGGAAAGGAGCATTCATGGAGCATTGCATTGCATCTATTTTGAAGAGCATGTTCAGTAGCAGAAGCTGGAACACGAGTAGCCTTAACATCCTGGTGGCAACTGTTGTCTCTAGCCACATGTCATCCATTGTTCATCCAGAGACACAACCTGACTAAACTGGATATCTCGAGTTCTAGCTGGGGTGGCAAAAACTCCAATATCAAGTCTGGTTGTTATGATGAAAAAAGGGAGGTGGGATATTGGAACATGAATGACAGAGTCCTGCCTCCCTCTTGTCAATATTTCAGTGTTTGATGGTTCAGGAGGTTCTTTATATGCACTGTCAGGCTGCCTTATTGATTATTTTATGCTGCCTCCTGGAAATCATTGGGGCTTTGACCACAGGCCAACAAATTATAGTGATTTGAAGAATTCGAAGGGGAGATCATTCATTATTCAGGTTTTGGGTCCTGAGTGGCTCATTCAGTAGCAAACAGTTTAGCTCTTCCTTCCCCCCCCCCCCGCCCTGATCTGACCTCAGCTCTCATCTACTCCTTGGGGCACAATCGTCACATGATAGAGTTGGAAGGAAACTCATCGATGATTTATTCCCTGTTGATTGACAGATGATTAAATGTTTCCATGAGGGAGCAAACACCAACATGCATGTTAAGGTCAACTTGAATGGGGACACAGTGCAACACTGAATCCTGAAATCCTGATCATCCTCAAAAAATTATGGGATTTGTTAAGTAGTGTCTTAAGGGGAGACCCAAGTCTCCTTCAAGGAGTTTCAAATATCTCTTTACCAAACACATTGATGTTTTCATGACTCTACCTTTTATGGATTGCCAAAGAGTTTCAATTTGCTCAGTTCCATCTTGTTAGAGTTGTATATTCACGGAGGTCTGAGGCAGGCCAGTCAACTGGAAATAGCTGATTTATACACTTTAGATAAAAAGTACACCTTAGACAGAGAGGACACTAAGACAAGGACTAGAATTCATAGTAATTAATAGAGCTTTGGCTATTAGGTGGTATAGAAATCTAATAAGAAAGAAAGAAAGAAAGAAAGGAACAAAGGTAACATCCTTTTGCCAAAATGGGCAAGACAGGGACATCATGCATAGGTGTCATGTGATCTTATTCACCACTGTGCACTCCAGATTCAAAACAACATTGTATCAACAATTATCTGTGCCATTTTCTGTAAAATGCACACCCTGATTATTATTTTTCAACCTTTGAACATTTGCCACCCAGAGAATTTCAATGACACTCTACTTAGAAAGCGCAAAGTATGTTTGTGTCATGTATGTCCAGAACTGTTTACCAACTTCCAGATGAGGTAGGAACTTGAAATTTGGCACACAGATAGGTCTGGTTGTACAGTGTCCCAGAAAAATCTGAAAACACAGAATTTTGGGTTTTAAGCATTTTAAACCCAATTCCACATAAAAGGAAATAACCCACATAAATGGGCTGTGTCCATTTGTAGTGCCTCCTCCTGCCTGCTGTGTGTGGTTTCAAAATTATAACTGAACATGCTCAGAGGCACACAGTTCTGATATCACTGTTTTCTCAGACTACAGGGGGCAAGGGCTCAGCATTCGCCTTTAAGAGGAAGATGGAAGAGGCACACTCTGCACATGCCCAGAGACAGCTCCAATGAAAGTGGATGTGCTCGGCCCACCCCTGGCCCTTCAGTACAGTCTCCTGATGGAGCACTTGGTTGGTGAGGCGCTCAGGCTGAGGCAGTCACAGCAGGATTAGCCAGAGCTGGGTGCGTCCACGGACAGCTTCTTACAACCCCTCCTTGGTGATGCTACTCCTCGACGCTCTATCGAGGAGCAGCATCGGCATCAAGAGGGTGTCTCAGAGGATGTGGGCACCTGCGGCTGCCAAAGGCATACTAGGAGGTGTGGTACTCACACATAGAGTGGCTGATTTTAAATAAAGCATGGTTGAGCAAACCAGGTCACTATGTGTAAACCAAGTCACTATGGCTCAATCCTAATGCAGCTCCCACTTTCCTGATCTCTCACTAACTCTCTTTGTTCTCCTTCTACCTGACTTTCTTCCACTGCCACTAACCCTGCCCACCATTCCATTCCAGCTATCAGTCATTCCTCCATTCACTCTTCTGTTTCAATGGTATAGTAAAGCTTTTACATCAAAGCCATGAACTTTATTCTGTAATTCCGGCATCTGCCTTGGAACGTCGTGGTTTAAGTATGACAGGAACACAAACACCACAGCATAAAACATCTCATCAGTTAAAAGGCCTTGGGGGAAAATAATTCACTTGGTACTGGAAAGCCATTAATGCAGTCACTAGGCCAGCCTGCCTGGGAAAATGAAATCCATAAGCAGGGTGCCACAACTAAGAAGGCCCACTCTCCAGTTCTCTCCTACCACGCTTCAGATGCTGTTCAAAGATGAACAGATTATTCAGGGACCAAGGCTTATGCCTACAAGTCCCAGCAGGCCTTGGGCAGGAGGGAAGACTTATCAGGCTTTGGCAGCCATCATCTGGTAGTGGCTTGCCCTCCTGGGGCTTAAGGGAAAGTGCCTGGGGCCAGCTGCCTCAGTCGCTAGGCCCCATCAAGAGCAGAAGGGGAAGACGAGTACTGTTCTGGGCCCATTGCCAATGGCAACCAAGCTAAGCCAATCCTATGTAAACCGCCCAGAGAGCTTCGGCTATGGGGCGGTATACAAATGTAATAAATAAATAAATAAATAACCATCAGTCAGTAGGCCAGCTCCCTCACAGCCTACCTGTGGGCCCTGACTGAACAGTGCAGTGTGGAGTGGCTCAGCTTGACTTCACTTCCCGTGGCTCTTAGCAGAAAGACTCCCATAGGGCAAGTCAGGCACCACAGGGAAAGGCATGCTGGGAGTAGTAGTTTTTTTGTTTTCTGTGGGGATAAAGAAAATCATGGTGTTGGCTTTAAGGCGCCCCTGGCCATGCATCAGGGTTATTGTGTGTGTGTGTGTGTGTGTGTGTGTGTGTGCAAGAGAGAGAGAGAGAGAGAATAAATAAATTTAATTAATTTTAAAGTTACCTCAAAGTCCTATCATTAGCCTACTTTGCAGGGTTGTCACGAGAGTGAGAGAGGGGAAAAAAAGAAACAAACTAAAAGTTAACTCACAGGCCTAGTACCGGCCTACTATTTTCAGATTTTCCCCTCACAGACATATAACTTCGGGGGCCTGAGCAATGACAGGTATATCAGATAGTGGGCGATGTAGAAACATAATATGTGCATATATATATGTATATATATACTTACATTCCAGATGAAAACTGTGAAGAAAGGGGCCAGAAAGGCTACAGGCTGGCTGGAATAGCCAGCGTTGGCCAACCTTACAGTACTGGGGCCTTGGAGTGGGAGAATTCTGTTGAGAAATGTATAAGACTTCAAACTGCTGGTTCCCAGCACTGTTGCGTGAATCACTTTGTGGATATTTATTCTGGCGGGCTTGCCAATATCCAGAACCAGAATCGAAGCAGGCAAAATCAGTGGGAAAACAGATTTATTACAAAATGTTGTACAACAGGTTAGCGCAGTAGGCTAACGCCACGAAGCAAGGCTAACAAAGAGAAAATTGCTATTTGATGCCTTTTATACTCCTTTCTCAAACTATGAGCTAATTCTCATGGAATTCAACTCCTCATCTCTCTCTGCAGCTCGTGTAGCTGATAAGGCAGAAGCTGCAATTTCAAGGAGACAAAAGAGCAAAGAGAGGCAGTTTGCCAGACATACAGGGTGCAAAGTTAGTCTAAAATGGTGTTGCATTGGTTCAGTTATTATGATACTACAAAGCCTATTCTACTACAAAGCCTATTTTTCTATCAGCACCCACACCTGGTCCTCTCACTCTTCTCTTGGGAGGCCCGAGCTTCAAGGTCAGAGTTAATTGGAAGTGAGCTGCAAGAGCTTCAGCTGTGGGAAACGGCCGTTCGCAGGGAGGGAGCTGGTGGCGTGAGAGGGACGGTTGAGGATTGGTTTCGGCTGGTCACGGTACCAGCTAACCCAAAAGGGATAAAGGGGATACCCACCAGGTGGCAGCCATCTTCTCCTGGACCGGTGTATGGAAGGAGGGATCCCTACTCAGCAAGGTGATGCTGGGGAATAGATAGATTTACTGCTTTCAGGTCTGGCGTGTTCCAGGGAAAAACTTGATACCGTTTGGGTGTGATGGGGTCTTTCGGCTCATGCAGGTAAACAACTGATTATGTTATGAGTACCTCCTCTTATGACTCTGACGCTCTCAGAGATTCTCTTGGATGTCTCAATTAAAGCAAATGTACCAATACGTTGCATTTGTCCCCATTTACCGGACTGTATCATGGGGGTTACCATTTTGTGCTCACGAGCAAGCACTCGGGTGGACAACTTGAGTATCTCCAGATGTTCTGGACTACAAGTCCTATAGTCCCAACTGCTGCTTGTGTTGGCTAGGGCTGAATGGAGTTGTAGGGCAGAACGTCTGGGTTGAAATAAGTTGCTCACCTCTGAGATAGCACATTTCCCCCAGCTACTCAACAGTTTCTTGCTGCAGTCAGTGGGGCTAAGGCAGAGCAAGAAGTGAAATTCTATGTGGAGACATGAGAATAACTGTATGTAAATATCTATCATTAAATCTGTAACAACTTTGCTTCAACAACCCTTACTCAACATTGGAATAGGGGAGTGTGGGGAAGACCAGGAAAATTCTCAATCATATCTCCTTATGAGATGTTCCTTGCTGTTCAGCTCAGGCCTCAGCATAATTATGTAGCATTTAGGGGAAAAGATACAAACCAGTAAACCAGCACTGGAGGACAAGATGGAGAAGCTCTCCACAGCCACCATGTCTTTTCCTCTTGTGGTCAGGAGACCCACACACTGCAAAAGACCAACATGCTGAATGTAATAAACTTGGCTTCATTAAAATTATCAGGCAACTTCCGGACTATGAAGGCCACAATGAAGCGGGTGATGGCCAAGAGCCCCATGAAGCTCAGGACGGAATAAAACATAGCAACTGTCCCTTCGTTACATTGCACAATGATTTCCTCTGTTTCTGAATGCATGTCTAAATCAGGGAATGGGGGAGAAGTGGCCAACCACACAACACAAAGGCTTGCTTGAACCAGGGAACAGGAAATGACCATGGAATGAGCCAGTCTTGTCCCCAGCCATTTCTTCATCCTAGAACCAGGTTTCGTGGCTACGAAGGCGAGAGAAACTATGGTGGTTTTTGCAAGGACCGAAGAAATGGCCACTGAAAAGGTGATGTCAAAAGCTGCTTGTCGGATGAGACAGGTCACTTTCCCAGGATGGCCGAGGAAGAGCAAAGAGGATAGGAAGCAGAGCAGGAGAGAGATGAGGAGTGTGTAGGTGAGACCCCGGTTGTTGGCTTTGACAATGGGACTGTCTTTGTGTCTTAAAAAAGTTCCTAACACTACTGCTGTGATCAGGGAAAATGAAACAGCAATAGAGGATAAGCTTATTCCCAAAGGTTCTTGATACGACAAAAACATTGCACTTTTCTGGATGCACCCATTGTTGCTTTTGCTTGGAACAGTCATCCATATCTAAGAAAAGGAAACAGAAAGAGGTTCTCTCACAGTTCAGATACACATCTCGGTATCATATCAGTTGCTCACTTCGATATAGTCATCTGACACAAAGGATTCAGTCAAATCAATGTTTTTCTATTATTATTATTATTAGTTGACAAAATTAAGTGCTACATCACCTGCCTCATTTGAAATCATCCCACTTGGGCACGGATCACAATCATAGCAGCAAAACTTCTCCCCTTCCTTCCTTTTCTTCTGATTCCCAGGCTGGCAGCATTCATTGCACACAGAAAGTGGAGGCACCTGCCCATGAGCATGGAAAGAGTTACACTGAGATATGTACTCAAAAGTAAGACCATTGAATTTCCTTGGTTCTTGAAAAGCAACACACTTGCTTTTAGATTTGCCAGTCTCAGAATTCTATGTGTGCTATGAGTGCCCTATAGATTCCTGCAAGGTCCAGCCAGGGGAAGCCAGTACATTATACTGGCACCATGTTCTATAGCACCTTGATTCCCTCAAGGTGCTATAGAACATGGACCTTCCAGGAGTGTTGAGGGTGGATTTCTGGCAGACCCAGCCAGGCAACTTTATGGCCTATTAGTCCCTTCTTTTGGTAGCCCGCAGAGCACCTGCCTCATAAGGCAAATGGCCACATGAGAACTGTTATTATGGCCTGCTACTTTCTTTGTCTTTAGTAGTCTGTGGTCCAGATCTCTTCAGAAGGGGGAATAGTGTTTTGTGGTTGGGGTCAGTCTAAATTATCTCCAGGGGTCCCTTACTCAGTGTCTCTGATAGCAAAGAGATTGAGGATTTCCCCCAACTCTGTGACTCTTGAAGTTACTAGGCCTGTTGAAAATAGATTTTATAACATAAGCATGAAAACTGTGATTACCCCTTTTAACTTGTTAAACCAATGAAATGCCACACAAGAAGTCTTAAGATATGAATGGTTTATAAAGAAAAATAAATGAAACAGAACATCAGATACTGAAGTGAAATCTGAAACATGATGATTATTATTGTTAGTAGTACTAGTATCCTGCCTTTCACTCAATGCTGGGCCTCAGGGCAGCCTTACAATGTTAAAACATATACAGCCAAAGCTTATAAATAGAAATATACAAAAGTTAAAAATATAATTATAGAGTGCCCATCCACCCGGATTTGTCCGGACATGTCCGGGAAATGGAGGGCAAATCCAAATCCAGGGGGAAATCCTGTTTTCAGGGGGCAAAACTGGAAATTTAGCCCCCCGAATAGCCCGTTTTGGACACTTCCTGAAACGGGCCTACTGAGGCTTGCTCTCTGCAGATCTGAGGTCCTAGTGCCTTGTTGCCATGGCGACGAGGCATTAGAAATCCAGATTTGCCGTGGATAGGCCTTGGAAGGCCTGTTTTGGCAGTGATTGGCCTGGCCTGGGCTTGGAGCCGCAGACTGGCCTAGCGCAGCAGCCCACTAGATGGGTAGCTGGCCAGCGGCATGCAGAGCAAGAAACTGGGGCTGGCTGGTGGCTGCATGGCGAAAGTGTGCAAGTGTGCAAGGTAAGAAGCTGGGGCAAGCAGCTGCAGGAGACCAGCAGCATAGGGAGAGGTGGTGGTAATTTTAATATGCATGATTAGTTTGTAGTATAAATAGGCTGACCATATGAAAAGGAGGACAGGACTCATGTAACTTTAACAGTTGTAGAGAAAAGGGAATTTCAGCCAGTGTCATTTGTATGCAATTAGTTCCTGGTGAAATTCCCTCTTCATCACAACAGTTAAAGGTGCAGGCACTATACTAGAGTGACCATATACAAAAGAAGGCAGGGCCCCTGCAACTTTAACTGTTGTGATGAAGAGGGAATTTCACCAGGAACTAATTGCATACAAATGACACTGGCTGAAATTCCCTTTTCTCTACAACTGTTAAAGTTACAGGAGCCCTGTCCTCCTTTTCATATGGTCAGCCTAAGTATAAATGCTACTGACAAACATAAGAGGATCTAAAAATTAAAGCTGCAATCCTGTACCCCCTTATCTGGAAGAAAGCCTCATTGCACTCAATGGGACTTCCTTCTGTGTAGACATGTGTAGGATTGTGCTTTAAATATATGTGAACACACTGAGTAAAAGGAAGGATTTTGTGGGGAAGAGAAGAAAATATTAATTGTCAGTGTTGTTGATTAAGTTGCTTTACTTTGCCTGGATTAAGCCCTACTTCAGAAAGCAAACCAGCATAAATTTTACCCGAGTCAGCACTTGTCTACAAAAGTTATATACTGTCAGGCTTCCTCTAAAGTCCCTGAAAGCAGCACGAAAGTTCTAAGAATTATCAACAGGTTGATCCTCGCTTACAACTATGTAGAAATAAAAAATGTTGGGTCCACCCCCACTACAAGTGATACTGAGAATGGTATATGAATTTCTCATGTCTATAAATTAAAGTATCATATTGATAATTTATCACTGGGTGCATATAAAGTTTCTTTCCTTATTTTAAGATAACATTTTTAAAGGCCTGAAATGAAAAGGTTTAAAGAAATACGTTATCACTCCATAGAGTTTGCTCTATCTGCAGAAGAGTGTGCTTATTGCTCCATTTCTTAAGGCTCTTCAAAGTGCAAATAATATTATTTACCCAATCAATTCCCTTCCATTTTCACTCGTGGAATGAGGTTGCTTTTTTGTGTGTGGCAACATCACTAGAAATTTATGAAGTACAAGGTGGCAGCTGGAAGGAAAATGCATTAATTTCAGTCACACACCCTTAAACCTCCATCACACCAGCGATTTGGTGCACTCTCACCATGCCTGCTGTGCGGAGTTTCAGCACAGTACTCACATGATGCTGTGCCTGTCCTGCTGACACCTCACCTCTTCCCCAGCCTTTTCTGTTTTTTCCTACAATGCTAAAAGTCTGGAATATTTCCCCTAAGCACATTTAATGCACCTTAAGCCTAAATGTTGTTTTAAAGGAATTGCGTGTGTGTGCTGTGATGGGAGTCTTGCTGTTGGCTTGAATGGATCGCATCAGGTCCTGGCAGGGAAAAGCAATCTCTCCCAGCAGCTGGCTCCACGTCTCAATGCAAAACCGAAACCTTGCATCCCAGGCTCTGAAGCATTTTTTTTTAATCATACAAGGTGTTTGGTGTAGGCTTTACAGAATGGTTGGATTTGGAGGAGGGATTTTGTGATATCATGTCAGTGTTCGAGGAGCCAGCAAGAAAGCAGACATTTATCTATGTTTAGAATCAACTCAATAGGTAGGAACAGAACTACCCATCCCCCAGAGTCTGAGAGCTGATCCAAGCGTATATCATAGTTAATGGTACCAAAGGGCATAAAGATTGAGCACAGGAGTAATGTCAAGATCTCCTTAACCCTCTTTTGATAAAGCTCATCTATTATGGCAACTAAGGTTGTGCAAGATACGGCCTCGGCTTTGGAAGTCTGAGGTTTCGGTGGCCAATTCACAGAGTACTCACCAGGTCCTGCACAGTCCTTGCATTCAGGGAAGAAAAGGCGACAACTCCTAGTATGCCTTGGCAGGGAGGGACAGATCTACTGGGTTTGGGTTAACAATGGGTATTCGTGGTCTTGCCTCCCGGGTGCTTATGACCTTGCTGCTGCTGATCCCAGTGGATTCCCCACCCGGCCACATGCAGCTGCCTTCATCCCCTGAAAACCACCAGCTTCTCTCCTCTCCATATCGATGCTGCACCACCTTCACCCCAGGGTCATCAAAGCCATTTTCTCAAAAATGAAATCATTCAAAATCTTTTTTTCCCCAAAAAATCATCATCATCATCATTTTTAAAAAAGCATACAGAAATGTGGTACTTCTGCATAACCCACAACCATGTTGCAAAATGTGTTTGAATAAAGACATAGTGATACAGATTTAAGAACATGATGTTAATGGTCTTTGTCAAGTCTAAAAATCAGAAAGGTTCTGAATATAACACTTGAAGGAGAAATAACCAAAGGCCAAGGAAGTGAGAGTCAGTCAAAACAGTTTCCCCAGTTTTCATAGTTCCTTCTCAATGGAAGGTGTTTTTGTTCATAAAGTAGTACTCAAAGTGGAAGAAAAAAATGAAGTGAAGAAGAAAAAAATGCTTTTAAGAAAGGTTATAGTAGACATGCAAAAATCTTATCCAGAGCACAAATACAGGTTTTCTGATTTGTCAATAAGCATATTTAGTCTAAAGAGAAAAGTTTTGCTTTTGCTTTTGATCCTAACAAATATAAGATTATTGTTAGGATCAAAAGCAATTAAGAGATAGAAATGAATAGGATTGCATTGCATAGATTCACACATTGAAGACATTTCTTCTGATCTAGTAAATTCACCCCGTTTGTTGCAATATGGTAACAAAATTCTACCATTAATGCAGCGAGGGGAAAGGGTATGATGCCAGAAGCCAGGGTGGACCTGTGCCTGAGTGCTCAAGGGGAGCCTGTGAGTGCTCGGGTGTGGGTCCACCCATGGGCTGAGCACATCTGACTGAATCCTTGAGGGCTGGATGCAGAGGGACTGCTGCCCTCACAGACCCAGTCAGATGGTCATGCCCTCTTTAGGCTGGTAGGAATTGTGGGCTAAAACATTTGCAGGGGCACAAGTTGTCCACCACTAGGCTAGTTGATGAGCTCAAAATGTCCACCCTCCATGCCTTAGAAAGGGAGAATTGGATAATACAAAATGTTGGTATTTTTGCTTTAATTGGTGAGTTAGTTGTCCTGTTGAGAGGACACAATAAACCACCGAGGTTAAGCAATTTGAGCTAAGCATTGGGCCTGCTCAGACATCATGCTAAACCATGGTTAGGCCACTAACCTTTTGCATCAAATTGTTAGTACGCATGCTTATACTGTGGCTATGAATTCACCATGGTTAGGAATGGTTCACAAGACATACTAAGCTAGAGTGGCCATATGCCCGGTTCTGTATTTCTCTGGGTTTTTGCTCCCTCCTGCAATGCCTTTGGGGGTGGACGGGTGGGTTCATATTTTTTTTAAAATATCTAAGGGAATCCCAACTATCCAGCAATGCCAGAAATATCATGAGACATCAGACACTTCATCCCAGAAGTTTCACAACACATGCAGCTTCCAGGAGAGGCTGGAGAGCTGCCGCTCACTTGTCGGCTTCCCCACCTCTTGAAAGCCAGGGAGCGATGTGTCCGCCTTGTATTCTGACCCATTGTCTCCTGAGCTGGCCCAGAAGTTAGCAGCAATAGGCAGACAAGTCGCTCAGTAGCTTCCTCTTGCTTTCTTGTCCCCCTTCTCGCAA
The DNA here is from genome assembly GCA_029215795.1 of Anniella stebbinsi. NCBI lineage: Eukaryota > Metazoa > Chordata > Lepidosauria > Squamata > Anniellidae > Anniella > Anniella stebbinsi. The sequence goes on along the minus strand of JARDYH010000008.1, from coordinate 7,279,831 downwards.
GACTTCTAGGAGAGGAAGGGAAGCCACTGTTCCCTTGCTGGCTTCCCTATCTCTCCTATAAAAATAATTGCAAATGATCTTTTCATTTATTTTAACAGAAATGTTACTCCCTTTTCCATGGTAAAAATGGATTTGGGCAATGGCTTTACTGCTTTGTGTCCTCCATTAAAGTTTCCCAAACTTTTCTTGTTGGTGTTTCATTCTCTCTGGGAACCTATTAATTGTCTTCCACTTATTGCACCATGAGGAGAAGAAGAGACTTGAGTTCAGACATGAAAAAAGGACACAACATGTTTGCTGTCGAAAGAGCCACCCAGGACTAAAAATGCTGAAAACTAATTATCTCCCATTAGAATTATGCAGATCTCTATAATTTGCTCAGCTGGCCAAAGCTTGGAAGGCATAGTAGATAGCAAGCAATGAATAAGCAAGACTGAAAGTTGTAATAAATACATCCCTGTGCTCTGGCGAAGTGGGAGTAGGAGCGAGTGGTAGGCAGGGCTCTGTCCATTTCTATCTGACATTTTCCCTCTTTTCATCTTAATACCCAGACCCAAAATTGGATTGCTTGCAATCTCCTCTACTACCCAAGGCATGCTTTCGTGCCCCTTTTCATGCTGAAAATAAGGCTCATGCACTTCTCTTGAGGGATACTTTGGCAGACCCAGGAATCATCCAATGTAGTCTTCTAAAGCCATGTCATTCCACTAAGTGAACACAGAAGAGTCTGTCTAAACAGCAGTTTTGCTAACAGGATGTTGTGGCTGCTGGTGTTCCAGATTGTTCTGCCTACGATGTTGTATACAGCAGATACTATGCGGTGCCCACTGAGCGATCCCCTCCCAGCTCCACATGAGTGGTACCAACCAGGTGGACTCCTCATCGGTGGGATTTCTTCTCAGTTCACTTATGGTTCTGAGGTAGTTTTGTTTGAGGAGCAACCTTCTCAGAAACTGTTTGGTTTTCTAAAGTAAGGAATTATGTTTCACCTCCCCACCTGCAATCACAAATAACTCTTCAGATGATTGACAGGATGCTGTTATGCTCAAGTTATTGTTCCGATATTTAGACAGCCTTTGGCTGTCAGTTAACTATCGATAGATTATCAATACTCTTCAAAGTATTCACCAAAAGTATTTTAGATGGATTTAATTTTGCTTTTGTATTAACAAGAATTAGTGAAGGAAAGTTTTTATTATTATTATTATTATTATTATTATTATTATTAGGAATATACTTGTAATATCACTTGACCATGTAAATTGCACGTGTGTGTGTGTGTAAAGAGTTTTCTACAGATTCTTAGAGCTTAATAGTTTAACAATAAATTAAATTCCTTAAACATGTCTTGTTTTTAGACTTGTAGTCCAAATAGCTTAAAAAAGGAGAGATCTCATTTTAAATACCAAGTTCCATATTCAATTCAGGTGACAGGTATACAGGCCTGATGAAATCTGTTGTATTCCAAAATCCGCTCATAGTAGTACCTTTTTGTATGTTTAGAAATTAACTCATAACTAATATGATCTACTGTCCCATAAATTAGGGCTCAGGTTCTTAATTATCTCAGCGTTATTTAAAATTTCTTAAAATACATACTTTAGCATTTTCTCAATAGTCTTTCCAGCAAGCCTGATAAGGCAAATCATTATTTTTCTCCTAGAAATCTTAGACATTGTACCTGTAAGTTTGCCCAACCCAACCCCTTTCTTGATCATGCGACTAACTCTACAATGAACACGGACTTTGTTCTCACACATTGAGAGCTCTCTCCAGTTTGGAATGTGACTTGAGGAGCTTCTGAATTGAATTATTCTAATTCTATTAAATTTGTGTACCAACAGACATCTACTTTTTCTGTTGAAATGTTATGGAAGTCCCATTAAAAGCCATCAATTCATTCAAAAGCAATTTTTTTCACATGTTGTCATTTATCAAACACACAAAGAAATGCGGAATATCTGCAATATCCACAATAATCTTACAAAAATGGGGTATTTGTGCAGAAACAAAAAAGATGACATAGTGATATAGACTTAGAAACATATTTCTGATCTTTGTCAAATTTTAAACTCAGAAGATTTTAAAATCAAAAACTTTCAGGTGGAATAACGAAAGACAAATAAATTCAGAGTCAGGTAAATTATTTCCCTCTGTTTTTATATATGCCTTCTCAATCTTGGAAAACGAACATCAAGTATTCTTGAATAAGTGGTAGTACACAATGTGGGACAAAAAAGGAAGTGAGGCAAAGTGGAAAAAATGTTTTGTTTTAAAGAGATATTTGTTTATTTATTTATTTTATTTCTAACCCGCCTCTCCATCCAGATCACGGTGGGAAACAACGATAAATATAAATACAAAAATTATAAAATAAATAAACCATTAAAACAGATAAAAACAAATACATTATTTAAAACATCTTAAAATTCAACTGGGTAGGCCTGCTGGAAGAGAGCAGTCTTCACGGCTCTCTTAAATTCCAGAGGTCTGCTAATTTGTCAAATCTCCTCTGGCAGACCATTCCACAGTCTGGGAGCAACAGAAGAAAAGGTTCTCTTGGGAACACTCGTCAGACCAGTTCTGGCTGATTGAAGTAACTTCTTCCCACAGGACCTGAAGGCGATCCTGCAGGTAACCTGGACCCAAATCATATAGGGCTTTAAAGGAAATAACCAACACTTTATACTTCACCTGGAAACTAATTGGCAGCCAGTGGAGTGATTTTAAGATTGGTGTTACGTGGTCACCCCTATGTGTACCGGTGACCAACCTGGCTGCCATATCTTGAACAAGTTGAAGTTTCCGGACTAGGCACAAAGGTAGCCCTATGTACAGCGCATTACAGAAGTTGAACCTCAAAGTTACCAGAACGTGCACTGGTGGTAACCGTTGCATCTATCTGGGCTGTCATTTGGAGTGACGGGTCCAGGAGTACCCCCAAGATGCGAACACAGTCTTTTAGGGGAGGTATAACCCCGTCCAGAACTGGTTGACACACCTCCAAACACAGATTGTGGCCTTTGACAGGAAGCACCTCAGTCTTGTCTGGATTCAGCTTCAGTTTGTTTTTACTCATCCAGCCCATTACCGCCTCCAAGCATTCATTCAGAGGAGACACATTATCCTTAGCTGACGATGTTGTTGAAGTCATATAGAAATATATTTGGGTGTCATCAGCCTACTGATAGCACCCCGCCCCATGCCTCCGGATGATCTCTCCCAGTGTTTTCATAATGATAGACGAGTCAAAATCCTGTTCAGAACATGAATATAAGTTATCTGATTCATTATACATTTTATTTAATCTGAAGGGGAAAGTTTTGAAAAGCTCAGGACTATATGTCAAAGAAAAATAATAATCCTACTATCCAAATCTGTTAAGTGACAGAAATGAGTGGTATTGTTATTTATTTATATTATTATTATTATTATTATTATTATTATTATTGTTATTGTTATTTTTATTTTCATTGCAGTATGGTAACAAAATTCTACCAGCATATCCTGGCCTTGGCATTTGCTGTGAATGAGATCAACAGGGATCCAAAGATCTTGCCCAATATCACACTTGGATTCCACATCCATGACAGCTATTATGATGCACAGATGACGTATCGTGCCACTCTAGACCTGCTCTTCAAATCACACAGATTTGTCCCCAACTACAAATGTGGCACCCATAAAAACCTAATAGCCATCATTGGAGGGCTTGGCATTGATACCTCTGTCAATATGGAAGACATTTTAGGGTACTACAAAATACCACAGGTATGGTACGTTCATGGGTGTGTGGAAAATTTACTAGCTTTTCTTTTTTAAACATGACAAAAAGGTTTTGTGGTTCAAAAGGAAGGAGGGGTATGGCTGACAGGAAGAAAATTTATATCCCCAAAGTTGCCTCATATTCTGATAGCTGAGAAAATTCTCAGATCCATAAAATGTTCATAACAGTTGCTCAGGAAAACCCAAACACCCCACTTGTCAAGATGTAAATGTTTTGTGATTCAAAAGGAGGGAGGGATATGGCTTACAGGAAGAAAATATATACCCCCAAAGTTGCAATATATTCTGATAACTGAGAAAATTCTCAGATCCCTACAATTTTCATAACAGTTGCTCATGAAAACCCAAACACCCTACTTGTCAAGATGGGAAGTGAATTGCTCTTGCCCGATCAACAAAATGTGAAGACACCACTTCCAAGAACCCGCTGCAGCTATTCTTCTCAGATTTTTATGGTTATCTGTGGGCACCTCTTTGATGTCTGGCACTTTTATAAAGGCCAAAGAAAGACAGGGAAATAAGAACATCCTTTCAAGTAACCACCAAAAGGTAAAGTATACTTTTATACAGAAGGACTTATGTATGTTCACTGGAAACTATGCAGGCTTCAGGAATATCAATGATACCTCACTAATGAATTCATTTTGGTCAATAAATAATAAAAAACAAAACATTTTGAGATATATATATATATATATATATAGTCAGCATTCCTGCAAATATTATTCAGTCCTTACAGAAAAGAACAACAATAACAGAATAAGAAGCAGCAACAACATTAACAACGTTTAGTAGAAAGGTTTTGATTTCCAAATCAAAATTTAGATTTAGGGTGAACCTGATGTGGGGTGAACTGGATGTTTTTTTTTCTGAATTGCCAAATTGTAGCTTGAACTGAATCTTACGATTAGTGCGCAGTCCTAAATTAAATGCATACAAAAATAAAGCACCCTTGATCTGGTGGACAAAATTCTGAAGATACGTTGTCGGACTGGTAACATTACACTCGTATTTCACTTTAGCAAAGAGGGCTATACCATATTCCTTCAAACCTTGCAATGAGACCATTGAAGAAGTCTTACAGCATTTCTACATTAAGAGAAATCCCATTGTTTATCTGGGGTTGTTGTGATTCCTGTTTCTTTGACGGGATTGACTGCTACGAATTGGATTACATGGGAGGAGGGGAGCGAGGGAAGGTCCAGCTGCTGATTCCCGGGGCGCCTTTGAATGGCAGACACAGATGAATAAAGGAAGCACCTCCCTCCCTGGCATGTGTGCAATAGCGGGGCTTTTGTTCAAAGTCCTTCCACTCTTCTTTCGCAGGTTCATAGTACAGTTTCAGCTTTACATGCTGCTGATTTCAGGCTGTTCGAGGTTTACTTCAGCTTCTCTGTGATGCATTTTAAAATGGAATGGAGGGGATATGGGGGAACTACAGCATCATTTAATTACTGTGGACACTTCCATGATTGGGCAGAAAAGGGTGTGCTGTAATTGCTCATTTAGAGAACACCTTAGCTGCATAAACAAGGATGCACACATAGCCTTAAACTATTTGATTTCCATTTAGCTCATCTACGGCTCAATTGCCTCAGAGGAAAGAGACACAATACAGAAAAAATCCTTTTACCGCATGGTCCCAAATGACAACAGTCAGTACACTGGGATTATCCACTTACTTCAGCATTTTGGATGGACATGGGTCGGGATCTTTGTTGTTCTTAATGATAGCGGAGAACATTTCTTGCAGGTCATGGAGCCTTTGCTTTCTCGGAATGGGATCTGTTCAGCCTTCACCCAAAGAATCCCACTGGTAGCCCATATGGATAACTTAGATGATTTTACTGACATAATCTCAAAATTATATGTGAATGTCACATATACAAAAGCGAATGCATTTATCATCTATGGAGAATCACAGACAATTGCATGGCTAAGAACTGCAAAGTTTTTAACAGATTCTGCTAGTGAAGAAAATACAGCATTTGGAAAGGTGTGGATTGTGACAACCCAGAGTGATTTCATATTAAAGGGCTATCAGAGAGGCTGGGGTCTTCAGTTGTTTCATGGAGCCCTTTCCTTTACAATCCATTCAAAGGATCATCCGGGATTCCGAGAATTTATTCAAATAATCAAACCTGACCGGACACAAAGAGACAGTTTTCTCGACGTCTTCTGGGAGCAAGCATTTGACTGTTTTTTTCCAAGACCTGGGATGCCAATAAATGAAAATGAAACATGCACTGGAGAAGAGAAGCTGGACAGTCTTCCTGGACCTCAGTTTGAAATGGGCATGACTGGCCACAGCTATAGCATTTATAATGCTGTCCATGTGGTGGCTCACGCTTTACATGCCAGGCTCTCAAATGGAGGCAACCGCAGAGTGATGTTGGGAGGATTAATGGTTGCTCTTCCAGACCTGCAGCCTTGGCAGGTAATATCTCTTCTACAAAACCATATTTCATTGAACAGATCAGTTCATGGTAAAAATGTATCCAGTTTGCTTCTTGATGAAAAAATTATGGGATGGAGTTACGCATAATACTCTTTTTCAAAGTTCTGTGAGTTTCCATTTCGTCTAACAGCATCCTAAAAATGAAACAAGCCTCAATTTTCATACTTGGTCTTTCTTATGTGAAATGTTTTTTAAAATAAATGAATAAATAGGGCTACTCTGATTTGGACTAACATTATATTTAACCCATTAACATTGACATTAAGGGAAGATGAAATGTTGAATTTGCTGTTAACCATCTTCTCTTCTCTTTCAACTCCATTTCCCCCCTTTTCCCCTTCCAATTAGCTCCATCCATTTCTTCATGGCATTTCATTTAATAACTCAGCTGGAGAAGCCCTATTCTTCAATGATAACAGGGAAGTAGAAGGTGGATTTGACATCATTAACTTGATCACTTTCCCCAATAACTCCTTCAAGAGAGTGAAAGTTGGAAGGATGGATCCCAATGCTCCAGACGGAAAAGAATTCCTGATCAATGGGGATATGATTGTATGGCCCAGTGGATTTAACCAGGTATGCTCTGTTGTACCTATTGTGTGCTATGAATTCTGCAAAAGGCTGTCGATCTATCTCCTGTTCTGCCTAACCTGACCTTGCGATTGGTCATCAAGCTCCAGAAGAGATTCAGTACTACATACAACATTAAAAAAGAAACGTTCCTAAAGGATCAGATATTTCCCATCTCTTGCTTACATTGATTGATTGATTGATTGATATATAACGAATAAACAATGTTCTCTTGGCAGGGAGTAGGATGTGGGTGAGTAGGAATTTTTGTCCTTGCATGACACTTGTTGGCTATTTGCGTGTCTGTGGAAATGGTACTTACCTGGAAGTCCTTAACTGAACAAAGAACTATTATGGATATCACCCATTCTAAACCTATTCCATGTGTTTGGATAGATACTTCCTGTTTCCCTGTGTAATGAACACTGCCTCACTGGTCATCATAAGAAAAACAAGGAAGGAGGAAAATTTTGCTGCTATGATTGTGCTCCCTGTGCTGAAGGGAAGATTTCAAATCAAACTGGTAGGTAATAAAGTATTCTCAGGTTGCCATCATTGGGATGGATTGAAAGCATGAGGAATTGGACTTCAGGGGTTCTTTCTTTCTGCCTGAAGCCCCTCTCATATCCTCCAGAAATTTCCTGGAAGGTCTCCCAATACTCTAGAGGAGATTTGGAGGGCAAAAGGGAGAAGAAAAGGCAATAAATCCCTTTTCCACAAGCCAAACGATTCTCTATGCAGAAGAATATTTTTGCACCATATCCGTATTGTTCTTTTGTTTACAGACGAACTGGCATTGATCTAATACCTCTGCTCTTTTTCAGATATGAATGACTGTTTCACCTGTCCAGAAGATCAGTATCCAACCTTGAATAGAAATGGATGCATTCCCAAAACTATCCATTTTCTGTCTCATGATGAACCATTGGGAATATGTTTATCCTCAATTACTGTTTCATGTTCTCTGATCACAATCTTAGTGTTAATAACTTTTTTAAAGCACAATGATACTCCCATTGTCAAAGCCAACAACCGGGGTCTCACCTACATGCTCCTCATCTCTCTCCTACTCAGCTTCGTCTCTTCTTTGCTGTTCCTTGGCAGGCCTGGGGAATTTTGTTGCCTTCTCAGGCAACCAACTTATGGCATCATTTTCTCCGTGTCCGTTTCCTGTGTTTTGGCAAAAACCACCATTGTTTATCTTGCCTTCAGAACCACAATACCCGGCTCCAGATTGAAGAGATGGATAGGGAAAAGACTGGCTCATTCCATTGTCTTCTCTTGCTCCCTGATTCAAGCAAGCATTTGTACTGTGTGGTTGGCAACCTCTCCCCCATTCCCTGATTTAGACATGCACTCAGAAACTGACGCAATCATTGTGCAATGCAATGAAGGGTCAATCACTATGTTTTACGTTGTCCTGAGCTACATGGGGCTCTTGGCCATTGCCAGCTTCACTATGGCCTTCCTAGCCCGGAAGTTGCCTGATAGTTTCAATGAAGCCAAGTTCATTACATTCAGCATGTTGGTCTTTTGCAGTGTGTGGGTCTCCTTTGTTCCAACCTATCTGAGCACAAGAGGCAAACACATGGTGGCTGTGGAGAACTTTTCCATCTTGTCCTCTGCTGCTGGATTACTAGGTTGTATCTTTTCCCCTAAATGCTACATAATTATTCTGAGGCCAGAGCTGAACAACCGAGAAGAACTCAGAAGGAGAAAAGATTAAATATTATCCAGCTTTAAAATCTCTCCACTGGCTGCCAATTAGTTTCCGGGCAAAGTACAAAGTGTTGTTCCTTACCTTTAAAGCCCTACATAGTTTGGGTCTAGGTTACCTGTGGGATCACCTTCTCCCATACAATCCGCCCCACATGCTCAGGTGCTCTGGAAATAATTTACTACTGTTAGCAAAGACTAGGCTGACAACTGTTACCCAGAGGACCTTTTCTTCTGCCACTCCCAGATTGTGGAATGACCTGCCGGGAGAGATCTGCCAACACACCAGAGTTCAAGAATTTCAAAGAGGCATAAAGACTGATCTCTTCCAGCAGACCTAACCAGATGAATTTTAAGTGTTTTATTGGTATTTCATTGGTATTTTAATAATGTATTAGTTTTATGTGCTTTTAATAAGTTTTATGTATTTTATATTTGATGTTGTTCCCTGCCTCAACCTGTAGGGAGAGGCAGGTAAGAAATAAATAAATATATTATTGTTATTATTTTATTATTATTATTCTGTCAATATGGGTAATGGTTTTAAGTGCAAAGTGGTTAACATAGCATTAATGATTAAAATGTACATAAACTTAGCCAATTGTTTCCCAATAATGTTTTTCTTGCTGTTGTAACTCTCCCTAAACCCCATCAATTGTGGCAAGTCAACACTGAGTGGCTGGGAATAGGGACGCCCTACGTCAGGTAGAATCTTTCGAGTTGTGAACCATGTTCTTAATTTTTCAAGATTTAGTTCAAATTCTGTCATAGAAAAATTCTTGAAATTTAAAACAACAACAAGCTAATATATACATTTGTCTCATAGGCTAGTGTTTGAAAATAGACCCTATCAAAGAAATCCAATGCCATCAAGGAGAAGATAGCAGAAAGAAAGGTGTCCATCCAGAGGTTCATCCATTCTCAGGATGGACAATGAATTCCAATGACTGGAGCTGCAAGCTAAAATTTCTGGAAAGATACAAGTTACTCATCCATATGCTTGTTAACGAGCACAAATTGTTCAAAAACATAGAATGGGACAGTGCAACATATTGGTAACTTTGTTTTACTGATGGTATCCAGGAGTAACTCTGAGACCTTTGAAGTCATAGGAGAATGCACAGATGACATAATCACTTCTTCCGTACCTTATTGTGAGTTTATTGCTGTACATGTGCAGTATGTGGAGCTATCTTTGAAAACTGTTCAGAACCTACAGCTGATCCAGAATGTTGTTGACCAAGATTTGTTAGAAGAAGCGCTTGACTCCCTTATTACACAGCTTCAATGGCTTCTGTACTTTTCCTGGTAGAATGCAAAATACTGGTTTTCACGTGCAAAGCCCCATGATGCTTGGGACCAAACTATGAGAATGTCACTCTTTTCCCATATGAGCATGCCCTGGTCTTAAGTTCTTGGGGACAGTCTGTCTTTCAAGACTGCAAGCTGCAGAGGCAACACAAAGAGGTTATTCTCAGTGATTGCTTCCTTGTCGAGGGAAGCTATGTTCTCTCCGTCTCTGAAGTCTTTCCCCTGGCAGGCATGCCTTTTTTTTTTTTTGCTCAGGCAGGCCTTTGGCATGTAAAGAAGTCTGTTTAGTTCAATGCAGTTTTTTACTTCGTTTTTTTTCCAGTTCTGCTTTAATGGATTCATTTTTATTATTACATGAATCAAGTTTCAGTTGTATTTGTAAGACAAGCTGGATGTCATTGTTCTTGACAGAAAGGTGGATTGAATAAATGAGTTAATAATAACATTCTTGTAAAAGTTTGGGAAGAGTAGGCATTTTTAGTCACTAGTTACCATACAGCTACTCTGAAGTCTTTGTTTCAGATTTCTGTAAGTGTTTACCCTAGGTACATGATTTGTGCATATTAGTGATATCTCAATGTTGACTAATGCAGACTTCAAATCTATCTGCATAAGTATCTTAGGGATGCTGCGACCATCTGTTTGGGAGCTCAAGCCTTGGGAGTATGTTTATCCTCAATTGCTGTTTCATTTTCTCTGATCACAGCCTTAGTGTTAGGAACTTTTTTAAAACACAAAGATAGCCCCATTGTCAAAGCCAACAACCGGGGTCTCGCCTACACTCTCCACATCTCATAGAACCATGGAATCATAGAATCATAGAATGGTGTAGTTGGAAGGGGTCTATAAGGCGTCCGAGTCAAACCCCCTGCTCTGAGCAGGAATCTACTTTAAAACATAACTGACAGAAAGCTGCCCAGCTGCCTCTTGAATGTGTCTAGTGTGGGAGAGCCCAAGACCTCCCTAGGTCATTGGTTCCATTGTTTTTTTTTAATGCATATATCAATATTTATTTAAAATATTCTCATGCCATACTATATTAACAAAGTCGAGGGGGTTATATAAAAGAAAAGAAAACAACAATGAAAATGAAATAAGTAAACCTATTAATTGACTGTGGTAATTTTGAAAAGTGCTTCTATCTCATTTGTTTCTTGGTTGGTTGGTAGTACATTATTATTTATTTATTTGAAATGTGAACATATTGCCCCTCATTTCCAACAGGGTGAATGTAAGAAATCAATAAAAAACTAGTAACAAAAACACAATGAGAATTTAATGCTGTAATTGTATTTAACTGTAACTTCATCTTGTGAAGTGGTGTGGGATATATTTGTGTGAAGAGTGGTATTCAAATACCTTAAATAAACAAACAAATAAATATCAAACACACACACACCATCACATGAACTCACACTCATCCATGAAAAAGTGCAGAGAAGGGGTAGCAGTCATACAGAACCCAGAGTAACGAGGCCAATTTAACCTGAAACTCAGGACAAAACGGGGCCCATGTCCTAAAACAGATGAAGCAATGACTGAGTTCAGATGGCACAATAACCAACAGTGGGTTAAATGAGGAACTGTGGGTTGAATAGGCAATGGTGGGTTATTATGTCATCTGTCAGGAGTTTTTCACACCACGGTTAGTTATTTGGCCGAAATAACCAATGCAAGTAACCAACGCTGTGCAGAGATGACTATTTGAACCACCATTGGCAATCATGTCATATGGCGGGCACGGTTGACTATTTTGTTGAACACCGTTGCCTACTTACTGCAGAGTCCCCTGGGAAAAGCAGCTAAAGCAGCAGCTGCCTCTCTAGTCCAGCTGGCAGGATAGTCTTTTGGGCAGCAATGGCTGATGGGATACAGGAGCACTGAGGGAGGATAAAGGGTGGGAAATTTGTCAATGTAACACATCACTGCTTAATAGTCAACTCAACACTGGCCTTCATCTACAGGACTATGTGGAGAGTAACCCCTAGATAATCAACCATGGAGTTGTCTGTTAACCCACCATTGACTATTTTGTTGTCAGAACACACCTAATATCTGATAAAGCCTGGGCACTATGACACAAAGGTTAAATAGCTATATAGAGCTAGGCTATGGAAGTAGCTAGGTGAACTATGGTGGCATAATTTACACTATTATCTAGCATATCCTAGCACACTTGAATTTGATGAGGATCATCATTTGGGAGAACCTAAATTAGGAATATTTTGTTCCCAAAGAGACCTCCTCCATCCCTTCTAAAGTACATACAACTCCATCCATACCTGGTTTCTGTAGAAAAGAAATGCACTCAGAGAAATCCCTCTGTAAGACCAGTGGCTGAACTCATACACAGACATTTCATTTTCAGTCTTGTGGACCACCAGCCTTCCTCATACTGATACCCTGTAGATGTTTTAGGCTGCGACTTCTTCCAGCCCAAGTCAGCATGATCAATGGATGGGGATGCTGGGACTGGAGTCAAAACCCTCATGGGCAGGTTAGGAAAGACTTCTTTAAACTACAGGCTAGCACATGGGAGCCTTCTCAATGTTGACAACACAGCTATGGCTGTCCAAACCAGGAAAATCCACCAACACTGCAGTTCTCCAAATTTTATCTGAAAGTTTGTACTGACCCAAGTCTATATTTTTATTTGGAAGGGAAAGGAGAATCATTGCACATTTTTGTGTGTATATCTCCAAATGTACACACCCATGGTACACATCTTTGAGATGTACACATTCTTCTCTCAGTGATTAAAACATATTTTAATCATCAAGGGATGAATGGATTTGATTCAATCTTGGCACAGCAAAAGCTTTACTTATGAGCTATCATGGTGCCATGTTTCATCACTTTAGCTTTAAAAATGACAGAGATGTACGCATTTTTGTTAATTCCCATAGACTATAATGGAATGGTTAACCGAAAATGGATCAGAGCTCCGATGAGGCACATCTCTACTTTGTGGGTAGTTGACAGTTTTAAACCCATCCCCTTTCTGCTCTGAACACCCAGAGCTTTGTCAGAGGGTCTTTGGATATTTGGACTTTCGGGAGGAGTGCACACCCCTAATATTTAGTCTAAAAAGAGATGTTCTGATGACCTCAGTACAATCAGTAGCAAATGAAAATATTCTTACAACCAAATTTATTAAGAGGTAGAAATGAGTAGTATTGTAATACAGCAGATTCACACATCGAAGAAGTTTCTTCTTCTTTAATAAATTTACCCCATTTTTTGCAATATGGTAACAAAATGCTACCATTAATGCATGGAGGGCAAAGGGTGTGATACCAGAAGCTGGGGTGGACCTGTGCCTGAGCGCTCATGGAGAGACCTTGAGCACTTAGGTGCGGGTCCGCCTGTGGGCCAAGTGTGTTCGACTGAATCCCTGAGGTCTGGATGTGGAGGGTCTGCTGCCTTCACTGACCCATTCAGATGGTCGCACCATCCCTGGGGGTGATAGGAATTTATGGCTAAAACATTTGTAGGGGCACAGGTTGTCCACCAATAGGCTAGTTGATGAACACTAAAGGTCCACCCCATGCCTTCGAAAGGGAGAATGGGACGATGGGATTTTTTTGAATTTTTGCTTTAATTGATGTGTTTCAAAGAGTTTCAAAGTCATAGGGCAAAGGTTCTAATCACATAGAGATACTGTTCAGATGATGTGATAAACCACAGCAATGAAGCATTTTGAGCTATACTTTGGGCCTCCTCAGACATCATGCTAAGCCATGGTTTGCAGTGAATTGTTAGTGAACATGTTTAAACTGTGGTTACAAAGTCACTATGGTTAGGAATGGTTCACATGACACACTAAGCTAGGTTGACCATATGCCCGGTTTCTCCTGGATTTCTCTGGATTTTGCTCCCTCCCGCGACATCTGCAGGGAGTTAATATTTTTAAAAAATCTCCAGGGAAATCCTGACATCCCAGCATCGCCAGAAATACTGTGTCTTACAAGACTTCCAGGATGAGGTTTCAAACATACCTTGAGATGCCAGACACCTCATCCAAGAAGTCTCATGACATCTGGAAAAGGCAGGGAAGCCACGGAGTGACCCATTGGCCTAGTGCTCTGACCTGCTTCCTCCTGAGCTGGCTCAAGAGTCAGTGGGATGCAGCAACAGGCAGACAAATTGCTCGGTGGCTTCTCTGCCTTTTCCAGATGTCCCCTTTTTCCTATGACTTCTGGGAGAGGCAGGGAAGCCCCTGCTCGCTTGCTGGCCTCTCCGCCTCTCCCATGAAAATCAGCGCATATTTTATTTTCATCATACATTTATTTTAACAGACATTTTGCTCCCATTTCCATGGTAAAATGAATTTGGGCAATGGCTTTACTGCTTTGTGTCCTCCACCAAAGTGTTCCCAACTTTTCCAGTTGTTGTTTCGCTATCTCTGGGAACCTGATAATTGTCTTCCACTTATTGCACCATGAAGAGAAGGAAAGACTTGTGTTCATATATGAAAAAGAACAAAACATGTTTTCTGCCAAAAGAGCCACTCAGGACCCAAAATGCTGGAGAACTAATGATGTCCCCATGGAATTATGCAAACCTCTATAATTTGCTCAGCTGGCCAAAACTTGGAAGGCACAGTAGAAAGCAAACAATGAATAAGTAAAGCTGAAAGTTGCTATATATATATATATATATATATATATATATAATCTACAGACACACACACTCATCCTTATGCTGCAGTCAACTGGGAGTAGGAACAAGGGCTCTGTCCATTTCTTTCTGACATTTTCCCTCTTTTCATCTTAACACCCAGGCGCGAAATTGGATTGCTTACAATCTCACCTCCTATTCAAGGCATGCTTTCGTGTCCCTGTTCATGCTGAAAATAAGGCTCATGCACTTCTATTATAGGGTACCTTGGCAAACCCAGCCATCATCCAATGTAGTCTTCTAAAGCCATGTCATTCCACTAAGTGAACACAGAAGAGTCTGTCTAAACAGCAGTTTTGCTAACAGGATGTTGTGGCTGCTGGTGTTCCAGATGGTTTTGCCCATCACGTTGTGCACAGCAGGTACTTTGCAGTGCCCATTGAATGATCCCCTCCCAGCTCCACATGAGTGGTACCAGCCAGGTGGACTTCTCATCGGTGGGATTTCTTCTCAGTTCACTTATGGGTCTGATGTAATTTCGTTTGAGGAGCAACCTTCTCAGAAGCTGTTTGGTGTTCTAGAGTAAGGAATTATTTTTATGTACTCACTTGCAATCACACATTGCTCTTCAGATGAGTGACAGGATCCTGTTATGGAATTTGGCCTTTGCTGAGTGTTATCAATCTATAATTCCAATATTTAGGAATCTTTTGGCTGCCAGTTTACTACCTATAGCTGAGAAATACCCTTCAAAGTATTCATCAAAACAATTTTAATTGGTTGAATTTTGCTTTTGTACTAACAAGAATTAGAGAACGGAATGTTGTCATTGTTGTTGTTGTTATTATTATTATTATTATTATTATTATAAATATACTTGTAACATCACATGACAATATAAATTGTGTGCGTGTGGATGGGTGTGTGCATATAAAGGAGCTTTGCTATAGATTATTAGATCTTAATTGCTTAACAATAAATTATCAAACATCCCTAAAACTACAGACATAAAAGGCTTACATATACACCTTTCAGGCTAGATGAGATTAATTTAATGTTTACCTTTCAGATAAACATTAAATTGATCTGTGCACATCAAAAACTTGATTTACAGATATATAACATCTGTAAATCAAGTTTTTGATGTGCACAGATAACATGTGTCCAGCGAACAGACAAATCTGGCACTTGTATTTTAATCTGTATTAATTCCTGCTGCTGGTTTTATTCTGGTTGTATTTTGGTTGTGTTTTTAGATTGTATGTTATTTGTTGTTTTTGGATTGTGGCTTGTTTTATATTTTTAAAATGATTTTATGGTTTTAATTTTTGTGAACCGCCCAGAGAGCTTCGGCTATAGGGCGGTATAAAAATGCAATAAATAAATAAATAAAAATAAATATTATTTCAGCAATATTTCTGCTCATTAATTCATGAGTGAAAATATTTAAAGTTTTTATTAATTTTCCAAAAACAAAATTGATAGAGAAAAAAAATAAAGAATAAGGAATTAGAAAATAAATAAATAAAAAGTGATACATTGAATTTAAATCACATTATTGACAGAGGGTGGCACTCCTAAGCTCCATTCATATTTTTTCACTTATTTTACAATCCAAGGCATACATGGAATCCATTGAATGGTGAGAAATTTTCTTTATAATACTTCTGCATAGTCAAACTTGTATAAAGTCTTCTTCCATAATCTGAGGAAAGGCTTTGATAAATGCTGCTGTGTCTATCCATAAATATTTTTTTCCTGATATCGTAAAATTATTATTTTCATTGCAGTATGGCAACAAAATTCTACCAGCATATCCTGGCCTTGGCATTTGCTGTGAATGAGATCAACAGGGATCCCAAGATCTTGCCCAATATCACACTGGGATTCCACATCCATGACAGCTATTATGATGCCCAGATGACGTATCGTACCACTCTTCAGCTGCTCTTCAAATCACACAGATTTGTCCCCAACTACAAATGTAGCACCCATAAAAACCTGATAGCCATCATTGGAGGGCTGGGCTTTGATACCTCTGTCAATATGGAAGACATTCTAGGGTACTACAAAATACCACAGGTAAGGTATGTTCATGGGGGTGTGACGAAATTATTTTCGTATGGTACTACAAAATACCACAGGTAAAGTATGTTCATGGGGGTGTGATGACTTTATTGCCCATTATGTGAATGATTTTGTATTACAAAAGGAGGGAGGGATATGGCTGGAAGGAATATATATATATATATATATATAGGGTGACCAGATAAAATCCAGGTCAGGGCTCATATAACTTTAACAGTTGTAGAGAAAAGGGAATTTCAGCCAGAGTCATTTGTATGCAATTAGTTCCTGGTGAAATTCCCTCTTCATCACAACAGTTAAAGGTGCAGGCACTATACTAGAGTGACCATATACAAAAGAAGGCAGGGCCCCTGCAACTTTAACTGTTGTGATGAAGAAGGAAGCGGACGGGAGCGGACGGGCCGGAAAGGTCAGCGCCCCCCTCCTCCCCCCCCCCCGCTGTCCACTGGTTCGGAGCCTTTTCGGATCGGTTCAGACTGGATCGGCCGATCCAGCTGTTGGATCGGAAATCGGATAATTTATCCGATTTCCCACTGGACCGGACTCGGATCGTGGATCGGGCCCAATCCAGTGCACTTCCCATATATATATATATATATATATATATATTGCATCATATTCCGATAGCTGAGAAAATTCTCAGATTCATACAATTTTCATAACAATTGCTCAGAAATTCCCCAAACACCCCTCTGGGCAAGATGGGAAGTGAATTGGTCTCTTCCGGTCAACTACATGTGAAGACACCAGGTCCACAAACCTGCTGCAGCAATTCTTCTCAGATTTTCAAGGTTTCTTATCTGGGGACACCTCTTTGATGTATGACACTTTTATAATGGCCACAAAAGCACAGGGAGATGCTCCTGGACTCATTTTCGTTACAGGAGGCTCAGGTGACCTCAGTGGCCCGATGCGCCCTTTATCAACTTCAGTTGGTCCGCCAACAACTCTCGTTCCTGGATAGGGACAGCCTTGCCATGGTAACCTCACAACTAGACAACTGTAATGCACTTTATGTGGGGCTACCCATGTGTGTGGTTGGAAGCTGCAGCTAGTGCAGAACACAGCAGCTAGGGTGCTCACAGGGACACCCAGCTCTGCTCATATAAAACCTGTATTATATAAAAACTGGCTGCCTGTTAGCTACCAAGCCACATACAAGGTTATGCTCTTATCCTACAAAGCCCTAAACAACTTGGGACCAGGATACCTAGCAGACCGCCTTCCTTAAGATATACCTGGATGACAACTACGTTCCTCAGAGGAGGCCCTACTGGCCATTCTGAGATGAACAGAATGCCGCCATGAAGAACCTTGGTGGTGGGCCTTCTCTGTAGTGGCACCCAACCTCTGGAATCCCCTCTCTCATGCAGTTCGGGAGGCAGAAAACATTACATCTTTTAAACACCTCCTGAAGACATACCTTTTTACACAGGCTTTCCATGGTTTTTAGTAGGGGTGTGCATCGGATCGGATCCGATCCACGATCCGAATCCGATCCGACCCAAAATCGGGAAAATCCGATCCGATCCGATCCGATCCGACCAACCTCCGATCCGATCCGATCCGATCCGATGAGGTCCGATCCGGATCGGACGCCATTTTGAATGCTTTTTCCCATAGCCAAGTATTGTTTTACAAAAACGCCTATAACTTTTTCATTTTTAAAGATAGAAGGATGAAACTTGGGGACATTGTAGACTGGTTAGGGATAGTTATCTGTGAGAAATTTCAGAAAGATTGGTGCATGCGTTTTGTGGCAATTAATTTTCTAATAAATACCCAGGAATGCTTATAACTTTGTCATTTTTAAAGTTACAAACATGAAACTTTGCCACATTGTAGGAGGTACCTTGGGACCTATGTGTGTGAAATTTCAGAAACATAGGTGCTTGCCTTGTGTGGCAATTAATTTTAGAAAAATGGGTAGTAGTGGGGTAAATACAGTTACGCCTCCCATTTTTTTATTTTTTAAGATACAAACAGGAAACTTGGGCACATTACAGATACCACTTGCCTTGATATGTGAGTGAAATTTCAGAAACATTGGAGCTTGCCTTGTGTGGCAATTAAGTTTTGAAACAATGAGGAAAGAAACACCTATAACTTTGTCATTTTTAAAGTTACACACATGAAACTTTGCCACATTGTAGGTGGTACCTTGGGACCTATGTGTGTAAAATTTCAGAAACATAGGTGCTTGCCTTGTGTGGCAATTAATTTTAGAAAAATGGGTAGTAGTGGGGTAAATACAGTTACGCCTCCCATTTTTTTAGTTTTGAAGATACAAACAGGAAACTTGGGCACATTACAGGGAACACTTCACTTGATATGTGTGTAAAATTTCAGAAACATTGGTGCTTGCCTGGTGTGGCAATTAATTTTTGAAACAATGAGGGATTCATTGGACAGCACTTGCCCATAAGGATTCATTGGACAGTACTTTCCCATAGGGAATCATTGCATTGCACTTTCCCATAGGGAATCATTGCATTGCACTTTCCCACTGAGAAATACAGTTATGCCTCCCACATTTTTATTTTTGAAGATACAAACAGGAAACTTGGGCACATTGTAGACTGGTTAGGGATAGTTATCTGTGAGAAATTTCAGAAAGATTGGTGCATGCGTTTTGTGGCAATTAATTTTTTAATAAATACCCAGGAATGCCTATAACTTTGTCATTTTTAAAGTTACACACATGAAACTTTGCCACATTGTAGGAGGTACCTTGGGACCTATGTGTGCTAAATTTCAAAAACGTAGGTGCTTGCCTTCTATGGCAATTAATTTTAGAAAAATGGGTAGTAGTGGGGTAAATACAGTTACGCCTCCCATTTTTTTATTTTTTAAGATACAAACAGGAAACATGGGCACATTACAGGGAACACTTCACTTGATAGGTGTGTAAAATTTCCGAAAGCTGGGTCCAGGCATGTGGTGGCAATTAATTTTTGAAACAATGAGGAAAGAAACGCCTATAACTTTTTTATTTTAAAAGTTAGAAGTCTGAACATTGCTCACTTTGTAGATGGGTTAGGGGTAGATATGTGTCAGAAATTTCAGAATGATAGGTCCAGGCATTTGATGGCTATGGAATTTTTAGATTAAATGTTTCAAAAAATGTTCCACAGAGGCCAGGTCTTCCTTTCCTCCCCCTCCCGCTTCCCGCGAAGAAAAGGAAACACTGTCTCGTCTCGATCCCTTTGATCCTTGCTAGTATCCATTACAGGGCTCGTGTCTGCTTTCCTACTTTCACTTTTTTACTCAAGCAGACACGAGCCCTGTAATGGATACTAGCAAGGATCAAAGGGATCGAGACGAGACAGTGTTTCCTTTTCTTCGCGGGAAGCGGGAGGGGAAGACCTGGCCTCTGTAGAAATTTTTTTGAAACATGTAATTTAAAAATTCCATAGCCATCAAATGCCTGGACCTATCATTCTGAAATTTCTGACACATATCTACCCCTAACCCATCTACAAAGTGAGCAATGTTCAGACTTCTAACTTTTAAAATAAAAAAGTTATAGGCGTTTCTTTCCTCATTGTTTCAAAAATTAATTGCCACCACATGCCTGGACCCAGCTGTCTGAAATTTTACACACCTATCAAGTGAAGTGTTCCCTGTAATGTGCCCATGTTTCCTGTTTGTATCTTAAAAAATAAAAAAATGGGAGGCGTAACTGTATTTACCCCACCACTACCCATTTTTCTAAAATTAATTGCCACACAAGGCAAGCACCTACGTTTCCGAAATTTCACACACATAGGTCCCAAGGTACCGCCTACAATGTGGCAAAGTTTCATGTGTGTAACTTTAAAAATGACAAAGTTATAGGCATTCCTGGGTATTTATTAAAAAATTAATTGCCACACAAGGCAAGCACCTATGTTTCTTAAATTTCACACACATAGGTCCCAAGGTACCACCTACAATGTGGCAAAGTTTCATGTGTGTAACTTTAAAAATGACAAAGTTATAGGTGTTTCTTTCCTCATTGTTTCAAAAATTAATTGCCACACAAGGAAAGCTCCAATGTTTCTGAAATTTCACTCACATATCAAGGCAAGTGGTACCTGTAATGTGCCCAAGTTTCCTGTTTGTATCTTAAAAAATAAAAAAATGGGAGGCGTAACTGTATTTACCCCACTACTACCTATTTTTCTAAAATTAATTGCCACACAAGGCAAGCACCTATGTTTCTGAAATTTCACACACATAGGTCCCAAGGTACCTCCTACAATGTGGCAAAGTTTCATGTTTGTAACTTTAAAAATGACAAAGTTATAAGCATTCCTGGGTATTTATTAAAAAATTAATTGCCACAAAACGCATGCACCAATCTTTCTGAAATTTCTCACAGATAACTATCCCTAACCAGTCTACAATGTCCCCAAGTTTCATCCTTCTATCTTTAAAAATGAAAAAGTTATAGGCGTTTTTGTAAAACAATACTTGGCTATGGGAAAAAGCATTCAAAATGGCGTCCGATCCGGATCGGACATCTGGTCCGATCCGATCCGACCAGCCTCCGATCCGATCCGATCCGACCCCCCAGGTCCGATTCCGATCCGCTATCCGATCCGATCCGGGGGGTCAGTGCACATCCCTAGTTTTTAGTATAGCTCGTTTTACACTCCCTTTTTAACTTTTTAATGTTTAAATTTATATTGTTATTTTTGTGGTTTTTAATTGTCCACTGCCCAGAGAGCTTCGGCTAATGGGCAGTATAAAGATGTAATGAATAACAATAACAATAATAATAATAATAATAATATCCTTTCAAGTAACCCCCAAACAGTAAAGTATGATTTTATACAGAAGGACATACACATGTTTACTGGAAATTGGGCAACCTTCAAAAGCATCAATGATACCCCGCAAATGCATTAATTTTGGTCAAGAAATGATGAGAATAAAAAGTTTTGAAGGCAATTCCATCCATCCATCAATCTATCTAGGCACAGAACACATAATCATCTGTGTGTATTAGCCTGAAATCTGGAAGACTTAATGTCCACATAAGAAGTCAGTATTACTGCAAATATTATTCAGTTCTTCCAAAAAAAAAAAAAAAAAACAATGACAGAATCAGCAGCAGCAACAACATCAACAACATTTCACTGTTTGTCAATGGCAAGCAGAAAGGTTTTGATTTCCAAATCAAAATTTAGATTTAGGATGAACCTGCTCTGGGGTGAACTGGGCTTTGTTCTGAATTGCCGGATTGTAGCTTGAACTGAATCTGACGATCAGTGCACAGCCCGAAATTAAATGCATACAAAAAAAAAGCAACCTTGATCTGGTGGACAAAACCCCAAAGTTATGGGGCCGGGCTGGTAACACCACTAGACCCATGTCTATTTAACTTCAGCAAGGAGGGCTATACAATATTCCTTCAAGCTATACAATGATACCATGTAAGAAGTCTTAGATCATTTCTACATTAAGGGAAATTCCATTGTTTATCTGGGGCTGTTGTGATTCCTGTTTCTTTGGTGGTATTGATTATTACAAATAGGATTACATGGGAAGAGAGGGGCGAGGGAAGGTCCTGCTGCCCCTTTACCAGGGCTCCTTGAAACAGCAGAGATAGATGGATTGAGGAAGCGCTCCCACCCTCCCTGGCATGTGTGCAAAGGGGGGGGTCTTGTTGTTGGTTCCTTAAAGCACAAAGGAAAGCCAGGACTTACTTCTGAGAAGTAGTTAGATTTTGCTGTAAGTTTGCAACCCTCGTACTTTGGAGTAACCCCATTGGACACAATTGGACTTACTTCTGAGTAGACACATGGAGATTAGATCTGCCTCCCTTTGTTGCAAGAAGGCATTTTAACTTATTCTCCCTTTCTTCAAAGTCCTTCCTCCTTTCTTCAGCAGATTCATGGTGCAATGCCAGCTTTTGATGCTGATGATTTCATGCTGTTAGGGGCTCATTCCATCTTATCTATGCTGCATCTTAAAATGGAATAAGGGGGACTATGGGAGACCTCCTGATTACAGCATCATTAACTTGACCCAGAAACTTCTCTGAGCGGCCAGAAATGAATGTGCTATAATTGTTCATTTAGAGAATACTTAAACTGCAAAAAAAGTGTACACCTATAGCCTTAAAATATTTTTAAAAAAATTTATTTAGCTCATATACGGCTCCGTTGCCCCAGAGGAAAGAGACACAATACTGAAAAAATCATTTTACCGCATGGTCCCAAACGAAGACAGTCAGTACATTGGGATTATCCACTTACTTCAGCATTTTGGATGGACATGGGTCGGGATCTTTGTTGTTGTGAATGACAGTGGAGAACGTTTCTTGCAGGTCATGGAGTCTTTGCTTTCTCAGAATGGGATCTGTTCAGCCTTCACCCAAAGAATCCCACAACTAACCCGTATAGATAACTTAGGTGATGTTACTGACATAGCGTCAGAAATATATGTGATTGTCACAAATACGACAGCAAATGCATTTATCATCTATGGAGAATCACAGACAATTGCATGGCTAAGAACTGCACAATTTTTAATAGATTCTGGAAATGAAGAAAATATGTTATTAAGAAAGGTGTGGATTATGACAACCCAGAGTGATTTCATATTAAAGGGCTTTCAGAGAGGCTGGGGTCTCCAGTTGTTTCATGGTGCCATTTCCTTTACAATCCATTCAAAGGATCGTCCGGGATTCCGAGAGTTTATTGAAATCATTAAACCTGACTGGACACAAGGAGACAGCTTTCTCAACGTCTTCTGGGAGCAAGCATTTGACTGTTTTTTTCCAAAACCTGGGATGCCAATAATGGCAAATGAAAGATGTACTGGAGAAGAGAAGCTGGAGAGTCTTCCTGGACCACAGTTTGAAATGGGCATGACTGGCCACAGTTATAGCATTTATAATGCTGTCTATGTGGTGGCTCATGCTTTACATGCCAGGCTCCCAAATACACCCAACCACAGAATAATGTCTGAGAGTAAGATAAGTGCTCTTCAAGACCTGCAGCCTTGGCAGGTAATACCTCTTTGACAAAACTTATTTCAATGAACAGATTGGTTTATTGTTAAAATATATCCAGTTTTCTCCTTGATGAAAAAAATGTGGAATGGTGTTATGCATAATACTCTTTTCCTATGTTCTGTGCGTTTCCATTTCTTCTCCTAAAAATGAAATAAGTCTCAATTTTCATACTTGGAGCCTATCTACACAAACAGGATAAAACACTTTGAAAACATTTTGAAAACTGTATATGGAGTGTGTCCTGGGCCCCAACAGTTCTCAAACCTGTTATAAACCATTTTAAACCATTTTAAAGAAATAGTGTAGATAGGTTCTGTGTCTTCCTTACGTAAAATATATATTTTTTAAGGTTCAACCCTAAATAGGACTAGCATTGCATACAACTCATTAACATTATTATTAAGGGAAGATGAAATCTTGAATATGCTATTAACCATCTTATCCTCTCTTTCAATTCAATTATCTTCCTTTTCCCCTTCCAATTAGCTCCATCCATTTCTTCATGACATTTCATTTAATAACTCAGCTGGAGAAGCCCTGTTCTTCAATGATAACAGGGAAGTTGAAGGTGGATTTGACATCATAAACTTGGTCACTTTCCCCAATAACTCCTTCAAGAGAGTGAAAGTTGGAAGGATGGATCTCAATGCTCCAGACGGAAAAGAATTCATGATTAATGGGGACATGATTGTATGGCCCAGTGGATTTAACCAGGTATGCTCTGGAGTACCCTTTTTGGGACATGTATACTACAAAAGGCTGTCGATCGATCGATTGATCGATCTCTATTTCTGCTTAACCTGACTTTGAGATTGGTAATCAAGCTCTAGAAGAGTTTCAGTTGATCTATGACATTCAAAAAAATAAAAAGCCATAATAAAGGAGCAGATATTTCCAATCTCATGCTGAAAAGTGGATATTCTTTTATATAACAAATGAACAATGTTCCCTTGACTGTTAGCAGGAATGTGGGTTATCCACACATTTTTGTTCCCAAATGCCTTTTGTTGGCTATCCTAGTTTCTGTGGAAAATGATACTTACCCAGAAATCCTTAACTAAACTCACCCATTCTGAACTTACTCTATGCTTTTTGACAGGTACTTCCTATTTCTCTGTGTAATGAACACTGCCTCACTGGTCATCAGAAGAAAAACAAGGAAGGAGGAAAGTTTTGCTGCTATGATTGTGCTCCTTGTGCTGAAGGGAAGATTTCAAATCAAACTGGTAGGTAATGCAGTATTCTAAGGTTGCCATCAATGGGATAGATTGAAAAAATATTATTATGCACACAGCTTTGGGTGACCAGATAAAATCCAGGTCAGGGCTCATGTAACTTTAACAGTTGTGGAGAAAAGGGAATTTCAGCCTGTGTCATTTGTATGCAATTAGTTCTTGGTGAAATTTCCTCTTCATCACAACTGTTAAAGTTGCAGGGGCCCTGCCTTCTTTTGTATATGGTCACTCTAGTATAGTGCCTGCAACTTTAACTGTTGTGATGAAGAGGGAATATCACCAAGAACTAATTGCATACAAATGACACTGGCTGAAATTCCCTTTTCTCTACAACTGTTAAAGTAACATGAACCCTGACCTAGATTTTATCTGGTCAGCCAAACACAGCTACAGCATGTGGAATAGGATTTCATGGGTTCTTTCCTTCTGTCTGAAGCCCTCTCATATCCTCCAGATATTCCCTGGAAGGTCTCCCAATACTCTAGAGGAGATTTGGAGGGCAAAAGGGAGAAGACAAGACAAGAAATACCCTTTTCCACAAGCCAAACCATTCTTTATGCAGAAGAATATTTTTGCACCATATCCATAATGTTCTTTTGTTTACAGACGAACTGGCATTGAACTGGGACCTCTGCTCTTTTTCAGATATGAATGACTGTTTCACATGTCCAGAAGATCAGTATCCAACCTTGAATAGAAATGGATGCATTCCCAAAACTATCCATTTTCTGTCTCATGATGAACCATTGGGAATATGTTTATCCTCAATTGCTGTTTCATGTTCTTTGATAACAATCTTAGTGTTAAGAACTTTTTTAAAGCACAATGATACTCCCATTGTCAAAGCCAACAACCGGGGTCTCACCTACATGCTCCTCATCTCTCTCCTGCTCAGTTTCATCTCTTCTTTGCTGTTCCTTGGCAAGCCTAGGGAATTGACCTGCCTTCTCAGGCAACCAACTTTTGGCATCATTTTCACCGTGTCCGTTTCCTGTGTTTTGGCAAAAACCACCATAGTTTTTCTTGCATTCAGAGCCACAAAACCTGGCTCCAGATTGAAGAGATGGATAGGGAAAGGTCTGGCTCATTCCATTGTTTTCTCATGTTCCCTGATTCAAGCAAGCATTTGTACTGTGTGGTTGGCAAACTCTCCCCCATTCCCTGATTTAGACATGCATTCAGAAACTGACGCAATCATTGTGCAATGCAATGAAGGCTCAATCACTATGTTTTACGTTGTCCTGAGCTACCTGGGCCTCTTGGCCATTGCCAGCTTCACTGTGGCCTTCCTAGCCCGGAAGTTGCCTGATAGTTTCAATGAAGCCAAGTTTATTACATTCAGCATGTTGGTCTTTTGCAGTGTGTGGGTCTCCTTTGTTCCAACCTATCTCAGCACAAGAGGCAAACACATGGTGGCTGTGGAGATCTTCTCCATCTTGTCCTCTGCTGCTGGATTACTGGCTTGTATCTTTTCCCCTAAATGCTACATAATTGTTCTGAGGCCAGAGCTGAACAACAGAGAAGAACTCATAAGGAGAAAGTATTAAATATTCCCCTGGTCTTTCTTCTATCATATTGTAAAACAATTAAAAACAATGTAGAAAAATTTAGACAGCAAAAATTTACACATACGTTTAAAACCACTATAATAACTTTTAAAAGCTATAGGCCTAAAAACAAAACAAACCCAGGCTCATCGGATCTTGATAAATGCTTGAGAGAAGAGGAATCTCTTGACCTGGTGCTGAAAATATAACAATGTTGGCGCAAGGCAGGACTCGTCAGGGAGCCTACAACTCCCAGCATGCCTTGGCAGGGAGGGACAGACCTCATGGGGCTTGAGTGCAATGAGTGCTCATGGACAAGCTTCTGCTGATACCGGTGGATCTCCCACCTGGCCACATGTTCAGATCTACATGAGTTGGCCATGATTGGGGCATTGCTCACCATAGGGTTCATGAGCACCCTGCTGCTGCAGCAGCCCTCATCCCCTGAAAGCCACAAGCATCACTCCTCGCCTTGTAGATGATGCACCACCTCCACACCAGGGACATCAAAGTAATTTTCTCCCACCCCCCAAAAAATACAGTCATTCAAAATCTTTTCCCCCAAAAAAAGACATCATCTTCATTTTTTTTAAAAAAAAAACATTCAGAAATGTGGGACATCTGCATAACCCACAACCATGTTTCAAAAATGTGTTTGAATAAAGACATATTGATAGAGATTGCAGAACATGATGTTAATGATCTTTGTCAAGTTTTAAAATCAGAAAGTTCTGAATCCAACACTTGCAGGAGAAATAACCAAAGACCAAGGAAAAGAGAGTTAGTCAAAACAGTTTCCCCAGTTTTCATAGGTCTGTTTCAATGTACCAAAATTAATAAAAAGTGTTTTGTCCATAAAGTAGTACTCAAAGTGGAAGAAAAAATAAAGGGAATAAGAAAACAAAATGCTTTAAAGAAAGATTACAGTAGACATGCGAAAATCTCAGAGCACAAATATAAGTTTTCTGATTTGTCAGTAAGCAAATTTATTCTAAAGAGAAAAGTTTTGATAAGCTCCATACAATCACTAACAAATATAAGAACATTGTTACAATCAAAATCAATTAAGAGATAGAAATGAATAGTATTGCAATACAGGAAATTCACACATTGAAGATATTTCTGCTGACTAGTAAATTCACCCTGTCTGTTGCAAAAAAGTAACAAAATTCTACTATTAATGCAGCGAAGGGAAAGGGCACAATGCCAGAAGCCAGGGTGGACCTGTGCTTGACTGCTCATGGGGAAACTGTAAGCACTCAGGTGTGTGTCTACCCATAGGCTGAACACATCTGACTGAATATGTGAGGGCTGAATGCAGAGGGACAGACTCAGTCAGATGGTCATGCCATCTCTAGGCTGATAGGAATTTGGTGCTAAAACATTTTCATGGGCACATGTTGCCCACCAATAGGCTAGTTGATGAGCACAAAATGTCCACCCCCATGCCTTAGAAAAGGGGAAAGGGACAATGCAAAATGTTGGCATTTTTGCTTTAATTGGTGTGTTGGAGAGTACTCTGAGAGTTTCAAAGTCATGGGATTAGGTTCCAATGACACAGTGATCCTGTTCAGCTGACATGATAAACCACAATGGTTAAGCAATTTGAGCTAAGCATTGGGTCACACTAAGCTATGGTTAGGCTGCTCAGCCTTTTGCATCCAATTGTTACTGAGGATGTGCAAACTATGGCTTGAAGTCACCATGGTTGGGAATGGTTCACAGGACAGACTAGGCTAGGATGACCATATGCCCGGCTCTGGATTTCTCTAGGTTTTTGCTCCCTCTTGTGATGCCTCTAGGGGTGTTTAATGTTTTTTTAAAACAACATCCAGGGAAATCCTGGCTACCCAGCATCACCAGAAATATCATAAGACATCAGAAACCTCATCCCAGAAGTTTCACAACACATGCAGCTTTCAGAAGAGGGCTGGAGAGCTGCCACTCACTTGTTGGCTTCCCCACCTCTAGGAAGCCGTGGAGTGATGCGCCTGCCTAGCACTCCAACCTGTTGTCTCCTGAGTCAGTGGGATGCAGCAACAGGTAGACAAGTCTCTCAGTGGCTTCTTCTCCTTGGTGGCTTCCTTGTCCCCCTTCTTGCAAGATTTCTAGGACAGGTAGGGAAGCCACTGTTCCCTTGCTGGCTTCCCTAACTCTCCCATTCAAATCATTGCAAATATTTTTTTTCCATTTATTTTAACAGAAATGTTACTCCCTTTTCCATGGTAAAAATGGATTTGGGCAATGGCTTTACTGCTTTGTGTCCTCCATTAAAGTTTCCCAAACTTTTCTTGTTGGTGTTTCGTTCTCTCTGGGAACCTATTAATTGTCTTCCACTTATTGCACCATGAGGAGAAGGACAGACTTGAGTTCAGACATGAAAAAAGGACACAACATGTTTGCTGTCGAAAGAGCCACCCAGGACTAAAAATGCTGAAAACTAATTATCTCCCATTAGAATTATGCAGATCTCTATAATTTGCTCAGCTGGCCAAAGCTTGAAAGGCATAGTAGATAGCAAGCAATGAATAAGCAAGACTGAAAGTTGTAATAAATACATCCCTGTGCTCTGGCGAAGTGGGAGTAGGAGCGAGTGGTAGGCAGGGCTCTGTCCATTTCTATCTGACATTTTCCCTCTTTTCATCTTAATACCCAGACCCAAAATTGGATTGCTTGCAATCTCCTCTACTACCCAAGGCATGCTTTCGTGCCCCTTTTCATGCTGAAAATAAGGCTCATGCACTTCTCTTGAGGGATACTTTGGCAGACCCAGGAATCATCCAATGTAGTCTTCTAAAGCCATGTCATTCCACTAAGTGAACACAGAAGAGTCTGTCTAAACAGCAGTTTTGCTAACAGGATGTTGTGGCTGCTGGTGTTCCAGATTGTTCTGCCTACGATGTTGTATACAGCAGATACTATGCGGTGCCCATTGAGCGATCCCCTCCCAGCTCCACATGAGTGGTACCAACCAGGTGGACTCCTCATCGGTGGGATTTCTTCTCAGTTCACTTATGGTTCTGAGGTAGTTTTGTTTGAGGAGCAACCTTCTCAGAAACTGTTTGGTTTTCTAAAGTAAGGAATTATGTTTCACCTCCCCACCTGCAATCACAAATAACTCTTCAGATGATTGACAGGATGCTGTTATGCTCAAGTTATTGTTCCGATATTTAGACAGCCTTTGGCTGTCAGTTAACTATCGATAGATTATCAATACTCTTCAAAGTATTCACCAAAAGTATTTTAGATGGATTTAATTTTGCTTTTGTATTAACAGGAATTAGTGAAGGAAAGTTTTTATTATTATTATTATTATTATTAGGAATATACTTGTAATATCACTTGACCATGTAAATTGCACGTGTGTGTGTGTGTGTAAAGAGTTTTCTACAGATTCTTAGAGCTTAATAGTTTAACAATAAATTAAATTCCTTAAACATGTCTTGTTTTTAGACTTGTAGTCCAAATAGCTTAAAAAAGGAGAGATCTCATTTTAAATACCAAGTTCCATATTCAATTCAGGTGACAGGTATACAGGCCTGATGAACTCTCTTGTATTCCAAAATCCGCTCATAGTAGTACCTTTTTGTATGTTTAGAAATTAACTCATAACTAATATGATCTACTGTCCCATAAATTAGGGCTCAGGTTCTTAATTATCTCAGCGTTATTTGAAATTTCTTAAAATACATACTTTAGCATTTTCTCAATAGTCTTTCCAGCAAGCCTGATAAGGCAAATCATTATTTTTCTTCTAGAAATCTTAGACATTGTACCTGTAAGTTTGCCCAACCCAACCCCTTTCTTGATCATGCGACTAACTCTACAATGAACACGGACTTTGTTCTCACACATTGAGAGCTCTCTCCAGTTTGGAATGTGACTTGAGGAGCTTCTGAATTGAATTATTCTAATTCTATTAAATTTGTGTACCAACAGACATCTACTTTTTCTATTGAAATGTTATGGAAGTCCCATTAAAAGCCATCAATTCATTCAAAAGCAATTTTTTTCACATGTTGTCATTTATCAAACACACAAAGAAATGCGGAATATCTGCAATATCCACAATAATCTTACAAAAATGGGGTATTTGTGCAGAAACAAAAAAGATGGCATGGTGATATAGACTTAGAAACATATTTCTGGTCTTTGTCAAATTTTAAACTCAGAAGATTTTAAAATCAAAAACTTTCAGGTGGAATAACCAAAGACAAATAAATTCAGAGTCAGGTAAATTATTTCCCTCTGTTTTTATATATGCCTTCTCAATCTTGGAAAACGAACATCAAGTATTCTTGAATAAGTGGTAGTACACAATGTGGGACAAAAAAGGAAGTGAGGCAAAGTGGAAAAAATGTTTTGTTTTAAAGAGATATTTATTTATTTATTTATTTATTTTATTTCTAACCCGCCTCTCCATCCAGATCGCGGTGGGAAACAACAATAAATATAAATACAAAAATTATAAAATAAATAAACCATTGAAACAGATAAAAACAAATACATTATTTAAAACATCTTAAAATTCAACTGGGTAGGCCTGCTGGAAGAGAGCAGTCTTCACGGCTCTCTTAAATTCTAGAAGTCTGCTAATTTGTCAAATCTCCTCTGGCAGACCATTCCACAGTCTGGGAGCAACAGAAGAAAAGGTTCTCTTGGTAACACTCGTCAGACCAGTTCTGGCTGATTGAAGTAACTTCTTCCCACAGGACCTGAAGGCGATCCTGCAGGTAACCTGGACCCAAATCATATAGGGCTTTAAAGGAAATAACCAACACTTTATACTTCACCTGGAAACTAATTGGCAGCCAGTGGAGTGATTTTAAGATTGGTGTTACGTGGTCACCCCTATGTGTACCGGTGACCAACCTGGCTGCCATATCTTGAACAAGTTGAAGTTTCCGGACTAGGCACAAAGGTAGCCCTATGTACAGCGCATTGCAGAAGTTGAACCTCGAAGTTACCAGAACGTGCACTGGTGGTAACCGTTGCATCTATCTGGGCTGTCATTTGGAGTGACGGGTCCAGGAGTACCCCCAAGATGCGAACACAGTCTTTTAGGGGAGGTATAACCCCGTCCAGAACTGGTTGACAAACCTCCAAACACAGATTGTGGCCTTTGACAGGAAGCACCTCAGTCTTGTCTGGAGTCAGCTTCAGTTTGTTTTTACTCATCCAGCCCATTACCGCCTCCAAGCATTCATTCAGAGGAGACACATTATCCTTAGCTGACAATGTTGTTGAAGTCATATAAAAATATATTTGGGTGTCATCAGCCTACTGATAGCACCCCGCCCCATGCCTCCGGATGATCTCTCCCAGTGTTTTCATAATGATAGACGAGTCAAAATCCTGTTCAGAACATGAATATAAGTTATCTGATTCATTATAAATTTTATTTAATCTGAAGGGGAAAGTTTTGAAAAGCTCAGGACTATATGTCAAAGAAAAATAATAATCCTACTATCCAAATCTGTTAAGTGACAGAAATGAGTGGTATTGTTATTTATTTATATTATTATTATTATTGTTGTTATTGTTATTGTTATTATTTTAATTGCAGTATGGTAACAAAATTCTACCAGCATATCCTGGCCTTGGCATTTGCTGTGAATGAGATCAACAGGGATCCCAAGATCTTGCCCAATATCACACTTGGATTCCACATCCATGACAGTTATTATGATGCACAGATGACGTATCGTGCCACTCTTCATCTGCTCTTCAAATCACACAGATTTGTCCCCAACTACAAATGTGGCACCCATAAAAACTTAATAGCCATCATTGGAGGGCTTGGCATTGATACCTCTGTCAATATGGAAGACATTTTAGGGTACTACAAAATACCACAGGTATGGTATGTTCATGGGTGTGTGGAAAATTTACTAGCTTTTCTTTATTAAACATGACAAAAAGGTTTTGTGGTTCAAAAGGAAGGAGGGGTATGGCTGACAGGAAGAAAATTTATATCCCCAAAGTTGCCTCATATTCTGATAGCTGAGAAAATTCTCAGATCCATAAAATGTTCATAACAGTTGCTCAGGAAAACCCAAACACCCCACTTGTCAAGATGTAAATGTTTTGTGATTCAAAAGGAGGGAGGGATATGGCTTACAGGAAGAAAATATATACCCCCAAATTTGCAACATATTCTGATAACTGAGAAAATTCTCAGATCCCTACAATTTTCATAACAATTGCTCATGAAAACCCAAACACCCTACTTGTCAAGATGGGAAGTGAATTGCTCTTGCCCGATCAACAAAATGTGAAGACACCACTTCCAAAAACCCGCTGCAGCTATTCTTCTCAGATTTTTATGGTTATCTGTGGGCACCTCTTTGATGTCTGGCACTTTTATAAAGGCCAAAGAAGGACAGGGAAATAAGAACATCCTTTCAAGTAACCACCAAAAGGTAAAGTATACTTTTATACAGAAGGACTTATGCATGTTCACTGGAAACTATGCAGGCTTCAGGAATATCAATGATACCTCACTAATGAATTCATTTTGGTCAATAAATAATAAAAAACAAAACATTTTGAGATATATATATATATATATATATATATAGTCAGCATTCCTGCAAATGTTATTCAGTCCTTACAGAAAAGAACAACAATAACAGAATAAGAAGCAGCAACAACATTAACAACATTTAGTAGTTTGTCAATAACAAGCAGAAAGGTTTTGATTTCCAAATCAAAATTTAGATTTAGGGTGAACCTGGTCTGGGGTGAACTGGATGTTTTTTTTCTGAATTGCCAAATTGTAGCTTGAACTGAATCTTACGATTAGTGCGCAGTCCTAAATGAAATGCATACAAAAATAAAGCAACCTTGATCTGGTGGACAAAATTCTGAAGATACGTTGTCGGACTGGTAACATTACACTCATATTTCACTTTAGCAAAGAGGGCTATACCATATTCCTTCAAACCTTGCAATGAGACCATTGAAGAAGTCTTAAAGCATTTCTACATTAAGAGAAATCCCATTGTTTATCTGGGGTTGTTGTGATTCCTGTTTCTTTGACGGGATTGTCTGCTACGAATTGGATTACATGGGAGGAGGGGAGCGAGGGAAGGTCCAGCTGCTGATTCCCGGGGCGCCTTTGAATGGCAGATACAGATGAATAAAGGAAGCACCTCCCTCCCTGGCATGTGTGCAATAGCGGGGCTTTTGTTCAAAGTCCTTCCACTCTTCTTTGGCAGGTTCATAGCATAGTTTCAGCTTTACATGCTGCTGATTTCAGGCTGTTCGAGGTTTACTTCAGCTTCTCTGTGATGCATTTTAAAATGGAATGGAGGGGATATGGGGGAACTACAGCATCATTTAATTACTGTGGACACTTCCATGATTGGGCAGAAAAGGGTGTGCTGTAATTGCTCATTTAGAGAACACCTTAGCTGCATAAACAAGGATGCACATATAGCCTTAAACTATTTGATTTCCATTTAGCTCATCTACGGCTCAATTGCCTCAGAGGAAAGAGACACAATACAGAAAAAATCCTTTTACCGCATGGTCCCAAATGACAACAGTCAGTACACTGGGATTATCCACTTACTTCAGCATTTTGGATGGACATGGGTCGGGATCTTTGTTGTTCTTAATGATAGCGGAGAACATTTCTTGCAGGTCATGGAGCCTTTGCTTTCTCGGAATGGGATCTGTTCAGCCTTCACCCAAAGAATCCCACTGGTAGCCCATATGGATAACTTAGGTGATTTTACTGACATAATCTCAAAATTATATGTGATTGTCACATATACAAAAGCGAATGCATTTATCATCTATGGAGAATCACAGACAATTGCATGGCTAAGAACTGCAAAGTTTTTAATAGATTCTGCTAGTGAAGAAAATATAGCATTTGGAAAGGTGTGGATTGTGACAACCCAGAGTGATTTCATATTAAAGGGCTATCAGAGAGGCTGGGGTCTTCAGTTGTTTCATGGAGCCCTTTCCTTTACAATCCATTCAAAGGATCATCCGGGATTCCGAGAATTTATTCAAATAATCAAACCTGACAGGACACAAAGAGACAGTTTTCTCGACGTCTTCTGGGAGCAAGCATTTGACTGTTTATTTCCAAGACCTGGGATGCCAATAAATGAAAATGAAACATGCACTGGAGAAGAGAAGCTGGACAGTCTTCCTGGACCTCAGTTTGAAATGGGCATGACTGGCCACAGCTATAGCATTTATAATGCTGTCCATGTGGTGGCTCATGCTTTACATGCCAGGCTCTCAAATGGAGGCAACCGCAGAGTGATGTTGGGAGGATTAATGGTTGCTCTTCCAGACCTGCAGCCTTGGCAGGTAATATCTCTTCTACAAAACCATATTTCATTGAACAGATCAGTTCATGGTAAAAATGTATCCAGTTTTCTTCTTGATGAAAAAATTATGGGATGGAGTTATGCATAATACTCTTTTTCAAAGTTCTGTGAGTTTCCATTTCGTCTAACAGCATCCTAAAAATGAAACAAGCCTCAATTTTCATACTTGGTCTTTCTTATGTCAAATGTTTTTTTAAATAAATAAATAAATAAATAGGGCTACTCTGATTTGGACTAACATTATATTTAACCCATTAACCTTGACATTAAGGGAAGATGAAATGTTGAATATGCTGTTAACCATCTTACCTTCTCTTTCAACTCCATTTCCCCCCTTTTCCCCTTCCAATTAGCTCCATCCATTTCTTCATGGCATTTCATTTAATAACTCAGCTGGAGAAGCCCTGTTCTTCAATGATAACAGGGAAGTAGAAGGTGGATTTGACATCATTAACTTGATCACTTTCCCCAATAACTCCTTCAAGAGAGTGAAAGTTGGAAGGATGGATCCCAATGCTCCAGAAGGAAAAGAATTCCTGATCAATGGGGATATGATTGTATGGCCCAGTGGATTTAACCAGGTATGCTCTGTTGTACCTATTGTGTGCTATGAATTCTGCAAAAGGCTGTCGAGCTATCTCCTGTTCTGCCTAACCTGACCTTGAGATTGGTCATCAAGCTCTAGAAGAGATTCAGTACTACATACAACATTAAAAAAGAAGCGATCCTAAAGGATCAGATATTTCCCATCTCTTGCTTACATTGATTGATTGATTGATTGATTGATTGATATATAACGAATAAACAATGTTCTCTTCGCTGTGAGTAGGAGTGTGGGTGAGTAGGAATTTTTGTCCTTGCATGCCACTTGTTGGCTATCTGTGTGTCTGTGGAAATGGTACTTACCTGGAAGTCCTTAACTGAACAAAGAACTATTATGGATATCACCCATTCTAAACCTACTCCATGTGTTTGGATAGGTACTTCCTGTTTCCCTGTGTAATGAACACTGCCTCACTAGTCATCATAAGAAAAACAAGGAAGGAGGAAAGTTTTGCTGCTATGATTGTGCTGAAGGGAAGATTTCAAATCAAACTGGTAAGTAATGCAGTATTCTAAGGTTGCCATTAGTGGGATGGATTGAAAGCTATTATTATACAGACAGACAGCTACAGCATGAGGAATTGGACTTGAGGGGTTCTTTCTTTCTGCCTGACGCCCCTCTCATATCCTCCAGAAATTTCCTGGAAGGTCTCCCAATACTTTAGAGGTGATTTGGAGGGCAAAAGGGAGAAGAAAAGGTAAGAAATCCCTTTTCCACAAGCCAAACGATTTTCTATGCAGAAGAATATTTTTGCACCATATCCGTATTGTTCTTTTGTTTACAGACAAACTGGCATTGATCTGAGACCTCTGCTCTTTTTCAGATATGAATGACTGTTTCACCTGTCCAGAAGATCAGTATCCAAACATGAATAGAAATGGATGCATTCCCAAAACTATCCATTTTCTGTCTCATGATGAACCATTGGGAATATGTTTATCCTCAATTACTGTTTCATGTTCTCTGATCACAATCTTAGTGTTAAGAACTTTTTTAAAGCACAATGATACTCCCATTGTCAAAGCCAACAACCGGGGTCTCACCTACATGCTCCTCATCTCTCTCCTGCTCAGCTTCATCTCTTCTTTGCTGTTTCTTGGCAAGCCTGGGGAATTGACCTGCCTTCTCAGGCAACCAACTTTTGGCATCATTTTCTCCGTGTCCGTTTCCTGTGTTTTGGCAAAAACCACCATAGTTTCTCTTGCATTCAGAGCCACAAAACCTGGCTCCAAATTGAAGAGATGGATAGGGAAAAGACTGGCTCATTCCATTGTCTTCTCTTGCTCCCTGATTCAAGCAAGCATTTGCACTGTGTGGTTGGCAACCTCTCCCCCATTCCCTGATTTAGACACGACCTCAGAAACTGACGCAATCATTGTGCAATGCAATGAAGGGTCAATCACTATGTTTTACTTTGTCCTGAGCTACCTGGGCCTCTTGGCCATTGCCAGCTTCACTGTGGCCTTCCTAGCCCGGAAGTTGCCTGATAGTTTCAATGAAGCCAAGTTTATTACATTCAGCATGTTGGTCTTTTGCAGTGTGTGGGTCTCCTTTGTTCCAACCTATCTCAGCACAAGAGGCAAACACATGGTGGCTGTGGAGATCTTCTCCATCTTGTCCTCTGCTGCTGGATTACTGGGTTGTATCTTTTCCTATAAATGCTACATAATTATGTTGAGGCCAGAGCTGAACAACAGGGAACACCTCATATGGAGAAAGGATTAAAATTTTCCCTGGCCTTTCTTCTTTGATATTGTAAAACAATTAAAAACAATGTAGAAAAATTTAGACAGCAAAAATGTACACATACATTTAAAGCCACTATAATAACTTTTAAAAGCTATAGGCCTAAAATCAAAACAAACCCAGGCTCATCAGATCTTGCTAAATGCTTGAGAGAAGAGGAATCCCTTGACCTGGTGCTGAAAATATAACAATGTTGGTGCAAGGCAGGACTCGTCAGGGAGCTTACAACTCCCAGCATGCCTTGGCAGGGAGGGACAGACCTCATGGGGCTTGAGTGCAATGGGTGCTCATGGACAAGCTTCTGCTGATACCGGTGGATCTCCCACCCGGCCACATGTTGAGATCTACATGAGTTGGCCATGATTGGGGCATTGCTCACCACAGGGTTCATGAGCACCCTGCTGCTGCAGCAGCCCTCATCCACTGAAAGCCACAAGCATCACTCCTCGCCTTGTAGATGATGCACCACCTCCACACCAGGGGCATCAAAGTAATTTTCTCCCCCCTCCCCCAAAAATACAGTCATTCAAAATCTTCTCCCCCCAAAAAGTCATCATCATCATTTTTAAAAAAACCCATTCAGAAATGTGGGACATCTGCATAACCCACAACCATGTTTCAAAAATGTTTTTGAATAAAGACATATTGATAGATTGAAGAACATGATGTTAATGATCTTTGACAAGTTTTAAAATCAGAAAGTTCTGAATCAAACACTTGCAGGAGAAATAACCAAAGACTAAGGAAAGGAGAGTTAGTCAAAACAGTTTCCCCAGTTTTCATAGGTCCGTTTCAATGTACCAAAATTAATAAAAAGTGTTTTGTCCATAAAGTAGTACTCAAAGTGGAGGAAAAAAATAAAGGGAATAAGAAAAAAAATGCTTTTAAGAAAGATTATAGTAGACATGCGAAAATCTCAGAGCACAAATATAAGTTTTCTGATTTGTCAGTAAGCAAATTTATTCTAAAGAGAAAAGTTTTGATAAGCTCCATACAATCACTAACAAATATAAGAACATTGTTACAATCAAAATCAATTAAGAGATAGAAATGAATAGTGTTGTAATACAGCAGATTCACACAGTGAAGATATTTCTGCTGACCTAGTAAATTCACCCTGTCTGTTGCAAAATGGTAACAAAATTCTACCATTAATGCAGCGAAGGGAAAGGGCACAATGCCAGAAGCCAGGGTGGACCTGTGCCTGACTGCTCATGGGGAAACTGTAAGCACTCAGGTGTGTGTCTACCCATAGGCTGAACACATCTGACTGAATACGTGAGGGCTGAATGCAGAGGGACAGACTCAGTCAGATGGTCATGCCATCTCTAGGCTGATAGGAATTTGGTGCTAAAACATTTTCATGGGCACATGTTGCCCACCAATAGGCTAGTTGATGAGCACAAAATGTCCACCCCCATGCCTTAGAAAAGGGGAAAGGGACAATGCAAAATGTTGGCATTTTTGCTTTAATTGGTGTGTTGGAGAGTACTCTGAGAGTTTCAAAGTCATGGGATTAGGTTCCAATGACACAGTGATCCTGTTCAGATGACATGATAAACCACAATGGTTAAGCAATTTGAGCTAAGCATTGGGTCACACTAAGCTATGGTTAGGCTGCTCAGCCTTTTGCATCCAATTGTTACTGAGGATGTGCAAACTATGGCTTGAAGTCACCATGGTTGGGAATGGTTCACAGGACAGACTAAGGTAGGATGACCATATGCCCGGCTCTGGATTTCTCTAGCTTTTTGCTCCCTCTTGTAATGCCTCTAGGGGTATTTAATATTTTTTTAAAACAACATCCAGGGAAATCCTGGCTACCCAGCATCACCAGAAATATCATAAGACATCAGAAACCTCATCCCAGAAGTTTCACAACACATGCAGCTTTCAGAAGAGGGCTGGAGAGCTGCCACTCACTTGTTGGCTTCCCCACCTCTAGGAAGCCGTGGAGTGATGCGCCTGCCTAGCACTCCAACCTGTTGTCTCCTGAGTCAGTGGGATGCAGCAACAGGTAGACAAGTCTCTCAGTGGCTTCTTCTCCTTGGTGGCTTCCTTGTCCCCCTTCTTGCAAGATTTCTAGGACAGGAAGGGAAGCCAATGTTCCCTTGCTGGCTTCCCTAACTCTCCCATTCAAATCATTGCAAATATATTTTTTTATTTATTTTATCAGAAATGTTACTCCCTTTTCCGTGGTAAAAATGGATTTGGGCAATGGCCTTACTGCTTTGTGTCCTCCATCCAAGTTTCCCAAACTTTTCTTATCGGTGTTTCGTTCTCTCTGGGAACCTTTTAATTGTCTTCCACTTATTGCACCATGAGGAGAAGAAGAGACTTGAGTTCAGACATGAAAAAAGAACACAACATGTTCGCTGTCAAAAGAGCCACTCAGGACTAAAAATGCTAAAGAACTAATTATCTCCCATTAGAATTATGCAGATCTCTATAATTTGCTCAGCTGGCCAAAGCTTGGAAAGCATAGTAGAAAGCAAGCAATGAATAAGCAAGACTGAAAGTTGTAATAAATACTAGGGATATGCACTGACCCCCCGGATCGGATCGGATAGCGGATCGGAATCGGACCTGGGGGGTCGGATCGGATCGGATCGGAGGATGGTCGGATCGGATCGGACGGGATGTCCGATCCGGATCGGACGCCATTTTGAATGCTTTTTCCCATAGCCAAGTATTGTTTTACAAAAACACCTATAACTTTTTCATTTTTAAAGATAGAAGGATGAAACTTGGGCACATTGTAGACTGGTTAGGGATAGTTATCTGTGATAAATTTCAGAAAGATTGGTGCATGCATTTTGTGGCAATTAATTTTTTAATAAATACCCAGGAATGCCTATAACTTTGTCATTTTTAAAGTTACACACATGACACTTTGCCACATTGTAGGTGGTACCTTGGGACCTATGTGTGTGAAATTTCAGAAACATAGGTGCTTGCCTTGTGTGGCAATTAATTTT
The DNA here is from genome assembly GCA_029215795.1 of Anniella stebbinsi. Taxonomy (NCBI): domain Eukaryota; kingdom Metazoa; phylum Chordata; class Lepidosauria; order Squamata; family Anniellidae; genus Anniella; species Anniella stebbinsi. Next base: position 7,239,815 of record JARDYH010000008.1, on the reverse strand, counting down.
AGAAAAATGAGTAGTAGTGGGGTAAATACAGTTATGCCTCCCATTTTTTATTTTTAAAGATACAAACAGGAAACTTGGGCACATTACAGGGAACACTTGGCTTGATATGTGTGAAATTTCAGAAACATATGTGCTTGCCTTGTGTGGCAATTCATTTTTGAAACAATGTGGAAAGAAACACCTATAACTTTGTCATTTTTAAAATTACATACATGAAACTTTGCCACATTGTAGGTGGTACCTTGAGACCTATGTGTGTGAAATTTCAGAAACATAGGTGCTTGCCCTGTGTGGCAATTAATTTTAGAAAAATGGGTAGTAGTGGTGTAAATACAGTTACGCCTCCCACTTTTTTATTTTTAAAGATACAAACAGGAAACATGGGGACATTACAAGGAACACTTTGTTTGATATGTGTGTAAAATTTCAGAAAGCTGGGTCCAGACATGTTTCCCTGATCACAACCTTTGTGCTAGGTATTTTTCTAAAGCACAATGATACTCCCATTATCAAAGCCAACAACCAGGACCTCACGTACACACTCCTCATCTCTCTCCTGCTCAGCTTCATCTCCTCTTTGCTGTTCCTTGGCAAGCCTGGGGAATTGACCTGCCTCCTCAGACAACCAACATTTGGAATCATTTTCTCCGTGTCTGTTTCCTGTGTTTTGGCAAAAACCACCATAGTTTTTCTTGTGTTCAGAGCCACAAAACCTGGCTCCAGATTGAAGAGATGGATTGGGAAAAGACTGGCTCATTCTATTGTCCTCTTTTGCTCCCTGATTCAAGCAAGCATTTGTAGTGTGTGGTTGGCAACCTCTCCCCCATTCCCTGATTTAGACATGCACTCAGAAAGTGAAGAAACCATTCTGCAATGCAACGAAGGGTCAATTACTATGTTTTACTTTGTCCTGAGTTACATGGGTCTCCTGGCCATTGCCAGCTTCAATGTGGCGTTCCTAGCCCGTAAGTTGCCTGATAGTTATAATGAAGCCAAGTTTATTTCATTCAGCATGTTGGTCTTTTGCAGTGTGTGGGTCTCCTTTATTCCAACCTATCTCAGCACAAGAGGCAAATATATGGTGGCTGTGGAGATCTTCTCCATCTTGTCCTCTGCTGCTGGATTACTGGGTTGTATCTTTTCCCCTAAATGCTACATAATTATGCTGAGTCCAAAGTTGAACAGAAGAGAAATACTTATAAGGAGAAAGGATTAAATATGTCCCTGGTCTTTCTTCCGTTATGTTGTACTGTCTATATGGGTAATGGTTTTAAGGGCAAAGCTTTAAGAGCAAAGTTTTAAGAGCAAAACATATTTTTGGGGGGGATTTATGCATTTTATGTAAATCAGCATTTACAACCCTGCTTTCATGCGGTTCTTGCATTGAAGGAACATGAGAGGTTGTCACAACAGCTGCCAAGCAACAGTGCTTCCCTCTGTTGGCAATGGCAGAAAGATGCTTGGTTGCTCAGTGGTGGCAGCAGTCGAAGCCTCTAGTGCTGTTCCTCTTGCAAGTACACGGTTAAGGGTTAAGAGAGGAGCCTTTTCTGTAAAAAAACTATTTATGTAAATTTGCTTTTATGGAATAGGCTTCCTCTTGTCTCTTCGTGCTCTCCTTGAAACGGGCATGAGTGGATGGGTCTCCAAGCCCCGAAGGGCTTGTGTGGCCAAGGTTGCATGGGTCAATGACATTAGTGGTTCCTTTGATGCCTGCACAGCATGGATCTAAGGGAGTCTGTCATAAGAACATAAGAAGTGCCATGGCGGATCAGACTGAGGGTCTATCTAGTCCAGCACTCTGTTCACGCAGTGGCCAACCAGCTGTTGATGAGGGCCGAACAAAGTGGGACATGGTGCAACAGCACTCTCCCACCCATGTTCCCCAGCAACTGGTGCTTACAGGCTTACTGCCTCATATACTGGAGGTAGCATAGATTTGTACACCGGCAGTTTTATTCACAATGTCTTTTCTTATAATGCCTAACATGGAGTTTGTCTTCTTTGCTGCACACTGGGTTGACAATTTTCATCAAGCTGGCCACCACAACCCCAAGGGCCTCATCTACACAAAGCAGGATATTGCACTATGAAAGTAGTATGATCGTGGTATGTAAAAGGCAGGGCCCACACTACTGCTTTATAGTGGTATTGAAGTGCACTGACAACTGTTGGGGCCCATTGACACAGACCATATTCCACTTTCATACCGCTATATGCTTAGGCTGACCATCTGAAAAGGAGGACAGGGCTCCTGTAACTTTAACAGTTGTAGAGAAAAGGGAATTTCAGCCAGTGTCATTTGTATGCAATTAGTTCCCGGTGAAATTCCCTCTTCATCACAACAGTTAAAGTTGCAGGCACTATACTAGAGTGACCATATACAAAAGAAGGCAGGGCCCCTGCAACTTTAACAGTTGTGATGAAGAGGGAATTTCATCAGGAACTAATTGCATACAAATGACACTGGCTGAAATTCCCTTTTCTCTACAACTGTTAAAGTTACAGGAGCCCTGTCCTCCTTTTCAGATGGTCAGCCTATATATGCTGCTTGGTGTGGCTCCTGCCTTTCATATACCACTTTCATGCCACATTCATAGTACAATCTCCTGTTTGGTGTAGATGAGGCCAAGATCTCTTCCATGTTCGGTTAACATCAGATCAGATCCAATCAGGTTATACTTGAAGTTGTGGTTTTTTTTGTTTTGTTTTGCCCCAACATGACTTGCCTTACACTTGCTTACATTGAACCACATCTTCCATTTGGATCCCCACTCTCCCAGCTTGGAGAGATCCCTTTGGAGCTTATCACAATCCCTTTGTGTTTTAACAGCCTTCAATAAAATGGTGTCATCACCAAACTTGGCCACTTTAGTGCTCACTCCTAAGGGCTTGAAATGTCTCCTTACCTAAATGCCCGATCCCCACCCATCCGGAACATCTTGGGAGGGGTCGGATTTTGCGGGCAGGAAGAAGAAAAGAAAGAAGACTATATGTGTGCAAGGCATGCGTGTAGCCTGGTGCGGCGGCGGAGCCAAGCCTATAAAGGCTCACCCGGCGTGACCAGCTGGCCTCTTCCGCATCCTCCACACCCAGGTCTGCACAGCTCTGGGTAGATGAGTCAAATAGGTCCCCAAAGGCAAGCCATATCCTGACACGGAAGCTGTACAGCCCCCGAGGAGCAGGGCCTCTGACTTGCCCCCACTATAAAGGTGCCAGAGTGCTGCCGTCCCTATTCTCATCCCCCCAAAATTCCCACACCATCTGCCAAAGAAAGGAGCCAAGCCTCGGCTTCGGCTCCCTACCCCCACCTGAACTGGAAGAATTCCAACAGGGCCATGCTCAGATCCTGCAGGAAAATGTCATTCCCTGCATCGGAGAGGTGAACTCCATTTGCCCTGCATAAATCCCCTCTGGCAATTAGAATAACTGGGTGTGGGATGGCTACTCCCCACCGGTCATGAAAGAATAACCTAAATTCCCTAGTAACATTTTAACTGCCCTATTTACACTGTGGGCGTTCCAACCTTCACGCCCTTGAACTCTAGGGAGCATGTCAGTAGAACACAGTAGAAAGCAACCGATGAATAAACAAGGTTGAAAATGGTTATAAATATATCCCTGAGCCATGAACACCTGGGAGTAGGAGCAAGAGGCAAGAAGGGCTCTGTCCATTTCATTGGTGACATTTCCCCGTTTTCATCTGAGCACGCAGACTAGAACTGGATTGTTGTAGTCTCCCCTGCTACTCAAGGCATGCCTTTCTACCCTTGTTCATGCTGAGCAAATGGCTGATGCATTTCTTTTAAGGGATATTTTGACAGAGTCAGGCACTCTCCAATGTAGCCTGTTAAAGTCAAATCTTTCCTCTGGATGGACTCCAAAAAAGTCTGTCTAAAAAGGAAGATTTGCCACCAGGATGTTGTGGCTGCTGGTGTTCCAACTTCTTCTGCCGCCTATGGTGTGCAAAATGGATGCTATGCAATGCCCCATGAACGATCCCCTCCAAGTTCCACATGAGTGGTACCAGCCAGGTGGCCTTCTCATTGGTGGGATGGCTTCTCTGATCACGTATGGTTCTGACGGAGTTTTGTTCAAGGAGCACCCTTCCCAGAAACCGTTTGGGGTGCAAGAGTAAGGATTTATTTTCCTCCTATCCACCAACAACCTCAAAGAATTCTTTAGATGATGAATGACAGACCGTAGGCTCCAAGTATGTATATGTAGGCTTGACTGAACCCAAACACGTTCTTGATATTGTTCATTCTACTAACCCCACAAGGAATATGGACTGTGTTCTAGGTTGTAATGTGACATGAAGAGTGCTTCTATATTTTTTCTAGTTCTACCAGATTTGTGTGTCATCAGATATGCACAATTTCTGGGCAGCACGACCACTAGAGAAGATACATGGGGAATGATTAAACTGTTTTCCCCAAATTAATCAACACAACCACACATTAAAAAATCCTATATATATTATATATATATATATATATATATTAAAAAAACTGCTGAATCCACAACAATCTTGCAAAAACTTTATCTGTGCAAAGGCAATTAGATATATATTAAAACAAAAATGAAAACAAAGATTGTTAAAACAACAATAGCAACAACTGGAAGATAGAAAATAGCACTGTGTTTAAGTTAAGGATCTTCCCCCCCTCCCCCGCCCAGCATACAAGGTACGTGTGTAATATATGGGGGTGGGGCAGGCAGGGGACAACAATATTATTCATAGGCAGGATCTACACTATTGCTTTAAAAGGGCTTATAACAGTAGTGACAACTGTTGTGTCATTTGTATGCAATTAGTTCCTGGTGAAATTCCCTCTTCATCACAACCATTAAAGTTGCAGGGGCCCTGCCTTCTTTTGCATATGGTCACTCTAGTATAGTGCCTGAACCTTTAACTGTTGTGATGAAGAGGGAATTTCACCAGGAACTAATTGCATACAAATGACACTGGCTGAAATTCCCTTTTCTCTACAAGTGTTAAAGTTACATGAACCCTGACCTGGATTTTGTCTGGTCACCCTAAGCTCTAATATAATGTTTCGTACCCCGTTTGCAAAGACTGGATTACTGAATATGGCATGGTGATACAGACTTGGGATCATGTTTTTTGCTCTTTGTCACTTCAGAATCAAAAATAACGTTTTGCTCTGAAAATTTCCATGAAGAAATAACCAAAGACCAAAAGAAAATGCCCCCTCCATTTTTTAAAGCTGCCTCTTCAAAATAGCAAAACTCACAAAAAGTACTTTGCATGCAGAAGGCCTCAGGTTCAATCTCCTGCTTCTCCAGGTAGGACAAGGAAAGGACTCCTGCCTGAAGGAAACTCCGGAGAGCCACTGCAAGTCAGTGTTGGCCATACTGGGCTAGATGGACTATGATTTGACTCTGTATAAGGCAGCATTCCCACGTTCCCATGTACGTGCGACATAAGGTAGTAATCAAAAGTGGTACAAAAACGAAGTGCAGAAAAAAATGTGGGGGGAGCTGTTTTGGTTTTTAGAGAGAGAGAATAATGGACATGTAAAATCCAGGTTTGTAGAGTCATCAAACATTTTATTGAGACAAAAGAAGTAAGTTTCGATAAGGTCAGTACAATCAGTAACAATTATGCTCATATTCTTAAAATCTAAACTTGTTAAGAGATACAAATGGGTGGTATCGTGATACAGCAGATACATTCACTGCAGAATTTTCTTTGGATATAGTTAATTCACCCTCTTTGTTGCAGCATGGTGACCAAATTCTATCAGCATGTCCTGGCCTTGGCATTTGCAGTGAACGAAGTCAACAAAGATCCCACGATCTTGCCCAATATCACACTCGGATTCCACATCCATGACAGCTATTACGATGCGTGTATGACATATCGTACCACTCTGGATCTGCTCTTCAAATCGCATAGATTTCTCCCTAACTACAAGTGTGATACCCGTAAAAACCTCATAGCTATCATCGGAGGGCTTGGTTTCGATACCACTGTCAATATGGCAGACATTTTAGGGTGCTACAAGATACCACAGGTACGATGTTTGCAGGAGCGTGTGGTTAAAATTACACTCTTGTCTTTATTACCCATTAGGTTAGGCTGACCAGATAAAATCCAGGTCAGGGCTCATGTAACTTTAAGAGTTGTAGAGAAAAGGGGATTTCAGCCAGTGTCATTTGTATGCAATTAGTTCCTGGTGAAATTCCCTCTTCATCACAACAGTTAAAGTTGCAGGGGCCCTGCCTTCTTTTGTATCTGGTCACTCTAGTATAGTGCATGCACCTTTAACTGGTGTGATGAAGAGGGAATATCACCAGGAACTAATTGCATACAAATGACACTGGCTGAAATTCCTTTTTCTCTACAACTGTTAAAGTTACATGAGCTCTGACCTGGATTTGATCTGGTCAGCCTACATTATGTGAAGCATGTTGTGGTTCAAAAGGAGGAAAGGATATGGCTGGCAGGAAAAAAAAATATCCCCAAAAGTGCATCATATTCTGATAGCTTGATAAAATTCTATGATGTATACCATTTTCATAAAAACAAATGCCTCAAAGAACTCCCCCAAAAGAGGAAGTGAATTAGTTTCCCCAGCCAAAAATAAAAATGTGAGGAGTTCACTTCCATAAAACCTGCTACACCTGTTCATCTAAAATATTTCTAGTTTCTTACTTGGGGGATTCTTTGATGTATGCCACTTTTATAATGCCTACAAAAGCATAGGGGATATGGAAATTCTTTTTAAAGAAATTCTACAAAGGGTACTTTTACACAAAAGGATTTACCCATATTCTCCGGAAACTGGACAGGCTTGACCTCCTCAGAAGGAGCAATGATTCCCTAAAATGCATTAATTATATTCTCCCTCTCTCTCTGCCTGAAATTACAAAGTTTGACTATCAACGTAAGGAGCTAGCATTCTTTAAGTATTCATGCTATTCTCCCAAACAGAAAAATAAACACACATCATCAGGAGCAGCTACGAAAACCATTGAGTTTTTTTGTCAATGGCAGGCAAAGAGGTTTGGATTTTCAAATCAAGATTTAAATTTAGAGTTAAACTGGTCTTGGGTGAACCGGGCTGCTTTTTGTATGTCAAATTGTGTTTTAAATCTCAGGGTCAATGTACAGCCATAAACTAAATGCATATAAGAATAAAGCAGCCTTGATCTTGTGGACAAAGCTCCTAAGAGACAGTATCAGGTTGCTGACACCACTAGTCTCAGATCTATTTAACTTCAGCAAAGAGGTCTATACCACATTCCTTTAAATAGGGTGACCAGATAAAATCCAGGTCAGGGCTCATGTAACTTTAAGAGTTGTAGAGAAAAGGGAATTTCAGCCAGTGCCATTTGTATGCAATTAGTTCCTGGTGAAATTCCCTCTTCATCACAACAGTTAAAGTTGCAGGGGCCCTACCTTCTTTTGTATATGGTCACTCTAGTATAGTGCATGCCCCTTTAACTGTTGTGATGAAGAGGGAATTTCACCAGGAACTAATTGCATACAAATGCCACTGGCTGAAATTCCCTTTTCTCTACAACTGTTAAAGTTACATGAGCCCTGACCTGGATTTTATCTGGTCAGCCTACTTTAAACCATGCAGTGGGGACTTCTTAGAAGTGTTCTTTGCATAAAGAAGCGTGAACATATATTTACTTAGGCTGACCATATGAAAAGGAGGACAGGGCTCATGTAACTTTAACAGTTGTAGAGGAAAGAGAATTTTATTTGGGGCCATTGCCCAGAAAGGTCTGGTGAGGAGGGGGTGAAGATGGGGGGTAAGTGTGGGGGGGGAGGGTAAGGGAGGGGGGTATGTGTGTCACAGAGGGAGAGCAATCTAGAGATTTGTGTGAAAGGAAGAGATGGAAAATAAATTAAGGGTTTCAACTTTAAATGTTAAAGGGCTAGGAACTGTTATAAAAAGGAAGAGAATATAAATGTTATTTAAAAAAGAAAAAGCAGATGTAATTTTTTTGCAGGAAACTCATAAAAAAAACGAGGGTGTAAATGAGCTCAGGATGAGGGATGTGGACATTTATGAAAAGTCTTTTGGTACTTCTAAAGCGAGGGGTGTAGCTATAATAATCTCAAAAAAATGTGGTATTACTATACAAAGGGTGAAGAAGGATGAAGTGGGAAGATTTCTGATAATTTTTTGCATGGTGGGGGAGGAGGAATATATATTGATTAATGTATATGCTCCAAATGGGAAACAAATGGAATTCTTCGATGAAGTTTTTAATGCGGTGGGAGAAGTGGGTAAAAAGAACATTGTGATGGCAGGTGATTTTAATATGGTACTAGATAAAGGGAAAGATAGGGATAATATATTAAGAGATCTTAAGAGTGGTGGGAAGACGGGGTTAAGCAAATTAATTGAGGGAAAAGAATTAATGGATGTTTGGAGAGTATTAAAAGGGGAAGAAAGGAAATATACCTTCTACTCACCCAGGTTTAAGAGTTATTCTAGGATTGATTTTATTTTTGTGTCAAAGAATATGATATCTAATCTTATAGACTGTGCTATTGGGGTAATTAAGGTCACCGATCACGCATTAATGACGACGGATATTAAAACGAAGAAGGATTATAGACAAGCTAAGAGATGGAGAATGGAGATAAGGTTATTAAATAATAAAAATATAGTGGGAAAAATAAAAAAAGAAATGCAGGAAATTTGGGAGATCAATGAAACGGAGTCAAACTCGCAAGGGTTAATATGGGACACTATGAAGGCAGTGGTAAGAGGGATTTGTATTAGGGAAATGTGTACCCTAAGAAAACAACAGGAAGCACAAAATAAGAAGATTGAAAAGGAGGTAAGGGATTTAGAGGAGAAGCTAAGAGAGACAAAAGATAAATGCCTATTTGCCCAAATTCAAGCTAAGAAGAAGGAATTAGAGAAAGAAGAGTTAGAACAAGTCCAAAGGGATTTGCTATATTTAAGGAGGGATTTTTTTGAATATAGTAATAAAAACTCGAAGATGCTGGCCAGGTCCACTCAGTCAGAAAAGGCTAAGAATATGATAGGGACAATTAGAGATAAGACAGGGAAAAGTTGTAATTTAATGAAGGATAAATTAAATATATTTCAGGAATTTTATAGAGAATTATATACATCAGATATGAGTCCACAGGTTAAGGTATTGGAATATGTAGAGAGGAATTGGAAAATAAGATTACAGAGGCAAGATAGGGATTATATGGAAGGATTAGTCACTGAGAAAGAAATAGAAGGAATTTTTGCTAAATTAAAAGGAGGGAAATCTCCGGGAATGGATGGTTTGGGGCCGGAATATTATAAGACTTTTAGAGGATTTTTAATACCAAGATTGAAAAAAATATTTAACAGTATAATAGAAGGAGGAAAGACCCCACCATCATGGGATCATTCTTTGATTATATTAATCCCAAAACCAGGAAAGGATTTGATGGATCCAGCACCTTATAGACCAATATCTTTAATAAATCAAGACTCAAAATTTTTACGGCAATAATGGCAAAAAGAATGGGCACGTTTATATATAAATATATTAGAAAAGATCAATGTGGATTTATTTCAGGAAGGAAAATGCCTAATTTAATTGGAAGAGTTTTAAATATAATTAATATTATTTAAAAAAGGAATTTAAAAGCAGGTTTGTTAGCATTGGATATATTCAAAGCCTTTGATTGCGTGGAATGGCCAGCACTTAAAATAATTTTAAAAACATTTGGGCTTGGAGATAAATTCATGGGAGTGATTGATCAGCTGTATGAAAATAATAAAGCAGAAATAATGGTTAATGATGGGTTAACGCGACAGATTACACTAGCTCGAGGAACAAGACAAGGTTGCCCACTTTCACCGATCTTATTTGCGATAGTGATAGAAATTTTGGCAAATGTTATAAGGGAGGATGTAAGATTGAAAGGGATAGGAGGGAAGGAGAAGATTAAAATGAATATGTTTGCGGATGATACATTATTGACATTAGAAGATCCCCTGGAGAATGGGGAGGTGGTTAAGAAGCATTTGAGAGAATTTGGGGAGATTACTGGCTTACAAGTTAATTGGGGGAAGTCAGAAATGATGTTATTTAACTATAACAAGGAGGAACTGGAGGAGTGTAAAGTTAAGTTAGGTCTTAGGCTTAAAAATATAGTACGTTATTTAGGAGTTAATATTGCAAAAGATTTAGATAGGTTAGAGGAAATTCATTTTGCAAGTTTGAAAAAAACAGATAGGGGAAAAGTTAGAGGTATATAGAAAATTAAAATATTCTTGGTTTGGTAGAATAGCGGTTATTAAAATGAAGATATTACCTAAAATTAATTTTTTGTTTAGAATGCTGCCGATTAAAATATCGGAAGTAAAGAGCTGGCAAAATATGATTAACGCTTATTGCAATGGAGATAAGAGAGCTAGGATTAATAAAGGGTTATGGTATAAGACACAAAAGAAAGGAGGTTTGGGACTTCCAAATACAAAGAATTATTATATTGCTAATCATTTAAGATATGTCATAAATAGTATATTAGGGGAGGAAGATTTAGAATGGTTAGAAACGCAAACGGGGGAACTAGATTTTAAATTGCAAAACATTTTTTTTATTAAAATTCAAAAGAAAGATTTGAGGGGACTGGACAACCCGTTGCTGAAAAATATTTTAGAGATCTGGGAGAAAGTCAAAGGAAAGTTAATTCCAGGAGACTCTCCACTCGCCCCAGTGGTAGTAGTGGGAAACTTCCCAAGGACCTTAAAAGTAGAGTTGGAAGGGAGTCTGAAGGATCAGGAAATTATTAGGTTAAGGAATTGGATGGAAAGAATGATAGATAAGGAGCAAATTAGAGAGTTATTAAAAGGACAAAAGATAGCTTGGTTCAAATGTTTACAATTGGAAAAATGGACACAGGAATGGAAAAAGATAAATAAGAAATGTAGAAATAATACAAGATTTGAAGATTTAATTGAATTAAGAGGAAGGAAGGAAGAAATTAAAATTAAAAAAAGTTTGACCAGCGAGATATACAAAATATTGATAGAGGAAGATGATTATCAAGACTCTCTTAAAATTATTAAAAAGATTTGGGAAGATGCTGTAAAGGAACAAATTAATGAACATAACTGGGGGAGGATATGGCATGCAAGAATGTTAAAGCTGTTGTCGATTAGAATTAAGGAGAATTATTATAAGACAGTTTGGAGATGGTATTTAACACCGGTAAGATTTCATCAGATAGATAAAAAAGTGTCTAAGAATTGTTGGAGGGGATGTCAGGAGGTTGGAACTTATTTTCATATGTGGTGGAGCTGTGAATATGTACAAAAAATTTGGGAAAGGGTGTTCAAAGAAATAATTGTAATAATTGGAAGTAAACTGGAATTAAGCACAAAGCTGGCTCTACTAGCAATATGGGATAAGGGAAATGAGAATATAAGTAAGAGAGAACTGATAAACAACCTCCTGGCTCCTGTCAGAATAATGATTGCTAAAATTTGGAAAGGGCAAGGGATATATACTATAGAAGAATGGTATAAAGAAATATAGGATATGGCACTTAATGATAAGCTGACGTGTAAAATGAAAATAAAGAGGGGAATGTCCAGTAAGAATGATTTTGAAGAAATATGGAGCCCTTTTTTGGAATATGTATTAAAAACAGGGAAGGGGCAAATACATTCAAAAGAGTCTTTACAATTTTGGAAAGAGTAACAATGAATAATTGAAGGTCTCCTGGGATGAGGGGTGCACGAGGGGTATGTTGGTTATGTATTGTGTTTTATGTTGTTTTATGTTGTATTATGTTTAAATAAAAAAAGAAAAAGAAAAAAAAAGAAAAAAGAATTTTAGCCAGTGTCATTTGTATGCAATTAGTCCCTGGTGATATTCCCTCTTCATCACAACAGTTAAAGTTGCAGGGGCCCTGCCTTCTTTTGCATATGGTCATTCTAGTACAGTGCCTGCAACTTGTGATGAAGAGGGAATTTCACCAGGGACTAATTGCATACAAATGACACTGACTGAAATTCCCTTTTCTCTACAACTGTTAAAGTTACATGAGCCCTGTCCTCTTTTTCATATGGTCAGCCTATATTTACTCATCTCTTAAAATATCTGATTTTCATTTAGCTCACATACGGCTCAATTGTCCCAGAGGAGAAAAGGACCATACAGCTAAATTCCTTCTACCGCATGGTCCCAAATGAAGACAACCAGTACATTGGAATTATCAAGTTGCTTCAGCATTTTGGATGGACATGGGTGGGGATATTTGCAGTTGTTAATAGTAGTGGTGAGCGTTTCTTGCAAGTGCTGGAGCCATTGCTTTCTCAGAATGGAATCTGTTCAGCCTTCACACAAAGAATCCCACAACTAATCTCGATTGATAATGTTGATGAATTTGCAGATATAATCTCAGAGATATCTGTGATTGTCACACGTACGAAAGCCAATGCATTTATCATCTATGGAGAATCACTCACAATTTCATGGATAAGAACTGTTCAGTTTATACAAGATCTTAGAAATCAGGAAAATACTTCATTTAGAAAGGTGTGGATTGCAACAACCCAGATTGATTTCATATTAAAAGGCTCTCAGAGAGGCTGGGGTCTTGAGTTGTTTCACGGTGCCATTTCCTTTACAATTCATTCAAAGGATCTTCCAGGGTTCAGAGAATTCATTCAGACCATCAAACCTTACTGGAACAAAGGAGATGGTTTTCTCACAGACTTCTGGGAGCAAGCATTTGACTGTTCAATTCCAGATCTGAAAGAGCCTGTGCAACATGTCAGTGGATTGTGTACTGGAGAAGAGAGAGTGGAAAGTCTTCCTGAGCCTCAGTTTGAAATGTGCATGACTGGCCACAGCTATGGGATCTATAATGCTGTCTATGTGGTGGCTCATGCTTTGCATATCATCTTCTCATCTAGCTCTAACCAGAGAATCATGACATGCCATAAAATGACTGATCTTGGGAAACTGCACCCCTGGCAGGTAACATCTCTGCAACAAAATCTTGTTCATTTCAGTCAATGGATTAGTAGGCCATCGGAATACACCCAGCATTCTCCCCCATGCATTATGAAATGGAGTCATACAACTTAATCGTTGACAATATTGTGTGATTTTACATTTCTTCCAATACTTGAGTGAAACAGTAACACAAGACCCAATGTTCACATCTGATCTTTCCTATGTGAAGCTATAGAGTGTTGTATCCAATGTCATATTCATTCCTCAGTAGGACTAATATGGAGTACCATCCATAAACAATATAACTTATGAAAAATGAAATCTCCAATATGTTATTCCCCATTCTTTACCTCTCTTTCAATTCCCATTTCCCTTTTCAATTAGCTCCACCCAATACTTCAAGGCATTTCATTTAACAACTCTGCTGGAGAAACAGTATCCTTCAATGATCACAGGGAAATGGAAGGTGGAGTTGACATCATGAACTTGGTCACTTTTCCCAATAACTCTTTCCAGAGAGTGAAGGTTGGAAGGGTGGATCCCAATGCCCCGGAAGGAAAAGAATTCATTATTATAGGGGATATGATTGTATGGCCCAGAGGATTTAACCAGGTATGCATTCTGGAGTACATTTGGTGGTTTGTCTGGTCTCCAAATGAGTAATCAGGCTATCAGAACAATATTTGTTTTCTGCCTAACCTGAACTGGGTGATCCAAATATTTATTCTCAAAGACCACCAGTTGACTATCACTGGGAAGTATCCAACTGTGTAATTAGGCTAGTGCAAATGATGGCTCAATTCGGACTACACAATAAACAACTGGTGTGGGGGAAACAATCGTCAGTTGTTTTGACTATTGTGTCATCCGAATGCTGCCATAGTCAACTCAGCGCTGAGCCTCATCCCCACCACAGTTGATTATATATTACCATGTTGTGTGGGGAGTATCCCCTAGGGTTAGGGTTAGGGTTAGTCAACCCACCATTGACTATCGTGTTATCCGAATTGAGCCGATGTTGCATTAGTGAAAAATAGCGTCCAAACAGTTATGCACAACAGGGAATCCAACTAAAGTTACATTCATGAAAGCAGCTGTGCATCATGCTTATGCATCAGAAAGATTTGGCAGAACCTGTGAGCACCATTTGAGTTTGTGGAATGTGACCATTAGATACTGCCCTGTGTTACCATGGAAAAATTGTACTTCCAAGAAATCTTTATTTAAACAGGAGACATGCATAAATAATTTCCCTTCTAAACTTGATTCATATAAATTGATAGGTATTTCCTGTCTCTCTATGTAATAAACACTGCCTCACTGGTCAGCAGAAGAAAAAGAAGGAAGGGGGAAAGTTTTGCTGTTATGATTGTGCGTCATGCCCTGAAGGGAAGATTTCAAACCAATCTGGTCAGTAATGTAGTACTCCAATTTTGTTGTTGATAGGTTGGATTCAGAAATGTTTTTCCATATGCTGAAAGCACACACCTTTTGTAGAATGGGACTCTAGATGTCCTTTCTCCCACCTGAAGCCATCCAGTACACACTCCACATCTCCTCTGGAGGATCCCTGAACTCTCTAGAGAAAATTCTCAGGGTGCTTGATGGCTACAGGGGAGAGGAGATGAGCCAGGAAGTCCACTTTTACAAGCAGTAGCCTTCCATGTGCTTAGGAACACTTCTAGATCAACACTTGCCATTTGATTGTTTCAGATGCATTGGCATTGAAATGGAACCTCTTTCTCTTTTCAGATATGAATGAATGTTTTGAATGTCCAGAAGATCAGTATCCAAACATGAATAGAAATGGTTGCATCCCCAAAACTATACACTTTATGTCTTATGAAGAACCTTTAGGGAGCAGTTTAGCCTCCGTTTCTATTTCATTTTCCCTGATTACAACCTTGGTGTTAGTCATCTTCATCAAGCACAATGACACTCCCATAGTCAGAGCCAACAACCGGGACCTCACCTACATTCTCCTCTTCTCTCTCCTGCTTTGCTTCCTCTCCTCTTTACTATTCCTTGGAAAACCTGGGAAAGTGACCTGTCTTTTCCGACAACCAACTTTTGCCATCATTTTCTCAGTGGCTGTTTCTTGCGTTTTGGCAAAAACCACCATGGTTTCTCTTGCCTTCAGAGCCACAAAGCCTGGATCAAAGCTGAAGAACTGGGTGGGGAAAAGAGTTGCCTATTCCATTGTCTTCTCATGCTCCCTTATTCAAGCAAGCATTTGTACTGTGTGGTTGGCAACCTCTCCCCCATTCCCTGATTTAGACACGACCTCAGAAACTGAAGAAATAATTGTGCAATGCAATGAAGGCTCAATCACTATGTTTTACTTTGTGCTGAGCTACCTGGGCCTCTTGGCCATTGCAAGCTTCACTGTGGCTTTCCTAGTCCATAAGTTACCTGATAGTTTTAATGAAGCCAAGTTTATTACATTCAGCATGTTGGTCATTTGCAGTGTCTGGGTATCATTCGTTCCAACTTATCAGAGTACAAGAGGGAAACACATGGTGGCTGTGGAGATCTTCTCCATCTTGTCCTCCGCTGCTGGATTACTGGGTTGTATCTTTTCCCCTAAATGCTACATAATTATACTGAGGCCAGAGCTGAACAACAGAGCAGAACTCATAAGGAGAAAGGCTTAAATATTCTCCTGGTCTTTCTTCTATTATATTGTACTGTTGGTAGAATAAAGGTTTTAGGGGCAAATATAGTGGCAAAATTAGGATTTATTAGATATACATAAAAAGAAATCACATGTCTCCTTACAGATTTTCTCTTGCTTGTTCAACTCTTTCTCATCCTCACTGACTATAGAAAACCAATATTTTGTAGTTGGGAATTACTTGCAAGCTCAAAATGAACATCCCTACCATAAAGTTTCTTCGATAATCCAACAGTTAAAGGTGCATTGACTATACTAGAGTGACCATATGCAAAAGAAGGCAGGCCCCCTGCAACTTTAACAGTTGTGATGAAGAGGGAATATCACCAGGAACTATTTGCATACAAATGACACTGGCTGAAATTCCCTTTTCTCTACAACTATTAAAGTTACATGAGCCCTGACCTGGATTTTACCTGGTCAGCCTAGATTAAATCAAAGGATATGCTGCTATTCATTCATTTATTAATTTTGTATATATCCCCATAGCCAAAGCTATTATTACGTTTTTAGAAAATAGCTCTAACTGCCTGTGTTACCCAGGCACTCGAGGCAGGGGCTTAAGCTTGAATGAGAAATCATTGGTTTATCCCCTCCCCAAGGTGCCAGTCCATGGATCCCAATGCTTGTCCAGCGTGATCCGTGCTAAATTGTGCCAATCTCTCAGTGACACATCATTTTCTGAAAAGAAATGGCAGTTCGCCTTTTTTTTTTTTTTTTTGGTAAAGGACCATTTGACAAATGGCTTCTGTAAAGGGGGCATCTATGCAAGATTACAGTCATAAATGGTCCATTTACACCTGCAATCTTTCAGAAATTACCACTTTATGGCCACCCTTTGCGCAAATGGGCCTTGATGAAAAAAGCCAAGCCACCATTTTTATGCAAAATGGCAGCTCCACAAGGGCTTGGGCAGCTATGCCCTGCTTGTGGGACACCCCCCAGACCACTTGACAGCTCACTGCATGCATTGAGCAGGGGAAGATGGCCGGTGGGGTCAGGCAAGCAACACACGATGCGGACTAGGATGAGTTCGCCCATCTTTCCCTGGCACTGCAGAGCTGAATGGAAGTGTATGTTGAGTGGCCCTGTTTACAAGCCAGGGGACTAACTGTGGATAAGCTGTGTGAATTTCATGTTGGAGTGTGTGGGTGAATGTTATTATAATCTGATACCTTGAGGATTATTCAACTGAAAGATGGAATATCATTCTAGCAGGAAGGGGAAAGGGAGTTTCCTGTTGCTGCTGCTGCTGCTGCTCCTTTCCTTGTCCGTAGATAGACCCAGACTGGTCTTCCACTTGCTCTGATATTCTTCCTGCTAGGCAGGGGCTTTGGTGAAAATTCCAACATGGATGAGCTGTTAGAATTCCCATTCATATTAGTCAATTTACTTGGAGAAGGTAGTGAAATTCACATCTGCTGAGCAGATTGGAGCTTCCCTGGTGAAAATTGTTTCTGCAAAATTGTAATTGCCAAAAATAGCCGTGTTTTTGTAGATGGATGTGGCGTGGGGGGTGGGGGGAGTGGTTGCATGGGTGTGAAAGAGATGTCCTGCTGAACATGTTTGTTTGTGGTGTTCTGGTGTGTATGACCTCACTGAATTCAATCGGAATTATTTATGAGTAAGCATGCATAGGCTTACTCATTGGGTTTCCCTTGCAAACACATATAGATGCCTGGTACCTACATTGTGCTTCCTTTAGTCTCCCTAATCTTTTAATATAAAAGTTTTATGCGCTTCTCTTAGTCCATAGTGTTGTTTCCTCCTTCTCCTCCTCCTCCTCCTCCTCCTCCTCCTCCTCCTCTTCAGTCAGTCAGTAGGAGCCAGGCAAGCCTCCCTGGACAGATCATCCCACAATTAGGATGCCACTTCTAGGAATCCCTCCCCCCAATAACCTCCTGTTCAACCTCAGACAAGCACTTCTGGTGATGATCCGGGAGAGCAATCCGATGCCCCCTAGACGACGTGTGGGGGGACATATGGGGGACTTTTCAGATTCTGGGCTCCAAGGTCTTCAACAGTGCTTCAAATTCAGAGCCCAGACATCGCAGGCCCCGCCCCACCCTCTCCCCTTCATAGCCAGTGCATCTCTAGCTATGCCTCCTCTCGCAGAAATGGAGTACAGACACAGGCAAAGGGGGCATTCCTGGGGGTGGTGAGGGGAGGAGACTGTTACATTGGCCACACAATGTTCCCTATGGAAGCCCAAGTTTCCTTCCCTCCCCCTCCGAAGTGCTGCTTAAATCAACATTAGGCATCAATCAAAAGCAAGTTAAGGCAAGCACCTCATAACATGCTTAAATCAAGTACACACAATATCTTGCTTCTGAGGCAGTCGGGGTCTGGGAGAGAAAGTTATTCCCCCCCTCATCCCACAAAAAAGCCCCCAAAATGGCTGCCTCATTTATGGGATGAAGACTTTAAAAAAAATCTGAATGTTGTTACTTCAGTCAAACATTTGTGGAGACAACTAGTTCCTCAGTTGCCACTGGAAGATCCAGCTCAATAGTTTTGAGCATCTCAGAGTGATATCCAAATAAAGCGTCCATGTAGTAGGTTCTGGTGATCACAATGTTCTGCTGCCCTATTGGGCATACATGGTTGGGTTGAACAACCATTGCAAACCGAATAGCTTAATCAAGGAAGGAGGTCCACTCTCAACTTGTGTGTTTATGTGTGTGGATGGTAGCAGTGGGAAGGAGTTCAACACAGACTAAGGATGTACAAGAAATTCATTTCCGTTCATTTTTATCTGAATTTACTCAGTTCTCACGTCCAGGAACTGAAAGTAGACCTGAATGCAATTTTCAGTCAAAGTCCATACACTTCTAAGCTTGGAATGTCATCTACAGAACAAGGAAAATGCAATAAAATGTGTACTTTCGATAAATGCACATTTAAAAAGTTGCACACTGTTGGAAAAAATGAACACAAGCACACTTTAGCCAATGGCAGAAAATGTACACGTTTCAAAATTCTGTACAATGGATACATACATTTGGGAAAATATGCATGAAAACATGCATGCATTTTTTATGGTCACAATCCAATATGGACACAACTTGGGACGAGCCTCATGGTGGGATTTGGAGAAGCACATTGAGTTTGTGTTTTGCAGTTTTGCACATCTCTAACTCACACCAAACCATTCATGCAAACACAACATAAGTGAGATGCATTAAAGCTGAAGTCAACCTGTAAAGTGTCTACTGCAGCTTGATGAGGTTCCACACTGAAGGTGCAGAAATTCTGATACATCACTTCACTTGACAATAGCTTTCCTTAAAGCAGCTTTCACCTCTTTGTTCCTTATAGTGTAGATGAA
Source organism: Anniella stebbinsi (assembly GCA_029215795.1). NCBI lineage: Eukaryota > Metazoa > Chordata > Lepidosauria > Squamata > Anniellidae > Anniella > Anniella stebbinsi. The sequence continues at coordinate 7,220,844 of JARDYH010000008.1, read as the reverse complement.
AGGGTTCAGCAATGGGGTTAACACCACGTTGAGTACTGAGATCACTTTGTTAATGCTGAAAGAAGAATGTGCTGTGGGTTTTGAGTACATGAAGAGCACAGCTCCATACAAAATTGTGACCACTGTGAGATGGGACACACAAGTGGAGAAGGCTTTCTGTTGTCCTTTCCTGGAGGGAATCCTTAGAATGGTGGAGATGATGTAGATGTAGGAGATCACAATGAAAAGAAAAGAACTTGGGATTATGGTGATAGTTCCCACTAAACCTAGGAATTCAATGAGGCTGGTGTCGGCACAGGCCAATTTCAAAACGGGACCGATGTCACAGTAGTAATGGTCAATGATGTTCTCGGCACAAAATGGCAGCTTCAGTAGCAAAGCCGCCTGGCTGAAGATGACGACAAACCCCAGTAACCAAGAACCCAATGCCAGTAGAGAGCAGAGCTTTCTGGACATAATTGTGGTGTAATGCAAAGGCTTGCATATGGCAATGTACCTATCGAAGGGCATGGCAGACAGTATGAGAAACTCAGTGATGCCGAGGAAGAAGTGAAAGAAGGTTTGCACCAGGCAGCAGTGAAGGCAGATAGTGGTCCTAGCTGTCAAGAAGGTTTCCAGCATCTTAGGGATGACTGTGGTGGTGTACCAGATCTCAAGGAATGAGAGATTGCTCAGGAAGAAATACATTGGGGTCTGGAGCTGCCGGCTGACTCTTACGATTATAATGATGAGGCCATTACCTGCCAAGGTGAGGATGTAGACAACAAGGATGAGCACAAACAGTGACAGATGCCATTTCTGAAGGGTTGGGAAGCCAAGGAGAATGAATTTGCTCACGGATGTCCCATTTGCCATATTCATGACTTGGGAAGAAAAAAAAAGCATGTAAATAAATGAATAAATAAGCAGAGGAGTAATAAGACCAAATAAGACATTCCTATGAGCATGTAGAGCAGGGGTGCACCCCCAGTGGCCTCCATGACCCTGACCACTGCTCAATCCCCCCTCTTTCATTGATTCCCCACCAATTGTACTGTTGCTCCCACCCTTCTCCATCTAGCAGTAAAGGAGAGGTGATCTGGATCAATCGTATAGGGATGTGCATGTAGATAGCTTTATACAGCCCATTGCTTGCCCCACACATAGGGCTAAAGTGAGGAGTGGATGTGTGTGGCCTTGCACGTCCCACCCACCCCAAGCATCCTTGCATCCCTGACCCTGTCATAGACCTTTACACATAGCACATGAAGTTCTGTATAGGGGCTTGCAAGGATGTTCCTGCTTACATAGCTCTCAGGACCCTGAGAAGGCAAGGTTTGCAATCACTGGACCTGTGTAAGTCCATGAAGCCAAACACACTTAGAAGCCCTTTTGTGGATGCAGTAATATCTCTACTTATGTGACTCCCTGGTCCTCATTTTTTTCCCCATTCTTAAATTAACTAGTGTCAAAACTTGAGATTTGCTCCAGTCTCATTTTCAGTTCATCCCAGACATGGGGAATGTTTTTTTAAAAAAGTTTCCATGAAAATTAATGAACATTTTTCACACTTCTAATGCATGCTTTGTGGCAAACATTTTGCCTAATATGCTCATTTGTGTGGTGTCAAGTAATTTTCATAATATAATGCAATTTGAATCTTATTTTTCCTGGTATACACATTTTTCTAGGGGTTGAAGTGCTCCACTGCAAAAATAAAATAAAATGGTAAACTGCAAATTGCAAAGAGTTTTGGTTTTCAGAATGGCTGAAAAAAAATGCAAAATTTGGTAGGCTCACATTAAAATGCAAACTCAACATATTTCTCTCCCATCCCTAGCCATCATACCAACTTTCACACTCAATTTGCAAATGTCTAAGAAGTAGCTAGGGTTATAGGAATGCTTGGGGGAAGGGTGTGCATCCCAGTACATCTCTCAGGTCCAGACATGATAGGGACAAAGACCTGTATAAATCTCTGTGTATATGCATCTGCAAACATGTGTGATCCCAACCCCCAAACCAATATCACATACAGCCCTTGGAGCAGAAAAGTTGTGCACCCTGATTGAGAGAGACAGACCAGCAGATTCCCACGGGCCTGATTCACGTGTGACATGACCATGCTCAGTGGATTTCAGCTGCTGCATTGTCAGAAACACGTCCAAGTCATTACTGACCTTATCCTGGTTCCGCCTGCATTTCAAAGATGTTTTGAAGGGCAAAATGTATTGACCTTTCAAAAGATGGGTCACTCTATTGAAATTGTCTTTGCAGGACATAACGTTCATGTGGGAAATACATTATTCCAGATATTTAGCTAAAATGTTCTCTTTTGCTACCCTGATATATGCTTAGTTAGATACCACTCTATTATGTGGTGATGGTGTCATAAATTTTAATTGACAGGCAATAAATACATAGTTATTTCAAGATCTTCTGACTAAGTTTTTCCATGTACATTTACCTACCCATATACCAAATGAACCACAAATCGTCCACCTGGTCGTTCTCATCCCCAGTAATACAGTAGGTTGACATCTTCACTTCCCTCTCTCCCTTCCTTCCTTCCTCCCTCCCTCCCTCCCTCCCTCCCTCCCTTCCTCCCTCTCTCCCTCCCTCCCTGCCTTCCTCTCTCTCTCTCTCTCTCCCTCCCTTCCTCCCTTCTTTTACCAACCCTTCTTTGTAAAAGGTTATATGTAATGATACTTACATAGGAGATCCTGTGCTGTGCAGTAGAATTATCTTGGACAACTGTGAAGTGTGTTTTAGCATCCAAAACAAACCTGTTCCCTAAGATAAGCTGCATTAGTATGCTGTCAAATCTTCTGACAAGTTATGAACATGAAATGACTCGAGTCTCCCTTAGTACCCCCTTAGAAGATTACTGAAGTCTTCCTGCTCGTTCAGACTGAGAGCCTCTTGGTCTTCTGTACAGTTTCTCTCAACAGCAGTATTCTATGCCCTCCTCCCTCTTCAGATATTTTTATTCTTAAGAACGCAAGAAGAGTTGTGCTAGATCAGACCAAGCTCCATCTAGTCCATCATTTGGTTCACACAGTGCCCAACAAGCTACCCGTGGGAAACACTTAAGCAGAGCATGAGTGCAACACCACCATCATGGCCATGTTTCCTAGCAACTAGTGTACATAGTGGCGGCATATAACCATCAGGACTAGTAGCCATTGATAGTCTTCTCCTTCAGGAATTTGCCCTTTTTTAAAACCATCCAAATTGGTGGCCATCACTACATCTTATTATTTCTCTTCCAGCAGGCCAACCTACCTAGTTGAATTGTAAGATGTTTTTAATGATGTATTGGTTTTATTTGTTTTTAATGTTTTATCTATTTTATGGTCTTTGTATTTATATTTATTGTTGTTCCCCGCCTCGATCTAGAGGGAGAGGAGAGTAAGAAATAAATAAATTATTATTATTATTATTATTATTATTATTATTATTATTATTGTGGATGTGAATGCCATAGTTTAACTATGTGCTGTGCGAAGAAGTACTTTTATCTGTCCTGAAGTTCCCACCAATCAGTTTCATGGGATTAATTACTTAGTTATTACATTTCTGTACTGCCCAATAGCCGAAGTTCTCTGGGCAGTTCACAAAAAAATAAACCACAAAGTACAGCATAAAAGGATGACCCGGGGTCCCAGTATCATGAGAGAGGAAGAAAAAATGTCTCCTTATCCACTTTCTCCAATCCATACATAATTGCGTACACCTCCATCGTATCTAGGGATGTTGGAAAAATCTGCAATGGAACCAAATGAGTTCAGATTTTTATTAATCCGACCCATGGATTCATTTTCCCACATTGGGCAAAGTCCATGGATTTGTGGCTGGCTTCCCTAACCTTCAGGAATTTTGTGCAAATTTTGTCTTAGAAAAATATGCAAAACAAAGAAAAAAAAAGAGACTGGCCCAAAATGCACATTTTCTCCATAGCCTCAAGCATGAAAATGTGCATTTGGGTAGGATTTGTGCATTTGCTCCTGTGCACAAGTGTTCAAATTCGGAGACTTTAAAAATGGATTCTCTCAATGGGTGGATGATGGAACAAAAGATGCCTGACAATTCACAAAACACAGACAGAACAGAGTTTGCACAATCTCTACATCTCTCATCATGTCTCTCCTCATGTGCCCCTTTTCTAAGCTAAACAGTCCTAGATGTTGTAACCTTTCCTCATAGTTGAGTTGCTCTAGCCCCTTGATCATTTTAGTCACTCTTTTCTGCACACCCTTATTTTTCTTGAATGCAGGATTGTTCACCTGAGTGTTCTCGTCAATTGAACCATGCATACGATGAGGAAAGCCAATGCTCTGCTCATGCCTAATATGACATGTAAATGTAATAATAAATGTAGGCTCACTTTATATCACCACCCACAGCACTGGGGAGAGCATTCACATCTCTAGTTGTTTGGCATCACTGGGAAAAATATGGAGTTTCTTGTCCTGGAATTATGAAGCTGTCCAAACCAAATAATAGTTGCATGTGATTTCCAAGGAAGAACCCAACACATCATTCCCAGTGAAAGCAATTGTTAGAACAATATATTAGTTCAACCAAACAAAGTTGAATCCCTGTTGTACTGACAAGTCGATTTAATGGCACAAGATAATTCTCTATTGCTTCATTAATGGGGGATACAGTAATAATGTGATGAGTGAGGATGTTGAAATGTGCCCTTTTATTAATGGAGGTAATTTTCTCCTTCATAACAGAAATAATTATTAGAACCTCTTAAAAGACCAGATCATGGTTTCCTATTTAATTGAATGGATCATGTTTTAGTGTAAATTGTGAAGTCCACTCTCTCACCACCATTGTCACCAGATTCTAATGTTCCTCCTCCTTTTCTCCCCTTTTTCTCCCCATTGCTACTACTTGCTTGCCTACCAATCAGAGAGCTAATGAGCAAGGAGGCAGTGGTATCTGCTCTTCCTCATTCTCACCACCACCATTGACCAGGCCAGAGCAAGAGACAGCTGCACTAGAGAAAAGGTGGAGCAATTCCATGAGGCCCTTGACAGGAGGACCCTGCTGGGGTGTGGGCCATTGTTAGGTGCCCAGTGATGTCTATCCTGACCCCAGTCCTGCCTGAAAGATTACTGTGGAAAGTGGTTTTGTGTATGCTGTCACTGTAGTTGGCAAGGAAAGGAAGGCCAAAACATGAGAAAAGATAGCCCGCTAATAGTTGCTGAGAGAACAAATGAGGAGTCATGTGGGCCATAATGGCAGAATAGCCCAGGGGCCAGAACTGGAAGCCACATCAACTGGAGCCTAGCTACCTTGGGTCTAGGAATCATTGAAATATTGCTGTCATTTTACTAACTGATATATATGAAGTGGTTTTGGCAAGTTCCACTGCTTGGGTCTGAATTAGCACCCACTGAGCTCCAGCACCTGCTCATCTCCAAGTTCCCTTGGTGCACAACCAAGACTCTGGGAAACTCTCTTGAAGGCCACCCACTATCTCCCTGCAAATTCCAAACTGATATGTTACTGAACTATGGTTAAGAAGATATCCATAAATCCAGTCCATTTTTCTGAGATGTGTTCTAAGTTGAGCACCATCCCCCACAAATGTATTCTCCAAGTCACAATGTAGAACAGTGAGAGACATTGAGGACAAAAACAGAGAAGAGGGTTATGTACACCATACAAATGCAATAAATGAATGAATGACTGAATGAAGAGTTATCACAGTCAGGGTTAGTGTTCAGGTTGACTAGGCTGCCTTGTAGGAGTCTATACAAATGTTCTTTAATATGAGCCCCTTCCACTCACTGAAAACCTGATTAAAACATTTTGTATTGTTAATAATGGCCAGTATTTCTGTCCAGTATCTTGCACTATCTCTGCTTTTTCCTTGAGATTTAGAAGTTCTAATGATCAATGTATCAATTATACGAAGATGCTTTTTAAAAAGTTACATTTTTTCCTGAATGGATGGATTTTGGATATGTCATTTATTCCAGAAATCCAATTTGTCCACCTTCCAATAATTTCTCCTGAGAAATTTCACCTCCAAGGAACTGTTAGCATTAATTTAGCTATAGCATTCTTATTTTTGTTTATTTCACCTTCATTCCCTTATCTACCGAAATCTCACAACAAAGTAATTTTAATTTATGTCTTAGGACTCATGGGAATGGCTTCCAAGACAGCAGATTTTTCCTGCACCAATTAGTAAGATACATTAAGAAGGACGTAACAAGTTTTCTACAGATTAATCACACAAGCATACAAGAAAAAAAAATGTCGGGGCAGAATCATACTTCTTCTTTTGGAAGGAGATTTGTGCATGTGTCAAGACTTACTTAATTCAGATTTTAGAAGAGATGGAAGGAACTGCTGGGAAATCCTTAGGCAATGCAAATGCCTAACTCAACAGTCCACCACAGATTGGCTGCTGAAAACAAATACCTTAACTTCACCTAGAGATTTATGAGAGTTTTGTTTTATTTTTTAAAAAACTGATTCAACCCCATGCTAATCTACAGAGGAAAGTTGCACAAGTTAGAAAATGTGTGCAAATTTGGAGAAACTTATGCAAATCTCTCATTCAATTGCTGCTCGGTTTATGCATGTGTCCTGTTTGCACAGAGTGAGAGGGACTGGCCCTATAGGCTAATTCACTCAGATAAAAGACCACATTCACAGTAAATTAGCCCACAGGTGTTTATATGCATACACTGGGCACAAGGCACCCCTAAACAACACCAATATTGGGCTATAAACAATACAGGACACTTTAGACATTCATTGCGCTAAATGTTCCAACATGATGATATTTTACAACCAGAGCACTTACAGAATGATAAAGAGGCAATTAGAAAACATAAACCAAACAGTTTCAAAGACTTTCATCAGTGGTTTACTGTTAAACGTAGAATTATTTAGTTGTCAGTGGTTTACTGTTGAACATAGAACTTTTTTAAAGTTACTGGTCAATCTCTCTTCCAGCAACAAATGAGGGTGTATTCCACTCCTTCTTGGTGTGTCATTGAAGTTCCACTCATATCATTTATAGCGCACCAGAAATGACCTACAAGATGACCTACGAGATGAGAAAAAAAGAAAAGAAAAAAGGCCGAGCACAGTTTGAAGCCAAGGAAGATTAATAGTCTGAATTAAAGCTGTGGCCCCTCCCCTGTGTTCTGGGGCAGCTTCATCTAAGGGGGATGGAGCGGATAGATGCCTCCCTTAGGGGGCTTTAGGGGTGGACCATGGCAGGAGTCAGGGCTTGGGGGTGCCAGAAGGCATGTCTTTACTGAGGTGGTGCAGGCACAACTTGTCCAACTTTGACAAGCTGTATTACTTTGCTTTACATCTTATCAATCTTCCAAAAGGCAAAAGTCCACCCACAAATATAGATCCTCAATCATGGAATGATCCCAGGGAGTTCACAATGTATAATGCGCAGTATCCAATGGGGCCATAGCCGCTCCTGCCAGTTTTGTTGCGCTAGCAGGACCCACCATTGGCTCAGAAGAGATTTAGCACTTCCTATATTAACCCCCAAAATTAACCAAACCACTTGTTTCTGCATTGGGATTGGGACAGGTCAGCACAGCTTTCTTATGTGAGCTCTTCTCACCTGCCCCAACCCAGAAATGAGTGTTTCTACTCATTCTCAGTTGTTCTTGGAAAGGCTAAATCTAGGCTGACCAGATAAAATCCAGGTCAGGGCTCATGTAACTTTAACAGTTGTAGAGCAACGGGAATCTCAGCCAGTGTCATTTGTATGCAATTGGTTCCTGGTGAAATTCCCTCTTCATCACAAAGTTGCAGGGGCCCTGCCTTCTTTTGTATATGGTCACTCTAGTATAGTGCATGCACCTTTAACTGTTGTGATGAAGAGGGAATTTCACCAGGAACTAATCGCATACAAATGACACTGGCTGAAATTCTCTTTTCTCTACAACTGTTAAAGTTACATGAGCCCTGACCTGGATTTTATCTGGTCACCCTTAGCTAAATCTCTGTTGTGCAAGTAGCGGGGGGCTCGTTTGTGGAACAGAATTGGCAGGGGAGCAGCACACCATTGTGTGGTGCCTCAAATATTATTGAAAAAATGCAATAAAATAAATTGTAAAATTAAATGAACTACACAGAAGTCGATCAGTGTCATTTTCAACATACACCACCCTTCAGCTATCTTGGTCTGATACATAGGCTCACCCCAATTGTTAATCAGAAGGCCAAGAAGAAAGGAATTGTTTCATCTGCTGCTGGAAACTATCCAATGATGGCACCCATCTAACGTCCAAGGGAAGAACTTTCCATAGCCATCAGTTTACGTGGTCAAGTTTTAAGCACCTGCTGAACTTCCCTATTGAAATCCATGGGAATGAGAAAGTGGGCTAGATCTAAACCAAGCAGGAAGTACCTCTTGAAAAACTGTTTGAAATCTGTATATGGAGTGTGTCCTGGGCCCCAACAGTTGTCAGTACTGTTATAAACTGTTTTAAAGCAATAGTGTAGATTCTGCCTGGGTGGATTTTGCAGTAACTATTTGCACTGGATTGACTCACCATTGCAAACTATGATCCCATTTTTCATTTGGAACAGCTAATGGGAAATGTGTCAAGTATGCAAAAACAGAATAAAGCTAGACAGATGGAGTTTGGTAAGTAGAGTTTGGTTGGGCTGAGAGTCTGTGACTGGCCCAAAGTCACCCCGTGGGCTTCCATGGCCGAATGGGGACTAGAACCCAGATCTAGACAATTTGCTAATCATCTTTCTGTGTCAGCATGCCAAGGATAATTTCTTTTCCTTTATACAAGGGTGACCATCTAACATATCTTGATAATACTCCATTCACTGTACCAGTACAAGGTGTAAAAAAAGTAGCTACCATTTTAAATTAAAGTTATTATTAATATAGGCTGCTTTTTGGCTGATAAACCATATATATCTATAGTGTCCACTAAGCCTTGTAGATAATCTTGCAACTGTCTAATCACCAGAAGTCTGATATCAAAAATGGTGGTCGTATCCCAGTCTTAAAAATCTTAATAATAATAATAATAATAACGATTTATTTCTTACCCGCCTCTCCAATACTACATACACACTAATCTTTGGGAGCATATGTTTTTAAGAGAGTCAGTTTTGAGGAACCCTTTCTTTTTATTGATTGCACCCCAGACTGCTTCTTTGACATCTTTGTTCCTGATTGTGTAAATGAAAGGATTAAGCATCGGGGTGAGAATGGTGTTCAAGACTGCAAGTACTCTAGTTAGGCGAGATGAGGAATGGACATTGGGTCTCACATACATGAAGACAAGGGCTCCATACAATATGGACACCACAGTCAGGTGTGATGTACAGGTAGAGAATGCCTTTTTCCGTCCCACAGCTGAGGGAATGTGAAGGATGCTGGAGATGATAAAAGTGTAGGACACAATGATGAGGATCAAGGTCATGATGACAATCAGCACAGAGGACAACATTCCCAGAGACTCAATGAGGTGAGTATCTGTACAGGCTAGGTTTAAGATGGGACCAACATCGCAGTAGAAATGGTCAACCATGTTGGGCCCACAGAAAGGCATCCTCCACACATAGAGAGAAGGAAAAAACATAAACATGAATGCTACATACCAGGTAGCCAAGGACATCTGAATGCAAACATGCTTAGTCATAATCATTGGGTATTGAAGTGGCTTGCATATGGCCAAATAGCGGTCAAAGGCCATTGCCGTGAGGATGAAAAGTTCTGTACTCCCCAAGATGAAATGGAAGAAGCCTTGAGCCATACAGCAAGTGAAACAAATAGTGGTCCGTGTTGTTACTAGGGTCTGTAGCATCTTTGGTACAACGGTTGTGGTGTAGCAGATCTCCAGAAAGGCCAGGTTGCACAGGAAGATGTACATCGGTGTTTGAAGTCTTGGCTCAATTGCCACAATGATGAGGATGAACCCATTCCCTACGATGGTTACCATGTACATGAATAAACCCATCACAAAGAAGACTCTATGTAGTTCATGTAGAAAAGGAATTCCCAGTAGGATAAATTCAGTCACTGCTGATGTATTCATCATCTCTGTCAATACAAAATTATAATCCTCTGTTGTGGTTTATAAGACATCAAGTATCTCAAACCTCCAATAAAACTGTTCTTTAAAAAAAAAGGGCTAATTAGATTAAAGACCTGGGTGGTGGTGGTGGTGTAAGGACTACAAAATGTATTTAGATATTTTGACGTGAAGTGCTATCAATCCACAGTGCCTATTTTATCTGAAAGTTGAAAGATGTTGTAAATCTAAATATTTCCATTTATATGCATCATACTTCATAAACAGACAAAAGAATCCCCACAACTACATAGAATCAATCCAATTTGTTTCCATAAGCATGCACAGAACATTTCATTAGGGCGTGGACCAAGGGAATCGGGGCCTTTCCCACCCCCATGCCCCCAATTGGAGCAGTGGGGTGTGTGGAAAAGCATGTAATTTCTTCCCTCCCCGGAACACTAATGACCCTGATGGGGTGGGTTTGGAGCAGAGGAAGGGAAACGGGTGGGTGGCGTGGGAAAGAATGTTCTCCATCCAGGGTCTCAGGAAATGCCCCCCCCCTGCCCTCTCCCATGATCCCCCCTCCACAGCCTCCTCCACCTCCTTCCTCGCTCGTGTGTCCAAGAAAGCTCCGGACCCTACCTGCCTGCTGCCAGGAAACTTACTTTCCCATTGAGCACCTGTCCAGCAAGCTGGAGCTGGAGCTCCTGGAGCTGCACGCTGGACAGGCATGCACACAGCGGAAAAGTAAGTTGCCTGGCAGCAGGCAGGCAGCATCGGGAGGCAGGATAAGGTGTGGCTGCGGCACGTCCTTTGAGAGGCTGCTGCAGCTTTCGTGGACCCATGAGCGAGGGAGAGGACTCAGAGGAGTGGGGGAGAGGATCGTAGGCAGGGACACAGGGGCTGGGGCCTGTTTCAGGAGGCCCTGGCTGGAAACAAGCCTCCCGCTTCCAATCTTGCCAGCCCCTGATCGACTTTAACGGGTACCAACTGGGGACAAAAATGCTGCATCGCCAGTGTGCTGACTCTTTAAGACCTGGACTCTGGGTCTTGAAGAGGCAGTGTACTGTAGGCTGACCAGATAAAATCCAGGTCAGGGCTCATGTAACTTTAACAGTTGTAGAGAAAAGGGAATTTCAGCCAGTGTCATGTGTATGCAATTAATTCCTGGTAAAATTCCCTCTTCATCACAACAGTTAAAGTTGCAGGGGCCCTGCCTTCTTTTGTATATGGTTACTCTAGTATAGTGCCTGCAACTTTAACTGTTGTGATGAAGAGGGAATTTCACCAGGAACTAACTGCATACAAATGACCCTGGCTGAAATTCCCTTTTCTCTACAACTGTTAAAGTCACCTGGATTTTATCTGGTCAGCTATTAGTGTGTGCCTGGGCACACCAGGCACCACCTCGTCCACACACCAATGTTTGTTTCCTAGTTGCTTTAAGAACAATTCTAGGGAATTTAATGGAGGTAGTGAAGCCCAGGAGATTTTGTTGCCCAAAATGAAGCCCACGTTCACCACATTGGCTCAACATTTAAAAAGCCTATTGGACCATCCCGGCTGCTATTTCAAAACTAAATCCTGTCCTCTTCTACACCAATCCTTCTTTCTTTCTAACGATCCAAAGCGTACTTTTTTCACAGCAGGAAGTCTGACTGCATTCAATGTGACTTACTTCTGAGTAGACGTATATTGGATTGGTCCGATTGGTATATCCACTCCCTGCCACCCACCCACAAGCAGGCCTGCTCAGTGGAGAAGGAAAGGAGAAGAGACAGCTCAGAATCAAGGAGTGAAATGTGGAGAAGCAAATGAGCGTAGAGGAAGGCAAAATGAAAATACATAGAGGAGGAAGACACCATCAGTGCTATATGAAAAAAATTGAAACATTTAAATACTGCTAAGCCACTCTAATATCTTCTTCTTCTTCTTCTTTTTTTTTACTAGGTTGCAATTTCCAGATTAGATTGCAGTTTGGATGGGGAATGTGAAAGAGTTAAACAACTGTAAATGTAAATTAATTGGTAATATTTCAAACACAGATATGCATGAAGCTATGATCCATTTCATTCACATGTGTACAACAAACAGAGACACACACACAGAGGAACACACACACAGAGGAACACACACACACACACATGAAGGATAAACTTTGTGAATTATTCGATTATGATTCTACCATCAAATTCCAACCAACATCTAAGAAATTCTATCATACTGCACATGAGTACGGTATTTACTCATTAGAGGGATAATTACCCAATTATTCCAGTAGTGGCAAACTGCTCTGTGATCCTAGAGATGAGGATACAAAAATTGGCAAAACAGTGGGAGGAAGGATACCCTAAGGGGAAGTGTAGAGTGCCCTTCAACACATTGCAAAAGACTGGTCTTTTTGCTCCCTGAATTTCTGTAGTGAATATTACAATTCTTTGTCCTAATCATTGGTTGATTCTATGGTTCACATCTTGCACTCCATGTTTTTTTCACAAGATCCTCAAGTTGCATTGGATATAGACCAATAGCATTTAACTGCAAAGGCTACTCTGTGTCAGTTGTACTTGGTCAGTGCAGATAAACTGGGATGTAGAATCTAATTTATAAAAGGTGGTGTCTGAGTGGATCATTATTTCATTCGACATTTCAAACATGTAGTGTATTTCCCCAGTAATTATATCTCATGAGAAATTTCACCTACAAGAAGCTGTTGATTGCATAGGTCCGTTAAGAATAATTTAGCTATATTAAGATATTTCCCTCTCTTAAATTTACCTTCATTTCTTTCTCTCACTGAAGTCTCAGTGCACGTCAAACGTGTATGAATTCATAAGAGAATGGCTTCCATGAGGGTAATACCATTCCATGCCAACAATCAAGATTAATTAACACTACTGTTCTATAAATATCTATTCTGTGACTCTGTTCCATTGAATTCCAAACACCTTACTTCAAGGGAAATGGTCAATTATTACAGCCTTAAGATGCAAAGCTATGCATGTATTGGGAGAAAGAGAGAAATCCTACAACTCCCAGCATTCCCCTGCCCTTTGCTGGCTGGGGAATGCTGGGAGTTGTAGAATTTTTTCTCTCTAAAGATGCATAGGATTGAGCCTTAGAAGCCAATTTAGCTCTACAACCATAGGATGACCATATGAAAAGGAAGATAGGGCTTCATACTGGAATTACTTGTTAGTGAAAGGTGAGTAAATAGTAGGGATGTGCACGGATGGAAAAATTGGATCGGAATTGGAATCGGATTTTTCTTTTTTTCTTTTTCTTTTTTCTTTTTTTTTTAAAAATCAGATCGGAAAAAATCAGTGGTCTGCTGAATGGGATCAGATCTGATTCCGATACGAAAATCGGACATCCGATTTTGTATCGGACGCCATTTTGAATGCATTTTTCCATAGCCTAGTATTGTGTAACAAAACACCTAAAACTTTCTCATTTTTAAAGATAGAAGGATGAAACTTGGACACTTTGTAGATGTGTTAGGTATAGTTATCTGTGAAAATTTTCAGAAAGATTGGTGTGGGCATTTTATGGCAATGAATTTTTTAATAACAAACCAGGAATGTCTAAAACTTTTTCATTTTTAAAGTTCCACACATGAAACTTTGCCACATTGCAGGTGGTATGTTGGGACCCGTGTGTGAAATTTCAGAAACATAGGTGCTTGCCTTGCGTAGCAATTAATTTTAAAAAAATGGGCAGCAGTGGGTAAATGCAATTATGGCTTCAACTGTTTTATTTTTAAAGATACAAACAGAAAACTTGGACACATTACAGGTACCACTTTGGTTGATATGTGTGAGAAATTTTAGAAAGCTAGGTCCAGGCATGTAGTGGCAAGGTATTTTTGAAACAATGAGGAAAGAAACGCCTATAACTTTTTTTATTTTAAAAGTTAGAAGTCTGAAGGTTGCTCACTTTGTAGATGGGTTAGGGGTAGGTATCTGTGAGAAATTTCAGAAAGCTAGGTCCAGGCATTTGGTGACTATGCATTTTTTAGATTAAAAGTTACAAAAGTTTTTTCACAGAGGCTTGGGCTGTCAATTGCACCCCCTCCCCTGCCTCCCCCTTTCTCTTTCATCTATCAAAACTCCATATTGTTGTAACTTTTAATCTAAAAAATTCATAGCCACCAAATTCCTGGACCTATCTTTCTGATTGTGCTTATATATATTTAAAAACTTCCTGCTGAGCTTTGTGCTGGTGATATTTGTATTTCACATATTTAACAATGTTTTATGTTTTCTGGCATAGATATTTTATTGTGGTGGCTGTAGGCTCTTCCAAAGGATGGCACCACAAAGCTCTTTACTCCCTGCCCTCTTCAAAATAAATAAATAAATAAATAAACATTTTTTTTAAAAAAAAAATATGGCGCCAGGTTATCCTTCCTGTTCCCGAACCTGTTCCTGATCAACTATTCAGCAGGCATAGGGTGACCACCTGAAAGGAGGATAGGGCTCTTGTATCTTTAACAGTTGCATAGAAAAGGGAAATACAGCAGGTATCATTTGTAGGCATGAGCACTGGTGAAATCCCCTCTCCATCGCAACAGTTAAAGCTGCAAGAGCCCTGCCCATGTAGCCCAGGACCGTTGACACTGTATGGCAGTTGCTCTCCAGATTTTCAGACAAGAATTTTTCCAGCCCTACCTGGAGATGTGAGGAATTAAACCTGAGACCTTCTGAAAGCAAACCAGGTTTCTGTCAATAAATTACATCACTTCCCCTCTGTTTGGATTTGGACTGCCCAGGTTCAAATCCATTAGCACTGCTGAATGACCACAGGCAACTTACAAACTCACAATTAGAAAAGAAATAAAGTCCACCTCCCCAATACATTTGCCAACAGTGAAAATTCATGTTGCTGCAGAAATTTTATGTTCAACATCACCATATGACATCTGAAGATTCTTTTCCCCCATAACAGGCAACATTTAGTACATGGTAACTTGGAATAGCGTTATGGGAAATGTTGAACTGATTCTCCAAGTGTCCAAAGCTTTTGTTTTAAAACTCAATCTTGAAGCTTTATTCTGAAATCTGAATGCTTTTCATTCAAATTTTGACTTTTCTTTTCTAAACATTCAGTGATTCAGTCAATCTGTGATTGAACTCATGTCAAAGCTTGAATCTGAACTCTGAGCATTTTCCAGTCAAATGTTGACTTCTGTTTTCTAAACCTCTAGTTCTTCATTCAAGACTTGGAGGGCCCTAAAGGCCATGAGTTTCGCCATATACATATACCACAACACAGAGCTATCCATTCATTACATGCATGTGCGCACACAACCACAACCACATTTCAGACCCCAGAATACCAGAACCAGAGATCAGATTCATGGCAGAGGATGCTTAGAAAACACACAGGTTGGAAGAACACACACGATGGATACAAACTAGGAATGTGCAGCGGATCCGATCCGATCCACGATCCAAATCTGATCCACCCAAAAATTGGATAAAAATGATCCGATCCGATCCACCAACCATCCGATCTGATCTGATCTGATCCGAAGGGACCCGATCTAGATCGGAAAAAATCAGAAAATCAGAAGCCATTTTGAATGCTTTTCCCCCTAGCCTAGTATTGTGTTACAAAAACATCTATAACTTTTTCATTTTTAAAGATAGAAGGATGAAACTTGGTCACTTTGTAGAAGGGTTAGGGGTAGTTATCTGTGAGAAATTTCAGAAAGATTGGTGCATGCATTTTGTGGCAATTATTTTTTTAACAAAGAATCAGGAATGCCTATATAAGTTCCATACATGAAACTTTGCCACATTGTAGGTGGTACAATGAGACCCATGTGTGCGAAATTTCAGAAACATAGGTGCTTGCTTTATGTGGCAATTAATTTTAGAAAAATGGGTAGCAGTGGGGTAAATACAGTTATACCTTCAACTTTTTTTATTTTTAAGGATACAAACAGGAAACTTGGGCACATTACAGGTAACACTTTGCTTGATATGTGTGTGAAATTTCAGAAAGTTAGGTCCAGGCATGTAGTGGCAAGGTATTTTTGAAACAATGAGGAAAGAAATGCCTATAGCTTTTTTATTTTAAAAGTTAGAAGTCTGAAAGTTGCTCACTTTGTAGATGGGTTAGGGGTAGTTATCTGTCAAAAATTTCAGAAAGTTAGGTCCAGGCATTTGGTGGCTATGAATTTGTTAGATTAAAAGTTACAAAAGTTTTTCCACAGAGGCTTGGGCTGTCAATTGCACCCCCCTCCCCCGCCTCCCCCTCCCTCTTTTATCTGTCAAAACTCCATGTTGTTGTGACTTTTAATCTAAAAAATTCATATACACCAAATGCCTGTAACTATCTTTCTGAAATTTCTGACAGATAACTACCCCTAACCCATCTACAAAGTGAGCAACTTTCAGACTTCTAAGTCTTAAAATAAAGAAGTTATAGGTGTTCCCTTCCTCATTTTTCAAAAATACCTTGCCACTACACGCTTGAAGCTATGTTTCTGAAATTTCACCACATTAGACATACCACTTTGGTTCACATGTGTGATAAATTTCAGAAGCATAGCTTCAAGCATGTACTGGCAAGGTATTTTTGAAAAATGAGGAAGGGAACACCTATAACTTCTTTATTTTAAGATTTAGAAGTCTGAATGTTGCTCACTATGTAGATAGGTCCAGGCATTTGGTGGTTACATTTTTTTTAGATTAAAAGTTACAACAATATGGAGTTTTGACAGATAAAAGAGGGTGGGGGAGGCGGGGGAGGGGGTGCAATTGACAGCCCAAGCCTCTGTGAAAAAACTTTTGTAACTTTTAATCTAAAAAATCCATAGCCATCAAATGCCTGGACCTATCATTCTGAAATTTCTGACAGATAACTACCCCTAACCCATCTACAAAGTGAGCAACTTTCAGACTTCTAACTTTTAAAATAAAAAAGTTATAGGCGTTTCTTTCCTCATTGTTTCAAAATACCTTGCCACTACATGCCTGGACCTATCTTTCTGAAATTTCACACACATATCAAGCAAAGTGGTACCTGTAATATGTCCATGTTTCCTGTTTGTATCTTTAAAAATAAAAAAGTTGAAGGCATAGCTGAATTTACCCCACTACTACCCATTTTTCTAAAATTAATTGCCACACAAGGCAACCACCTATGTTTCTGAAATTTCACACACATGGGTCCCAACATATCACCTGCAAAGTGGCAATGTTTCATGTGAGGAACATTAAAAATGAAAAAGTTACAGGCATTCCTGGTTTGTTAGTAAAACATTAATTGCCACAAAATGCCTGCACCAATCTTTCTGAAATTTCTGACAGATAACTACCCTAACCCTTCTACAAAGTGCCCAAGTTCCATCCTTCTATCTTTAAAAATGAAGAAGTTATAGGCGTTTTTGTAACACAATACTAGGCTATGGGGAAATGCATTCAAAATAGTGTCCAATCTGAAAATCGGACATCCGATTTTTGGATCAGAATTAGAATCAGATCGGATCCAATCCACCCAACCTCCAATCCGATCCGGCCCACCCGGTCTGATCACGATCCGCGATCCGATCCAATCCGGGGCGTCAGTGCACATCCCTAATACAAACCCCACGCCACACAAGAAGTCAACACAAGTAAGTGTCACTACCCATCAAAATTCCTTGTTGAGATGATCAATGAGATCTCAAGGGTGAGCAAAAGACAATCTCCAGCTGCAAAAATGTGGGAGACAATGAATCACTGATTCATCATGTGTTCTACTTTTTCTATGACCGCTAGAGGACAGCAGTGTTCAGGGAACAGGAAAGAAATCACACTCCAGGGTTCTATTGTTTTTATTCGGTACATAGTTGTGGGCATGAAGGGGATCAACCTACTTTTGGAAATTAATAGGAAAGAAAACTGAATAAATGTCCTGCCTTCCCCTACCTAATCCAGCTGGTCCATGTAACTTATCATGAGTTAGATGTCTGTGGCAATGGCAATCTTTCAGTTTCTTATAGTGGAAAATATCATGCTTCTGATGGATTAGGGTTAGATAATTGTAATGACAAGATCTGAGACCAAATAAGCCAATGACTAATAAGGGTGCTTTTGTTCAGGTTTGGAGCCAGCCATGCCCTCCTCAAACAGGCCATGCAACCTTAACCCAAGTATCCTTTTTTGTTGTTTTGTTTTGTTTTGTTTTTCCAATTGACAGCCAGTATTTCAGGACTACTGGACATGCTCTGCTTTGAGCATTGATTTGTTTTGCCTCCTTAGGGAAAAAATATATGCACAAATAAGGGTGAACTGATATTTATTTATTTATTTATTTCTATATTGTATTTCTATACTGCTCAATAGTCGAGGCTGGTTCACAAAAAATAAAACCATCAAGTACAATTCAAGGTATAAAACAGACTACAATATTTTTTAAAAAACACAATATAAAAGTAAAATATAAAAGCACAGCCAGGGTAAAACCAAGCAGCAATGCAGAGATTTATACAGGTTTAAAATACAGATTCAAAACAGCAAAGTTAACAGACTAAGATCAGAAACTGTTAAAATACTGGAGAAATTTAAAAAAGGTCTTCACCTGGCGTCAAAAAGAATATAATGTAGGTGCCAGGTGAACCTTTCTAGGAAGCTCATTCCACAGTCAGGATGCCACAGCAGAGAAGGCCCTCCTCCTGATCCTTGTTTATAGACACACTAATGCAAATGTTACTTCCTCTGGTAACTCTTAAAGAATAGCCACACTGTAGGCTTTTCTAGAAGACCCTCCAACAGGTTCTTCCTCCAAATACATAATTGTCATTGTTTGCTTAGGGTCATACAGGCAGTATCATGCAGGCTGTATCAACCTACTTCATATTGATGCCCGTGTTCTTTGGTGAGCATAGCTACCTGGGGACTGTAGATGTGAAAGGACATGATCGTCATTTACAAATGCAAACCTTCATGGCCATGCCTTGAAAACCTTCACAATGGATAATCTATATCCATGGATAGTGTGCCCTATTCAGACCTTTGATATTTGTTGAACTTGACTTTAATGGCTGTCTACCAGGAATCTAGTTGTAAAGAAAGCTGAGAACCAGGAGCGGAAAGATTCCAAAGTAGTTGGCCATGGGGTTAACCAATTTTAATGCACTGTACACCAGCTTAATTGGTTTCCCCTTAAATCTAGGTACGTTGTGTTTCAGTTAGAACACACCCTGATGCATTGAAAATGCTGCCTTGGATACAGTAATCTCCTAGCTCTCTTCAGCTGTTCGTATTTCATGAATATACCGAACTACCTAACAAGTGCATGCATGCAGGATGGCAATAAAGGGCCAAAGACAATAAGCTCATCAAAAGTGCTAGACAAATTATGATCAAAATCCATAACGATTTGCTTCCACTCTTCTGTCTCCAGGTGCTGAGTCCCGGATCTCTCTGTTACAGCCTGTGTCAGAAATTAAACACCCGGGGGAGCCCCTGACTCTGTCTTGCACAGCTTCCTCCTCTTTTACTAAATACTGGATCGAGTGGACTAGGAAATTCAGCAATCATCGAATTCAGTGGGTAGGAGAGGTGAACTTGGATGGCACTCAAAATTACGTCCACCAGGACCTGCGGGGACGATTCTCCGTCTCCAGGAATAACTCAGCCAACACATCTTACTTAATCATAATGCAACTGCAAGGTGGAGACAGTGGGCTGTATTACTGCAGCACTCACAGTGATAAGGAGCCATATAGAAACCAGCTCTGTCATTAGATGCAGACCAATGTCAGCATGTTTCATCTCCCACCATTGTTACTGTTGATACACCTATATTACAGAAGGATCCTGAACTGTGGATAAAACTAGGTGCAGCCAATCTAAACTTAGGAAAGGCTTCCCTTTGAGAGCATCGTTTTAGCCAGTCAATAGGAATACTACATTTTTGTTTCAATGTGGTGTTTTGTAGGGGTGTGCACACCCGAAATTATCGTATCGTATCGTCATCGGAAATCACTTTAAACATTTTTTGGATCATATTATATCAGAGGTTAATCATATCAAATCATATCGGATTTCCAATAATTATCGGAAATCTGAAATTTATTTCGGAGCCCTATTTTGCCCTGTGGAGTTGCTTTTCGAGAGAAAGGCCTATAACATCAGGATTTTCAAAGTTAGAGACTTGAAACTTGGTCACAGTGCTTATGGGGTATGCCTAAGTATGTGTATGAAATTTCAGAACAATCCCTCCACCCCTGTATTTTATATGAATTATTTAAACTTTGTGCACCTTTTTTGACGGATCTCTGAATGAATTCTGAGCTGTCAGAAGTTGCACAATCTTTCAAAAATTCATATAAAATACATGGTTGGAGGATTATTCTGACATTTCATACACATACTTAGGCATACGCCATAAGCACTGTGACCAAGTTTCAAGTCTCTAACTTTGAAAATACAGAAGTTATAGGCTTTTTTATATAGCGGTCCGGTAATCTGAAAAAAATCCGATATAATCGGACTGAAAATTTTCGGATCCGATATTGATTGGAGGTTTTTCTATTGTATTATTATCGTTAATCAGATGTCCAATAATGCCTTTATCGGATCGTTATCGGACAACAGAACGATACGATACACATCCCTAGTGTTTTGCCCTGATCCTGTTACTGGAAGATAAGGCTATCAATGGCTGGCTGCTAGTCATAATGGCCATATACCACCTTCAGTGCCAGGGACAGTATGCCTTTGATGAATCCATGTTGCTGAGGAACATGGGAGGAGGAGTCTATTGCATTCATGTCCTCCTGGGAACCTTCCTGCAGGTACCTTTGGCCACTGTGCAACCAAATGCTGGACTAAGTAGGTCGAATTTTGTCCATCTTGGAAATCACGCTAATATGTCCTCTTTGGCACCCCATACTTCAACATGAGCAGGAACAGAATTCTTGAGCAGTTTTTGCAATTTTCCAAACTTGCGTTCACGTTCAAAAGTGTGCACATGTGCATTAGCATGTTCCCCCCAAATCCACACTTTCACCTGTTAGCTTATTGGGAAAATGCGCATCTTCAATCAGGAAAATGCATATGTTTAAAAATGGGATTCCCCCCCCCCCCGATTTTCTTTAAAACACGACACCCTGATTTGTGAACACAAATGAGGTGAAACAAGCTTTGAGGAAGTATTCAGAGAACCTTAATGTCCTTGAACATTGCATGTTCAGATATTCCTAGATATGGCTTTAGTCTGATCCAGCAGGGCTCTTCTTCTTCTTCTTTTTAAATCTGAATTCATGGTACTATAGTTGATATAGAAAGGTCACTTCAAAGTGATTTTCCTTCATTGTTCATATGAGGAAAGACTGAGAAGAACCAGCCTCTATAATGGCAGCAGGACATGAGTTGGCTCTCTTTTTTCTCACCTTCTTCAAGTTGTCTTTCTTAAATGATGGTATTATCTGTATCCCCTGTATAAATAAAGATAAACTGTTTGTAACACATATATGGAAATCAGCCAAATCGGCATCCATTTGAATATTCTGCATCATTTATTTGGATTTTGTTAGCTACCCAATCATCCCCAAACCTCCTCAGTTTCTTAGATGTCTTGCTGCATTACCCACATGGCTTTATTTTGAGGTGGGCTACAAACCTGACTTCCCCCAAAAAATAAAGCTAGGAAGTCTCACCTAATTCATCCATTTGTTTCATGTAAGTTGCTTCATTATCACATGGCATTCCAGAATTCCCAAGCAGTTTAGATAAATAAAAAAAAATACATACAATACAAAACAAAACAAAAACATCATGTGAACATGTCTGGCTCGATAGTGTGAATAGGAACATGAGCAAAAGAGTAATTTTTGGGAAGTTTTCACAATTTCATGAGCATGTGTTCACATTCAAAAGAAGGCCTTTGCGCAAGTGTGCACTTCTGAAAATGCAAATTTCCACCCCCAAACTGCATTTTCATGCTTTAGGTGGAGAATGCATATTTGGGGAGCATGCTGAGGCCATCAGAGGGAAAGGAAGCAGCAGCCAGGCACCTCTCCATCGTGCCTGGGTCCAGCTCCAGCTCCAGCTGAGAGACCTCTCCCTCCTGCTACCAACTGTCACTGCTGAGGCCATCAGTGGGAAAGGAAGTGGCAGCCAGGCACCTCTCCATCAGAAAGGAAGCAGCTGCTGAACTTTGCAGCTAAGAATCAAGGCCCAGAATTTGCTTTCCCCCCTTCCTCCCTCCCAATCCCCTTTCCTCTTGTGTCAGGTTTTTTAGATTGTAAGCCTGTGGGCAGGGACTGTCCTAAGAAATACTTTTGTAAGCCACCTTGAGAGCCTTTTTTTTGGCTAAAGGGCGGGATATAAGCACTAAAATACATAAAATACATACATACAATATAAAACCCAATATGATTATATAAATAGCTTAACAGTCAATGCACCTTATATCCTCATCAAAGAGACTATTGGCACGAAGCAAGTATAAAAATACAGATTATGGTTAAGGCCATAATCTGAAGGCCTGCACATTGAGTTCAGTACAAATGGAATTCTGAGCACACACACACACAAACAGACACACACTTGTCCTTCCCAGCTAGGGCAGTCTGGGACAATCCTCTGATGCAGCAGGTTTGAGACAGGTAAATTTAGCTTGAGAGAGTGGTGTATTCCATGAATATAAGGGATAAAGAGCCAGTGTGGCAAAGTGGCTAGAGTGTTGGACTGGGAGTTGGGAGATCCAGGTTCTAGTCCCCACTCAGCCATGGAAACCCACTGGGTGACTTTGGGCCAGTCACAGAATCTCAGCCTATCCCACCTCACAGGGTTGTGGTTGCAAGGATAAAATGGAGAGGAAGGAGTATGTACGCTACCTTGGGTTCCTTGGAGGAAAAAAAGGCAGGGTATAAATGCAATAAATAAATAAATAAATAAACTACACACTACGTGATATGAAACTTAAAGGTCCTGTCCAATAGAGGCTAGTTGCTCCAATTTTGGTGGGACTGTAAATCCATGGTGCTGGATCTATTTTGGTGATAGGGTTCATTTAAAGTTCTGGCTAATTCTGACCGAAACCCAGTATAGATTCACAACCCCACAGAAATCGGAGCCACCAGCCTCCACTGTTCCTGGCACACCCACACACGTTTGCTTGTACTGTCCTAATGAACATCATAGACTAAAAGGATGTTATAGGATGATCCCATTTGTTTGTTGAAGTGCTATGCAAATCAGGGAATAGAACAATGGTGTTAAAACACCACTCATCCTGCTTTGACTGTCAGTAGGCAAGACCGTTAAGTCCACCAGCGACTTGCTAAAATGGACCAGAATTGCTTCTGGCACTTGCTCTATTTCATGGCATTTTTTTCAGGTGGGCAGTGTTGGCAGGTATTGAACTCATAACC
Organism: Anniella stebbinsi; assembly: GCA_029215795.1. Taxonomy (NCBI): domain Eukaryota; kingdom Metazoa; phylum Chordata; class Lepidosauria; order Squamata; family Anniellidae; genus Anniella; species Anniella stebbinsi. The sequence goes on along the minus strand of JARDYH010000008.1, from coordinate 7,197,444 downwards.
GTGTCAGGGAAGGAAGCTGAAGGAGTTAGACACGCTCAGATGCAATTATTTTTCAGTCTTTTATATTGCAAGACTTATCTAAATTCCAGTGATAATATAGGAACACACAGAAATATGGAACATTTTTTTTTCTCCCTAGACAAATATATAATCTCTCAGGACCTTTTACCATAAAAACATCAGTTCTCTGTATCACAAACATGCTTACCACAGACACAAACAAGCTACGGCTTCCCATGACACACCAATTAGTACTCTCCTCTTTCAGGGAGGGGAGGCCAGCTAGGCTTCATCCTGCAAAAGAATCCCCGTTAGCCACAGGACCTATGAGTTCTAAGTTGAATTTCACAAATCTTATCTGCTGCATCCATACAGGTGTGAAGCTTGAAATCCGCCTGGTCCAGTCCGGTGATGAAGTGAAACAACCAGGCGATTTCGTGAAGATTTCTTGCAAAGTATCCGGTTACACCTACACCAACAGTGGGATGCTCTGGGCAAGGAGGAGGCCAGGAAAAGGGTTGGAATGGGTGTCTTCCATTACCAACGGCAATGGAGACACTCAGTATTATGGTGACATTTTCAAAGGACGGTTCATCATCTCTAGAGACAACCCCAACAACTTACTGTTCCTTGAAATAAGAAGCCTGAAACGTGAAGATACTTCTGTGTATTACTGTGCAAGATGGGCAGGTTCCACAGTGAGGAAGGAAGACAGCTGCCCCCTATAAAAACTAAGCTGTTGAGAAGCTTGCACAATGCTTATGTGCTCTCCTATGACCCATTGCAACTTGCCCCTAGTTCAAAATTGCTAATAGCTGCAGCAGTATCTCCTGCTGCTAGCTTTACTTTGGTTGTATGTGGCACTTTTAAACTTTTGAAAGTTTCATGCTGTATTTTATGGTTTTTAATGTTGAATCGCCCAGAGCGCCTTGGCTAAATAAATAAATAAAAGCAACCATGTACGTTGCCTTCATCAATCTTCATTTGATCCCTTCTCCCATTTTTATGAAGTAGCAAATTGTGTGAGGAAACCATTGCAATCAAGAAACTCAAACCTAGCTTATCCAAAGTGACAGGAGGAGAAATGTATTGGGGCGTAGTTTAAGTATTCTGCCTCTGTGGTTCAGTAGTCTAGAGTATCTTTAGGCATGAGAGTCCATCACTGTGCGATATGGCACACAGTGATTTCCTCCAGCACAAATACTGATGGGACTATGGCAAAGAGTGTCAGAGACATCACAGCTGTCTTGCCATTCACATTGTTTGCAACTCTAACCAGAAATAAAGAGCCATCATAGCGGGTTGGGCCACAACTTTATTGGATTTACAAGCAAATATCTCCCAACAGTGAAAGCTGTACAGGTCTTACGAAGGTTGACTAGTAAGGGGAAGCCTGGTTCAGTTCCTTGGCCAGAAACATCCAAACTTTAAGGCAGGGGTGGGCAACTTGTGGTCCTCCAGATGTTTCAGCCTACAAAACACCACAAGGTTGAAGGAGCATGTTCCAGGCCAAAATATCTGGAAGATCATAAACTGCACACCCCTGCTTTGAGGGTTCCCACAGAGTAGGGTGACCAGATAAAATCCAGGTCAGGGCTCATGTAACATTAACAGCTGTAGAGAAAACAGAAAAGGGAATTTCAGCTAGCGTCATTTGTATGCAATTAGTTCCTGGTGAAATTCCCTTTTCATCGCAACTGTTAAAGTTGCAGGGGCCCTGCCTTCTTTTGTGTATGGTCACTCTAGTATAATGCCTGCACCTTTAACTGTTGTGATGAAGAGGGAATTTCACCAGGGACTAATTGCATAGAAATTACCCTGGCTGAAATGCCCTTTTCTCTACAACTGTTAAAGTTACATGAGCCCTGACCTGGATTTTATCTGGTCACCCTATGATAAATCTGCTTAGCTATACACAGAGTAGAAACAGGTCCCAAAATAGAGGCAGGGCATTACACACACACACACACACACTATAATATATACCACAGTCTATCTTGGGTGTTTATTTTGTGTTATATTCTTCATGTTTGTCTGCCAATTTAGTACAAGTTGGTTCTCACCCAGAAATAAATTTCCCACTTTAAAAAAAAAAAGAAAGTTAACATTATGAAATGTTGACATTTTGACATTTGAATTTGTTGAGCCTTTTGGATTGTTAGTACTTCAAGTGTTAAAATTCAAAACACAACTTCCACCATCCCACCCCATGCTGTTCTCTACGGGGACTGGGATCGGTCACTTACTTTCTCAGAAAATAGTGAATGGCTACTATGGGGTCACATAGGAAAAATAAAAAATGTAATCCTATTGGCTTGTGGATAATGGTGTGAATTGGGTCAAATCTTGCTCATGGTGGCTGAAATAGGCTGTAATGTCTCTTTCTGGGGTCCCCACACTAAATAGATTCTTCCCTCTCTGCATCCTGCTCCTCAGATACATTTTCTAGTTTATCTAATGATTAGATGAATATATATGTTGCTATCAGGAGTTCTCAGACCTTGCGCTTGTCTCTGCTGCAGTCCGGTGAAAATGTTTCCCATTCACTTGCAAAGGGACAAAATGTGACCAGTGTAATAAATGCAATAATCAATGTAACAAACAAGTATACCTGTTGAAATTCCCTCTGCCACATGATCCTTAAAGGAAGAGGAGTTCTGTTTCCCCTTCTCACCTTCTTGCCTTATTCTCTTCTCTGTGATGCTACGTGTATATATATATATATATATATATTCCTATAACCAACCACAATGCTAAACATTAAAGTTGGATGCTCCTGGCCCATTTGGAGAAGACATGTTATTGTTATTTTTGCCGCTGCTGCAGTTAAAACAACAACTAAGGAGGAGGAAGTAAAACTGACTGTCTTAAATCCTATTCATTTCAATGGGCGTGCTCTGTGTAGGACTGACACTGCATACTACTCTAGGTAACCATCCCATGGTCAGATTCTGCCTTTTTAAAAGCTACAGCACTATCTACATGCAAATTGAAAATGTGTATTTCCTCTCCTAAAAGCCTTTAAAATCAAACCTTCCTCAACAGGATGCTATTATCTTTTCGTCTTAACCAACTGAAGTCCTGAATCTTTGGCCATGTCTTCTCTTCTGGGCAACTATGCTATCAGGTAACACAAAAGCCAGAGATGAATGTCTTCAACTGGTTTATTGGCCAGACAGTGAAAGGCTCCAAAGAGACTGAAGTGGACGGCGAAGAAGAAAAGAAAAGGAAGATTGCAGATATAATTTATGACCTTTCAATCCCCTAGTTCTTCAGTTCAATTCATGCACCTAGATGTTATTCTTTATTTTCAACAGTGTATCTGTTGACACTGAACTACCAAGTTGGGGAGTGTGTGGTAGTTTGGTTAGATTTGGCTTTGTACTGTTACAGAGAAATATATATGAAAGGAATACTTACAAAGGTTTTGCCTCAAATGAAAAAAATCATGGTGACTAATGAAACTATTGACTCTTATGGAATCTAGACTAAGGCTGAATTCGGACAACACGATAGTCAATGGTGGGGTAATAATCAACTTTACAGTTGTTCATCTAGGGGGTACTACCCACACAACATGGTAATAAATAATCAACTGTGGTGTGGATTAGGATCAGCGCTGAGTTGACTATGGCAGCATTCGGATGACACGATAGTCAATACAACTGACGATTGTTCCCCCCACCCCAGTTGCTTATTGTGTCGTCCAAATTCAGCCTATGTAAAAGACAAAGGTTGTGGACTAGTAGGAACCAACAATTAACCATATATGATTCCCCAAAGCAGAGTGGCTACACATTACATGTATGACCTGTTCTCTTTGTTTATCCACAGGCCCCCAATCTCAAATCCAGTTAATCCAATCTGATCCTGAAGTTAAACAGCCTGGAGAATCAATAAGACTAAACTGCAAGGCATCTGGATATACTTTTTACCTGCAATGCAATGTCCTGGTTCAAACGGGCATTGGGGAAAGGAATAACATGGATTGGTTACATCACGACAAATACGTTCAGCACTGGCTATGCCACGGCTTTTGAAGGTCGAGTCACCATCACAGCGGACACCACCATCAGCACCACATATCTGCAGCTGGAAGCTGAAGACACAGCAATATATTATTGTGCAAGACAGAGACACAGTGGGGAAAACCGCATGCATAGTAATTCACAAATCCTCCAGGGAAATGCTGAGGAACTTCTGACATGGGAAATAACAATAAACTGATGAACTGTTGACCCAGAAATCAAAGAATTACAAAACAAGGAACCATGTAAAAGGCCTTCTGATTCAGCATGCATAAATACAGACCACATGGTAGAAGCAAGTGTTCATTATATAGACATGGAAGGAGATGCATGAGAGAAGATACATACTAGGCATAAAGACAATTCATATGCTACAGGAAATTAATCTGTATGGAGAGGGGGCAAGATTCCTTCTTGACCACAAATAGGACCGTCAGATCCTTAGTGTGAGGAAAAGGCAGTACCAGAGGTCAAGAACCTATCATATTACTGCACTGTGAGTTCTACTATTTTCCCCTTATCCATTAGAGGGAACCATCTTCCAAGGAAGATGAAGGAAGGTATGTCCTACTAGGGATGGATGAGAAATTAATTTCAATTTGTGTTTGTCCAATTCTCTCCTCCTGGAATTGAATGCAGACCTGAGTACAATCTGCAGTCTGAAGTCTGCTGTGCAATTTGCAAAATAAAAAAAATTGTCCAGAAATGCTTAGATTAGGGGGAAAAATGCACATGAGCACGTTTTAGACAATAGGAGAAAAATGCCTAAATTTCAAAGTGTGCCCAAACATATGCACAAATGTTCATGAAAAGCACACACTCACAAGCTGAGTTCTCAACAGGGAGCCATGATTTGTGGGGGCGCACAGGCTGGCAGTGAAGGGAGAAAAGGCTGGTGAGGAGCAGTTGCACAATTGCAGAAGCAGTGACATCACCTTCCCAGGGAGGGACTGCTGAACCAATCAGTGATTTGATGGAATGGGGCCAAAGAGGCGGAACCAGTGGAGTGAGATCTTTCCTTTGTTCTCACTCCAGCTCAAACTGAGACCCCTGAAGGCAAGACCTCCCATGCAGCTGCAGGATTGTAGCTGCTGACTTCTCCACCAACGCAGTCCTTGTAGTAAGCTGACTTGTGGTGCCAGAAGTAGTCACCAGTTAATAAGCCTGGGAAGGAATTTTACCTGCATACCAATTGGCAAAGACTGTGCAGGATTTTTGCCCACTCCATTGCAACATTAATTCCATTGTAAATAAGTTGATCTGAACTATCAGTAAATTCTTTGTGGATGCTTCATTTTATAACATTTGTCGCAACTATTTAGACATGATGCACACTGAGCTGGATCCGTGCATGAGGGGGAGATTGGGTTCCCTTGCTTCCCCATGGTGAGGATTTCCATACTGATATTGGGGGCATGGCATCAAGAACAGACCAGCCTGGGGTCTGAGAGCTATCCATATCTGAGGCAGAAATGGGTTCACATTAGTGGTTCATGCCATGGTGTGTTCCTGGTCTGCCATCCACTGCCAGCACTCCTGGCGTATCAGCCAGGTTTGGAAATCAGTCAGCAGGCAGGCTGGCCAATGACAGGATCCATGTCCTATGCTACCATCAAGCTTATAAGTGAGTCAATAAAGTTGTGGACAATTTACTATCCTGTTTAAATTGTCTGTGTAACTAATTTATTCTCATTCCTTCATCAACCAGACTCAATTAAGCACTGCCCACGCATTCCAAAATGGACACAGACCACAATGAGAATCATAGTAGAGCTGATTTACACATCCCTAGGGTGAGCTGAACCTTGTTATAGATATGCCCATGCAAATGACGCTTCCTTTGGTAGCTCTGATAAGACTCATTGCCCGGTTGTTTCCTTGAAGACTTACTGGCATGTTCTTCCTCCCAAAACATAACTGTTATTACTCACTTATACTCAAAGATACTTTATCATGCAGGTTTTAATTACACCGTACATACTGATGAGCATCTTCTTTGCGGAGTATGAGTATAGCTTTGGTGAGTATGGCAATGGAAGAAACAGTATGGTACTTTCCTCAAGTATGGTGCAACTTGAAGATTGTGAAGATGTTCACAGTTGATTGCTCATGTTCATGGGTAGGGTGGCCCTTTTGGACCAGCGACATTTGTATAATTCCTTGACCTAATCGTAATGACTGTCTGAAGACCATTTTTTTCTGTAACATTGGGTTGTGATTGATAGTCTCTCTCCACCCATCATCAAACATATTTATTTATGTTCTCTCCCCACCCCCTGCATCATCACATTAAAATATCCATGTATGTGTATCATCCAGTTCTTTGCCAGCTTTCAGTATATAAACAGTTCATTAGCTAACATGCTGGGGAGCAATGTTGAAGATTTGCGGAAGACTCCCCGGATGACTCAGTTGCCTGATGTGGAGAATCCTGCCTTGGAGCAAGAGGCTGGGCCCAACGATCTCCTGTGCCTTCTAATTCTTAGGCTTCCATGATCATTCTGACCTACCGAAGATGCTTGCTGTCCAGATGACTGGGATAAAGGACTGTAAGGTTCTGTGCTTATTAAAGGTAATAGCCTGATGAAGATCAAAATCCACTGAAGAACTGTTTCTGTCCTTCTGTTTCCAGCTGCTGGGTCCCAGATCTCTCTGATCCAGCCCCTTTCAGACATGAAGCTTCCTGGGGAGACCTTGACCCTTTCTTGCAAAGGTTCCTCTTCCTCTTTTAGCCAGTATTGGATAGAATGGGCTCGGAAAATTGGTGACCAGGGAATCCAATGGATTGGAGAAATCAGTCCAGATGGCACTGCAACAGGTGCACACCAGGCTCTGCGGGCAAGATTCTCTATCTCCAGGGATAACTCAGTAAACACAGTTTCCTTAGAGATAAGGAGGCTGGAGGCTGGAGACAGTGGCCTCTATTACTGCGCCACCCACAGTGAAATAGAACCATACAGAAACCAGAAATCCATTCAACTGCTGTATGTGCCATCTCACTGTGGATAAAGGATCTTGAACTGACCAATGAAATCAGTACTTCTCTGCTTTGTTCTTCTGCTTCTTACTGTACCTATCAGACTCCTGGCCCTAACCAAATGTTGAACAGTAGAAGGCGTGTTACATCATAATCCAAGGGACTGTACAACAAGCATTTCCAAAGCTTGGGTACATGCAGAAAATACCAGGCTATGGCCAAAATAACTAACTCACACCCCTTATCCAAAGGCTGGGCAGTTCAGACAACATGCTAAACCATGGTTAGGCTGCTAACCGTTTTGCAGCAAAAGGTTAATGAGTTTGTTTAAACCGTGATTATGGAGCCACCATGGTTAGGAACGGTTCACACGGCATGCTAAGCCATAATGACCCTGTTCAGAAGACACCTTAAACCATGGCTTTAACTACAGTGAAAAAGGCAAAAGGCCTTATTCACCATGGTTAAAGTCATGGTTTAAGGTGTCTTCTCAAAATGCTTAACCACCGTGGCTTAGTGTGTGATCTGAACAGGGTCGTTTTAAAAGTGAGGGGGCATTTTATGTGTTTTATTGAAATTTAGTGGATGCACGGGCTGTGCCTGCAATGTGCTCTTATAATTAGGGTGACCAGATAAAATCCAGGTCAGGGCTCATGTAACTTTAACAGTTGTAGAGAAAAGGGAATTTCAGCCAGTGCCATTTGTATGCAATTAGTTCCTGGTGATATTCCCTCTTCATCACAACAGTTAAAGTTGCAGGCACTATACTAGAGTGACCATATACAAAAGAAGGCAGGGCCCCTGCAACTTTAACTGTTGTGATGAAGAGGGAATTTCACCAGGAACGAATTTCATACAAATGACACTGGATGAAATTCCCTTTTCTCTACAGCTGTTAAAGTTACATGAGCCCTGACCTGGATTTTATCTGGTCAGCCTACTTATAATTGTAAAAGGTTTTAGGTTCTGAGTTTTCTCCTTCTTGCTTTTTACATGTACTTTTATAGCCCCCCTGAAGAGGGCCTATAAAACAAGAGGCCAAAACATTCTGGGCCTTTGTATAATAGACTTTTCTACAGCATCCTGAGACTTCTCCCTTTTTGTGTACATCTTGGATGCTCACTTGCTTTGCATCCTCTCTCTTTATAACACAATATTATCCTAGAACAATCTGTTGTGGAGTGCTTAACCCCTCGGAGGTCTGGCCCTTGTACTGATCAAATGTCAGCCTCATGCTCCACAGCTTTTCATCCACAGAGAGAATATATGGGCCCTTGTATTTTCTCCAGTTACTCCACTGTAGGCTGACCAGGTGGCTTGGGATTTCCCGGTCCTAACCGGGAATCCAGGGGCAAACCGGCCCAACCGGGGGGGTGGGGGGGCAAACCGGGGTGGCGGGGGGTCACGCGGCGGTGGCAGCAAGCAAGGAGCGGCGGTAGACCCGGCGGCGGAGGAGCCCGGGAAGCGGCTGCCCTAGCAGGTAAGCACGAAGGGGGGCACTTATCTGCTGGGGCGGCCGCTTCCCGGGCTCCGCCGCTGCCTTCGCCACCGCTGCCGGGCTCGTAAGGCCAGAAGCCGCGCGGAAGAGGCAGGAGAGGGCCGGATCCGGAAGTGACGTAACCGTCACTTCCGGATCCGGCCCTCTCCCGCCTCTTCCGCGCGGGCGGCGACGGACGACCCTGCACGGCCGCGCGGGTGAAGGAGGACCCCGCGCGGGCGGTGGAGGAACCCGGCGGTAGGTCCAGGCTGGTTTTTTTTGGGGGGGGGGCTTGGTGGGGGGGTTGTTTTGGGTGGGGGGGGGGACCGGGATTTTGATTTTTAAAATCTGGTCACCCTACTCCACTGCCCTGTGTGAAAATCCAGCTTGGGGAGGGTGGATTTGTGTTGAGAAAGTATCTGATGTAAAATACACTAACAAGCCTTTCACCAGCAATATTTATTCCTCTCAGATACAGCCTATCCCAGCCTACCCCAGCCTACTGTTTTGAATTTTATGTTTTTTTACTCGGTTTTATGTTGAACTAAGGATAATGGGAGGGAATTTATTTGTATGGAATTGTACTTCCCTTTGAAATCTTAACACCCACAGTCGGGTGACCATATGGAAAGGAGGACCGGGCTCCTGTAACGTTTAGAATTTTACTGAAGAGGGAATTTCAGAAGGTGTCATTTGCATGCATGAAGCCCCTGGTGAAATTCCCTCTTCATCACAACAGTTAAAGCTGCAGGAGCCCTGCCTTCTTTTGTATCTGGTCAAGAGGACAGGGCTCCTGCAGCTTTAACTGTTGTGATGAAGAGGGAATTTCATCGGGACTGCATACATACAAATGACACCTGCTGGAAATCCCTTTTCTATACAACTGTTAAAGATACAGGAGCCCTGTTCTTCTTTCCATAGGATCACCCTAACCCACAACCACATCACTGCAGCCACCAAAGTCTCTGCCATGTAATAAGTTTTAAGGCAGAAGCCTGTTTTTTTGAAGTGTGGGTTAGTTAGGCTGACCAGATAAAATCCAGGTCAGGGCTCATGTAACTTTAACAGTTGTAGAGAAAAGGGGATTTCAGCCAGTGTCATTTGTATGCAATTAGTTCCTGGTGAAATTCCCTCTTCATCACAACAGTTAAAGTTGCAGGCACTATACTAGAGGGACCATATACAAAAGAATGCAGGGCCCCTGCAACTTTAATTGTTGTGATGAAGAGGGAATTTCACCAGGAACAAATTGCATACAGATGACACTGGCTGAAATTCCCTTTTCTCTACAACTGTTAAAGTTACATGAGCCCTGACCTGGATTTTATCTGGTCACCCTAGGGTTACTCCTTTGTGTCATGACATTGGGACCAGATCAAATCTATTAATACTGATCTCAATTATCTGAGCGTAAGTACTTGTGGAGCCAAAATGGCACAACCCATGCACAGGCATGGGTTGTTTGCACCGCTACCCAAATTGGGTAGTGGTGCAAACCTTTTGGGCAGGTGGGGGGGAGGCCAAAAACAGCCAATTGAGGACAATACCTGCTCTCAGTGGCTGCAAGATGCACACTGCTGTGGGGGTGGGGGTGAAGTGGAATGGAATGGAGTGTGGATGAGTTTTGGAACAGGAGGCCTTCCACATGGCACCATTTTATCTGAAAGTCCTGTAGCTTTCTGTCCCTTTCCATCTCCTATGATATGATGGACAGAGTCACTTGCTAAAATTCCCTCTGTGACTAAATGCACAGCAGCCTGGTCTCCCTTCTCTTTGGTTTCCAAATTTCAGCTCTATCTGATGTTGCAAAATTGGACCCTAATCCTAGACAGATACCACACTTCAACCCTTGTACTTCAAGCATGAAACTGTCTCGCATTGACCCAATCACTTGCCGCAATGGGCTTCCCTTTTTTAAATTGGATGTGTCTATCCATGCCTGAAATATGCAAAACCAAAAACCATTATGTCCTCTATAAAGGTTGGATTCTGTCCTCTGAGGGAGCAAAAATAATCTGCTTGGACTTTCAGTTGCTTCAGTGGGTTTTCCAGCATTTGACTCCACTTTTCAAAATGTTATGGTTCCAAAATAGGATCGGCATCGCAGAAGACCATGCTCAATGTCAGGGGTTCCAAGAAATGAACGGCCTAAAGATACTGCCATGTATCACTGCCTGAAATGCACACTGGGGAAAACTCTCTCAGAGGCAGCAAAAAAACTACCCTTCCAGGACTGCTTGATGTTTTGAAGGTTTGAACTTTTTCTCCCTCCTGCTGTTTTTCTTTGGTTATTTAATTTTGCACGGTAGGTGGTACACATGTCCTACAACTCTGCACAATTGAGCAAAATGTTATGCCAATAGAAACTTCAACTACGTGACAGAAACCACAACTGAGAGAAAGAAATCACAATTGAAAGAAAGCACAACAAAGAGATGAAAAAAAATGAATAATCTCATTTTACTACAGGAAATAGCAGTCTAGGAATGCAGTTCAAAGAGTCAAGCTACTAGTAGGGCAAATATATTGACCCTTCAGAAACCCCCCCAATAAATGGGCCGTTTTCAGCTTTAGGACAAAGTAGTGATTCATTTTCCCCCTCTCATTTTCTCATGCAGTGGTCCATAACCTCCACAGGGAAAGAATGGAGTGGAAGAACCAATGCTGAAAGAACAGGAAATAGAGAGTTAAAAGTGTACCAAATATGTATTTTATTGATCCCAACGAACTGTCAATCAACAATCTTTATTCTGGGGCACTATAAAGTAAGGATGGAACTAAAACATTTAATAGGTCAATAACAATTGTTCTTTCTAATTATTGTTTCAAATGGTTCAATATGGTTCAATATGTAATACCTTACAAAGAAACGACAAACATAACTGCAATATAGCTTAATAGGGAACACCTTACATATAACATATTTTATTTTATTTATTTATTAAAACATTTGTTTCCTGCCCTATACCATTGGAAACTCAGGGCAGCGTACAGATAAAATCAATTGAAACATTGTAAAACAATAAATAATTTGTAAAGCTAAAACATGTTAAACATTAACAAACTAATACCATTTTTTTTATATAGAAACCAATAAAGCAATTAAACTATGTGCAGCTTTAGGCAAATTTAGCCCTCAAAGGCTTTGATAAAAGCCACATTTTAACTTGGCCCTGAAATGAAGCCAGCTACTGCGCCAGTTGGGCCTCCAAGGGAAGGGCATTCCACAACAGAAAAATATAAGTCATAGTTTGTGCCTCTGCTAATCTCTTATACTAGTAGAACTGATGCCATTATGCAAATGAGTTTCTGAAGTAGCCTTCATTAAACAGAAGTGCCACATGGAGGAAACAGTATTCAAGATCTTTGACATACATTTGTCCCTTTTCAGTCTTTGGGAGATTGTTGAAGTCAGTTAAAGTCATGGGTTCTGTCCATGGTCCTCAGATATTGCCAAATGCCTGAGAGAAGAGGAAAGTCTTGACCTGGCGCCGAAAATATAACAATGTTGGCGCCAGGCGGGCCTCATCAGGGAGATCGTTCCACAATTGGGGGGCCATCACAGAGAAGGCCCTCTCTGTTGTTGCCGACCTCCGAGCTTTCCTCGGAGTAGGCACTCGGAGGAGGGCCTTAGATGTTGAACGTCGTGTTTGGGTAGGTTCATGTTGGGAAAGGCGTTCCATCAGGTATTGTGGTCCCAAGCCGTGTAAGGCTTTATAGGTTAAAACTAGCACCCTGAAATGGGCTCGGAAACATACAGGCAGCCAATGCAAGCGGGCCAGAGAGAAAAGGGAATTTCAGCCAGCGTCATTTGGATGCAATTAGTTCCTGGTGAAATTCCCTCTTCATCACAACAGTTAAAGGTGCAGGCACTATACTAGAGTGACCATATACAAAAGAAGGCAGGGCCCCTGCAACTTTAACTGGTGTGATGAAGAGGGAATTTCACCAGGAACTAATTGCATACAAATGACACTGGCTGAAATCCCCTTTTCTCTACAACTGTTAAAGTTACAGGAGCCCTGACCTGGATTTTATCTGGTCACCCTAGTGTTGAGTGGTGTCATAGTACTATTTCCAGGGGACCTCTGAGAACTTAAAATGGTACTTTCTGGCACCCCAAAGGAGTACCACCTCCATTGATAACCCCCTGCCACTACTGCTACTACTAGACACATAATATTTACCTTTTGCCTCTGTTTTGTCGGCCCCCTCAAATCTGCAACATGTTTTCTGTCTGTAAGCTGGCTTTCAAAGGGTGCTACGTCTCTTTCCTGATCTTTCCACCCCACACCATACAAATATGTTATTTCCAGAGGCATCCACATGACAAGACAAAGTGAGGTTGCTGCCTCATGACAAGACAAAGTGAGGTTGCTGCCTCAGGTGGCAACTTGGTGTTGACTTTTTGGGTCTCAACAAAAAGTCACAATTTGAGGCACAATCCAAACTAAGTTTACGTATCCTTGTGCCGCCATTTTCCAGCTGATTTCCATGATGTGGGGGGCTTTGGTGGTTGTGCTTCAGGCATGAAACTATCTTGTACTGGCCCTGGTCCCAACACCCACTCACAATGGCCTGCCCCTTTTAAATTCAATGTGCCCATGGCTGCCTTCAATATGCAAAACCCCAAGCTGTCATTTATTAGGGGTGTGCACGGACCCCCCGGATCGGATCGGGACCCGGATCGGGACCTCCAATTTTGTCCCGGACCGGTTCGGACAAAATCGGAGGCCCCCCGGACCGGATCGAGTCCGATCCCGACCCAAAAATCGTACATTTTTGGATCGGCCGCCATTTTTTTCCCCATAGACTTGCATTGCAATGCAAGTCTATGAGGAAAAAATGGCGGCGGGTGGGTAAGGGGGGGGCCTAACTCCCTCCCCCCCCCGGGGCCGTCCGCTGTGGATGGCCCCGGCAGGTAAACCCCCTCCCCCGCGCTCCCTACCCCCCCTGGGGCCGCCTGCTTCCATCCGCTGGCGCCCGCGGGCGCCAGCGGATAGAAGCGGACGGCTCCGGGGGGGGGTAAGCCCCCTTCCCCGCCACTTACCTTCTCGGCCCGTCCGGCGCCGGCGGCTACTACCAGCGGGCTCCGCGGCCTACTCTCGAGTAGCGCGCCGGGTGATGACATCACCCGGCGCGCCATCCTAGAGCAGGCCGCGGAGCCTGCTGGGAGTAGTAGGCGCCGGCGCCGGACGGGAGCCGCCGGGCCGGGCAGGTAAGGGCCCCCCTCCCCCCTCTGCATGCCCCCTCCTCCCCTCCACGCACCCCCTCCTTACCTTCCCGGCCCGGTGGCTCCCGTCCGGCGCCGGCGCCTACTACTTCCAGCAGGCTCCGCGGCCTGCTCTAGAGTAGCGCGCCGGGTGATGACATCACCCGGCGCGCCATCCTAGAGCAGGCCGCAGAGCCTGCTGGGAGTAGTAGGCGCCGGCGCCGGACGGGAGCCGCCGGGCCGGGCAGGTAAGGGCCCCCCTCCCCCCTCCGCGCGCCCCCTCCTCCCCTCCACGCACCCCCTCCTTACCTTTCCGGCCCGGCGGCTCCCGTCCGGCGCCGGCGCCTACTACTTCCAGCAGGCTCCGCGGCCTGCTCTAGAGTAGCGCGCCGGGTGATGACATCACCCGGCGCGCCATCCTAGAGCAGGCCGCGGAGCCTGCTGGGAGTAGTAGGCGCTGGCGCCGGACGGGAGCCGCCGGGCCGGAAAGGTAAGGGCCCCCCTCCCCCCTCCGCGCGCCCCCTCCTCCCCTCCACGCACCCCCTCCTTACCTTTCCGGCCCGGCGGCTCCCGTCCGGCGCCGGCGCCTACTACTTCCAGCAGGCTCCGCGGCCTGCTCTAGAGTAGCGCGCCGGGTGATGACATCACCCGGCGCGCCACCCTAGAGCAGGCCGCGGAGCCTGCTAGTAGTAGTAGGCGCCGGCGCCGGACGGGAGCCACCGGGCCGAGAAGGTAAGTGCCCCCCTCCTCCCCCCCCCGCTGTCCACTTTCATCGGCGGGCGCCCGCTGGCGCCCGCCAATGGAAGTGGCGGTGGGCGCCAGTGGGCGCCCGCCGATCCGCCGATCCGCCGAACCGGTTCGGAGCTTTTTCGGACCGGTTCGGATTGGATCGGCCGATCCAGCTGCGGGATCGGAAATCGGATAATTTATCCGATTTCCCACTGGACCGGACTCGGATCGTGGATCGGGTCCGATCCAGTGCACATCCCTATCATTTATCCTTTAAAGGCTGGCTTCAGGCTCCTCGAAGGAAGAAGAGGCCTCTCCTTGGAACTCTCAGTTGTATCAGTGGCTTTTCTGCCCTTTAATTCCACTTTTCAAAATGTTATGGCTCCTAAATTCCTTCCTGTTCATAAGTGGGTTGTCATGTAAGTGATTGTTCTTTGACCTCCTCTGTGATTTTGGTAGCAAATTCTTCATTTTGATGGGGCAGTGCTAAAAGTCCATTTTTGGGACTTCTGTTTTGTGTTTAATCCACTTTTTTAAAAGATGTGCCAATTCTCTTTTCAGGGGCCAGTTCACAGATCGTTCTCAATCAGTCAGGCCCAGAAATGAAAAAACCTGGAGAATCCACTAGGCTCACCTGTTCTACATCAGGATTTGACCTTAGCAGTAGTGGCATGCACTGGCTCCGTCAGTCTCCAGAGAAAGGGCTAGAGTGGCTGGTTTACTATTATTCATCATCTAGCAACGTCTACTCCCCGACTGTCCAAGGGCGATTCTCAGCCTCCAAAGAGAGTTCAAACTTCTATCTCCAAATGAACAACCTGAAACAAGAAGACACGGCTGTCTATTACTGTGCCAGAGAGACACAGTAGTGGAAATGGAACTTGAGCTCAGGCAAAAACCTTGGCCTAACACCAAAGATGGCTGCAGGTGGCACTAGAGAACTCTGAATCGAGAAGCGAATTAAACTGAGCATCTCCACACAAATACATATTGAATGCTTACACTATGCTCCCATCCCCTTTCTGTCAAAACCTTTCTTTCAAAGCATTCCCTGGGATTGTGGCTAGGGATGTCAAAGGAGTCTGGTTTGGGGCTAGAGCTCAGCAAGCTGTTACTGGCTTGCCCCCCTGGAGTCTGGTTGGCTCACTACGTGATGAGTTGGGCAAGCCCCTGCCTGCCAACCTGCCCCACGTCCCTTTCAAGAGTTGACAGCATGAAGGAATGACAGGTAGTAGACAGGACAGAAAGGAGTCCTGCATCACCTGCCAAATGCTTATTCTCTCCTTGCAAGGAGAGCGCGATGGACTGGCTAGTGGTGACATTCTAAGCTTAACCTACCTCATAAGGTTGTTGTGAGGATAAAATGGAGAGTAGAAGGACTATTTAAGATACATTGGGTTCCTTGCAAGTGGACGAAGGGCAACATATTAATATTAATATAAATAAATGAATAAAAACATTTCACCTTCCACTGCATTGTACTAAGTGACTCCTTATTTAAAGCAATTTCCCTTATTGAAAGCAATTCATTTTGCTGTTAGCTTCTTGTTGGGGCATTGCAAGTCATAGAAGGCAGAACCAGGGATGGTCGAGTTTCCAATGATTCTCTGAAATGCATTTCATAGCTTGATTCATCTGACGCCTTTTCTCATTTGCGACCCATTTTTCTTTTCATTCAAATGGGAAATAAGGATGTACGGAAATTCCATTTTTGTGTATGCCCTGTTCGAAGCCCTGAATGTGAACCCAAGTGTAAGAACAAGCATTCCTCTCTCGTGTTTGATTTGCACAACTTTCCCAGTTCAATTTGTACAAATGTTCTAATTTGAACAAATTTCCTCAGTAGAGTAGACCAGCCCACTTTCATCTATCGAGCAAAGTTGTGCAAATTTGGACTTTTCAAGTTCAAACACTGCTCAATTTGTGCATATTTTTTTTTTACCATTGGCACAGAGCGAGGAGTGATCACAAATGCAAACATGAATTGGGCATTAATGAGCAAAAAGATAATGTTTGGAAAATCCTAGCAATCTCAAACATCGCTCATCCCTAACAGGGATGTTGCACATTTTGAACTGGAAAATCCTCCCAAAAGTATACACTTCCATCCAATTGGCTAAAGCCTGAAAATGCATAATTTCAAAGGGGGCACATTTTAATATGCACGTTTGTTTTTGAAAATACACATATTTCATGTGTATTTTTGAGGGGGAGAAATAAAAAAAGTGTTCCCCTTGTGTGCAGAATTGTGAATGTACAAGCTTGATTTGCAGATTGAAACAACATTCTTGTACATCCTTATTGAGTTTATGCTTTTGCAACACGATAGCTTCAAATGCATAGGTTTATCAAGCAGGATGACTAAGATATGGATGCTTCTGCCTCCGAGGCTGGGTAGGTAAACCAGATGGGATTTTGATCTTTTTGAACAATAACGTATTTAGTAGGGGTGTGCACGGACCCCCCGGATCGGATCGGGACCCGGATCGGGACCTCCAATTTTGTCACGGATTGGTTCGGACAAAATCGGAGGCCCCCCGGACCGGATCGAGTACGATCCCGATCCAAAAATCGGAAATTTTTGGATCGGTCGCCATTTTTTTCCCCATAGACTTGCATTGCAATGCAAGTCTATGAGGAAAAAATGGCGGTGGGTGGGTGAGGGGGGGCCTAACTCCCTCCCCCCCGGGGCCGTCCGCTGTGGATGGCCCCGGCAGGTAAGCCCCCTCCCCCGCGCTCCCTACCCCCCCTGGGGCCGTCCGCTTCCATCCGCTGGCACCAGCGGATAGAAGCGGACGGCTCCGGGGGGGGTAAGCCCCCTTCCCCGCCACTGCTTACCTTTTAGGGCCGTTCGCTCCCGTCCGGCGCCGGTGGCTACCGCCAGCCGGCTTTGCGGCTTGCTCTCGAGTAGCGCGCCGGGTGATCTCTCGAGTAGTGCGCCGGACGGGAGCGGACGGGCCGGGAAGGTAAGGGCCCCCCTCCTCCCCTCCGTGCGCCCCCTCCTCCCCTCCGTGCGCCCCCTGCTTACCTTCCTGGCCCGTCCGCTCCCGTCCGGCACCGGCGGCTACTACCAGCGGGCTCTGCGGCCTGCTCTCGAGTAGCGCGCCGGGTGATGACATCACCCGGCGCGCCACCCTGGAGTAGGCCGCGGAGCCTGCTGGTAGTAGCCGCTGGCGCCGGACGGGAGCGGACGGGCAGGGAAGGTAAGGGCCCCCCTCCTCCCCTCCGTGCGCCCCCTCCTCCCCTCCGCGCGCCCCCTGCTTACCTTCCCGGCCCGTCCGCTCCCGTCCAGCGCCGGCGGCTACTACCAGCGGGCTCCGCGGCCTGCTCTCGAGTAGCGCGCCGGGTGATGACATCACCCGGCGCGCCACCCTGGAGCAGGCCGCGGAGCCCGCTGGTAGTAGCTGCCGGCGCCAGACGGGAGCGGACGGGCCAGAAAGGTAAGCACCCCCCTCCTCCCCCCCCGCTGTCCACTTTCATCGGCGGGCGCCTGCTGGCGCCCGCCAATGGAAGCGGCAGTGGGCGCCTGTGGGCGCCCGCCAATCCGCCGATCCGCCGAACCGGTTCAGAGCCTTTTCAGACCGGTTTGGATTGGATCGGCCGATCCAGCTGTCGGATCGGAAATCGGATAATTTATCCGATTTCCCACTGGACCAGACTCGGATCGTGGATCGGGTCCGATCCAGTGCACATCCCTAGTATTTAGTATTATCCAAAATAAAGATGGGATGGGTATGACACACAATCAGCATTATCGGATTCTGCTGGCTACAGCTTTTCCTATCTCATAAACTATATCTGCTACAATTTCCTTTCTTTCCACACAACTAATAAAGATACATGAGATCTGTCTTCACATTTGTGTTTCCTATTCCCAACTACAGCATCATCCATCCAGTCAGATTCTGTATTTTAAAACCTACGAGACTATGCAAAGCGAAAATGTGGATTTCCTGTTAAAAAGCCTTTAAAGCAAAGCTTGCCTTGATAAGACATCATCATACTTCCTTCTCAGTCAATGGATGTCATGATTCTTTGGCCGTGTCTTCTCCTTTGGGGAGCTACTTTAGCAGGTAAGAGGATACCTAAAGACTGCTGCCTTTTACTATATAATGCAATGGGCTGAAATGTAGACTTCAAAATGTTGAGATAATCAATTACAAACAATCTCAAAAGAAGAGGGAGGTGACAGATATGATTCCACACACTATAGAAGAACCTTAGTGCATGGAGTTCAGATCCATATGCCAACCCACCCACCCTCACTTTCTTCTATATCTTCTGCATAAAACCAGACCACCATGATATGGGTGGTGGGGGGTTGGCTGATTTGGTTTGGTTTGACTGGAAAAAATGAAGTGAAAGCTAGGCTGACCATCTGAAAAGGAGGACAGGGCTCATATAACTTTAACAGTTGTAGAGAAAAGGGAATTTCAGCAGGTGTCATTTGTATGCAATTAGTTCCTGGTGAAATTCCCTCTCCATCACAACAGTTAAAGGTGCAGGCACTATACTAAAGTGACCATATACAAAGAAGGCAGGGCCCCTGCAACTTTAACTGTTGTGATGAAGAGGGAATTTCACCAGGAACTAATTGCATACAAATGACACTGGCTGAAATTTCCTTTTCTCTACAACTGTTAAAGTTACATGAGCCCTGTCCTCCTTTTCAGATAGTCAGCCTAGTGAAAGCCCCAAGCTATTGACTGATGTAGAGTGTCCTTACTTACTTACGTATTAGATTTATATCTACTCATTCTTTCAAGGACCTCAAGACAACTTACACGCCTCTCTATTTTATCCTCACAACAATCCTGCGGAGTTGGTTGGGCTGAGACATAGTAACTGGCCAAGGTTACCCACTGAACTTCATGGCTCCCCTGTCTTTGCACAATACTCTAACCATGACACTGCGAAAGGGTGGAGAATAGAGAAGATAAACCAAGATACTACCACCCATATTGTCTCTGTATTCACAGGTGTCCAGTCCCAAGTCCAGTATGTCCAGTCTGGTCCTGAAGTCAAAAGACCTGGAGAATCAATGAGACTGAGCTGCAAGGCATCTGGATATATATTTACCAGTCTTGGAATGCAATGGTTGAAACAGGCCCCAGGGAAAGGACTGGAATGGGTCGGTCGAATTAATACACAAACCTTTGAGACAAGGTATAGTAAAGTTCTTGAAGGTCGAGTCATCATCACTGTGGACACTTCTATCAGCACTTCATATCTGCAGCTGGCCAACTTGAAAGCTGAAGACAATGCTGTATATTACTGTGCAAGATACACAGTGGGGAAAACTACATGCATAGTCATTCATAAACCCTCCTGTGAAGTGCTGAGGAATTTCTGCCGAGGCCATGGCAATAAATATCTATACTGAACTGTCCTGATGACCTAGAAAATTTTCAAATTGCAGAGCTGGAAAGGAGCTGAATCACCTCCAACACCTTGTCCATAGGCAGAAATAGCCACATATCACCTCTTCTACAAATCAACTTCTTAATGTTTAATGTTTTAATCTTTTGTAAACTGCCCAGAGAGCTTCAGCTATGGGGTGGTATAGAAATGTAATATATACCTTGCACAATTCAGATCTTAGGGGGGGGGGGGGAAGACTTGGATATGCCATTGAAAGGTTTCTAGAGACCTAGGCCAGATCTACACCAAGCAGGATATTGCACTATGAAAGCAATATGAAAGCAGTCTATAAAAGGCAGGAGCCACACTACTGCTTTATAGTGGTATTGAAGTGCACTGACAACTGTTAGGGCCCATTGACACATACCATATACCACTTTATCCTGCTTGGTTTTTCTCCTGCCTTTTATATACCACTTTCATACCGCTTTCATAGTGCTATATCCTGCTTGGTGTAGATCTGGTCACTTTGTGTAAGGTGCAAAGGCCAACCAGAGCTCAAAACAGGCACCTCCTTTCTGTTATTCCTCATGGAGACCCATTGCCATTCAAGGTTGCCATTCAAGGTTGCCATTCAAAAGGAAGAGTAAAGGGAAAATGTCCTGCCAGACAGGCCAAGGGGCGCCATACGTCCAGGGAACCAGTTGGTTCCACCTCCTACCACCCTACTGTCTACTCTCTTAGAAGTTAGAGGACACTTGATGGAATGTTGGAGTATGTTATCTAATAACACTTAGCATCCTTCCTCTAATTTTGGCAGAGAGAGAAAACAATGGTAAATTCCAGATGGTAGTTGGGGAGATTGGACGAAAACAAATAAACCCAACTTTCCACAATTGTCATACCAGAATACTTGTCACCTTTGTCTCCCAACCTTCCAGAAGGTCATGATACAGAACTGACAGGTAGGTCAGGCTGAAAACATAAAAAATAAATCAAGGTCAGCTAGTGTGTCATGTGGCTGAGAGGGATTTAAACCTAACTCTAGCTACTACGAGTCTGACACAAGCTACTACAATATGGTGTTCTCACAACAAAACTTCATAAATGCTTCTAATATACTGTTGAACTCCATGAGGCTCCCTGATTGTTCAGAATATCATGCCACATTTTATAACTGCAGATACTTTTAAGTCCTATACCCACTCACCTGAAGTAACCCACATTGAATTAAATGAGACAGCTCTGAGTAGGGTCATCTTTTGGACAGACTTCTCTTTCCATAAGGTTTTTTTTTGGGGGGTGGGCATTGTAACTTCCTTGGGGATCTTCAAAGAGTTCATTCCCCCTCTGCTGAAACTGACACTTTGAGTGTCATCACACAGGAGGTTTAATGCACACCTGCCGTGACTTTGATCCACTTTTTCAGTGCTGGACTGGCATGACATCATCCCCATCGTGCTGTTCTCTCGCCCTGAGGGAGTCCAGCTCTGAAAATGTGGATCAAAGTCACGGCAAATGTGTATTAAACCTCCCGTGTGATGACGCTCTTTGTGTGTGTTTGGGGGTGGGAGGGGGAAGAGGTAAAACAAATTTGATTGGTGTTATTTTGAACCAACTTTACTATTGGTACAAATCTAAAATATCCAAACATTAATGCCTGTCACACCCTATTCAGTCCCCCCCCCCCCACTGGTATGAAGTATCACGTCTAATTGGGTACCACATTACTATTATGCCAACTTACAAACTCTACCCACTTAACTCCCTCGAACCTTGTATGTACAGCAGGGATATGCAACTTCCAGAGTTCAATACCCCCCATAACCTCAGAAGGGATAACACTTTTGCCCCTGCAGCTGCTGTGTTGCCACCTAAATTTGACAGAATGGCATCAAAAAAGGGGCCATTTTTCCTTAAAAATGTCCCCCTTTTTTGCTGCCAGACCACCAAATTCTAGTGGTAAACCACAGCTTGTTATATTGGAAATAAGGGACATTGCACTTCTGTTTGGACGATGGGGGGAGGATCACGGAACCTGGTAAGTCTGTGATCCTCCCCCTCCCTCCCTCCTTCCCTCCCTCTACACTCTTAGGTGTAGTAAGAGCCTTAATTGGCATGTTAAGGGTCTAAGGAACTCTTAGACATCCCTCTCTGAGGAACCTTTGAGGTGTTAATAAGTGGGGCCACAAGGAGACATACAATGGCACAACAGCTCCCCCCCCCCCACACACCGTTCTACATTTGGTCAAATGTTTGTGGAGGAACTCATGAATCTCAGCACTGCTGCAGAAGTCTCCCAACCCCATCAAGGGTTCCACCTTTCATCATTTGCTGTTTAGGTGCAGGAATGAAATGGTTGCTGATGGCACTGATGTTCCACAACACTGCCAATTAAGCAAAATGAGATGCCAGTAGGACCCACAACTAGGAGAGAAACCGCAGACGGAAATCTAATTTTGGTACAGGAAGCAGCTGCCTTGGAACTCCTCCATCCATGGAGAAGCTCAGTTCAATGAAGGAAGAATGTTTGGCATTCTGTTTGATATTCATTTGGCCCCTTCAGTACAGGCCTCTATATGGGCATGAAAAGCTTTTCACTGCTGCCTTTCCTAAAATGAACTAACACTTATGTGTTGCAAAGTATTTTTCTTAAACATCTCTGGCTGTATCTACTGGACATGTATGTGATTATGTACTGCAGTTTCATTCATCTTGTGTACATCACTTTGTGAGAGCATTGAAATAAAATAAGCGGCTGGCTTGCAATGATGGGAGTTGTAGGACACCAGGTTGGGGAAGGGCTGCTCCAAAAAAAGAGAGTACGTAGCCTTAAGTTGTTCATCATCAGTTTTCCACAACCCCACAGTTACCTCTGCATATCATATTCTCCATCCTGTCCTCATGGTTCATCTGCTTTGGGAGAATGAGAATTTCACTTGCACTTTCTGCCTCCTTTGGGAGGACATGGTGTTAAGGCTTGTGAGCCTTAACTGCCAATTTCCCTGCTTTTTGGTGCTTGGTTGAAAACTGTAGAGCCTTAACGTTGTTTTGTTAACCGTAGGTTTTTCGTTTAATGAATGTCATGGCTGTTGTGTAATGGATGCCTGGATATAACAAGATGACAACCAAGCTAGTGTCAGCCAGGATGTTACAGCATGTTGACATGCAATATAAAATCAAAGTTAGTGTTATGTGTTGAACCCACTTTTCAAATCCACAAATGAGCCACAGAAGTTATACTCTGACTAATAGCCATAAAAAGATAAAAGCTTTTATGACTGCCTAATAAAAAGGAAGTGTTTCATTTTTGTGTGTCTGTATTTGGTAAGGCCACTTCTAAAAAAGTCCTCCCTGGATCCCCTGGACCTTAATAACTACAGGCCAGTATCAAATCTTCCATTTTTGGGCAAGGTGATCGAGAGAGCGATTGCCTTTCAACTCCAGGCAGTCTTGGATGACACTGATTTTCTAGACCCATTTCAAACCGGCTTCAGAGCAGGATACGGAGTTGAGACCACTTGGTCGCCTTAGTAGATGATCTACGCCTTAGTATCGACAGGGGGAGTGTGTCCCTGCTGGTACTCCTGGACCTCTCAGCGGCTTTCGATACCATCGACCATGGTATCCTTCTGGAGCGCCTGGGGGAATTGGGAATCGGGGGCACTGTGCTTCAGTGGTTCCGATCCTATCTCTTGGGCAGGCTCCAGATGGTGATGCTTGGGGATAGCTGCTCTTCAAAAAAGGAGTTGCTATGTGGTGTACCGCAAGGTGCCATCCTTTCCCCAATGCTGTTTAACATTTACATGAAACCGCTGGGAGAGATCATCCGGAGGCATGGGGCGGGGTGCTATCAATATGCTGATGACACCCAAATATATTTCTCTATGCCTTCAACAACATTGTCAGCTAAGGATAGTGTGTCTCCTCTGAACGAATGCTTGGAGGCGGTAATGGGCTGGATGAGGAAAAACAAACTGAAGCTGAATCCAGAAAAGACGGAGGTGCTCGCTGTCAATGGCCCCAACCTGGGTTTGGAGGTGTGTCAACCAGTTCTGGATGGGGTTACACCCCCCCTGAAAGACTGTGTTCACAGCTTGGGGGTACTCCTGGATCCGTCGCTCCAGATGACAGCTCAGATTGATGTGACGGCCAGGAGTGCCTACTATCAGCTTCGGCTGATACGCCAGCTGCGCCCCTTCCTAGAGTTGGAAGACCTAAAGACGGTAGTGCACGCGCTGGTAACTTCGAGGCTCGACTTCTGCAATGCGCTGTACATAGGGCTACCTTTGTGCCTAGTCCGGAAACTTCAACTTGTTCAAAATATGGCAGCCAGGTTGGTCACCAGTACATCTAGGGGTGACCACATTACACCAGTTTTAAAATCACTTCACTGGCTGCCGGTCAGTTTCTGCGCAAAGTATAAAGTGTTGGTTATTACCTTTAAAGCCCTACATGGTTTGGGCCCAGGATACCTACGGGATCACCTTCTCCCATACAATCCGCCCTGCACTCTTAGGTCCTCTGGGAAGAATGTACTCAAGCCAGCCAGAACTAGGCTGGTGAGTGTTACCCAGAGGACCTTTTCTTCCATCGCTCCCAGACTATGGAATGGTCTGCCTGAGGAGGTTGGACAAACTGACAGTCTTCACGAATTCAAGAGAGTCGTGAAGACTGTTCTTTTCCGGCAGGCCTATCTGGATGAATTTTAAATGTTTTAATGATGTGTTTCTCTTGTTTTAATTTTTTAACTTTGTCATGCTTGTATGTGTATTGTGTTCCCCGCCTCGATCCGTAGGGAGAGGTGGGTTATAAATAAATATTATTATTATTATTATTATTATTATTATTATTATTATTTGGAGAAAACTTGAAAAATTGTTCTACTGAAATTAAAAATCCATGATTAATTTGGGAAGTACGCAAGATGTTACAGGAAAATAGTCTATATTGGAATAAGTTTCAGTTTACTATGTTAATTATTATAGCTCATTTTATGCTACATGCTTTTTCTTCCTGTTCACATCTTAAAATAGCAGACTGTGATCAAGTTTTTAGTCAAGTTTCAATCTTGCACAGACTGCATTTCCATCGCTAGATATTTACTCAAAAGTAAAACCCATTGAATTGGTTAGAGTGCCACATTTGCCAGTTGCAGCCGGTGACATCATCACCCGGCGTGAGCGGGAAAGCGGCCGGCCGACATCGATGACAGAAGATGATGGCAGGATGATGTTGGAGATGGCTGCAGGTAAGCAGGGCAATTGGGGGGAGGGAGGGAGGGAGGGAGGGAGGGAGGGAGTGGTGAGAGTGGGAGGGAGGGCTCTGCATGGATCCAGATCGGATCTGGACCCGAGTCGGATCAGGCCCAATCTGATCTGAGTCAGATTGGGATTGGGATCAAGATCGGATCGGGGGTCTGTGCAAAGCCCTAGTTCTGATGAACAACACTCCTTTTGTTTTGGAGGAATCCAGCCCTGCTCAGAGTATGCAAAACCAAATATTCACATTTCCTCTTTAAAGGCTGCCATAAAACTTCTAGGGCAAAATCCCAGTGACCTACTTCAATTGAATAACTTGGTTCTTATTTCTTCCATTCTACTGTTCATAATGATATGGCTGTTATATTTCTTCATCTTCCTAAAAACATTATCATGTAAGCATGCATATATATATATATATATATATATATATTATACCAAAGTATAATAATTTGGTTGATTATTTATATCTCTATCTGTCTATCATCTGTCTATCATCCATCTATCTATCTATCTATCTATCTATCTATCTATCTATCTATCTATCTATACACACACACACAAAACACATACATATCTTTATCCCAAGTACAAATTAATATACTTTGGTAGAATACCAGTGAAATTATCCCCATTGGGAGATAATTTAATGCAATGTTTTCTTGTGTTTGTTTCATTTGTGTTACCACGTGCCTCTTCTCTCTTCAGGGACCAGTTCACAAGTTGTTCTCACTCAGTCAGGCCCAGAACTGAAAAAGACTGGAGAATCTATCAGGCTCACTTGTGCGGTGCAAGGATTTCAACTTGACAACCATTATATGAATTGGATCCGAGAGGCTCCAGGAAAAGGGCTGGAATGGCTGGTTCATTATCGGATACCAATTCATGCTGCCTACAACCCAACCATCAAAGGGCGATTTACTGCCTCCAAGGACAGCTCCAACTTTTATCTCGACATGAACTGCCTGACGGTAGAAGACTCAGCCATGTATTACTGCACTGCTGAAACACAGTGGTGAGAATGGAGCTTGAGCTCAGGCAAAAACCTTAGCCTATAAAATGAGAGGGCTGTAGGTGGCAGAAAAGAGCTTTGAATTAAAAGGAGTGCATTGAATTGCATACATGCAAAAAAAAAATGCATGTCAAGTCCCTTCACACCAGGGATATATGCAGAAATCATTTCAGTTTCTTTTGACAAGAATTTGCCCCATTCTGAACGCAAATTTGAGTGCAACCTGTGGTCAGTGTTCATAAATTTCTGAGCTTGCAGTTTTGTTTATGGGGGAGGGGAATGCATTCCAAAAATGAAACAAAAAAGAAACATTGCATATTTAGATAAAATACACCTTAAAATGTGTGACTTATAGCATTCCTAACCATTGGCCATGCATAAACCCATCACTGCCATAGTTGTAAACTTAATGTGATGATGATGATGCTAACATAAGAACATAAGAAGAGCCCTGCTTGATCAGACCAAGGATGAACCTAGTCCAGCATTCTGTTCACACTGTAGTAGCCAACTAGCTACCAATGGGAAACCCAATAAGCAGGCAAGAGTGCAAAATCTGTAAGTGCATTGAAAGCAATGCAGTGATTAGTAGAAGCCAGCATGGATTTGTCAAGAACAAACCCTGTCAGACTAATCTGATCTCATTTTTTGATGTGGTAACCTCCCTTGTGGACTGTGGGAATGCTGTGGACATAATATATCTTGACTTCAGCAAAGCTTTTGACAAAGTGTCCCATGACATTCTGATTAGCAAACTAGCTAAAAGTGGGCTAGATGGGAAATAAAAACTATTAGGTGGATCCACATTTGGCTACAGAATTGGACTCAGAGTGCTTATCATGGGCATGTTTAGCCTGGAGAAGAGAAGTCTGAGGGGATATTTATTTCCTTTTAATGCCTTTGCATCCTTGGCTCTATTGACTAAATGCCTTTATTGTAATGTGCTCATTTAATATATTAGTAAACTGCTGTATTAAACCTAAAGTGTCTGGTGTGCCCATCATCCAATGTCTACAGCCTAAACCCTACATTACTTGGAAGGGAAAGGTGAAAGAAGGAAGGTTGGAGAATCTTATGGAGGAAAGAGATCCTTACAGAGTTCTCAAGGGGTCCACAACATAGAAGGAACCTCAAAAGTCACATTTGATTTTTATGTGTTATCATGTGTGTATCAGCATTTATGTATCCATAGTTTGTGTTAGATTTTAGGCAAATGATTTCCTGTGGTTTGAGTGATGGTGGCTTCCAAGGCCAAGAGTTATGGAGTATTAGGGTGTCTCAGAAATCATGCTAGAAGCACTTCTGGAACCTGAAGGAAGAGGCCCTTGCAGCCCCAAATCGGCAATTGTCATTTCACCAGTTACAACATCCTTTAGAACAACAGCTCAAAATAGCTGTTAGAACATCCTATGGAACAACAAGTAGGCTTGTGGTCTGCTCTCCCAGGAGCATTGCACCCTCAGCAATAAGACTTTCTACTGACTTAAGTGTCAACAATGAAACATCTGTGAGGTAATGGTAGTGATTATGGACTAAGGGATATAAGTGGATTCTCAACATGTGCCATGAGATCCCATGATCCCTGGAGCTAGGTCTCCATTGGAGAGCGTGTTGAATATGATTGGTTAGGGTCCAAGTTCCATTTATATCTGATATCTGCTCCAAGTGCAATCAACAAAAGCAACATAAGGTTAGAAGAGCTCTTGTGTGCAGCCTCACCACTCCAACTGTTTCTGGATCTCAAGTCTCATTGGAACTGATTACACCCTTTATCAGACATATTTGGCTACAATTGGGCCTCAATGCTCACAGCACAGTGCAATCCAGTTGTTCCCCTTGAGAGAAGCATAATTCTTGCCAAGAGCGGGACAAGGAGGAGATTCCATGTGCTGAATGGGGAGAGGCTATGGGCTGCATGAGTTTCCCTTCAGGCAAGGGATTCATCAATTACACACTGATGAATGCTGCACCCAAAGCATTTTTTCAAATATGCTCCTTCCAAAGGCAGCCTCGCTATAAGGCAAAAATGTGGCTGTTATCTCAGGCAAAACATATTGGGCAGGTGGGGGCAAACTAGGTGACCAGAAGATCTGGGCAATAGAGCACAATCTGCTTGAAAGGTTTTCTGTGCAAGCCACATTGAAAGGAATGGGAAATAAATTCACTTCTATGTTAGTTGTGTAGGGGGATTTTCAGCAGGAGTGTGGCCCATGTTGATTTTTGAAAGGCCTCCCATATTCAGCATCTCAGACACCAATATGTCTTGAGCTGGTGCAAGTCTCTTCAGCTCATCATTTCATTTCATGAATCCCACACCTTTTTATTTCAGATGCATCCAGGCTTCCCAGAAAATGCAAAACCAAGAGCTCTCATTTCCTCCTCAAAAGCTGATTTCAACCTCCTTGAATTCCCTGGTCTAGCTTCTGACATTTCTTTGAATCCTCAAGTGCACCATCACTCCATTCCACTCTTCACAATGATATGGCTCTTACATTCTTTCATTGTCATAAATGGGTTGCCATGTAAGTCATTAAAAAGACCTGAGTCAATTGTTCTAAGTCCTAATTGACATATTTTGCTAGAATGCTAGTAAAAATCTAACCATCTATCCATTTCATTCATTGTTTTGTCATTGATTCATAATGATAACATTTCATATTTTTTCGTCCATGTTATTTACTCTGTGTTTCTTCTGTCTTCAGGGGCCAGTTCTCAGATTGTTCTCAGTCAGTCTGGTCTAGACGTTTTTTTAAAAAAACCTGGAGAATCCACCAGCCTCACCTGTCTTGTGTCAGGATTTGATCTTAGCAGCAGTTACATGCACTGGTCTCGTCAATCTCTGGGGAAAGATCTAAAATGGCTGCTTTAGTATTATACATCATCTATCAATGACTACACTCCCACCATCCAAGGGCGATTCACTGTCACCAAGGGCAAATCCATCTTTGATCTACAAATGAGCAATCCAAAAAAAGAAGGCATCTATTACTGCAACAGGCAACCACAGTTGTGGGAATGGAACTTGAGCTCAGACAAAAACCTTGACCAATATCAATAGAAGTCATAGAATCATAGAATAGTAGAGTTGGAAGGGGCCTATAAGGCCATTGAGTCTGACCCCCTACTCAATGCAGGAATCTACCTTAAAGCATCCCTGACAGGACTGAAAGCAGAAGACACTGTCAGGTATTACTGTGCAAGATAACACATTGACAGAAAGTGAATCTGAGTTTCTACAAATACGCGTGGTGAGGCCAGTAAAGCAGGATCCCTGATGGCTTTGCACTGATGGGGAAGCTGTTGAGATCTTGGTTGCAGACTCAGGAAAACAGCCTGTCTGCATAAGGTTTGCAAACCCCATTGGAACCTCTTGGTAGGAATGGCCAAATCTGTAAATCTTATTTTCTCCGTTACTCCTTTTTCCAGTCTTCAATTCTTTTCATCTCATTTCTGAATCAGTTGTTAGTAAACACACACACATCTATATGAATTTTTGTACCCATTCCTTCTAGCATATATACTTAACTGTACACATTTTTGCCCAACATACGCATTTCGAATGCACTTTTGTTTTATACAACTTTTTTGCAATACCTTTACCCTTATATCATTTTTTAACATTCTCACTAATATATCCTCTCTTTTTGAATATATTTCTTTAATATTTATGCTTTAAATCTGTATATTTTTAATTCACTTTTAATTGTAGTTTCACTTAGGAGGAGATTCTTTATACTTTAAGGGATGTCCATGTTGTCATATTCCATACACTGGCAAACATAGGAAGAAAAGGGAGAGTAATTGGTACTTCTATGAATGAACTCTTTTATTCAATTAGCTAATGATGGTTTTGTTAAAGGCTTTCCATGTTCACCCAAGTTCCAAAATGCTGGAAAATTGTTCAGCTCCATGCCCATAATAGAAATGTTATTTAGTCAGCATGCAGATGTTATAGTATCCCATGTTGTGTCTAGTTTCAATTTCTCTACCACCTTGGACCTGGGTAGCCATCAGTGGCAGAGTGGTGGACCTAAGTTCTAGGTTTATTTGTTCAGTGACATAAATGGGTGGATTTATTTATTTATTATATTGCTATAACACCAGATAGCCAAAGCTTAGTTTATGCAATTGAAGCTATCATGCAACCAAAGCTACAGTTCCATGTTACAAGTAGGAATGCTGGAGAAAGTTAAAATGGACTAAAATGAGCTCAGGTTTCTAAGAAGCTGACCTGAAGAATCCGCAGCAGACTGCCCTTTCCCAAAATTCACGCAAATTCATTCACAGGGTAATATGCACGTTTGTGTTGAGACATATGCCATGGTGCAAAACAGACAGAGAGAAAAGTCAAATGGAAAGAGGGACAATATGCTACATGTTATGTACTTTTTAAAAAAATGTAAATAGCTGTGAACTTTCCTATGGAATTTTTTGTGTATTTTTCTGCATAATAGAACAAAGCAAAATTCAGATCACGCTGTGAATGGATGCCAGAATGAAGGACACGGCACAATCCATGAAACCCATGCAGTGTCTCTAGTTACAACAAGTACCTAGGAATGTCACTTGTAGTTCTTTCTTGACTGAATGGAGTTCTGCGGTGTCCCTGACTCATAGTATATGTGGGCCGATCTGCCAGTTTCCCCCCAGATTCTGGGAACCTTTTGTACCGTATTTTCCGGCGTATAAGGCGACTGGGCGTATAAGACGACCCCCAACTTTTCCAGTTAAAATATAGAGTTTGGGATATATTTGCCTTATAAGACTACCCCTCTTCCAACGCACACCAAAGTCACTTCTTTCCATTTCTTTCCAAAGTTAAGTAATTTCTTTCCACTTCTTTCCAGGGGGCAGGGGAGGGGGGCAGGGGGGAGGGGGCGGCGGCGCGCTTACCTTTTTTTATTTTATTTTTTTGGTGGTAGTGGTGGTGATGGTAGTGATAGGGAGAGGAGGCGGCGGCGGCAGCTGCCAGGGCCCGCTGGCTCTGCCCTTCTCCCTGCTCGTTCCCCGCTCGCTTCACAGGACTTTCTTCGGCCGAGACCTCCGCGGCTTTGCAAGAAGAGGCGGGAGGAGGTGGCGGCCCAGGCCCGGCTCGGCTGCAGGAGGAGGAGTTGGAGGAAGAGGAGCCGCCGCCGCCGCCTCCGGGACTGTCAGCGCCAGACTCGGCTGAAGAGGACGACGACGACAAGGACGATGACATGGAGAGGGACTTCTGAAGCAGGAGCAGCAGCGGCGTGCGCTTCTCCGCCATCTGGGCGGGGAGAAGTCAGAGGGAAGACGGCTGAGGCGATGCAGGAGGCCCAGCGGCAACGGCCACCTCCGAGCGAGGAGGAGGAGGAGGAGGCGTTGTGGCGGTGGCGCTAAAGCGGCAAAGGGAGTAACGGGCCGCGACTGAGGGCGGGAAGGGAGATGGCAACGAGGAGGAGGAGGGCGAGGAGGACGAGCCACCCCCTCCGCCGGCTCAGCCCTGCGAGGTCTCCCAGATTTGCATCCAGAGCGCATTGGCGGGGCCTTTCTGTTCGGGCTGGATCCAGGCCACGCGGGGATCCATCCATCCGTCCCTCCCTCCTCAGGCCCCCCTTTCCCCAGCCGGCTCCGATGGCCTGTCAGACGCGCATGAGGCGGCGGAGGAGAGGCGGCGGCGGCGGCAGCATCTGAGGCAGGGCACCCGGGACAGGAGGGATTGGCCGGAAAAGGAGGGGGCATGGTGCAGCGCGGGCGGGCGGGGGGGTTGTTTTGGGGTGGGGAGGGACCGGGAGTTTCTGCACCCGGCGTATAAGACGACCCCTGACTTTTGAGAAGATTTTCCTGGGTTAAAAAGTCGTCTTATACGCCGGAAAATACGGTATGTATATATATTTTTGTATCCATCTGTAATTTCCACAGAGATTTCTGCAAATGGCAGTCACAAAGGAATGCACAAAAGCTGTCCCACTTTGGAGGGGAAGATGAACCTCGCTTCTGCTTTGGTTCCAAAGCAAGGCAGCCAAGACTGGAAGTACCCTGAGGCAATTCGGGGGGGGGGGGGCTGTGCACAGCCCTAGTAATAACTGTTACACTAACATATGCTCAAATAAAATGTTCAGGCGCTTGCTCTCACAGTACTGTCTCCCAGTCAAGTCAAGAAGTCAAATGGCCTGGGAAATCCATCCAGCTCAAATGCACTGTGAATGGTTTTGCTATTGGAAGCTATTATATGCATTGGTCGAGGCAGGTGCCTGGGGAACATAAAAGAGTGACGGGTTGGCTACTGGAAATCAAGGTACTATACTTATTCTTCCACAATGCAAGGGCAATCTCCAAGGACTGGTCCGGCTTCTTTCTGCAAATGAACGATGTGAAAGTGGAGGACACAGCTCTCTGTTGCTGTGTCGTTAGAGGAAGCCAGTCTGGGTTCATGTCCAAAACCTTCTGCTGGGTAAACACAGGAATGAACTTGCTGCTGGTAGTGCTCTTGTTCCATGATATTGTTCAAATGTAATGACTTTGCAGTAGCAGCCACAACTAAAAGTGAAAATAGAGAGTGAAATCTAATTTTGTCACAGGGAACAAGTGTATAAGAGCTCCCATCCCAATGAAGGAACTGTATCAAAAGGCTGAAGAACCTAACCCTTAAAATGATCTCATGTTGAGGAATGAAGAAACCTGCCTCATTTCAGCCCATACCACTTCAGCATGTTTTTACTAGCCCCCTGTGACCTCAAATCTGCTCTGGAGAATTGGGATGTCATGAGAGCCAACAGGTAGGTGGTGGAGTTCAGATATGACATGATGATGGACAGCTGCAATGTATCTGGACCAGGTTCGATCCGGACTGCGGTATGTGAATGTGGGTGGGTGGATAACACTGCACTGCCAACAACATCAGAGCCCTAATTATCCAGATTTGAACTTCTAGAGATGAGAAGATTTAGTTTCTTTAAAAATCCAACTGAACATACTCCACCTGCAACCCTGAACATGAGCGCAAACTGAGATTTCATTGAAAAGTGGAGCCAATGTAAATATCATAATTCATATTGGTATGGAGTTTTGTTTTTCATTTTTAAAGTGCTACAATTCATTGGTTGCTACTTGCAAGAGTCCAGAAAACAACAGATCAGCACACTACAGATTTGCTTGTATTCAAAATTGCGAGGTGAACAGCAGGTGGTGATACAGCAGGCTGGAGGAGGCAGCACAAATAGATGCAGCCCATATTTGTTTCCTTTTAGGTGGAATCAGGTTGACTGCTTGAGACCAACCTTAGGAGTTGGGATTGTGAAAGACATGCAGTAGCCACCCGTCCACACACTCATATTGGCCATCAAAGGCCAGTAAGTCTGGCCTCCCACCCAAGGCATGCTGGGAGTTGTAGGCATAAGCCTTGGTTTTTATTAAGTTCTTTAAAAATACTTAAAACCCCCAAATTCCATGTTTTTAGATTTGTTGGGTACATTGTACAACCAGACCTATCAGCATGCCAAATTTCAAGTTTCTAACTCACCTGGAAGTGGGCAAACATTTCCCGACATACATCACAAACATATACTTTTCGCTTTATAGGTAGAGATAATGTACCCATTATACTGGGAGCAAATGAAGTTGAAAATTACTTCCCCCCCCACCCTTTTAAAAAAGAGAACATGATAATGAACACCAAACATTGCAACAATGTTTGACACAATAGCGTTCAATATGTAATACCTGACACATAACGCTGGGTCTAATTCATGCCTCTGCTCATCTCTTATAGTCACAGGAGCTATGGTATCATGCAAATGACTTTCACAAGTAGTCTTCATTAAACAGGAGTGACAAATGGAGGAAACAGAATTCAGTCACTTCATTTCCTCTTTAGGTTTTGGAAGGCTGTTGAAATCAGTGAAAGTCATGGGACTGAAGCTCTTGATTATAAATCTCCTAATGACCTTCCCTGCTTGTAATAATATTAATATTAATAATAATAATAATAACCATTTATGAATCCAGTAGTTTCCTGGGCAAAGTCTCATCTTTGACCTTCTGTATCCTTTCTCCTTGTATGCAGACATTTCATCACATATTACAGTCAAAGAGTCTGGGGGTGGTGTGAAGAGGCCAGGAGAGACTGTACAGCTGACCTGCACTGTGTCTGGATTTTCTCTCACAAGCTACAGCATGCACTGGATCTGTCAACCTCCAGGAAAGAGACTGGAGTGGCCTGGGGCGATTGCATATGATGGTAGCCTTTTCTATAACAGTACTCTCAAAAGTCGGCTCACCATCACAAGGGACATATCAAAAAGCCAGGTGTTCCTGCAACTGAGCGGCCTGAAGCCAGAAGATACGGCAATGTATTACTGTGCAGTCGGTAGACACACTGAGGAAATCCTTCTTAGAGGCTGAACATAAACATTTCTTCCTATAAATAGCAGGAATTAGTCATTTGCAACGCTGTTTTTCATCCTGTCCTAAATGTATGATGTCTCTCACTCCATTCCTATTGCATTCCCCGATATGTATTTGGAAATCCCACAAACATGTTATAGTTAATATCCTAGAGCAAGGGGATAACTAATCACCTGCATGAGCTTTCCTCAATGGATCTAAAATGTTACTCTTCCAATCCCATTTATAAAGTAAAGCTGGATGTTATGCCTGTGTTATGCATCCATCACCATTTGGATAAT
The DNA here is from genome assembly GCA_029215795.1 of Anniella stebbinsi. NCBI lineage: Eukaryota > Metazoa > Chordata > Lepidosauria > Squamata > Anniellidae > Anniella > Anniella stebbinsi. The sequence continues at coordinate 7,162,736 of JARDYH010000008.1, read as the reverse complement.
CATTTTCCATGGTGGAAAACTGCGATGTTCATTTTGCAGAAGTATCCTTGGAGTAGTACTGGCTCACAGAGCTATTTGCAGGGGACCTCTCAGAACTTGAAATGGGACTTTCAGGCAGCTCATTGGAGTATCACAATTACTCATGACCAAGAAGAATGCACACATTTCAAAGTTGCACAGACTTTATGCATGCATTTGAAAAACAAGCACAAAAATCCACATGGATTTCCCGGCAAAGGGAAAAAAAGATCATAATCTGGTTCTGAGTTGAGTCGGAATGAGATTTGAGATGGAATTCAGATGAGTACCATTACTTGGAGTATCTTTTTGTGCATACTATGCAACCATGTCCCTGCCAGTACAACAGAATAACACAATTGAATACTGTCATAAATGCATCTTTTGAATTAGGTTCCAATTGGTGGATCTTAGGGTTCTGATTTTTTAAAAAGAAAAAAAAAACCCAGAAAAATTGTGTGTGTGTGTGTGTGTGTGTGTGTGAGCGCATTTTAAAGAATGTATCTGTTATGTCTAGAAAAACAGATAGGAAATTGAGGTACTGGCTAAGACGGGAATTCCATGGATTACAATAGTATAATAATAATAATAATAATAATAATAATAATAATAATATTTATTTGTAACCCGCCTCTCCCTTCGGATCGAGGCGGGGAACACAATGTAAAATACAAAAATCACAAACAGTTAATTTTAAAAAACAACAACAAGAGAAATACATCATTAAAATATCTTAAAATTCATCCGGATAGGCCTGCTGGAAGAGAGCAGTCTTCATGACTCTCTTAAATTCATGAAGACTGCTAATTTGTCTAATCTCCTCCGGCAGACCATTCCATAGTCTGGGAGCGATGGAAGAGAAGGTCCTCTGGGTAACACTCACCAGCCTAGTTCTGGCTGGCTTGAGTAAATTCTTCCCAGAGGACCTAAGTGTGTGGGGCGGATTGTACGGGAGAAGGCGATCCCGCAGGTAACCTGGACCCAAACCATGTAGGGCTTTAAAGGTAATAACCAACACTTTATATTTCGCCCGGAAACTGACTGGCAGCCAATGAAGTGATTTTAAAACTGGTGTAATATGGTCACCCCTAGATGTACCGGTGACCAACCTGGCTGCCATATTTTGAACAAGTTGAAGTTTCCAGACTAGGCACAAAGGTAGCCCTATGTACAGCGCATTGCAGAAGTTGAGCCTCAAAGTTACCAGTGCGTGCGCTACCGTCTTTAGGTCTTCCAACTCTAGGAAGGGGCGCAGCTGGCGTATCAGCCGAAGCTGATAGTAGGCATTCCTGGCCATCGCATCAATCTGAGCTGTCATCTGGAGCGACGGATCCAGGAGTACCCCCAAGCTGCGAACACAGTCTTTCAGGGGGGGGTGTAACCCCATCCAGAACTGGTTGACACACCTCCAAACCCAGGTTGGGGCCTTTGACAGCGAGCACCTCCATCTGTTGAAAAGACTGTCTTTCTCATTGTGTTGTGAGAGAATAGGATGAATATGCCTCTTAAATAGTATGTGCCAAATTTGAGATCGATCCCTTCAACTCTAGATTTTGTATGAATTTATTAAAGATCGTTTCCGTTGTGACAGATCAGAATGACAGCTCGCCAGACCTGTCAGAATGGAAATGATCTTTCAAAAAATAATATAAAATCGAGGATTGGAGGGATCGATCTCAAATTTCATACACATACTTAGGCATACCCCAGACACACTGTGACCAAGTTTCAAGCCTCTAACTTTTAAAATACAGAAGTTATAGGTATATTTATATGGCAGTCCAATAAAATGATAAAATCGCCCGAAAATTATCGTCTCCGTAGGTTTTTCTATCGTATCATTATCGTAACTCATGTGCACGATAAAGAGCATATCGTATCGTTATCATAAATTCTAACAATACGATACACATCCCTACCTCTTTAATTTTGTTCTAAATAACATTTCTAAAAGAAAATGTAAGAAAGCGGGGGGGGGGGGGACTGCACAAACACACATTATAATATTTTAGCTGCATTAACTTTTCCTTCCTGCAGCTTTCCAAGGTATTCTGCTATGTTAATCTCTCAGCCCATATATACTGGAGATTCTTCATACAGACAGCTCTGAAACATGTTCCTTTGGGAATTAAATAGTTGCTCATTACCTTAATGTTATGTTTGATCTGATTCTTTCCTTGTCCCTCATTCAGGAATCATTTCTCAGATTAATTTCACCCAGTTCAGTGCAGAAGTCAAAAGGTCCAGAGAACCCATGCAACACAAATGTACAATCAATGATATTGGAAGCTGTTACATGCATTGGGTGAGGCAGGTGCCTGGGAAAACAGTAAAGTGGTTGGTGGGATACTGGGAACGGAAGTACCATCCTTATGCTTCCACAAGCCAAGAGTGGTTTTGAGCCTCCAAGGACAGCTCCAGCTTCTATCAACAAATGAATAACTTGAAAATGGAGGACACAGCCACATTTTTTTATCTGTCCAGGGTAACACAGTGAGAGGAAGCCACATTGGGCTCATGTCCAAAGCCTTCTGCTGTGTAAAGACGGGAAATAACTTTGCTGGTGGTGGCACTCTTGTTCCATGATACTGTTCCTATGTAATAACCTAGCAGTAGCAACCACAACCAGCAGAGGAAATAGATAGCAAAATTGAATGTTGCAACAGGAAACAGGTGTCTAGGAAATCCCATCCCAATGAAGAAAATTAACCCTTAAAATGATCACGTATAGGAATGGAGAAATCTTCCTATTACCAGTATATTCCACTTCAGCTTGTTTTTACCAGTAGTTATTTGATGCTCCAATCACCACATACAACTGCATAAAAACAACAGCTGCAACAACAACATTATGTCATATAGAATCATAGAATAGTAAAGTTGGAAGAGGCCTATACGGCCATCGAGTCCAACCCCCTGCTCAATGCAGGAATCTCCCTTACAGCATCCCTGACAGATGGTTGTCCAGCTGCCTCTTGAACGCCTCTAATGTGGGAGAGCCCACCATCTCCCTAGGTCATTGGTTACATTATCATGTTGCTCTAACAGTCAGGATTTTTTTCCTGAAGTCCAGATAGAACCTGGCTTCCTGTAACTTGAGCCCATTATTCAGTGTCCGGCATTCTGGGTTGATCGAGAAGAGATCCTGGCCCTCCTCTGTGTGTATATGAAGAGTGCTATCATGTCTCCCCTCAATCTTCTCTTCTCCAGGCTAAACATGCCTAGTTCTTTCACTCTCTCCTCATAGGGCTTTGTTTCAAGACCTCTGATCATCCTCGTTGCTCTCCTCTGAACATGCTCCAGATGATCTGCATCCTTCTTGAAGTGTGGTGCCCAGAACTGCACACCACACCACATTTACGTTTATATTTGAAAACATCTATGACTGTGTATTTCCTTCTCAAAATACTAATTTAAAAGTATGGCTTGAAGTGCTTTGACATCTGGTACATGTGTTGCACTACAATGTGTTTGACAGGTACAATCCCATTCATTCATTCAGCCAGAGAAGGGGGACAAATGATTTCTTCTGAATTGGAATCCAGAAAGCATCCCTGCCTTATGTTCCTGCTGCCATATTCCTTCACACAAACCATCCTCCATGGATTCCAGACATTGTTTGCTTTGAGGCCTGTCATATGAATCTATTAAATAATTTCCAGTGGGTCAGATCATGAATCTATTTCCATCATGACAAGAGGGAGATCCATCTGGCCCCATCCATTGCGGGGGAAGGATCCTGTTACAATGCCTGCTTCCCTCTTCCTTCCCTCTTCCTTTAATGATTATGTTTTGTGCCTGTTAGGATGTGATCCTGCAGGCAGGAATGGGATAGATCCAGTGTTGCATAAACAATGGGATTTTTTCTCCTCCTTCCTGTAGACCCCAATGCCCCCAAATCTGCTCTGGAGAAGGTGTGAGTGTATGGGGAGGGGGGAGGGGAGTCCTAACCTGATGTGTTGATGGAACGTTGTAGTGAATCTGGCCCAGGTTGGATCAGGACTGTGGGATGGGAATGTGTGTGTCAGCAACCTCGCCCATCCAATCCAAACAGAGCCCCAATTATACAGATCTAGTACAAGGATTTTGTTTCGTTTCAAAATCCGGCTGAACAGGCTCCGCTCACAGCCCTGAACATGAGACCAAAGAGAATTGCTTTTTTTTCAGGAAAAAACCCACACACATTTTTGAGCTTACGATCTCATTGACAAAATCCACCCATTGGGGTAAAAGTGCACTTTAGAAGGCACATTTCTTTTAAAAAAGGAAGCATTTTCATGATTTCATCAATGGCAGGAAATTGCACATTTGTGTACATATTTGGAAAAAATAAGAATATGGACTTTCACAGATTGGAATGTGCATGGTTGCTGTTTCAGGGGAGAAAAAGTTCTCGCGTTCAGGAATGAGAACAAGGCAAAATGAACATCGAGGTGGAAATTGGAGAATCTGGAAGAGCTTGAGCACCACACTTTCTCTCATGCCTCCGACCGTAGATGTGGAAAAACAGGAACTCATACACTGTCTGTACGCTTCCACTTCCACAGCTAATAGCTGCTCTGAGGTCATTCAGCACTGCCTTAGATTGCATTGTTTTAACCACAACAAGGACAACTTCACCTCTCTGTCATTGTAGCTCTGTCTTCCATTTGCTTTACATTGCAGGAAAATAATGTTTCTTGTGCTTCTGTAGAACCTTAAAATGAAATTGCAACCAGCTGCCAGAAGTTCACTTGCACTGGACACTCCATGATTAAAGTGCATAATTGGAAGTAACAAATCAACAATGGAGGAACAAATCTGTCAGACTTGCTTTCTGCCACATGTATTCAAATAATCCTCTGGTTCTTTCTGTCCTGTTTGTTTTGAAATGTGAGGATTTTAATCACTTCTTGGAAAAGCAAACCACACAAATTCCCCTCCCATCTGCACAGGCCAAATTCAACAGGTGCAGTTATTCCCAGAACAGAGAGGTCTATGTGTACTTCCTCCCTGCTATGATGCTTTTAACGGTGAGAAGCTTGACAGAAAAAAAAGCTAGGTAGCAACAATAAGTCTGCACTACAGTCAATGTTGGATGGAGAAAGAGTCAGAGACAGAGGATCGAGGGCTATTCAGAACTTGAAGGTCTCTGCCTGCCTGGATGAATCCATCAGTATCACTTCTTTCCACAGTTGACTTTTTTTGAACAAAAAATTGTCAAGTTCTTTCCTTCCTGTTTACAGAGATCGTTGTGAAATAGGGTAAGTTCTTATCCAAAAATGAAATGAATGAAATTCTCAACTATCCCAGAAATCAACACTCCCTGCCCCTTTCAGCTTATTGCATTACAACGCAGACCCAATGTAACTCCATTGCATCGACTAGCATCATTCATATTGATATCAAGTTTTGTTTTTCATTTTTAAAGTGCTACAATTCATTGGCTGCTACTTGCAAGAGTCTAGAAAACAAGTGATCAGCACATTACAGATCTACTTGCATTCAAAATTACGAGGTGAACAGCAGCTGGCGATACGGAGTTCCTGCTCTTTATGGTCACAGAAAGGCTTGGGTGTGCCTCTGCTCTCCTTTTATATTAGTAGAGATGATGGTAACATGCAAATGATTTACTGCTGTTGTCTTCATTAAAAAGAAGAAGTCACAGGTAGGGGATACAGATTTAGAGGTCCTTCAGTAAGTCAGCTCCACTAGATGTCCTGGGATTAGTTGCATCCATCAAAGTCATGGAACTGGCATTCTTGATAAGCTTCCTAATGATCTTCCCTGCATGTAAGAAAAAACTAAAGGTTTCCCTTCATGAAGACAATTCAGTGGTTTCCTGTGTGTTTCTAATGGTACATTTTCATCTATCCACCTTTCTCTTTCCATGAATGCAGGTGTTTCATCCCAGGTTACCCTGACAGAGTCTGGTGGTGGGGTGAAGAGGCCAGGAGAGACTCTACGACTGACATGTGGGGTCTCTGGATTCTCTATCACGAGCTATGGTGTACACTGGATCCGTCAACCCCCAGGAAAGGCATTGGAGTGGATTGGAGTTATCTGGGGCGATGGCAGCAATGCCTATAATAGTGCTCTCCAAAATCGGATCAAGATCACAAGGGACACCTCCCAAAGCAAGGTGTTCCTGGAAATGAATGGCCTGAAGCAAGAAGACACGGGAATGTATTACTGCGCGAGACACACACTGAGGAAACCCTTCCGAGAGGCAGTACAAAAACTTCACTTCCTGAAAACCAGGCATTAGTCAGTGACTGCTTTATCTGCAACAGACGGCAACACATTCAGTTTTCATCCTGTTTCCTCAACCTCAAATGCATGATGTGTCATTGCAGATCTGAAGTGTATTGATCAGGAATCTGGTGATGGGAAGCTGCTGTACTGTATGTCTCCAACTTTCCCTAGCAGCTGAACCCCAAAGCAAATTCCAATGGTAGAATCATGGGAAGGTAGAGCCAGTGGGAGAACAATCGTAACAATTATGCTTGTATGTATGTAAAATCCCTGTGAGCAGTTGTCTTCAAGTGCTACATGTCATGGGCTGCTGTTCGAAGGAACAAAGGAAACATCTGAGTCTCACAGAAGCATATCTCAGGTCTTCATTCTTTAGGATTGAATGAGTAGACGTGGATGGAAAAGAGAGACTATTTCTTCCTGTAGAAACCAAACATGCTATGTAAGGATGAGTTTCTGCCTCTCTTCACCTCTTATATATTTTTCTTCCCTCCCCTTTTTATTGTGAATGTCTAATAACAACAACAACAACTGAACAATATCAACAAAAAGAAATTGTGAAAGAAGAAAAAAATGTATTACGTATATATACAGGAATATCATCATTTTTCATCAAGTATACAAAAAAAGGGGGCAATTAAGCATAGGTTTAAAACAAAATCAGACTATATTGCCATATATTTATCTGCTCGCAATTTCCGCCTGTGTATCACCCGTTCAAATGTTGATAACGTTATAAAGTCCTCAATCCATTGCATTATGGGAGGTGAGCATATGTCCTTCCAACATGATAGTACTAACATTTAAAGCCCAAAACGGCTTGGAGGCAGGTTTTTATTCTCCCAGCATTTTAACAGCAAAAATTAACTCAATTTTAACCCTTGCTGTTTTACATTTGTATTTTCATCTGTATTCATCTCTGCTGCTTTTGTTTTATCCTGGTTGTGTTTTTAGATTGTACGTTATTTAGATTGTTGCTTGTTTTATATTTCTTAAAACAATTTCATGGTTTTAATTTTTGTGAACCGCCCAGAGAGCTACGGCTTTAGGGCGGTATAAAAATGCAATAAATAAATAATAAAACAAATAAGTCTTTTAGCTGTCATAAGGGCTCTGGAAATCCATTTGCGCTGACCTTGTGTTCGTTTCCAAGAAGCCTGCAGGTAGGTTAGGAGGACATGCACATCCTTCCATATTCAAGATTGATTCAGTACAAACTTTATCCTTATTTAAACCTCCTCCCAAAAGGACGCTACTACTGAGCATTGCCAAAACATATGAATTAAAGAAGAATTATGTGCATTATATCACCAACAATTATGTAAATTAAATAGACCCTTATTGAAATGTTGTTGTAGGGTCCAGCAGACCCGAAACTAGATTTTTTGCTAAGTGAGACATAGCCTAAAGATCCATAGACGCTTCAGCTACAGACTCTAAAGCAATAATCCATTGGTTAGGCAAAATAGGACACTCCAGTTCTTGATTCCCATCCTATATATAGGATATATAGGATTGGAATCATATATATATATGAGTTGTGGGTCAACGTGTCTGCTCAACTGCTACAAGTGTTTCTGACAATAATGGAGGTCCTGAAGCTGTAGAAGCAGCTGGACCAAACCTAGATTCCAGCAAGTGTTGCAATTGCAGGTTTTGCCATTTAGCCATAGCAGGTAAATAATATTTAGCACGTAAATCAGAAAATGACAAAAACTCATTGTCTGGACCTATTAATTGATACAAAGTAAAATTATCTCATCTATCAATGTCCTCCACAAAAACATTTTTTCCTATTCTTAAATCTGCATTTCCCCATAAACTCAATTTTGCGTGCGAGAATGGATCAAACTGCAATTGACGGGATACTATATGCCATACCTCGTTAGCACCCGAGATTGTAAGAGGAGGGTTATTTATTCTAACATGCCAAAAACCGAGTGCCATCCATTTAGGAAAAGGTTCTAACCATAGGGACTCCAAAACTGACCAGGGTGGCATATCTAAGCAAACTGGAAAAGACCAAAACTTAGTACAAGTCAATAGATAGGCCCGATGATACAAAGCAAGGTCTGGAAATCAAACCCACCTTCTTTAATCGGAAGTTGCATCTGTTTCAAAGATATTCGAGGTAAGGAAGAACCCCATCAGAATTTAGGAAATAAAGCATGAAGTAGTTGCGAATATTTGCTAGGCAGAAGTATTCACCTCCGATATTTGTAGCATGGTGTCCTCAAGCAAATTACCTTCTGGTGTAACATTGATTAAATCTCCTTTGTATGGAGAGTATACAATACTTATCATGCTTACTATCATTCTGTCCTCTTTCAAGTAGTGTAGATTTTGTGATTAATTAAAATATGGAAATGAAGCCTTTCATAAGTTCCCAAACGATCTTCTTGCATGGGAGAAAAACTACAATGTCTGCCCTTTTGTAGACAATCTAGGGATTTTGCAACAGTTTTCTCACAATTCCTTGTTGTTGGTGTTTTCTGGGTGTGGGACTGGGTGGGGGGTTATTTACAAGGGACAACTCAAAATGTGAAGTGCTTTTAGAATTGAGAGGTATAAAGCCAGAGAAGGGAAGTGGAGGACCAACTCTTAAGTAATAGCATAAAAAAACAGAGAATAAAAGGAACACTGGATGTGTGTTTCATGGAACCCAAAGGGCTGTAAGTCAATGATTCTTCTTGTGGGACCGTATGAATTGGTCAATATAGAATTGGTCAATAATAACTGGTTTTTTTTAAAGTATTATTGTTTAAGATCATATCATAGAGAATAATTTCCACAAAACGATGACTATCAAAATATTATAAAACTATCTGATATACCTAGCATTGCTCAGGTCCCCCTAAGATATATGTCTGTGTGGTAATCATCTTCAAGTAGTAGGTCAGTTGTAGGTCTGTGAGTTAACTTTTAGACAAATTGAATTTGTTTCTTTAATCCTCTCTCATCCTCACAACAACCCTGCAAGGTAGACTGAATCTAAGCCTGTGAGGTAAATTTAAAATGAATTATATATATATATATATATATATATATATATATATTTGCTCTCTCACCCCCCGACACAGGCCAGGGCAGCCATAAAGCTGCAGCTCTCCATGGCCCACTTGATCATCTTCTGCTCGGGGCCCTTGGCTGGTGCAGAGAAGCCTCTGAGGGCAGTTGGGTTGAAGGCCTGTGCCTGCCTCGGCCTGCACTTCTCGCCCACCAAGTTCTCCAGCAGAAAGCTGTACTGAAGCGCTGGGGCGGGCAAGTCCAGACTGCACAATTGGAGCCCATGGATAGGCTGTGAGAGAGCCAGCCGACTGACTGATTGACAGTTAGCTCAGCCTTTGTTTTCAGTGATGGGCCCGGAGCTGCACCCTCCTTCCGTCCAGCTCCCGATGGTGCCTAGTGACTGAGGCAGCCAGCTCCAAGCACTCTCCCTTCAGGCCCAGGATGGCAAGCCACTTCCAGATGATGGCTGCCCTCCCACCCAAGGCATGCTAGGAGTTATAGGTGTAAGCCTAGGTTCCAGAATAATGTGTTCCTTTGAACATAGTCTGAGGTGTGGTGGGAGACAACCGGAGAGAGGGCTTTCTTAGTTGTGGCACCCTGCTTATGGAATTATTTTTCTTTTTTTCCAGGCAAGCTTGGACTGCATTGATGGTTTTCCAGTGCCAATTGAATGTGTTTTAGTTTCCAAGGCATTTTAACTGTTGTGATATTTTATGCTGTGTTGTCATAAGTAAACTACAACATTCCAAAAAGAAGCAGGAATTACTGAATGAAGTTCATGGCTTTGATGTAAAAGCCTGCCTATTCCATTCAAACAGAAGAGTGAATGGAGGAATGACTGATAGCTGAGGCTGGAATGGAATGGTGGGCGGGGTTTGTGTCAGTTTGAGAAAGTCAGGTAGAAGGAGAACAAAGACAGATAGTGGGAGGTCAGGGAAGTGGGAGCTGAATTAGGATGGAGAGATAGTGACCTGGATTGCTAACCACTACTTTATTTGCACAGTACCACACCTCCAAGAATGCATTTGGCAGCTGCAGGTGCCCGCATCCTCTGAGACACCCTCTTGCTGCCGATGCTGCTCCTCAATAGAGTGTTGAGGAGTAGCATCACCAAGGAGGGGACATAAGCAGTTGTCAGTGGACATGCCCAGTTCTGGCCAGTCCTGCTGGGATTGCCTCAGCTTGCGCTTCTCGCCCATCAAGTGTTCCCTCAGGAGCCTGTACTGAAGGGCTGGGACCAGGCAGGGGAATTCCATGGAATACAATATGATTCCATCCAGGTCCAGCAGTCTATGGTAAAGATTGTCTTTCTCATTGTGTTGTGAGAGAATAGGATGAATATGCCTCTTAAATAGGTGCGTTGATTTCCAGATAACATTACTTTTCTTTCTGCTGAGATTACGACCGGAACCACAGCCCTTGGCCACTTATTTGATTCCTGTTCTAGATAACATCTCTAAACCAAAAATATGAGAAAGTGAGGAGGGGGGGGGACCCCACACAAACACACATTATGATCTTTTAGCTGCATTTACTTTTCCTTCCTGCAGCTTTCCAAGGTATTCTGCTATGTTCATCTCTCAGCCCATATATACTGGAGATTCTTCATACAGACAGATCTGAAACACGTTCCTTTGGAAATTAAATGGTTGCTCATTACCTTAATGTTATGTTTGATCTGATTCTTTCCCTGTCCCTCATTCAGGAATCATCTCTGATTAATTTCACCCAGTCCAGTGCAGAAGTCAAAAGGCCCCGAGAATCCATGCAGCTCAAAAGTACAATCACTGATATTGGAAGCTGCTACATGCATTGTGTGAGGCAGGTGCCTAGGAAGACAGTAAAGTTGCTGGTTGGATAATGGGATCCTTATGCTTCCACAAGCCAAGGGTGGTTTTGAGCCTCCAAGGACAGCTCCAGCTTCTATCTGCAAATGAATAACTTGAAAGTAGAGGTCACAACCATGGTTGGTTGTTTTTTTTTTCTGTCCAGGGTAACACAGTGAGAGGAAGCCACATGTCCAAAGCCTTCTGCTGTGTAAAGAAGGGAAATAACATTGCTGGTGGTGGCGCTCTAGTTCCATGATACTGTTCCTATGCAGTGACCCAGCAGTAGCAACGACAACCAGCAGAGAAAATAGACAGCAAAACTGAATGTTGCAACAGGAAACAGGTGTCTAGGAAATCCCATCCCAATGAAGTCTATACTAAAAGGCTGAAGAATCTTAAAATGTTCGTGTATAGGAATGGAGGAATCTTCCTATTACCAGTACATTCCACTTCAGCATGCTTTCACCAGTAGTTATATGATGCTCCATTGCCACATACATCTGCATAAAAAGAACAACAGCTGCAACAACAACATTATGTCATATATTTACATTTATATTTGAAAACATGTATGACTGCGTATTTCCTTCTCAAAATACTAATTTAAAAGTGTGACTTGACGTGCTTTGACTGCTGGTAAATGTGTTACACCACAATGTGTTCGTCAGGTACAATCCCATTCATTCATTCAGCCAAGAAGGGGGACAAATGATGTCTTCTGAATTGGAATCCGGAAAGCATCTCTGCCTTTTGTTCCTGCTGCCATATCCCTTCACACAAACCATCCTCCATGGATTCCAGACATCGTTTGCTTTGAGGCCTTTCATATGAATATGTTAAATAATTTCCAGTGGATCAGATCACGAATCTATTTCCATCATGCCAAGGGGGAGATCCATCTGGCCCCATCCATTGCGGGGGAAGGATCCTGCTACAATGCTTGCTTCCCTCTTCCTTCCCTCTTCCTTTAATGATTATGTTTTGTGCCTGTTAGGATGTGCTCCTGCAGGCAGGAATGGGATAGATCCAGTGTTGCATAAACAATGGGATTCTGCTTTTTTCTCCTCCTTCCTGTAGCCCCCAATGCCCCCAAATCTGCTCTGGAGAAGGTGTGAGTGTATGGGGAGGGGGGAGTGGAGTCCTAACCTGATGTGTTGATGGAACGTTGCAGTGAATCTGGCCCAGGTTGGATCAGGACTGTGGGATGGGAATGTGTGTGTCAGCAACCTCGCCCATCCAATCCAAACAGAGCCCCAATTATACAGATCAAGTTCAAGGATTTTGTTTCATTTCAAAATCCGGCTGAACAGGCTCCGCTCACAGCCCTGAACATGAGACCAAAGAGAATTGCTTTTTTTCTGGAAAAAAACCACACACATTTTTGAGCTCACGATGACATTCACAAAATCCACCCATTGGGGGTAAAAGTGCACTTTAGAAGGCACATTCCTTTTCAAAAAGGAAGCATTTTCATGCTTTCATCAATGGCAGGAAATTGCACATTTGGGTACATATTTGAAAAAAAAATGGACTTTCACAGATTGGAATGTGCATGGTTGCTGTTTCAGGGGAGAAACGGTTCTCGCGTTCAAGAATGAGAACGAGGCAAAATGAGCATCGAGGTGGAAATTGGAGAATCTGGAAGAGCTTAAGCACCACACTTTCTCTCACGCCTCCGACGGTAGATGTGGAAAAACAGGAACCCATACACTGTCTGTATGCTTCCTCTTTCACAGCTAATAGCAGCTCGGAGGTCATTCAGCACTGCCTTAGATTGCATTGTTTTAACCACAACAAGGACAACTTCGCCTCTCTGTCATTGTAGTTCTGACTTCCATTTGCTTTGCAATGCAGGAAAAAACTGTTTCTTGTGCTTCTGTAGAACCCTAAAATGAAACTGCGAACCGACCGGCTGCCAGAAGTACAGTTGCACTGGACACTCCATGACTCAAGTGCATAATTGGAAGTAACAATTCAACAATAGGGGAACAAATCTGTTAGACTTGCTTTCTGCCACATGCATTAAAACAATTCTCTGGTTATTTCTGTCCTGTTTGTTTTGAAATGTGAGGATTTTAATCACGTCTTCGAAAAGCAAACCACACAAAATCCCCTCCCATCTGCACTGGAAAAATTCAACAGGTACAGTTATTCCCAGAACAGAGAGGTCTGTGTGTACTTCCTCCTTGCCATAATGCTTTTAATGGTGAGAAGCTTGACGGGAAAAAAAAGCTAGGTAGTAACAAGAAGTCTTCACTAAAGTCAATGTTGGATGGAGAAAGAGTCACAGACAGAGGATTGAAGGCTAATCAGAACTTGAAGGTCTCTGCCTGCCTGGATGAATCCATCAGTATCACTTCTTCCCACAGTTGAATTTTTTTGAACAAAAAATTGTCAAGTTCTTTCCTTCCTGTTTACAGAGATCTTTGTGAAATTGGGTAAGTTCTTATCCAACAATGAAATGAATGAAATGCAGTCAAAATGATGAGGTGAACAGCAGCTGGCGATACGGAGTTCCTGCTCTTTATGGTCCCAAGTGCTGGTGGTGGCGCTTTTGTTCCATGATTCTGTTCCTATGCAATGACCTAGCAGTAGCAAGCACATCCAGAGGACACAACCATGGTTGGTTGGTTTTTTTTTCTGTCCAGGGTAACACAGTGAGAGGAAGCCACATGTCCAAAGCCTTCTGCTGTGTAAAGAAGGGAAATAACATTGCTGGTGGTGGCACTCTAGTTCCATGATACTGTTCCTATGCAATGACCCAGCAGTAGCAACGATAACCAGCAGAGAAAATAGACAGCAAAACTGAATGTTGCAACAGGAAACAGGTGTCTAGGAAATCCCATCCCAATGAAGTCTATACTAAAAGGCTGAAGAATCTTAAAATGTTTGTGTATAGGAATGGAGGAATCTTCCTATTACCAGTACATTCCACTTCAGCATGCTTTCACCAGTAGTTATATGATGCTCAATTGCCACATACATCTGCATAAAAACAACAACAGCTGCAACAACAACATTATGTCATATATTTACATTTATATTTGAAAACGTCTATGACTGCGTATTTCCTTCTCAAAATACAAATTTAAAAGTGTGTCTTGACGTGCTTTGACTGCTGGTAAATGTGTTGCACCACAATGTGTTGGTCAGGTACAATCCCATTCATTCATTCAGCCAAGAAGGCGGACAAATGATGTCTTCTGAAATGGAATCCGGAAAGCATCTCTGCCTTTTGTTCCTGCTGCCATATCCCTTCACACAAACCATCCTCCATGGATTCCAGACATCGTTTGCTTTGAGGCCTTTCATATGAATTTGTTAAATAATTTCCAGTGGATCAGATCATGAATCTATTTCCATCATGCCAAGGGGGAGATCCATCTGGCCCCATCCATTGCGGGGGAAGGGTCCTGCTACAATGCCTGCTTCCCTCTTCCTTCCCTCTTCCTTTAATGATTATGTTTTGTGCCTGTTAGGATGTGCTCCTGCAGGCAGGAATGGGATAGATCCAGTGTTGCAGAAACAATGGGATTCCGCTTTTTTCTCCTCCTTCCTGTAGCCCCCAATGCCCCCAAATCTGCTCTGGAGAAGGTGTGAGTGTATGGGGAGGGGGGAGTGGAGTCCTAACCTGATGTGTTGATGGAACGTTGTAGTGAATCTGGCCCAGGTTGGATCAGGACTGTGGGATGGGAATGTGTGTGTCAGCAACCTCGCCCATCCAATCCAAACAGAGCCCCAATTATACAGATCTAGTACAAGGGATTTGTTTCGTTTCAAAATCCGGCTGAACAGGCTCCGCTCACAGCCCTGAACATGAGACCAAAGAGAATTGCTTTTTTTCTGGAAAAAAACCACACACATTTTTGAGCTCACGATGACATTCACAAAATCCGCCCATTGGGGGTAAAAGTGCACTTTAGAAGGCACATTTCTTTTCAAAAAGGAAGCATTTTCATGCTTTCATCAATGGCAGGAAATTGCACATTTGGGTACATATTTGAAAAAAAAATGGACTTTCACAGATTGGAATGTGCATGGTTGCTGTTTCAGGGGAGAAAAGGTTCTCGCGTTCAGGAATGAGAACGAGGCAAAATGAGCATCGAGGTGGAAATTGGAGAATCTGGAAGAGCTTAAGCACCACACTTTCTCTCATGCCTCCGACGGTAGATGTGGAAAAACAGGAACCCATACACTGTCTGTATGTTTCCTCTTTCACAGCTAATAGCTGCTCTGAGGTCATTCAGCACTGCCTTAGATTGCATTGTTTTAACCACAACAAGGACAACTTCACCTCTCTGTCATTGTAGCTCTGTCTTCCATTTGCTTTGCATTGCAGGAAAAGAATGTTTCTTGTGCTTCTGTAGAACCCTAAAATGAAACTGCGACGCGACCGGCTTCCAGAAGTACAGTTGCACTGGACACTCCATGACTCAAGTGCATAATTGGAAGTAACAATTCAACAATAGGGGAACAAATCTGTTAGACTTGCTTTCAGCCACATGCATTAAAACAATTCTCTGGTTATTTCTGTCCTGTTTGTTTTAAAATGTGAGGATTTTAATCACGTCTTTGAAAAGCAAACCACACAAAATCCCCTCCCATCTGCACTGGAAAAATTCAACAGGTACAGTTATTCCCAGAACAGAGAGGTCTGTGTGTACTTCCTCCCTGCCATGATGGTTTTAACGGTGAGAAGCTTGACGGGAAAAAAAAGCTAGGTAGTAACAAGAAGTCTGCACTAAAGTCAATGTTGGATGGAGAAAGAGTCACAGAGGATCGAGGGCTAATCAGAACTTGAAGGTCTCTGCCTGCCTGGATGAATCCATCAGTATCACTTCTTCCCACAGTTGAATTTTTTTGAACAAAAAATTGTCAAGTTCTTTCCTTCCTGTTTACAGAGATCTTTGTGAAATTGGGTAAGTTCTTATCCAACAATGAAATGAATGAAATGCAGTCAAAATGATGAGGTGAACAGCAGCTGGCGATACGGAGTTCCTGCTCTTTATGGTCCCAAGTGCTGGTGGTGGCGCTCTTGTTCCATGATTCTGTTCCTATGCAATGACCTAGCAGTAGCAAGCACATCCAGAGGACACAACCATGGTTGGTTGGTTTTTTTTTCTGTCCAGGGTAACACAGTGAGAGGAAGCCACATGTCCAAAGCCTTCTGCTGTGTAAAGAAGGGAAATAACATTGCTGGTGGTGGCACTCTAGTTCCATGATACTGTTCCTATGCAATGACCCAGCAGTAGCAACGATAACCAGCAGAGAAAATAGACAGCAAAACTGAATGTTGCAACAGGAAACAGGTGTCTAGGAAATCCCATCCCAATGAAGTCTATACTAAAAGGCTGAAGAATCTTAAAATGTTTGTGTATAGGAATGGAGGAATCTTCCTATTACCAGTACATTCCACTTCAGCATGCTTTCACCAGTAGTTATATGATGCTCAATTGCCACATACATCTGCATAAAAACAACAACAGCTGCAACAACAACATTATGTCATATATTTACATTTATATTTGAAAACGTCTATGACTGCGTATTTCCTTCTCAAAATACAAATTTAAAAGTGTGTCTTGACGTGCTTTGACTGCTGGTAAATGTGTTGCACCACAATGTGTTGGTCAGGTACAATCCCATTCATTCATTCAGCCAAGAAGGCGGACAAATGATGTCTTCTGAAATGGAATCCGGAAAGCATCTCTGCCTTTTGTTCCTGCTGCCATATCCCTTCACACAAACCATCCTCCATGGATTCCAGACATCGTTTGCTTTGAGGCCTTTCATATGAATTTGTTAAATAATTTCCAGTGGATCAGATCATGAATCTATTTCCATCATGCCAAGGGGGAGATCCATCTGGCCCCATCCATTGCGGGGGAAGGGTCCTGCTACAATGCCTGCTTCCCTCTTCCTTCCCTCTTCCTTTAATGATTATGTTTTGTGCCTGTTAGGATGTGCTCCTGCAGGCAGGAATGGGATAGATCCAGTGTTGCAGAAACAATGGGATTCCGCTTTTTTCTCCTCCTTCCTGTAGCCCCCAATGCCCCCAAATCTGCTCTGGAGAAGGTGTGAGTGTATGGGGAGGGGGGAGTGGAGTCCTAACCTGATGTGTTGATGGAACGTTGTAGTGAATCTGGCCCAGGTTGGATCAGGACTGTGGGATGGGAATGTGTGTGTCAGCAACCTCGCCCATCCAATCCAAACAGAGCCCCAATTATACAGATCTAGTACAAGGGATTTGTTTCGTTTCAAAATCCGGCTGAACAGGCTCCGCTCACAGCCCTGAACATGAGACCAAAGAGAATTGCTTTTTTTCTGGAAAAAAACCACACACATTTTTGAGCTCACGATGACATTCACAAAATCCGCCCATTGGGGGTAAAAGTGCACTTTAGAAGGCACATTTCTTTTCAAAAAGGAAGCATTTTCATGCTTTCATCAATGGCAGGAAATTGCACATTTGGGTACATATTTGAAAAAAAAATGGACTTTCACAGATTGGAATGTGCATGGTTGCTGTTTCAGGGGAGAAAAGGTTCTCGCGTTCAGGAATGAGAACGAGGCAAAATGAGCATCGAGGTGGAAATTGGAGAATCTGGAAGAGCTTAAGCACCACACTTTCTCTCATGCCTCCGACGGTAGATGTGGAAAAACAGGAACCCATACACTGTCTGTATGTTTCCTCTTTCACAGCTAATAGCTGCTCTGAGGTCATTCAGCACTGCCTTAGATTGCATTGTTTTAACCACAACAAGGACAACTTCACCTCTCTGTCATTGTAGCTCTGTCTTCCATTTGCTTTGCATTGCAGGAAAAGAATGTTTCTTGTGCTTCTGTAGAACCCTAAAATGAAACTGCGACGCGACCGGCTTCCAGAAGTACAGTTGCACTGGACACTCCATGACTCAAGTGCATAATTGGAAGTAACAATTCAACAATAGGGGAACAAATCTGTTAGACTTGCTTTCAGCCACATGCATTAAAACAATTCTCTGGTTATTTCTGTCCTGTTTGTTTTAAAATGTGAGGATTTTAATCACGTCTTTGAAAAGCAAACCACACAAAATCCCCTCCCATCTGCACTGGAAAAATTCAACAGGTACAGTTATTCCCAGAACAGAGAGGTCTGTGTGTACTTCCTCCCTGCCATGATGGTTTTAACGGTGAGAAGCTTGACGGGAAAAAAAAGCTAGGTAGTAACAAGAAGTCTGCACTAAAGTCAATGTTGGATGGAGAAAGAGTCACAGAGGATCGAGGGCTAATCAGAACTTGAAGGTCTCTGCCTGCCTGGATGAATCCATCTGTATCACTTCTTCCCACAGTTGAATTTTTTTGAACAAAAAATTGTCAAGTTCTTTCCTTCCTGTTTACAGAGATCTTTGTGAAATTGGGTAAGTTCTTATCCAACAATGAAATGAATGAAATGCAGTCAAAATGATGAGGTGAACAGCAGCTGGCGATACGGAGTTCCTGCTCTTTATGGTCCCAAGTGCTGGTGGTGGCGCTCTTGTTCCATGATTCTGTTCCTATGCAATGACCTAGCAGTAGCAAGCACATCCAGAGGACACAACCATGGTTGGTTGGTTTTTTTTTCTGTCCAGGGTAACACAGTGAGAGGAAGCCACATGTCCAAAGCCTTCTGCTGTGTAAAGAAGGGAAATAACATTGCTGGTGGTGGCACTCTAGTTCCATGATACTGTTCCTATGCAATGACCCAGCAGTAGCAACGATAACCAGCAGAGAAAATAGACAGCAAAACTGAATGTTGCAACAGGAAACAGGTGTCTAGGAAATCCCATCCCAATGAAGTCTATACTAAAAGGCTGAAGAATCTTAAAATGTTTGTGTATAGGAATGGAGGAATCTTCCTATTACCAGTACATTCCACTTCAGCATGCTTTCACCAGTAGTTATATGATGCTCAATTGCCACATACATCTGCATAAAAACAACAACAGCTGCAACAACAACATTATGTCATATATTTACATTTATATTTGAAAACGTCTATGACTGCGTATTTCCTTCTCAAAATACAAATTTAAAAGTGTGTCTTGACGTGCTTTGACTGCTGGTAAATGTGTTGCACCACAATGTGTTGGTCAGGTACAATCCCATTCATTCATTCAGCCAAGAAGGCGGACAAATGATGTCTTCTGAAATGGAATCCGGAAAGCATCTCTGCCTTTTGTTCCTGCTGCCATATCCCTTCACACAAACCATCCTCCATGGATTCCAGACATCGTTTGCTTTGAGGCCTTTCATATGAATTTGTTAAATAATTTCCAGTGGATCAGATCATGAATCTATTTCCATCATGCCAAGGGGGAGATCCATCTGGCCCCATCCATTGCGGGGGAAGGGTCCTGCTACAATGCCTGCTTCCCTCTTCCTTCCCTCTTCCTTTAATGATTATGTTTTGTGCCTGTTAGGATGTGCTCCTGCAGGCAGGAATGGGATAGATCCAGTGTTGCAGAAACAATGGGATTCCGCTTTTTTCTCCTCCTTCCTGTAGCCCCCAATGCCCCCAAATCTGCTCTGGAGAAGGTGTGAGTGTATGGGGAGGGGGGAGTGGAGTCCTAACCTGATGTGTTGATGGAACGTTGTAGTGAATCTGGCCCAGGTTGGATCAGGACTGTGGGATGGGAATGTGTGTGTCAGCAACCTCGCCCATCCAATCCAAACAGAGCCCCAATTATACAGATCTAGTACAAGGGATTTGTTTCGTTTCAAAATCCGGCTGAACAGGCTCCGCTCACAGCCCTGAACATGAGACCAAAGAGAATTGCTTTTTTTCTGGAAAAAAACCACACACATTTTTGAGCTCACGATGACATTCACAAAATCCGCCCATTGGGGGTAAAAGTGCACTTTAGAAGGCACATTTCTTTTCAAAAAGGAAGCATTTTCATGCTTTCATCAATGGCAGGAAATTGCACATTTGGGTACATATTTGAAAAAAAAATGGACTTTCACAGATTGGAATGTGCATGGTTGCTGTTTCAGGGGAGAAAAGGTTCTCGCGTTCAGGAATGAGAACGAGGCAAAATGAGCATCGAGGTGGAAATTGGAGAATCTGGAAGAGCTTAAGCACCACACTTTCTCTCATGCCTCCGACGGTAGATGTGGAAAAACAGGAACCCATACACTGTCTGTATGTTTCCTCTTTCACAGCTAATAGCTGCTCTGAGGTCATTCAGCACTGCCTTAGATTGCATTGTTTTAACCACAACAAGGACAACTTCACCTCTCTGTCATTGTAGCTCTGTCTTCCATTTGCTTTGCATTGCAGGAAAAGAATGTTTCTTGTGCTTCTGTAGAACCCTAAAATGAAACTGCGACGCGACCGGCTTCCAGAAGTACAGTTGCACTGGACACTCCATGACTCAAGTGCATAATTGGAAGTAACAATTCAACAATAGGGGAACAAATCTGTTAGACTTGCTTTCAGCCACATGCATTAAAACAATTCTCTGGTTATTTCTGTCCTGTTTGTTTTAAAATGTGAGGATTTTAATCACGTCTTTGAAAAGCAAACCACACAAAATCCCCTCCCATCTGCACTGGAAAAATTCAACAGGTACAGTTATTCCCAGAACAGAGAGGTCTGTGTGTACTTCCTCCCTGCCATGATGGTTTTAACGGTGAGAAGCTTGACGGGAAAAAAAAGCTAGGTAGTAACAAGAAGTCTGCACTAAAGTCAATGTTGGATGGAGAAAGAGTCACAGAGGATCGAGGGCTAATCAGAACTTGAAGGTCTCTGCCTGCCTGGATGAACACATCAGTATCACTTTTATCCACCGTTGATATTTTTTTAAAAAAATCTCACGTTCGTTCCTTCCTGTTAATAGAGATCTTTGTGAAATTTGGTAAGTTGTAATCCAAAAACGAAATGAATGAAATTCTCAACTATTCCAGAAATCAACACTCCCTACCCCTTACAACTCTTTTTTTTTTTGAAATAGTTTTATTAATTTCAACATAATAATAACATAAAATACATACATAATCCTCGACAATCCCCCCCGTGCACCCCCACCCCATGAGACCTTCTCTTAATCTTTTATTCTATCCAGAAATTTATCGACTCTTTTGAAGGTGTTTGTCCCTTCCCCGATCTTAATACATATTCCAATAGGGGGTTCCATATTTCCCCAAAATCATTTTTACTGGACATTCCCCTCTTTAATTTCATTTTACAAGTCAGCATATCATTCAAAGCCATATCCCCTTACAACTCTGATTGCATTACACCGCAGACCCAATGTAACTCCATTGCATCAAAAAGCATCATTTATGATGATATCAAGTTTTGTTTTTCATTTTTAAAGTGCTACAATTCATTGGCTGTTGCTTGCAAGAATCCTGAAAACAACTAAACCAACACACTACAGATCTGCTTGCATTCAAAATTACGAGGTGAACAGCAGGTGGTGATATGGAATTCCTGCTCTTTATGGCCACAGAAAGGCTTGGGTGTGCCTCTGCTCTACTTTTATATTAGTAGAGCTGATGGTAACATGCAAATGATTTACTGCTGTGGTCTTCATTAAAAAGAAGAAGTCAAAGGTAGGGGATACAGATTTAGAGGTCCTTCACATAAGTC
Organism: Anniella stebbinsi; assembly: GCA_029215795.1. Taxonomy (NCBI): domain Eukaryota; kingdom Metazoa; phylum Chordata; class Lepidosauria; order Squamata; family Anniellidae; genus Anniella; species Anniella stebbinsi. Next base: position 7,141,031 of record JARDYH010000008.1, on the reverse strand, counting down.
AGCTCCACTTGATGTCCTGGGATTAGTTGCATCCATCAAAGTCATGGAACTGGCATTCTTCATAAGCTTCCTAATGATCTTCCCTGCATGTAAGAAAAAACTAAAGGTTTCCCTTCATCAAGAAAATTCAGTTGTTCCCTGTGTGTTTCTAATGGTACATTTTCATCTATCCACCTTTGTTTTTCCATGAATGCTGGTGTTTCATCCCAGATTACCCTGACAGAGTCTGGTGGTGGGGTGAAGAGGCCAGGAGAGACTCTACGACTGACATGTGGGGTCTCTGGTAGGGGTGTGCACGGACCCCCCGGATCGGATCGGGACCCGGATCGGGACCTCCAATTTTGTCCCGGACCGGTTCGGACAAAATCGGAGGCCCCCCGGACCGGATCGAGTCCGATCCCGACCCAAAAATCGTACATTTTTGGATCGGCCGCCATTTTTTTCCCCATAGATTTGCATTGCAATGCAAGTCTATGAGGAAAAAATGGCGGCGGGTGGGTAAGGGGGGGCCTAACTCCCTCCCCCCCCGGGGCCGTCCGCTGTGGACGGCCCCGGCAGGTAAACCCCCTCCCCCGCGCTCCCTACCCCCCCTGGGGCCGCCCGCTTCCATCCGCTGGCGCCCGCGGGCACCAGCGGATAGAAGCGGACGGCTCCGGGGGGGGGGGGTAAGCCCCCTTCCCCGCCACTGCTTACCTTCTCGGCCCGTCCGGCGCCGGCGGCTACTACCAGCGGGCTCCGCGGCCTACTCTCGAGTAGCGCGCCGGGTGATGACATCACCCGGCGCGCCATCCTAGAGCAGGCCGCGGAGCCTGCTGGGAGTAGTAGGCGCCGGCGCCGGACGGGAGCCGCCGGGCCGGAAAGGTAAGGGCCCCCCTCCCCCCTCCCCCCTCCGCGCGCCCCCTCCTCCCCTCCACGCACCCCCTCCTTACCTTTCCGGCCCGGCGGCTCCCGTCCGGCGCCGGCGCCTACTACTTCCAGCAGGCTCCGCGGCCTGCTCTAGAGTAGCGCGCCGGGTGATGACATCACCCGGCGCGCCATCCTAGAGCAGGCCGCGGAGCCTGCTGGGAGTAGTAGGCGCCGGCGCCGGACGGGAGCCGCCGGGCCGGGCAGGTAAGGGCCCCCCTCCCCCCTCCGCGCGCCCCCTCCTCCCCTCCACGCACCCCCTCCTTACCTTTCCGGCCCGGCGGCTCCCGTCCGGCGCCGGCGCCTACTACTTCCAGCAGGCTCCGCGGCCTGCTCTAGAGTAGCGCGCTGGGTGATGACATCACCCGGCGCGCCATCCTAGAGCAGGCCGCGGAGCCTGCTGGGAGTAGTAGGCGCCGGCGCCGGACGGGAGCCGCCGGGCCGGGCAGGTAAGGGCCCCCCTCCCCCCTCCGCGTGCCCCCTCCTCCCCTCCACACACCCCCTCCTTACCTTTCCGGCCCGGCGGCTCCCGTCCGGCGCCGGCGCCTACTACTTCCAGCAGGCTCCGCGGCCTGCTCTAGAGTAGCGCGCCGGGTGATGACATCACCCGGCGCGCCATCCTAGAGCAGGCCGCGGAGCCTGCTGGGAGTAGTAGGCGCCGGCGCCGGACGGGAGCCGCCGGGCCGGAAAGGTAAGGGCCCCCCTCCCCCCTCCCCCCTCCGCGCGCCCCCTCCTCCCCTCCACGCACCCCCTCCTTACCTTTCCGGCCCGGCGGCTCCCGTCCGGCGCCGGCGCCTACTACTTCCAGCAGGCTCCGCGGCCTGCTCTAGAGTAGCGCGCCGGGTGATGACATCACCCGGCGCGCCACCCTAGAGCAGGCCGCGGAGCCTGCTAATAGTAGTAGGCGCCGGCGCCGGACGGGAGCCACCGGGCCGTGAAGGTAAGTGCCCCCCTCCTCCCCCCCCCGCTGTCCACTTTCATCGGCGGGCGCCCGCTGGCGCCCGCCAATGGAAGCGGCGGTGGGCGCTAGTGGGCGCCCGCCGATCCGCCGATCCGCCGAACCGGTTCGGAGCTTTTTCGGACCGGTTCGGATTGGATCGGCCGATCCAGCTGCGGGATCGGAAATCGGATAATTTATCCGATTTCCCACTGGACCGGACTCGGATCGTGGATCGGGTCCGATCCAGTGCACATCCCTAGTCTCTGGATTCTCTATCACAAGCTATGGTGTACACTGGATCCGTCAACCCCCAGGAAAGGCATTGGAGTGGATTGGAGTTATCTGGGGCGGTGGAAGCAATGACTATAATAGTGCTCTCCAAAACCGGATCAAGATCACCAGGGACACCTCCCAAAGCAAGGTGTTCCTGGAAATGAATATACTGAAACAAGAAGACACGGGAATGTATTACTGTGCAAGACACACACTGAGGAAACCCTTCCGAGAGGCAGTACAAAAACTTCACTTCCTGAAAACCAGGCATTAGTCAGTGACTGCTTTATCTGCAACAGATGGCAACACATTCAGTTTTCATCCTGTTTCCTCAACCTCAAATGCATGATGTGTCATTGCAGATCTGAAGTGTATTGATCAGGAATCTGGTGATGGGAAGCTGCTTTACTGCATGTCTCCAACTTTCCCTACCAGCTGAACCCCAAAGCAAATTCTAATGGTAGAATCATGGAAAGGTAGAGCCAGTGGGAGAACAATCGTAACAATTATGCTTGTATGTATGTAAAATCCCTGTGAGCAGTTGCCTTCAAGTGCTACATGTCATGGGCTGCTGTTCAAAGGAACAAAGGAAACATCTGAGTCTCACAGAAGCATATCTCAGGTCTTCATTCTTTAGGATTGAAAGAGTAGATGTGGATGGAAATGAGAGACTATTTCTTCCTGTAGAAACCAAACATGCTATGTAAGGATGAGTTTCTGCCTCTCTTCACCTCTTATATATTTTTCTTCCCTCCCCTTTTTATTGTGAATGTCTAACAACAACAACAACAACTGAACAATATCAACAAAAAGAAATTGTGAAAGAAGAAAAAAATGTATTACGTATATATACAGGAATATCATCATTTTTCATCAAGTATACAAAAAAAGGGGGCAATTAAGCATAGGTTTAAAACAAAACCAGACTATATTGCCATATATTTATCTGCTCACAATTTCCGCATGTGTATCACCCGTTCAAATGTTGATAACGTTATAAAGTCCTCAATCCATTGCATTATGGGAGGTGAGCATATGTCCTTCCAACATGATAGTACTAACATTTAAAGCCCTAAACGGCTTGGGGGTAGGTTATCTAAAGGAATGCCTCCTCCCATATGTACCTGCCCGGACCCTAAGATCATCTACAGGGGTCCTTCTCTGTGAGCCCTGCCAAAGGAAGTGAGGCAGGTGGTCGCTAAGAGGAGGGCTTTCTGTGCTGTGGCACCCGGCTGTGGAATGAGCTCCCCAGAAAGGATCGCCTGGCGCATACATTGCACTCTTTTCATCGCCAGGTGAAGACCTTTTTATTCTCCCAGCATTTTAACGCTAAATTAACTCAATTTTAACCCTTGCTGTTTTACATTTGTATTTTCATCTGTATTCATCTCTGCTGCTTGGTTTTATCCTGGTTGTGTTTTTATATTGTACGTTATTTTGTATTTTTAGATTGTTGCTTGTTTTATATTTCTTAAAATGATTTCATGGTTTTAATTTTTGTGAACCGCCCAGAGAGCTTCAGCTTTAGGGCGGTATAAAAATGCAATAAATAAATAATAAAACAAATAAGTCTTTTAGCTGTCATAAGGGCTCTGGAAATCCATTTGCGCTGACCTTGTGTTCGTTTCCAAGAAGCCTGCAGGTAGTTTAGGAGGACATGCACATCCTTCCATATTCGAGATTGATTCAGTACAAACTTTATCCTTACTTAAACCTCCTCCCAAAAGGATGCTACTACTGAGCATTGCCAAAACATATGAATTAAAGAAGAATTATGTGCATTATATCACCAACAATTATGTAAATTAAATAGACCCTTATTGAAATGTTGTTGTGGGGTCCAGCAGACCTGAAACTAGATTTTTTGCTAAGTGAGACATAGCCTAAAGATCCATAGACGCTTCAGCTACAGACTCTAAAGCAATAATCCATTGGTTAGGCAAAATAGGACACTCCAGTTCTTGATTCCCATCCTATATATAGGATATATTGGATTGGAATCATATATATATATGAGTTGTGGGTCAACGTGTCTGCTCAACTGCTACAAGTGTTTCTGACAATAATGGAGGTCCTGAAGCTGTAGAAGCAGCTGGACCAAACCTAGATTCCAGCAAGTGTTGCAATTGCAGGTTTTGCCATTTAGCCATAGCAGGTAAATAATATTTAGCACATCAATCAGAAAATGACAAAAACTCATTGTCTGGACCTATTAATTGATCCAAAGTAAAATTATCTCATCTATCAATGTCCTCCACAAAAACATTTTTTTCCTATTCTTAAATCTGCATTTCCCCATAAACTCAATTTTGCGTGAGAGAATGGGTCAAACTGCAATTGACGGGATACAATATGCCATACCTCGTTAGCACCCGAGATTGTAAGAGGAGGGTTATTTATTCCAACATGCCAAAAACCGAGTGCCATCCATTTAGGAAAAGGTTCTAACCATAGGGACTCCAAAACCGACCAGGGTGGCATATCTAAGCAAACTGGAAAAGACCAAAACTTAGTACAAGTCAATAGATAGGCCCGATGATACAAAGCAAGGTCTGGAAATCAAACCCACCTTCTTTAATCGGATGTTGCATCTGTTTCAAAGATATTCGAGGTAAGGAAGAACCCCATCAGAATTTAGGAAATAAAGCATGAAGTAGTTGCGAATATTTGCTAGGCAGAAGTATTCACCTCCGATATTTGTAGCATGGTGACCTCAAGCAAATTACCTTCTGGTGTAACATTGATTAAATCTCCTTTGTATGGAGAGTATACAATATTTATCATGCTTACTATCATTCTGTCCTCTTTCAAGTAGTGTAGATTTTGTGATTAATTAAAATATGGAAATGAAGCCTTTCATAAGTTCCCAAACGATCTTCTTGCATGGGAGAAAAACTACAATGTCTGCCCTTTTGTAGACAATCTTGGGATTTTGCAACAGTTTTCTCACAATTCCTTGTTGTTGGTGTTTTCTGGGTGTGGGACTGGGTGGGGGTTTATTACAAGGCACAACTCAAAATGTGAAGTGCTTTTAGAATTGAGAGTAGGGGTGTGCATGGACCCCCCGGATCGGATCGGGACCCGGATCAGGACCTCCAATTTTGTCACGGATCAGTTCGGACAAAATCGGAGGCCCCCCGGACCGGATCGAGTACGATCCCGATCCAAAAATCGGAAATTTTTGGATCGGCCACCATTTTTTTCCCCATAGACTTGCATTGCAATGCAAGTCTATGAAGAAAAAATGGTGGCGGGTGGGTGAGGGGGGGCCTAACTCCCTCCCCCCCGGGGCCGTCCGCTGTGGACGGCCCCGGCAGGTAAGCCCCCTCCCCCGCACTCCCTACCCCCCCTGGGGCCGTCCGCTTCCATCCGCAGGCACCCGCGGGCGCCCGCGGATAGAAGCGGACGGCTCCGGGGGGGGTAAGCCCCCTTCCCCACCACTGCTTACCTTTTAGGGCCGTTCGCTCCCGTCCGGCGCCAGCGGCTACCGCCAGCCGGCTTTGCGGCTTGCTCTCGAGTAGCGCGCCGGGTGATCACCCGGCGCGACACCCTGGAGCAGGCCGCGGAGCCCGCTGGTAGTAGCCGCCAGCGCCGGACGGGAGTGGACGGGCCGGAAAGGTAAGGGCCCCCCTCCCCCCCTCCGCGCGCCCCCTCCTCCCCTCCACGCACCCCCTGCTTACCTTCCCGGCCCGTCAGCTCCCGTCCGGCGCTGGCGGCTACTACCAGCGGGCTCCACGGCCTGCTGTAGAGTAGCACGCCGGGTGATGACATCACCCGGCGCACCTCCCTGGAGTAGTCCGCGGAGCCTGCTGGTAGTAGCTGCCGGCGCCAGACGGGAGCGGACGGGACGGAAAGGTAAGCGCCCCCCTCCTCCCCCCCCCCCCGCTGTCCACTTTCATCGGCGGGAAGGCACTATACTAGAGTGACCATATACAAAAGAAGGCAGGGCCCCTGCAACTTTAACAGTTGTGATGAAGAGGGAATTTCACCAGGAACTAATTGTATACAAATGACACTGGCTGAAATTCCCTTTTCTCTACAACTGTTAAAGTTACATGAGCCCTGACCTGGATTTTATCTGGTCACCCTACTAAAGTGCATAATTGGAAGTAACAAATCAACAATGGAGGAACAAATCTGTCGAACTTGCTTTCTGCCAAGTGCATTCAAACAACCCTCTGGCTCTTTCTGTCCTGTTTGTTTTAAAATGTGAGGATTTTAATCACGGCTTCGAAAGGCAAACCGCACAAATTCCCCTCCCATCTGCACTGGTCAAATTCAGTAGGTACAGCTATTCCCAGAACAGAAAGGACTGTGTGTACTTCCTCCCTGCCATGATGCTTTTAATGGTGAGAAGCTTGACAGAAAAAAAGTCTAGGTAGCAACAATAAGTCTGCACTAAAGTCAATGTTGGATGGAGAAAGAGTTACAGGCTGCCTCTACAAGAGGCATTTAAAGCTCTTTCAAGGCGCATTAAAAAATTTACCTCTACAAGAACGGAGCGCAAATCGGGCGTAGAGGCGCGTTATCCCTCCGATTATGCACATTATCGAATGCGCGTTAAACAGTGAGTTTTATTTTGCTCCGCCCGTTAAAGTGCATTTTGACTATGTGAACAAGCGCTTATGCGCATTAACTACTTGTAAAGCGCATTTTGGTCATCCGTTAATGCGCTTCGCCGCCTCTCGCCGCCTCTCGTGCAGAGGTATTGGCAGTAAATGCGCTTCCGCAATTATGTGCATAATCGCCTAACCAGGCGCAAAAGCGAATCCTTGTAGAGGGGACCACAGACAGAGGATCGAGGGCTAATCAGAACTTGAAGGTCTCTGCCTGCCTGGATGAATCCATCAGTATCACTTCTTCCTACAGTTGATTTTTTTTTTAAACAAAAAAATCTCAAGTTCTTTCCTTCCTGTTTATAGAGATCGTTGTGAAATTGGGCAAGTTCTTATCCAAAAATGAAATGAATGAAATTCTCAGCTATCCCAGAAATCAACACTCCCTGCCCCTTACAACTCTGATTGCATTACAACGCAGACCCAATGTAACTCCATTGCATCGACAAGCATCATTCATATTGATATCAAGTTTTGTTTTTCATTTTTAAAGTGCTACAATTCATTGGCTGCTACTTGAAAGTGTCTAGAAAACAAGTGATCAGCACATTACAGATCTGCTTGCAGTCAAAATGATGAGGTGAACAGCAGCTGGCGATACGGAGTTCCTGCTCTTTATGGTCACAGAAAGGCTTGGGTGTGCCTCTGCTCTACTTTTATATTAGTAGAGCTGATGGTAACATGCAAATGATTTACTGCTGTGGTCTTCATTAAAAAGAAGAAGTCAAAGGTAGGGGATACAGATTTAGAGGTCCTTCAGTAAGTCAGCTCCACTAAATGTCCTGGGATTAGTTGCATCCATCAAAGTCATGGAACTGGCATTCTTCTTAAGCTTCCTAATGATCTTCCCTGCATGTAAGAAAAAACTATAGGTTTCCCTTCATGAAGACAATTCAGTGGTTTCCTGTGTGTTTCTAATGGTACATTTTCATCTATCCACCTTTCTCTTTCCATGAATGCAGGTGTTTCATCCCAGGTTACCCTGACAGAGTCTGGTGGTGGGGTGAAGATGCCAGGAGAGACTCTACGACTGACATGTGGGGTCTCTGGATTCTCTATCACAAGCTATGGTGTACACTGGATCCGTCAACCCCCAGGAAAGGCATTGGAGTGGATTGGAGTTATCTGGGACAATGGAAACAATGCCTATAATAGTGCTCTCCAAAATCGGATCAAGATCACAAGGGACACCTCCCAAAGCAAGGTGTTCCTGGAAATGAATGGCCTGAAGCAAGAAGACACGGGAATGTATTACTGTGCAAGAGACACACTGAGGAAACCCTTCCGAGAGGCAGTACAAAAACTTCACTTCCTGAAAACCAGGCATTAGTCAGTGACTGCTTTATCTGCAACAGACGGCAACACATTCAGTTTTCATCCTGTTTCCTCAGCCTCAGATGCATGAAGTGCCATTGCAAATGTCAAATACATCTGCCCCTATTTTGATCCAGAATCTGGGTGATGGGAAGCTACACATATGTGCCAAATTTCAAAACAATCCCTCCACCCCTGTATTTTCTATGAATTATTTAAACAACTTGCAACTTTTTTTGACAGATCTCTGAATGCACGTAGCGAGCTGTCATTCAGAGCTGGCAATAAGTTGCATGATCTTTCAAAAATTCATATAAAATACAGGGTTGGAGTGATTGATCTGAAATTTGGCACACATGTCTAGCACATGTTGCTATATATATAGCAGTGGGAAGGAGAACGTAGGGGATGAGGTGGGAGAAAAGATACTTGAGTTGAAATAGTGCAACAACGCACAGATGTGAAAGTGCCTATCACTCTACTTCTTAAGGAAATGGTGGGGGAAACTGCGGATGCAAACTAGGGAAAAAAAGTAGGTGTGATGAAGCCCTCAGTCAAACGTGCAGTGAACATGTATTTTATTGACCCAAAAGTTCTATGAGACAATGATCCTTCTTCTGGGACAGTATAAAAAAATAAGGATTTCTATAAAACATTTAATAGGTTGATGACATTGCTCTTTCTAATTATTATTATTTTTTATCTTAAAACTAGTTCCCACCGAAGCTGACGTTGGTATTCCCTCCCTCCCTTGAAGAAACACTAGCATATTAATGATCACCAGATATTGTAGCAGAAGTATTACACAATACAGCTTAATATGTAAAATATGACACAAAACATACTGTCCAGTTTGTGCCTCTGCTCACCTTTTATAGGTGGAGGATGGCATCATGCAAATTTCTGAAGTAGTGACTTTCTGAGGTAGCCTTCATTAAACAGAAGAATCGTGCAGAGGAAACAGAACTCAAGGTCCTTGGCATACTTCAGTATCAGTATTTCTCATCTTGTCTGTGTCTTCAAACTCAAATGCATGACGTCTCACACCATTCATGGTGTATTCATTTCAATGGATACGGAGATCTCCAACGCATTGTATAGTGTATCTCCTACAGCAAGGGGATAACAAATCACCTGTCTAAGCTTTCCTCAATGGATCTATGGTGCTACACCAGACCCATTTAAGGCATCTGTTATGCATGCATCCCAATTTGGATCAGGATATAGCATGGTAGGAAGATGCTATGTTACTTTTCCAGAAGTCTCCATGGAATAATACTGATTGACATAGTGCTATTTCCAGGGAAGCTCTGGGAACTTAAAATGGAACCTTCAGGCAGACCAAAAAAATACCCACCACTATTGGAAAACCCAACACACAATTGCTTACCATTTGCTTCAGTGTTCTCTGCCCACTCAAATATGCAAAATATTTCCCTGTCTGTAAACTGAATATCAAAAGGAAGGTGCTTACAGCACAGCCTGAGACTCTATTTGGATTAAGAGAATGTGGTGTCTCCTTCATCCCTGCTTTCCTTTTTGTTTGCTTTTCTTGTGCCACTGGAGGAGCCCAGAAAGCAGCTGCTGAGGATCGAACTTCCAGCAGATGAAATATGCCCAGGGATCAATGGCACCAGCTCATAACTTGAAGGGCCTCTGGTCTGTAGATTGGGGCAATTACAGCTGTAACTCATTGAAAAGTAGAGTCAAGTAGAATAACAATCATAGTATTTCATAATTAAATAGCACTTCAGGGTTTTGGGAAGTGCTACACACCAAAGAGTGCTCTTTGCATTAACCAAGGAAGCATCTGATTGTGGTGATTGCATATTCACATACATCCTTTTATTAGATGTCCTTAGGAAGATGCTGAGGGTCATCCATGGTGAACTCAAAAAAGGAGAATAGTCTCAAGATACTAAACAGGTTTACTGGTAAAAGCCCAACACATTTCAGCCTCCTTTGTTGTTGTTGTTGCTGTTGTTGTTATAAGGCCTTCTTCAAACGGCTGTAACACCTTTGGATTTTGCCCCAGGGCCTTCCCAGTTTTATCTTATTCCATGTAATGGAACTGTCTCAGATGGCAGTGTTCACATCATGTGTTTACATCACCCTGGCCTCGAGTCCTGCGAAATTCAGAAGGGTTGAGAATATAAGTTTAACTGCCGTCCATTTTCACCACATGTAGAATCCATTTCTAGCTCCAGCTTCTATGTATAAATCAATGGCTTGAAAGTGGAGAACATAGCCAACCATTACTGTGCTTGGGAAACACGGTGATAGAAAGGCCATTGGGGCTCATATACAGCCATTGAGTTGGAAGAATAATGCTGGAGGAAAGAATTTGCTCCTGGTGGCGCTCATGTTCTTCAATATTGGGCAATCAAATATACTGCCCTAGTAGTAGTAGTAGTAGTAGAAACCACAACATGGAGAGAAATTAGAGAGGGAAACCTATTTTTTGCCACAGGAAACAGGTGTCTGGCAAATGCTTTTTAATGGTGAATATATATTTAAAGGCTGAGTAATGTAAACCTTAAAATGACTTCCTGTTTAGGAATGGAGAAGTCTAAATAAACATTTCAAGTCCATGCCCCTTCTGCATGGTTCTACGAATAATTCTTTTCCATTTCACTTTCATATTAAATTGCATTTTTTAAAAAAACATGTGTATTTAGCCTTGCATGCTAATGTGTGTGTGAACTGGTGAATAGCTAAATTCTGAAACAGCCCTCTGCACATCTCCTAAATTAGTAGCAGCAATGGCATCATACAAATGACATTCTGATGTGATCATAATAAATTAGAAGTCACATGTAGATGATAAAAATAGAGATGATTCAAGCCCACTTCAAGACCTGGGGTGTGGCCTCGTGGGGAACCATGGAAGTTTGGATTTGCACCTTCTTAGAGGGTTGGATTTGGCCCCCAGGACTGAGGTTTTGCAATCCTCAGTGAAGCCATGGAACTGAGTTTCCTAATGATCCTCTCTACATTTAAGAAAAGAAGAAAACAAAGCCCTCCCATTCCCCCATTACTTCCCCCTAATTTAATTTCAAGAACATTGTAAAGTTTCCCATGAAAGCAGACATTTCTTCAGAGATTACACTTGCAGAGGCCATGTTTGCACCAGCGATTTTTCCCAGGAGTGTTCCTGAGTCGTCCCTGTGCAACTAAATGATGCACAGGGGATCGCGGAGGCAACCGGGGACAAACCAGGGATGACCCCTGGAAAATCCTAGGATAGCGGAAATCAAGGATATCCTGGTTTTTCCACCATCCTGGAATGTGAAATGAGCATGGAGCCATGTGGAGTGGCTCTGTGCCCATCATCTGAGCCCTCATCCGCCATGTGATGAGGGCTCCTGTTGCTTTAAATTAAACAAAATGGTGGTCATGATGTCCCTTTCATCCCAGGATATCATGTTTCCAGTTTAGAAGGTGGGGGACAATTCCTGAAGCAGGTAAGTCCGGGATCATCCCCCTCCCCCTCTACACCCTTAGGTGTAAAAAGGGCCAGAGTCTACAAAGCACATGAAAAGGTAGGCGAGACTCTACAACTGACCTGTATCATGTATGGATTTTCTCTGACAAGCCAAAGACTACACTGGGTCCATCAACCCTGGTGTGGATTGAAGCTATTGGTGGAAGCCTTTACTATAACAATGCTCTCAAAATCAATTAACCATCACAAAGGACAGACCTATGAATGGGTCTTGTGCAGACTGTATCTCTCTAGCTTGTGGATCCAATATCTATGACAGTGCTCTCCAAAATTGAATCGTCATCACAAGAGATACCTCAAAACCCAGGTATTCCTGCAACAGAGTGGCCTAAGGCTCGAAGACAGCCATGTCTGATTAAGACCATAAGAAGAGCCAGGCTGGATAAGATCAAGGATCCATCTAGTCCAGCAACCTGTTCACACAGTGGCCATCCAGCTGTTGACCAGGAACCCACAAGCAAGACACAGGTGCAACAGCACCTTCCCATCTATATTCCCCAGCAACTGGTGCTCACAGGCTTTCCGCCTCGTATACTGGAGGTAGCGCATAACCAACAGGATTAATAGCCACTGATAGCCTTCTCCTCCAGGAATTTATCCAACCCCCAAAACAGTCCATATTGGTGGCCATCACCACATTCTGTGGTCATGAACTCCATAGTTTAACTATGCACCTTGTGAGGAAGCACTTTCTTTTATCTGTCCTGAATCTCCCACCAATCAGTTCCATGGGATGTACAAGACACACAGTGAGAAACCCTTTGCAGAACAGTGCAAAAACTACTTTTTCTGTAAAATAGGCTTTAGCCAATTGTGTGTGTGTGAGAGAGAGAGACAGAGAGCTGGAAGGAAGGACATTTTTCACACTGTTTCCTCAGTCATGAATACAGGATGACTCACTCCATTCACAGTCCAGCGGATCAGGTTTGCATCCAACTGGCCATGCTGAACATGGCAACTTATTGGCTCAATTTGGACAACACAATAATCAACTGGTGTGGGGAAAACAATCGTCAGTTGTTTTGACTATTGTGTCATTCCAATGCTGCCATAGTCAACTCAGCGCTGATCCTCATCCACACCACAGTTGATTATTTATTACCATGTTGTTTGGGGAGTATCCCCTAGGGTTAGGGTTAGTCAACCCACCATTGACTATCGTGTCATCCGAATTGAGCCATTGATTACCACTTCCACTGGTGGCCATGCATTCACCATTAATGAGTAGCGCCATAGAAGCATACAGCTGTATATGTCTAGGTCTCTTCCTTATGGTTAATGACATCCACAGTTTGAGACAGTGGCTGAATTCAGACAACACGATAGTCAGTGGTGGGGTAATAATCAACTTTACAGTTGTTCATCTAGGGGGTATACTCCCCCCACAACATGGTAATAAATAATCAACTGTGGTGTGGATTAGGATCAGCGCTGAGTTGACTATGGCAGCATTCGGATGACAGGATAGTCAGTACAACTGATGATTGTTTCCCCTCCCCCAGTTGCTTATTGTGTCATCCGAAGTCAGCCAGTGAGTCTCTCTTATATTGCTGCCACCGGTAGCATCATGCAAATGACTTTGTGGTATGGCCTGCTTTAAAAGGGAGAGGTGCATAACATGGTTACACAATTCAAGCACCCTGGTAGAATTCAATTCCCCTTTTGGTCCAGAGACCTATACAAGTTATGGAAGTGATGATCTTCATATGTTTCCTAGTGATCTTCCCTGCATGTGAGGGAAAAAGACCAATTATGGCGAGAATCCAATGATTCACTTTGTAATCTTCTGAAATTTTCTCATTTTCCTTTTCCTAACTCACTCTTTCCCCCCGGTACAGACACCTCATCTCAGATTAGCATTAAAGAATCTGGTGCTGCTATCCAGAGGCCTGGAGAAACCCTATGGCTGACTTGTACAGTGTCTGGATTTTCAGTTGCAAATGAATACATGGATTGGGTACGTTGGCCCTTGGAAGAGGGACTGGAGTGGGCTGGACGCATCACACCGAGTGGCAGCAATTACTATAACAGTGCTCTCCAAAGTCGGATCACCATCACCCGAGACACGTCGAAAAACCAGTTGTTTCTACAACTGAATGACCTGAGGCTCAAAGATACAGCCATATATTTCTGTGCTAGAGACACACTGTGGAAAACCTTCTCTCAGGAGCAGTTCAAAAACTTCCCTTTTTTAGCCATCGCTCATGCACGCATGTTTGTGTACCACAGCTGGAAACAGAGCCCTCAAATGGCATCTGCAGCTTCTATCTTGCCTATAGCAAAACAACATGCCCATCTAATACTGTACCTGATGCACCACAGTGGTGGGGATCCAGTTTTGGGTCATGCAACCCTCCCTATTTTCTATAAGCTCAGGAAAGATGCTCCAATAGTTAATGGCAATTATAGCGATATTGCAAAACAACTTACCTGCACAAAATAAGTTTAAGATAGGAAGCAGAATGGAAAGCCAGATTATACCACAGGATGTAGCTGTCTGTGAACTGTTCTCTTAATGGTGAAGGGTCAAACTTTATGTTACGTTAAGCACACTTTTTTATATATAACTTGATTAATTCTGGTCACTTCCTTTTTTAAGTTAAAGTAGGCTGCCCAGCTAAAATCCAGGTCAGGGCTCATGTAACTTTAACAGTTGTAGAGAAAAGGAAATTTCAGCCAGTGTTATTTGTATGCAATTAGTTCCTGGTGAAATCCCCTCTTCATCACAACAGTTAAAGGTGTAGGCACTATTCTAGAGTGACCATATACAAAAGAAGGCAGGGCCCCTGCAACTTTAACTGTTGTGATGAAGAGTGAATTTCACCAGGAACTAATTGCATACAAATGACCCTGGCTGAAATTCCCTTTTCTCTACAACTGTTACAGTTACATGAGCCCCGACCTGGATTTTAGCTGGGCAGCCTAAATTAAAGTAGTCCTGTGACTCCTTAAGTGTGCCTTTAAAACAAAACAAACAAACTTGATTAATGCTTTTTTTTCAAGAAAAAGCAAGTATATACAGCTCCATGTGCCTGCAATGATGTGGAAGGTAGATTGGTTTTTTTACCATTTGCTCCCCACACCTGTTTTCTAGTAGAGCAACAAAACATTATTGGTTGCATTTCTAATACCCCATGGTGTTCCATATGGTGTTCAGAATGCTTCCCTTCTGTTATCCTCACAACAACCCTGTGAACTAGGTGAGAGAATAATCATTGGTAATAACACAAATAAAGATATTTCACATCTATTCGTTACTTATCTGTTGTTCAGAGTGGGGCATTTCATTGGCTATAAAGTTCAGGGGCAGGGAAACACCATGCTGGATGATGATATATGATGTATCTGCTTTGACTTCACATTAATGGAAGGGAACCACAGGTTAGTGGTAGAGGATAGCCTTTTCATAAAGGAGGACCCATGTATTTTTTTCATAAATGAGGACCCAGATGAATTTTAAGTGTTTTTATTGGTGTTCCTTCAGGGGACTGTAGTTAGTCCTACTCTTTTCAATCCGGATTCAAGTTAGTCAATCAGGATTCTATATCCGTCCAAACTCTGTCATCTGTACATTCCAACCGTAGCCCTTGAGAGGACAGCGGAGTCTTTGGGACAACAATGCACAGACACCACTTCCTCCTCCATTCTTCTAGCATCTGTGCTTTTATGTCTCAGCATTCATCATTGTGAACATGGACTACACTGTGGCTGAATTCAGACAACAGAATAATCAACTGGGGGGGAAAACAATCGTCAGTTGTATTGACTATCGTGTCGTCCGAATGCTGCCATAGTCAACTCAGCGCTGATCCTAATCTACACCACACTTGATTACCATGTTGTGTGGGGAGTACCCCCTAGATGAACAACTGTAAAGTTGATTATTACCCCACCACTGACTGTCGTGTTGTCCAAATTCAGCTTTTGTTTTCCTCAATGCAAAATCCAGGAGCACGGGCAGTTGCCGGTCTCACTCCAATGCAACTCTCAGCAAAGTTCTTAACATTTTCAGATTTAGGAAAACACAGTGAGCAAAACAAAAAACAAAAAAAATCCATGTTGCAACAGCTTCTGGGTCTTTCCAAAACATCCTTCCCCAACTGTGTTCCTTCCAGATGTTTTTGGACTACAACTCCGAGAAGCCATCAGCCAGCTGGAGAGCAGCAGTTTAGGGAAGGCTGTTCTAACGCATCCATATTAAATAGTCATTAACATCCAAGGTCATCTCTTACTAAAAAGAAGAAGATAGTGAGTGGAAGTACAGCCATCATCCCCTAAGTACCTTTTATTGTTATTCAGGATAAAAGGCCAGCTCAGTCTTTCTCCCATAGCAAATAACACAATTTCCAGTGCCTATGAGCAGTGTCTGGTTCATCAAAGGTATGACGTCATTGCCGGTCTCTGAACTGTATAAGAACTCTTAGCTTTAGAGAGTCTTGAGTCCCCCTCTTCCCAGAGACATAGGGCCATGCTGCTGAAACCACTAGGTTCCTTCCCCCCCCCCCCATGGTAAGGTGCCACTCTGCTGAAATCACAAAGTCTCTTCTCCCAGAGGAAAGATTCCTTGCTGAAATCACCAAAGGACTATCATCATCATCATCATCATCATCATCATCATCATCATCATCATCCCACTTTTCCCCCTATGCTGGGACTCAAGATGGCTTTACAAAATTAAAACATATACAATTAAAACATATATAGAGAACTAAAGAAAAGTTGAAAAATATAATTAAATCATTGATAGTATTAAAACATTTTAAAGATTAAAAGACAAATATAAAATAAAAAAACCCAGCACATTAACAAGGATCTAGACTATTAAGCATGGGTCTACTGGAACAAAACAAAAAAAAAGTGTTTTGCTGCCTCCAAAAGTGTAGCAAGGACGGAGCCAGCCTGTGAAGGGAGTTTCAGAGCCTTGGAGCAGCCATCAAGAAGCTGGCCCTCTCCCACATTCCCACCAGGCTAGCTTCCTTCCTCCTGAAATCACTAATCTCCTTGCTTGCCAGAACAAGGTGACATCAATGGGTGCCTTGCCTCCCCTTGTTAAGACTCCATGTTTTTCTTCCTCTTCGCCTGAGACCAGGGCCCAATCTACATGAAGCAGGATATTGCACTATGAAAGTGGTATGAAAGAGGTATATCAAAGGCAGAAGCCACACTACTGCTTTATAGCGGTATTGAAGTGCACTGACAACTGTTGGGGCTCATTGCCACCACTTTCAAACTGCTATATCCTGCTTGGTGTGGCTCCTGCCTTTTATATACTGCTTTCATGCTGCTTTCATAGTGCTATATCCTGCTTGGTATAGATCTGGCCCAAGAGTTGCCACACTCACTATTCCCTGTCTGCAGAAAAGGGCTTCAGCCCAGGGCAAGGTATTTTGCCTTTTGAGGCTCTTAATACCAATTGTAATTTCCATTCTCTCCACACACAGCCATCCCCAACCCTCCCTCCGTGCATACTTTGGGAAGACTCCTCAGTCTTGAAAACTACCTTTAGGCCTGCAGCTTGGGCTTTACCAAGAATGCAGCTAATTTCCCCACCAAGACATAACTTGGTGAATGCTGGAACACCCCCAATGGATCTCAGCATTAAATCCATTTGCTTGGCTAATTCCTCCAAAATCAGCTTGTACATTTGAATCTCTGTAAACCTCAATAAATGTGCCATTGTGGCATTTTTCACATCAGTGGTGTTTGCGTGCAGATCTCTTCTTAGCTGTATCCGCTCTACTGCCAATGTCTAAAGATCCAGTATAGGTGGGTGTACATGGCCTTAGTGTACAAGTTGTACATGGGTCTAACTAGCGCACATCATGTAGCACTTGTTACATATTTGTTGCTCTTACTTAGGGCCAGGTGAAATCCCTATTGCTTGCCCTACTCGCCAGACCTCTGCAAACCACCAACCCTGCTCACTATGTGACATGAGCTGCCAGGCAATCCAAAGATGCCCGGTGAGAGGCACATGGCGACCCACTCCTTCACTGAGCCATCATTTTGCATAAAAAATGGTAGCTCAGCCTTTTTCATGAAGGACTATTTACACAAATGGTGGCCATAAAGAGCCATTTGCGCAACAATACATGACATTATGCAATATGTCAGGAGGTGCAATCTTGCTTCCCCTTCAGGTGTTCAGTGTTCATTTGAACATCCCTCAGAATGAAATGTCACCTTCTACTCGTAGGATTCCAACTAGCCCCAAATGCTCTCGGATGAGATTGATTATCTATATCCTAAACAATAATTACATTACAGGTGCTTAGCATTGTTCTAGTTTTAAAACACACACACAAACACACACAGCATTACAGCAGAGAAACAAACAAAGTTTCAAAATAAACAAACAATTAAATACAACAACAGCAACCAACATCTCTACAAGCCTCCAAGTGGGTTGACTTTGCATTACACATCCGTTTTCATCGTTAGATATTTGCAACCAGATGCAGGGAGGAGATTTGGGACAGTAGCTCTCAGTGGGAGCCATCCATTCCGTTTGAGACTTATTTTAGGGGCATCAAAAGCATCATGCAAACGACTTGGTGGTGTAGCCTTATTTAAAGGAGGTAAATCAGGGATGCAATATACACAGATTCTGGTAGAAATCAGTTTCCCTTCAGCTCCTATATTTTGTTGGCAATAATTCCGGTCATGAAATTGAAGATCTTGACATTTCTCTTAATCGTCTTCCCTGCAAGTGAGAAAACATCCCATTACCCCTTATGTAGACTATCCAATGTCTTGCTTCCCAATATTCTCATGTTTCTTCATAATCTTTCCTCCCCCCTTCTCCCTGATACAGGCATGTCATCCGAAATTAGCTTGACAGAATCTGGTGGTGGCATCAAGAGGCCAGGTGATAATCTGCGACTGACCTGTGAAGGCTCTGGATTTTCGGTAGGAAACAGTGATATGGACTGGATCCGTCAGTCCCCAGGGAAGGGACTGTATTGGGTTGGATGTATTAATCCTTAGTTGGAAGCAAAGACTACAACAGAGCTCTCCAAAACCGGATCAATGTTGGAAGAGACACGTCAAAAAACCATTTCTTTCTGCAACTGAATGTCCTGGAATCTGAAGACACAGCCATGTATTACTGTGCAAAAGACGCACAGTGAGGAAAACCATCTCAGAGACTGCATTCCTATTTTACAATTTTACATTAAAAAGAAACCATATTTCCCCAAATAAGGAACTTCAAAATGTAGAATAATGCGTCTCCAAAGGAAAGGTGGAAGAAAGCTAAACGTTCTCAAAACTCAATTTTCCCAAGTATTGCTGAAGTCCCAATCTTGCTAATCAGTGATCTATTACAGATGTATTTGAACCATCCAGTGCAGTCACAATGACGTAACCTGTTAATCGTGCAACAACTAAGTGGTTGTCTCTATGCCCTCAAAGCTCCAGGGTGGCCATGAATCTGTGCTGCATTAGTTATATATCATAGCCACAGATTCACAGCCACTGTAGGGCGTTCCCATGAAGCTGTGCAGGAAAAAGTTGGTGGCTTACCCCAATTTTTTTGGTGGGCACAGGTCACCCTGGCTCTTCTACCATCTGGCTTCACTCTGCGGCTGATCCAGGAGGTGGTCATGGTAGAAGAAGATTAGCAATTGGTCACCGGAAACCAGGAATGGGGGTAGGGCAGCTCCAGTACCCGGATGACCACCTGAAATTCCACACTTCCTCCTTGGCAACACCATGAAGTGTTGAAAATCTAACTATACCACAGGGAATAGCTTTCTTGTGCAGCAGCAGTGGGGTGCCTGGAAACAGAGGCCTAGATGAGTTTTGCATCTGAGAATTTTTAGCAGCTGTTTTTCTTGATATTGAAAAGAAGCTTATGAAATGGCCTGTATCAGTTGGGTTTGCAGGTAGGATTTTTGATGGCTGCATGTTTTTTTTTCCTGAGGCTTGCTTGGTGGACAAAGGAGTCCTTCACAGGAGTGTAGTTAGTCCAGATTCAATCCAGATTCAAGGATTCTATATCTGTCCTGTCATCAGTACATTCCAACCACATCCCTTGAGAGAACAACAGAGTCCAGCGGACAACAATGCACAAACACCACTTCCTCCTCCATTCTTCTTGCAGCTGTGCTTTTATGTCCCAGCATTCTTCACTGTGGACATGGGCTACACTGTGTTTTTACCCAATACAAAATCCAGGAGCATGGGCAGCTGCAGCTGATGGTCTCACTCCAATGCACCTCTCAGCAAAGACATTTTCAGATTTAGGAAAACACAGTGAGCAGCAAAAGTGTTGCACAGCTTCTGGGTCTTTCCAAAACATCCTTCCCCAACTGTGTTCCTTCCAGATGTTTGGGTCTACAACTCCGAGAAGCCATCAGCCAGCTGGAGAGCAGCAGTTTAGGGAAGGCTGTTCTAACGCATCCATATTAAATAGTCCTTTCTCAGCAGCACTCTGACAGTTGTGCCTTCAATGCATTGAGGTCCTGATGGCTGGTGAAAGGAGAACATTGACTTTGCAGGAGCTGCAGAACTGAAGAAGGCCATTTGCATTACATGGTGTTTTTGAGCAAACTAAATCTGGTAGTCAAAAGTTTGAGTGCCCTTTACATTCAATATGTATACTGGTTTCTCAGGTCAGGAATGTAAGAGGTGTTGACAGGAAACACCCAGGAATACAGATCAGAGAAATGCTCTTCTGTGGCAGTCAGGACTACCTTAGTCATTGTCCCAAATCACATATAGGTATGGGTTCACAGCAGTCAGGTAGGCTCCTTGGAATAAAAGTTGATTATTTAATAAAACTAAATTTACATTACAGTTCAATGCAGTATAGTAAATGTCTGTCAAAATATTGTGGCAAGAATTTTGATGCTTGTGCATCCATTCACAGGAACTCTAGATCATGTGCATTGTTGCACAACAGGGTAGCAGACTAAATCATGGGCCTTCATTCTTGTTGTGTTCTGTGTCTAAGGAAGCAATCCTAGGTCCCCTAGGCAGCATCTGGGGGGAGGGGGTGCAAACCGGATTTTTCATTTTCTGGCTCTGAGCTCAGACACAGAGCTCCAAGCTCGGAGCCAGAAAACCACGCTCCTGCCCCACCCCCCTGCAGCCTGTATATAGTGAACCACGGTGGCTGCCTCTTCGTGATCATAAAACCAAGCGTGGAGATGGTGAAAGGCAGTCCTTGGGATGGGGAAGAGACTATGGATCTGCTTCAGACAGCTTTCTATGGAATGTACAGTATCCCCTCTCCCACTTCGAAGGTTCTTGGGTAGACTTTCAAAAGCAAGAATATAGCAACAGGGTGGACAGAACAAAGAGGAGAGGATCCCTTCGGTCCACCATCTGCCCTGCTTTGGATATTGATAATTCCATGAGATTGAGGATGTATGAGTACCAAGGACGCAACCCGTAGGATTATACCCCTATTATTCTAATGCCCAACCATCGATTAATTATCTCTCTGAGAAATCTTGACTCTCCCAACTCCTATTCAACTCCTATTCAAATTGGGATCTTTTGCTCTACACTTGTCCTGAGCTGTAGAAAGCCATTACCGGAGCATTAGAGAAATTACCATTTTAGCCCTGGGGTGATTCGCTCCTACTGTTATTTCCTAATCACTCTCCTTCACAACTGTTAACTCTTTACATACAGTGAAACCTTCACATGTGTCCTGATTGTTTTTGAAGTTTAGATGGCTGCTCTGGCCAAGGCATGAGGAGAGGAGTAGGCATTCCAGGTTAAACCAAAAAAAATGTGATTTATCACGAAGCTCTAATTTAAAACACAGTTCTTATTAACACAATTTCCCATTTATTCTAACAAAACAATTTACGAACTCAACCAAACTAAAAACAACAACAACAACCAACCTAATGATGAATAAGTTGCAGAGGAATTTATTATTTTATCAAATAAATGCCATAAACATTATTCATGGACCTGAGCAACGCCGGGCATATCAGCTAGTTGTATATATAGTATATATAGTTGTATATATATATATATTGATATAGTCCAGATCTACACCAAACAGGATTTAGCACTTTGAAAGTGGAATGAAAGTGGTATATAAGAGGCAGGAGCCACACTACTGCTTTATAGTGGTGTTGAAGTGCTCTGACAACTGTTGGGCCCATAGACACATACCATAGACCACTTTCATACTGCTTTCATAGCGCCAAATCGTGTTTGGTGTGGCTCCTGCCTCATACCACCTTCATACAGTTTCATAGTGCTATATCCTGCTTGGTGTAGATCTGACTTCAGTTTAATTTGGTCACATTGGGCTCAGGCTGATAGGGATGGGCACGCTTAGAAGAAAGGGATGGTGATAATTCTGTGGCGCTGTTGTTTGGTGACAGGTGATGCCTGAGGCCTTCCACTGAGGGTTTTGTGGCCCTGGTGAGGGGATAAGGATCACTTCTGAGGCTGACTCACCTCACCTCACCTGGTGTTTTGTGGCCCGAGGGGAGGGAATGACACAGGAAGGCGTCCCCTCCCCAAAAGAGGTAGACCTGGGAGTGGCGATCTTACAGTCACCACTCAACAGGCATATAATCTTTCACCCAAAATAATACCTAGCTAGTTGCTGGGGTAGTTTATGGCCCACCCAGTTTCCCTTTGCAAATCTTTAATAAATCTGGCCCACCTTTGATACCATGCCTACTTGTGACACCTCTTTATTTCCTCCTCCTTTTCCTGCAATCCATCATCATACCAATATACTTTGATTCCCAACTACTTTAAAAAAATGGAGCTACAGAGTAGGTTTCATTTCAGCAGGAAAAGTTACATCAAGCGGATGACTTCATTTGATGCCCAGAAATAATGTCTGCTGTTTCCTCATGATTGATATCTTGAACCCATCTGCTTTTTATCCCACTAATGAGCAGATAAAACTTTTCTCAGAATTGGGGGGGGGGAACATGTTTGTGAACCATGTTGCCGCTCAGAGACAAGAAATGATGATCTTCCCTCTCATTATTGAAATCACTGTAATTTCCCCCTCCCCCAGGTCCTGTCGATTATTTCTAGGCTGAAAACTGTCATGAAACATGCCTGAAAGTGGTTACATAAAGCCCTCCACTTGTGCCATTCAGGGCAAGAGGCAGGCAGGGATCTATCGCTTTGATCTCTGACACTTGCTTTTCTTCCCCTTTTCTAGGCCAGACTTCATCATCGTATTTCTAATTTCTGATGGCTTTGTAAGATATGTATTTATAACCAGGTTGCTGCTATAGAAAAGGCAGAGAAGTCTCCTTCTAGGAAGTATATTGGCAACATCAGGCACCAGGCCAGTGAGACTCCTGAAGCTTATCATAGGCTGTAGATGGATGCAGGAGGGTTTGCATCCAGAGAGAAGGTTTGCCACCGAAATAGTGGGTACTCAGTGTTACTGTTGTTGCTTCTCCTCCTCCATTGGGTGTGCAAAGTGGATACAATGAATTGCCTCACACTTGATCCTGCTCCTCTCACATTTGAGTCATATCAGTTAGGGGACTTCGTTATCGGTGGGATGGTTTCTCAGGTCGCTTCCATGGACCCAGATTTTACTTTTAAGGAATGTCCTTGGCAACAGTTCTCTGAACTTAGAGTGTAAGTTATGTATTTTTCTTCTCCATTCTGCTCCATTTGAATTAGGCCAGTTCATAAACCTCAGCTAATGTAAATATGAATTGCACATTTCATTTCAAGCATTAACACTTGAATGTATTATACAATGCTTGTACTTTGCCTTTCTAAAATGAAATAACCCTTTATGATGTGTGTCACGATGTTTCAAACTATATTGAAACTTGGACAATTAGAGAAAAAAAAGTCGTTTGATCAGATTAAGACTAACAAACAAGAAAATATGTATAAATAGATCTAAAAATAAATAATCAAGCAGCCAAAAATTGCATAAAATATT
Organism: Anniella stebbinsi; assembly: GCA_029215795.1. Lineage (NCBI taxonomy): Eukaryota > Metazoa > Chordata > Lepidosauria > Squamata > Anniellidae > Anniella > Anniella stebbinsi. The sequence continues at coordinate 7,117,578 of JARDYH010000008.1, read as the reverse complement.
CATCAGTGTAGATGTCATTATTGGGCAATGGCCTTGGATTGGTTTGAGTTCTGAAAATCACTCCCTTTAATAATGATACTTGCAGAAATGGAGTGAAAGTGGGGCTACTAAGGAACAGGAGGGAGATAATGACATGCTTGGATGAACCCCACTGTTTGCAAAGATATAAAGAATCTAAAACAAGACACAATAAAAGTGGGGGACACCAAGGCCCAGTGAGGAATCTGAATGTTCACTTGCCACTCAGTGGGCCTGTCCAGAAAGTACATTAAGCCATGGCTACGATACTATCCGTTTTGCAGAAAATTGTTAATCAGCATGTTTAAACCATGGTTATGTAGCCACCATAGTTAGGAAGGGTTCAGACAACACTGAAAGTCATGGTACACAGGACATGCTAAGCCACAAAGTTGAGCTCAAAATGCTTAACCACTGTGGCTTAGTGTGTCATCTTAACAGGGTCAATAATGAGGATCAGCTGATGGGGGGCATCAATTGGGTGGGAATAGATTAGGATGTCCTCCTTCAGATTCTTTTAGTTTACAATATCATGGATGAGGCTGACCGGTTACCTGGATCTCTGAACAGGAGCTGTCTGACTGGGAGGTGAGGATACCTCTTATTGGAGATCCAATGTCTTTGTCCAAATAATGAATCCTACAGCCAAAGAATATAATGTTCTTGTTGGGAGCAGTTTTCCTAAGGACCATAATTGCTGTTGTTGTTTATCATCATCATCATCATCATCATCATCATCATCATCAACAACATCATCATCATCATCATCATCATCAACATCATCATCATCATCATCATCTCTTTGTCACTCGTCGTGGTTTTTCTAGATGGAGATGATGGGCTGTGACAAGTCATGCTGTCACTTACAGATTCAGGGGTTGCTATAACTTGATCCTGTATAGTTATTAGGAAACCTTCTGTTTTTGGAAATAGCACACCTTTCCTGAGCCATCTGTACGATTGTTCTTTGTTCATTTGCGGATTCTGTATTATGTTGTAGTGCTTCCCATGGAATGCTTTTTGTGCTCATTTTTCTTTTTTCTCTGTGAGTGTGACTGGTTGTGTTTTATCTTCATTTTGTTGTGCTAGGTTGAGTGGGATGTAGTTTTTATCTGCTTTTACTATGTCTTTATGAATGGGGGTGTTTTTGGCGTAGAAGAATTCTCTGAGTGATTTTATCTGTTTAGCATGAATTGTGTTCATATCCAGCAGACCCTCCTTCTTTCCTGCTGATTGTTATTCTTTCAATGCATGAGTTGGGATGGAGCATGCAGCGTTTTGTGCGTTCAGTGTGATTGAGTCTGCTTATTTCTTCAAGTTCAGTGTGTGACCAGTGTATGATTCCGAATGAGTATGTGAGGATGGGTATTGCATAGGTGTTGATGGCTTTGAAAATGTTTTTTGAAATGAGTTTAGATTTTAGGATTTGTGATAGTCAAGTTTTATATTGCATTCTTAGTTCAGTTTTTACTAGGGATGTATATCGTATCGTTAAAATGTCCGATAATGATACAATAAGGTTGTTATTGGACATTTGATTAACAATAATGATACGGTAGAAAAACCTCCAATAAATATCCGATCCGAAAATTTTCAGCCCGATTATATCAGATTGTTTTCGGATTACCGGACTGCCATATAAAAAAACCTATAACGTCTGTATTTACAAAGTTAGAGGCTTGAGACATGGTCACAGGGCTTATGGGGTATGCCTAAGTATGTGTATGAAATTTGAGATCGATCCCTCCAACCTTCGATTTAAATGAATTTATTAAAGATCGTTCAACTTTATTGACAGCTGGTTGACCGGGCCTCCGTGTTGTCATCTTGTTGTCTGCTTTTTTCCCCATAGGCTTGCATTGGGGGAAATGCATGCATAACTTTTTTTATTTGAAATGATAATCACATGAAACTTGAGGAGCCAGAACTAGCAAGATCCAATCTGCCATGTCCAATAATTTTCATGTCTCTGTCTTTTCAAATTAAAAAGTTATAGGGGGTCCCCCAAAAATCCCACCCCCACTGTAATGTCTTCAAATTTCATGCATACCCCATAAGCACTGTAACCAAGTTTCAAGGCTCAAACTTTGAAAATACAGAAGTTATAGGCATTTTTCCTAAAAAAAATTCAGCTCTAAAGGGCACATTAGGGCTGTAAATTAAATATCAGAAAGACGATACGATTTACCTCCGATATAATCCAATCTGAATTTTTTTAAAAAAGTGATTTCCGACAACGATACGATACGATAATTTTGGATGTGCACACCTCTAGTTTTTACTGTGGAGTGATTGATTTTTGTGTTTTGTTGGAATTCTAAGTATTTGTATATTTCATTTTCTTCCATGTTATCTAATATTTTGTTATTTAGTGTTTCTGATTATTATTATTATTATTATTATTATTATCATTATTATTATTATTGCATACCAGTGACCTGATAACATAAGAGAATTTATGGGGATACATTTGTAGAGAACGTGAGTTATCTGGATTAGAAATAGAACACCTTCTAGGCATTTAGGTTATAGAACATATTGCTTACTATGTCTGCTCCTTGATTCAGCCATTATTCTCTTTTCAGTTGTGTACACAAATCCAGAACTTTTTCTCACCAGGTTAAATTCTGCATCTTTCTCCTCTTGTATAACTTTGCATTTCCTCTCTCCTGTGTATATAGCCTGCCCTCAAATTAGATTTTCTGCATTCTTTTCCCATAATCTCACAGGTTTTTTTTCTCATAACCTTTTCTTAAATGAAAATTGCATCTTACCTTGCCCTCTTAATGTCTACTTAAAATTATCAATACATTTGTTTTTGTTTTTAAAAATTGTGGTGACCTGATTTCATGATTAAAGGCAGACTGGAACATGGGCACCAGCATTATTTCCATATCATCTCCTGCATTGCTGCATGGATTTGATGAAAAGATGCTGAAGCATAGGTGGGGGAGCTGCGTCATTCCAATGTTGCTGGATTTCAACACCCATCAACCCCAAGCAGCATGGGTTATAGTGGGAGCTATAGCCCAATAATATTGATAGGGCCACACATTCTCCACCCCTATAGTAAATATATACAAATGGTGCGTGAAACAGATGTACTTTCAAGAATACTAGAAAGGGGGAAATGATTATTGGAACTGCATTAAAACTCTGTGGCACAACTTTGGTTCCCAACTACACTATATTGATGATGATGTAACAAAATTCTTACCTCCTGGTCAGCGCTGGTCCTACCATTAGGCAGAGTGTGACAGCTGCCTCAAGCACCAGAGGCTGAGAAACAGGGAGATGCAGTGAGGTGTTCAGACAATGCATGTGAAACTGCAAATAAGATGGCTTTCCTGGCCAGCTGAAGTTTCTATACACTTTTTGGATGCAGCATCAGGTAGCACACATTACAGTAATCCAAACAGGATGTAATTAAGGCCAGTGACCATGGCTAAACCAGACATCTCTAGGAATGGGCACAGTTAGTGCACTGTCCTAAGCTGTGTGGTTTATTTCCAGGGTGGTTAAATATTTTGCTGTAGTTTAGAATTCCCCAGTTATGTGTGTTGTAGAATTCTCCCGTGAAAGACAGTTTATCTTCACTTGCAGGGTGGTGACAAAGTTATACCAGCACATCTTGTCATTGGCTTTTGCTGTAAATGAGATCAACAAGAATCCCAAGATCTTACTGAATGTCACACTTGGATTCCACATCTATGACAGCTACAGTGATGCACGGATGACCTATCGCACCACCCTGGATCTTCTCTTCAAATCCCATAGATTTGTGCCCAACTATGATTGTAATACCAACAAGAAAGTTATAGCTGTCATTGGGGCGCTTGCCTTTGATACCTCACTACACATGGCAAAAATATTAAATACCTTCCAGATTCCACAGGTAGGATATTTGCAATCAATATCACAACAGGCTAGCAATGGGAGCAGTTGTGGCAGAGTATGGGAAAGAGATAGAACTCAGAAGGACAATTGTCCCTCACCACTGTCACTTTACTGCCACTTCTTTTCAGGGGATCAAAGTCGGGATTCTCCAATCTCATTGTTAATATGTTGTATGGGTGAAAAGCTTGCATACAGATCTCCTAAAATTAAATAAATAACACTTTTTCCCAAATGGGACCTAATATTCTGGATGGATTCATAATTCTGATTTAAATTTTTATTATTACTATTACTATTACATTTATATACTGCCCCATAGCCAAAGCTCTCTGGGTGGTTTGCAAAACTTAAAAACTTTGGAAATTAAAAATCGATATGCAAAATTTAAAACCATAATAGCATAAAAACAGACAACATATAAAAACAGCATAAGTTTAGAACAGATGTGAACTCTCAGCCAGGCCTAAGTATAGTTCTGGAGTCAATTCAAAGCTCAGTATATGCTGTTAAATGACTGGGAGAAAAGGAAAGTCTTGACCTGGCGCCAAAAAGATAATAACGTTGGCACCAGGTGAGCCTCGTTGGGGACATAATTCCATAATTGGGGGCCCACCACTGAGAAGGCCCTCTCTCTTGTTGCCATCCTCCGAGCTTCCCTCAGAGTAGGCACTCGGATGAGGGCCTGAGATGTTGAGCGTAGTGTACGAGTAGGTTCATGTCAGGAGAGGCATTCCGTCAGGTATTGTGGTCCCAAACCATGTCAGGCTTTATAGGTTAAAACCAGCACTTTGAATCGGGCTCAGAAACAAACAGGCAGCCAATGCAAATGGGACAAGTCAGTTTTAAATGTTCAAACCCCTTGGTCTGCGTTATTAGTTTGGCTCCTGCATTTTGCACAAGCTGCAGCTTCTGAACCATCTTCAAAGGCCGCCCCACATAGAGTGCATTGCAGTAATCTAACTTGGAGGTTACCAGAGTATAGACAACTGAAGCCAGGTTATCTCCAAGTGTGAATGCTACATAAATAATACCTGATGACTTATTGAATTTAGCATTTTGTTCACATTATAGCATAATACTGTCAAAGATGATTATGATGATGGTGATGATTACTATTCTTTCAGCTCACATATGGCTCATATGCCCTTGCAGAGGGTGAACTATTGCAGATGCCTTCTTTTTACCGCATGGTCCCCAATGAAGCCAATCAGTATATGGGAATTATCAGCCTGTTTAAGTATTTTCGATGGACATGGGTTGGGCTATTTGTGGCGGATGATGATCAAGGAGAACATTTCTTGCAGGCCTTTGAGTCATTGCTTTCCCAGAATGGAATCTGTTCAGACTTCACAGAACGAATCCCAGTCCGAGTGCGTGTTAACCCTAAAAGAGTCACAGACTACATTGTAGCCAAATATATTTATCTACTTATCAATTTTAGGAAAGCTAAAATATTTGTCATCTATGGTGAAATATTTACTTTTATGTATACATGGCATATGATATATGATGTAGGAATTCATGAACTTAATAAGGAAAATATGTTCGTTGGAAAGGTTTGGATTATAACAGCCCAGATTGATTTTGTACAAGCAGCCATAAGGCGTGAATCCAATTTGCAAGTGTTCCAAGGTGCCATATACTTCATGATTCACTCCAATGAACCTATTGGGTTCCAGAAATTTCTTCAGATGCTAAAACCTGATTGGACAAAAGCAGATGACTTTCTGGAGCTGTTCTGGGAAGAAGCATTTGACTGTTCTTTCCCAGATCCACTGGTACCATACAAGATCTTTGGAAAATGTACTGGGGAGGAGAAACTGGAGAACCTCCCTGCGCATGCTTTTGAAATGCACATGACTGGCCACAGCTACAGTATTTACAATGCAGTGTATGCCATAGCACATGCTTTACATGCCTTTTACTCATCTAGGTCCAACCACAGAGGAATGGTGGGTGCCAAAAATGGTGAGCTTCAAAATCTGCAGCCTTGGCAGGTAACACTTCCAGAATGAAATGTCATTCTTTCCATGAATAGTTTCATGCTTAGTTCCAGGGAGGGGTGAATTACCCTACTTAAATCCCAAGCTCTGTTGTCCATGTTTTTATTTCTAGGGTTCATTCTCTGCTCGTAATAGACAGCATCTTACTTTCAGTTTTCCAAATAATTGGTGAATGGGGTATATTTTCTATTCTGTGTTCACAATTCTCTGGCCTTACAGGCTACAAACTAAGAAATTGTGTGTGTATATATATATATATATATATATCTCCACCTGTCACTGAAAACCATTTTTCAGACTGGATTCTTGTTTGACAAAACTGCATAAACCAATGGATGAAATTCAGCCCCCATCATGCTTAGTGAAAACATTGGATATCTTTTTCATGTCCAAGTTGTCCCATTGATTTTAGTAGATCTACTCTATTTGTGACCAGGGAATGGAGACCTCCCCTTGCCAAGCACTGTCCGTTCGACCCTATTTCGGCTGAGCTAGCATGGCACAATGTTAGCGTACCGATGCAATTGGCAAATCTCTGGAGGCCTCAAATGTGTGCTTTCCCTCCCTCCCCCCTGCACCCACCCAGGCCTGAAAGGGACTCTTAACAATGTGTGAGGGAGGGGGGGGAGACTCATGAGAAAGCATGCTTTCTGTGCCTCCAGAAAGTGCACAGGTTCCCCCGGCCGCACATATATCATGCCTTGGGAATTATGGGAATTATGGCCTCGGACGTGTGCTTTTCTGTCCCTTTCCCCCCCCCCCCGTCCCCTCACCCATTGGACCCACCATGAGTGACTGGAGACTCCCTTGAAGAAGGCTGGATAGCTGTGGAGGATCATGGCGGATCCAGGTAAGGGGCAGGGGAGCTGCGTGGCAGGGGGGAGGGGGTGCGAGCACAGCCTTAACAGGCCTTTCAGGCAGCAGCCCTTTAAAAACCACATCAGCAGGGCATAGAGGACTTACACTATGTTCCCAAAACTTTGGAAATTGTGCATTTCCCCCCGCCATGCCCGACAGGAGCAGTAACCCCATTGTTAGGCAAGGAACCATGGGACAAAAATCCACCAGGTGAGCTCGCTGGAGCCTCAAGAGGGCTGAGCCCAAGGAATTCAGTGAGCGTGAAGGCCCCTGGGGATTTTCAACATAACCCTATCTGTGACTAAGTCTGGATTGAACTCCATATTAGTAGGTTAAGATGCTTGGTTTATTTTTTTGGTACCAAGCAATCAATATTCTGTTGTTGATGATGATGATGATGTTGTTGTTTGTCTCTCAACTAGCTCCACCGATTTCTTCAACACATTTCATTTAACAACTCTGCTGGAGAAAAAGTATCTTTGAATGATAACAGGGAAATGCAAGGTGGATTTGATATTATGAACTTTATTACGTTTCCAAATGACTCCTTCCTTAAAGTGAAAATTGGATGGGTAGATCCTAATGCTCTTGAAGGAAAAGAATTCACTGTTAATGAGGACATGATTGTTTGGCACAGGGGCTATAATCAGGTGTGGATTTGATGTTACTGAATATTCTTGGTGGGCACATCATTATGAGTCAGACATCAGAAATATCACTTTCATTACTAGATTCAACCAATATGGGTGACTAGGCTATGAAATGATTCCATAGCCATATATCCCATCCAACAACTTAAAAGAGTTCCAACATGAATATACCAAATATCCAAATCCTTTGCAATTGTCTTGTTGTTGTGTAGAAGGCCTGTGTTAATTAATAGTAGCTGCTTGGTGACAATATCTGAAGGGGGAAGAGAGGCAGCATTACTTTTAATATCTTAGATGGGCCTGGGTTTGGTAAATTCAATATTAATTGATTTGGGAAACATCAGAAGCTGATTGCCTGGGTGGAAAAGAGCAGTTGGAAAATGACATTTGACAGTTTGAGTTCCAGAGCATTTCTACATTAAGGGGAAATCATGTTGCTTACCCAGGGCTTTGTGTTCCCTGCTTCTTTTTCACAATTATTGTGGGCTGCATTGCATTGGGGGGAGAGGAGTGACCATGTGGTTTGAATACTTGCCCTTTAAGCAGGCACATTCACTTCCATTGAGACAGTGTCATTTAGTGGTGGAAGATTCTACTTTCCACCAGATATTACCATAGCCAATGGGGATCTCTTAATAGTGGGATCTCCAAGACATAGCACGGGAGACATCCTTGTCATATATGCCATCATGTAACAGACCTGTCAAGTAATGGACCTGCAAAAACATGCATGAGTGGCCAATCAAGAGTGTGCTCATTTAGAGCAGCTCTCAGTTAGTCGTTTAGTGGAGGTCAGATAAAGTTCTTGGTTGGTGTGTGATATATAGACTAGGAGAAATATGAGGAGCAAATGTAGCTGAGGCCTGAATGTTAAGCTATTCCTTCTCAATGGAAAACTTCATGTGAACCCCAACAGTTGGAAACTGGCAGGAGTTGGCTAGAAAAGCATTAACAGGACTTGGGGGAGTTTGTCCATTCCTCCTATCATTCCTCCCCCCCCACACAAGTGTGTGTGTGTGTGTGTGCGTGTAGCATAGTGAACAGCTCTACACTGGAAATTGTTGAGGTCCAGATGCTAACAATGTCAGTCTCCCTAACCTCTCTTATTCCTCTCTGAATCTCCACAGACTCAATCAACTCCTCACTTCTCCTTAACTCTAATTCCCCAACCACTCTATTCCACCAACTAGAATCCCCAGCCAATCAGAATTAAATGATCTGTTCCATGCCCAATCTAACAATATTCAAAGTGATTCTCTCTCTCTCTCCTACTTCAGAATGTCATTAAGCAGCTACTACAAAGCTCATCATCAAAACAAGGCCTCAGGAATATTCACATACAAGTGTTGCCTCACTGAGGCCACTCAAAGTAACATAACATCAAGAGTTGTATACAAGACATGTCTTTACCCCACCAATTACAAACATCTATGATACCTTAATTAAGTTTTAGTAGAACCGAGAGAAACTTAAGGGGGATCTTTATAGGCAACAACTGGATTGTGAACCACCATGGGGTCATCCTAGCTTTTGTAAGTTGAGACATTTAGCTAAATGGGACATTTCATTTGTTCAGGCACCAAATGTTCCTCAACCAAGCCACATCCTTCAAAAATATATATTCAATGTTCAGGAAAGTCTAGATCTTTTGTTATATTCACTATGATCTTCACTCTTCCATGCCAAGTGATCACAGGATTATTTATATAGCAGCTGAAGATAGATAGATATAGATAGAGATAGATAGATAGATAGATAGATAGATAGATAGATAGATAGATATAGTGTATACTCTCATCCTAATTACCATTCATCGTTATATACAGGTCCTGCCAATTTCTGTCTGCAGTGATTCCTGCCAGTCTGGATATCAGAAGAGAAAGATAGAAGGGCAAAAATTTTGTTGCTATGATTGTGCTCCATGTCCAAAAGGGAAGATTTCCAACCAAACCGGTAGGTGATGTGATGCATCATACACAGCAGCAACTAAGATGAATACCCTAATGCCATGTTGGATGAGGGAACTCCCACCATGTGCATGTGCTGAAACCACTTTGAAAAAGCCAGACATTTTTTTTTCATCATCTTGACAGTGTTAACAGTGTAATACCAAACCTGATGGGGAATTGTATCTCAGTAATGATTCAATCTCTGGACCGTGTGGGGGGGATGTAGGACCAGGAAGTTCAGAAAGGAAGATTCAAGAGGGAAATTAAACGGAGGGACAGACTTGGGATTATCCCTCTAGTATACCAACGAATGTGCAGCATGAGAAACTCAAAATTTGAAACTTTAAGATAGTTATCTGCAGCAGAACTGGCATTATTCACGTTGCTGGTGGAAATGTGTTCCAGTTCAAATATAACTCAGCTTTGTGATGACTCCTTTTTCTTTTTTTCAGACACTGATGACTGCTCTCAATGCTCAGAAGATCAGTATCCAAATAAGGACCGAGATGAATGCATCCCGAAAGTCATAAGCTTTCTGTCCTATGAAGAACCCTTAGGGAAAAGTTTAGCTTCTGTTGCTGTTTCTTTTTCCTTGATCACAGCCTTGGTGCTGCAAACCTTTATTAAGCACAGAGATACCCCCATAGTCAAAGCCAACAACCGGGGCCTCACCTACACTCTCCTCATCTCTCTCCTGCTCTGTTTCCTCTCTTCTTTGTTGTTTCTTGGAAGGCCTGGGAAACTGACTTGCCTTCTACAACAACCCATCTTTGCTTTGATCTTCTCAGTGGCTGTTTCATGTGTGTTGGCCAAAACCATCACTGTCATTGTAGCTTTCATGGCCACCAAGCCAGGATCCAACATGAGGAAGTGGGTGGGGAAAAGGCTGGCTACGTCCATTGTCCTTTCTTGCTCCCTCATTCAAGTTGGCATTTGTGCTGTGTGGCTCAGAACCTCTCCCCCATTCCCAGATTTAGATAAGCACTCAGAAACTGAAGAAATCACTGTGCAATGCCATGTAGGTTCTGCCATCATGTTTTATCTTGTCCTGGGCTACATGACACTTCTGTCCATCATCAGCTTCTCTGTGGCTTTCTTAGCCAGAAATTTGCCAGATACCTTTAATGAATCCAAGTTTATCACCTTTAGTATGCTGATGTTCTGCAGTGTTTGGTTGTCATTTTTTCCAGCCTACCTGAGCACGAAGGGCAAATACATGGTAGCTGTGGAAATCTTCTCCATCATAGCTTCAAGTGCTGGGTTGTTAGGCTGTATCTTTTCACCAAAATGTTACATTCTTCTCTTCAAGCCTGAAATGAACAACAGGGAGCAGATAATGGGGAGGAAGAATTTAGTGCATTAAACAATGCAAGTAAATATAGGTATTCTGTGGTGTCTAATGCCTTGAAGAAGTAGGGCTAACTGGGATATGAGATATCCGAGTTCAACTCATCTTACAGTACTTACATATCCCCTTTGTCTGTCATCAGGGGGCTCACAGATGGGACATTAAGACATTTCCCATTAGCCTGGCTTGGAACAACTGTAGTTTCATTTGTCCTTTCCCAGAACTGGTTAACTCAGTAGCCATTTCTGAGGAGACCCAGTTTGGACCACCAGCTGTGTCAGCTGAGACCAACTATCTATATTTCTCTTCCTCTCTAAGAACTATATCATCATTGGCCGTTCCAGATGGTCACCACAAGATCAATGATCTAACTTTATGATCCTTCCTCTGCTGTCTCCATTTTGCATCAAATATATTAGCAGTGCAGATGTGTGGGCATTTTTCCAGTTTATTTATTTTTTATAAGAAATTATCAACATGAACACATTTCCTCATATTTTGGATGGAATACATGTTTTGATAAAAAAAAAAAAGCCCATCAAAATGGAAGTGAAAACAAGGATAATAAATTCACCCATCCCTATTTCAGGAAACAGTAAAGTGCCTCTTTAAAATGTGTTAGGTTCATGCTGTTGATAGCAATGACAACTGGTTGAGACTGGTATACAGCTCTGGGGAGAGAGAGAGAAAGAGAAAGAGAGAGAGAGGTATTTCTTTAAAAAATACTGGAAATATTCCTTCTTCATAGCGAAATCAGCCCTATCATAATTCATATGTCCAGTTTTTAATTGGTTTTCATTGTTCTCTTCTTGCCTGTCATAATATTGTCCTTCAGAAGTGTAGGATTTTTTTTTAAAAAAACCCTTCCATTTGCATAATTGTACAGCCTTAACATACCAAATATCAACCATTTTATCACTGCAACTCTTCATATTCATCTTATGTTCTACATCTGACAATTTATTTCTATAAGAATTATATATTCAAGCCTTTTGTATAGGTGTACAGCTGTGTTGGACTTCCTGTATAAATTGCAGTAAAATATACAGTAAAGAAAATTCTCGAGTACGATTACTGCCATAAATGATCTGGAATTAGTAGTGAGCAGTAAAGTGGTCAAGTTTGCTGATGACACCAAATTATTGAAGGTTGTTAAAACACAAAGGGATTGTGAAGAGCTCCAAAGGGATCTCTCCAAACTGGGAGAGTGTGCATCCAAATGGAAGATGTGGTTCAATGTAAGCAAGTGTAAGGTGATGCACAGTGTTTGGTCACTGCCAGCTCAGATCCCAATAGGTTATACTTGAAATTGGGGTTTTGGTCAACCAGATTTCAGAACGAGCATGATCTTTAAAAAAAATTCACATAAAATGGAGGGTTTGAGTAATTGCTCTGATTTTTTTTTCACAAATGACCAGCCAGATCCCATCTTCAGTGTCCCACAATTTTCAAGTTTTTATCTTTAAAAATGAAGAAGTTACAGCGGGGGGGGGGGGCTTTTGGGGGACCCCCTATAACTTTTTAATTTGAAAAGATAGAGACCTGAAACTTTTTGGACATTGCAGATTGGATCTTGCTAGTCCAGGCTCCCCAAGTTTCATGTCATTATCATTTCAAATAAAAAAAGGTATGCACGCATTTCCCCCAATGCAAGCCTATGGGGGGGAAAAGCAGACAACGAGATGACAGCACGGAGGCCTGGTCAACCAGCTGTCAGTTGCACGAACTTTACTATATTCATATAAAATCAAGGGTTGGAGGGATGGAGCTCAAATTTCATACACATTGGCTCAATTCGGACGACACGATAGTCAATGGTGGGGTAATAATCAACTTTACAGTTGTTCATCTAGGGGGTACTCCCCCCACAATATGGTAATAAATAATCAACTGTGGTGTGGATGAGGATCAGCGCTGAGTTGACTATGGCAGCATTCGGATGACACGATAGTCAAAACAATTGACGATTGTTTTCCCCACACCAGTTGTTTATTGTGTCGTCCAAATTGAGCCATTGTCTAGCACATGTTGCTACACATATGTGTCAAATTTCAGATCAATCCCTCCACCCCTGTATTTTATATGATTCTTTTTAAGGCCGTGCAACGTTTTGACAGGTGTGAATGAACGCACATGGCAAGCTGTCATTCTGACCTGTCAGAACTTAAATGAACTTTTATAAATTTATATAAAATTGAGGGTTGGAGGAATCGATCTCACATTTCCTACACATACTTAGGCATACCCCATAAGCACTGTGACCAAGTTTCAAGCCTCTAACTTTGAAAATTCAGAAGTTATAGGTTTATTTATATGGCAGTCCGGTAATCCCAAAAAAATCCGATACAATCGGGCTGTCAAGTTGGGTCTGGGGGCTTCGTTCAGGGATGGGAAAAGGGGCTCCAGTAGGCAATGGCTCGGGGAAAGGCATAGGCACTGGAGGGCTTCTTTACTTTATGGAGGGACGGAGGGGGAGGAGTTATCTCCCACCTACCCACCCATCCCAGGTGGAGATGAAGGGGGCGCGCACGGAGGAGCCGAGCACGGAGGGAGAGGAGGCAGCTCTGTCTCCCACCTATTCACCCATCCCAGGCGGAGATGAAGGGGGCGCGCACGGAGGAGCCGAGCACGGAGGGAGAGGAGGCAGCTCTGTCTCCCACCTATTCACCCATCCCAGGCGGAGATGAAGGGGGCGCGCACGGAGGAGCCGAGCACGGAGGGAGAGGAGGCAGCTCTGTCTCCCACCTATTCACCCATCCCAGGCGGAGATGAAGGGGGCGCGCACGGAGGAGCCGAGCACGGAGGGAGAGGAGGCAGCTCTGTCTCCCACCTATTCACCCATCCCAGGCGGAGATGAAGGGGGCGCGCACGGAGGAGCCGAGCACGGAGGGAGAGGAGGCAGCTCTGTCTCCCACCTATTCACCCATCCCAGGCGGAGATGAAGGGGGCGCGCACGGAGGAGCCGAGCACGGAGGGAGAGGAGGCAGCTCTGTCTCCCACCTATTCACCCATCCCAGGCGGAGATGAAGGGGGCGCGCACGGAGGAGCCGAGCACGGAGGGAGAGGAGGCAGCTCTGTCTCCCACCTATTCACCCATCCCAGGCGGAGATGAAGGGGGCGCGCACGGAGGAGCCGAGCACGGAGGGAGAGGAGGCAGCTCTGTCTCCCACCTATTCACCCATCCCAGGCGGAGATGAAGGGGGCGCGCATGGAGGAGCCGAGCACAGAGGGAGAGGAGGCAGCTCTGTCTCCCACCTACCCACCCATCCCAGGCGGAGACGAAGGGGGTGTGCACGGAGGAGACGAGCACGGAGGAGGAGGATGCAGTGCCCCCTTCTTCTCCGCCTGGGATGGGTAGGTAGGTGGGAGCTGCCTCCTCCCCCTCCGTAAAGTAAAGAAGCCCTCCAGTAACCATGCCTTTCCCCGAGCCATTGCCTACTGGAGCCCTTTTCCCATCCCTGAACGAAGCCCCCAGACCCAACTTGACAGCATCAGCTCTTCTAGGGGAAAGGGGCGGGCAGAAGACGGGCTGTCAACTTAAGAATACTGTCAGGAGCTGGGGGGACTTGGACAGGTTTCCGACGGGTTTAGAAGCTATGCTTCTAAAATTCATCACACATGTGAACCAAAGTGGTATGTCTAATGTGGAGAAATTTCAGAAACATAGCTTCAAGCGTGTAGTGGCAATTAATTTTTGAAACAATGAGGAAAGAAATGCCTATAACTTTTTTATTTTAAAAGTTAGAAGTTTGAAAGTTGCTCACTTTGTAGATGGATTAGGGGTAGTTGTCTGTCAGAAATTTCAGAATGATAGGTCCAGGCATTTGGTGGCTACGGATTTTTTAGATTAAAAGTTATAAAAGTTTTTCCACAGAGGCTTGGGCTGTCAATTGCACCCCCCCTCCCCCCCTCCCCCTCCCTTTTTTATCTGTAAAAACTCGGAGATTCAAAAATTAATTGCCACACAAGGCAAGCACCTATGTATCTGAAATTTAACACACATATCAAGCCAAGTGTTTCCTGTCATGTGCCCAAGTTTCCTGTTTGTATCTTTAAAAATAAAAAAGTGGGAGGCATAACTGTATTTACCCCACTACTACCCATTTTTCTAAAATTAATTGCCACACAAGGCAATCAGCTATGTTTTTGAAATTTCACACAAATAGGTCCCAAGGTACCACCTACAGTGTGGCAAAGTTTCATGTGTGTAACTTTAAAATTGACAACGTTATAGGCATTCCTGGTTATTTATTAAAAAATTAATTTCCACAAAACGCATGCACCAATTTTTCTGAAATTTCTCACAGATAACTATACCTAACCATTCTACAATGTGCCCAAGCTTCATCCTTCTATCATTAAAAATGAAAAAGTTATAGGCATTTTTGTAAAACAATACTTTGCTATGGGAAAAAGCATTCAAAATGGCGTCCGATCCGGATCGGACATCCGATCCACGGATCGGGATCGGGTCCGATCCGATCATCCTCCAATCTGATCCAATCTGACCCCCCAGGTCCGATTCCGATCCGCTATCCGATCCGATCCGGGGGGTCAGTGCACATCCCTAACAAATATATGCTGACAGCTGTGGAGCCAAAGTAGCACTACTGAGAAAGGGAAAAGGAGAAGACAACATGCTAGGGAGGACCCCAAGGTTTCCAAGAGGTATACAAAAGCATTTTAAAAATTTTTTTTAAATCCACAATTTTGAAGGGGCAGAAGCACCCAAGTGCAATAAGAACTGTGTATTTTCATATGATGCCGAATGTCAAGTATTAGCTGTAAAAGAATAATGGAAAACCAGTCAGGTGGGGATGGATTAGAATGTCCTGCCTGAGATACTTACAGCTTACAATATCCTTGATGGAGGTAAGGCTGGCTTACTGCACAGGAGCACTCCAGCTAGATGTTGAGGATACACTGTTACATCTTATTGCTGGCAAGATCCAATTGTTACTCCAAATGATGAATGTTGCTGCCAACTGATTTGATATTCAAGCTCAGAGCAGATTAGCTGAGCAATTGTGGCAGGAATTTGAGTCCCCCAGGGAGGCCTATGACTCCCTCTTATGAGAAAAGGGTCATTTATTGTCACAGATCCCTTATGAGAAAGATCTTTACTCTAATTCTTTATAATGCTTTGATACAGTAACTGGCCTAAATGTAGACTAGGGATGAATAACTTTAAGATGGGGAAGGGACCTCCCATAGATCAGTGACTTCCCACCCAATAACTTCAAAGGAGTTATATTCATGCAAGCAATTAAACTCAGTTACAGTAGAGTCCAAAGATACTCACTTGTTGGTTTCTTAAAGAATAGGTTTATTGAAGAAGACACATCAGCTGAGGGAGCCAGAGATAGACCTCTGACTGAATTAAGTATATTGGGTATCACTCTTATATAGGAAACTGGAAACATCAGAATTAGCATATCTAGCTTTTTGTACTGAATCACCTTTGTACCAGGGGAAAGTTTACAATAATACAGGGTAGCACAGAAGAATGATGTAACTTGTCTCTAAGTCAAAACAGAGAAAGGCGCCACATATGAATGATGGAGGTCAAGATAAACTAAAACAATACAGAATGCATATAGTTGCTAGTGGACCAAAGTTCATTATGATGAGGCTCAACACATCTAGCTAGTACATTGCTGGTTCTATCTTACAGGAGAACAGATACATGGTTTTATTAGAAGCATGAAATCAATATTAGTTTCTCAATCATTTAAATGTTGTTATCACAAGCTATTGTTATGATCATACCTGAAATATTCCCGCAACAGCAATATAGTTGTGTTTTGAATCAATTGTTTCAACGCATGTCAGAAATCCTGAAAAAGAACAGAATTTACTGCTACACAATGTACAGAATGAGTCTCATGAATTAGTTGACATACACTTATGTAGGTCAGGAATGGAGCAACAATGCATTTAAGTAGTAGTGCATCTCACTGTCTAAGACTTTTCCTTGACTCAGCCATTGTTGCCGTTACAGTTATGTATGCCAAGACAAAACCATTTTTATCACAGGTTACCTTCTGCACCCGTTCTCCTCTCATATGACTCTGTATATCCTCTCTCCTGACCGTCTCTCTTCATGGCACTTTTATCTCTGCTTCTGGCCACACTCTGATTGCTAGTTTCTCCTACATTTCCATCAGGATGCAAGCATGTGTTTCTGTAGCTTGGTATCAAATACTGTTTTCTTTCCTGGTTCAGCACCCACTTGTTTGCAGGGTGTTTTCAGTAGTTCTGTTTACTGAGAAATTAATACCGACAATGATATTTCAAAAAAAATTATGCTGAGCTGATTTAATGGTTAAAGGTAGGGGTGTGCACAGACCCCTCGAATCGGGACCCGGATTGGGACCTCCGATTTTGGCCCGGATCGGATCGGACAAAATTGGAGGCCCCCGGACCGGAACTTCCGATTTTTGGATCGGCCGCCATTCCCCCCCCCCCGACTTGCATTGGGGGAAAGAAAGCTTTCCCCCAATGCAAGTCTATGAGGAAAAAATGGTGGTGGGTGGGTGAGGGGGGCCTAACTCCCTCTCCCCCTGGGGCCGTCCGCTGTGGACTGCCCCGGCAGTTAAGCCCCCTCCCCCATGCTCCTTACCCCCCCGGGGCCATCCGCTTCCATCCGCTGGCACCCTGCTTACCACCATTTCTTTCCTCTGTCTTTTACTATTCATGTATCTGAAGAAAGCCTTTTTTTATTGCTTTTAGCATCCCTCGCTAGTCTCAGCTCATTCTCAGCTTTAGCCTTCTTTACATCATTCCGGCACTTCTGTGCTACTTGTTTGTACTCTGCTTTTGTAGCCTGGTCTTTCTTCCACTTCCTATCTGTATCCATTTTTTATTTTCAGGTCATCTCTAAGCTTTTTGTGGAGCCACATTGGTTTCTTCTGTTGTCTTCTATCTTTTTTCCTTGTTGGAAGTGTTTGTAATTTTGCCTTTAAAATTTCCTTTTTAAAAACTCCCACCCATCTTGGACTCTTTTTCTCATTAGGGTCACTTGCTGTGGGACCTTACTTATCATAGTTCTGAGTTTATTAAAATTGGCTTTCCTGAAATCCAGTGTACACGTATGGCTCCACTCAGGTTTTAGTTCCTTTAAAATCAAGAACTCAAGTACGCCGTGGTCACTTTCCTCCAGAGTTCCCATAACTGCCACTTTATCCACTAAGTCATCCCTATTGGTCAGTATCAAGTCAAGGATAGCTGTTCCTCTAGTTCCTTCGTCTACTTTTTGTAAGAGAAAGTTATCAGCCACACATGTCAGGAATTTCTTGGAGGGGCCACTTTTGGCAGAATTTGTCTCCCAACACATATTGGGGCAATTGAAGTCCCCCATTACTACTCCATTGGATTTCCTTGAAACACTGGCAATTTGATTTTCAAAAGTTTCATCCTCACCTTCTCCTTGATTGGGTGGTTGGTAGTAGACTCTGACTATCATGCTCCTTTTATTCCTTGCTCTATTTATTTTAATCCAGATGCTCTCGATGGGGCTCCCAGGCTCATCCTCTTGTATTTCTGTGCAGGGATAAGTATTTTTAACATATAGTGCGACTCCACCTTCCTTTCTATTTCTTCTGTTCTATTTGAACAAGTTCAATCCTTCAGTTGCTATATTCCTCTCATGGGAGTCATCCCACCAAGTTTCAGTTATACCTATCAAATTATATTTGCCTTCATGTATTAAGAGTTCAAGTTCATTATGTTTGTTTCCCAGGCTCTGGGCATTGGTATATTGACATCAAAGCCCATGTGCTTTGTAGTCTGGCTTCTTTTCTACATTGTTGTGAACATTGTTTTGGGGCACTATTGGAGCTGTTCTCTCTGTTATGGTGCATAAGCCTTCATCTGTTGTTGCCCCAAATTTAACATCTCCCGCCCCTGTAGGATTCAGTTTAAAGCCCTCCTGATGAAATTTTTCATGCTGTGGCCGAACACATTCTTCCCAGCCCTTGTGAGGTGCAACCCGTCCCTTACCAGCAGTCCATCTTCCAAGTAGTGTAGCCCATGGTCCCTGAATCTGAATCTCCCACGTCAGCACTACCTGTGTAGCCAGTTGTTCACCCGGAGTAGTTTTCTTTCCCTTTCTAATCCTCTTCCATGAACTGGGAGGATGGATGAGAAAATGATCAGGGACCCGAAGTTCTTGAGTTTCTGAAGAGATCAGAAACTCAGTGGCACAACTTAGGTTCCAAACTGTAATATAGTGATGATCTAGCAAAATGGTTGGGTCACAGTCAGAGCTAGTCCAACCGTTAAGCAGAGTGTGGCAGCTACCTCAAACAGCAGTTGCTCAGAGGCTGGGAGAAGCAGTGATGTGTGGGGCAATGCATGTGGATTGGATTTAGACTGAAGCAAGAGAGCTGTGTATTATTTCAGACTAAGAAATTGAAAGACATTCTTACAGTCCTTCAATGAAAATGGAGCAGAACAGATCAGAACTGTGATAGACTATGTTTTTGTGGACTGTAGTATTCTCCCATGAAATACTAGTATTTATCTTCATTTGCAGTGTGGTGACAAAGTTCCACCAGCACGTCTTGTCCTTGGTTTTTGCTGTAAATGAGATCAACAAGAATCCCAAGATCTTACCCAATTTCACACTTGGATTCCATATCTATGATAGCTACAATAATGCACTGATGACCTATCGCACCACCTTGGACCTTCTCTTCAAATCGCATCGATTTGTCTCCAACTTTGAATGTGATTCCTACAAAAAACTAATAGCTGCCATTGGGGCACTGTCCTTTGATACCTCACTGTACATGGCAAAAATATTAAATATCAACAAGATCCCGCAGGTAAAACTCTGCATGGGAGTTACCAGCATTTCTAAAGCTAGCAATGGAGTGGTTGTGGTAGCAGATTAGACTTGGAAGGATAATTGCCCCTCACCTCTGATGCTTTGCTGCTGCCACCTTACTGGGGACCAGAGTCAGGAACCTACAAATCCATTGTGTGTATATTATTATGGTATAAAAATGCTTGTATATAGATGTCCTGTATTTTAAATGGTAACTAAAACTGTGCATATATTTATGAATCTTACTTAGCTACCAGTGTTAATGCTACATAAAGGATATCAGATGATTTTTTTAATTTAGTGTTTTGCTCAATAAACTACTACTACTTATTATTATTATTATTCTTAATATTAATTCATTCAGCTTGCATATGGTCCAATTACTCTAGCAAAGTATGAGATGATGCAGCTCCCCTTCTTTTATCGTATGGTCCCAAATGAAGCCCATCAATACATGGGAATTCTCAGACTGCTTAAGCACTTTGGATGGACGTGGGTTGGACTTTTTGTGGTGGATGATGATCAGGGGGAACATTTCTTGCAGGCCATGGAGCCCTTGCTTTCCCAGTATGGAATGTGTTCAGACTCCACAAGATGAATCCCCAACTATGACGATATTCTTCCTCCAAACAAAGCGAAAGCTTTGGCCGAAACTTTGTATCAACTTACCAATTTTAGGAAATCCAGAATATTTGTTATCTATGGTGAAACACATCAATTTTTGTGTCTGTGGTATTTTCTATATGGTATAGGAATTTCCGAAATCAAGGAAAATATATTGGTTGGAAAGGTATGGATTATAATAGCCCAGATTGATTTTATACTTGGAAACAGTGGTGACGACTCTGATTTGCAAGTGTTCCAAGGTGCAATTTACTTCTCCATTCGCTCAAATCAACCTTTTGGGTTCCAGAAATATTTACAGACCCTAAAACCAGATTGGACACAAGCAGATGATTTTCTGGAGGAGTTCTTTAGGCAAGCATTTGACTGTTCTTTCCCAGATCCCCTGGTGCCATACAAGGTCTCTGGAAGATGTACTGGGGAAGAGAAGCTGGACAGCCTTCTTGGGCCTACTTTTGAAATGCACATGACTGGCCACAGCTACAGTATTTACAATGCTGTCTATGCAGTGGCACATGCTTTACATGCCCTGTACACATCAAAATGCAATCGTGGAGGAATGATGCATGGCAAAAATGGTGAACTTCAGGCTTTGCAGCCTTGGCAGGTAATGCTTCCACAATGTAGTCTCATTATTTCCATGATTAGATTAGCACAAAGTTAGCTATTATTATGATGAGATTAACACAAGCTAGATATGTATTATTCATGAAGGATGTCACATGTATTGTTCATTATGGGTTCACATTTCACTGTTTATGAAGCCTGCAAAATTATGAATGTTATGATTTTATCAGTGTGTCATGGAAACCATGTTTCAACCTGTTTTGTTTTGTTTTTAATTTCAGTCACTCAACAATATTGTATTCTCTTGTTTATTTTTCTCTTTTAACTATCTCCACCCATTTCTTCAACACATTTCATTTAACAACTCTGCTGGAGAACAACTATCTTTGAATGAGAACAGGGAAATGGAAGGTGGATTTGATATAATGAATTTGGTTACATTTCCAAACAAGTCATTCCTTAAAGTGAAAATTGGATGGGTAGATCCCAGTGCTGTGGATGAGAAAGCATTCTTCATTAATGAGAACATGATCGTTTGGCATATGGGATATAATCAGGTGTGGATTCTATGGAACTGAATTGGGGTGGGTGGGTGAGTGCCAAAGTAGAGGATGAGATAGTTGAGTTACTTGACAGTTCAGGATATGGCTCTGCAGAGCTAAATTAAATCACATGTGGAGAGAATGAAACATGGGGCCATTTCAGATAATACACTAAGCCATGGTTAGGCCACTAACCCTTTTTCAGCAAACGGTTAGTGAGTGTGTTTAAACTGTGATTTAGTAGCCACCATGGTTCAGATTTGTTCACATTGCATGCTAAGTCCTGATTCACATTTAGCTCGAAATGCTTAACTACCATGGCTTAGCATATCTTCTGAACAGAGTTAGAGGAAGTTATTTACAAGTTATTTACAAGTTGGACTGACTTGTTCAAGACCACTAATATATATTCATTAAACAAGACAACATTAAGGCTCTACAGTTTTCAACCAAGCACTAAAAAGCAGGGAATTTGGGAGTTAAGGCTCCCAAGCCTTAATACCACATCCTCCCTAAGAAGGCAGAAAGTGCAAGTGAAATTCTCATTCTCCTAAAGCAGATAAACCATGAGGACAGGATGGAGAATATGATATGCAGAGGTGACTGTGGGGTTGTGGAAAACTGATGATAAACAACTTAGGGCCACCTACTTTTCTTTTTTTGTTTAGAGCAGCCCTTCCCCAACCTGGTGTCCTCCAAAGGTGTTGGACTACAACTCCCATCATTGCAAGTCAGTATGTCCCATGGTCAGGAATGCTGGGACTTGTCATCTCAAACATCTGGATGGTAGTAGGGGGGCAGGAGGAGTGGGTGTTGTTCTATATCCTTATTAGGGTCTGCCCAAGACTTTTCTCTCACACAGATCTCGCATATAGCACCACGCCTGATAACAAAAGGGGCACTATTCATTACAGATCTAGAACCAGATCACGTGCCAGGCACTTTCAACTTTTGGTCAATATCCTATCAAGCCAACATCAGCGAGGATGGTACACCATGTTGATATCCAATATAAAATCAAAGCTAGAGTTATGCATTGCACCCGCTTTTCAAAATAATAAAGGTGCCCCAGAAGTTATGCTTTCTCACTTGAAATCTGAGGGGTCTCATTTGAACTTTCCAGTAGTCAGTGTCCATAGATAAAACTTTTTATGATTGCCTCATGAAAAGGAAACATTTCATGTTTTGTTTCTGTATTTGGAGATAACTTGAAAAATTGTTCTACTAGAATAATTAAAAAAAAAACCTGATTAATTATGGAAGCACATGAGATGATACAGGAAAATAGTCTATATTTCTATGTTAAGTATTACTTAACAAAGTAATATAGACTATTTTCCTGTATCATCTTGTGTGCTTCCATCATTAATCAGGGTTTTTTTTAGGGGTGTGCACTCTGTCCTGAAAACCCGAGGGTCCATCAGAGGTCCGACGAAGCTCTGAGGTTTTGGAGCGGAGAGAGGATGGTTTCAAAACCATCAAAGACCTGCGATGTGCTCATTGGAGCTCCTTTCCGTTTTTGGATAACCACTTCATTATAGCCTAGGGTAATTAACTAAAATGCTTACATCTCCATCATATTTAAAGATAAAGAGATGTAACATAGCACCATGGTAATTCTTAAGTAGGGATTTAGCCATGCCACGTTGGAAGCAGATGGGTTCATTCATACCTTGATGTTTAGGATTTTTTAAAAACGTTCAATCTCAAAGCTCCTCTTTGGGGTCTGGGACCTTGAGCAGTACACAAGTTTTTAAAAAACGTGAGTTTAAAGATAAGGAGATGAAACTTGGCAGCACTGTAGATCTTAAGTAGGGCTTTAGGCATGCCAAGTTGAAAGCAGATTGGGTCATGCCTTGATTTTTTGGAATTTCTTAAAGTTCAAACTCAAAACTCCTCTTTGAGTTGAACACAAGTTTTTTTTTAAAAAAAATTAAAATAAGGACAAAGACATGAAAGTCTTTAAGTCAAGCTGGAAAAAGAATCCTAAAAATCAAGGCATGAACCGATCAGCTTCCAACTTGTTGAAAAAAGATTTTATAACATAAGCAGGAAAACAGTGAATACCTCTTTTAACTTGTTAAACCAATAAAAACATGCCACACAAGGTCTTAAGATATGAATGGTTTATAAAGAAAAGTAAATGCAAAAGAACATCAGATACAGAAGTTAAATGAGAAACATTACTGTCGTTGGTGTTGTTGTTATTATTATTATTATTATTAATATTATATTTATTTGTATCCTGCCTTTTGCCCAATGCTGAGCCTCCAGGCAGCCTTTCAAAATTAAAACATATACAGTTAAATCCTATAAACAGAAATGTGCAAAAGTTAAAAATATAATTAAATACATATCAGTATTAAAACATTTAAAATATATAACAATTTAAAAGTCCAAGGTCCAGATTATTTGTCAAAGGCCTGCCGGAACAAAAATGATTTTGCCTGCCTCCAAAAACACATCAAGGAGGGAGCCAGTCTAGACTAGGGTGACCAGATAAAATCCAGGTCAGGGCTCATGTAACTTTAACAGTTGTAGAGAAAAGGGAATTTCAGCCAGTGTCATTTGTATGCAATTAGTTCCTGGTGAAATTCCCTCTTCATCACAACAGTTAAAGTTGCAGGGGCCCTGCCTTCTTTTGTATATGGTCACTCTAATATAGTGCCTGCAACTTTAACTGTTGTGATGAAGAGGGAATTTCATCAGGAACTAATTGCATACAAATGACACTGGCTGAAATTCCCTTTTCTCTACAACTGTTAAAGTTACATGAGCCCTGACCTGGATTTTATCTGGTCACCCTAGTCTAGACTGCAATGATTGGGGGGGGGGGGGAATGCATATGTACACTTTGCAAAATACACTACAGTTTAACTGCTTCTAAAGCTTATTAGAAAAACAGGGTGACTAGGCCAAAACCAATGTTTTAGTAGGGTGACCAGATTTTGAGAACCAAAATCCAAGGTGAACCCCAAAAAGTGTGTCTTGAGACACTGAAGAAGGACCCTGATGCATTTTGATGACAACAATAATAAAATGAGATAGGACAACACAAAAATGCATACTTTTTTTTTTTTTTTTTTAAAGCCATGTTTCTATCTATGGAAGTGACCCATGCAGTGAATTCATGTAGCTGCCTCTCATTCCTTCTCCAGACAGTGAATACATCATCAATATACCTCAACCAAACTAGGAACTATGCAGCAAATTGACACTCAGGCTATGTTTGGACAACATAGTAGTAAACAATGATGTAATAATCAACTGAACTGTTTTTTACATAGGGAGTACTCTCCACAATACATATAAGAATCAATCATGGTGAGGTTCAGGATCCGCATTGAGTTGAGTATTAGTCCACACACCAACAGTGCCCACCACACAACACGATAACCAACGATGTTTCAAATAGCCAACTCTGCACAGCATTGGTTCTTTGCATTGGTTCTTTCGGCCAAATAACCAACCATTGGTTTTAAAACAAATATGTCCACAGAACACAAGAACCACTGGTGGGTTAAATAACCAACCGTCAACTATTTAAACCACGGGTGGTTATCATGTTGTTTGAACACAGTCAAATTCTTTCTTGGATTCTGACTTGTATACATTGGCTATTTCTAAGGCAAGGGGCATCCTATAGCAACTCACTTGGTCTGACAGTAAAAGCAGTTGTTAAATTTGAAATAGTTCTGGGTAAGAGCTATTTCCACTGGAGCAAAGAGGACATGAGGAGGTGGTGGGTGTTTTTCTACTCTTATGTCTAGTGCATGGTTTATAAACCTTAGGACATCTTCCTAAGTCATATTCAGGTAAAGTGATCTTACATCCATAGTAATCAAAATCTCCCCCTCTTCTACATTGATGGATCCTATTTTGTTAATGAAGTCAGAAGTATTGCGTAGAATGGAGGGAGACAGGGGTACGAAAGGCTCATGTTTCTATAATCATCACTGTACTGAAACACTTTTCATATTTACTTATGGATAGGTCCGGCCCATTTCAGTGTGCAGTGGCTCCTGCCAACCAGGATATCAGAAAAGAAAGAAGGAAGGGGAACAATTTTGTTGCTATGATTGTGTTCCATGTCCAGATGGGAAGATTTCAAACAAAACGGGTAGGTAACATGACGAACCAAATATTCCAGCAAATATGGTTAATGCCATAATACCATTTTGGAAAAGAGAGCTACAACTCTCTGTGCTGCCAAGAGGTATCCGTTTTTATTACTATTTGAAAATAATGAACACACCAATGGTGAAAGCTTTTTTTAAAAAAACGTAACAACCAAAACAAACAAACAAAAACACAACTGGGCAATAATGGGGGGGAAGGGACAAGATTGCAAGGCATGTGACCTTACAGTTGCTGGGAACCCACTCAAAATGGCAATAGCCTGATGTGCAAAGTCTTTTCTGGGCTGGCCTACATTGAGTTTCCCACCTGGAAGTCTCTCAGGGATTCATATATACTATTATGCTCATATTAATCTAACCTCTGTTCTGGCCATACTACAGTGATTTTGGGAATGTTTAGACATTCTTTTAAATTGAAAGGATTAGATCTAGTAACTGGTAAGAGCCAGCACAAACACCCCTGCCTGTTTTCTTTCTTTCTTTCTTATTTATTTATTTATTGCATTTCTATACCGTCCAGTACCCGACACTCTCTGGGCAGTATCCAGTGGTAGACCTAGAAGTCTAGCCAAAGACTATCTAAAGCTTTGCTTACCGGGTACCAAGAGACCAACCAGCATCTTGCCACATGTGGTGAGAAGGGTCAGCTGGACAGTGGAGTTCTGGTAAGCATCACATGGGACAAGATGCGGTGAGTTTGCCCATCCATTTCAAAAGGCAAATAATCGTCTCTCAAGTCATACCATCCCAAACGGTTGCTATTTCTGGTTCTGAGAAATTATAGGAAAGCAGGCAGCCAAGTTGGCTCATTACAGAGTTTGTGGCACAGAAAGGCTGTATCTTTTCCCCCAAATGTTACATTATTCTCTTCAAACCTGAGCTGAACAACAGGGAGCAATTCATAAGGAAAAAGAATTAAAGTATCAACCTTTCCAATTATCTATCTATCTATCTATCTATCTATCTCTATCTATCTATCTATCTATCTATCTATCTATCTATCTATCTATCTATCTATCATCTATCTTCCATGGTGTCTAATGCAGTGAAATAGTAACATTACTCTTTGGAGCTACTGGGTTAAGATACCGGACATCACATTCACACCATTATCAACATTGTAAAGCTGTGATGGACCTCATGTACAGATGTGCAGTGTCCCTACTAGACATGCTGAAGAAAATTTCAGGGTAGAATCACTGCAGTTCAGTATGTGAATTGCTCTCCAAGGTCTTTACTTCTATATGAAAGAAATGCTGTTGTTTGTTGAAGACAGCAGTCATAGACAATCCATCTTCAGGCAAGTCTGGAATTCAAGAAAAATTAACGGGGTTTCCGATGGGAAGCAAAGGAATCTATTTTCACAGCACATTTTCATCTTTTATGGTTGCCAATCAATTGTCTTTTCAGAGAAACATAAGGTCCCAGCTTAACCAGGTTGAAGATTTTTGTCTTTAACTTCCCAGATCTTGAAGGCAATTATTATGGCTGCATCTTCCTGTTTTACCTGGAGAGGGTGAGAGCAAGCAGAAGATTGCCAGGTTACTTATTGCCCTGCCCTCAAATTCATTAGCCAATCACATTCTTCAGTTAAATGAATCCATTTCACCAGAAACAGTCCCATGTCTGAAGTCAATATGTGGTTTGTGGCATGGGTCAACTCACAGAATAAAGGTGTGAGTCACCTCACAGAGGATGACTCTAGCAATAGAGTAAGGCCCAGGTGCTTCATAATGGAATAAAGAACAGGGCAACATGGACCATCTTTGCTGGTCCCACGCATTCCATCCTCCCAATCTGGATTTAGGACTGAAAGACCCAGGAAAAGTTTGGGTGCTTGTGGGGTAAGATGTAAGCAAGCACAAGTTGTTACATTGCACAACATCATGACCGATCATGGAGCATGTCAGAGAAGACATCTACTTTCACTTCCAATTTCCTGGCTTTGTGGAGTTTGGACCAAGGTAAGAAAGCCTTCTGGTCTGTCAAACTGGTACATTTTTTGATGACTGAATGTACATTTTTTGATGATTGAATGTACATTTTTTGATGATTGAATGTACATTTTTTTAAAAAATGCAACACATGAAAATGCCTAAAAGTTTAATCATGATAAAACATTAATATAAACTTTAAAATTATTTAAAGTCTAATAAAGAATGACTGTAATTACAAGTAAATAGACTGGCTGGCACTTTTACACAGGAAAGACCTGAGTAAAGGAATGGATATTTAATTTGCACCTAAAGTGTGCTACTGTTGGCACCCCCTGAATACCCGGAAGGAGATCATTCCAAGCTGGACATCACCACAGAGAAGGCCCTGCTTCATGGTTGCAGTGTGCTCACAAGCAGCAAGACCTCTTCCAATGACTTAATTTAGAAATGGGTTTACTTCCCATCAACTTCCACACAGACACCTTTTATTCCATCTACTCCTGAAAGGAAAACTCCTTGGTGACTTAGGAGTAACCACTATTTTGTTATGGAAAAGGATAATGTATACTTTCCTTAAATTTTAAATATAAACTTCTGTGACCATTTACAGCTTTTTCCCATAGAAAACATGTCTGGTTTAATGTGATTATTTGACTGGGATTGAAATGCAGTTATACAGGACTGAATGAGAGGCACTCTGCATATGTTTAGGGGTATTAATCGTGATTAATCATCCCATAGCATGCTATTTCTGCAGTGCCTTCAATGATACCCCCTACTACTTCCTTTTCTCCACCCTCTCTACTTCTTCAGGATGTAATTTCATGTATAATTTTCCTCAGAGTAAGTCCTCTTCCTTCTGAGTAGGCAAAATTAGGAATCTGGTGTAACTCTGTTTTTAAGGTGACACAAGATACAGGACCTTCCTAGGATGAAGGGAAATGAATAAAACATAACAGAGCTCAGGAACACCCCCAAGAATAAAGCCATGGTGCGTTTGTGTGTGTGAGAGAGAAGATGATCTGTGTGGGGATTGGAAAAGAAGTGGGATTGCCAGCCAGACTTCTTGGAAGGACCAGCAGCATGTACCTGGCTCTGGCTGGGGTGGCACCATTTTGCATCAAACTTGCACTTTGCAGACCCCTCCCTATGCCCATTTCTTTACCTGGGAGAAAGTCCAGTATTGAGTCTCTGGGGATCCAGTTTCACCTCCTTCTCTGGCACCTTTGCGAGGCACCCGATGAGGGAGGAGAGAAAAGGGGCAGTGAAGAGGGTAAGGAAGCCCAGAATTGCAGCCCCGGTGGTGGCAGTTGGCTGTCTAGTGAAGTCCCAGGTCTCTGCTGTTTGCTGTCACAGGGCAGCTGTTCCTCTCCCCTAGGCTGACCATATGAAAAGGAGGACAGGGCTCCTGTAACTTTAACAGTTGTAGAGAAAAGGGAATTTCAGCCAGTGTCATTTGTATGCAATTAGTTCCTGGTGAAATCCCCTCTTCATCACAACAGTTAAAGTTGCAGGCACTATATTGGAGTGACCATATACGAAAGAAGGCAGGGCCCCTGCAACTTTAACTGTTGTGAATTTCACCAGGAACTAATTGCATACAAATGACCCTGGCTGAAATTCCCTTTTCTCTACAACTGTTAAAGTTACAGGAGCCCTGTCCTCCTTTTCATATGGTCAGCCTACTCTCCCCTTCATCGGCCCCAGCAAACAGCAAGTCCCACAGCAGAGCCGAGACTATTTTAAGCTGTGCGCCCCTTCTAGAGATGCTGGTGGGCGGTAAGGGAATGAGTAGCCCTATCAGGCTGGTGGTGGTGACGTTGGATTCACATGTGGCAGTGTTACTGCAGAAACAGGAGCAGTGATGTGAGCAGTGGTGACTGGGAACAGCAGCAGCAGCAGCAGCCACTGGAGCATGGGTGTCACAGCCCACCACACTGGCAAGGTGAATGGAGGGTTTGACAGCTGTCAAACAGCACCCCCTCCCTCGCCTTCTCCCTCCTCCATTTTGGAACATTTGGAACTTTTACAGTACAAAATTCATAGCCACAAAATACCTGCACCTATGTTTCTGAAATTTCTCACACATAAGTACCTCAAACCCATCTGCAATGTGGCCAAGTTCCATGCTTCTATCTTTCAAAATAAAAAAAAGTTAAATGCGTTTCTTTCCTCATTTTTCCAAAAAATACCTTGCCACTACACGCTTGGACCTATGTTTCTGAAATGTCTCACACATGACTACCTTCACGCCATCTCCAATGTGGCCAAGTTTCATGCTTCTATCTTTTAAAATAAAAAAAGTTAAAGGTGTGACTGCCTTTCCCCCAATGCAATCCATTCTTTAAAAATTCATTGCCACCAAAGTCCAGCACCTACGTTTCTGAAATTTCTCACACATAAGTACCTCAAACCCATCTGCCACACGTACAAGTTCCATGCTTCTATCTTTAAAAATAAAAAAGTTATAGGCATTTTTGTACCACAATACTAGGCTATGGGGAAAATCATTCAAAATGGCGTCCAATTCTAAAATCGGAGGTCCAATTTTCGTGTCAGAACGGGATCCGAAGTGATTCGAGGGATGTCCGATTTTACCCAAAACTATTCATGTCAAAATCGGAAGTCCCATTTCTGATTCTGATACGATTCTCCAGTATGGGGTTCTGCAGGGGTCAGTCTTGTCCCCCATGCTGTTCAACTTCTACATGAAACTGCTGGGAGCGGTCATCCAGAATTTTTGAGTGCATTGTCATCAGTACGCTGATGACACGCAACTCTACTTCTCCTTTTCATCTTCGTCAGGTGAGTCTGTGGATGTGTTGAACCGGTGCTTGGCTGTGACAATGGACTGGATGAGAGCTAAGAAACTGAAACTCAATCCAGACAAGACTGAGATGCTGTTGGTGGGGGGTTTGTCTGACCGGAAGGAGGGTGTTCAACCTGTTCTGGATGTGGTTGCACTCCCCCTGAAGGAGCAGGTTCATAGCTTGGGGGTTCTCCATCTCTGTCACTTGAGGATCAGGTGACTTCAGTGGCACGGAGTGCCTTCTACCAACTTCGGCTGGTGGCCCAGCTATGCCCCTATCTGGACAGGGATAACCTGGCTTCAGTTGTCTATGCTCCGGTAACCTCCAAGTTAGATTACTGCAATGCATTCTATGTCTGTCTGCCTTTGAAGATGGTTCAGAAGCTGCAGCTTGTGCAAAATGCAGTGGCCAGATTGATAACAGGGACCAGAAGGTTCGAACATATAAGACAGATTCTGGCCCGCTTGCATTGGCTGCCTGTATGTTTCCGAGCCCGATTCAAGGTGCTGGTTTTAACCTTTAAAGCCTTACATGGTTTGGGACTACAATACCAGATGAAACGCCTTTCCCAACATGAACCTACCCGTACACTACACTCAACATCAAAGGTCCTCCTCCGGGTGCCTAGTCCAAGGGAAGCTCGGATGGCAACAAGGGAGAGGGCCTTCTCTGTGGTGGCCCCCCAATTATGGAATGATCTCCCCGATGAGGCCCGCCTGGCACCTACACTGTTATCTTTTCAGCACCAGATCAAAACTTTTCTTTTCTCCCAGGCATTTTAACAGCTTAAGTTGAGGTTTAAACTGACATTGTGGCCAGGCTTAAAAGTTTAAAATGTTTTAAATATCAGTTGTTTTATGTTTTAGGTTTTAAAATTTTGTATATTGACTTTTTAATGTTCAATCTTTTCATTTTTGTAAACCGCCCAGAGAGCTTCGGCTATGGGGCGGTATATAAATGTCATAATAATAATAATAATAATAATAATAATAATAATAATTCATTTTTCAGTGTTGCCAATCAATCATCATAAGGTCCCAGTTTACTCAGGATGTTTTTTTCATACAGAAAACAACACAGTAACTGGATATTCCGCCTGCAGCCAATTTATCATTCGCCATGGGTGAAATTGGTGAGTGCTCCACCCTGCTGCTATTGGCTCCCACCTGCTGTGCATGCTAAGCACACAGAAGGTAGCAAGTACTTGCAACCTGCCTGCACTGGGCCCCTACTTTAATGGGAGACACCATTAATGCAGTGGATGGAAATGATACCCGGGCCACAGAGATTAAAAGGCATGATTCCGAAAGCAAGGGCAGACATGTGCCAGTGAGCCTGCAGGGTGCTCACAGAAGCACTGAGGTGCAATGAGCTTGTCCACTTAGGTCCATGAAGGCCAGATGTAGGGAAGCTCAAAGCACTCACAGTTCCAATCGGATGCTCACAACGTCCCTAGGAATCAGAAGTTATCATTAACAAAAAAAATGGACATTATTGCTTTATGGAAATCATCCTATTAATAAACCTGTTAGTTTTCATGATCTTATCTCAAGTGGTGGTGTAGGTGCCATGCATTCACCTTAGTTACCAGGTTACTGAGTGTTAAACGATACAGAGACATTTTGTATTATCATTTTTACATTCAGGATGCTTTTGTGGGAAGGATTTCAACAGTCCCAAAATCTTAACTGTTTGAAAAGATGGGACAGCAGTGTGGGATCTGAGGGATTCCCAACACACAATGCAGTAGTTGTAGGAAAACCAATATGCTTGGCTCTTGACGAGATAACAGAATAAATCAGGGGTAGGCTTGGCTGTTGTGTTCTGTCACTAAATGTTATGAGGCACCATCATTTATTATGACTCTGGTAAACTTTTCCAAGTCCCTTATAAATTTAGAGCAGGGCTGTAGCCTTAATTTCAGCAAGGGACAACTAAACCCCATCTTCCGGCCAGAAATCGCTCCTGGCATTAACTCATTATGGAAGTCTGCAACCCATCTGCTCCTTATCCCATGAAAAAGTAAGGAAACCTTGTTGTCCAACCTGAAAAGCATGTTCATGCTCCATGTGTCTGCCTGGAGCAAAGAAAAAATATATCTTCCCTATGATTATCCAAATCAGTATAAATTGTTTTGGGTTCTTTCCCCCCTGAGAATACTGAAGTAGATTTTTAGAATGTCAAAAACAATCATGAAGCAAGTAGGAAAGGGGTTATATATACTCCACCACTTCTGACATTCAAAGCAAGAGGTAGGCAGGGCTATGTCAGTTTGAGCTCCGACAGTTGTTTTGCTTCTGCTTTTTTCATGTGGCTTTGTAAGACATACATTTGCAGCCATGTTGCTGTTCTAGAGAAGTTGGAGAAGTCTCCTTCCAGGAAATATCTCTGCAAAATCAGGGGCCATCCAAGGTAGCTTCCTGAAGCCAAGCATATTCTGTAGATGGACACAGGAGGGGTTGCCTCTAGAGAGAAGTGTTGCAGCCAGAATACTGGGCTGTCAATTTTATTACTGTTACTTTTGCTTTTCCATTGGGTGTGTGAAGTAGACACAAAGAATTGTTCCACAACGGAACCTGCCCCTGTTCCATATGAGTCGTACCAGTCGGGGGATTTTCTTGTTGGTGGGGTGGTGTCTATGATCAATTCCGATCGCGGTGAATTTTCCTTCAAGGAACTTCCTTGGCAGCAGTTCTCTGAGTTTAGAATGTAAGTAGTTCTTTTTTCTTATTTCTGCATCATGTGGGAGAGCAGACAACCCTGATGGGTGCCTTTCTATAAAGGATGATGATGATATCAACAACAATAACAGCAACAATTCTGAACCATTAATGTGCACATCGGCAGTAAGATTCATAGACGTTAAGTAGAGCACTTGATAATGTTTTCCCTTTAAAAATGAACAGAAATGTTTGCTGATAATTGTGGAGACAAAGTGGCACTACTGAGAAAGGGAAAGGAGGAGACAGCATGGTCAGGAGGACCCCAAGGTTTCCAAGGAATAATCAAAATGTTTAAAAAACACAATTTCTAATTGGGGGAAGCACCCAAGCACAATGAAAACTGTGTATGTTCATTTGACAGTGAACATCAAGTACAACCTGGAAAATAAAACTTGATAACCAGTGGGGTCAGGATGGATTAGAATGAGAAATGCTGCTTCCAAATGATTTAATATTCCAACTCAGAGAAGTCTAGCTGAGTATTATAGCTGTGTTTTGTTTTAGCTTTTTTGTTTTAATGCACTTCAGAAACCCTGAAAGAGAACAGAATTTACTGAGGCAAAATTGATGTACAGAATTAGGGTCATTCATTTATCTTCATTCACTTATGTAGATCAAGAAGAGAGCTACACTGCATTTCAATTGTAATATATATTAGTTTCTAGGACTTTGCCTTGATTTTGCCATTATTCTCTTTATTGTTGTGTATTCAAAGGGCCCCAGCATTATATTTATACAGCCTTCTGCATCATTGCATTGATGTGATACACAGATTCTGAAGTATGGGTGCAAGACATGTTTCCCTCCAGATGTTGTTTAACTCCAACAGCCGTGCCTCCATTGTTAAGGGCCATCAGTAAAAACCACATTCCGCCATGTTAAAGTGATAATGGAGGGGGGTCATTCTAACAGCCATAAAATCAAAAATGTTTCACCAACCTTTCTGAAATTTACAGGTGCCAGAAAGAAATGTTTGTTTTACATTACCTGAAAATTTCAAGAAGATTGGTGAAAGATTGAGGGAAGGAGAGCAGTTTAAGGTAGAAAAGGAATACAAACCTGTCTCCCAATTTTGTAAATTTACTTCCGGGTTGCGACTTTTGTGCTCACAATTTGCATTATTTCTAGAGCCGTATTAATTAATCCAGTGCTGGGGTCTTCTTCCTCCTTGACTGTAGTTGGTGGAAAGCTTTTCATTTTTTAAAAAAATCCCTTCGGTTGACTTTTAAGGACTATTTTAACCTCTCATTCAAGTCAATGAGGCAGCCATCTTCCCTCATAATGCGACACATGCTCAGTAACGTCGCTCTCCCCCCTCCCTCCTGCCTTAGAATGTGGGGTGGGTGAGTGAAATTGCCGCTGCATCTAGTACAGACCTTTTGAGTGAAGAAGAAGAGTTTCTCTTTTCTCTTCTGGAACATGCATTCCTTTGGCTCTGAGAGTATTTTGGGCTATCTTCATCAGGCCAGTTTGCTCTTTTGCTCCCTGGTGAAGCAGGGTGTAGTTCCTCTGGATCCATGGTAACTTGATCTTCTGATCTCTCCTGGGAATAGTTGGCTATACCTTTCTTTCTATCCCCACCCCCACCCCATACACACACAGTGCTCCTTCCCTCTTTTCTAAGAGTTTGGTCCATGCTGCTATAAAGTTGAATGCTACAAACACTTCATTTAATTAGTTTGGGCCGGTGTAAGTTTTAAGTACAATGTTGTAACCTTTCAAAGTGCTTCTGGGCCTACAACGTTGGTTTTTGCCTAGTCACCCTGTTTTTCTAATAAGGTTTAGAAACAGTTGAGCTGTCGTTTATTTTGCATAGTGTACACACATGGATTTTCTTTCTAATCCTTGCAGTCTACACTGGCTCCCTTCTTGATGTGTTTTTGGATATAGACAACCCCTTTTTTGTTCCAGCAGGCCTTTGGCAAATAATCTGGACCTCTGTCTATACCTTTGACTTTTAAATTGTTATGTATTTAAAATGTTTAAAATGCTTTAATATTGAAAATGATTGAATTATATTTTTAACTTTTGTATATTTAGGCTGACCATATGAAAAGGAGGACAGGGCTCATGTAACTTTAACAGTTGTAGAGAAAAGGGAATTTCAGCCAGTGTCATTTGTATGCAATTAGTCCCTGATGAAATTCCCTCTTCATCACAACCGTTAAAGTTGCTGGCACTGTACTAGAGTGACCATATACAAAAGAAGGCAGGGCCCCTGCAACTTTAACTGGTGTGATGAAGAGGGAATTTCACCAGGAACTAATTGCATAGAAATGACACTGGCTGAAATGCCCTTTTCTCTACAACTGTTGAAGTTACATGAGCCCTGTCCTCCTTTTCATATGGTCAGCCTAGTATATTCTTATTTATAGGTTTTAGCTGTATATGTTTTAGTTTTGTAAGGCTGCCCTGAGGCCCAGCATTGGGCAAAAGGCAGGATACTACTACTACTACTACTACTACTAATAGTAATGTTTCAGATTTCACTTCTGCATCTCATGTTCTTTTGCATTTACTTTTCTTTATAAACCATTCATATCTTAATACTTCTTGTGTGGCATGTTTTCATTGGTTTAAAAAGTTAAAAGGGGTATTCACTGTTTTCATGCTTATGTTATAAAATCTATTTTCAACAGGCCTAGTAACTTCAAGAGTAACAGAGTTGGGGAAAATCCTCAATCTCTTTGCTATCAGAGGCACTGAGTAAGGGACCCCTGGAGATAATTTAGACTGACCCCAACCACAAAACACTATTCCCCCTTCTGAAGAGATCTGGACCACAGACTACTAAAGACAAACAAAGTAGCAGGCCATAATAACAGTTCTCATGTGGCCATTTGCCTTATGAGGCAGGTGCTTTGCGGGCTACCAAATGGAGGGACTAACAGGCCATAAAGTTGCCTGGCTAGGTCTGCCAGAAATCCAGCCTCAACACTCCTGGAAGGTCCATGTTCTATAGCACCTGCTGTCAGAGGAACTTGAGGGAATCCCACCCTCCACCCCTGGGTTTAATTTACTGGCTTCACCTGGCTGGACCTTGCAGGAAACTATAGGGACAGACAGAGCAGGCATTCATAGCACACATAGAATGCTGAGACTGGCAAATCTAAAAGCGAGTGTGTTGCTTTTCAAGAACCAAGGAAATTCAATGGGTCTTACTTTTGAGTAAATATCTAGGGATGGAAATGCAGCCTGTGCAAGAACTGAGTAGGGTGACCATATTGGGGAAACCCAAAAAGAGGACACCTAGTGGGGGAGCAGGAAAATGGCTTTCTGGGGCCACCTTAAAGTCCCCAATTGGAGCAGAGGAGGGGAAAGCATGTCATTCTCACCCTACCCCATTGCAATGATGGGAGTTGTAGTCCAACACCTTTGGAGGGCACCAGGTTGGGGAAGGGCTGCTCTAAACAAAAAAAGAGAAGTAGGTGGCCCTAAGTTGTTCATGATTAGTTTTCCACAACCTCACGGTCACCTCTGCATATCATATTGTCCACCCTGTCCTCATGGTTTATCTGCTTTGGGAGAATGAGAATTTCACTTGCACTTTCTGCCTCCTTAGGGAGGATGTGGCATTAAGGCTTGTGAGCCTTAACTCCCAATTTCCCTGCTTTTTGGTGCTTGGTTAGAATCTGTAGAGCCTTAACATTGATTTTGTAAACCATAGGTTTTATGATTAATGAATATATAGATAGATACTATTAAAAAGATGTATTTTCAGGAAGACTAGAAAAGGGAGAATGATTTCAGGAACTGCATCAGAAATTGGTGGCACAACTTACGTTTCCAACTATAAAATAGTCATGATCTAGCAAAATGTTCAGGGCATGGTTGGAGCTGGCCAAGCCATTAGGCAGAGTGTGATAGCTACCTCAAACAGCAGTTGCTCAGAGGCAGGGAGACACAGTGAGGTGTGGGGCAATGCATGTGGACTGGATTCAGACTGCAGAAAGAGAGCGGTTTATTCTATCAGGGCAAGAAGTAAAATGCCACTCTTACAGTCAGGCAAATGAAATGGAGGAGAACAGATCAATACTGTGATGGGCTATTTGTGTGTGTGGGGGGGGGTGCTCTGTAGAATTCTCCAATTAAAGTGTATTTACTTTCATTTGTAGCGTGGTGCCAAAGTTCTACCAGCACGTCTTGTCCTTGGCTTTTGCTGTAAATGAGATCAACAAGAATCCTAAGATCTTACCCAATTTCACACTTGGATTCCATATCTATGATAGCTACAATAATGCACTCATGACCTATCGCACCACCCTGGACCTTCTCTTCAAATCACACCGATTTGTCCCCAACTATGAATGTGATTCCCCCAAACAACTAATAGCTGTCATTGGGGCACTTTCCTTTGATACTTCATTGTACATGGCAAAAATATTAAATACAAACAAGATTGCACAGGTAAAACTCTGCACAGGGGTAAATCAGCATCTCTAAAACTAGCAATGGTGTAGTTAGAGTAGCAGAACAGACTTGGAAATACATTCGTCCCTCACTACTGACAATTTGTTGCCAACTCCTTACTGTGGACCGGAGTTGGGAATCTACAAATCCATTGTGTGTACGTTATTATGGGTAAAACAGTAGTACATAAATATCCAAAATATAAATTATTATTATTATTATTAATATTAATATTTATTACACTTATATACCACCCAATAGCCAAAGCTCTCTGGGCGGTTTACAAAAATTAAAAAGATAGAGCATTAAAAAGACAATATACAAAATTTAAAACCATAAACATAAAACATAAATAATGTTCATATGATAACTAAAACGGTATATATTCATGAATCTAACTTATTTCCCATTCTGTAAGCTACATAAAACTTATCAGATTACTTTTTTTTATTTTAGTGTTTTGCTCTCATACATAATTATTATTATTATTATTATTATTATTATTATTATTATTATTATTCAGCTTGCATATGGTCCTATTACTCTAGCAGAGGATGAGATGATGCAGCTCCCCTTCTTTTATCGTATGGTCCCAAATGAAGCCCATCTATACATGGGAATTATCAGACTGCTTAAGCACTTTGGATGGACATGGGTTGGGCTCTTTGTGGCGGAGGATGATCAGGTAGAACGTTTCTTGCAGGCCCTGGAGCCATTGCTTTCCCAGAATGGAATGTGTTCAGACTTCACAAGACAAATCCCACGCCATGCTGATCTTCTTCCTCCAAATGAAGTGAAAGCTCTGTCCGAAAATATGTATCAACTTATCAATTTTAGGAAATCCCGAATATTTCTTATCTATGGTGAAACTTCTCAATTTATGTATCTGTGGTATTTTATATATGGTATAGGAATTTCTGAACACGAGGAAAATACATTGGTTGGAAAGGTATGGATTATAACAGCCCGGATTGATTTGATACTAGGAGGCATAAGCCGGGACTCAGATTTGCAAGTGTTCCAAGGTGCAATTTACTTCTCCATTCACTCAAATCAACCGTTTGGGTTCTGGAAATATTTACAGACCCTAAAACCAGATTGGACACAAGCAGATGATCTTCTGGAAGAATTCTTGGAGCAAGCATTTGACTGTTCTTTCCCAGATCCTTTGGTGTCATACAAAGTCTCTGGAAAATGTACTGGGGAAGAGAAGCTGGAGAACCTTCTTGGGCCTACTTTTGAAATGCACATGACTGGCCACAGCTACACCATTTACAATGCTGTCTTTGCTGTTGCACATGCTGTACATGCCCTGTACACATCGAAATCCAATCGTGGAGGAATGATGCATGGCAAAAGTGGTGAATTTCAGGATCTGCAGCCTTGGCAGGTAACACCTCACCATTAAATCTCATTATTTCATATGTAGATTAGCACAAAGTTCATCAGCATCTAACTTTCTCTTGCCCGTCTTATTAGTGAAGGAGATCACATGCATTTTTCTTCATGGATTCAGATTTCTCTGTCTATGAAGCATGCAAAAATAAGGAATGGTATGGTTTTATCGGTGTGTCAGGGAAACCATGTTTCAGACTGGAACTTTGCTAGAGGAAATGGCACAAAACAATGTTTTAGACCAGGAATACTCATGCTTAGAGGAAACTTAACGAAACCAATGGGATGAGTGAGTCCTGACTATTTTGTCCCATCAGTTTCAGTTGGGTTATTTTATCTGCATCTCAGTGTGAATCCAACCCCACGTTATCCAGCTAAGATGTGTTGATGGTTTTTTTTCTTGTATCAATCAATCAACATTACTTTATGCTCTTGTTTATTTTTCTCTTTGAACTAGCTCCACCTATTTCTTCAAAGCATTTCATTTAACAACTCCGTTGGAGAAAAACTGGCTTTGAATGAGAACAGGGAAACGGAAGGTGGATTTGACATAATGAACTTGGTGACATTTGCAAACAAGTCATTCCTTAAAGTGAAAATTGGATGGGTAGATCCCAGTGCTGTGGATGGGAAAGTATTCTTCATTAATGAGGACATGATTATTTGGCATAGTGCCTATAATCAGGTGTGGATTCTATGGACCTGAATGGGGGACGTGAATGCCAAAGTGGAGGATGAAATTGTTGAGTTACTTGGCAAAAACATGGGACCTGTCCAGACAACTATGTAATCCATAGTTAGACCTCTAACCTTTTGCGGAAAATGCTTAGTGGGCAAGTTTATGCTGTGTTAATGTAGATACCATGGTTAGAAATCGTTCACTTGAAATTCTAAGTCATGAATCACATGACCTACTAAGCCATGATGTTGAGTTCAGAGTGCTTAACCACCATGGCTTAGAATGTCTTCTGAACAGAGTTAGTGAGAGTTATTTACATTGGGAATAGGTAGAAGTTAGGCAAACATGTGTAACATATATATGTGTGTATGTGTGTGAGTATCCAATTAATGCAAATTTAAAGACCTATCAATATCCTTCTTGACTAAACTGACCCTGACATGGGTGACTACGCTATTCAATATGGCCATCTCCATTTATCACAGCCCCAAACTGAAGAGAGATGCAGCATTAGCATCCCAAATACCTGAATTAAGTGAAATAGGAAGGTTCAAAATCAATTCTTGATCATCCATGATATAGTTGTGGTGAGGAGGAGAAACAGAGGTGCAAAGCAGGTGAAAATCCAAGGTGAATCCCAAACAGAGCATTTTGGGATAATGGAGATGGTTTTCTCGGTAAAAATCTGGATGCCTGTTGACAACAACAGTGATTAAATGATATAGGACAACACATAAATGCAGGCATGAAAATAAAAATAAAAAAAAACAGCCTTTGATAACGCACATTGCAACAAGGACTGTGCATATATTTAAGCATTATAAAACTTATAAAACTTTCTACATGGCAAATAATAATAATAATAATAATAATAATAATAATTTATTTATTCCTTCCCTAACTCTTCCTCTAGATTGAGGCAAGGAACAACATTAAATACAAAACAGCATAAAATACGTAAAACTGATTAAAAACATATAAAACGAAAACGTTATTCAAAGGCATCTTAAAATTCAACTAGGTAGGCCTGCCGGAAGAGATCAGTCTGACTCTTTATGGCTTTCTTAAATTTTTGAAGACTATGAAGTTGGCGAATCTCTCCCGGCAGGCTATTTCACAGTCTGGGAGAGGCAGAAGAGAAGGTTCTCTGGGTAACGGTTGTCAGCCTAGTTTTTGCTGACTGGAGTTTTTGCTGTCTTCCCAGAGGACATGAGTGTGTGGGGCACATTGTACAGGAGAAGGCGATCCCTCAGGTAACTTGGACTAAAACCATATAGGGCTTTAAAGGTAATAATCAACACTTTATACTTCACCTGGAAATTAATTGGCAGCCAGTGAAGTGATTTTAAATTTGGTGTAATATGGTCATCTCTGGGTGTAGTGGTAACCAACCTGGCTGCCATATTTTCAACTAATTGTAGTTTCTGGACTAGGCACAAAGGTAGCCCTATGTTCAGCACATTGCAAAAGTTCGGTCTTGAAGTTACCAGCATGTGCTCTACTGTCTTTAGGTCTTCCAACTCTAGGAAGGCGCACGGTTGGCGTATCAGCCCAAGCTGATAGTAGGCACTCCTGGCCATCTCATCTATCTTCGCTGTCATTTGGAGCGATGGATCCAGGAGTACCCCCATGCTGCGAACACAGTCTTTCAGGGGGAATGTAAACCCAGTCAGAACTGGTTGACACACCTCCAAACCCACGTTGGGGCTTTTGACAGTAAGCACCTCCATCTTTTCTTACTTCAACTTCACTTTCTTTTTCCTCATCCAGCCCAATATCGCCTCCAAGCATTCATTCAAAGGAGACACACTATCCTTAGCTGACTCTGTTGTCAAAGGCATAGAGAAATATATTTGGGGGCCATCAGCATACTGATAGAACCCCACCCCATGCCCCCAGATAATCCCTCCCAGCAGTTTCATGTAAATGTTGAGCAGCATTGGGGAAAGGATGATGCCTTGTGGTGCCCATACAACAGCTCCTTCTTTGAAGAGCAACTATCCCCAAGCATCACCATCTGGAACCTGCCCGAGAGGTAGGATTGGAACCACTGAAGCACAGTGCCCCCGATTCCCTATCCCTGCAGGCGTTCCAGAAGGACACCATGGTCGATGGTATTGAAAGCTGCTGAGAGATCCAGAAGTATCAGCAGGGACACACTCCCCCTGTGAAAACTCAAGCGTAGGTCATCCACTAAGGCAACCATAGCAGTCTCAACTCTGTATTGTCTCAAAAATCTGTATCATCCAAAACTGCTTCGAGTTGGAAGGCAACTGCCCTCTCGATCACCTTGCTCAGAAATGGAAGGTTTGATACTGGTCTGTAGTTATTAAGGTCCAGGGTGTCCAAGGAGGGCTTTTTTAGAAGCAGCCGTACCACCGTTCCATTTAAACATGATGGAAAGATCCCTTCCCTGAGAGGTTTGTTAATAATATATTGCAGTTGTAATCTAATTGCGTATCCTCCCTGGGCGACCAGACAAGAAGGGCAGGGGTCGAGAGGGCAAGTTGTCCTCCTCACTCATCCAAGCAGCTTGTCCACATCCTCGGTACTCACCAACTGCAACTGATCCAGTGTAATTCTACTTGTGGAATTGCTGGACTCTCCATTGTCAGCTTCTGTTATAATGACAGCATCTGAATCGGCTCTTATCTGAGAGATTTTATCTGTGAAATGATTGTTAAAGGCATTAGAGTGACCTACCGTAGGCTCTAAGATTGGGTTCAGGGGTGAAGGTGTTGGAATCAGACCCCTCACCAACCTGAACTGTTTTGCTGGATGCAAATTTGCAAACGCAATGTGTGCAGAGAAGAAAGCTTTTTTCGCTGCACGTACTACCACCCGATAAGAATGTAGAAGTTCTCTATGCCGTGTGTTGTTGGATATCAGTCGAGTTTTCTGCCATCAGTGCTCCAGTCGTCATCCTTCCCACTTGAGTTCCATGAGATCTGCTTTGTACCAGGGTGCCTGGTTAGAAGCAGGTTGGAGAGGATGTTTGGAGGTGATCGTGTCGAAAGACCTAGTTAGGTCTTGGTTCCATCTATTGACCAGGGCTTCTACAGGATCATTGACGAAACCATCCACAGAACCCTCTAAGGCTTTCAGGAATCCAAAAGGATTCTTCAGCCTTCAAGGGCAGACCATCTTAATAGGTCCACCAACCCTGCATGCATGAAAATAAAAGTCATGTAGTCATGCTGTCTGAACCCATTCAAATTCTTTCTTGAATTCTGACATGTACAGAATGGCTATTTCTGGGTCATGGGGCACCCAATAACAACTCCCCTGGCCTAACAAGAAAACCAGTTGTTAAATTTCAAATAGTTGTGGGTAAGAGCAATTTCCACAAGAGGAGTGAACAGGAAATGAGTAGGCAACAGGTGTTTTTCTACTCTCATGTCTAGCACATGGTCTATAAACCTTTGGGCATCTACCTAAGTGATATTCATGTAAACTCATCTTCCTTCCATAGTAATCAAAATGTCCCTGTCTTCAAAATTGATGGATGCTATTTTTCTCAATAAAGTAGAAGAATGATGCACAATGGAGGGAAACAGGGGTATGAAACGATTGTATTCTTATAAACCATACTGAAACACTATTGATATTTATTCTGGACAGGTCCTGCCCCTTTCTGCCTGTAGCGACTCCTGCCAACCTGGATATCAGAAGAGAAAGAAGGAAGGGGAGAAGTTTTGTTGCTACGATTGTCATCTGTGTCCAGATGGGAAGATTTCAAACCAAACAGGTAGGTGATGTGATGCACCAAATGTTCCAGGCAATACAGCAAATCTTACAATGCCATTTTGGAAGATGGTGAGAGCATATTTTTTTTTACCGAAACAAACAAAAAAACCAAACACCCACACACTCAACTAGACAACAATTGTAGGGGAAAACAAGATTGTAAGGCAGAAGTTTTTCTGGGTCATCCAACATTGAGATTCCCACCTGGGAGTGTATCAGGGACTCCTATATAATGTTATGTCATATTAATCCAACCTATATCCCACTGATTTTGAGAATGTTTAGACATTCTTGTAAGTGAAAGGATTAGCTCTGGCATCTGGTAAGCTGCCAGTATAGGCAGCTATAAGTCCATCCCAAAACACTGCCGCCTGTATCCAGTGGTAGATAAAGAAGTCTATGCAAAGCTATGCTCGCCATGTGCCCACGGACTCAGCAGGTTGTGCACATGGTGAGACGGGTCAGCCGGCTGGTAGAGTTCTGGAAAGCAGTACATGGGGCAATGTGGTGACTTCACCCATCCCTTTCTAAAGGGAAATAATAGCCTCTCAAGACATACCATCCCAAACAGTTAGTATTTCTGGCACGAAGAAATTAAAGCTGGCCATTGAAAGATATAGGCACAACCGGAGTTCTGGCATGTGAAGGGGAAAAAAGTTGTTCACCACTAACTCTTTGACATGACCATGATCTTCCACATTTCCTCTACTCCGTTGGCATGTAGCTACTTTGTGATTTGTATTGATGATTGTACAGCATGTCCACATCAGGTGGAATATTTATCACAGAAATTAACCAGACGGCTGAACCAGAAGGGATATGGAAATAACGTGCGCCCAAGAATATCAGAAACAGAAATTCAAGAACTGAATTTAATGGAAGGAAAGTTTTTGGAGTATCTCTCGTATACCAAAAGGCTTCTCAAAAAATGAATGGTGAACTTGAAGCTACAAGATAGTCGTCCTTAGGAGCAATGATTTCAATATCCAAATGAATTATGGAAATGGATTCCACTTCCCCATTGTAATGACTCCACTTCCTTTCTCTTCACAGACACTGGTGACTGTTCTCAATGCTCAGAGGTTCAGTATCCAAATAAGGACCAAGATCAATGCCTCCCTAAAGTTATAAGCTTTCTGTCCTATGAAGAACCATTGGGGAAAAGTTTAGCTTCAGTTGCTGTGTCTTTTTCCTTGATCACAGTCTTGGTGCTGCAAACCGTTATTAAGCATAGAGATACCCCTATAGTCAAAGCCAACAATCGGGACCTCACCTACACTCTCCTCACCTCTCTCCTGCTCTGCTTCCTCTCTTCGTTGCTATTCATTGGCCATCCTGGAAAACTGACCTGCCTTCTCCAACAACCAGTGTTTGGTGTGATCTTCTCAGTGGCTGTTTCATGTGTGTTGGCAAAAACCATCACTGTCGTTGTAGCTTTCATGGCCACCAAGCCAG
The DNA here is from genome assembly GCA_029215795.1 of Anniella stebbinsi. Taxonomy (NCBI): domain Eukaryota; kingdom Metazoa; phylum Chordata; class Lepidosauria; order Squamata; family Anniellidae; genus Anniella; species Anniella stebbinsi. The sequence continues at coordinate 7,072,997 of JARDYH010000008.1, read as the reverse complement.
GTTCTAGCATGAGAAAGTGGGTGGGGAAAAGACTGGCCACCTCCATTGTCCTTTTTTGCTCCCTCATTCAAGTTGGCATTTGTGCTGCATGGCTCAGAACTTCTCCCCCATTCCCAGACTTTGATATGCACTCAGAAACTGAAGAAATCACAGTGCAATGTAATGCCGGCTCTGCCATCATGTTTTATCTTGTCCTAGGCTACATGGGACAACTGTCCATCATCAGTTTCTCGGTGGCTTTCCTTGCCAGGAAATTGCCTGACAGTTTTAATGAAGCCAAGTTTATCACCTTCAGCATGCTGATGTTTTGCAATGTTTGGTTGTCTTTTGTTCCGGCCTACCTAAGCACCAAAGGGAAATACATGGTAGCTGTGGAGATCTTCTCCATTTTAGCCTCCAGTGCTGGAGTATTAGGCTGTATCTTTTCCCCCAAATGTTACATCATTCTCTTCAAACCAGAGTTGAACAACAGGGAGCAGCTCATGAGGAAAAAGAATTAAAGCATCAAACCTTCCAGCCAAACCAAACCTTCCTTCAAACAGTACAGCTGCTGTGGACAATTACATCAATCCCCCTCCCTTCCTGGGAGGGATATTTAAGCTGCTGGCTGAGGGGGCCTGGGAAAGCCATCAACCTGCAGGAGAGGGAGGCCTGCTGCCAGAGGAGGAGGAGAGGAGTGTGCCTGCCTGCCTGCCTGCCTCCTGGCCTTGCTGCTGCCACCACCACCACCACCCTCCAGAGGATTTCAGCCTGGAAGACTGCTATTCCTTGCAGGACCAGGCTCCCAGGTACTGAGCCAGCTGCTGTGGACAATTACATCAGTCCCCCTCCCTTCCTGGGAGGGATATTTAAGCTGCTGGCTGAGGGGGCCTGGGAAAGCCATCAACCTGCAGGAGAGGGAGGCCTGCCGCCAGAGGAGGAGGAGGAGGAGGAGGAGGAGAGGAGTGTGCCTGCCTGCCGGCTTTCTGTTTTTGTCTTTGGTTGTTTGTTTGTTTTTTTGTTTGTTTGTTTTTTCCCCTTTCCCCAGGCTTGAGCTATGTGCCTGGGAGGGAGGATACAGGGCCAGGTGGGGGGATCTGAGGGGAGCACAATCAGGGTAGTGACGGGTAGAGGGAGATATGGCATTGTGAGGAGGACTTGCCAGGTTAGGGAAACAAGGCCCAGACAGTTAATGGCTGTGCCTTGTTCCGGTCCCCCTCACACCCACAGGCATGTTGGTTGCCTTATCAGCCAGCCCTCAGGCCTCCGGGTGCTGCTTTTAAATGCCAGATCAGTGCATAATAAGATCTCCCTCATCCACGATTTAATTGTGGATGAGGCAGCCGATCTGGCATGTATAACCGAGACCTGGGTGGGAGAGCAGGGAGGAGTTAGTCTCTCCCAGTTATGCCCACCGGGGTACTTGGTTCAGCATCAGGGTAGACTTGAGGGCCGGGGAGGGGGGGTTGCTGTGGTCTATAGGAATTCCATCCTCCTCTGCAGGCTCCCTGACCATGCGACTACTGGTCTGGAGTGTTTGCACCTTGTGTTGGGCCAACGGGACAGATTAGGGATTCTGTTGGTGTACCGCCCACCCCGCTGCTCAACAGACTCCCTAGCTGAGCTGACAGAGGTGGTCTCTGGTGTACTGTTGAGGTCCCCCAGACTCTTGGTTCTGGGGGATGTCAACATTCATGCCGAGGGCACTTTATCTGGGGCAGCTCAGGATTTCATGGTTTCCATGTCAACCATGGGACTGTCCCAACATACCATCGGCCCAACGCATATAGCAGGGCACACTCTAGACCTGGTTTTTTCAACTGGACATGGAGATGGGGATCTGAAAGTGGGGGACTTTATATCAACCCCTCTGTCATGGTCAGATCACCACCTGCTGAGGTTTAGACTTACAGCGGCTTTTCCCCTCTGCAAGGGTGCGGGACCCATTAAGATGGTCCGCCCCCGGAGGCTAATGGATCCAGATGGTTTCCAGAGGGCTCTGGGGAGTTTTCCGGCTGATAGGGCTGGCTCTCCTGTCAAAACCCTGGTTGATCTGTGGAATGCAGAAATGACCCGGGCAGTTGACACGATTGCTCCTGAGCGCCCTCTCCTGTGTAGAGCTCGAATGGCTCCGTGGTATACCCAGAGCTGAGAGTGATGAAACAAAACAGGAGACGGCTTGAGGGCAGATGGAGACGAACTCCTGATGGATGCAATCAAACACTGGTAAGTGCTTATGGTAAGCTGTATTCAGGGGCAGTGAGGGCAGCAAAAAAACAATACTTTGCTGCCACTATTCAATCATCAACCTGCCGCCCAGCGGAGCTTTTCAGAGTTGTCCAAGGGCTTTTACATGCTGGCCCCAAGGACATGGTAGAACCATCTAAGGCCCACTGTAATACATTTGCTGGGCACTTCCAGAATAAAATCTCTGGCATCCGTCAGGACTTAGACTCCAGTGTTATAGCAGATGAATCTAGTGAGGTATCCAGAGCACAGGCTTGTCCTGTTTTCTTGGATGAGTTTCAGTTGGTGCAGCTCGAGGATGTTGACAAGGTGCTTGGACAGGTTCATGCAACCACTTCCATATTGGATCCTTGCCCCTCTTGGCTAATAAAAGCTAGCAGGGATGGAACAACTGGCTGGGCCAGGGAAGTGATTAATGCCTCTTTGCAAGAGGGAGTGGTCCCAGGCCTCCTGAAAGAGGCGGCAGTGAGACCACTCTTAAAGAAATCTTTCAGTGACTTTCGATACCATCAACCATGGTATCCTTCTGGGACGACTGGCTGAGTTGGGAGTGGGAGGCACTGCATTGCAGTGGTTCCGCTCCTACTTGGTGGGTCGGCTCCAGAAGGTGGTGCTTGGGGAACATTGCTCGGCCCTGTGGATTCTCCAGTATGGGGTTCCGCAGGGGTCAGTTTTGTCCCCCATGCTGTTCAATATCTACATGAAACCGTTGAGTGCAGTCATCCGGAGTTTTGGAGTGCGTTGTCATCAGTACGCTGATGACACGCAGCTCTATTTCTCCTTTTCATCTTCATCAGGTGAGGCTGTGGATGTGCTGAACCAGTGCCTGGCTGCAACAATGGACTGGATGAGGGCTAATAAACTGAAACTCAATCCAGACAAGACTGAGACGCTGTTGGTGGGTGGTTCCGCTGACCAGATGGAGGGTGTTCAACCTGTTCTGGATGGGGTTGCACTCCCCTTGAAGGAGCGGGTTTGTAGCTTGGGTGTTCTCCTAGAACCATCTCTGTCAATTGAGGCGCAGGTGGCCTCAGTGGCACGGAGTGCCTTCTGCCAACTTCGGTTGGTGGCCCAGCTACGTCCCTATCTGGACAGGGATAACCTGGCTTCAGTTGTCCATGCTCTGGTAACCTCCAAGTTAGATTACTGCAATGCACTCTACGTGGGGCTGCCTTTGAAGGTGGTTCGAAGCTGCAGCTTGTGCAAAATGCATTGGCCAGATTGATAACTGGAACCAGTAGGTTCGAACATATAAGACCTACTCTGGCCTGCTTGCATTGGCTGCCTGTATGTTTCCGAGCCCGGTTCAAGGTGCTGGTTTTAACCTATAAAGCCTTACACGGCTTGGGACCACAATACCTGATGGAACGCCTTTCCCGACATGAACCTACCTGAACACTATGTTCAACATCTAAGGCCCTCCTCCGAGTGCCTCCTCCGAGGGAAGCTCGGAGGTCGGCAACAAGAAAGAGGGCCTTCTCTGTGGTGGCTCCCCAATTGTGGAACGATCTCCCCGACGAGGCCCGCCTGGCGCCAACATTGTTATCTTTTCGGCGCCAGGTCAAGACTTTCCTCTTCTCTCAGGCATTTGGCAATATCTGAGGAGCCTGGGTTTGTTTTGTTTTGTTTTTGTAGTTTTTTGAAGTGTTGAAGTGGTTTTTAAATGTACAGATTGTGTGTATGTTGTATGTTTTTGCTGTTTTAATTTTTGTATATTGTTTTTAATTGTTTTTAATCCTATGTAAACCGCCCAGAGAGCTTCGGCTATGGGGCGGTATACAAATGTAATAAATAAATAAATAAATAAATAAAATAAATAAATAAATATTATGAGAGGAAGAGGTGAGTCACCCAGACCTTTTCCATTGGCCTAGATTTCCCTTTCCCTTTTGACTTCCTTTCCTGATCTTGTCTTTCAGAGGTCTACAAATTTCAGCAAGCTGTACTATATATGTGTTTGTTTCGGCTTAACATACCGGATAGCACCCGCACCATGGCTCAATTCGGATGACACAATAAACAGCTGGTGTGGGGGAAACAATTGTCAGTTGTTTTGACTATTGTTTCATCTGAATGCTGCCATAGTCAACTCAGTGCTGATCCTAATCCACACCACAGTTGATTATTTATTACCATGTTGTGTGGGGAGTACCCCCTAGATGAACAACTGTAAAGTTGATTATTACCCCACCATTGACTATCATGTCGTCCAAATTGAGCCCTTGTGTTTGGGTCTGTGTACTCATCTAAAGAACTGCATTTCTTTATTTATGTTTGTATCCCACCCGATAGCACTAGGATCACAGGATGGAATTTGATAGAACATGTCTTAAAATTTGAAAGTCAGGTGATTTGCATCATTTAGAGCTATTAGGGACTTCTAGTCATTATGAAGAAAACCTCAGGGTAGAGTCAAAATCTTTCCTCCTTTATGACAGGCATGGTGTTGTTTGCAAGAGACAGCAGTCATAGACAATCCTTCTTCAGACAAGTCTGGGATTCAAGCAAAAGCAAAAGGGGAACCTTTGTGGAGCCAAGGAATCTATTTTCACAGCATGATTCCATCTTTCACAGTTGCCAATCAATCATCATAAGGTCCCAGTTTACTCAGGATGATTCTTCATACAGAAAACAACACAGTAACTGGATATTTCGCCTGCAGTCAATCCATCAGTTGGTGTGGGAGAACTTGGCGAGTGCTCCCCCTGTTGCTACTGGTGCCCACTTACTGTTCATGCTAAGCGCTCGCGATGGTAGCAAGCGCTTGGAACCTGCCTGCACTGGGCCGCTGCTTTAATGGTGGACACCATTAATGCAGTGGAGGGACATTTCACCAAAGTCATGAAGCTTAAAAGACATGATTTTGGAAGCCAGGGTGGACATGTGCCAGTGAGCATGCAGGGTGCTCACAAACACTGAGGTGCAGGTTCACCCTTGCAATGAGCATCTCCAATTGGGTCCATGAGGGCCAGATGTGGGGAAGCCCACAGCACCCAAATCCCTGTTCGGATGCTCACAACATTCCTAGCCAACATAAGTTATCATTAACAAGAATGGACATATTTGCTTTCTTGAAATCATCCCAATAATAAACGTGTTAGTTGTCATGATCTTTTCTCAAGTGGCGGTGTAGATCCCTTGCATTCACCTTAGTTACCTGGTTATTGAGTGATAAAGTAGGCTGACCATATGAAAAGGAGGACAGGGCTCCTGTAACTTTAACAGTTGTAGAGAAAAGGGAATTTCAGCCAGTGTCATTTGTATGCAATTAGTTCCTGGTGAAATTCCCTCTTCATCACAACAGTTAAAGTTGCAGAGTGACCATATACAAAAGAAGGCAGGGACCCTGCAACTTTAACTGTTGTGAATTTCACCAGGAACTAATTGCATACAAATGACACTGGCTGAAATTCCCTTTTCTCTACAACTGTTAAAGTTACAGGAGCCCTGTCCTCCTTTTCATATGGTCAGCCTAGATAAAGGATACAGAGGCATTTTGTATTATTATTTTTACATTTGGGATGCTTTTGTGGGAAGGATTTCAACAGTCCAAAAATCTGAAATTTTTAAAAAGATGGGACAGCAGTGGGGGATCTGAGGGATTTCCCAACACACATTGCAGTAATTGTAGGAAAACCAATATTTTTGGCTCTTGATGAGATAACAGAATAAATCAGGGGTAGGCTTTGCTGTTGTAGTCTGTCACTAAATGTTATGAGGCACCATCATTCGACAAATTAGCAGCCTTCTGGAATTTAAGAGAGCCGTGAAGCCTGCTCTCTTCTGGCAGGCCTATCCAGCTGAATTTTAAGATGTTTTTAATAATGTATTTGAGTTTATTTGTTTTGATGTTTTGTAGGCTGACCATATGAAAAGGGGGACAGGGCTGATGTAACTTTAACAGTTGTAGAGAAAAGGGAATTTCAGCCAGAGACATTTGTATACAATTCGTACCTGGTGAAATTCCCTCTTCATCACAGCAGTTAAAGTTGCAGGGGCCCTGCCTTCTTTTGTATATGGTCACTCTAGTATAGTGCCTGCACCTTTAACTGTTGTGATGAAGAGGGAATATTACCACGAACTAATTGCATACAAATGACACTGGCTGAAATTCCCTTTTCTCTACAACTCTTAAAGTTACATGAGCTCTGACCTGGATTTTATCTGGTCAGCCTAATGTTTTGCCTATTTTGTGATTCTTGTGTTTGGGTTTGTTGTTGTTCCCCGCCTCAATCTGGATGGAGAGGCGGGTGAGAAATAAATTAAATAAAAATAAATAAATAAAATAATTTATTACGACTTTTCCAAGTCCTTTATAAAGTTACAGCATGGCTGTAGCCTTAATTTCAGCAAGGGACCGTACACCCCATCTTCTGGCCAGAAATCGCTGCTTGCATTATCTTACTATGGAAGTCTGCAACCCATCTTCTCCTTGTCTCACTAAAAAGTGATGAAACCTTGTTGTCCAACCTGAAAAGCACATTTGCGCTCCATGTTGCTGCCTGTACCAAAGAAAAAAATATCTTCCCTATGATTAACCAAATCAGTATAATTTGATTTGGGTTCTTTCCCTCCCTTGAGAATACTGAAGTAGATTTTCAGAAAGTCAAAAACAATCATGAAGCAAGTATAAAAGGGGTTACATATACGCTGCCACTTCTGACGTTCAGAGCAAGAGGTAGGCAGGGCTATGTCAGTTTGAGCTCAGACAGTTGTTTTGCTTCTACTCTTTTCATGCCAGACTACATCAGTGTATTGCTAACCTGTGTTGGCTTTCTAAGGCATACATTTGCAGCCATGTTGCTGTTCTAGAGAAGTTGGAGAAGTCTCCTTCTAGGAAGTATCTCAGCAAAATCAGGGGCCAGCCAAGGTAGCTTACCTAAATCAAGCACATGCTGTATATGGATGCAGGGGGGATTGCATCTAAAGAGAAGCTTTGCAGCCAGAATACTGGGCTGTCGACTTTATTAGTGTTACTTTTGCTTCTCCATTGGGTGTGTGAAGTCGACACAAAGACTTGTCCCACAATGGAACCTGCCCCTGTTCCACATGAGTCTTATCAGTCGGGGGATTTCCTTATTGGTGGAATGGTCTCTATGATCAAATCCTATGGTCCAGCATTTTCATTCGAGGTACTTCCTTGGCAGCAGTTCTCTGAGTTTAGAATGTAAGTAGTTCTCTTTTTTTTCTTATTGCTATGTCATATGAGAGAGCAGACAACCCTGATGGGTGCCTTTCTATAAATGAGGATATCAACAACAACAACAATAATTCTAAACTATTTACGTGCAAATCGGCAGAAAGATTAATATACATTAAGTTGAGCACTTAATGTTTTCCCTTTAAAAATGAACAGAAATGTATGCTGATAATTGTGGAGCCAAAATGGCACTATTGAGAAAGGGAAAGGAGGAGACAGCATGGTCAGGAGGACCCCAGGGCTTCCAGGGGGGACTCAAAATGTTTTTAAAAAACACAATTTCGAATGGGGGGAAGCACCCAAGCCCCATGAAACTGTGTATGTTCATTTGACAGTGAATATCATGCATGACTAGGAAAACAAAAACTGAAAGCCGGTGGGGTCAGGATGGCTTAGAATGTCCATCTCAAGATTTTTACAGCTCACATGATCCTTGATGGAGGAAAGCCCGTCTTACTGAGGAGGAACACTCCTGATAGGAGTGAAAAATACACTGTAACGTCTTGTTGCAGCAGGATCCAGTTGTTCCTCCAAATGAGAAATGTTGCTTCCAAATGATTTGATATTCAAACTCAGAGCAGTCTAGCTGAGGACTATAGCTGTGTTTTGTTTTAGTTCAATTGTTTTTTTCCCCATGCATGTCAGAAACCCTGAAAGAGAACAGAATTTACTGGGCACAATGGATGTACAGAATTAGGGTCATTAATTTGCAGGTGAATTGGGTGGAAAGAAAGAGACGACACACAATATATATGGTTTCAAGTCAGAGCCACATTTATTAAGATCTGCGAAGGAAGCCCTGCGAGGGCCGTCACTACGCCATATAACTAATAGGCGTTTTAATGGGTGAAACATTCTATGCCTGCTGAGTGGCATTCCATTGCTCGCCACCCCTAGGCCAACCACTGTTGGAAAGGAGAGGCCTTCCCGTATCGCTCCTCCTCCCCGGGCTGTGAAACCCGGGTGGAGCAAGGTGAGTTGGCCTCAGAGGTAAGCCCTATCCCCCTGCTGGGGCCGCAGAACCCTCAGCGGAAGGCCTCAAGCATCACCTGTCACCACTTAACGGTGTCACAGAATGATCACCATCCCTGTTTTCTAAACGTGCCCGCCCCAATCTCTGTTTAGGCAATCCCCCCCACCTGCGCAGAATGACCTCTCACAGGGCCCTTTGCAGATCTTCTAGAAATCTATCACTGCCAGTATGAGTCAAATGGACCACATCTTGCCTATATAGCTCCCCCTTGTCTGTGCTATCTGAGGGTGAACGATGATCCCATTGCCATGTGACCGCAAGGCGATGACGATCTCTCAGTTTACCTTTTTCCGTGCCCTGTCCAGGACCCGAGGATCCCAGCCATGTCTCCATTCCCTTCTAGGAATCAAATCAAGGTCACTTCCTCCCAGGTGTACCACCAGCACCTTCAGGGGACAATGCACCATACCTTACTGGAACAATGTGGGAAGGAGGCAAACAGATCTCAGATTCCATCCGTCCTTCCGGACCTTTTTGGGACTCAGGCAGGAACACATTATCACCATTCTCGCTTGCAAGTCAGCCAAAGCCAGGAGAACAGGAGCTTTGCCTTTGCACCCAGGTTTTTCCTCATTGGCATAACACCAATACCTACTGAGGGCAACACAGCAGGCCTCGCTGGAATAACATGGGCAGGAGGCGCTCGACAGCATGCTCCCTCTGCCCAAACTACTGGGTTTTGGAACTGGCAGAGTCCTAGCTGTGATCCGGGGAGCCCTCCATCCGGTCTAGCCTACCATGCCATGCCCACAAATGAGCAGCTGCACTGGTTTACATACATTCCAACAATCTAAGAAAAGAAGAGAACATGAGTTCGGATTCCAGCCATCCCTCCAGACCTTTCTGGGAATCAGGTAGGACCACAGTATTGCCATTCTCACTTGCAAATTGGCCAAAGCCAACAGTAAAGGAGCTTTGCCTTTGCACCTCCAGGTCTTTCCCCCATAGGTCTAACACCAATATCTACTATGGGCCATGCACCAAACCTTGCTAGAACAACTCGTGTAGGAGGCATTTGGCAGTGTGCCACATGTGCCAAACTACTGGGGTTGGAACTGGCAAAGTCCTAACTGTGATCCAGGGGGCCCTCCATCCAGGCCCCCCAATGATGCTGTGCCCCAATGAGCAGCTGCACTGGTCTACATACATTCCAGCGATCTGATAAATGAAGAAACATGAGCACCAGAACCAAGAACTCACTGCACTCCTACTGCCCTGGAAGTAGCTTGACAAAGGAATGGAAAACCTCATGAAACTGCCTCCCCATTGCCCAAACTTTGTTGCTGCAGGCACATAGAGGCACCCATATAAGCACCTTGATTCCTAAGGTAAAAAAGTGGGAGGCACCCAGGCCTTAACACTAGCAAAGCCAGGCTCGCGACCACCCAGAATTGATCTTTAGGTTCTGGAGCTCCGTCACAGTGACACTAGGGGGAGAGATCTTCTGACCCCAGAGTAGCCTGGAAAGCCTGTAACACCTTCATGGGGCAAAATTGGGAATCTAAGTGGGAATTGTAGAAAACCCCACGTACATAGCTCCTCTGCTCTGTCCTAATCCATCAAAATTGAATGCACACTGCATGCAGAGAGAAGGAATTGGTCTGTTATAGCTGAGTTCCACTGGAGACATTGTCTTAGGGGGACACCCCCACAGAGAAGGCTCTAAGTGTCCAAAGGCATAAAATAAGGTAGCCTTGGAGGGAGAGCCATACATGGCAAGCCATATTCCAAATAAACTGTTGGAACAGTGGATGCCTAGTGTTGGATATTATTATTATTATTATTATTATTATTATTATTATTATATTTATATCCCACCTTTTTCCCAATAATGGGACTCAAGGCGGCTTACAAATTAAAACAGGTACAGTTAAAACAAATAGCAAAATACAAAAATTAAAAAGATAATTAAACATAGTACAATTTTAAAATATTTTAAACATTTAAAAATATTTTAAATACACATAATTAAAAATCCAAACTATCAGCAGTGCATCCACAAAGGTCTGAATTACTCCCCAAAGGCCTGCTGAAACAGAAAAGTTTTAGCTTGCCTCTGAAAGCACACCAAGGAGGGAGCCAGTCTAGCTTCTCTGGGAAGGGAGTTCCAGAGCCCCGGGGCAGCCACCGAGAAGGCCCTCTCCCTCGTTCCCATCAGGCGTGCCTGTGATGATGGTGGGATGGATAGAAGGGCCTCCCCTGATGAGCTCAGGGGACAGGCAGGCTCATAAGGGAGAATATGGTCTTTCAGATATCCTGGAACCGAGCTGCATAGGGCTTTGTAGTAGGGATGTGCACTGGATCGGACCCAATCCACGATCCGAGTCCGGTCCAGTGGGAAATCGGATAAATTATCCGATTTCCGATCCCGCAGCTGGATCGGCCGATCCAATCCGAACCGGTCCGAAAAGGCTCCGAACCGGTTCGGCGGATCGGCGGATCGGCGGGCGCCCACTGGCGCCCACCGCCGCTTCCATTGGTGGGCGCCAGCGGGCGCCCGCCGATGGAAGTGGACAGCGGGGGGGGAGGAGGGGGGCGCTTACTTTCTTGGCCCGTCCGCTCCCGTCCGGCACTAGCAGCTACTACCAGCGGGCTCCGCGGCCTGCTCCAGGGTGGCGCGCCGGGTGATGTAATCACCCGGCGCGCTACTCTAGAGCAGGCCGCGGAGCCTGCTGGTAGTAGCCGCCGGCCCCGGACGGGAGCGGACGGGCCGAGAAGGTAAGCAGGGGGTGCGTGGAGGGGAGGAGGGGGCGCGCGGAGGGGGGGAGGGGGGCCCTTACCTTCCCGGCCCGGCCGCTCCCATCCGGCGCCGGCGACTACAACTACCAGCAGGCTCCGCGGCCTGCTCTAGGGTGGCGCGCCGGGTGATGTCATCACCCGGCGCGCTACTCTAGAGCAGGCCGCGGAGCCCGCTGGTAGTAGCCGCCGGCCCCGGACGGGAGCGGACGGGCCGAGAAGGTAAGCAGGGGGTGCGTGGAGGGGAGGAGGGGGCGCGCGGAGGGGGGGAGGGGGCCCTTACCTTGCCGGCCCAGCCGCTCCCGTCCGGCGCCGGCGACTACTACCAGCAGGCTCCGCGGCCTACTCCAGGGTGGCGCGCCGGGTGATGTCATCACCCGGCGTGCTACTCGAGAGTAGGCCGCGGAGCCCGCTGGTAGTAGCCGCCGGCGCCGGATGGGAGCGGACAGGCCGAGAAGGTAAGCAGTGGCGGGGAAGGGGGCTTACCCCCCCCCGGAGCTGTCCGCTTCTATCCGCTGGCGCCCGCGGGCGCCAGCGGATGGAAGCGGACGGACCCAGGGGGGGGTAGGGAGCGCGGGGGAGGGGGCTTACCTGCCGGGGCCGTCCACAGCGGATGGCCCCGGGGGGGAGGGAGTTAGGCCCCCCCTCACCCACCCACCGCCATTTTTTCCTCATAGACTTGCATTGCAATGCAAGTCTATGGGGAAAGAAATGGCGGCCGATCCAAAAATTTACGATTTTTGGGTCGGGATCGGACTCGATCCGGTCCGGGGGGCCTCCGATTTTGTCCGAACCGGTCCGTGACAAAATTGGAGGTCCCGATCCGGGTCCCGATCCGATCCGGGGTGTCCGTGCACACCCGTACTTTGTAGGTCATAACCAGCATTTTGAATTGTGCCCGGAAACAGACTGGAAGCCAGTGGAGCTGGCTACTACAGGCGATTCCCACAGTCACCCTAACAGGGTGCAGAAGGCTGTGCAACTTGAAGGTTCTGATTAGGTCTGACACCTCTTTTAAATCGAGACCAGACTCTCAGATTACCACACATGGCAGTGGCAACATAAACCCATAAACATAAACAGTGGCTACCTAACGTCTGCATTGCAATGCAAAGCTGCTTCAGGAAGGCCCACCCACAGCTACTACTCTGCAGACGACATGCAGTGCTCAAAACCTCAATAAGGGCATATACTGGGGCTTTGTGTAAATGGAGAATCATGCTGATCATGTCTTGACTATAACCAGACTATCCCCTGAAAGACTATCATAATGGTTACTGGCATTCAGTGCAATGCCCAGGCAGGAATATCAGTATCAGTGAAGGGCCCACTGTCCTCTAATGAGCTAGTAAAGCTTCCCAACTCATGAGCCCATAATGCGAGGCCTGCATTAACTAAGTACATAAACGGTACCCCCAGACCAGAGAACAGGAATCATAACAGTATAGCAATCTAGATTAAGAGTTAACTTGTATGCACACTGCACCTTCTTTTGAACTATCCAGAATGTGACTCTCTCCAGTTGAGTATTGGGGGCTATGGGAACATGGCCTGGAATGCTACCCACCATGACCTCATCTTCTATTACTGCTATACTCAGCTGTTATTTGCCCCATATAGACTTCTGATTGAAAATGAGGATGTGCTGCCCTTTGAGTGTGGTTCGGAAGCCTACAAAAACTTTGCCCTGGGAACAGGGCATCCTCAGGCTGTAAGTACAACCTGAACAACCAGTAGTGGTCCCCTGACTTAAGGGCTCCTTGATCCTCTTGGCTAAGTCCCCTCCATCACAAGCTTGAACTGACTGCTCCTCACTTGCCCTTTGGGTGGAGGGGGGAATTCTTTGGCTAATATGTGCCCACTGTCATATCTGACCACAAAAGGAGGCCTGACTGGAGTTATGTACTGTAACTGTGTGCCCTGATCCTTAATATCCCAAATGGAGGGGGAATAAAAAGGCCACCCTCATGGGAAATACTTTCCGTAGGCCAACACAGCCAACACAACGTATGCTCCGTAATGTTGAACTAATTAATCAGGATCGAAAGTCATTTTGAAAATTCCTGCTGTATGTCACCCATATTAGATATCCTGACAGCTAACTGGCTGATGTGTGTGCCACCTTCCCGCACCCTAAATTCCTGTTGTTGTATATGCTTATGCTGTGGTAGCATTTCCAGCTGTCCATCAACACCCAGTCACCCAGGCAACTGGAGCCTAATGCGCCACAAGCACGGCGCCCAGCGTTGTAAGCCCAAAAGGTGGGTCACCACTTGGTACGTTGATGTGCACAGCTTCTGGTACCCTAGGCTGCGGGGCTAGCTCTTGCTCTAGGATGGACATCCCAGGCAAGGCAGTGGGGGCTCTCTAATCACAAATGGCCTGTCACAGCCCCTGATAATGGCACTTGGCTGCCTGCATTAGCGGCATGTGCCATTAGCTGATCACCTGAGACAGTGAAGGGGTGGCAGGCCCCTGACCCTACTCACCCTGGTCCTGTGTCCCTGCCCTGCTCTCCTGACACCTGGTTCTCCACTTTAATTGAATGTGCCACCTTCTGTAGATGGCTTGTCTGTCACCGATGAAGCAGCTTGAGCAAAGTGGATCTCTCAATGACATCCATGCAGGCTAAAACAGACAAACCAATTAGCACCTGCCTCCTAATAGCCCTGGGGCAGGCATATTCACTTTTCTGAGGTGTTGTGCTGAAAAGTGGATATGGGCCACCCAGGTGGTCTCCAATCTCAGCACTGACCAGGTTCATACCACTTCAGCACCAGCTGGCATCCCCACAATATGCACCCGGATGTACTCTGTGGCCACTTACCCCTTCCCATTTCATCCCTTGCGGAAATTACACTGGAGGTGAAGGTTAACTAGCCAATAACTAGCTCATGCTCTACAACTCTCCTGGAGGGCCAGGACATGGAATAATGGGCTCGAGGCATTCAAGAGGCAGCTGAACAGCCATTCGTCAAGTATGCTTCAAGGTGGATCCCTGCATCGAGCAGGGGGGTTGGACTGGATGGCCTTACAAGCCCCTTCCAACTCTACTATTCTATGATACAACCAAGGGGATTTAAACTTTCATACTCTGGGTGTTCGGCCAAGGTTCCCCCACTTTTCAGAGGCATTATTTAAACATGCTTGGGAATGAGGCCCAAATTACAGTCATCAAATACCTAGACGGGAAAAAAAGCAATTACAAAGTCTTAGAAGTTGATTCATATCAGCAACTGCCTAAAACATCTAATGTTTATAAAATAGGTGGAGCCCAGATCCCTAAAGACCCAGTCCAGTACTCTAACCACTAAACAAAATTCTATTTAACAGAACAAGAAAGCTGGAATTATACCCAGTTCAGAAACTAATACCAGTCACCCATCCACACTCTGTCCAGGCCTGCACCTGCTTATCTTTGGTAACTTCATCTGTTGTCCTTCAGCCATCTCCTTCCCTCTAGAAAACACCCATACTCAGGGGCTTAAACCAAGCCAGCCGGGCAGCCTGAATAGATTCTTTAAATCCTACTGCCCCCAAACCTGGGAGCCTCTGAACATTTGTATTTTTCTAAGATTAGAGTGACCAGAAAAAATCCAGGTCAGGGCTCATGTAACTTTAACAGTTGTAGAGAAAAGGGAATTTCAGCCAGTATAATTTGTATGCAATTAGTTCCTGGTGAAATTCCCTCTTCATCACAACTGTTAAAGTTGCAGGGGCCCTGTCTTCTTTTGTATATGGACACTCTAGTATTGTGCCTGCACCTTTAACTCTTGTGATGAAGAGGGAATTTCACCAGAAACTAATTGCATACAAATGAAACTGGCTGAAATTCCCCTTTCTCTACAACTGTTAAAGTTACATGAGCCCTGACCTGGATTTTATCTGGTCAGCCTATCTAAGATAAAATAAAAAAGGGGGAGTTCCTAGAGACCTAAAGACGGTAGTGCATGCGCTGGTAACTTCGAGGCTCAACTTCTGCAATGCGCTGTACATAGGGCTACCTTTGTGCCTAGTCCAGAAACTTCAACTAGTTCAAAATAGGGCAGCCAGGCTGGTCACCGGTAGGGGTGAGCACATAACACCAATCTTAAAATCACTCCACAGGCTGCCAATTAGTTTCCGGGTAAAGTATAAAGTGTTGGTTATCACCTTTAAAGCCCTACATGGTTTGGTTCTAGGTTACCTGCGGGATCACCTTCTCACATATAATCCGCCCCTCACACTCAGGTCCTCTGGGAAGAATTTACTCCAGTCAGCCAGAACTAGGCCGATGAGTGTTACCCAGAGGACCTTCTCAACTGCCGCTCCCAGACTGTGAAATGGCCTGCCAGAGGAGATTCGACAAATTAGCAATCTTCTGGAATTTAACAGAGCTGTGAAGACTGCTGTCTTCCAGCAGGCCTATCCAGTTGAATTTTAAGATGTTTTTAATAGTGTATTTGTTTTTTTCTGTTTTAATGGTTTATCTATTTTATGATTTTATATTTGTATTTATTGTTGTTCCCCACCTCGATCTGGATGGAGAGGCAGGTTAGAAATAAAACAAACAAATAAATAATACATTCCCAACTAAAATAGTCATGATCTAGGAAAATGTTAAGGGCATGGGCAGAGATGGCCAAGCCATTAGGCAGAATGTGACAGCTACCTCAAACAGCAGTTGATCAGAGGCAGGGAGACACAATGAGGTATGGGGCAATGCATGTGGATTGGATTCAGACTGAAGAAAGAGAGCCATATGTTATTTCAGGTTAAGAAATAGAAGGCCACTCTTACAGTCAGGCAACTTAAATGGAGGAGAAGAGATCAACACTGTGATAGACTATTTGTGTGTTTTGGGGTGGGGAGTACTGTTGAATTCTCCCATGAAAGAAAATCTATCTTCATTTGCAGTGTGGTGCCAAAGTTCTACCAGCACGTCTTGTCCTTGGTTTTTGCTGTAAATGAGATCAACAAGAATCCTAAGATCTTACCCAATTTCACACTTGGATTCCATATCTATGATAGCTACAATAATGCACTCATGACCTATCGTACCACCCTGGATCTTCTCTTCAAATCACATCGATTTGTCCCCAACTATGAATGTGATTCCCACAAAAGACTAATAGCTGTCATTGGGGCACTTTCCTTTGATACTTCATTGTACATGGCAAAAATATTAAATACAAACAAGATTCCACAGGTAAAACTCTCCACAGGTGTAAATCAGCATCTCTAATGCTAGCAATGGAGTAGTTCTAGTAGCAGAACTGATTTGGAAAGACAATTGTCCCTCACTATTGCCGATTTGTTGCCAACACATTTCGGGGGACCAGAGTTGAAAATAAACAAATCCATTGTGTGTATGTTATTACAGGTTAAAAGCTTGTATGTAAATGTCCAATTTTAAAAATTTAATTAAAAAAAATTAAAATGGTAACTAAAACTTTGTATATATTCATGACTTTATCTTAGTTCACAGTGCGCAGGTTACATAATGTATAACTGATTGTTCTTTTTAATTTAGTGTTTTCCTCACACTATTATTATTATTATTATTATTATTATTATTTAATTCAGCTCGCATATGGTCCAATTACTCTAGTAGAGGATGAGATGATGCAGCTCCCTTTCTTTTATCGCATGGTCCCAAATGAAGCCCATCAATACATGGGAATTCTCAGACTGCTTAAGCACTTTGGATGGACTTGGGTTGGGCTCTTTGTGGTGGATGATGAACAGGGAGAACGTTTCTTGAAGGCCCTGGAGCCATTGCTTTCCAAGTATGGAATGTGTTCAGACTTCACAAGACGAATCCCCACCCATGACACTCTTCTTTCTGAAAAAGAAATGAAAGATCTGGCAGAAAATATGTATCAACTTATCAATTTTAGGAAATCCCAAATATTTGTTATCTATGGTGAAATTTCTCAATTTATGTATCTGAGGTATTTTATATATGGTATAGGAATTTCTGAACACAAGGAAAATATATTGTTCGGAAAGGTATGGATAATAACAGCCCGGATGGATTTGATACTAGGAGGTATAATGCGGGACTCTGATTTGCAAGTGTTCCAAAGTGCAATTTACTTCTCCATTCACTCAAATCAACCTTTTGGGTTCCAGAAATATCTACAGACCTTAAAACTGGATTGGACACAAGCAGATGATTTCCTGGAGGAGTTCTTGGAGCAAGCATTTGGCTGTTCTTTCTCAGATCCCCTTATTCCATACAAGGTCTCTGGAAGATGTACTGGGGAAGAGAAGCTGGAGAGCCTTCTTGGGCCGACTTTTGAAATGCACATGACCGGCCACAGCTACAGTATTTACAATGCGGTTTATTCTGTGGCACATGCTTTACATGCCCTGTACACATTTAGATCTGAAGGTGCAGCAATGGTACATGGCAAAAACGGTGTGCTCCAGGATCTGCAACCTTGGCAGGTAACACCTCACAATTAAATCTCATTATTTGCATAGATTAGCACAAAGTTTGACAGCATCTAAATTTCTGTTCCTAGTATCATTCGTGAAGGCTGCCACATGCCTTGTTCATCATGTATTCACATTTCTCTGTCTATGAAGCCTGCAAAAATAAGGAATAGTATGGTTTTATCAGTGTGTCAGGGAAACCACGTTTCAGACTGGAACTTTGCTAGAGGAAATGGCATAAAACCATGTTTTAAAACCAGGAATAGACAAGCTTAGAGGAAACGTAATGAAACCAATGGGATCAGTGAGTCCTGTCCATTTTGTCCCATCAGTTTTAGTAGGATTATTTTAGCTGCGTCGCAGTCTGAATCCAACCCCATGTTAGCAGCTAAAGATGTTTTCAGTGGTTTATTTTTTTCCCCTTTGGTGCCAATCCTTCAACATTATTTTATTCTCTTGTCTATTTTTTTTTTTTTTGCCTTTTAACTAGCTCCACCCATTTCTGCAGCATGTTTCATTTAACAACTCAGCTGGAGAACAACTGTCTTTGAATGAGAACAGGGAGACGGAAGGTGGATTTAATATAATGAACTTGGTGACATTTCCAAACAAGTCATTCCTTAAAGTGAAAATTGGATGGGTAGATCCCAGTGCTGTGGATGGGAAAGCATTCTTCATTAATGAGGACATGATTGTTTGGCATAGTGGCTACAATCAGGTTTGGATTACTTTGAACTGAATTGGGGAATCGAGTCCCAATGTGGAGGATGAAATTGTTGAGTTCCTTGACAAGTTCAGAATATGGCTTTGCAGTATGGAGAGAAAGATGGGGTCTGTTCAGACAACACTCTAATCCATAGTAGGGCCACTACCCTTTTGCAGGAAGTGGTTCGTGAGCATGTTTAATCCGTGATTATATAGCCACCATGGTTAAGAATCATTAACACAATGTGCTAAGTCATGATTCATGTGACACATGAAGCCATAATGTTTATCTCAAAATGCTTAATCATCATGGCTTAGTATATTTTCTGAACCGAGTTAGTGAATACTATTTACTAGGGGTGTGTGCTCCAATCCCAAAATCCCAATATCTGATGGAGCTCCGAGATTTTGGAGCAGAGAAGGGACAGTTTAAATAAATGTCAAATACCCACCAAGCGGTATTGTGCCTCATAGCAGCTCCAAACTGTGTTCGGATAACCATTCCATTATAGCCAATGGGAATTAGTCAAAATACTTACACCTCTGTCATTTTTAAAGTTAAAGAGATGAAACTTGTTACCATGATAGCTCTTACAAATGGCTTTAGATGTGCCAAGTTTGAAGCAGAAATGTTCATGCCTTGATTTTTAGGAATTTAAAAAATATTTTCCCCTCAAGCCATTCTGAATCACCCCTGCAAATTTATGGAGGTTCTACCAAGACAAGGCAATTGACTCAAGGTCTCCCACACTGGGACTAGCAGAGTTATAAAATCAGGGAGTGTTTAAAAAATGCACGTCAGTTACAGGAGATGTAAACATTCCACCTCCCTGTCCATGGAGATAAGGTGTTTAATTTGAGGCTCTACTTCATTTCTTTTTCAGTATCTGTTTTTCTTCCTGTTTAATAACCTGCTCCCATGCTCCAAATTTAAAATCTGTTGGAAGATGTTTCTTTTCTCCCCCCCTCCCCAAACAAAAATGAACAGTGCAATAGGCCTTTTGTTTTTCATATTTCTAAGCTGTTTTCTTGTCCTATCTTTTAGGGTCTGATAGATTTTCCCACTTTTTTTTTATTGTGGAGGAGTGGACTTGCATGGGATAGCATAGACCAGAAAATTGCTGCTGCAAGTGGTGAAGTGCTGTAAAGTGTATACACTTTTATTAGGGGGGATTAACAAATAGGGTAACTTTGGATGTGTATCTACAATAGCTACAGGGTCACATAGGTGATGTCCCCTGGACATGGTTGCACCTGCTAAATTATTGGATACATTTTCACTTAGGGATGGAGAGATTTACCTACACCTATTTTCCTAGAATGCTTGGTGAGCCACCACCCCTGCTCGCCCCTGCTCACAGCACCACATGGGCTTCTTGATGGTCCAGTGAGTGCCCGAAAAAGCTGCAGGGCCATCCACTCCCTTAGGGAGTTGCCACTGTTGCACAGCAATGGCAGCTTGGAGGAGGAGGTGTCTGGGAAGGGTGTGTTGACTTAATGATGGGCATAAGGTGGCCATTTATGCAACATTAGAGGCATGAAGACTCCATTATTGCCTGTAATGATGTGTAAATATCCCCTTATGGCTGGCATCTCAACAAACATTACCTTTCCAGAAACGCTGAGGCACAACAATGGCAGCACACTAAAGGAATGGGCTAAGAGGATGCTCAATGAGCCCTGAGACCCTCAATGAGTGGGTCCAGTCGGTGCAAGGTTGTCCATCAGACTACACATACTCATACGTGGACTCTGGTGATATCCCTTCATTCTCTGAATTCACTTCTTTTCGGGATGTTTCTAGTATTTCTAGTTCTTCTGAAAGAAACCATAGGCTTGTCCTTTTAGCCTCTTTTACTATATGCTAGTGGTTTGGGTTAATGCTCCCTTGAAAGTTAGTTGTGTCATGATTCAATGTCAAATTCTAGTTGATCCAATTTGAAAGTATTCTATCCTGTGGTGTTGGAAGGTCATCTTGTGTTCTCCGTGCTGACTTAAATAAAACTCTGATTAATCACTCTGAGTGGGCATATTTGGACTTGGCCCATGCCGTGAATTCATGTAACTCCCTCCCATTCCTTCTCCAGATTGCGAATACATCAACATATCCCTCAGCCATACTAGCAGTTATGTACCAAACAGACACTCAGGGGACACAAAAGCTGTGTTCGGAGAACACAATACTCAATGGTGGGGCTATAATCAACTCAACAGTTGTTTATGTAGGGGATACTCCCCACATGACATGATAATAACCAATCATTGTGTGGTTTAGGATCAGCATTGAGTTGACTATTAGTCAACATGGAGTCGATTCACTCCTCCCCCAATCTATCTCCCAATTCTGTCCTCCAACTAGTATCCCCTCAGCCATTGCTGCCAAAAATGTATCCTGCTGGATAAAGCAGCTGCCACTTTCAATGTTTTTGCCTTGTGACTCAGTGGCCAACAAAAATAACCAATCGTGTGCACCATACAACATGATGAACAATGGTGATTCCAAAAGACAACTCTGTACAGTTTTCTTTGTTGTTGTTGTTGTTGTTGTTATTGTTGTTGTTGTTGTTGTTGGTTATTTTGGCCAAATAGCCAACCATGGGTTTAAAAAATCCCTCCACACAACACGATGACCTATGGTTGGTTAAATAAGCAACCATCAACCATTTAAACCATTGTTGGTTATCATATTGTCTGAACCCAGTCAAATTCTTTCTCGACTGCTAAGATGCATAGGTTGGCTACTTCTGGGCTATTGGGCATCCCATGACAACTCCCTTGGTCTGCCTGTAAAAGCAGTTGTTACATTTGAAATACATATGGGTAAGAAATATTTCTGCAGCAGTGAGGAGGAAATGAGTAGGCAGGGAGTGTTCTTCTATTCTCATGTCTAGAGTATGGTCTATATGCCTTAGGGCATCTTCCTAAGTTATATTCAGGTAAAGTGATCATATCAAAATAATAATCAAAATGTCCCTCTCTTCTACATTGATGGATGCTCTTTTCTGAATACAGTCAGAGACAAAACATACAATGGAGGGAGACATGGGTATAAAAGGATCTTGTTTGTCTAATCCACGCTATCCTGAAACACAACTGACATTTATTTATGGATAGGTCCTGCCCCTTTCGGTCTGTAGTGACTCCTGCCAACCTGGATATCAGAAGAGAAAGAAGGAAGGGGAGAAGTTTTGTTGCTACGATTGTGCTCCATGTCCAGATGGGAAGATTTCAAACAAAATGGGTAGGTATTGTGATGCACCAAATATTCCAGCAAATGTGGTTAATCCTTCAATACCAGTTTGGAAAAGGGAGCTGTCGCTCTGTGTGTTGCCAAGAGACATCAGTTCTTATTTTTATTCAAAAACAATGAACACACCAATAGTGAAAGTGGAATAATCTAATACAGTAAATACGTACACACACCAGGCCAATAATTGTAGGGTGGGGAACTCCAGAGCAAGATTATAAGGCTTATGTCCTTACAGTTGCACAAACCCAACCAAAATGGTAATGGATGGGTTCCAATTAAAGCCTCATATGTGAAACCTTTTCTGGTTCATCCTACATTGAGATTCCCACCTGGGAGTGGCTCAAGGACTCAGATAGACTATTGTGCTCAAATAGACTATTAATCCAATCTTTATTCTGGACAATCTCCAGTGACTATGAGAATGTTTAGACACTCTTGTAAAGTGAAAGGATTAGGTCTAGCAACTGGCAAACAGCCAGCATGGATAGCTATATGTCAATCCCAAACATGCCTCCCATATCCAGTGGTAGTCTTGTGCCAGATCTATACCAAGCAGGATATGATACTTTGAAAACCAGTTGAAAACTATATATGGAGTTTTAAAGGTAAACACATCAAAATTGGCACTGTGACAGCTTTGAAAGAGGGCTTTTGGAGCAGATCCCTGCATGCTGTGATTTATAGAGATTTTTAAAATCCGAACTCATATGTCATCTCCGGCACCTCTCGTGCCAGGGAGAGGGAAATGAAGCAGCAGGAGAAGTGCTTAACACAGTAATTAAGAAGTAAATATATATATTAGTAAATCCCACAAGAGCAGCACACAGCTTGCCCATCCTCAGGAGAGGACAGGAGCCTTACAGGAAGAGGAAGAGGAGGAGCCACCCCTCCCCCACAGTCGGTTGGGCACATTGGAGAGGGTCGAGTCGAGGCAACAACAACATCTTCCCTCTAGGAGGCTATACGGGAGGAGGAGGAGGAGGAGGAGGAGGAGGAGGAGGAGGAGGAGGAGGTCCCCCCTACACTTGAAGCCCAGCCAGCCAATAGGAGTAATAGTTTAACTGAGAAATAGACAGCCAACCTGACTCAGGTGTAGAAGCTTACAAACTCACAATGGCAGCTTAGCAGCACCGCTGTGGGTGACTTCTATGAGTCCAAGCAGAAAGGCACAACCAGCCAACCAGCACTGCACTCCCTGTCCACTCATGGCCAGAACCACCAGTGTTCCCCACGCTGCATGATGGAATGTTATCAAAGTCTGCTTTATTAATTGTGTACTGCTTGTGTGCACTGCACAACCCTAAAACACACAAACGGACAAGCACAAGAAGAAGGCTCTTGTAACTTTGTAGCCAAGTGCTGCTGGGAAGGCTCAACTTTGAGGAAGGAGGGCTACAGCATGTCAAACAGTTAAGGGGGAAATCATCATCATCATCATCATCATTGCACAGCCCAGCCAGGTAAGGCGGGATGGGCAGGCACATTGGAGGAAAAAGCTTTAACAGAACAGGCAGGCACATGTGCATATGCTTTGGGAAGAACAGGTGAAACAAACCTAGCATATACAGATAACCCAATGAAAACAGCCCCCCTCTCTTTCCTTCTCTCTCTACAAAGAAACAGAGTCATCTTGAGATCTCATAGGTTGTTCTTTCTCTCTCCCTTTCTCTCCTCTCTCTCTCTCCCTCCCTCTCTCCTTCTCTAAATCTCACTCTACAAACACACCCTCATCTTACTTTACATGTGTGCAAAGATTTATTATATATTTATTTATTTATTTATTTATTACATTTGTATACTGCCCCATAGCCGAAGCTCTCTGGGTGGTTTACTTAGGATTAAAACAATTAAAAACAATATACAAAAATTACAACAGCAAAAACATACAACATACACACAACCTGTACATTTAAAACCACTACAACACCCCAAAAAGCTACAAAAAATAAAAACAAACCCAGGCTCCTCAGATATTGCCAAATGCCTGAGAGAAGAGGAAAGTCTTGACCTGGCGCCGAAAAGATAACAATGTTGGCGCCAGGTGGGCCTCATCAGGGAGATCGTTCCACAATTGGGGGGCCACCACAGAGAAGGCCCTCTCTCTTGTTTCCAACCACCGAGCTTCCCTCAAAGTAGGCACTCAGAGGATGTTAAACGCACTGTTCGGGTAGGTTCTTGTCGGGAAAGGCGTTCCATCAGGTATTGTGGTCCCAAGCTGTGAAAGGCTTTATAGGTTAAAACCAGCACCTTGAATCGGGCTCGGAAACATACAGGCAGCCAATGCAAGTATATCTTGCAGCCAATGCAAGTATATCTCTCTTTCTTTCTCTCTCTCTCTCTCTATCTGACGAAAATGAACACCACAAGTCCAAGAACAGCAATGAGCACATGGAATCAAAGACCATGAAAAAATTCCTTCCTCTGAACACTGTGATTGGAGGAGAGCTGAACATGGTCTGGGGCAGCGCTGTGGCAATTCCTAATCGGTTAGCCACAGATGTCAATATCAATTATCAAAACTGCCCCACATCATCACCTTATTGGGAGGTTTTGAATTACCACAGCTCACACACAAAACAGTCATGGGCCTTCTTGGGACACACCACACACACAACATGGCAGGATAATTTCAGAGATATCAGAAGCACCGATTATGCAACTCTTCACTATGAAATCATTTGATAGGTTTAGAACTGGCCAATCCCCGCTCCGTAAAATCAAATGCACCACAGATGTTCACGGTTATCAGATAATTCTGGGGCAGAAAGAACACCCCTATCAGAAGCAGAAATTCAAGAACTGAATTGAATGGAATGAGAGATTTAGGAGTATCTCCCTTTGATGACTCCACTTTCTTTCTTTCTCTTCACAGACAGTGGTGATTGTTTTCAATGCTCAGATGATCAGTATCCAAATAAAGACCAAGATCAATGCCTCCCTAAAGTTATAAGCTTTCTGTCCTATGAAGAACCATTGGGGAAAGGTTTAGCTTCAGTTGCTGTGTCTTTTTCGTTGATCACAGTCTTGGTGCTGCAAACCTTTATTAAGCACAGAGATACCCCCATAGTCAAAGCCAACAATCGGGACCTCACCTATACTCTCCTCATCTCTCTCCTGCTCTGCTTCCTCTCTTCTTTGGTATTCATTGGTCAACCTGGGAGACTGACCTGCCTTCTCCAACAACCAGTGTTTGGTTTGATTTTCTCAGTGGCTCTTTCTAGTGTGTTGGCAAAAAGCATCACTGTAGTTGTAGCTTTCACGGCCACCAAGCCAGGTTCTAACATGAGAAAGTGGGTGGGAAAAAGACTGGCCACTTCCATTGTCCTTTCTTGCTCCCTCATTCAAGCTGGCATTTGTTCTGCATGGGTCAAAATGTCTCCCCCATTCCCAGCCTTAGATATGCACTCAGTCAGTGGGGAAATCACCCTGCAATGTAATGCCGGCTCTGCCATCATGTTTTATTTTCTCCTGGGCTACATGGGACTTCTGTCCATCGTCAGTTTTTTGGCGGCTTTCCTTGCCAGGAAATTGCCTGACAGTTTTAATGAAGCCAAGTTCATCACCTTCAGCATGTTGATGTTTTGCAGTGTTTGGTTGTCTTTTGTTCCAGCCCACCTAAGCACCAAAGGGAAATACATGGTAGCTGTGGAGATCTTCTCCATTTTAGCCTCCACTACTGGATTATTAGGCTGTATCTTTTCCCCCAAATGTTACGTTATTCTCTTCAAGCCTGAGTTGAACAACAGAAAGCAGCTCATGAAGAAAAAGCATTAACACGTCAACCTTTCCATTTATATCTGTTACTTCCTTGGTGTTTTATGCAGCAATATAGTGACATTAGTCTTACGAGCTGTTGGCTTAACATGCCAGATATCACATTCACATCATTCCCTTTCACATGACATCTCTGTGTGTCATCAGAGGGAGAGCCAATCTACACACTGGGTTGTTAACATTTTATAAGGGCTATGAAAACTCTTTGGGCCACAAGACGCACTCCGTATAATGTTGTATACCTGAGGATTTTTAAACTCACTTCAGCTATATACAATGGTTTCACTTTTAATAAATTGTTTTAAGTAAAATAATGTGTCCTTCCTTACTGTTTGTGATTCATGGGGGCAGTGCTTCATTTACTGGTGCCCAAATGCTTAGCAGTTGATTGGTGGGGAAGAAAGCGGGACTATGGAGGAAGTGGGCGAGTGAACTACAACACCCACAATTCTTAGCCCTATACTTATTGAAAGCTAGGGAATGACAGAGGAACTAAGGAGGAAGTGGGTGACTGAACTACAACGCCCACAATGCCTTGCCCTAAACTCATTGTAAAAACAATAAAGAAAGAGATGGGGCAGAAGAGTGTGTGACTGCACACACCGCTTTAAAGACTGAAGAATTTTTCTCCTTTAACATGAGTACTCTGTAATGTGGCCTAAGACGTTTTAAAACGCACCTATTTGGAATGTTTTGAAATACTATTTAAAATGTTCCAAGGGACGGTGTAGATAGGCTCAGAGAGCTGAGACACAAAGAGCTTTTCCATTGACCTGGCTTTACCTTTACATTTTGGACTTCTTTCCTGATCCTGTCCTTTAGAGGTCTATGCATTTTGACAAGGTGAGCAATTTAGGTATACATATACCTTTTGGCCTTCACATAACAAATAGCAGCCAAACTATTTGTTTGGATCTCTGTACTCATCTGAAACTGTGTATTTGGTCAATATGAATGAAGATGATAATTCTTTTGGTCCGAAACAATGATAATGATAAACGATGATATTTTTTGGCATGCACACCCCTAGTTTTTGCATGGGTCAACTTACAGAATAAAGGTGTGAGTCTAGCAAGGCAGTAAGGCCCAGATGCTTCATAAGCTAATACAGGACCAGGATAACATGGACCATCCTGGCTGGTCCCAGGCACTCCATCTTCCCAACCAGAATTAGGGAATGAAGGACGCAGGAAAAAAATTGGGTGCTTGGACGGAAAGTTGTAAGCAAGCAGAATTTGTGACATTGAGCAACATCATGAATGATTATGGGACGTATCTGATAAAGCATCAGCTTTAGCTTACAATTTTCTGGCTTTGTGGTGTTTGGACCAAGGTGAGATAGCCTTCTGGTCTTTTTAACCAGGAAGTTTTTTTGATGATCGAATATATATTACAAAAAAAAAAAAAAAAATACAACACATGGAAATGCCTAAAATATTGATCATTATAAAACATTAATAGAAACTTTCACCTAGGAAAGGCCTGAGGAATGAATTTGCATCTAAAGCATGCTACAGTTGGCACCTTCTGAATACCAGGAGAGAGATCATTCCATAATCTGGACACCACCACAGAGAAGGCCCTGCTTCGTGGTTGAAGAGAGGTCATAACAAGCAAAACCTCCCCCAATTACTTAATTAAAAATGATTTTTCTTCCCACCAACTTTCACACATACACCTTTTATTTCAGCTCATTCCAGCTACTCCTGAAAGAAAAAACTCCATGGTGACTTAGGAGTAAGCACTATTTTATTATGGAAAAGGATAATATATATTTTAATTAAAATTTAAAAATAAGTATCTGTGACCAAT
This sequence comes from Anniella stebbinsi, assembly GCA_029215795.1. Taxonomy (NCBI): domain Eukaryota; kingdom Metazoa; phylum Chordata; class Lepidosauria; order Squamata; family Anniellidae; genus Anniella; species Anniella stebbinsi. The sequence goes on along the minus strand of JARDYH010000008.1, from coordinate 7,045,841 downwards.
TCCAGAGTTTTCCCATGGAAAACTGTCTGGTTGAATGTTGTGAGTATTTGATTAGGACTGAAATGCCATTATAGAGGACTGAAGGAGAGGCACTCTGTATATGTTAAGAAGGGGCAATACTCATGATTCAACATCCCATACCATGCTAGTTCTGCAGTGCCTTCAATGATACTGTGACGAACGATACCCCACATTTCCATCTCCCTATATATGTCTGCTTTAGTATGTCTGGAGATTGTTGGACTGAGTTGGTGTGGCTGCTGATGCTGGGAAAGGGAGGGGGAGGAGTATATATATAGGGTGAGGGGAGTGTTTCAGATTATCTTTACGTCTTATCATCTTATTGTCTTGGTTGGGTGGAGGGTAGTTGTGTGGAAGATAGCTGTGTGTGATCTAGTCAGGAGTGTGTGTGAAGAGATTATTAGGATTTAGGATTATTAGTAAATTATTAGAAGTGTTAAGAATAGGCAGGTGTGAAATGGATTTGAAAGGAACTGTTAACAACAATAAACATTTTGTCAGGGTTTGTGTTGCACTGCCCTCTCTGAGCATGTATGGAGTGCAAGCACACAGCAGAGGAAAAAACAGCAGAGTTCACTGGTAGCAGACAGATGTCCTGGTAGCCAAAAAATACTCAGACACAGTAGTGTTTCAAACTACTCGACTAAGTTTACTGTACAAGTATATACAGAGAAGAAAAATATCATCTAACATCTTCAGCCTTCTTAACCAACAATACCACCAACCATCCACAACATCCCACATCTATCAAAACCCATACTGTTTTACCACATGCTGTACTTTTATAGCAATGTGGACCTATCACAGCGTTTACTGCATATCTCCCCATGTGTTGCTATGCTTTACAGCGCACAGGGAAGAAAACCAAATGACCTTGGTCTTTAGAGCTTACCAGCTGCACTTCATTTGGCAACTGTACAGAATCCTTTAGATATCAGTCTCTAATGGTTTCTTCTTTTCACTTAGTTGCAGAAAAAATACCTTTTGCTTTACTTTAAACCAAATAAAATCTTAACACATTTTCTTTTATTTTTGCTAGCACAAACCATGTGTCAGCATGGCTTTGTAACCTGCTCTATAAGTTTAATAAAGAAACACATATCGTTACACCTACAGGCCAACATATTCACAGGAGGACCTTATTCATTTATTTATTTTATTCCATTTATATACTGCCCCATAGCCGAAGCTCTCTGGGCAGTTTACAAAAATTAAAAACATTGAACATTAAAAACACCAATGTACAAAATTTAAAAGCATAAAGCATAAAAACAAGTTATAATAACAATATCCTTTAAAACAACAATTCTGGGTCAAAGCACAGCAACAACACAAAACCCTCATCATATGCTGTTAAATGCCTGGGAGAAGAGGAAAGTCTTGACCTGGCGCCGAAAAGATAACAATAGCAATAACTGTTGTAACGAAGAGGGAATTTCACCAGGAACTAATTGCATACAAATGACACTGGCTGAAATTACCTTTGCTCTTCAACTGTTAAAGTTACATGAGCCCTGACCTCCTTTTCATATGGTCAGCCTAAATAACACCCTTTTCCCCTCTGCTATAAGGGAAAAGTGGTGCATCTTTTACCCTTCCCTCAGGTTTTTAAGTAGTGTGCTTAGCCTGAGAAGAGTGTGCTCATCTAGGCCTGGTGTTTGAGGCTGTGGCGGAACAGATACCTCCTCCTACTTCTTTTTCTCCACCCTCTCTACCGTTTAAGGATGTAATTTTATGCATATTTACCCCAGAGTACGTCCTGTTGAACTCAGTAGGACTTAATTCTGGGTAGGGAAATAAGGAATGTGCTGTAACTTTGTTTTTAAGGTGATGCAAGACACGTAACCTTACTAGGATGAAGGGAAATGAAGAAAACCATCAGGGAATGGAATAAGAAAGCTCAAGAACACCCCCCAAGAACAAAGCAACTGTGTGTGTGAGAGAGAGAATGGGGAATCTGTGTGGGGAATGGAAAGAAGTGGGATTGCCAGCCAGACTTTCTCGGAGAACCAGCAGCACATGCCTGTGTCGTGGGAATTTGCGTATGTGAATTTGAGAATCCCTCTTATGAGAAAGGGACCTCAAATGTCCATGGGAACCTTGAAAATCTCCCTTATGATAAAGAGTCTCCAAGCCACAGGACTCCTTATTTTAGGGGGCTCTTAAGTAGTCTAAAGGCTTTCTAGGTGTGGATCTAATAATTATAATTGATAGAAGGTGATTTAACTTCAATGAATTAGAGTTTGGATATGGCTTAACTTCCCACTTAGCAACCAGAATTGGTGGAGTCCAAATAGCTGAGATACAACACATTGAATAATACTTACAATAATCAATCTCTTCAATAAGGCTTTATTGGAAATGAACAGCTGTGTTGTGAATCAGAAAAAGGTTCTGACTGAATTTTAGTATACAGGGTATAGCCCTTATGTAGGAAACTGGAAACATCAGAATCAGCATAATCAGAACTAGGGATGTGCACTGGATCGGACCCGATCCACGATCCGAGTCCGGTCCAGTGGGAAATCGGATAAATTATCCGATTTCCGATCCCGCAGCTGGATCGGCCGATCCAATCCGAACCGGTCCGAAAAAGCTCCGAACCGGTTCGGCGGATCGGCGGATCGGCGGGCGCCCACTGGCGCCCACCGCCGCTTCCATTGGCGGGCGCCAGCGGGCGCCCACCGATGAAAGTGGACAGCGGGGGGGGAGGAGGGGGGCACTTACCTTCTCGGCCCGGTGGCTCCCGTCCGGCGCCGGCGCCTACTACTACTAGCAGGCTCCGCGGCCTGCTCTAGGGTGGCGCGCCGGGTGATGTCATCACCCGGCGCGCTACTCTAGAGCAGGCCGCGGAGCCTGCTGGTAGTAGTAGGCGCCGGCGCCGGACGGGAGCCACCGGGCCGGGAAGGTAAGGAGGGGGTGCGTGGAGGGGAGGAGGGGGCGCGCGGAGGGGGGAGGGGGGCCCTTACCTTTCCGGCCCGGCGGCTCCCGTCCGGCGCCGGCGCCTACTACTCCCAGCAGGCTCCGCAGCCTGCTCTAGGATGGCGCGCCGGGTGATGTCATCACCCGGCGCGCTACTCTAGAGCAGGCCGCGGAGCCTGCTGGAAGTAGTAGGCGCCGGCGCCGGACGGGAGCCGCCGGGCCGGAAAGGTAAGGAGGGGGTGCGTGGAGGGGAGGAGGGGGCGCGCGGAGGGGGGAGGGGGGCCCTTACCTTTCCGGCCCGGCGGCTCCCGTCCGGCGCCGGCGCCTACTACTCCCAGCAGGCTCCGCGGCCTGCTCTAGGATGGCGCGCCGGGTGATGTCATCACCCGGCGCGCTACTCTAGAGCAGGCCGCGGAGCCTGCTGGAAGTAGTAGGCGCCGGCGCCGGACGGGAGCCGCCGGGCCGGAAAGGTAAGGAGGGGGTGCGTGGAGGGGAGGAGGGGGCGCGCGGAGGGGGGAGGGGGGCCCTTACCTTTCCGGCCCGGCGGCTCCCGTCCGGCGCCGGCGCCTACTATTCCCAGCAGGCTCCGCGGCCTGCTCTAGGATGGCGCGCCGGGTGATGTCATCACCCGGCGCGCTACTCTAGAGCAGGCCGCGGAGCCTGCTGGAAGTAGTAGGCGCCGGCGCCGGACGGGAGCCGCCGGGCCGGAAAGGTAAGGAGGGGGTGCGTGGAGGGGAGGAGGGGGCGCGCGGAGGGGGGAGGGGGGAGGGGGGCCCTTACCTGCCCGGCCCGGCGGCTCCCGTCCGGCGCCGGCGCCTACTACTACCAGCAGGCTCCGCGGCCTGCTCCAGGGTGGCGCGCCGGGTGATGTCATCACCCGGCGCGCTACTCGAGAGTAGGCCGCGGAGCCCGCTGGTAGTAGCCGCCGGCGCCGGACGTGCCGAGAAGGTAAGTGGCGGGGAAGGGGGCTTACCCCCCCCCGGAGCCGTCCGCTTCTATCCGCTGGCGCCCGCGGGCGCCAGCGGATGGAAGCAGGCGGCCCCAGGGGGGGTAGGGAGCGCGGGGGAGGGGGTTTACCTGCCGGGGCCGTCCACAGCGGACGGCCCCGGGGGGGGGGAGGGAGTTAGGCCCCCCCTTACCCACCCGCCGCCATTTTTTCCTCATAGACTTGCATTGCAATGCAAGTCTATGGGGAAAAAAATGGCGGCCGATCCAAAAATTTCCGATTTTTGGATCGGGATCGGACTCGATCCAGTCCGGGGGGCCTCCGATTTTGTCCGAACCGGTCCGGGACAAAATTGGAGGTCCCGATCCGGGTCCCGATCCGATCCGGGGGGTCCGTGCACACCCCTAATCAGAACCTTGTACAGCATAACTTTTGTACTAAGGGAAAGATTACAATAATACAGGGTATCACATAGGAAAGACGTATCTTGTCTCTAGGTCAAGATAAGGAAAGGCGCCGCGTAAGAATGATGGAGGTCAAGATAAAACAAAACAAAACAGAATTATACCAAAGGCTTAACACAAATAGACAAGAAGGCAGCTTCTTCTCATCTAGCTAGTACATTGCTGGTTCTACCTTACAGGAGAACTGTTACAGGTATCCATTAATACCTGAAATCAATATCAGTCTCTGAGTTATTGAAATGCTTATACCATGATTAATTCTTTTGACAGCCTGGCTCATGCCTGGGCGGCACTGCTTTGCATCAAACTAGCACTTTGCAGCCCCCTCTCTCTGTCCATGGTACCTGGGAGCACCAGCGCCAGCTGGAGCATGAATGTAGCTGACCACTGCGCTGGCAAGGCAAAGGGGTGCATCATACCTTGCAGAAGCGGTGTGCCCAGCCCGAGCAGAGCAAAGATTCAGCTGCAGCTCCCTGGTTTCCCGGCCTCTCCCGGAAGTCATGTGGGACAGGAGCCTTCCAAGGAGAGGCCCTGACGCCACTAAACAACACTTCCTCCTAGTGTTGTGTCTTGCTACCTCATGAGCCAGCTCATGAGGCAGCAGGTCAGAGCACTACACATATGTTTCTTTGATACTTTGATTTGACTTTTGTGAACCACCCAGAGAGCTACGGCTATTGGGCGGTATGGAAATGCAATAAATAAATAAATAAAATTAAAGCTGGACTGAGGCCTTCATTTCAGGCAGGAGCATCACACACAGGCTTCCTGGGGCAGCAGAAAACTTGGGGTTTGCAGCACAAAACAGCACAAAACTACCACAAAACTTTGGCACTGGTTTGGAGTTGATCAGAGAATGTGATTTCCCCCCCCCCCCCTATTCACCAGAACGCACCTAAGGGTATGTCAGTTCCAGGTTTTCTGGGGTGGCACAAAACTCGGAGTTTGTGGCACAAAATGGCACAAAAGTGGCACAAAACTTTGGCATTGGTTTGGAGTTGATCAGAGAATGTGAATTTTTTTCCCCATTCACCAGAGAACAACTAAGGGTATGTTGGTTCCAGGTTTCCTGGGGCAGCACAAAACTCGGGGTTTGGGACACAAAGCTAGCACAATATTTTGGCACCAGTTTGGAGTTGATCTGACAATTTGAAATTTTCCCCATTCACCAGACCACACCAAAGAGTGTGTCATTTTCACAGTTTGGGTGGCGGCACAAAACCCGGGATTTGCAGCACAAAATGACACAAAACTAGCACAAAACCTTGGTGCCAGTTTCAAAGCCTTCATTTCAGCAAGGAGCACTACACCCAGGTAAAGTGATGACTTCATCTGCTGGCCAGAAATTGCTGCTGGCGTGAACTTACTATGGACACTAGGAACTCATCTGCTCCTTGTCCCAATAAAAAGTAGTGAAACCTTGTTGTCCTAACTGAAAAGCATGTTTGCACTCCATGTTGCTCCTTGATGCAAAGGAAAAAAAATCCCTGTGATTATTTAAATCAGTATAATTTGTTTTGTTCCCCCCCCCTTGAGAATACTGAAGTAGACTTTCAGAAGGTCAAAAACAATCATGAAGCAAGTAGGTAAGGGGTTACATATGCTTCTCCACTTCTGACATTCTGAGCAAGAGGTAGGCAGGGCTATGTCAGTTTGATCTCTGACAGTTGTTTTCTTCTACTTTTTTTAGGCCAGACTACATCGGAGTATTGCTAATCTCTGTTGGCTTTGTAAGACGTTCATTTGCAGCCACGTTGCTGTTCTAGAGAAATTGGAGAAATATCCTCCTAGGAAGTATCTCAGCAAAATCAGGAGCCAGCCAAGCATAAGTCAAGCATATAGTGTAGATGGATGCAGGGGGGATTGCATCAAAACAGAAGCTTTGCAGCCAGAATACTGGGCTGTCAATTTTATTATTGTTACTTTTGCTTCTCCATTGGGTGTGTGAAGTAGACACAAAGACTTGCCTCACAATGGAACCTGCCCCTGTTCCATATGAGTCATATCAGTCGGGGGATTTCCTTATTGGTGGGATGGTTTCTATGATCAATTCCTATGGTCCAGCATTTTCATTCGAGGTACTTCCTTGGCAGCAGTTCTCTGAATTTAGAATGTAAGTAATTTGTTTTTCTTCTTTCTGCGTCATGTGAATTTTTCCAGATTGTAAACTCTAAATACTGGAAATAGAAAATAATGGTAAAGGGATATGGTTATTCTTCTTGGCATATTCGTTTTCAGTGGTTGATGTATGTATTCTGCCCTTCTTACTTCTGACTTCCTCCTGCTAAATGAGAGATCTCCTTCTGAAGTGTGTGTGACTCTCTCTGTGTACTGGGCACATGTGGTGTTACTTGTGTGGAGTGTGATTATATATATATGATCGCTTGCAGAAGTTGCAAATGATATTGAAATTGGGAAAAAATAGAGGAAAAAGACAGCAATGTTGATAGTGGCTAGGAGGAATACTTAAATTACTCCTCAATCAGATGTCATTCCTGCATGATTGGCTGGGATTGGTGGAAATTTTGAAAATCACTCCGTTCTTTCTTTAAAACAGTTTTATATATTTATTATTTTACCATTACAGAAGAAACTCCCAATAGATAAAAAGAGGAAAACATCAAACACAATCAAATTCATGTGACTTCAATTGCCCCTAATAGTACATAAGATTGTACTCAATCCTGAACTTTATTGTTCCATTATAATATAAAGAAGCTGCAAAGTATTTACCGATCGTCACTCTCTGAGTTTTATCATATCAGTTAATTTTATCATTGAGGCCATATCCCAAACACCCCTTACATGATCCTAGAACATTGATGCAACACCATTCGCCTATCAATTAATTTTACACTCTTCGATTCCAAGCTTCACACCCTTCTATTTTGCCTTTCTCTAGATGTAATAATGATTTCTGAGTGAGACCCGGTTACATGCACATTGGCAGTAAGATTTGCATGTATTAATCGGACCCCGTTAATAATTTCCCCCTTTAATAATGGACAGAAATTTATGCTCACAGATGTGGAGACGCCAAAGTGGCACTCCTGAGAAAGTAAAGGAGGAGAATGCATGCAAGGGAGGACCAAAAGCTACACAAAAGTTACATGAGCCCTGTCCTCTTTTTCATACGGTCAGCCTACTGTGCCAACAGATCTGATGTTCCAACTCAGAGCAGATCAGCTGATTACTACAGTTGTGTTTTGTTTTAGGTTTTTGTTTTTTTAATGCATGTCTGAATCCCTAAAACAGAACAGAATTTATGGGATACAATTAATGTACAGAATTAGAGCTGTTAATTTCTAGAGATGCACTTTCCCTTGATTTCGCCATTATTCTCTTTATAGTTTAGGTTGACCAGATAAAATCCAAGTCAGGGCTCATGTAATTTTAACAGTTGTAGAGAAAAGGGAATTTCAGCCAGTGTCATGTGTATACAATTAATTCCTGGTGAAATCCCCTCTTCATCACAACAGTTAAAGTTGCAGGGGCCCTGCCTTCTTTTGTATCTGGTCACTTTAGTATAGTGCCTGCACCTTTAACTGTTGTGATGAAGAGGGAATTTCGCCAGGAATCAATTGCCTACTAATGACACTGGCTGAAATTTCATTTTCTCTACAGCTGTTAAAGTTACATGAGCCCTGACCTGGATTTTATCTGGTCAGCCTATTATAGTTGTGCATGCAAGGACAAAACCTTTTCTCATGGGTTAACTTCTGCACCTGTTCTGCTCTCATACGGCTCTGTTTGTATATCCTCTCTCCTTCCCCCTCCCTCTTCATGAGACTTTTATCTCTGCTTCTGGGATACTCTAATACTGTTTTCTGCATTTTAGTCAGGATGCAAGATCATGTTTCTGTAGCTGAGCAATAAATGATGTTTTCTGTCCTGCTTATGTACCCGCTTGTTTGCATGGTGTTCTCGGAAGTTTACTGAAAACTGCATCTTGCCCTCTTTATGTGTTCCTAATATAGACAATGATCTTCCTCCCCTCCCAAATCATGATGATCTGATTTAATTCTGAAAGGAACACTGGAACAAGGGCACCAGCGTTATATTTTATATGGCCTTCTGCATTGCTACATTGACGTGACGCACAGATACAAGTTGCACAGATACTCCAGATGTAGTAAAACTCCAATTCCCATCAGTCGCAGCTAGCATGGCCAATGATCAGGTATGTTGGTAATTGTACCCCAACCATATCTGGGCCTCCACAAATTCCTCACCCTTTATAGTTAACATACATGCAGCTACTATTAAAAAGATGCATTTTCAAGAAGACTAGAAAGGGGAGAGTGATTTCGGGAACTGCATAACAAATTGGTGGCACAATTTACATTCCCAACTTTTCCTTGATGTCGCCATTATTCTCTTTATGGTTGTGTATGCAAAGGGCCCCAGTGTTATATTTATATGGCTTTCTGTATCACTGCATTGATGTGATCCACAGATACTGAAGTATGGGTGTGAGACATGTTTCCCTCCAGATGTTGTTTAACTCCAATTCAAATGAGCCACAGCCAGCATGGCCAGTAATCAGGAATGTTAGCAATTGTAGCCCAACCATATCTAGAGCTCCACAGGTGCATTTTCAGGAAGACTAGAAAAGGGAGAATGATTTCAGGATCTGCATCAGAAATGTTGAGGAATTGGAAGCAAAAAAGGGCCAAACGCAGCTAACGTTTGTGTTAGAGCTGGGTTCAACAAGAGTCTTTCGTTCAAGGAATACTCACACGCCAACTTCTCGTGTATATACAGAGTTGCTTTACTTAGTGATCCAGTCTATTTACACCATCACAGTTTTCCAACAAGTTATTTACACATTCCTTCCACTGTACAATAAATCATCTAGTCCGTCCGTCTCCTAATGTCTCTCTGAAATCTCCCACACAGTCTCTCTAATTAGACTGACTTTTATACCATTCTAAACCAGCCACACCCAGCACAATTCTGCCTTATCTCCTTCTGGTGCTCAAGCAATAATCGTTCTAGCCTCCAGGCTACTCCCTCAACATATTGCTTTCAGCTGGCTTGTCCTTCGGACCTAGATTAATAACTTTTCCTTTAATCCACTTTGTCTCTGGAATTTTCTCCTCAACAAGAAATTGGTGGCACAACTTAAGTTCCTAACTATAAAATAGTCACGATCTAGCAAAATGTTCAGGGCATGGTCGGAGCTGGCCAAGCCATTAGGCAGAGTGCGACAGATACCTTGAACAGTAATTGCTCAGAGGCAGGGAGACACAGTGAAGTGTGGGGTAATGCATGTGGATTGGATTCAGATTGAAGAAAAAGAGCTATATATCATTTCATTGTAAGAAATAGAAGGCCACTCTTATAGTCAGGCAACTGAAATGGAGCACAGATCAATACTGTGGTGTGTGTGTGTGTGTGTGTGTGTGCTGTAGAATTCTCCCATGGAAGACTATTTATCTTCATTTGCAGTGTGGTGTCAAAGTTCTACCAGCACGTCTTGTCCTTGGTTTTTGCTGTAAATGAGATCAACAAGAATCCTAAGATCTTACTCAATTTCACACTTGGATTCCATATCTATGATAGCTACAATAATGCACTGATGACCTATCGTACCACCCTGGATCTTCTCTTCAAATCACATCGATTTGTCCCCAACTATGAATGTGATTCCCACAAAAGACTAATAGCTGTCATTGGGGCACTTTCCTTTGATACTTCATTGTACATGGCAAAAATATTAAATACAAACAAGATTCCACAGGTAAAACTGCACAGGGGTAAATCAGCTTCTCTAAAGCTAGCAATGGAGTAGTTCTAGTAGCAGAACAGACTTGGAAAAACAATAGTCCCTCACTACTGCCAATTTGTTGACAACACCTTTCTGGGGACCAGAGTTGGGAATCAACAATCCATTGTGTGTATGTTATTACAGGTTGGAAGCTTGTATGTAAATGTCCAAAAGTTTGTTTTAAAAACTTAAAATGGTAACTAAAACTGTGTATATATTCATGACTCTATCTTAGTTCCCAGTGTGTAGGTTACATAATGGATATCTGATGAATTTTTTAAAATTTAGTGTTTTGCTCACTGTTGTTATTGTTGTTGTTGTTGTTGTTATTATTATTATTATTATTTATTCAGCTCGCCTATGGTCCAATTACTCTAGCAGAGGATGAGACGATGCAGCTCCCCTTTTTTTATCGCATGGTCCCAAATGAGTCCCATCAATACATGGGAATTATTAGACTGCTTAATCACTTTGGATGGACGTGGGTTGGGTTCTTTGTGGTGAATGATGATCAGGGAGAACGTTTCTTGCAGGCTCTGGAGCCATTGCTTTCCCAGAATGGAATGTGTTCGGACTTCACAAGACGAATCCCCATCCATGACACTCTTCTTTCTGAAAAAGAAATGAAAGATCTGGCAGAAAATATGTATCAACTTATCAATTTTAGGAAATCCCGAATATTTATTATCTATGGTGAAACTTCTCAATTTATGTATCTGAGGTATTTTATATATGGTATAGGAATTTCTGAACACAAGGAAAATATATTGTTCGGAAAGGTATGGATAATAACAGCCCGGATTGATTTGATACTAGGAGGTATAATGCGGGACACTGATTTGCAAGTGTTCCAAGGTGCAATGTACTTCTCCATTCACTCAAATCAACCTTTTGGGTTCCAGAAATATCTGCAGACACTAATACCAGATATGACACAATTAGATGATTTTCTGGAGGAGTTCTTGGAGCAAGCCTTTGACTGTTCTTTCCCAGATCCCCTCATTCCATACAAAGTCTCTGGAAGATGTACTGGGGAAGAGAAGCTGGAGAGCCTTCTTGGGCCGACTTTTGAAATGCACATGACTGGCCACAGCTACAGTATTTACAATGCTGTCTATGCAATAGCACATGCTTTACATGTCCTGTATACATCTACATCACATTTCAGGGCAATGATGAATGTCAAAAATTATGATCTTCAGGATCTGCAGCCTTGGCAGGTAACACCCCACAATTAAATATAATTATTTACATGAATAGATTAGCACAAAGTTCATCTGCATCTAACATTCTGTTGCCTGTCTTATTAGTGAAGGAGATCACAGGCATCATTCATTATGGATTCACATTTCTCTGTCTGTGAAGCCTGCAAAAAAGATAAATGGTATAGTCATGCTTCAGACTGGATGTTTACTAGATGAAATGGCATAGAACAATGGGTGGAATCTGGGAATAGTCATGCCCAGAGGAAACTTAATGAAACCAGTTGGATGAGTGAGTCTTGTCCATTTCGTTCCTTTGGATTCAATAGCGTTATTTTATCTGCATTTCGGTCTGAATCCAACCCTATCTTAGCTGGTCAAGATGGGGGTTTTGTTTTTGTTTTTTTGCATCAATCACTCAACTTAATTTTATTCTTTTGTTTGTTTTTCTCTTTTAACTAGCTCCACTCATTTCTTCAACACCTTTCATTTAACAACTCTGCCGGAGAAAAACTGTCTTTGAATGAGAACAGGGAAATGGAAGGTGGATTTGATATAATGAACTTGGTTACATTTCCAAACAAGTCATTCCTTAAAGTGAAAATTGGATGGGTCGATCCCAGTGCTATGGATGAGAAAGTATTCTTCATTAATGAGGACATGATTGCGTGGCATAGTGCCTATAATCAGGTGTGGATTCTATGGACCTGAATGGGGGAAGTGAGTGCCAAAGTGGAGGATGAAATTGTTGAGTTCCTTGACAGGTTTGGAATATGGCTCTGCAAGTCTAAATTAAGACACATGTGGAGAGAGTGAAACATGGGGCCTGTTCAAACAATATGCTAAGACATGGTTAGGCCACTAACACTTTTGCAGCAATAGGTTAGTGAGCATATTTGAACCATGACTAAATAGCCACCATGGTTAGGAATCATTCACACAACATACTAATTCATGATTCACATGACACACTAAGCCATAATGGTTAGCCCACAATGCATAACTACCATGGCTTAGAGTGTCTTCTGAACAGAGCTAGTGATGGTTATTTACATTGGGAAAAGACAGAAATTATTCAAAACTTGTGCAACACCATCCCAAAGACCTGAATTTATTGTCATAGGAACGTTCAAAATCAGTTCTTGGTCATCCATGATTTAGTTGTGGGGAAGGGGAGGAAATAGAGTTGCAAAACAGATGAACATCCAAGGTGAAGCCCACAAATACTGTCTTGGGAAACTGGAGAAGGTTTTATTAGTAAGAAGCCTCATATATTTCAGTGACAATAATAATAGAATGAGATAGAACAATGCATAAATGCATACATAAAATTTAAAAAGCCATTGATACACATTGCAACAAGGCCTGTGCATATAATTAAGCAATATAAATATTATAAAATATTCCACACAGTGTGTAGGGATGCACATATCTGTTTCATTGACTGGGTGGTGCCATTCATTCTGGCATCCATTCACAGATGGATTTGATGGGGTTTATTTCCCTATTATGCAGAAAAAAAATGCAAATAATTCCGTAAAAGGTTTGCAACAATTTACAAAAATTACATTAACATGTAACATTTAGTGTATTGTCCCCCATTCCATTCCATTTGTCTCTGCTCATATTTTCCACGATGACAGATGTCTCGGCGAACTTGTGCATGAATTTCAAGGAAGTAAAATAAATAAATAAAAATCCCAAAATCCACATAATCCAGGGAGCTGGCCAGTCCTAAAAAGATTCTGCAGGCCAGATTCTTAGAAATCTGAGCTCATTGTCGTCTGAGTCTAGTTTCAAGCAAAGCCTGTACATCAATACTCACTTATAAAAACACCTGCAAAGGTTGCTATAAAAAAATGTCTGCTGTTATTATTCACTAGTGACTGTAAAGGATATATTATAGGGTTTGCCAGCGGAGAAGGAAGCATGAAATAAAGACACGGACACCAGAATTTGGGATAAACTAGAGCCTCTTTATTTAAATAATAAGGGATATTTAACCTCATGTGAAATGTATGGGAATCTATATGTCTTTACCTCAGGCAACTTGCCTGGCATTAAGGTTGAGCCACTATCATAAACCAGGAGTCAGGTAAACCCAGCCCCTCTCTTATATGACACTTTGAGAGTGTGGGGAGACCACCCCATGTCATCCCCACTCAGTTTCCAGGCGAAGTATAAAGTGTTGGTTATTACCTTTAAAGTCCTACATGGTTTGGGTCCAGGTTACCTGCGGGATCGTCTTATCCCGTATAATCTGCCCCGCACACTTAGGTACTCTGGGAGGAACTTACTCAAATCAGCCAGAACTAGGCTGACGAGTGTTACCCAGAGGACCTTCTCTTCCATCGCTCCCAGACTGTGGAATGGTCTGCCAGAGGAGATTAGACAAATTAGCAGTCTTCGTGAATTTAAGAGAGTCATGAAGACTGCTCTCTTCCGGCAGGCCTAGCCAGATGAATTTTAAGATGTTTTTAATGATGTATTTTTTCTTGTTTTTTAAATTTTAACTGTTTTGTGATTCTTGTGTTTTATATTATTGTTGTTCCCCGCCTTGATCTGGAGGGAGAGGCGGGTTATAAATAAATATATTATTATTATTATTATTATTATTATTATTACTCTGAGTAGATGAGACAGGTGGATCTTCAAAGGCATACCATATCCTGCCACGGGAGCTACAAAACTTGCGAGCAGCAGAAGCTCCAAACATGCCAATCACCAAAAGTTGCCAAAGTGGTTAACGTCCCTATTTTGCTATATCAAATTCCCGCACATTCCGCCAACAATCCAAACTATTGCCTCACGGGGCCCACGTGTGTCTGCACGTGAGGCCTTTATTCCCCTCCTTCCCACTGCATCTGCCGATTCTCCCATTCAAGCCATACCTGCTGAGCGAGGGTAAGGGACTTTTAATGTTATTAATCAAGGTTGTTTTTGTTTCCCCCTTAAACATCCTTACTGGAGCACCCATGACAAGGCAATTAACATCAGGTCTCCCGTGCCAGGACTAACCGAGCTACAAAATCAGGGAGTGTTTCAAAAATGCATGTCAGTTACAGGAGTAGTAAAAAGTAGGGATGTGCATTGGATCGAGTCCGATCCACAATCCGGAGCCGATCCGACCAAAATCGGATAAAATTATCCGATCCCGATCCCGGCTTCTGGATCATCTGATCTGATCCAAACTGATCCGAAAGAACGTGATCCGGTTTAGATAAGATCGGAGGATCGGACCTCCTACCCCCCCCCATGCTCCTTACCTGTCGGGGCCGTCCACTTCCCTCTTCTGCTCCGATCTACTGAGAAACAGGCTTCGCGGCCTGCCTCTCAGTAGTGCACCGGGTGATAACGTCATCACCTGCTGCGCTACTGAGAGGCAGGCCGCAGAGCCTGTTTCTCAGTAGATCGAAGAAGCGGAGGGAAGCGGGTGACCCGGCAGGTAAGTGGAGCCCTCCTCCTCCTCCTCACTTGTGCTCCTTACCTGCCGAGGCGCCCGCTTCCCTCCGCTGATCCAATCTACTGAGAAACAGGTTTCGCGTCCTGCGTCTCAGTAGCGCTCCGGGTGATGATGGGACGGACAGGGAGGGGGGAGTTAGGCCCTCACTCACCCACCCACCACCATGTTTTCTGTATAGGCTTGCATTGGGGGGAAACTTTCTTTCTCCCAATGCAGGCCTGTGGCGAAAACACCAAAAATGGTGGCCGATCCGAAAATCGGATGTCCAATTTTCGGATTGGGATTTGGTCTGATCTGATCTGAGGAACTTCTAATTTTGTCTGAACCAATCCAGGACAACATGGATGCTTTATGCATTTTGATTAGAGGGATTAACAAATAGGGTAACTTTGGATGTGCATCTACAATAGCTGCAGAGACACATGGACGATGTCCCCTGGGCATGGTAGAACCTACTAAATTATTGGGTAGATTTTCACTTAGGGATAGACAGACTCACCCACACCTAGTTTCCTGGGGGGCTTGCTGAGCCGCCACCCCTGCTTGCCCTGCTCACAACACCACATGGGCTTCTTGACAGCTCGGTGAGTGCCCAAAAAAGCCACAGGGCCATCCACCCACTTAATGAGTTGCTATTGTTGCACAGCAATGGCAGCTTGGAGGGGGGATGTCTGGGAAGGGAATGTTGCCTAAAAGAAGGGCATAAATGCACCTCTCTCCTTCCTCTCAGTCCTCCCACTAGAATCCAATCAGCCATTGCTACCAAAAGCAGACTAGAACAGCATCCGCCACTTTGACCACTCTTGCCTTGCAACTCAGTGGCCTACAAAAATCACCTGCACTGCCCACCACACCACACATTCAACAATGCTGATTCAAATAGGCAACTCTACACAGTGTTGTTTCTTTGCATGAATGATTTCGGTCAGATAATGAACCATTGGTTAAAAGAATTCCTCCACACAATACAATAACCAACAGTGGGTTAAATAACCATCAACCATTTAAACCATCGTTGATTATTGTGTTGTCTGAACCCAGTCAAATTCTTTCTTGAATTCTGAGATGCAAAGATCGGCTACTTCTGGGCAATGGGGCATCCCAAGACAACTCCTTTGGTTTGCCAGTGAAAGCAGTTGTTCACTTTGAAATACTTCTGGGTAAGAGCTCTTTCCACAGGAGTGAGGAGGAAATGAGTAGGCAGTGGGTGCTTTCTACTCTCATGTCTAACACATATGCTATAAACCTTAGGGCATCTTTCTAAGTTTTATTCATGTACAGTGATCTTACATCCATAGTAATCAAAATCTCCACCTCCTCTACATTGATGGATGATATTTTGTTAATATAGTCAGAGGAATCACATACAATGGTGAGAGACATGGGTTAGGTTCTGCCCTGAAACACTATTGATATTTATTTATGGATAGGTCCAGCCCCTTTCAGTCTGTAGTGACTCCTGCCAACCAGGATATCAGAAGAGAAAGAAGGAAGGGGAGAAGTTTTGTTGCTATGATTGTGTTCCATGTCCAGATGGGAAGATTTCAAACAAAACAGGTAGATGATGTGATGCACCAAATATTCCAGCAAATATGGTTAATCCTATAATACCATTTTGGAAAAGGGATCTGCCAGTCTGTGTGTTGCCAAGAGGCATCAATTCTTATTTCTATTCAAAAACAATAGACACATCAATGGACAAAGCGGAACAAACTAATACAGGATACACACACATATACGAACAAAATGGCATTAATTGTAGGGGGGGACTGCAGATCAAGCTTATAAAGCTTATGTCCTTACAGTTACTGGGAACCCGCTCAAAATGACAATGGATGGACTCAAATAACAGATTTGTATGCAAAACCTTTTCTGGGTTGGCCTACATTGAGATTCCCACCTGAGAGTGTCTCAGGGAATCAAATATATCATTTCACATATATTAATCCAACCTCTATTCTGGCCAAACTGCAGAGACTTTGAGAACTTTTAGACACTTTTGTAAAGGGAACAATTAGATCTGGTAAACCGCCCAGAGAGCTTTGGTTATGGGGCGGTATATAAATGGTATAAAATAAATAAATAAATAAAAATCTATCAACTGGCAAGCAGTCAGCGTGGATAACTATATGTCCATCCCAAACACTCCTGCCTGTATCCAGAGTAAGTCTGGAGCCAGAGCTACACCAAGCAGGATCTGACACTTTGAAAATGGTTTGTAAACTGCATAGGGAATGTGTCCTGGGCCCCAACAGTTGTCACTATGGTTATAAACAATTTTAAAGCCTAACCCTAATCCTGCCATAGACTATCGAAAGCTCTGTGTACCAGGTACCCATGGACAATCCAGCAGCTTGCCACACATGATGAGAAGGATTGGCTGGCCAGTTTAGTTCTGCCAAGTGGCACATGAGGCAAGATGTGATGACTTCACCCATCCTTTTCTAAAGGGAAATAATAAGGGGTGTGCATCGGATCGGATCCGATCCACGATCCGAATCCGATCCACCCCAAAATTTGAAAAATCCATTATGATCCAATCCGACCAACCCTCCGATCTGATCCAATCTGCTGAGGTCCGATCTGAATCGGATCGGCGGATCGGACGCCATTTTGAATGCTTTTTCCCATAGCCAAGTATTGTTTTACAAAAATGCCTATAACATTTTTATTTTTAAAGATAGAAGGCTGAAACTTGGGAAATTTGTAGACGGGTTAGGGATAGTTATCTGTGAGAAATTACAACAAGATTGGTGTATGCATTTTGTGGCAATTAATTTTTTTATGAATAACCATGAATGCCTCTAACTTTTTCATTTTTAAAGTTACACACATGACACTTTGCCACATTGTAGGGGGTACCTTTAGACCTAAGTGTATGAAATTTCAGAAACATAGGTACTTGCCTTGTGTGGCAATTAATTGTTGAAACAACAAGGAAAAAACACCTATAACTTTTTCATTTTTAAAGTTACACACATGAAACTTTGCCACATTGTAGGTGGTACCTTGGGACCTATGTGTGTGAAATTTCAGAAACATAGGTGCTTGTCTTATGTGGCAATTAATTTTAGAAAAATGGGTAGTAGTGGGGTAAATACAGTTATGCCTCCCATTTTTTTAGTTTTGAAGATACAAACAGGAAACTTGGGCACATTACAGGGAACACTTCACTTGATATGTGTGTAAAATTTCAGAAACATTGGTGCTTGCCTGGTGTGGCAATTAATTTTTGAAACAATGAGGGATTCATTGGACAGCACTTGCCCATAGGGATTCATTGGAGAGTACTTGTCCATAGGGAATCATTGGAAAGCACTTTCCCATAGGGAATCATTGCATTGCACTTTCCCACTGAGAAATGCAGTTATGCCTCCCACATTTTTATTTTTAAAGATACAAACAGTAAACTTGGGCACCTTACAGGTAACACTTGGCTTGATATGTGTGTGAAATTTCAGAAACATAGGTGCTTGCCTTGTGTGGCAATTAATTTTTGAAACAATGAGGAAAGAAACACCTATAACTTTTTCATTTTTAAAGTTACACACATGAAACTTGTTTACTTTGTAGATGGGTTAGGGGTAGTTGTCTGTCAGAAATTTCAGAATGAAAGGTCCAGGCATTTGATGGCTATGGATTTTTTAGATTAAAAGTTACAAAAGTTTTTCCACAGAGGCTTGGGCTGTCAATTGCACCCCCCGCCTACCCCTCCCTCTTTTATCTGTCAAAACTCTGTGTTGTTGTAAAGGCAACATTGGGGACTGGCTGGGAGCTTCCCCTTGGGGAAAAGCACAAGTCCCATAGCTTGCACGAGAAGGGTGGCGCGTGCTCCTCGCAGGTAGGCACATTACAGAGAAGTAAATCAGGAAGCTGCCTCCTCCCCCTCCGTGCTCAGCTCCTCCGTGCGCACCCCCTTCTTCTCCGCCGGCGATGGGTGGGTAGGTAGGAGACAGAGCTGCCTCCAAGGGGAAGCTCCCACCCAGTCCCCAATGTTGGACTTTGCCATTTGAATGTCTGCCTGATGCTGATGCTGCTGATGCTGCTGTCTTGAAGATCCTACCTGCGACGAACGAGCACCGCCCTACTCGCGCATAGCTATGCAAGCTATGCACCAATCTTTCTGTAATTTCTCACAGATAACTATCCCTAACCAGTCTACAAAGTACCCAAGTTTCATCCTTCTATCTTTAAAAATGAAAAAGTTATACGTGTTTTTGTAAAGCAATACTTGGCTATGGGAAAAAGCATTCAAAATGGCGTCCGATCAGGATCGGACACCCGATCCGCGGATCGGAATCAGATCCGATCTGATGTTACCATCCTCCGATCCGATCTGACCCCCCAGGTCCGATTCCGATCCGCTATACGATCCGATCCGGGGGGGTCAGTGCACATCCTTAGAAATAATAGTCTCTCAAGTCATACCATCCCAAACAGTTACTATTTCAGTCTCTGAGAAACTAGAAGAAAGTATGCAGCATAGCTGACTGATTGAAGGTATAGGCACAACTAGAGTTCCCAACACAGATTTTTTTTAAAAAAAACCTATCACAGTAATTAACCAGGCTGCAGAACAAGAAGGGAAATGGAAACAATTTAGTCTGAAGAATATCAGAAACAGAAATTCAAGAACTGAATTTAATAGAAGGAGAGATTTGGGTATCCTCCTGGTATACCTAGATGACTTGTCATAAAATGAACTCCAAATTTGAAACTACAAGATAGTCGTCCTTGGAGCAATGACTTCAATATCCAAGTGAGTCATGGAAATCAATTCAACTTCACCTTTGTGATTACTTCTCTTTTTTTCTCTTCTCAGATACTGCTGACTGTTCTCAATGCTCAGAAGATCAGTATGAAAGTAAGGACCGAGATCGATGCAGCCCTAAAGTTATAAGCTTTTTGTCCTATGAAGAACCATTGGGGAAATGTTTAGCTTCAGTTGCTGTGTCTTCTTCTGTGATCACAGTCTTGGTGCTGCAAACCTTTATTAAGCACAGAGATACCCCCATAGTCAAAGCCAACAATCGGGGCCTCACCTACACTCTCCTCATCTCTCTCCTGCTCTGTTTCCTCTCTTCTTTGCTATTCATTGGCAACCCGGGGAAACTGACCTGCCTTCTCCAACAACCAGTGTTTGGTGTGATCTTCTCAGTGGCTGTTTCTAGTGTGCTAGCAAAAACAGTCACTGTTGTTGTAGCTTTTGTGGCCACCAAGCCAGGCTCTAACATGAGAAAGTGGGTGGGGAAAAGGCTGGCCATGTCCATTGTCATTTCTTGCACCCTCATTCAAGCTGGCATTTGCGTTGTGTGGCTCAGAACTTCTCCCCCATTCCCAGACTTAGATTTGCACTTAATCATTGAGGAAATCACTGTGCAATGTAATGCCGGCTCTGCCATCATGTTTTATCTTCTCCTGGGCTACATGGGACTTCTGTCCATCATCAGCTTCTTGGTGGCTTTCCTTGCCAGGAAATTGCCTGACAGTTTTAATGAAGCCAAGTTCATCAACTTCAGCATGCTGATGTTTTGCAGTGTTTGGTTGTCTTTTGTTCCGGTTTACCTAAGCACCAAGGGGAAATACATGGTAGCTGTGGAGATCTTCTCCATCTTAGCCTCCAGTGCTGGATTATTAGGCTGTATCTTTTCCCCTAAATGTTACATTATTCTCTTCAAACCTGAGTTGAACAACAGGGAGCAGCTCATGAGGAAAAAAAACTTAAAGCATGAAACCTTCCAATTATATCAATAATTTCTTTTTCATTGGCCTGGATTTCCCTTTCTCTTTTGACTACCTTCCCTGATTCTGTCCTTTAGAGGTCCACAAATTTCAGCAAACTGAACTATATATGTATTTGTTTGGCCTTAACATACCGGATAGCACCCAGACCATGTGTTTGGGTCGGTGTACTCATCTAAAGAACTGCATTTCTTTCTTTCTTTTTTCTGATTTACATTTGTATCCTGCCCAATAGCACTAGGATCTCAGGAGGGAATTTGATAGAACTTGTCTTAAAATTTGAAATTCAGGTGATTTCCATCATTTAGAGCTATTAAGGACTTCATGTACAGATTTGCAGTGACCCTACTAGTCATTATGAAGAAAATTTCAGGGTAGAGTCAAAATCTTTCCTCCTTTATGACAGGCATGGTGTTGTTTGCAAGGGACAGCAGTCATAGACAATCCTTTTTCAGACAACTCCGGGATTCAAGCAAAAGCAAAAGGGAAACCTTTGCGGAGCCAAGGAATCTATTTTCACAGCATGATTCCATCTTTCACAGTTGCCAATCAATCATCATAAGGTCCCAGTTTACTCAGGATGATTCTTCATACAGAAAACAACACAGTAACTGGATATTTAGCCTGCAGTCAATCCATCAGTTGGTGTGGGAGAACTTGGCGAGTGCTCCCCCTGTTGCTACTGGTGCCCACTTGCTGTTCATGCTAAGCGCTCGCGATGGTAGCAAGCGCTTGGAACCTGCCTGCACTGGGCCGCTGCTTTAATGGTGGACACCATTAATGCAGTGGAGGGAAATTTCACCAAAGTCATGAAGCTTAAAAGACATGATTTTGGAAGCCAGGGTGGACATGTGCCAGTGAGCATGCAGGGTGCTCACAAACACTGAGGTGCAGGTTCACCCTTGCAATGAGCATCTCCAATTGGGTCCATGAGGGCCAGATGTGGGGAAGCCCACAGCACCCAAATCCCTGTTCGGATGCTCACAACATTCCTAGCCAACATAAGTTATCATTAACAAGAATGGACATATTTGCTTTCTTGAAATCATCCCAATAATAAACGTGTTAGTTGTCATGATCTTTTCTCAAGTGATGGTGTAGGTCCCTTGCAGTCACCTTAGTTACCAGGTTACTGTGTGATAAAGGATACAGAGGCATTTTGTACTATTATTTTTACATTTGGGATGCTTTTGTAGAAGGATTTCAATAGTGCAAAAATTTGAACTTTTTAAAAAGATGGGACAGCAGTGGGGGATCTGAGGGATTTCCCAACACACATTGCAGTAATTGTAGGAAAACCAATATTCTTGGCTCTTGACGAGATAACAGAATAAATCAGGGGTAGGCTTTGCTGTTGTGGTCTGTCACTAAATGTTATGAGGCACCATCATTTATTACGACTTTTCCAAGTCCCTTATAAATTTAGAGCAGGGCTGTAGCCTCAATTTCAGCTAGGGACAACTACGCCCCTTCTTCCGGCCAGAAATCGCTCCTGGCATTAACTCACTATGGAAGTGTGCAACCCATCTGCTCCATGTCCCAGGAAAAAGTAAGGAAACCTTGTTGTGCAACCTGAAAATCAAGTTCGTGAGCCATGTGTCTGCCTGGAGCAAAGAAAAAAAATCTTCCCTATGATTACCCAAATCAGTATAATTTGATTTGGGTTCTTTCCCTCCCTTGAGAATACTGAAGTAGATTTTCAGAACATCAAAAACAATCATGAAGCATGTAGGAAAGGGGTTACATATACTCCACCACTTCTGACATTGAAAGCAAGAGGTAGGCAGGGCTATGTCAGTTTGAGCTCCGACAGTTGTTTTTCTTTTGCTTTTTTCATGAGGCTTTGTAAGACATACATTTGCAGCCATGTTGCTGTTTTAGAAAAGTTGGAGAAGTCTCCTTCCAGGAAATATCTCTGCAAAATCTGGGGCCATCCAAGGTTGCTTACCTAAATCAAGCACATGCTGTATATGGATGCAGGGGGGATTGCATCTAAAGAGAAGCTTTGCAGCCAGAATACTGGGCTGTCAATTTTATTACTGCTACTTTTGCTTTTCCATTGGGTGTGTGAAGTAGACACAAAGAATTGTTCCACAACGGAACCTGCCCCTGTTCCATATGAGTCGTACCAGTCGGGGGATTTCCTTGTTGGTGGGATGGTGTCAATGACCAGTTTCTATAGCGGTGAATTTTCTTTCAAGGAACTTCCTTGGCAGCAGTTCTCTGAGTTTAGAATGTAAGTAGTTCTTTTTTCTTATTTCTGCATCATGTGGGAGAGCAGACAACCCTGATGGGTGCCTTTCTATAAATGATGATGATGATATCAACAACAATAACAACGATAATTCTGAACTAGTAATGTGCACATCGGCAGTAAGATTCATAGACATTAATTTGAGCACTTGATAATGTTTTCCCTTTAAAAATGAACAGAAATGTATGCTGATAATTGTGGAGACAAAGTGGCACTATTGAGAAAGGGAAACGAGGAGACAGCATGGTCAGGAGGACCCCAAGGTTTCCAAGGAATAATCAAAATGTTTGAAAAACACAATTTCTAATTGGGGGAAGCACCCAAGCACAATGAAAACTGTGTATGTTCATTTGACAGTGAACATCAAGTACAACCTGGAAAATAAAACTTGAAAACCAGTGGGGTCAGGATGGATTAGAATGAGAAATGCTGCTTCCAAATGATTTAATATTCCAACTCAGAGAAGTCTAGCTGAGTATTATAGCTGTGTTTTGTTTTAGTTTTTTGTTTTAATGCATGTTAGAAACCCTGAAAGAGAACAGAATTTACTGGGGCAAAATTGATGTACAGAATTAGGGTAATTCATTTCTCATCATTCACTTAGGTAGATCAAGAAGAGAGGTACACTGCTTTTCAATTGTAATATATATTAGTTTCTAGGACTTTTCCTTGATTTCACCATTCTTCTCTTTACGGTTGTGTATGCAAAGGGCCCCAGCATTATATTTATATGGCCTTCAGCATCAGCAAGACATGTTTCCCTCCAGATGTTGTTTAACTCCAATTCCCATTAGCCACAGCCAGCATGATCAATAATCAGGGATGTTGGTAATTGTAGCCCAACCATATCTGGGGCTCCACAAATTCCCCACCCCCAAAGTTAATATATATGTGGATACTATTAAAAAGATGTATTTTCAAGAGGACTAGAAAGGGGAGACTGAATTCAGGAACTGAATCAGAAATTGGTGGCACAACTTACGTTCCCAACTATAAAATTGTCACGATCTAGCAAAATGTTCAGGGCATGGTCGGAGCTGGCCAAGCCATTAGGCAAAGTGTGACAGCTACCTCAAACAGCAGTTGCTCAGAGGCAGGGAGACACAGTGAGGTGTGGGGCAATGCACGTGGATTAGATTCAGACTGAAGAAAGAGAGCTATGTATTATTTCAGGGAAAGAAGTAAAATGCCACTCTTACAGTCAGGCAACTGAAATGGAGGAGAACAAATCAATACTGTGATAGGCTATTGTGTGTGTGTGTGTGTGTGTGTGTGTGTGTGCGCTCTGTAGAATTCTCCAATTAAAGTGTATTTACTTTCATTTGCAGTGTGGTGCCGAAATTCTACCAGCACGTTTTGTCCTTGGTTTTTGCTGTAAATGAGATCAACAAGAATCCTAAGATCTTACTCAATTTCACACTTGGATTCCATATCTATGATAGCTACAATAATGCGCTCATGACCTATCGCACCACCCTGGACCTTCTCTTCAAAGCACACCGATTTGTCCCCAACTATGAATGTGATTCCCCAAAAAAACTAATAGCTGTCATTGGGGCACTTTCCTTTGATACCTCATTGTACATGGCAAAAACATTAAACACAAACAAGATTGCACAGGTAAAAGTCTCCACAGGGGTAAATCAGCATCTTTAAAGCTAGCAATGGCGTGGTTAGAGTAGCAGAACAGACTTGGAAATACATTCGTCCCTTATTGCTGCCAATTTGTTGCCAACACCTTTCTGGGGACCAGAGTCGGGAATCTACAAATCCATTGTGTGTATGTTATTATGGGTAAAACAGTAGTACATAACTATCCAAATGTTAAATAATGTTCATATGATAACTAAAACGGTATATATTCATGAATCTAACTTATTTCCCATTCTGTAAGCTACATAAAACTTATCAGAAGACTTTTTTTAATTTAGTGTTTTGCTCTCATACAATATTATTATTATTATTATTATCATTACTATTACTATTATTATTATTATTATTATTCAGCTTGCATATGGTCCAATTACTCTAGCAGAGGATGAGATGATGCAGCTCCCCTTCTTTTATCGTATGGTCCCAAATGAAGCCCATCAATACATGGGAATTATCAGACTGCTTAAGCACTTTGGATGGACTTGGGTTGGGCTCTTTGTGGTGGAGGATGATCAGGGAGAACCTTTCTTGCAGGCCCTGGAGCCATTGCTTTCCCAGAATGGAATGTGTTCGGACTTCACAAGACGAATCCCACCCCATGCTGATCTTCTTCCTCCAACTGAAATGAAAGCTCTGGCCGAAAATATGTATCAACTTATTAATTTTAGGAAATCCAGAATATTTGTCATCTATGGTGAAACTTCTCAATTTATGTATCTGTGGTATTTTATATATGGTATAGGAATTTCTGAACACAAGGAAAATACATTGGTTGGAAAGGTATGGATTATAACAGCCCGGATTGATTTGACACTAGGAGGCAGAAAACCGGACTCAGATTTGCAAGTGTTCCAAGGTGCAATTTCCTTTTCCATTCACTCAAATCAACCTTTTGGGTTCCAGAAATATTTACAGACCCTAAAACCAGATTGGACACAAGCAGATGGTTTTCTGGAGGAGTTCATGGAGCAAGCATTTGAATGTTCTTTCCCAGATACCCTCATTCCATACAAGGTCTCTGGAAGATGTACTGGGGAAGAGAAGCTGGAGAGCCTTCCTGGGCCTACTTTTGAAATGCACATGACTGGCCACAGCTACAGTATTTACAATGCTGTCTATGCAATAGCACATGCTTTACATGCCCTGTACACATCAAAATCCAATTGTGGGGGAATGATGCATGGCAAATGTGGTGAATTTCAGGATCTGCAGCCTTGGCAGGTAACACATTAAAACTTATTATTTCTACATATAAATTAGCACAAAGTTCTTCAACATCTAATCGTCTGTTGCCCGTCTTATGAGTGAAGAAGATCACATGCATTGTTCGTCATGGAATCACTTTTATCGGTCTATGAAGCCTGCAACAATGAGAAATGGAATGATTTTATAGGTTTGCAGGGAAACCACGTTTCAGACTGGAACTTTGCTAGAGAAAATAGCACCAAACAATGAGTGAAATCTAGGAAAACTCATGCTTATGAGATTAATGGGATGAGTGATTCCTGTCTATTTTGTCCCATCAGTTTCAGTTGGGTTATTTTATCTGCATCTCAGTGTGAATCCAACCCCATGTTATCCGGCAAAGATGTGTTGGTGGTTATTGTTTTTCTTGTATCAATCAATCAACATTATTTTGTTCTCTTGTTTGTTTTTCTCTTTGAACTAGCTCCACCCATTTCTTCAAGGCATTTCATTTAACAACTCCGTTGGAGAAAAACTGGCTTTGAATGAGAACAGGGAAATGGAAGGTGGATTTGATATAATGAACTTGGTTACATTTCCAAACAAGTCATTCCTGAAAGTGAAAATTGGATGGGTAAATCCCAGTGCTGTGGAGGGGAAAGTATTCTTCATTAAGGAGGACATGATTGTTTGGCATAGTGCCTATAATCAGGTGTGGATTCTATGGACCTGAATGGGGGACGTGAGTGCCAAAGTGGAGGATGAAAGTGTTGAGTTACTTGGCAAATTCAGATTATGGCTTTGCAGTGTGGAGAGAAACATGAGGCCTGTTCAGACAACAACCTAATCCATAGTTAGGCCTCTAACCTTTTGCAGGAAATGCTTAGTGGGCATGTGTAAGCCGTGTTTATGTAGACACCATGGTTAGAAATCGATGACATGAAATTCTAAGTCATGAATCACATGACCTACTAAGCCATGATGTTGAGTTCAGAGTGCTTAACCACCATGGCTTAGAGTGTCTTCAGAGTTAGTGAAGGTTAATTACATTGGGAATATTAGAAGTTAGGCATACATGTGCTACATATTTGTGTATCCAATTAATGCAAATTTAAAGACCCATCAATATCCTTCTTGACTAAAATGACCCTGACATGGGTGACTAGGCTATTCAATCTGGCCACCTACATTTATCACAGCCCAAATCTGAAGAGAGATGCAGCATTAGCATCCCAAATACCTGAATGCAGTGTAATAGGAAGGTTCAAAATCAATTCTTGATCATCCATGATTTAGTCATGGTGAGGAGGTGAAACAGAGGTGCATGGCAGGTGAAAATCCAAGGTGTAGCCCAAACAGAGTGAAGCCCAAACATTATCTTGGCATAATGGAGATGGTTGTCTCAGTAAAAAGCTGGATGCATGTTAACGACAACAGTAATTAAATGATATTGGACAACAAATAAATGAATGCAAAAAAACAACAACAGCCTTTGATGATGCACATTGCAACAAGGACTGTGCATGTATTTAAGCATTATAAAACTTATAAAACATTCCATACAGCAAATCATCATCATCATCATCATCATCATAATCATAATCATAATTCATTTATTATTTTCCCTTCCTCTTCCACTAGATTGAAGCAGGCAACAACATTAAATACAAAACAGCATAAAATATGTAAAATTGATTAAAAACATATAAAACAAATACATTATTCAAAGGCATCTTAAAATTCAGCTAAGTAGGCCTGCCAGAAGAGATCAGTATTCATGGCTTTCTTAACTTTTGGAAGACTGTTAAGTTGGCGATTCTCTCCTGGCAGGCCACTCCACGGTCTGGAAGTGGCTTAAGAGAAGGTCCTCTGCGTAATGGTTGTCAGCCTAGTTTTTGCTGTCTAGAGTCTTTGCTATCTTCACAGAGGAACTGAGTGTGTGGGGCAGATTGTACAGGAGAAGGCAATCCTGCAGGAAACCTGGACTCAATCCATTTAGTGCTTTAAAGGTAATAACCAAAACTTATACTTTAACTGGAAATTAACTGGCAGCCAGTGAAGTGATTTTAAAATTGGTGTAACATGGTCATCTCTAGATGTATTGATGACCAACCTGGCTGCCATATTTTGAACTAATTGTAGTTTCCGGACTAGTCACATAGGTAGCCCTATGTACAGCACATTGCAGAAGTTGAGGCTCAAAGTTACCAGCATGTGAACTACCATCTTTTGGTATTTCAACTCTAGGAAGGGGCGCAGCTGGCGTATCAGCTGAAGCTTATAGTAGTCACACCTGGCCATCACATCTATCTGTGCTGTTGTTTGGAGCGGCGGATCCATGAGCACCCCCAAGCTGCGACCAAAGTCTTTCAAGGGGGATGTGACCCCATCCAGAACTGGTTGACACACCTCCAAACCCACGTTGGGGCTTTTGACAGTAAGCACCTCTGTCTTGTATGAACAAGGTTCAGTTTGTTTTTCCTCATCCAGCCCATTACCTCCTCTAAGAATTCATTCAGAGGAGACACACTGTCCTTAGCTGACTGTGTTGTAAAAGCCATAGAGAAATATATTTGGGTGTCATCAGCATACTGATAGAACCCTACCCCATGCCTCCGGATAATCCCTCCCAGTGGTGTTATGTAAATGTTGAACAGAATTGGGGAAAGGATGATGCCTTTTAGCATGCCATACAACAGCTCCTTCTTTGAGGAGCAACTATCACCAAGCATCATCATCTGGAACCTGCCTGAGAGGTGGGACTGGAACCGCTGAAACACAGTGCCCCCGATTCCCAATCCGCTCATGCGTTCCAGAAGGAGACCATGGTCAATGGTATCAAAAGACACTGAGAGATCCAGAAGTATCAGCAGGGACACACTCCCCCTGCAAATACCCAATCATAGATCATCCACTAAGGTGACCAAACTGGTCTCAACTCCGTATCCTGGCCTGAAGCCAGTTTGAAATGGGTCTAGAAAATCTGTATCATCCAAAACTGCTTGAAATGGAAAGGGAACAGCCCTCTCAATTACTTTGCCCAGGAACAGAAGATTCGATACAGGTCTGTAGTTATTAAAGTCCAGGGTGTCCAAAGAGGGCTTTATTGGAAACAGATGTACCACCGTTTCATTTAAACATGATGGAAAGGTCCCTTCCCTGAGAGGCTTGTTAATAATATATTGCAGTTGTAATCTAATTGCATCTCCTTCCTGGGTGACTAGCCAAGAAGGGCAGGGATTGAGAGGGCAAGTCATCCTCCTCACTCATCCAAGCAGCTTGTCCACGTCCTCAGTACTCACCAACTGCAACTGATCCAGTTTAATTCTACTTGTGGAATTGCTGGACACTCCATTGTCAGCTTCTGTTATAATGACAGCATCTGAATCGGCACTTATCCAAGAGATTTTATCTGTGAAATGATGGTTAAAGGCATCACAGTGAACTACTGAAGGCTCTAAGATTGGGTTCAGGGGGGAAGGTGTTTGAATCAGACACCTCACCAACCTGAATTCGCGTCCAGTTCTGCTGGATGCGAATTCGCAGATGCAATGCGTGCAGACAAGAAAGCTTTCTTCGATGTACGTACTGTCACCCGATAGGAATGAAGATATTCTATATATCGTGACTTGTTGGATATCAGTTGAGTTTTCCGCCATCAATGCTGCACTTGTCGTCCTTCCCACTTCAACTCCATGAGATCTTCCGCGTACCAGGGTGCCTGGTCAGAAGGAGGTTGGAGAGGATGTTTGGGGGTGATTGTGTCGATAGCCCTAGTTAGGTCTTGATTCCATCTATTGACCAGGGCTTCAACAGGATCATCGATGATACAAGCCATAAAACCCTCTAAGGCTTTCTGGAACCCACGAAGTTCCATCAGTCTTTGAGGGTGGACCATCTGAATGGGTTCCACACCCCTGTAGGGGTGGTTGGTAGTCCTGATACTAACCCTGACCAGAAAATGGTCTATCCATGACAATGCAGAGGTATTTATCACCTCCAACCACAGATCCATCTGTTCAGAAACGAAAACAGGATCGAGGGTGTGATCTGCTGAATGTGTGGGTCCAGAGACCAGTTGGGATAGGAACATGTTTGTCATGGATGCCATGAACTCCCAAGCTGCACTGGACAAACCGGCCCCAAATGGGATGTTGAAGTCGCCCAGGACCAAAAGGCTGGGCGATTCTACAAGTCTTTTCAGAGTTCTAATTGTTTTGCCTATATAGATCTTTGGGCATTTGCACTGGATGGCATGACTGCCAAAAACACTGCTGCGGGTGGTGAAATGTTTCAGGAAAAATCTGTGCTGGTCAGAGGGATGGTTGAAGTCCATGACTTAGAGGGCATGCTTGCAGTAGCAGCCGTATCCACAGGGATGGTGACCCTTGGACATGGAAGCACCAGGTAAAATGTTGACTGCACTTCTGTCATTTGCTTTGTAGTCCCTTCTGATCAGCAGATTTCTCCTATTCCTGGTCCTTTTAAAGGAGACCATAGGTTTCTCCTGACACCCTGGGATATGTTGAACAATGTGCCAGTGTCTCCCTATGCTTCCTTGCCGGTGGTTTGTTATATACTCGCAGAGTTGAGTTTAAGGACTGCCCATATGGGAGGCTGCCCTTTAGCAAACTGGAATGGGAGCTATGAAATTTCAACTACGCACAGACATTTGTGGGTTTTCTGAAAAAGGAGAACATAAGCTGTTGCCCTCCTTTCTCACTTCAAGATCAAAAGTGGATATCTAGATTGTTAAAGTAGATGTCAAGTTTGATGTTCACATCTTTGGAGTTGACCGATGCACAGAATTGACGTAGCTCCCTCTCATTCCTTCTCCAGGTGGTGAGTACATCATCAATATTCCTCACCCACACTAGGAGTTATGCAGCAAACTGACACTCAGCTGATAATTGCAGCATTCGGGGGGGGGGGGGGAACCATGATAGTCAACAGTGGGATAATGCTCAGTTTATGTAGGAGGTCCCAACATGACTTGATAATAATCAACCATGGTGTTGTTTAGGATCAGTGCTATTCCACACTGAGTTGATTCACTCATCCCCCATCCTGTCTCCTCCACCCTCAGTCCTCCCACAAGAATCCCATCAGCCGTTCTTGCCAAAAAAGCATCCTGGTGGGGGGACTAGAACAGCAGCCGCTGCTTTGACCACTCTTGCCTTGGAACTCAGTGACTGACCAAAAAAAAAAAAAAAAAGTGTCTGATAACCAACTTGATAACCAACAGGGATTCAAATAGCCAACTCTGCACAGCATTGTTTCCTTACGTGGGTCATTTCAGCCAAATAACCAACCATTGGTTAAGAAATATCCCTCCACACAATGTGATAACTAATGGTGGGTTAAATAACTCACCATTACGTATTTAAACCACCCTTAGTGATCATGTTGTCTGAACCCATTCAAATTCTTTCTTGAATTCTGACATGTACAGATCGGCTATTTCTGGGTCATGGGGCACCCAATAGCAACTCCCCTGGCCTAACAGTAAAACCAGTGGTTACATTTCAAATAGTTGTACATAAGAGCTATTTCTACAAGAGTGAGGAGGGTGTTTTTCTACTCTCATGTCTAGCACATGGTCTATCAACCTGAGGGCATCTACCTAAGAGATATTCATGTAAAGTGATCTTACTTCAATAGTAATCAAAATGGCCCTGCCTTCTACACATACAAAGGAGGAAAACAGGAATATGAAAGGATGTCATTCTTATAATCCATACTGAAACACTGTTGATCTTTATTTCTGGACAGGCCCTGCCCCTTTCTGTCTGTAGCAACTCCTGCCAACCTGGATATCAGAAGAGAAAGAAGGAAGGGGAGAAGTTTTGTTGCCATGATTGTGTTCCATGTCCAGATGGGAAGATTTCAAACCAAACGGGTAGGTGATGTGATGCAACAGATATTCCGGCAAATACGGTTAATCCTACAATACCATTTTGGAAGATGGTGACAGCATATTTTAATGCAACAACCAAAAAAACAAAATAAACACACACACAACTAGACAACAATTGTAGGGGAAAACAAGATTGGAAGGCTTGTGACCCTACAATTGCTTGGACCCCTTGAAAAGTGGTAGTGGGTGGACTCTGATAACAGCCTGGTACGCAGAAGTTTTTCTGGGTCATCCAACGTTGAGATTCTCACCTGGGAATGTATCAGGAACTCCTATATAATGTTATATCATATTAATCCAACCATATCCCACAGATTTTGAGAATGTTTAGACATTCTTGTAAAGTGAAAGGATTAGCTCTAGCATCTGGCAAGCTGCCAGCATGGACAGCTTTAAGTCCATTGCAAATCACTGCTGCCTCTATCCAGTGGTAGATATAGAAGTCTACGCAAAGTCTATCGAAAGCTCTGCTCGCCATGTGCCCACGGACCCAGCAGGTTGCACACATGTTAAGAAGGGTCAGCTGGCCGGTAGAGTTCTGGCAAGCAGTATATGGGGCAAGATGTGGTGACTTCAGCCATCCCTTTCTAAAGGGAAATATTAGGCTCTCAAGACATACCATCCCAAACAGTTACTTTTTCTGGCATTAAGAAATTACAGCTAACCATTCAAAAATATAGACAAAACCGGAGTTCATGGCACATGAAGGGGAAAAAACGTTGTTCACCACTAATTCTTTGAAAGGACCACAATCTTCCACAATTCCACTACATCGGCATGTAGCTACTTTGTGAGGTTCAACCACTGATATGTATGAATGATTTTACAGCATGCCCATATCAGGTGGAATATTTATCGCATAAATTAACCAGACTGCTGAACCAGAAGGGATATGGAAATAACGTGCGCCCAATAATATCAGAAATTCAAGAACTGAATTTAATGGAAGGAAAGTTTTTGGAGTATCTCTCTCGTATACCAAAAGCCTTCTCAAAAAATGAATGGTGAACTTGAAGCTACAAGACAGTCATCCTTTAGAGCAATGACTTCAATATGCAAATGACTTATTGAAATGGGTTCCACTTCACCATTGTGAAGTCTCCACTTTCTTTCTTTCTCTTCACAGACACTGGTGACTGTTCTCAATGCTCAGAGGTTCAGTATCCAAATGAGGACCAAGATCAATGCCTCCCTAAAGTTATAAGATTTCTGTCCTATAAAGAAACATTGGGGAAAGGTTTAGCTTCAGTTGCTGTTACATTTCCTTAATCACACTCTTGGTGCTGCAAACCTTTATTAAGCACAGAGATACCCCCATAGTCAAAGCCAACAATCGGGGCCTCACCTACACTCTCCTCATCTCTCTCCTGCTCTGTTTCCTCTCTTCTTTGCTATTCATTGGCAACCCTGGGAAACTGACCTGCCTTCTCCAACAACCAGTGTTTGGTGTGATCTTCTCATTGGCTGTTTCTAGTGTGCTGGCAAAAACAGTCACTGTTGTTGTAGCTTTTATGGCCACCAAGCCAGGCTCTAACATGAGAAAGTGGGTGGGGAAAAGGCTAGCCATGTCCATTGTCCTTTCTTGCTCCCTCATTCAAGCTGGCATTTGCGTTGTGTGGTTCAGAACTTCTCCCCCATTCCCAGACTTAGATATGCACTTAATCATTGAGGAAATCACTGTGCAATGTAATGCCGGCTCTGCCATCATGTTTTATCTTCTCCTGGGCTACATGGGACTTCTGTCCATCATCAGCTTCTTGGTGGCTTTCCTTGCCAGGAAATTGCCTGACAGTTTTAATGAAGCCAAGTTCATCACCTTCAGCATGCTGATGTTTTGCAGTGTTTGGATGTCTTTTGTTCTGGTTTACCTAAGCACCAAGGGGAAATACATGGTAGCTGTGGAGATCTTCTCCATCTTAGCCTCCAGTGCTGGATTATTAGGCTGTATCTTTTCCCCTAAATGTTACATTATTCTCTTCAAACCTGAGTTGAACAACAGGGAGCAGCTCATGAGGAAAAAAAACATAAAGCATGAAACCTTCCAATTATATCAATAATTTCTTCTTCATTGGCCTGGATTTCCCTTTCTCTTTTGACTACCTTCCCTGATTCTGTCCTTTAGAGGTCCACAAATTTCAGCAAGCTGAACTATATATGTATTTGTTTGGCCTTAACATACCGGATAGCACC
The DNA here is from genome assembly GCA_029215795.1 of Anniella stebbinsi. Taxonomy (NCBI): domain Eukaryota; kingdom Metazoa; phylum Chordata; class Lepidosauria; order Squamata; family Anniellidae; genus Anniella; species Anniella stebbinsi. The sequence continues at coordinate 7,012,112 of JARDYH010000008.1, read as the reverse complement.
CAGACCATGTGTTTGGGTCGGTGTACTCATCTAAAGAACTGCATTTCTTTCTTTCTTTTTTCTGATTTACATTTGTATCCTGCCCAATAGCACTAAGATCTCAGGAGGGAATTTGATAGAACTTGTCTTAAAATTTGAAATTCAGGTGATTTCCATCATTTAGAGCTATTAAGGACTTCATGTACAGATTTGCAGTGACCCTACTAGTCGTTATGAAGAAAACCTCAGGGTAGAGTCAAAATCTTTCCTCCTTCCTGACAGGCATGGTGTTGTTTGCAAGAGACAGCAGTCATAGACAATCCTTCTTCAGACAACTCTGGGATTCAAGCAAAAGCAAAAGAGGAACCTTTGCAGAGCCAAGGAATCTATTCTCACAGCATGATTCCATCTTTCACAGTTGCCAATCAATCAACATAATGTCCCAGTTTACTCAAGATGATTCTTCATACAGAAAACAACACAGTAACTGGATATTTAGCCTGCAGTCAATCCATCAGTTGGTGTGGGAGAACTTGGCGAGTGCTCCCCCTGTTGCTACTGGTGCCCACTTGCTGTTCATGCTAAGTGCTTGCGATGGTAGCAAGTGCTTGGTACCTGCCTGCACTGGGCCGCTGCTTTAGTGGTGGACACCATTAATGCAGCAGAGGGAAATTTCACCAAAGTCATGAAGCGTAAAAGACATGATTTTGGGAGCCAGGGTGGACATGTGCCAGTGAGCATGCAGGGTGCTCACAAACACTGAGGTGCAGGTTCACCCTTGCAATGAGCATCTCCAATTGGGTCCATGAGGGCCAGAGATGGGGAAGCCCACAGCACCCAAATCCCTGTTTGGATGCTCACAACTTCCCTAGCCAACATAAGTTATCATTAACAAGAATGGACATATTTGCTTTCTTGAAATCATCCCAATAATAAACGTGTTAGTTGTCATGATCTTTTCTCAAGTGGTGATGTAGGTCCCTTGCATTCACCTTAGTTACCAGGTTACTGTGTGATAAAGGATACAGAGGCATTTTGTACTATTATTTTTACATTTGGGATGCTTTTGTAGAAGGATTTCAACAGTCCAAAAATCTGAACTTTTTGAAAAGATGGGACAGCAGTGGGGGATCTGAGGGATTTCCCAACACACATTGCAGTAATTGTAGGAAAACCAATATTCTTGGCTCTTGACGAGATAACAGAATAATTCAGGGGTAGGCTTTGCTGTTGTGGTCTGTCACTAAATGTTATGAGGCTCCATCATTCGACAAATTAGCAGCCTTCTGGAATTTAAGAGAGCCCTGAAGCCTGCTCTCTTCTGGCAGGCCGACCAAGTGGAATTTTAAGATGCTTTTAATAATGTATTTGTTTTTCTTTGTTTTGATGTTTTCTAGGCTGACCATATGAAAAGGAGGACAGGTCTCATGTAATTTTAACAGTTGTAGAGAAAAGGGAATTTCAGCCAGAGTCATTTGTATGCATTTAGTTCCTGGTGAAATTCCCTCTTCATTACAACAGTTAAAGCAGGAGGGGCCCTGCCCTCTTTTGTATATGGTCACCCTAGTATAGTGCATGCACCTTTAACTGTTGTGATGAAGAGGGGATTTCATCAGGTACTAATTGCATACAAATGACACCTGCTGAAATCCCCTTTTCAATATAATTGATAAAGATACAGGAGCCCTGTCCTCCTTTTCATATGGTCAGCCTAATGTTTAGTCTATTTTGTGATTCTTGTGTTTAGGTTTGTTGTTGTTCCCCGCCTCGATCTGGATGGAGAGGTGGGTGAGAAATAAATTGAATAAAAATAAATAAATAAAATCATTTATTATGACTTTTCCAAGTCCCTTATAAATTTTGAGCAGGTCTGTAGCCTTAATTTCAGCAAGGGACCGTACACCCCATCTTCTGGCCAGAAATCGCGGCTTGCATTATCTCACTATGGAAGTTTGCAACCCATCTTCTCCTTGTCTCACTAAAAAGTGATGAAACCTTGTTGTCCAACCTGAAAAGCATATTTGCGCTCCATGTTGCTGCCTGTACCAAAGAAAAAAGTATCTTCCCTATGATTATCCAAATCAGTATAATTTGATTTGGGTTCTTTCCCCCCTGAGAATACTGAAGTAGATTTTCAGAAGGTCAAAAACAATCATGAAGCAAGTAGGGAAGGGGTTACATATACTCTGCCACTTCTGACATTCAGAGCAAGAGGTAGGCAGGGCATGTCAGTTTGAGCTCAGACTGTTGTTTTCCTTCTACTCTTTTCATGCCAGACTACATCAGTGTATTGCTAATCTCTGTTGGCTTTGCAAGGCATATATTTGCAGCCATGTTGCAGTTCTAGAGAAGTTGGAGAAGTCTCCTTCTAGGAAGTATCTCAGCAAAATCAGGGGCCAGCCAAGGTAGCTTACATAAATCAAGCACATGCTGTATATGGATGCAGGGGGGATTGCATCTAAAGAGAAGCTTTGCAGCCAGAATACTGGGCTGTCGACTTTATTAGTGTTACTTTTTCTTCTCCATTGGGTGTGTGAAGTCGACACAAAGACTTGTCCCACAATGGAACCTGCCCCTGTTCCACATGAGTCTTATCAGTCGGGGGATTTCCTTATTGGTGGGATGGTCTCTATGATCAAATCCTATGGTCCAGCATTTTCATTCGAGGTACTTCCTTGGCAGCAGTTCTCTGAGTTTAGAATGTAAGTAGTTCTTTTTTTCCCCTTATTTCTATGTCACGTGAGAGAGCAGACAACCCTGATGGGTGCCTTTCTATAAATGAGGATATCAACAACAACAACAACAATTATTCTAAACTATTTACATGCAGATCAGCAGTAAGATTAATATACATGAAGTTGAGCACTTAATAATGTGTTTCCTTTAAAAATGAACAGACATGTATGCTCCCAATTGTGGAGCCAAAATGGCACTATTGAGAAAGGGAAAGGAGGAGACAGCATGGTCAGGAGGACCCCAGGGCTTCCATGGGGGACTCAAAATGTTTTTAAAAAACACAATTTCTAATGGGGGGGGGAAGCACCCAAGCCCCATGAAACTGTGTATGTTCATTTGGCAGTGAATATCATGCATGACCAGGAAAACAAAAACTGAAAGCCGGTGGGGTCAGGATGGCTTAGAATGTCCATCTCAAGATTCTTACAGCTCACATGATCCTTGATGGAGGAAAGCCCATCTTACTGAAGAGGAACACTCCTGATAGGCCTGGAAAATAAACTGTAACATCTTGTTGCAGGCAGGATCCAGTTGTTCCTCGAAATGAGAAATATTGCTTCCAAATGATTTGATATTCTAACTCAGAGCAGTCTAGCTGAGGACTATAGTTGTGTTTTGTTTTATTTTAGTTTTTTCCCCCCCCATGCATGTCAGAAACCCTGAAAGAGAACAGAATTTACTGGTCACAATGGATGTTCAGAATTAGGGTCATTAATTTGCAGGCGAATTGGGCGGAAATAAAGAGATGACACGCAATATATATAGCTCTTGCTCTAGGATGGACATCCCAGGCAATGCAGTGGGGGCTCCCTAATCACAAATGGCCTGTCACAGCCCCAGATAATGGTGCTTGGCAGCCTGCATTAGCGGCATGTGCCATTAGCTGATTGCCTGAGACAGTGAAGGGGTGGCAGGCCCCTGACCCTACTCACCCTGGTCCTGTGTCCCTGCCCTGCGCCTCCTAACACCTGGTTCTCTACATTCATTGAATGTGCCACCCTCTGTAGATGGCTGGTCTGTCACCGATGAAGCAGCTTGAGCAAAGTGGATCTCTCAATGACATCCATGCAGGCTAAAACAGACAAACCAATTAGCACCTGCCTCCTAATAGCCCTGAGGCAGGCATATTTGCTTTTCTGAGGTGTTGTGCTGAAAAGTGGATATGGGCCACCCAGGCAGTCTGCAATCTCAGCACTGACCAGGTTCATACCTCTTCAGCACCAGCTGGCATCCCCACAATATGCACCCGGATGTACTCTGTGGCCACTTACCCCTTCCCATTTCCCCCCTTGCCCTTTCACGAGGTGCACAATAAAATGTGAGGGGCGGAAGTTATACCGGAGGTGAAGGTTAACTAGCCAATAACTAGCCCACTCTCTACAACTCTCCTGGTGGGCCAGGACATGGAATAATGGGCTCGAGGTATTCAAGAGGCAACTGAACAGCCATCCGTCAAGTATGCTTCAAGGTGGATCCCTGCATCGAGCAGGGGGTTGGACTGGATGGCCTTACAAGCCCCTTCCAACTCTACTATTCTATGATACAACCAAGGGGATTTAAACTTTCATACTCTGGGTGTTTGGCCAGGGTTCCCCACTTTTCGGAGGCATTATTTAAACATGCTTGGGAATTAAGCCCAAATTACAGTCATCAAATATCTAGACAGGGGAAAAAAAGCAATTTAAAAGTCTTAGAAGTTGATTCATATCAGCAACTGCCTAAAACATCTAATGTTTATAAAATAGGTGGAGCCCAGATCCCTAAAGATCCAATCCGGTACTCTAACCACTAACCAAAATTCAATTTCACAGAACAATAAAGCTGGGATTATACCCAATTCAGAAACTCATAACAGTCACCCATCCACACTCTGTCAAGGCCTGCACCTGCTTATCTTTGGTAACTTCATCTGTTGTCCTTCAGCCATCTCCTTCCCTCTAGAAAACACCCACACTCAGGGGCTTAAACTAAGCCAGCCGGCAGCCTGAATAGATTCTTTAAATCCTACTGCCCCCAAACCAGGGAGCCTCTGAACATTTGTATTTTTCTAAGATTAGGGTGACCAGAAAAAATCCAGGTCAGGGCTCATGTAACTTTAACAGTTGTAGAGAAAAGGGAATTTCAGCCAGTGTCATGTGTATGCAATTAGTTCCTGGTGAAATTCCCTCTTCATCACAACAGTTAAAGTTGCAGGCACTATACTAACTATATATATACTATATATTTGCATGCAAATGACACTGGCTGAAATTCCCTTTTCTCTACAGCTGTTAAAGTTACATGAGCCCTGACCTGGATTTTATCTGGTCAGCCTATCTAAGATAAAATAAAAAGGGGGAGGGTCAGAGTTAGGAGATCCATCAGCCCAACTCCTACCTTTCCAAACTGTTCAGGAAAGGCATTTAAATTATAACTGAGACCCAGATCCTTTAAGGCCCAGTCCAATAATCAAACTACTTATTTTAAAATGGTCTAAAAAAGCTGCTTTCACAGGTTTCCTCCCGAAGGTGGTCACCCATCCAAACCCTGTCCAGGCTAGATCCTGTTTAGCTACAGAAACCTGGCTTTTGTAGATGGCTCACAGCCACACCACTGTCTACAGGCCACGGCAGCCTAAAATTCACTTTAAAATAAGGGCCCAGAGACACAGCTCCCACAGCCTCACAATCCCACCTCTCTTTGAATGAAAAAGTCGCCGCTGCTCCACCACACCAGGCTGCACTTCAGCAGAAGCGGCGGCCTCCTTGCTGCCAGGAGCTCCGCCGCACTCACTCGAGCCCAGCTGGGCAGATGAGGGCGAGTGCCAGGCGCGGAAGAAGCCACTTAACCAGCAGCCCCATACCACAACCTGCAAAACGCCACACTACAGGCAGCCGTGCCGGAGAAGCCTCCCACTAGGGCTCCTCCCAATGCCCAGCCTCGTTCTCTCCGCTCAGACAGAAACCCTGCAGCAGGAACTCAGCCGGGTATCACTATCTATGCTGAGGGAGGACGCAAATGAAGCATTGAGTTGCTCCACTCCACGGCCTCTCCAATCTGCGCCGCATGAGTAAACGGCCCGAAAAGCATCCGTCCATGTGGCGTTATTTTCCAGATCGTTGACAATTCGCTCGACCTCTGCAGCCACGATCCAAAGAGGCCATTGGTGGGATGTGGCCCCCTAATATAGGTGCAGCTGCTCCTCCCCCGGCCAGTAGCACCACTTTGCCTACCCCAATGGGAGCGAGGCACGTCTCTTCTTCTTCCCGCGCCTGCAACAGCCTCTCCACGGCCACTTCAGTGGGACGCAGGGGAAGGGCATTTCTCAACATTCACTTACGTAGATCAAGAAGAGAGCAGCACTGCATTGCCGTTGTAATATATAGTAGTTTCTAGGACTTCTCCTTGATGTCGCCATTCTTCTCTTTATGGTTGTGTATGCAAAGGGCCCCAGCATTATATTAATACGGCCTTCTGCATCACTGCATTGATGTATTACACAGATACTGAAGTATGGGTTCAAGTCATGTTTCCCTCCAGATGTTGTTCAATTCCCATCAGCCACAGCCAGCATGGCCAATAATCAGGGATATTTGTTATTGTAGCCCAACCATATCTGGGGCTACAACTTCCCTACCCCTATAGTTAACATATATGCGGATAGTATTAAAAAGATGTATTTTCAGGTGGACTAGAAAGGGGAGAATGATGTCAGGAACTGCATCAGAAATTGGTGGCACAACTTACAGGAGTGCCTACTATCAGCTTCGGCTGATACGCCAGCTGCGCCCCTTCCTAGAGTTGGAAGACCTAAAGACGGTAGTGCACGCGCTGGTAACTTCGAGGCTCGACTTCTGCAATGCGCTGTACATAGGGCTACCTTTGTGCCTAGTCCGGAAACTTCAACTAGTTCAAAATATGGCAGCCAGGTTGGTCACCGGTACACCTAGGGGTGAGCCCATAACACCAATCTTAAAATCACTCTGCAGGCTGCCAATTAGTTTCTGGGTGAAGTATAAAGTGTTGGTTATCACCTTTAAAGCCCTATATGGTTTGGGTCTAGGTTACCTGCGGGATCACCTTCTCATGTATAATCCACCCCTCACACTCAGGTCCTCTGGGAAGAATTTACTCCAGTCAGCCAGAACTAGGCTGATGAGTGTTACCCAGAGGACCTTCTCAACTGCCGCTCCCAGACTGTGGAATGGCCTGCCAGAGGAGATTCGACAAATTAGCAGTCTTCTGGAATTTAACAGAGCCGTGAAGACTGCTCTCGTCCAGTAGGCCTATCCGGTTGAATTTTAAGATGTTTTTAATAGTGTATTTGTTTTTTTTTCTGTTTTAATGGTTTATCTATTTTATGATTTTATATTTGTATTTATTGTTGTTCCCCGCTTCGATCTGGATGGAGAGGCGGGTTAGAAATAAAACAAACAAATAAATAATACATTCCCAACTATAAAATAGTCATGAACTAGCAAAATGTTAATGCCATGGTCAGAGCTGGCCAAGCCATTAGGCAGAGTGTGACAGCTACCTCAAACAACAGTTGCTCAGAGGCAGGGAGACAAAGTGAGGTATGGGGCAATGCATGTGGATTGGATTTGGACTGAAGAAAGAGAGCCATCAGTTATTTCAGGTTAAGAAGTAGAAGGCCACTCTTACAGTGAGGCAACTGAAATGGAGGAGGACAGATCAATATTGTGATAGACTATTTGTGGGTGGGTGGGTGGGTGCTGTTGAATTCTCCCATGAAAGAAAATGTATCTTCATTTGCAGCGTGGTTCCAAAGTTCTACCAGCACGTCTTGTCCTTGGTTTTTGCTGTAAATGAGATCAACAAGAATCCTAAGATCTTACCCAATTTCACACTTGGATTCCATATCTATGATAGCTACAATAATGCGCTCATGACCTATCGTACCACCCTGGACCTTCTCTTCAAAGTACACCGATTTGTCCCCAACTATGAATGTGATTCCCCAAAAAAACTAATAGCTGTCATTGGGGCACTTTCCTTTGATACCTCATTGTACATTGCAAAAATATTAAATACAAACAAGATTGCACAGGTAAAATTCTGCACAGGTCTAAATCAGCATCTCTAAAGCTAGCAATGGAGTAGTTCTAGTAGCAGAACTGATTTGGAAAGACAATTGTCCCTCACTACTGCCGATTTGTTGCCAACACATTTCGGGGGACCGGAGTTGAAAATAAACAAATCCATTGTGTGTATGTTATTACAGGTTAAAAGCTTGTATGTAAATGTCCAATTAAAAAAAAATCATTTTAAAAAATTAAAATGGTAACTAAAACTTTGTATATATTCTTGACTTTATCTTAGTTCACAGTGTGCAGGTTACATAATGTATAACTGATTGTTTTTTGAATTTAGTGTTTTCCTCACTTACACTACTACTACTTATTATTATTATTATTATTATTATTATTATTTCATTCAGCTCGCATATGGTCCAATTACTCTAGTAGAGGATGAGATGATGCAGCTCCCTTTCTTTTATCGCATGGTCCCAAATGAAGTCCATCAATACATAGGAATTATTACCCTACTTAAGCATTTTGGATGGATGTGGGTAGGACTTTTTGTGGTGGATGATGAACAGGGAGAACGTTTCTTGAAGGCCCTGGAGCCATTGCTCTCACAGAATGGAATGTGTTCAGACTTCACAAGACGAATCCCCATCCATGACACTCTTCATCCTCAAAAAGAACTGAAAACTCTGGCAGAAAATATGTATCAACTTATCAATTTTAGGAAATCCCGAATATTTGTTATCTATGGAGAAACTTCTCAGTTTATGTATATGAAGTATTTTCTAGATGGTATGGGAATTTCTGAACACAAGGAAAACATATCCTTTGGAAAGGTGTGGATTATAACAGCCCGGATTGATTTTACACTAGGAGGCATAGACCGGGATTTAGATTTGCAGGTGTTCCAAGGTGCAATTTACTTCTCCATGCACTCAAATCAACCTTTTGGGTTCCAGAAATATCTACAGACCTTAAAACCAGATTGGACACAAGCAGATGTTTTCCTGGAGGAGTTCTTGGAGAAAGCATTTGGCTGTTCTTTCCCAGATCCCCTCATTCCATACAAGGTCTCTGGAAGATGTACTGGGGAAGAGAAGCTGGAGAGCCTTCTTGGGCCGACTTTTGAAATGCACATGACTGGCCACAGCTACAGTATTTACAATGCGGTCTATTCTGTGGCACATGCTTTACATGCCCTGTACACATTTAGATCTGATGGTGCAGCAATGGTACATGGCAAAAATGGTGCGCTCCAGGATCTTCAACCGTGGCAGGTAAACCTCACAATTAAATCTCATTATTTGCATAGATTAGCACAAAGTTTGACAGCATCTAAATTTCTGTTTCCTGTATCATTAGTGAAGACTGAGACGCTGTTAGTGGGTGGTTCCGCTGACTGGATGGAGGGTGTTCAACCTGTTCTGGATGGGGTTGCACTCCCCTTGAAGGAGCGTGTTCATAGCTTGGGTCTTCTCCTAGAACCATCTTTGTCACTTGAGGTGCAGGTGGCCTCAGTGGCACGGAGTGCCTTCTACCAACTTCGGTTGGTGGCCCAGCTACGTCCCTATCTGGACAAGGATAACCTGGCTTCAGTTGTCCATGCTCTGGTAACCTCCAAGTTAGATTACTGCAATACACTCTACGTGGGGTTGCCTTTGAAGGTGGTTCGGAAGCTGCACCTTGTGCAAAATGCAGCGGCCAGATTGATAACCGGAACCAGTAGGTTTGAGCATATAAGACCTACTCTGGCCCGCTTACATTGGCTGCCTGTATGTTTCCGATCCCGATTCAAGGTGCTGGTTTTAACCTATAAAGCCTTACACGGCTTGGGACCACAATACCTGATGGAACGCCTTTCCCGACATGAACCTACCCAAACACTATGTTCAACATCTAAGGCCCTCCTCCAAGTGCCTCCTCCAAGGGAAGCTCGAAGGTCAGCAACAAGAGAGAAGGCCTTCTCTGTGGTGGCCCCCCAATTGTAGAAAGATCTCCCCAACGAGTCCCGCCTGGCGCCAGCATTGTTATCTTTTCAGCGCCAGGTCAAGACTTTCCTCTTCTCTCAGGCATTTGGCAATATCTGAGGAGCCTGGGTTTGTTTTGTTTAGTTTTTGTAGCTTTTTTGGAGTGTTGTAGTATTTTTTAAATGTACAGATTGTGTGTATGTTGTATGTTTTTGCTGTTTTAATTTTTGTATATTGTTTTTAATTGTTTTTAATCCTATGTAAACCTCCCAGAAAGCTTCGATATTGGGGCGGTATACAAATGAAATAAATGAATAAATAAATAAATAAGGATGCCACATGCCTTGTTCATCATGAATTCACATTTCTCTGTCTAAGAAGCCTGCAAAAATAAGGAATAGTATGGTTTTATCAGTGTGTCAGGGAAACCACGTTTCAGACTGGAACTTTGCTAGAGAAAGTGGCATAAAACAATGTTTTAAACCAGGAATAGACAAGCTTGGAGGAAACTTAATGAAACCAATGGGATCAGTGAGTCCTGTCCATTTTGTCCCATCAGTTTTGGTAGGATTATTTTAGCTGCGTCGCAGTCTGAATCCAACCCCATGTTAGCAGGTTAAGATGTTTTACATGGTTTATTGTTTTCTGCTTTGGTGCCAATCCTTCAACATTATTTTATTCTCTTGTCTATTTTTTTCCCTTTTAACTAGCTCCACCCATTTCTGCATCATGTTTCATTTAACAACTCAGCTGGAGAAAAACTGTCTTTGAATGAGAATAGGGATATGGAAGGTGGATTTGATATAATGAACTTGGTTACGTTTCCAAACAAGTCATTCCTTAAAGTGAAAATTGGATGGGTAGATCCCAGTGCTGTGGATCGGAAAGCATTCTTCATTAATGAGGACATGATTGTTTGGCATAGTGGCTACAATCAGGTTTGGATTACCTTGAACTGAATTGGGGAATCGAGTCCCAATGTGGAGGATGAAATTGTTGAGTTCCTTGACAAGTTCAGAATATGGCTTTGCAGTATGGAGAGAAAGATGGGGTCTGTTCAGACAACACTCTAATCCATAGTAAGGCCACTACCCTTTTGAAGGAAGTGGTTTGTGAGCATGTTGAAACCATGGTTATGTAGCCACCATGGTTAAGGATCATTAACACAATGTACTAAGTCATGATTCACGTGACACATGAAGCCATAATGTTTAACTCAAAATGCTTAACCATCATGGCTTAGTATACTTTCTGAACCGAGTTAGTGAATGCTATTTACTAGGGGTGTGTGCTCCGATCCCAAAATCCCAATATCTGATGGAGCTCCAATGGAGCTCTGAGATTTTGGAGCAGAGAGGGTACAGTTTAAAAAAATGACAAATACCCACCAAGTGGTTATGTGCCTCATTGCAGCTCCGAACATTTTTTGGATAACCATTCCATTTTAGCCAATGAGAATTAATCAAAATACTTACACCTCTGTCATTTTTAAAGTTAAAGAGATTTAACTTGTTACCATGATAGCTCTTACATAGGGCTTTAGATGTGCCAAGTCTGAAGCAGATATGTTCGTGCCTTGATTTTTAGGAATTTAAAAAATATTTTCCCCTCAAGCCATTCTGAATCTCCCCTGCAAATTTATGGAGGTTCTACCAAGACAAGGCAATTGACTCAAGGTCTCCCACACTGGGACTAGCAGAGTTATAACATCAGGGAGAGTTTCAAAAATGCACGTCAGTTACAGGAGATGTAAAAATTCCACCTCCTTGTCCATCCAGATAGGGTGTTTAATTTTAGGCTCTACTTCATTTCTTTTTCAGTATCTGTTTTTCTTCCTGTTTAATAAGCTGCTCCCATGCTACAAATTTAAAATCTGTTGGAAGATGTTTCTTTTCTTCCCCCCCCCCCCAAAATGAACAGTGCAATTGGCCTTTTGTTTTTCATATTTCTAAGCTGTTTTCCTGTCCTATCTTTTAGGGTCTAATAGATTCCCCCCCTTTTTCTTTCTTTTTTTGTGGGGGGGGGGGGGTGGACTTGCATGGGATAGCATAGACCAGAAAATTGCTGTTGCAAGTGGTGAAGTGCTGTAAAGTGTATGCACTTCTATTAGAGGGGATTAACAAATAGAGTAACTTTAGATGTGTATCTACAATAGCTGCAGGGTCACATAGGTGATGTCCCCTGGACATGGTTGCACCTGCTAAAATATTGGATACATTTTCACTTAGGGATGGAGAGATTTACCTACACCTATTTTCCTAGAATGCTTGGTGAGCCGCCACCCCTGCTCGCCCCTGCTCGCCCCTGCTCACAGCATCACATGGGCTTCTTGATGGTCCAGTGAGTGCCTGAAAAAGCTGCAGGGCCATCCACTCCCTTAGGGAGTTGCTACTGTTGCACAGCAATAGCAGCTTGGAGGAGGGGGTGTCTGGGAAGGGGGTGTTGACTAAATGATGGGCATAAGGTGGCCATTTATGCAACGTTACAGGCATGAAGACTCCATTATTGCCTGTAATGATGTGTAAATACTTCCCTGTGGCCCTCAATGAGTGGGTCCAGTCGGTGCAAGGTTGTCCATCAGACTACACATACACATACGTGGACTCTGGTGAAATCTCTTCATTCTCTGAATTCACTTCTTTTCGGGATGTTTCTAGTATTTCTAGTTCTTCTGAAAGAAACCATAGACTTGTGCTTTTAGCCTCTTTTACTATATGCTAGTGGTTTTGGTTAATGCTCCCTTGAAAGTTAGTTGTGTCATGATTCAATGTCAAATTCTAGTTGATCCGATTTGAAAGTATTCTATCCTGTGGTGTTGGAAGGTCATCTTGTGTTCTCCGTGCTGACTTAAATGAAACTCTGGTTAATCACTCTGAGTGGGCATATTTGGACTTGGCCCATGCAGTGAATTCATGTAACTCCCACCCATTCCTTCTCCAAATTGCGAATACATCAACATATCCCTCAGCCATACTAGCAGTTATGTACCAAACAGACACTCAGGCGACACAAAAGCTGTGTTCGGATAACACGATACTCAATGGTGGGGCTATAATCAACTCAACAGTTGTTTATGTAGGGGATACTCCCCACATGACATGATGATAATCAATCATTGTGTGGTTTAGGATCAGCATTGAGTTGACTATTAGTCAACATGGAGTTGATTCACTCCTCCCCCAATCTATCTCCCCCCTCTGTCCTCCAACTAGTATCCCATCAACCATTGCTGCCAAAAATGTATCCTGCTGGGTGGACTAGAACAGCAGCTGCCACTTTCAATGCTTTTCACTTGTGACTCTGTGGCCAACAAAAATAACCAATGGTGCACACCACACAACATGATGAACAATGGTGATTCCAAAAGACAACTCTGTACACTTTTCTTTGTTGTTGTTGTTGGTGGTGGTTATTTTGGCCAAATAGCCAACCATGGGTTTAAAAAATCCCTCCACACAACACGACCAACGGTTGGTTAAATAAGCAACCATCAACCATTTAAACCATTGTTGGTTATCATATTGTCTGAACCCAGTCAAATTCTTTCTCGACTTCTAAGATGCATAGGTTGGCTACTTCTGGGCTATTGGGCATCCCATGACAACTCCCTTGGTCTGCCTGTAAAAGCAGTTGTTACATTTGAAATACTTATGGGTAAGAACTATTTCTACAGCAGCGAGGAGGAAATGAGTAGGCTGGGAGTGTTCTTCTATTCTCATGTCTAGAGTATGGTCTATATGCCTTAGGGCATCTTCCTAAATTATATTCAGGTAAAGTGATCATATCAAAATAATAATCAAAATGTCCCTCTCTTCTACATTGATGGATGCTCTTTTCTGAATACAGTCAGAGACAAAACATACAATGGAGGGAGACATGGGTATAAAAGGATCTTGTTTGTCCAATCCACGCTATCCTGAAACACTGTTGACATTTCTTTATGGATAGGTCCTGCCCCTTTCGGTCTGTAGTGACTCCTGCCAACCTGGATATCAGAAGAGAAAGAAGGAAGGGGAGAAGTTTTGTTGCTACGATTGTGCTCCATGTCCAGATGGGAAGATTTCAAACAAAATGGGTAGGTATTGCGATGCACCAAATATTCCAGCAAATGTGGTTAATCCTTCAATACCAGTTTGGAAAAGGGAGCTGTCACTCTGTGTGTTGCCAAGAGGCCACACCAATGGTGAAAGTGGAATAATCTAATACAGTAAATACGTACACACACCAGGGCAATAATTGTAGGGTGGGGAACTCCAGAGCAAGATTGTAAGGCTTATGTCCTTACAGTTGCAGGAACCTGACCAAAATGGTAATGGATGGATTCCAAGAAAAGCCTCATATGTGAAACGTTTTCTGGTTCATCCTACATTGAGATTCCCACCTGGGAGTGTCTCAAGGACTCAAATAGACTACTGTGCTCATATCATCCCAACCTTTATGCTGGCCAATCTCCAGTGACTATGAGAATGTTCAGACATTCTTGTAAAGTGAAAGGATTACATCTGGCAACTGGCAAATAGCCAGCATAGATAGCTATATGTCCATCCCAAACATGCCTCCCATATCCAGTGGTGGTCTTGTGCCAGATCTACACCAAGCAGGATATGATACTTTGAAAACAGTATATGGAGTGTGTCCTGGGCCCCAACAGTTGTCATTATTGGTATAAACCATTTAAGCAGTAGTGTAAATCCTGCCCTAAAGTATCTAAAGGGCTCTTTGTTAAGCACCCATGGACTACCCAGCAGGTTGGTACATGTAGTGAGAAGGGTTGGCTGACCATTGCCGTTCTAGCAGGCAGCAGATGGGGCAAGATGTGACGACTTCACCCATCCTTTTCTAAAGGGAAATAATAGTCTCTCAAGTCATACCATCCCAAACAGTTACTATTTCAGTCTCTGAGAAATCAGAAGAAAGCATGCAGCATAGCTGACTGATATCATCGATATCGGCGCAACTAGGGTCCCCAGCACAGAAAGCATTTTTTAAAAAATCTATGACAGAAATTAACCAGACTGTGGAACCAGAAGGGAAATGGAAATAAGGCAGGCCCAAGAATATCAGAAACTACGGGTGTGCAGAGCCGGTATTCTCCACCCCAAAATTTGAGGCGGCACTTCGATGAGGTGATTCTCTGCCCCAATTTCCGGAGCGTGTCCCTCTCTCTGCTCTGCCAGATCGTTTTGTGAATAACTGCTCCATTTATAGGTAACTCTTACATTCTCTTCAATGGGAGTTAACAGAAATGCTCACAGCACCCTCAGTTTTAAAGGTAAACACATCAAAATTGGCACCGTGACAGCTTTGAAAGAGGGCTTTTGGAGCAGATCCCTGCATGCTGTGATGTACGGGGAATTTTTTAATCTGAACTCATATGTCCTCTCAGGCACCTCTCATGCCAGGGAGAGGGAAATGAAGCAGCAGGAGAAGTGCTTAACACAGTAATAAAGAAGTAAATATATATTAGTAAATGTCACAAGAGCAGCACACAGCTTGACCATCCTCAAGAGAGGAAAGGAGCCTCACAGGAAGAGGAGGAGGAGGAGCCACCCCTCCCCCAAAGTCGGTTGGGCATATTGGAGAGAGTCGAGTCAAGGCAACAATAACATCTTCCCTCTAGGAGGCTATACGGGGGGGGGGGGGAGGAGGAGGAGGAGGAGGAGGAGGAGGAGGTGGTCCCCCCTACATTTGAAGCCCAGACAGCCAATAGGAGTAATAGTTTAACTGAGAAATAGACAGCCAACCTGACTCAGGTGTAGAAGCTTACAAACTCACAATGGCAGCCTAGCAGCACTGCTGTGGGTGACTTCTATGAGTCCAAGCAGAAAGGCACAACCAACCAACCAGCACTGCACTCCCTGTCCACTCATGGCCAGAACCACCAGTGTTCCCCATGCTGCATGATGGAATGGTATCAAAGTCTGCTTTATTAATTGTGTACTGCTTGTGTGCACTGCACAACCCTAAAACACACAAACGGACAAGCACAAGAAGAAGGCTCTTGTAACTTTGTAGCCAAGTGCTGCTGGGAAGGCTCAGCTTTGAGGAAGGAGGGCTACAGCATGTCAAACAGTTAAGGGGGAAATCATCATCATCATCATCATCATCATCATCATCATCATCATTGCACAGCCCAGCCAGGTAAGGCGGGATGGGCAGGCACATTGGAGGAAAAAGCTTTAACAGAACAGGCAGGCACATGTGCATACGCTTCGGGAAGAACAGGTGAAACAAACCTAGCATATACAGAGAACCCAATGAAAACAGCCCCCCTCTCTCTCTCCTTCTCTCTCTGCAAAGAAACAGAGTCATCTTGAGATCTCATAGGTTGTTCTTTCTCTCTCCCTCTCTCTCTCCTTCTCTAAATCTCACTCTGCAAACACACCCTCATCTCACTTTACATGTGTGCAAAGATTTATTATATATGTATTTATTTATTTATTACATTTGTATACCGCCTCATAGCCGAAGCTCTCTGGGCGGTTTACAAAGGATTAAAACAATTAAAAACAATATACAAAAATTAAAACAGCAAAAACATACAACATACACACAATCTGTACATTTAAAACCACTACAACACCCCCAAAAGCTACAAAAACAAAAAACAAACCCAGGCTCCTCAGATATTGCCAAATGCCTGAGAGAAGAGGAAAGTCTTGACCTGGTGCCGAAAAGATAACAATGTTGGCACCAGGTGGGCCTCATCAGGGAGATCGTTCCACAATTGGGGGGCCACCACAGAGAAGGCCCTCTCTCTTGTTTCCAACCTCCGAGTTTCCCTCGGAGAAGGAACTCGGAGGATGTTGAACGTAGCATTTGGATAGGTTCATGTCGGGAAAGCGTTCCATCAGGTATTGTGGTCCCAAGCCGTGTAAGGCTTTATAGGTTAAAACCAGCACCTTGAATTGGGCTCGGAAACATACAGGCAGCCAATGCAAGTATATCTTTCTCTCTCTCTCTTTCTTTCTCTCTCTCTCTCTCTCTCTCTCTCTCTCTCTCTTTCTATCTGATGAAAATGAACACCACAAGTCCAAGAACAACAATGAGCGCATGGAATCAAGGACCATGAAAAAATTCCTCCCCCTGAACACTGTGATTGGAGGAGAGCTGATCACGGTCTGGGACAGCGCTATGGCAATTCCTAATTGGTTAGCCACAGAAGTCAATATCAATTATCAAAATTGCCCCACCTCAACACCTTATTGGGAGGTTTTCAATTACCACAGCTCACACACAAAACAGTCATGCGCCTTCTTGGGACACATCACACACACAACATGGTAGGATAATTTCAGAGATATCGGAAGCACCGATTATGCAACTCTCCACTATGAAATCATTTGATAGGTTTAGAACTGGCCAATCCCCGCTCCGTAAAATCAAATGTACCACAGATGTTCACAGTTATCAGATAATTCTGGGGCAGAGAGCACACCCCTATCAGAAGCAGAAATTCAAGAACGGAATTGAATGAAATGAGAGATTTGGGAGTACCTCCCTGTGATGACTCCACTTTATTTCTTTCTCTTCACAGACACTGGTGATTGTTTTCAATGCTCAGGAGATCAGTATCCAAATAAGGACCAAAATCAATGCCTCCCTAAAGTTATAAGCTTTCTGTCCTATGAAGAACCATTGGGGAAAGGTTTAGCTTCAGTTGCTGTGTCTTTTTCCTTGATCACAGTCTTGGTGCTGCAAACCTTTATTAAGCACAGAGATACCCCCATAGTCAAAGCCAACAATCGGGACCTCACCTACACTCTCCTCATCTCTCTCCTGCTCTGTTTCCTCTCTTCTTTGCTATTCATTGGTCAACCTGGGAGACTGACCTGCCTTCTCCAACAACCAGTGTTTGGTTTGATTTTCTCAGTGGCTCTTTCTACTGTGTTGGCAAAAACCATCACTGTTGTTGTAGCTTTCACAGCCACCAAGCCAGGTTCTAACATGAGAAAGTGGGTGGGAAAAAGACTGGCCACTTCCATTGTCCTTTCTTGCTCCCTCATTCAAGCTGGCATTTGTTCTGCATGGGTCAAAATGTCTCCCCCATTCCCTGCCTTAGATATGCACTCAGTCAGTGGGGAAATCACCCTGCAATGTAATGCCGGCTCTGCCATCATGTTTTATTTTCTCCTGGGCTACATGGGACTTCTGTCCATCATCAGTTTCTTGGTGGCTTTCCTTGCCAGGAAATTGCCTGACAGTTTTAATGAAGTCAAGTTCATCACCTTCAGCATGTTGATGTTTTGCAGTGTTTGGTTGTCTTTTGTTCCAGCCCACCTAAGCACCAAAGGGAAATACATGGTAGCTGTGGAGATCTTCTCCATTTTAGCCTCCAGCGCTGGAGTATTAGGCTGTATCTTTTCCCCCAAATGTTACATTATTCTCTTCAAGCCTGAGTTGAACAACAGGAGGCAGCTCATGAGGAAAAAGCATTAACACATCAACCTTTCCATTTATATCTATTACTTCCATGGTGTTTAATGCAGCAATATAGTGACATTAGTCTTACGAGCTATTGGCTTAACATGCCAGATATCACATTCACATTATTCCCTTTCACATGACATCTCTGTGTGTCATCAGAGGGAGAGCCAATCTACACACTAGGTTGTTAACAGTTTATAAGGGCTATGAAAACTCTTTGGGCCACATGACGCACTCCGTATAATGTTGTATACCTGAGGTTTTTTAAAACTCACTTCAGCTATATACAATGGTTTCACTTTTAATAAATTGTTTTAAGTAAAATAATGTGTCCTTCCTTACTGTTTGTGATTCATGGGGGCAGTGCTTCATTTGCTGGTGCCCAAATGCTTAGCAGTTGATTGGTGGGGAAGAAAGCGGGGCTATGGAGGAAGTGGGCGAGTGAACTACAACACCCACAATTCTTAGCCCTATACGTATTGAAAGCTAGAGAATGACAGAGGAACTAAGGAGGATGTGGGTGACTGAATTACAACGCCCACAATGCCTTGCCCTAAACTCATTGTAAAAATGAAACAGAAAGAGATGGGGCAGAAGAGTGTGTTACTGCATACACCGCTTTAAAGACTGAAGAATTTTTCTCCTGTAACATGAGTACTCAATAATATGGCCTAAGACGTTTTAAAACGCACCTATTTGGAATGTTTTGAAATACTATTTAAAACGTTCCAAGGGACTGTGTAGATAGGCTCGGAGAGGTGAGACACAAAGAGCTTTTCCATTGACCTGGCTTTACCTTTACATTTTGGACTTCTTTCCTGATCCTGTCCTTTATAGGTCTATGCATTTTGACAAGGTGAGCAATTTAGGTATACATATACTTTTTGGCCTTCACATAACAAATAACAGCCAAACTATGTGTTTGGATCTGTGTACTCATCTGAAAATCTGCATTTGGTCAAAATAGTTCTATAAATTCTCAATTGAGGTGATTTGCATCATTTTACAGCTATGTGGGATTTGATGTACAGATGTGCAGGGACCCTGTTATATGTGGCGAAGAAAATCTCCAGGTAGAGTCACTGCAGTTCAGTATGTTAATTATTCTTCAAGATCTTTACTCCTTTATGAAAGGAGTGGTGTTGTTTGCAGAAGGTCTGTGAGAAGGGGGGAGAAGCCCCAATGCTAGCAGAAAGAAAAGAGACGGAATCTGGTGCTGCTAAAGGCGTGTATCTTTTAATGATGTATTAAAGCTCAACGTTTTGGATAATAATCCTTCTTTAGGAGCTGAATTGTGATACATGTTATTGTATTTCAAAAAGAACGATGAGAAACGTTTGATGAAATTGGGATTTTGTAATCAGTATCGTCATTCTTTTTGAAATACATTAACGTATATTACAATTCCGCTCCTGAAGAAACGTTGAGCTTTAATACATCATTAAAAGATACACGCCTTTCGCAGCACCACAGTTCATCTCTTTCCTTTCTGTTTACAGAAGACAACAGCTGAAGACCATCCTTCTTCAGACAAGTCTGGAATTCAGGCAAAAGGAAAAGGGTTTCCTATGGGAATCCAAGGAATCTATTTTCAAAGCACAATCCCATCGTTTACAGATTATTAATTAATTAATTAATTCTGGGTGATAAGATACGCCCTCCATGCCGCCAGGTTATCACAGAGATAAATCCACTCACTTGTAAACGATTCCCCACATTTCCATCTCCCTATGTATGTTTGGGTTAGTATGTCTGGAGAGGGCGGAATGTTGGACTGAGTGGGTGTGGCTGATGATGCTGGGAAAGGGAGGGGGAGGAGTATATATATATAGGGTGAGGGGAGTGTTTTGGATTATCTTTATGTCTTATCATCTTATTGTCTTGGTTGGGTGGAGGGTAGTTGTGTGGAAGATAGCTGTGTGTGATCTAGTCAGGAGTGTGTGTGAAGAGATTATTAGGATTTAGGATTATGAGTAAATTATTAGAAGTGTTAAGAATAGGCAGTTGTGAAATGGATTTGAAAAGAACTGTTCACAACAAGAAACATTTTCTTTTATTTTTGCAGCCACAAACCATGTGTCAGCTTGGCTTTAAAACCTGCTCAATATGTTTAATAAAGAAACACATATTGTTACACCTACAGGCCAACATATTCACAGGAGGACCTTATTCATTTACTTATTTTATTCCATTTATATACTGCCCCATAGCTGAAGCTCTCTGTTTGGTTTACAAAAATAAAAAAACATTGAACATTCAAAACACCGATGTACAAAATTTAAAACCATAAAGCATAAAAACAAGTTATAATTACAATATCCTTTAAAACAACAATTCTGGGTCAAAGCGCAACAACAACACAAAACCCTCATCATATGCTGTTAAATGCCTGAGAGAAGAGGAATGCCTTGACCTGGCGCCGAAAAGAAAACAATAACAATAACTGTTAAAGTTACATGAGTAGTCTGACCATATGAAAAGGAGGACAGGGCTCATGTAACTTTAACAGTTGTAGAGAAAAGGGAATTTCAGCCAGTGTTATTTGTATGCAATTAGTTCCTGGTGAAATTCCCTCTTCATTACAACAGTTAAAGCTGCAGGGGCCCTGCCTTCTTTTGTATGTGGTCACTCTAGTATAATGCCTGCAATTTTAACTGTTGTGATGAAGAGGAGATTTCACCAGATATTAATTGCATACAAATGACACTGGCTGAAATTCCCTTTTCTCTGCAACTATTAAAGTTACATGAGCCCTGTCCTCCTTTTCATATGATCAGCCTAAATAACACCCTTTTCCCCTCTGCTATAAGGGAAAAGTGGTGCATCTTTTACCCTTCCTTCAGGTTTTTAAGTAGGGTGCTTAGCCTGAGAAGAGTGTGCTCATCTAGGTCTGGTGTTTGAATAGGCTGACCATATGAAAAGGAGGACAGGGCTCATGTAACTTTAACAGTTGTAGAGAAAAGGGAATTTCAGCTAGTGTCATTTGTATGCAATTAGTTCCTGGTGAAATCCCCTCTTCATCACAACAGTTAAAGTTGCAGGGGCCCTGCCTTCTTTTGTATACGGTCACTCTAGTATAGTGCCTGCAACTTTAACTGTTGTGATGAAGAGGGGATTTCACAAGAAACTAATTGCATACAAATGACACCTGCTGAAATTCCCTTTTCTAGACAACTGTTAAAGTTACATGAGCCCTGTCCTCCTTTTCACATGGTCAGCCTATGTTTGAGGCTGTGGCGGCACAGATACCCCCTCCTACTTCTTTTTCTCCACATTCTCTACCGTTTAAGAATGTAATTTTATGCATATTTACCCCAGAGTAAGTCCTATTGAACTCAGTAGGACTTAATTCTGGGTAGGGAAATTTAGGAATGTGCTGTAACTTTGTTTTTAAGGTGCCGCAAGACACGTAACCTTACTAGGATGAAGGGAAATGAAGAAAACCGTCAGGGAATGGAATAAGAGAGCTCAAGAACACCCCCCAAGAATAAAGCAACCGTGTGTGAGAGAGAGAGAATGGGGGAATCTGTGTGGGGAATGGAAAGAAGCGGGATTGCCAGCCAGACTTTCTCGGAGAACCAGCAGCACATGCCTGTGTCGTGGGAATTTGTGTACATGAATTTGAGAATCTCAAATGTCTATGGGAACCTTGAAAATCTCCCTTATAAAGAGTCTCCAAGCCAGAGGACTCCTTATTTTAGGAGGCTCTGAAGTAGTCTAAAGGCTTTCTAGGTGTGGATCTAATAATTATAATTGATAGAAAGTGATTTAACTTCAATGAATTAGAGTTTGGATATGGCTTAACTTCCCACTTAGCAACCAGAATTGGTGGAGTCCAAATACCTGAGATACAACACATTGAATAATACTTACAATAATCAATTTCTTCAATAAGGCTTTATTGGAAATGAACAGCTGTATTCTGAGTCAGAAAAAGATTCTGATTGAATTTTAGTATACAGGGTATAGCTCTTATATAGGAAACTGGAAACATCAGAATCAGCATAATCAGAACCTTGTACAGCATAACTTTTGTACTAAGGGAAAGATTACAATAATACAGGGTATCACATAGGAATGACATATCTTGTCTCCAGGTCAAGATAAGAAAAGACGCCGCATAAGAATGATGGAGGTCAAGATAAACCCAAACAAAACAGAATGCATATAGTTCCTAATACAACAAAGTCCATTATAGCGAAGGCTTAACACAACTAGTCAAGAAGGCAGCTTCTTCTCATCTAGCTAGTACATTGCTGGTTCTACCTTACAGGAGAACTGCTACAGATATCCATTAATACCTGAAATCAATATCAGTCTCTGAGTTATTGAAATGCTTATATCATGATTAATTCTTTTGACAGCCTGGCTCATGCCTGGGCGGCACTGCTTTGCATCAAACTAGCACTTTGCAGCCCCCTCTCTACGTCCATGGTAACTGGGAGCACCAGCAGCAGCTGGAGCATGAATGTTGCTAACCACTGCACTGGCAAGGCAAAGGGGAACATCATGCCTGGCAGAAGCAGTGTGCCCAGCCCGAGCAGAGCAAAGATTCAGCTGCAGCTCCCTGGTTTCCCGGCCTCTCCCGGAAGTCATGTGGGACAGGAGACTTCCAAGGAGAGGCCCTGAAGCCATTGAACAACACTTCCACCTAGTACTGTGTCTTGCTACCTCATGATCCAGCTCATGAGGCAGCAGGTCAGAGCACTACACATATGTTTCTTTGATATTGTATTTTTCTCTTGTTTTTAAATTTTTTTTAACTGTTGTAATTTTCATGTTTTATATTGTTGTTGTTCCCCGCCTCGATCCGGAGGGAGAGGCGGGCTACAAATAAATATTATTATTATTATTATTATTATTATTATTATTATTATTATACTTTGATTTGACTTTTGTGAACCACCCAGAGAGCTACGGCTATTGGGCGATGGACTGAGGCCTTCATTTCAGGAAGGAGCATTACACCCAGGCTTCCTGGGGCAGCAGAAAACTTGGGGTTTGCAGCACAAAACAGCACAAAACTAGCACAAAACTTTGGTACCGGTTTGGAGTTGATCAGAGAATGTGATTTTTTTCCCCATTCACCAGAGAACAACTAAGGGTATGTTGGTTCCAGGTTTCCTGGGGCAGCACAAAACTCGAGGTTTGGGTCACAAAACTAGCACAAATTTTTGGCACCAGTTTGGAGTTGATCTGACAATTTGACATTTTCCCCATTCACCAGACCACACCAAAGAGTGTGTCATTTTCACAGTTTGGGTGGCGGCACAAAACCCGGGATTTGCGGCACAAAACGACACAAAACTAGCACGAAACCTTGGCCCCAGTTTCGAAGCTCTATGATGAAGTTGTTTTTTTGGTGTGTTAACTAAGAACTCCCACTGGAAGTTTCGATACTCGGTTGTTGGTGGCAGCACAAAACGACACAAAACTAGCACAAAACGTTTAAACAGAATGGACAGCAGTAGGGGAAATGAGGGATTTCCGACACATATTGCAGTGGGTGTAAGAAAACCAAGGTGCTTGTCTTTTGACAAGATAGCAGAATAATCAAGGGTATGCTTTGCTCTGGTGTTCTGTCACTAAATGTTATGAGACACCATCATTTATTATGACTCTGATATACTTTGCCTTCCAAGGCCTTCATAAAATTGGAGTAGGGCTGTGGCCTTCATTTCAGCAAGGAGTACTACACCCAGGTAAACTGATGACTTCATCGGCTGGCCAGAAATTGCTGCTGGCGTGAACTTACTATGGACACTAGGAACCCATTTGCTCCTTGTCCCATTAAAAAGTATTGAAACCTTGTTGTCCTAACTGAAAAACATGTTTGCACTCCATGTTGCTCCTTGATGCAAAGGAAAAAAAAAATCCCTGTGATTATTTAAATCAGTATAATTTGTTTTGTTTCCCCCCCCCTTGAGAATACTGAAGTAGACTTTCAGAAGGTCAAAAACAATCATGAAGCAAGTAGGTAAGTGGTTACATATGCTTCTCCACTTCTGACATTCTGAGCAAGAGGTAGGCAGGGCTATGTCAGTTTGATCTCCGACAGTTGTTTTCTTCTACTTATTTTAGGCCAGACTACATCAGAGTATTGCTAATCTCTGTTGGCTTTGTAAGACGTTCATTTGCCGCCACATTGCTGTTCTAGAGAAATTGGAGAAATATCCTCCTACGAAGTATCTCAGCAAAATCAGGAGCCAGCCAAGCATAAGTCAAGCATATAGTGTAGATGGATGCAGGGGGGATTGCATCAAAAGAGAAGCTTTGCAGCCAGAATACTGGGCTGTCAATTTTATTATTCTTACTTTTGCTTTTCCATTGGGTGTGTGAAGTAGAAACAAAGACTTGCCCCACAATGGAACCTGCCCCTGTTCCATATGAGTCATATCAGTCAGGGGATTTCCTTATTGGTGGGATGGTTTCTATGATCAATTCCTATGGTCCAGCATTTTCCTTCAAGGAACTTCCTTGGCAGCAGTTCTCTGAATTTAGAATGTAAGTCATTTGTTTTTCTTCTTTCTGCGTCACGTGAATTTTTCCAGATTGTAAACTCTAAATACTGGAAATAGAAAATAATGGTAAAGGGAAATAGTTATTCTTCTTGGCATATTCATTTTCAGTGGTTGATGTATGTATTCTGCCCTTCTTACTTCTGACTTCCTCCTGCTAAAATGAGAGATCTCCTTCTGAAGTGTGTGTGACTCTCTCTGTGTACTGGGCACATGTGGTGTTACTTGTGTGGAGTGTGATTAGTTGCAATGTAAAACTAATTCAGTGGACATATTTCATATCATATATATATGATCGCTTGCAGAAGTTGCAAATGATATTGAAATCGGGAAAAAATAGAGGAAAAAGACAACAATGTTGATAGTGGCTAGGAGGAAAACTTAAATTACTCCTCAATTTAGATGTCATTCCTGCATGATTGGCTGGGATTGGTGGAAATTTTGAAAATCACTCCGTTCTTTCTTTAAAATAGTTTTATATATTTATTATTTTACCATTACAGAAGAAACTCCCAATAGATAAAAAGAGGAAAACATCAAACACAATCAAATTCATGTGACTTCAATTGCCCCTAATAGTACATAAGATTGTACTCAATCCTGAACTTTATTATTCCATTATAATATAAAGAGGCTGCAAAGTATTTACTGATCGTCACTCTCTGAGTTTTATCATATCAGTTAATTTTATCATTGAGGCCATTTCCCAAACACCCCATACATGATCCTGTAACATTGATGCAACACCATTCGCATATCGATTAATTTTACTCTCTTCGATTCCAAGCTTCACACCCTTCTATTTTGCCTCTCTCTAGATATAATAATGATTTCTGAGTGAGACCCGGTTACATGCACATTGGCAGTAAGATTTGCATGTATTAATCGGACCCCGTTAATAATTTCCCCCTTTAATAATGGACAGAAATTTATGCTCACAGATGTGGAGACGCCAAAGTGGCACTCCTGAGAAAGGAAAGGAGGAGAAAGCATGCTAGGAAGGACCAAAAGTTACATGAGCCCTGTCCTCCTTTTCATACGTTCAGCCTACTGTGCCAACAGATTTGATGTTCCAACTCAGAGCAGATCAGCTGATTACTACAGTTGTGTTTTGTTTTAGGTTGTGTTTTTTTAATGCATGTCTGAATCCCTAAAACAGAACAGAATTTATGGGATACAATTAATGTACAGAATTAGAGCCGTTAATTTCTAGACATGCACTTTCCCTTGATTTCGCCATTATTCTCTTTATAGTTTAGGCTGACCAGATAAAATCCAGGTCAGGGCTCATGTAACTTTAACAGTTGTAGAGAAAAGGGAATTTCAGCCAATGTCATTTGTATGCAATTAGTTCCTGGTGAAATTCCCTCTTCATCACAACAGTTAAAGTTGCAGGCACTATACTATAGGGACCATATACAAAAGAAGGCAGGGCCCCTGCAACTTTAACTGTTATGATGAAGAGGGAATTTCACCAGGAACCAATCGCCTACAAATGGCACTGGCTGAAATTCCCTTTGCTCTACAACTGTTAAAGTTACATGAGCCCTGACCTGAATTTTATCTGGTCAGCCGATTATAGTTGTGCATCCAAGGATAAAACCTTTTCTCACGGTTAACTTCTGCACCTGTTCTGCTCTCATATGGCTCTGTATATCCTCTCTCCTTCCCCCTCCCTCTTCATGAGACCTTTATCTCTGCTTCTCGGATACTCTAATACCGCATTCTGCATTTTAGTCAGGATGCAAGAGCATGTTTCTGTAGCTGAGCAATAAATGATGTTTTCTGTCCTGCTTATGTACCCGCTTGTTTGCATGGTGTTCTCAGAAGTTTACTGAAAACTGCATCCTGCCCTCTTTATGTGTTCCTAATATAGACAATGATCTCCCCCCCCCCAAAAAAAAATCATGGTGATCTGATTTAATTGTGAAAGGAACACTGGAACAAGGGCACCAGCATTATATTTTATATGGCCTTCTGCATTGCTACATTGATGTGATGCACAAATACAAGTTGCACAGATACTCCAGGTGTAGTAAAACTCCAATTCCCATCAGTCGCAGCTAGAATGGCCAATGATCAAGGATGTTGTTAATTGTACCCCAACCATATCTGGGCCTCCACAAATTCCTCACCCCTTATAGTTAACTTACATGCAGCTACTATTAAAAAGATGCATTTTCAAGAAGGCTAGAAAGGGGAGAGTGATTTCGGGAACTGCATAACAAATTGGTGGCACAACTTACATTCCTAACTATAAAATAGTCACAATCTAGCAAAATGTTCAAGGCATGGTTGGAGCTGGCCAAGCCATTAGGCAGAATGTGACAGCTACCTCAAACAGCAATTGCTCAGAGGCAGGGAGATACAGTGAGGTGTGGGGCAATGCATGTGGATTGGATCCAGATTGAAGAAAAAGAGCTATATATCATTTCACTGTAAGAAATAGAAGGCCACTCTTATAGTCAGGTAACTGAAGTGGAGGACAGATCAACACTGTGATAGACTATTTGTGTGTGTGTGTGTGTGCATGCTCTAGAATTCTCCCATGGAAGACTATTTATCTTCATTTGCAGTGTGATGCCAAAGTTCTACCAGCACGTCTTGTCTTTGGCTTTTGCTGTAAATGAGATCAACAAGAATGCCAAGATCTTGCCCAATTTCACACTTGGATTCCATATCTATGATAGCTACAATAATGCACTGATGACCTATCGTACCACCCTGGATCTTCTCTTCAAATCACATCGATTTGTCCCCAACTATGAATGTGATTCCCACAAAAGACTAATAGCTGTCATTGGGGCACTTTCCTTTGATACTTCATTGTACATGGCAAAAATATTAAATACAAACAAGATTCCACAGGTAAAACTGCACAGGGGTAAATCAGCATCTCTAAAGCTAGCAATGGAGTAGTTCTAGTAGCAGAACAGACTTGGAAAGACAATAGTCCCTCACAACTGCCAATTTGTTGCCAACTCTTTACTGGGGACCAGAGTTGGGAATCAAAAAATCCATTGTGTGTATGTTATCACAGGTAGAAAGCTTGTATGTCAATGTCCAAAAGTTTGTTTTAAAAAATTTAAATGGTAATTAAAACTGTGTATATATTCATGACTCTATCTTAGTTCCCAGTATGTAGGTTACATAATGGATATCTGATGATTTTTTAAAAAATTTAGTGTTTTGCTCACTGTTGTTATTGTTGTTGTTGTTGTTGTTATTATTATTTATTCAGCTGGCCTATGGTCCAATTACTCTAGCAGAGGATGAGATGATGCAGCTCCCCTTTTTTTATCGCATGGTCCCAAACGAAGCCCATCAATACATGGGAATTATTAGACTGCTTAATCATTTTGGATGGACGTGGGTTGGGCTCTTTGTGGTGAATGATGATCAGGGAGAACGTTTCTTGCAGGCTCTGGAACCATTGCTTTCCAAGTATGGAATGTGTTCAGACTTCACAAGACGAATCCCCACCCATGACACTCTTCTTTCTGAAAAAGAAATGAAAGATCTGGCAGAAACTATGTACCAACTTATCAATTTTAGGAAATCCCGAATATTTGTTATCTATGGTGAAACTTCTCAATTTATGTACCTGTGGGCTTTTATAGATGAACGCGAGGAAAATATATTGTTTGGAAAGGTATGGATAATAACAGCCCGGATTGATTTTATACTAGGAGGTATAAGCCGGGACTCCGATTTGCAAGTGTTCCAAGGTGCAATTTACTTCTCCATTCACTCAAATCAACCTTTTGGGTTCCAGAAATATCTACAGACACTAAAACCAGATTGGACACAAGTAGACGATTTTCTGGAGGAGTTCTTGGAACAAGCATTTGACTGTTCCTTCCCAGATCCCCTCATTCCATACAAGGTCTCTGGAAGATGTACTGGGGAAGAGAAGCTGGAGAGCCTTCTTGGGCCTACTTTTGAAATGTTCATGACTGGCCACAGCTACAGTATTTACAATGCAGTCTATGCAATAGCACATGCTTTACATGTCCTGTATACATCTTCTTCGAATTTCAGGGCAATGATGCATGGCAAAAATTATGATATTCAGGATCTGCAGCCTTGGCAGGTAACACCCCACAATTAAATATAATTATTTACATGAATAGATTAGCACAAAGTTCATCTGCATCTAACATTGTGTTGCCTGTCTTATTAGTGAAGGAGATCACATGCATCATTCATTATAGATTCACATATCTCTGTCTATGAAGCCTGCAAAAAAGATAAATGGTATAGTCATGCTTCAGACTGGAAGTTTACTAGATGAAATGGCCCTAGAACAATGGTGGAATCCATGAATAGTCATGCTTAATGAAACCAGTTGGATGAGTGAGTCTTGTCCATTTCATTCCTTTGCTTTCAATAGGGTTATTTTATCTGCAGCTCGGTCTGAATCCAACCCTATCTTAGCTGGTTAAGCTGGGGGTTTTGTTTTTGTTTTTTTGCATCAATCACTCAACTTAATTTTATTCTCTTGTTTATTTTTATCTTTTAACTAGCTCCACTCATTTCTTCAATACCTTTCATTTAACAACTCTGCCGGAGAAAAACTGTCTTTGAATGAGAACAGGGAAATGGAAGGTGGATTTGATATAATGAATTTGGTTACATTACCAAACAAGTCATTCCTTAAAGTGAAAATTGGATGGGTCGATCCCAGTGCTATGGATGAGAAAGTATTCTTCATTAATGAGGACATGATTGCTTGGCATAGGGGCTATAATCAGGTGTGGATTCTATGGACCTGAATGGGGAAAATGAGTGCCAAAGTGCAGGATGAAATTGTTGAGTTCCTTGACAAGTTTGGAATATGGCTCTGCAAGTCTAAATTAAGACACATGTGGAGAGAATGAAACATGGGGCCTGTTCAAACAATCCACTAAGACATGGTTAGGCCTCTAACCCTTTTGCAGCAAAAGGTTAGTGAGCATATTTGAACCATGACTAAATAGCCACCATGGTTAGGAATCATTCACACAACATACTAAGTCATGATTCACATTACACACTAAGCCATAATGGCTAGCTCATAATGCATAACCACCATGGCTTAGAGTGTCTTCTGAACAGAGCTAGTGATGGTTATTTACATTGGGAAAAGACAGAAATTATTCAAAACTTGTGCAACACCATCCAAAGACCTGAATTTATTGTCATAGGAACGTTCAAAATCAGTTCTTGGTCATCCATGATTTAGTTGTGGGGAAGGGGAGGAAATAGAGTTGCAAAGCAGATGAACATCCAAGGTGAAGCCCACAAAGACTGTCTTGGGAAACTGGAGAAAGTTTTATCAGTAAGAAGCCTCATATACTTCATTGACAATAATAATAGAATGAGGTAGAACAACACATAAATGCATACATAAAATTTAAAAAGCCATTGATACACATTGCAACAAGGCCTGTGCATATAATTAAGCAATATAAATATTATAAAATATTCCACACTGTGTGTAGGGATGCACATATCTGTTTCATCGACTGGGTGGTGCCATTCATTCTGGCATCCATTCACAGATGGATTTGATGGGGTTTATTTCCCCATTATGCAGAAAAAATATGCAAATAATTCTGTAAAAGGTTTGCAACAATTTACAAAAATTACATTAACACCAGAATTTGGGATAAACTGGAGCCTCTTTATTTAAATAATAAGGGATATTCAACTTCATGTGAAATGTACGGAAATCTATATGTCTTTACCTCAGGCAACTTGCCTGGCATTAAGGTTGAGCCACTATCGTAAACCAGGAGTCGGGTAAACCCAGCCCCTCTCTTATATGACACTTTGAGAGTGTGGGGAGACCGCCCCATGTCATCCCTACTCAAACCACAGAACTCTGAGTAGATGAGACAGGAGGATCTTCAAAGGCAAAAGTGGCTACCGTCCCTATTTTGCTACATCAAATTCCTGCACATCCCGCCAACAGATCAAGCTATTTCTCCACTCACCTAATAAAATCTCCAGTGTGACGTAGGCAAAAACCTGCCCACCAACAATGGGAAGGAAAAATTCCTACTCAGCCCTAATTCAAACGGAGCGACTGGCTATGTCCCATGCTAGAAAAAGGGAGGGAGGGTGGGAGCCGAAAAACCAGAGAGGCCGAGTCCTGGGCAGGACTGGCCATTCGAGGCTCTGCCCTGGCCCTGCCTCACGTGGCACACGTGTGTCCGCACGTGAGGCCTTTATTCCCCTCTTCCCCACTGCATCTACCGATTCTCCCATTCAAGCCATACCTGCTGAGCGGGAGTAAGGGACTTTTAATGTTATTAATCAAGGTTGTTTTTGTTTCCCCCTTAAACATCCTTACAGGAGCTCCCATGACAAGACAATTGACATCAGGTCTCCCATGCCTTGACTAACCGAGCTACAAAATCAGGGAGTATTTCAAAAATGCATGTCAGTTACAGGAG
Source organism: Anniella stebbinsi (assembly GCA_029215795.1). Classification (NCBI taxonomy): domain Eukaryota; kingdom Metazoa; phylum Chordata; class Lepidosauria; order Squamata; family Anniellidae; genus Anniella; species Anniella stebbinsi. The sequence continues at coordinate 6,981,015 of JARDYH010000008.1, read as the reverse complement.
TAGTAAAAAGTAGGGATGTGCATTGGATCGGGTCCGATCCACGATCCGGAGCTGATCCAACCAAAATTGGATAAAATTATCCGATCCTGATCCCGGCTTCTGGATCGTCTGATCTGATGCAAACCGATCCGAAAGGACCTGATCCGGTTTAGATAAGTTCGGAGGATCGAACCTCCTACCCCCCCACCCCCACACTCCTTACCTATCGGGGCCATCCGCTGCCATCTGCAGGCGACAGAGGATGGTAGTGGACGGCCCCGGCAGGTAAGTCCCCTCCCCCCATCATGCTCCTTACTTGCCGGGGTGCCCACTTCCCTCTGCTGCTCCGATCTACTGGGAAACAGGCTTTGCGGCCTGCCTCTCAGTAGTGCACCGGGTGATGACGTCATCACCTGCTGCACTACTGAGAGGCAGGCCATGAAGCCTTTTTCTCAGTAGATAGAAGCAACGGAGGGAAGCGGGTGCCCTGGCAGGTAAGTGGGGCCCTCCTCCTCCTCCCCCCTTGTGCTCCTTACCTGCCAGGACGCCAACTTCCCTCCATTGCTCTGATCTACTGAGAAACAGGCTTCACATCCTGCCTCTCAGTAACATGCTGGGTGATGACGTCATCACCTGGCGCGCTACTGAGAGGCAGGCCGCGAAGCCTGTTTCTCAGTAGATCAGAGCAGCGGACAGCAGCGGACGGCCCCAGCAGGTGAGAAGTGTGAGTGGGGGTGGGAGGGACAGGGAGGGGGCAGTTAGGCCCCCACTCACCCACCCACTGCCATGTTTTCCATATAGGCTTGCATTGGGGGAAATCTTTATTTCTCCCAATGCAAGCATATGGCGAAAACACCAAAAATGGTGGCCGATCCGAAAATCAGACGTTCAATTTTCGGATTGGGTTTTGGTCTGATCTGATCTGAGGGACTTTTGATTTTGTCTGAACCAATCCAGGACAACATCGGAGGTCCCGATCCGGGTCCCAATCCGATCCGGGGGGTTCGTGCACATCCCTAGTAAAAGGTTCCACCTCCCTGTCCATGGAGACAGGGAGTTTAATTTCAGGCATTCTCCTTCCCATTTTTTAAGGGTCTGATAGATTATCTGACATTTATTGGGGGGGAGGGCGAGATCACTTGCACTGGATAGCATAGACCACAAAGTTGCTGCTGCAAGTACTAAACTGCTTCATGCATTTTGATTAGAGGGATTAACAAATAGGGTAACTTTGGATGTGCATCTACAATAGCTGCAGAGACACATGGATGATGTCCCCTGGGCATGGTTGAACCTACGAAACTATTGGGTAGATTTTCACTTAGGGATAGACAGACTCACCCACACCTAGTTTCCTGGGGGGCTTGCTGAGCCGCCACCCCTGCTTGCCCTGCTCACAACACCACATGGGCTTCTTGACAGCTCGGTGAGTGCCCAAAAAAGCCACAGGGCCATCCACCCACTTAGTGATTTGCTATTGTTGCATAGCAATGGCAGTTTGGAGGGGGGTGTCTGGGAAGGGGATGTTGCCTAAAAGGAGGGCATAAAGGCACCTCTCTCCTTCTTCTGAGTCCTCCCACTAGAATCCAATCAGCCATTGGTACCAAAAGCAGACTAGAACAGCATCCGCCACTTTGAACACTCTTGCATTGCAACGCAGTGGCCTACAAAAATAACCTGCACTGCCCACCACACCACACATTCAACAATGCTGATTCAAATAGGCAACTCTACACAGTATTGTTTCTTTGCATGAATGATTTCGATCAAATAATGAACCATTGGTTAAAAGAATTCCTCCACACGATACAATAACCAACAGTGGGTTAAATAACCATCAACCATTTAAACCATCGTTGGTTATTGTGTTGTCTGAACCCAGTCAAATTATTTCTTGAATTCTGAGATGCAAAGATAGGCTACTTCTGGGCAATGGGGCATCCCAAGCAACTCCCTTGGTTTGCCAGTGAAAGCAGTTGTTCAATTTGAAATACTTCTGGGTAAGAGCTCTTTCCACAGTGGGTGCTTTCTACTCTCATGTCTAACACATATGCTATAAACCTTAGGGCATCTTTCTAAGTTATATTCATGTACAGTGATCTTACATCTATAGTAATCAAAATCTCCACCTCTTCTACATTGATGGATGATATTTTGTTAATATAGTCAGAGGAATCACATACAATGGAGAGAGACATGGGTTAATTTCTGCCCTGAAATACTATTGATATTTATTTATGGATAGGTCCTGCCCCTTTCGGTCTGTAGTGACTCCTGCCAACCTGGATATCAGAAGAGAAAGAAGGAAGGGGAGAAGTTTTGTTGCTATGATTGTGTTCCATGTCCAGATGGGAAGATTTCAAACCAGATGGGTAGGTGATGTGATGCACCAAATATTCCAGAAAATACGGTTAATCCTATAATACTTTTTGGAAAAGGGAGCTGCCAGTCCATGTGTTGCCAAGAGGCTTCAATTCTTATTTCTATTCAAAAACAATGGACACATCAACGGAGTAAGCGGAACAAACTAATACAGGATACACACACATATACAAACAAAATGGCATTAATTGTAGGGGGGGGGGAGACTGCAGATCAAGCTTATAAAGCTTATCACCTTACAGTTACTGGGAACCCGCTCAAAATGACAATGAATGGACTCAAATAATAGATTCGTATGCAAAACCTTTTCTGGGTTGGCCTACATTGAGATTCCCACCTGGGAGTGTCTCAGGGAATCCAATATACCATTTCACGTATATTAATCCAACCTCTATTCTGGACAAACTGCAGAGACTTTGAGAACTTTTAGACACTCTTGTAAAGTGGAACAATTAGATCTATCAACTGGCAAGAGTCAGCGTGGATAACTATATGTCCATCCCAAACACTCCTGCCTGTATCCAGAGTAAGTCTAGAGCCAGAGCTACACCAAGCAGCATCTGACACTTTGAAAATGGTTTGTGCACTGCATAGGGAATGTGTCCTGGGCCCCAACAGTTGTCACTATGGTTACAAACAATTTTAAAGCCTAACCCTCATCCTGCCATAGACTATCGAAAGCTCTGTGCACCAGGTACCCATGGACAACCCAGCAGCTTGCCACGCATGATGAGAAGGATTGGCTGGCCAGTTTAGTTCTGCCAAGCGGCACATGAGGCAAGGTGTGATGACTTCACCCATCCTTTTCTAAAGGGAAATAATAGTCTCTCAAGTCATACCATCCCAAACAGTTACTATTTCAGTCTCTGAGAAACTGGAAGAAAGTACGCAGCATAGCTGACTGATTGAAGGTATAGGCACAACTAGAGTTCCCAACACAGAAAGTTTTTAAAAAACCTATCATAGTAATTAACCAGACTGCAGAACCAGAAGGGAAATGGAAACAATTTAGTCTGAAGAATATCAGAAACAGAAATTCAAGAACTGAATTTAATAGAAGGAGAGATTTGGGTATCCCCCTGGTATACCTAGATGGCTTGTCATAAAATGAACTCCAAATTTGAAACTACAAGATAGTCGTCCTTAGGAGCAACAACTTCAATATCCAAGTGAGTCATGGAAATCAATTCAACTTCACCTTTGTGATTACTTCTCTTTCTTTTCTCTTCTCAGACACTACTGACTGTTCTCAATGCTCAGAAGATCAGTATGCAAATAAGGACAGAGATAGATGCACCCCTAAAGTTATAAGCTTTTTGTCCTATGAAGAACCATTGGGGAAAGGTTTAGCTTCAGTTGCTGTTTCTTCTTCTGTGATCACAGTCTTGGTGCTGCAAACCTTTATTAAGCACAGAGATACCCCCATAGTCAAAGCCAACAATCGGGGCCTCACCTACACTCTCCTTATCTCTCTCCTGCTCTGTTTCCTCTCTTCTTTGCTATTCATTGGCAAGCCTGGGAAACTGACCTGCCTTCTCCAACAACCGGTATTTGGTTTGATCTTCTCAGTGGCTGTTTCTAGTGTGCTGGCAGAAACAGTCACTGTTGTTGTAGCTTTTGTGGCCACCAAGCCAGGCTCTAACATGAGAAAGTGGGTGGGGAAAAGGCTGGCCACCTCCATTGTCCTTTCTTGCTCCCTCATTCAAGCTGGCATTTGTGTTGTGTGGCTCAGAACTTCTCCCCCATTCCCAGAATTAGATAAGCTCTTAATCACTGAGGAAATCACTGTGCAATGTAATGCCGGCTCTGCCATCATGTTTTATCTTCTCCTGGGCTACATGGGACTTCTGTCCATCATCAGCTTCTTGGTGGCTTTCCTTGCCAGGAAATTGCCTGACAGTTTTAATGAAGCCAAGTTCATCACCTTCAGCATGCTGGTGTTTTGCAGTGTTTGGTTGTCTTTTATTCCAGGCTACCTAAGCACTAAGGGGAAATATATGGTAGCTGTGGAGATCTTCTCCATCTTAGCCTCCAGTGCTGGATTATTAGGCTGTATCTTTTTGCCCAAATGTTACATTATTCTCTTCAAGCCTGAGTTGAACAACAGAGAGCAGCTCATAAGGAAAACGAATTGAAGCATCAACCTTTGCAATTACATGTATTACTAACATCGTGTCTGATGCACCGATATAGTAATATTACTCTCACGAGTTATAAGCTTAAGTTACCAGAAATCACCTTCATACCATTCCTTTTCAGCTGTAATCTCTGTGTACCACCAGAGAGAGAGGTGAGACACCAAGACTTTTTACAACCACCTTGACTGATCCTGTCCTTCAGAGGTCTATGAATTTCAACAAGCACTGCAATTGATGTATTTGTTTTGCCTTCACATACCAAATAACAGTCACACTATATGTTTGGGTTTGTGTATTAATCTGAAGATATTTTCTTTTCTTTTCATTTCTTTTTACTTTTGAATCCTGCCCAATATCACTAGGATCTAAGGGCAGCATTTGATAAAGTATTTCTGAAAATATTTCTTTGGCCTTCACATTCCAAATAACAGCCATATTACATGTTTGGGTCTGCGTAGTCATCTGAACACCTGCATTTGAAAAAAAACATTTCCCAAAATTCCAAATTCAGGTCATTTATATTTCATGTACAGATTTCATGTTACAGATGTGCAGTGACCCTATTGACGTGTTGAAGAAAATCTCAGGGTCGAATAACTGCAGTTCAGTATGTGAATATCTGGTCAAGATCATGACTCCTTTATGAAATAAATTACATTGTCTGCAGGAGGTGGTAATCATAGGCAATCCTTCTTCAGGCAAGTCTGGAGTTCAAGCGAAAGTTACAGGGTTTCGTATGGTAAGCCAAGGCATCTATTTTCACAGCACGATTTCATCATTTTTGGTTGCCTATCAATCATCATTTTGGAGAAACATAAATTCCCAGTTTACTCAGGTTGAAGATTTTTGTCTTTCATTTCCAAGAACTTGAATACAATAATCCTGGCTGCATCTTCCTGTTTTACCTTGGGTGGGTCATAACAAGCAGAAGATTTCAGTTTACTTATTGTTCTACACTTAAATTCACAGTCCAATTCTTTTGTTAAATGAGTCTGTTTCACCAGAAACTGCCCCAGATCTCATGTCACAATGTGGTATGTGGCATGGGTCAACTCACAGAGTACAGGTGTGAGTCACCTCACAGAGGATGACTCTAGCAATAGAGTAAGGCCCAGGTGCTTTACAAGGCAATACAGGTCCAGAAGAACATGGTTCATATTTGCTGGTTCCAGGCACTCCATTCTCCCAATATTGATTTCAGAGTGAAAAGTCCAGGAAAAAAAAATGGGTTTTTGGAGGGTAAGTTGAAATCAAGCACAATTTGTGACATCCTGACTGATCATGGGGCATGTCAGTTAAGGCTTCTACTCTTGTTTCCAATGTCCTAGCTTTGTGGAGTTTTTACCAAGGTGGGAAAGCCTTCTGAGCTTTTAAACCACCAGACTTTTTTGATGATTGAATATACATTAAGAAAAACAAATACAGCACATGACAATGCCTAAAAGAATAATCATTACATAACATTAATAGAAACATTGATATTAATTCAAGTCAATTAAAGCAACGCTGTAATTACAGATAAATACCCTGGTTGGCACTTTCATGCAGGAAAGGCTTGAGTAAAGGACCGGCTGTTTAATTTGAACCTAAAACATGCCAGTTTGGGCACCTTCTGAATACCAGGAGGGAGATCATTTTATAAACTGGACATCACCACAGAGAAGGCCCTGCTTCATGGTTGCAATAAGATCACAACTAGCAAGTCCTCCTCCAATTACTTAATTTAACATTGGGTTTTTCACCCACCAATTTTCACATATACACTTTTTAGAACATTTACCATAGAAAACTTGTCTGGTTCAGCTTTGTGGTCATTTGGGGCGACCATAGGAAAAGGAGGATGGTGCTCCTGTATCTTTTATATTTGTATTGAAAAGGGAATTTCAGCAAAATTCATTTACCTATTTGCAGAATCTGGTGAAATGTCCTTGTCATCAAGACAGTTGAAGCTGCAGAAGCTCTACCCTCTTTTGTATCTGGTCAAGAGGACAGGGCTTCTGCAGATTTAACAGTTGTAATGAAAAGGGAATTTCACCAGGTGCTGCATAAATACAAAGGGGAGGAAAGGGGTGTGATTCCTAGAAGGCAGGGAGGAAAAGGCCATGATTCTGGAAAGCAGGGTGGATCCATGCCCAAGCACATGCATGGGGCTCGTAGGTCATTTATAAACACGGCAATCCGCTATATGCAGGGCTGCCTTTCAAAATGGTCCGGAAACGATAGCTGGTGCAAAACAGGGCAGTGAGACTATTAACAGGGACTGGCGAACAAGACCACATTATACCTGTCCTTTTCTAGCTTCACTGGCTGCCAGTCCAGATCTGGGCCCAATTCAAAGTGCTGGTATTAACTAGGGGTGTGCATCGGATCGGATCCGATCCACGATCCGAATCCGATCCGACCCAAAATCGGGAAAATCTGATCCAATCCGATCCGACCAACCTCCGATCCAATCCGATCCGATCCGATGAGGTCCGATCCGGATCGGACGCCATTTTGAATGCTTTTTCCCATAGCCAAGTATTGTTTTACAAAAACGCCTATAACTTTTTCATTTTTAAAGATAGAAGGATGAAACTTGGACACTTTGTAGACTGGTTAGGGATAGTTATCTGTGAGAAATTTCAGAAAGATTGGTGCATGCATTTTGTGGCAATTAATTTTTTAATAAATACCCAGGAATGCCTATAACTTTGTCATTTTTAAAGTTACACACATGACACTTTGCCACATTGTAGGCGGTACCTTGGGACCTACATGTGTGAAATTTCAGAAACATAGGTGCTTGCCTTGTGTGGCAATTAATTTTAGAAAAATGGGTAGTGGTGGGGTAAATACAGTTACGCCTCCCACTTTTTTATTTTTAAAGATACAAACAGGAAACATGGGCACATTACAGGTAACACTTGCCTTGATATGTGTGAAATTTCAGAAAGCTAGGTGCTTGCCTTGTGTGGCAATTAATTTTTGAAACAATGTGGAAAGAAACACCTATAACTTTGTCATTTTAAAAGTTAGAAGTCTGAACATTGCTCACTTTGTAGATGGGTTAGGGGTAGATATGTGTCAGAAATTTCAGAATGATAGGTCCAGGCATTTGATGGCTATGGAATTTTTAGATTAAAAGTTTCAAAAAAATTTCCACAGAGGCCCGGTCTTCCCCTCCTCCCCCTCCCGCTTCCCGCGAAGAAAGGGAAACACTCTCTCGTCTCGATCCCTTTCATCCTTGCTAGTATCCATTACAGGGCTCGTGTCTGCTTTCCTACTTTCACTTTTTACTCAAGCAGAACGGCTGAGCCTAGCTGAGTTTTGCAGCCATGCGTGCAAGGAAGGATCACTCTCTCTCGATCCCTTTGATCCTTGCTAGTATCCATTACAGGGCTCGTGTCTGCTTTCCTACTTTCACTTTGTACTCAAGCAGATGGCTGAGCCCATAGAAGGGTGAAGAGAGTGGCAAACTTGTCCTTTTAAGAGTGTATTTTCCTGAATTGGAATGTCCACATGGAAGAGAACTGGTTGTTCAGTGGTAGCTTTATTCCTTTAATTTCCTCTGTACTTCCTATTGCTGAAGACATCAGTCGCTGCTTAGTTTTCAAAATGGCTAGACTCTGACAGGGGGCACCTGAAGGGCTTGCCTAATGCGGGCACACAGCAGCCAGGCAGAGCCTCTGCTGCCCAGGAACCGGCCCGCACGCGAGGGCACCGGCGGGGCGCACACACAACGCCGGCGAGGGGGAGGAGAAGGGGAGGAACAAAGGATCAAAGAGATCGAGAGAGAGTGATCCTTGCACGCATGGCTGCAAAGAGCTAGGCTCAGCCGTTCTGCTTGAGTAAAAAGTGAAAGTAGGAAAGCAGACACGAGCCCTGTAATGGATACTAGCAAGGATCAAAGGGATCGAGATGAGAGAGTGTTTCCTTTTCTTCGCGGGAAGCGGGAGGGGGAGGAGGGGAAGACCGGGCCTCTGTGGAAATTTTTTTGAAACTTTTAATCTAAAAATTCCATAGCCATCAAATGCCTGGACCTATCATTCTGAAATTTCTGACACATATCTACCCCTAACCCATCTACAAAGTGAGCAATGTTCAGACTTCTAACTTTTAAAATGACGAAGTTATAGGTGTTTCTTTCCACATTGTTTCAAAAATTAATTGCCACACAAGGCAAGCACCTAGCTTTCTGAAATTTTACACACATATCAAGGCAAGTGTTACCTGTAATGTGGCCATGTTTCCTGTTTGTATCTTTAAAAATAAAAAAATGGGAGGCATAACTGTATTTACCCCACCACTACCCATTTTTCTAAAATTAATTGCCACACAAGGCAAGCACCTATGTTTCTGAAATTTCACACACGTAGGTCCCAAGGTACCGCCTACAATGTGACAAAGTTTCATGTGTGTAACTTTAAAAATGACAAAGTTATAGGCATTCCTGGGTTATTTATTAATTAATTGCCACAAAATGCCTTCACCATTCTTTCTGAAATTTCTCACAGATAACTACCCCTAACTTATCTATGAAGTGCCCAAGTTTCATCCTTCTATCTTTAAAAATGAAAAGTTATAGGCGTTTGTGTAACACCATACTAGACTATGGGGAAATGCATTCAAAATGGCGTCCGATCCGCGGATCGTACATCCGATCCGCGGATCGGGATCCGATCCGATCAACCTCTGATCCGATCCCCCAGGTCCGATTCTGATCCACTATCTGATCTGATCTGGGGGTCAGTGCACATCCCTAATACTAACCCTGACCAGAAAATGGTCTATCCATGACAACGCAGAGGTATTTATCACCTCCAACCACAGATCCATCTGTTCAGAAACGAAAACAGGATCGAGGGTGTGTCCTGCTGAATGTGTAGGTCCAGAGACCAGTTGGGATAGGTCCATGTTTGTCACAGATGCCATGACCTCCCAAGCTGCACCTGACAAACCGGCCCCAAATGGGATGTGTTTTTTTAAAAAAGTTTTTTTTATTTTTCAACATAATACAACATAAACATAAAACAACATAAAATACAATACATACCGCATACCCCCCGTGCTCCCCTCCCCCCAGGAGACCTTCAATTATACATTATTCTTCTTTCCAAAAGTGTAAAGACTCTTTTGAAGGTATTTGCCCCTTCCCTGTTCTCAATACATGTTCCAAAAATAGACTCCATAGATCTCCAAAATCATCCTTACTGGACATTCCCCTCTTTATTTTCATTTTACACGTTAGCTTATCATTAAGTGCCATATCCCATATTTCTTTATACCATTCTTCTATAGTATATATCCCTTGCCCTTTCCAGTTTTTAGCAATCATTATTCTGACGGGAGCCAGGAGGTTGTTTATTAATTCTCTCTTATTTATATTCTCATTGTCTTTATCCCATATTGCTAGTAGAGCCAGCTTAGGGCTTAATTCCAATTTACTTCCAATTATTTCACTTATTTCTTTAAACACCCTTTCCCAAAATTTTTGAACATGTTCACAGCTCCACCACATACGGAAATAAGTTCCAACCTCCTGACATCCCCTCCAACAATTCTTGGACACTTTTTTATCTATCTGATGAAATCTTACCAGCGTTAAATACCATCTCCATACTATTTTATAATAATTCTCCTTAATTCTAATCGACAAAAGCTTTAACACTCTTGCATCCCATATCCTCCCCCAGTCATGTTCATTAATTTGTTCCTTTAAATCATCTTCCCAAATCATTTTAAGCGAATCTCGATATTCAGCCTCCACTGTCAGGATTTTATATATTTCGCTAGTCAGACCTTTTCTAGTTTTAATTACTTCCTTCTTTCCTCTTGATTCAATTAAATCTTCAAATCTTGTATTATGTCTACACTTCTTATTTATCTTTTTCCATTCCTGTGTCCAAATGGGATGTTGAAGTCGCCCAGGACCAAAAGTCCTTGCAGAGTTCTAATTGTTTTGCCTATATAGATCTTTGGGCATCTGCACTGGATGACATGACTGCCAAAAACACTGCTGCAGGTGGTGAAATGTTTCAGGAAAAATCTGTGCTGGTCAGAGGGATGGTTGAAGTCCATGACTTAGAGGGCGTGCTTGCAGTAGCAGCCGTATCCACAGGGATGGTGACCCTTGGACATGGAAGCACCAGGTAAAATGTTGACTGCACTTCTGTCATTTGCTTTGTAGTCCCTTCTGATCAGCAGATTTCTCCTATTCCTGGTCCTTTTAAAGGAGACCATAGGTTTCTCCTGACACCCTGGGATATGTTGGACAATGTGCCAGTGTCTCCCTATGCTTCCTTGCCGGTGGTTTGTTATATACTCGCAGAGTTGAGTTTAAGGACTGCCCATATGGGAGGCTGCCCTTTAGCAAACTGGAATGGGAGCTAAGAAATTTCAACTACGCACAGACATTTGTGGGTTTTCTGAAAAAGGAGAACATAAGCTGTTGCCCTCCTTTCTCACTTCAAGATCAAAAGTGGATATCTAGATGGTTACAGTAGATGTCAAGTTTGATGTTCGCATCTTTGGAGTTGACCGATGCACAGAATTGACGTAGCTCCCTCTCATTCCTTCTCTAGGTGGTGAGTACATCATCAATATACCTCACCCACACTAGGAGTTATGCAGCAAACTGACACTCAGCTGATAATTGCTGCATTTGAAAAACAAACAAACATGATAGTCAACAGTGGGATAATGCTCAGTTTATGTAGGAGGTCCCAACATGACTTGATAATAATCAACCATGGTGTTGATTCTGAGTTGATTCACTCATCCCCCATCCTATCTCCCCCACCCTCACTCCTCCCACAAGAATCCCATCAGCCGTTCTTGCCAAAAAAGGCATCCTTATGGGTGGACTAGAACAGCCGCCGCCGCTTTGACCACTCTTGCCTTGGAACTCCGTGACTGACAAAAATAAAAATAGTGTCTCATAACCAACTTGATAACCAACAGGGATTCAAATAGCCAACTCTGCACAGCATTGTTTCTTTGTGTGGGTCATTTCAGCCAAATAACCAACCATTGGTTAAGAAAATCCCTCCACACAACATGATTACTAATGGTGGGTTAAATAACTCACCATTACGTATTTAAACCACCCTTAGTGATCATGTTGTCCGAACCCAATCAAATTCTTTCTTGAATTCTGACATGTACAGATTGGCTATTTCTGGGCCATGGGGCACCCAATAGCAACTCCCCTGGCCTAACAGTAAAACCAGTGGTTAAATTTCAAATCGTTAAACATAAGAGCTATTTCTACAAGAGTGAGGAGGAAATGAGTAGGCAGCGGATGTTTTTCTACTCTCATGTCTAGCACGTGGTCTATCAACCTGAGGGCATCTACCTAAGTGATATTCATGTAAAGTGATCTTACTTCCATAGTAATCAAAATGGCCCTGCCTTCTACACGTACAAAGGAGGGAAACAGGGATATGAAAGGATGTCATTCTTACAATCCATACTGAAACACTGTTGATCTTTATTTCTGGACAGGTCCTGCCCCTTTCTGTCTGTAGCAACTCCTGCCAACCTGGATATCAGAAGAGAAAGAAGGAAGGGGAGAAGTTTTGTTGCCATGATTGTGTTCCCTGTCCAGATGGGAAGATTTCAAACCAAACGGGTAGGTGATGTGATGCAACAGATATTCCAGCAAATACGGTTAATCCTACAATACCATTTTGGAAGATGGTGACAGCGTTTTTTTAATGCAACAACCAAAAAACAAAATAACCGCACACACACACAACTAGACAACAATTGTAGGGGAAAACAAGATTGGAAGGCTTGTGACCCTACAATTGCTTGGACCCCTTGAAAAGTGGTAGTGGGTGGACTCTGATAACAGCCTGGTACGCAGAAGTTTTTCTGGGTCATCCAATGTTGAGATTCCCACCTGGGAATGTATCAGGAACTCCTATATAATGTTATGTCATATTAATCAAACCATATCTTACTGATTTTGAGAATGTTTAGACATTCTTGTAAAGTGAAAGGATTAGCTCTAGCATCTGGCAAGCTGCCAGCATGGACAGCTATAAGTCCATTGCAAATCACTGCTGCCTCTATCCAGTGGTAGATATAGAAGTCTATGCAAAGTCTATCGAAAGCTCTGCTCGCCATGTGCCCACGGACCCAGCAGGTTGCGCACATGGTGAGAAGGGTCATCCGGCCGGTAGAGTTCTGGCAAGCAGTATATGGGGCAAGATGTGGTGACTTCAGCCATCCCTTTCTAAAGTGAAATATTAGGCTTTCAAGACATACCATCTCAAACAGTTACTATTTCTGGCATTAAGAAATTACAGCTGACCATTCAAAAATATAGACAAAACCGGAGTTCATGGCACATGAAGGGGAAAAAACGTTGTTCACCACTAACTCTTTGACATGACCACAATCTTCCACAATTCCACTACATCGGCATGTAGCTACTTTGTAAGGTTCAACCACTGATATGTATCAACGATTTTGCAGCATGTCCATATCAGGTGGAATATTTAACACAGAAATTAACCAGTCATGAAATGAACCAGAAGGGATATGGAAATAACATAGGCCCAAAGATATCAGAAACAGAAATTCAAAAATGGAATTTAATGGAAGGAAAGTTTCTGGAGTATCTCCCTCGTATACCAAAAGGCTTCTCAAAAAAATGAATGGCGAACTTGAAGTTACAAAAGATGGTTGTCCTTTGGAGCAATGACTTCAATATGCAAATGAATTATTGAAATGGGTTCCACTTCACCATTGTGAAATCTAGGGATGTGCACTGACCCCCCCGGATCGGATCGGATAGCGGATCGGAATCGGACCTGGGGGGTCGGATCGGATCGGATCGGATCGGAGGCTGGTCGGATCGGATCGGACCAGATGTCCGATCCGGATCGGACGCCATTTTGAATGCTTTTTCCCATAGCCAAGTATTGTTTTACAAAAACGCCTATAACTTTTTCATTTTTAAAGATAGAAGGATGAAACTTGGGCACGTTGTAGACTGGTTAGAGGTAGTTATCTGTGAGACATTTCAGAAAGATTGGTGCATGCATTTTGTGGCAATTAATTTTTTAATAAATACCCAGGAATACCTATAACTTTGTCATTTTTAAAGTTACACACATGAAACTTTGCCACATTGTAGGGGGTACGTTGGGACCTATGTGTGTGAAATTTCAGAAACGTAGGTGCTTGTATTGTGTGGCAATTAATTTTAGAAAATGGGTAGTGGTGGGGTAAATACAGTTACGCCTCCCACTTTTTTATTTTTGAAGATACAAACAGAAAACATGGGCACATTACAGGTACCACTTGGCTTGATATGTGTGTAAAATTTCAGACAGCTGGGTCCAGGCATGTGGTGGCAAGGTATTTTTGAAACAATGAGGAAAGAAACGCCTATAACTTTTTTATTTTAAAAGTTAGAAGTCTGAACATTGCTCACTTTGTAGATGGGTTAGGGGTAGATATGTGTCAGAAATTTCAGAATTATAGGTCCAGGCATTTGATGGCTATGGAATTTTTAAATGAAATGTTTCAAAAAAATTTCTACAGAGGCCAGGTCTTCCCCTCCCGCTTCCCGCAAAGAAAAGGAAACACTCTCTCGTCTCGATCCCTTTGATCCTTGCTAGTAGTATCCATTACAGGGCTCGTGTTTCCTTTCCTACTTTCACTTTTTACTCAAGCAGAACGGCTGAGCCTAGCTGAGTTTTGCAGCCATGCGTGCAAGGAAGGATCACTCTCGTCTCGATCCCTTTGATCCTTGGTAGTATCCATTACAGGGCTCGTGTCTGCTTGAGTACAAAGTGAAAGCAGACACGAGCCCTGTAATGTTTCTGAAATTTCACACACATAGGTCCCAAGGTACCACCTACAATGTGGCAAAGTTTCATGTGTGTAACTTTAAAAATGACAAAGTTATAGGTGTTTCTTTCTTCATTGTTTCAAAAATTAATTGCCACACAAGGAAAGCTCCAATGTTTCTGAAATTTCACACACATATCAAGGCAAGTGGTACCTGTAATGTGCCCAAGTTTCCTGTTTGTATCTTCAAAAATAAAAAAATGGGAGGCGTAACTGTATTTACCCCACTACTACCCATTTTTCTAAAATTAATTGCCACACAATACAAGCACCTACGTTTCCGAGATTTCACACACATAGGTCCCAAGGTACCACCTACAATGTGGCAAAGTTTCATGTGTGTAACTTTAAAAATGACAAAGTTATAGGTGTTTCTTTCTTCATTGTTTCAAAAATTAATTGCCACACAAGGAAAGCTCCAATGTTTCTGAAATTTCACACACATATCAAGGCAAGTGGTACCTGTAATGTGACCAAGTTTCCTGTTTGTATCTTCAAAAATAAAAAAATGGGAGGCGTAACTGTATTTACCCCACTACTACCCATTTTTCTAAAATTAATTGCCACACAATACAAGCACCTACGTTTCCGAGATTTCACACACATAGGTCCCAAGGTACCGCCTACAATGTGGCAAAGTTTCATGTGTGTAACTTTAAAAATGACAAAGTTATAGGCATTCCTGGGTATTTATTAAAAAATTAATTGCCACAAAATGCATGCACCAATCTTTCTGAAATTTCTCACAGATAACTACCCCTAACCAGTCTACAACGTGCCCAAGTTTCATCCTTCTATCTTTAAAAATGAAAAAGTTATAGGCGTTTTTGTAAAACAATACTTGGCTATGGGAAAAAGCATTCAAAATGGCGTCCGATCCGGATCGGACCTCATCGGATCGGATCGGATCGGATCGGAGGTTGGCCGGATCGGATCAGATTGGATTTTCCCGATTTTGGGTCGGATCGGATTCGGATCGTGGATCGGATCGGATCCGATGCACACCCCTAGTGAAATCTCCACTTTCTTTCTTTCTCTTCACAGACACTGGTGACTGTTCTCAATGCTCAGAGGTTCAGTATCCAAATAAGGACCAAGATCAATGCCTCCCTAAAGTTATAAGATTTCTGTCCTATAAAGAAACATTGGGGAAAAGTTTAGCTTCAGTTGCTGTTACTTTTTCCTTGATCACAATCTTGGTGCTGCAAAACTTTATTAAGCACAGAGATACCCCTATAGTCAAAGCCAACAATCATTGCCTTACCTACACTCTCCTCATCTCTCTCCTGCTCTGTTTCCTCTCTTCTTTGCTATTCATTCGCCAAGCTGGGAAACTGACCTGCCTTCTCCAACAACCGGTATTTGGTTTGATTTTCTCAGTAGCTGTTTCTAGTGTGTTGGCAAAAACCATCACTGTCGTTGTAGCTTTCATGGCCACCAAGCCAGGTTCTAACATGAGAAAGTGGGTGGGGAAAAGACTGGCCACCTCCATTGTCCTTTCTTGCTCCCTCATTCAAGCTGGCATTTGTGCTGCATGGCTCAGAACTTCTCCCCGATTTCCAGACTTTGATATGCACTCAGTCACTGGGGAAATCACTCTGCAGTGTAATGATGGCTCTGCCATTATGTTTTATCTTGTCCTGGGCTACATGGGAAAATTGTCCATCATCAGTTTCTTGGTGGCTTTCCTTGCCAGGAAATTGCCTGACAGTTTTAATGAAGCCAAGTCCATCACCTTCAGCATGCTGATGTTTTGCAGTGTTTGGTTATCTTTTGTTCCGGTTTACCTAAGCACCAAGGGGAAATACATGGTAGCTGTGGAGATCTTCTCCATTTTAGCCTCCAGTGCTGGAGTATTAGGCTGTATCTTTTCCCCTAAATGTTACATTATTCTCTTCAAACCGGAGTTGAACAACAGGGAGCAGCTCAAGAGGAAAAAGAATTAAAGCATCAAACCTTCCAATTATATCAATTATATCTTTTCCATTTGCCTGGATTTCCCTTTCTCTTTTGACTTCCTTCCCTGATTCTGTCCTTTAGAGGTCTTCAAATTTGAACAAGCTGGGCTATATATGTATTTGTTCATCCTTAACATACCGGATAGCACCCACACCATGTGTTTGGGTCTGTGTACTCATCTAAAGAACTGCCTTTCTTTCTTTCTTTTTTCCGATTTACATTTGTATCCCGCCTAATAGCACTAGGATCTCAGGATGGAATTTGATAGAACTTGTCTTAAAATTTGAAATTCAGGTGATTTGCATCATTTCGAGCTATTAAGGACTTCATGTACAGATTTGCAGTGACCCTACTAGTCATTATGAAGAAAACCTCAGGGTAGAGTCAAAATCTTTCCTCCTTTCTGACAGGCATGGTGTTGTTTGCAAGAGACAGCAGTCATAGATTATCCTTCTTCAGACAACTCTGGGATTCAAGCAAAAGCAAAAGGGGAACCTTTGCAGAGCCAAGGAATCTATTTTCACAGCATGATTCCATCTTTCACAGTTGCCAATCAATCATCATAAGGTCCCAGTTTACTCAAGATGATTCTTCATACAGAAAACAACACAGTAACTGGATATTTAGCCTGCAGTCAATCCATCAGTTGGTGTGGGAGAACTTGGTGAGTTCTTTTGTATATGGTCACCCTAGTATAGTGCATGCATCTTTAACTGTTGTGATGAAGAGGGGATTTCACCAGGTACTAATTGCATACAAATAACACTGGCTGAAATCCCCTTTTCAATATAACTGATAAAGATACAGGAGCCCTGTCCTCCTTTTCATATGGTCCGTCTAATGTTTAGTCTATTTTGTGATTCTTGTGTTTAGGTTTGTTGTTGTTTCCCGCCTCGATCTGGATGGAGAGGTGGGTGAGAAATAAATTGAATAAAAATAAATAAATAAAATCATTTATTACGACTTTTCCAAGAACCTTATACATTTTGAGCAGGGACCGTACACCCCATCTTCTGGCCAGAAATCGCGGCTTGCATTATCTCACTATGGAAGTTTGCAACCTATCTTCTCCTTGTCTCACTAAAAAGTGATGAAACCTT
Organism: Anniella stebbinsi; assembly: GCA_029215795.1. Taxonomy (NCBI): domain Eukaryota; kingdom Metazoa; phylum Chordata; class Lepidosauria; order Squamata; family Anniellidae; genus Anniella; species Anniella stebbinsi. The sequence goes on along the minus strand of JARDYH010000008.1, from coordinate 6,963,611 downwards.
GTTGTCCAACCTGAAAAGCACATTTGCGCTCCATGTTGCTGCCTTTACCAAAGAAAAAAGTATCTTCCCTATGATTATCCAAATCAATATAATTTGATTTGGGTTCTTTCCCCCCTGAGAATACTGAAGTAGATTTTCAGAACATCAAAAACAATCATGAAGCAAGTAGGGAAGGGGTTACATATACTCTGCCACTTCTGACATTCAGAGCAAGAGGTAGGCAGGGCTATGTCAGTTTGAGCTCAGACAGTTGTTTTGCTTCCACTCTTTTCATGCCAGACTACATCAGTGTATTGCTAATCTCTGTTGGCTTTGCAAGGCATACATTTGCAGCCATGTTGCTGTTCTAGAGAAGTTGGAGAAGTCTCCTTCTAGGAAGTATCTCAGCAAAATCAGGGGCCAGCCAAGGTAGCTTACATAAATCAAGCACATGCTGTTTATCGATGCAGGGGGGATTGCATCTAAAGAGAAGCTTTGCAGCCAGAATACTGGGCTGTCGAGTTTATTAGTGTTACTTTTGCTTCTCCATTGGGTGTGTGAAGTCGACACAAAGACTTGTCCCACAATGGAACCTGCCCCTGTTCCACATGAGTTTTATCAGTCAGGGGATTTCCTTATTGGTGGGATGGTTTCTATGATCAATTCCTATGGTCCAGCATTTTCATTCGAGGTACTTCCTTGGCAGCAGTTCTCTGAGTTTAGAATGTAAGTAGTTCTTTTTTCTTATTTCTGCGTCATGTGAGAGAGCAGACAACCCTGATGGGTGCCTTTCTATAAATGAGGATAGCAACAACAACAACAACAACAACAATAATTCTAAACTATTTACATGCAAATTGGCAGTAAGATTCATAGACATGAAGTTGAGCACTTAATAATGTGTTTCCTTTAAAAATGAACAGAAATGTACCCTGATAATTGTGGAGCCAAAATGGCACTATTGAGAAAGGGAAAGGAGGAGACAGCGTGGTCAGGAGGACCCTAGGGCTTCCAGGGGGGACTCAAAATGTTTTTAAAAAACACAATTTCTTATGGGGGGGGAAGCACCCAAGCCCCATGAAACTGTGTATGTTCATTTGGCAGTGAATATCATGCATGACCAGGAAAACAAAAACTGAAAGCCGGTGGGGTCAGGTTGGCTTAGAATGTCCATCTCAAGATTCTTACAGCTCACATGATCCTTGATGGAGGAAAGCCCGTCTTACTGAAGAGGAACACTCCTGATAGGAGCGAAAAATACACTGTAATATCTTGTTGCAGCAGGATCCAGTTGTTCCTCCAAATGAGAAATGTTGCTTCCAAATGATTTGATATTCAAACTCAGAGCAGTCTAGCTGAGGACTATAGCTGAGTTTTGTTTTAGTTTAGTTCCCCCCCCCCCCCATGCATGTCAGAAACCCTGAAAGAGAACAGAATTTACTGGGCACAATGAATGTACAGAATTAGGGTCATTAATTTGCAGGTGAATTGGGTGGAAATAAAGAGACGACACACAATATATATGGTTTCAAGTCAGGGCCACATTTATTAAGATCTGCAAAGGAAGCCCTGGGAGGGCCCTCACTATGCCATATAACTAATAGGCGTTTTAATGGGTGAAACATTCTATGCCTGCTGAGTGTCATTCCATTGCTTGCCGCTCCTAGGCCAACCATGGTTGGAGAGGGGAGGCTTTACCATATCGCTCCCCCCCCCATGCTGTGAAACCCGGGTGGAGCAAGGTGAGTTGGCCTCAGAGGTAAGCCCTATCCCCCCGCTGGGGCCGCAGAACCCTCAGCGGAAGGCCTCAAGCATCACCTGTCACCACTTAACGGTGTCACAGAATGATCACCATCCCTGTTTTCTAAACGTGCCCGCCCCTAATCTCTGTTTAGGCAATCCCCCCCACCTGTGCAGAATGACCTCTCGCAGGGCCCTTTGCAGATCTTCTAGAAATCTATCACTGCCAGTAAAATGGACCACATCTTGCCTATATAGCTCCCCCCTTGTCTGTAATATCTGAGGGTGAATGATGATCCCATCGCCGTGTGACCGCAAGGTGATGGCGATCTCTCAGTTTACCTTTTTCCGCGCCCTGTCCAGGACCCGAGGATCCCAGCCATGTCTCCATTCCCTTCTAGGAATCAAATCAAGGTTGTTTCCTCCTAGGTGTACCACCAGCACCTTCAGGGAACAATGCACCATACCTTGCTGGAACAATGTGGGAAGGAGGCGAACAGATCTCAGATTCCATCCGTCCCTCCGGACCTTTTTGGGACTCAGGCAGGACCACATTATCACCATTCTCGCTTGCAAGTCGGCCAAAGCCAGGAGAACAGGAGCTTTGCCTTTGCCACCAGGTTGTGCCTCATTGGCATAACACCAAAACCTACTGAGGGCAACACACCAGACCTTGCTGGAATAACATGGGCAGGAGGCGCTCGACAGCATGCTCCCTCTGCCCAAACCACTGGGTGTTGGAACAGGCAGAGTCCTAGCTGTGATCTAGGGAGAGATCTTCTGACCCCAGAGTAGCCTAGAAAGCCTGTAACACCTTCATGGGGCAAAATTGGGAATCTAAATGGGAACTGTAGAAAACCCCATGTACATAGCTCTTCTGCTCTGTCCTAATCCATTAAAATTGAATGCACATTGCATGCGGAGAGAAGGAATTAGCCTGTTATAGCTGGGCTCCACTGTAGACATTGTCTTAGGGGGACACCCCCTCAGAGAGGGCTCCCAGTGTCCAAAGGCAGACAGATGCAACATAAAATCAGGTAGCCTTGGAGGGAGAGCCATACACGGCAAGCCATATTCCAAATAAACTGTTGGAACAGTGGATGCCTAGTGTTGGATATTATTATTATTATTATTATTATTATTATTATTATTATTATTAATATCCCTCCTTTTTCCCCGTAACGGGACTGAAGGTGGCTTACAAATTAAAACAGGTACAGTTAAAACAAATAGCAAAATACAAAAATTAAAAATATAATTAAACATAGTACAATTTTAAAATATTTAAAACATTTTAAAACATTTTAAATACACATAATTAAAAATCCGAACTATCAGCAGTACATCCACAAAGGTCTGAATTATTCCCCAAAGGCCTGCTGAAACAGAAAAGTTTTAGCGTGCCCCCGAAAGCACACCAAGGAGGGAGCCAGTCTAGCTTCTCTGGGAAGGGAGTTCCAGAGCCCCGGGGCAGCCACCGAGAAGGTCCTCTCCCTCGTTCCCATCAGGCGTGCCTGTGATGATGGTGGGATGGACAGAAGGGCTTCCCCTGAAGATCTCAGGGGATGGGCAGGCTCATAAGGGAGAATATGGTCTTTCAGATATCTTGGAACCAAGCAGCATAGGGCTTTGTAGGTCTCCATTCGTCCTCTCCAATCTCCGCCGCGTGAGTAAACGGCCCGAAAAGCAGCCATCCACGTGGTGTTATTTTCCGTGTCGTCGACCATTTGCTCGCCCTCTGCAGCCACGATCCAAAGAGGCCATTGGTGGGATGCTACACATATGTGCCAAATTTGAGATCGATCCCTCCAACCCTCAATTTGATATTAATTTATTAAAGATCGTTTCAGTTCTGACAGATCAGAATGACAGCTTTCCACGTGTGTTCATTCAGACCAGCCAGAACGGAAACAATCTTTAAAAAATGCATATAAAATTGGGGGTTGGAGGGATCGATCTCAAATTTCATACACATACTTAGGCTTACCCCATAAACACTGTGACCAAGTTTCAAGCCTCTAACTTTGAAAATACATAAGTTATAGACATTTGTTCTTTAAAAATAGAGCTGCAAAAAACATCATTTTTCACAATAATTATCGTGAAGACAATATAGTTCACCTATGATATGAATGAAGACAATAATTTTTGGGTCCGAAATGATGATAATGATAAATGACAATATTTTTTGATGTGCACACCCCTACAACATACACTTGCGTAGATCAAGAAAAGAGCAACACTACATTGCCGTTGTAATATATAATAGTTTCTAGGATTTTTCCTCGATGTCACCATTCTTCTCTTTAGGGTTGTGTATGCAAAGGGCACCAGCATTATATTAATACGGCCTTCTGCATTACTGCATTGATGTGATACACAGATGCTGAAGTATGGGTGTAAGACATGTTTCCCTCCAGATGTTGTTTAACTCCAATTCCCATCAGCCACAGCCAGCATGGCCAGTAATCAGGGATATTGGTAACTGTAGCCCAACCATATCTGGGGCTCCACAAATTCCCCTCCCCTATAGTTAACATATATATGGATACTATTAAAAATATGTATTTTCAAGAGGACTAGAAAGGGGAGAATGATTTCAGGAACTGCATCAGAAACTGGTGGCACAACTTACATTCCCAACTATAAAATAGTCATGATCTGGCATAATGTTAAGGGCATGGTCAGAGCTGGCCAAGCCATTAGGCAGAGTGTGACAGCTACCTCAAACAACAGTTGCTCAGAGGCAGGGAGACACAGTGAGGTGTGGGGCAATGAAGGTGGATTGTATTTGGACTGAAGAAAGAGAGCCATCCATTATTTCAGGTTAAGAAGTAGAAGGCCACTCTTACAGTGAGGCAACTGAAATGGAGGAAGACAGATCAATATTGTGATGGACTATTTGTGGGTGGGTGGGTGGGTGCTGTTCAATTCTCCCATGAAAGACGATGTATTTTCATTTGCAGTGTGGTGCCAAAGTTCTACCAGCACGTTTTGTCCTTGGTTTTTGCTGTAAATGAGATCAACAAGAATCCTAAAATCTTACCCAATTTCACACTTGGATTCCGTATCTATGATAGCTACAATAATGCACTGATGACCTATCGCACCACCCTGGACCTTCTCTTCAAAGCACACCGATTTGTCCCCAACTATGAATGTGATTCTCACAAAAAACTAATAGCTGTCATTGGGGCACTTTCCTTTGATACCTCATTGTACATGGCAAAAATATTAAATACAAACAAGATTCCACAGGTAAAACTCTGAACATGGGTAAAACAACATCTCTAAAGCTAGCAATGGCATGGTTAGAGTAGAAGAACTGATTTGGAAAGACAATTGTCCCTCACTACTGCCAATTTGTTGCCAACACATTTCAGGGGACCAGAGTTGAAAATAAACAAATCCATTGTGTGTATGTTATTACAGGTTAAAAGCCTGTATGTAAATGTCCATTTTTTTAAAAAAAAAATTAAAAAATTAAAATGGTAACTAAAACTGTGTATATATTCATGACTTTATCTCAGTTCACAGTGTGCAGGTTACATAATGTATAACTGATTATTTTTTTCAATTGAGTGTTTTGCTCACTTACACTGCTACTTCTTCTTCTTCTTCTTCTTCTTCTTCTTGTTATTATTATTATTATTATTTCATTCAGCTCGCATATGGTCCAATTACTCTAGTAGAGGATGAGATGATGCAGCTCCCTTTCTTTTATCGCATGGTCCCAAATGAAGCCCATCAATTCATAGGAATTATTACCCTACTTAAGCATTTTGGATGGATGTGGGTAGGACTTTTTGTGGTGGATGATGATCAGGGAGAACGTTTCTTGAAGGCCCTGGAGCCATTGCTCTCACAGAATGGAATGTGTTCAGACTTCACAAGACGAATCCCCATCCATGACACTCTTCATCCTCAAAAAGAACAGAAAACTCTGGCAGAAAATATGTATCAACTTATCAATTTTAGGAAATCCAGAATATTTGTCATCTATGGTGAAACATCTCAGTTTCTGTATATGAAGTATTTTCTAGATGGTATGGGAATTTCTGAACACAAGGAAAATGTATTCTTTGGAAAGGTGTGGATTATAACAGCCCGGATTGATTTTATACTAGGAGGCATAGGCCGGGACTTAGATTTGCGGCTGTTCCAAGGTGCAATTTACTTCTCCATTCACTCAAATCAACCTTTTGGTTTCCAGAAATATCTACAGACCTTAAAACCGGATTGGACACAAGCAGATGATTTCCTGGAGGAGTTCTTGGAGCAAGCATTTGGCTGTTCTTTCCCAGATCCCCTCATTCCATACAAGGTCTCTGGAAGATGTACTGGGGAAGAGAAGCTGGAGAGCCTTCTTGGGCCGACTTTTGAAATGCACATGACCGGCCACAGCTACAGTATTTACAATGCGGTTTATTCTGTGGCACATGCTTTACATGCCCTGTACACATTTAGATCTGATGGTGCAGCAATGGTACAGGGCAAAAATGGTGTGCTCCAGGATCTGCAACCTTGGCAGGTAACACCTCACAATTAAATCTCATTATTTGCATAGATTAGCACAAACTTTGACAGCATCTAAATTTCTGTTCCCTGTGTCATTCGTGAAGGATGCCACATGCCTTGAACATCATGGATTCACATTTCTCTGTCTATGAAGCCTGCAAAATAAGGAATAGTATGGTTTTATCGGTGTGTCAGAGAAACCACGTTTCAGACTGGAACTTTGCTAGAGAAAATGGCATAAAACCATGTTTTAAACCAGGAATAGACAAGCTTAGAGGAAACTTAACGAAACCGATGGGATCAGTGAGTCCTGTCCATTTTGTCCCATCAGTTTTAGTAGGATTATTTTATCTGCGTCGCAGTCTGAATCCAACCCCATGTTAGCAGCTAAAGATGTTTTCAGTGGTTTATTTTTCCCCCTTTGGTGCCAGTCCTTTAACATTATTTTATTCTCTTGTCTATTTTTTTGCCTTTTAACTAGCTCCACCCATTTCTGCAACATGTTTCATTTAACAACTCAGCTGGAGAAAAACTGTCTTTGAATGAGAACAGGGAGACGGAAGGTGGATTTGATATAATGAACTTGGTTACGTTTCCAAACAAGTCATTCCTTAAAGTGAAAATTGGATGGGCAGATCCCAGTGCTGTGGATGGGAAAGCATTCTTCATTAATGAGGACATGATTGTTTGGCATAGTGGCTACAATCAGGTTTGGATTACTTTGAACTGAATTGGGGAATCGAGTCCCAATGTGGAGGATGAAATTGTTGAGTTCCTTGACAAGTTCAGAATATGGCTTTGCAGTATGGAGAGAAAGATGGGGTCTGTTCAGACAACACTCTAATCCATAGTAAGGCCACTACCCTTTTGCAGGAAGTGGTTCGTGAGCATGTTTAATCCGTGATTATATAGCCACCATGGTTAAGAATCATTAACACAATGTGCTAAGTCATGATTCACGTGACACGTGAAGCCATAATGTTTATCTCAAAATGCTGAATCATCATGGCTTAGTATATTTTCTGAACCGAGTTAGTGAATACTATTTACTAGGGGTGTGTGCTCCGATCCCAAAATCCCAATATCTGATGGAGCTCCAATGGAGCTCTGAGATTTTGGAGCAGAGGGGGGACAGTTTAAAAAATGACAAATACCCACCAAGTGGTTATGTGCCTCATTGCTGCTCCGAACTGTTTTTGGATAACCATTCCATTATAGCCAATGGGAATTAATCAAAATACTTACACTTATGTCATTTTTAAAGTTAAAGAGATGAAACTTGTTACCATGATAGCTCTTACATAGGGCTTTCGATGTGCCAAGTTTGAAGCAGATATGTTCGTGCCTTCATTTTTAGGAATTTTAAAAATATTTTCCCCTCAAACCATTCTGAATCACCCCTGCAAATTTATGGAGGTTCTACCAAGACAAGGCAATTGACTCAAGGTCTCCCACACTGAGACTAGCAGAGTTATAAAATCAGGGAATGTTTCAAAAATGCACGTCAGTTACAAGAGATGTAAACATTCCACCTCCTTGTCCATCCAGATAGGGTGTTTAATTTCAGGCTCTACTTCATTTCTTTTTCAGTATCTGTTTTTCTTCCTGTTTAATAAGCTTCTCCCATGCTCCAAATTTAAAATCTGTTGGAAGATGTTTCCTTTCTCCCATAAAAATGAACAGTACAATTGGCCTTTTGCTTTTCATATTTCTAAGCTGTTTTCCTGTCCTATCTTTTAGGGTCTGATCGATTTTCCCACTTATTGTTTTTTGTGGGGGGGCGGACTTGCACGGGATAGCATAGACCAGAAAATTGCTGCTGCAAGTGGTGAAGGGCTGTAAAGTGTATGCACTTCTATTATAATAATAATAATAATAATAATAATAATAATAATAATATTTATTTATTACCCGCCTCTCCCTCCAGATCGAGGCGGGGAACAACATCATCACAAAACACACAAAACTGTTTAAAAATCCATTAAAACCAGTACATCATTAAAATACCAATAAAACACTTAAAATTCATCTGAGTAGGCCTGCCAGAAGAGCTCAGTCTTTATAGATCCTTTAAATTCCTGAAGACTGGTGAGTTGACGGAGCTCTCCCTGCAGGTCATTTCATAATCTGGTAGCGGCAGAAGAAAAGGTCCTCTGGGTAACAGTTGTCAGTCTAGTTTTTGTTGACTGTAATAAATTCTTCCCAGAGGACCTAAGCGTGCGGGGCGAATTGTATTGGAGAAGGCGATCCTGTAGGTAACCTGGACCCAAACCATGTAGGGCTTTAAAGGTAATGACCAACACTTTGTACTTCGCCCGGAAACTAACTGGCAGTCAGTGGAGAGATTTCAAAGCTGGTGTGATATGATCACCACTAGGTGTACCAGTGACCAACCTGGCTGCCATATTTTGAACTAGTTGAAGTTTCAGGACTAGGCACAGAGGTAGCCCTATGTACAGCGCATTACAGAAGTCGGGTCTCGAAGTTCCCAGCGCGTGCACTACCGTCTTTAGGTCTTCCAACTCTAGGAAGGGGCGCAGCTGGCGTATCAGCTGAAGCTGATAGTAGGCACTCCTGGCCGTCGCATCTATCTGAGCTGTCATTTGGAGCGATGGATCCAGGAGCACCCCCAAGCTGTGAACACAGCCTTTCAGGGGGAGTGTAACCCCATCCATATTAGGGGGGAATAACAAATAGGGTAACTGTGGATGTGTATCCACAATAGCGATGTCCCCTGAACATGGTTGCACCTGCTAAAATATTGGATAGATTTACCCACACCTATTTTCCTAGAATGCTTGGTGAGCCACCACCCCTGCTCGCCCCTGCTCACAGCACCACATGGGCTTCTTGATGGTCCGGTGAGTGCCTGAAAAAGCTGCAGGGTCATCCACTCCCTTAGGGAGTTGCCACTGTTGCACAGCAATGGCAGCTTGGAGGAGGAGGTGTCTGGGAAGGGGGTATTGACTAAATGATGGGCATAAGGTGGCCATTTATGCAACATTACAGGCATGAAGACTCCATTATTGCCTGTAATGATGTGTAAATGCCCCCTTATGGCCGGCATCTCAACAAACATTACCTTTCCAGAAACGCTGAGGCACAACAATGGCAGCACACTAAAGGAGTGGGCTAGGAGGATGCTTAATGAGCCCTGAGGCCCTCAATAAGTGGGTCCAGTCGGTGCAAGGTGTCCATCAGACTACATATACACATATGTGGACTCTGGTGATATCCCTTCATTCTCTGAATTCACTTCTTTTCGGGATGTTTCTAGTATTTCTAGTTCTTCTGAAAGAAACCATAGGCTTGTCATTGTAGCCTCTTTTATTACATGCTAGTGGTTTTGGTTAATGCTCCCTTGAAAGTTAGTTGTGTCATGATTCGATGTCAAATTCTAGCTGATCTTATTTGAAAGTATTCTATTCTGTGGTGTTGAAAGGTCATCTTGTGTTCTCCGTGCTGACTTAAATGAAACTCTGATTAATCACTCTGAGTGGGCATATTTGGACTTGGCCCATGCAGTGAATATATGTAACTCCCTCCCATTCCTTCTCCAGATTGTGAATACATCAACATATCCCTCAGCCATACTAGCTGTTATGTACCAAACAGACACTCAGGTGACACAAAAGCTGCGTTCGGATAACACAATACTCAATGGTGGGGCTATAATCAACTCAACAGTTGTTTATGTAGGGGATACTCCCCACATGACATGATAATAATCAATCATTGTGTGGTTTAGGATCAGCATTGAGTTGACTATTAGTCAACATGGAGTTGATTCACTCCTCCTCCAATCTATCTCCCCCCTCTGTCCTCCAACTGGTATCCCATCAACCATTGCTGCCGAAAATGTATCCTGCTGGGTGGACTAGAACAGCAGCTGTCACTTTCAATGCTTTTCCCTTGTGACTCTGTGGCCAACAAAAATAACCAATGGTGCACACCACACAACATGATGAACAATGGTGATTCCAAAAGACAACTCTGTACAGTTTTCTTTGTTGCTGGTGGTGGTGGTGTTTATTTTGGCCAAATAGACAACCATGGGTTTAAAAAATCCCTCCACACAACACGATGACCAACAGTTGGTTAAATAAGCAACCATCAACCATTTAAACCATTGTTGGTTATCATATTGTCTGAACCCAGTCAAATTCTTTCTCGACTTCTAAGATGCATAGGTTGGCTACTTCTGGGCTATTGGGCATCCCATGACAACTCCCTTGGTCTGCAAGTAAAAGCAGTTGTTACATTTGAAATACTTATGGGTAAGAACTATTTCTACAGCAGCGAGGAGGAAATGAGTAGGCAGGGAGTGTTCTTCTATTCTCATGTCTAGAGTATGGTCTATATGCCTTAGGGCATCTTCCTAAGTTATATTCAGGTAAAGTGATCATATCAAAATAATAATCAAAATGTCCCTCTCTTCTACATTGATGGATGCTCTTTTATGAATACAGTCAGAGGAAACACATACAATGGAGGGAGACATGGGTATAAAAGGTTCTTGTTTGTCTAATCCACGCTATCCTGAAACACTATTGACATTTCTTTATGGATAGGTCCTGCCCCTTTCGGTCTGTAGTGACTCCTGCCAACCTGGATATCAGAAGAGAAAGAAGGAAGGGGAGAAGTTTTGTTGCTACGATTGTGCTCCATGTGCAGATGGGAAGATTTCAAACAAAATGGGTAGGTATTGTGATACACCAAATATTCCAGAAAATGTGATTAATCCTTCACTACCAGTTTGGAAAAGGGAGCTGTCACTCTGTGTGTTGCCAGGAGGCATCAGTTCTTATTTCTATTCAAAAACAATGAACACACCAATGGTGAAAGTGGAATAATCTAATACAGTAAATACATACACACACCAGGGCAATAATTGTAGGGTGGGGAACTCCAGAGCAAGATTATAAGGCTTATGTCCTTACAGTTGCCGGAACCCGACCAAAATGGTAATGGATGGATTCCAAGAAAACCCTCGTATGTGAAACCTTTTCTGGTTCATCCTACATTGAGATTCCCACCTGGGAGTGTCTCAAGGACTCAAATAGACTACTAATCCAATCTTTATTCTGGCCAATCTCCAGGGACTATGAGAATGTTTAGACATTCTTGTAAAGTGAAAGGATTAGGTCTAGCAACTGCCAAACAGCCAGCATGGATAGCTATATGTCAATTCCAAACATGCCTGCCCATATCCAGTGGTAGTCTTGTGCCAGATCTACACCAAGCAGGATATGATACTTTGAAAACCGGTTGAAAACAATATATGGAGTGTGTCCTGGGCCCCAACAGTTGTCATTATTGGTATAAACCATTTTAAAGCAGTTGTGTAAATCCTGCCCTAGAGTATCTAAAGGGCTCTTTGTTAAGCACCCATGGACTACCCAGCAGTTTGGTACATGTAGTGAGAAGGGTTGGCTGACCATTGCAGGTCTAGCAGGCAGCAGATGCGGCAAGATGTGATGACTTCACCCATCCTTTTATAGAGGGAAATAATAGTCTCTCAAGTCATACCATCCCAAACAGTTACTATTTCAGTCTCTGAGAAATCTGAAGAAAGCATGCAGCATAGCTGACTGATATCATCGATACAGGCACAACTAGGGTTCCCAGCACAGAAAGCTTTTTTAAAAAATCTATCACAGAAATTAACCAGACTGTGGAACCAGAAGGGAAATGGAAATAAGGCAGGCCCAAGAATGTCAGAAACTAGGGGTGTGCAGAGCCGGTATTCTCCACCCCAAAATTTGAGGTGGCACTTCGATGAGGTGATTCTCTGCTCCGATTTCTGGAGCGTGTCCCTCTCTCTGCTCTGCCAGATTGTTTTGTGAATAACTGCTCCATTTATAGGTAACTGTTACATTCTCTTCAATGGGAGTTAACAGAAATGCTCACAGCACCCTCAGTTTTAAAGGTAAACACATCAAAATTGGCACCGTGGCAGCTTTGAAAGAGGGCTTTTGGAGCAGATCCCTGCATGTTGTGATTTATAGAGAATTTTTTAATCCAAACTCATATGTCCTCTCAGGCACCTCTCATGCCTGGGAGAGGGAAATGAAGCAGCAGGAGAAGTGCTTAACACAATAATAAAGAAGTAAATATATATATTAGTAAATGCAACAAGAGCAGCACACAGCTTGCCCATCCTCAAGAGAGGACAGGAGCCTTACAGGAAGAGGAGGAGGAGGAGCCACCCCTCCCCCACAGTCGGTTGGGCACATTGGAGAGAGTCGAGTCAAGGCAACAACAACATCTTCCCTCTAGGAAGCTATACGGGGGGAGGGGGAGGAGGAGGAGGAGGAGGAAGTCCCCCCTACACTTGAAGCCCAGCCAGCCAATAGGAGTAATAGTTTAACTGAGAAATAGACAGCCAACCTGACTCAGGTGTAGAAGCTTACAAACTCACAATGCCAGCCTAGCAGTACCGCTGTGGGTGACTTCTATGAGTCCAAGCAGAAAGGCACAACCAACCAACCAGCCCTGCACTCCCTGTCCACTCATGGCCAGAACCACCAATGTTCCCCATGCTGCATGATGGAATGGTATCAAAGTCTGCTTTATTAATTGTGTACTGCTTGTGTGCACTGCACAACCCTAAAACACACAAACGGACAAGCACAAGAAGAAGGCTCTTGTAACTTTGTAGCCAAGTGCTGCTGGGAAGGCTCAGCTTTGAGGAAGGAGGGTTACAGCATGTCAAACAGTTAAGGGGGAAATCATCATCATCATCATCATCATTGCACAGCCCAGCCAGGTAAGGCGGGATGGGCAGGCACATTGGGGGAAAAAGCTTTAACAGAACAGGCAGGCACATGTGCATACGCTTTGGGAAGAACAGGTGAAACAAACCTAGCATATACAGATAACCCAATGAAAAGAGCCCCTTCTCTCTCTCCTTCTCTCTCTGCAAAGAAACAGAGTAATCTTGAGATCTCATAGGTTGTTCTTTCTCTCTCCCTTTCTCTCCTCTCTCTCTCTCCCTCTCTCTCTCCTTCTCTAAATCTCACTCTGCAAACACACCCTCATCTCACTTTACATGTGTGCAAAGATTTATTATTTATTTATTTATTTATTTATTTATTTATTACATTTGTATACCGTCCCATAGCCGAAGCCTCTGGGCGGTTTACATAGGATTAAAACAATTAAAAACAATATAAAAAAATTAAAACAGCAAAAACATACAACATACACACAATCTGTACATTTAAAACCACTACAACACCCCCAAAAGCTACAAAAAACAAAAACAAACCCAGGCTCCTCAGATATTGCCAAATGCCTGAGAGAAGAGGAAAGTCTTGACCTGGCGCCAAAAAGATAACAATGTTGGCGCCAGGTGGGCCTCATCGGGGAGATCGTTCCACAATTGGGGGGCCACCACAGAGAAGGCCCTCTCTCTTGTTTCCAACCTCCAAGTTTCCCTCGAAGAAGGAACTCGGAGGATGTTGAACGTAGCGTTTGGATAGGTTCATGTCGGGAAAGGCGTTCCATCAGGTATTGTGGTCCCAAGCCGTGTAAGGCTTTGTAGGTTAAAACCAGCACCTTGAATCGGGCTCGGAAACATACAGGCAGCCAATGCAAGTATATCTTTCTCTCTCTCTTTCTTTCTTTCTTTCTTTCTCTCTCTCTCTCTTTCTATCTGATGAAAATGAACACCACAAGTCCAAGAACAACAATGAGCGCATGGAATCAAGGACCATGAAAAAATTCCTCCCCCTGAACACTGTGATTGGAGGAGAGCTGATCACGGTCTGGGACAGCGCTATGGCAATTCCTAATTGGTTAGCCACAGAAGTCAATATCAATTATCAAAATTGCCCCACCTCAACACCTTATTGGGAGGTTTTCAATTACCACAGCTCACACACAAAACAGTCATGCGCCTTCTTGGGACACATCACACACACAACATGGTAGGATAATTTCAGAGATATCGGAAGCACCGATTATGCAACTCTCCACTATGAAATCATTTGATAGGTTTAGAACTGGCCAATCCCCGCTCCGTAAAATCAAATGTACCACAGATGTTCACAGTTATCAGATAATTCTGGGGCAGAGAGCTCACCCCTATCAGAAGCAGAAATTCAAGAACGGAATTGAATGAAATGAGAGATTTGGGAGTACCTCCCTGTGATGACTCCACTTTATTTCTTTCTCTTCACAGACACTGGTGATTGTTTTCAATGCTCAGGAGATCAGTATCCAAATAAGGACCAAAATCAATGCCTCCCTAAAGTTATAAGCTTTCTGTCCTATGAAGAACCATTGGGGAAAGGTTTAGCTTCAGTTGCTGTGTCTTTTTCCTTGATCACAGTCTTGGTGCTGCAAACCTTTATTAAGCACAGAGATACCCCCATAGTCAAAGCCAACAATCGGGGCCTCACCTACACTCTCCTCATCTCTCTCCTGCTCTGTTTCCTCTCTTCTTTGCTATTCATTGGTCAACCTGGGAGACTGACCTGCCTTCTCCAACAACCAGTGTTTGGTTTGATTTTCTCAGTGGCTCTTTCTACTGTGTTGGCAAAAACCATCACTGTTGTTGTAGCTTTCACAGCCACCAAGCCAGGTTCTAACATGAGAAAGTGGGTGGGAAAAAGACTGGCCACTTCCATTGTCCTTTCTTGCTCCCTCATTCAAGCTGGCATTTGTTCTGCATGGGTCAAAATGTCTCCCCCATTCCCTGCCTTAGATATGCACTCAGTCAGTGGAGAAATCACCCTGCAATGTAATGCCGGCTCTGCCATCATGTTTTATTTTCTCCTGGGCTACATGGGACTTCTGTCCATCATCAGTTTCTTGGTGGCTTTCCTTGCCAGGAAATTGCCTGACAGTTTTAATGAAGTCAAGTTCATCACCTTCAGCATGTTGATGTTTTGCAGTGTTTGGTTGTCTTTTGTTCCAGCCCACCTAAGCACCAAAGGGAAATACATGGTAGCTGTGGAGATCTTCTCCATTTTAGCCTCCAGCGCTGGAGTATTAGGCTGTATCTTTTCCCCCAAATGTTACGTTATTCTCTTCAAGCCTGAGTTGAACAACAGGAGGCAGCTCATGAGGAAAAAGCATTAACACATCAACCTTTCCATTTATATCTATTACTTCCATGGTGTTTAATGCAGCAATATAGTGACATTAGTCTTACGAGCTATTGGCTTAACATGCCAGATATCACATTCACACCATTCCCTTTCACATGACATCTCTGTGTGTCATCAGAGGGAGAGCCAATCTACACACTAGGTTGTTAACATTTTATAAGGGCTATGAAAACTCTTTGGGCCACATGACGCACTCCGTATAATGTTGTATACCTGAGGTTTTTTAAAACTCACTTCAGCTATATACAATGGTTTCACTTTTAATAAATTGTTTTAAGTAAAATAATGTGTCCTTCCTTACTGTTTGTGATTCATGGGGGCAGTGCTTCATTTGCTGGTGCCCAAATGCTTAGCAGTTGATTGGTGGGGAAGAAAGCGGGGCTATGGAGGAAGTGGGCGAGTGAACTACAACACCCACAATTCTTAGCCCTATACGTATTGAAAGCTAGAGAATGACAGAGGAACTAAGGAGGAAGTGGGTGACTGAACTACAACGCCCACAATGCCTTGCCCTAAACTCATTGTAAAAATGAAACAGAAAGAGATGGGGCAGAAGAGTGTGTTACTGCATACACCGCTTTAAAGACTGAAGAATTTTTCTCCTGTAACATGAGTACTCAATAATATGGCCTAAGACGTTTTAAAACGCACCTATTTGGAATGTTTTGAAATACTATTTAAAACGTTCCAAGGGACTGTGTAGATAGGCTCGGAGAGGTGAGACACAAAGAGCTTTTCCATTGACCTGGCTTTACCTTTACATTTTGGACTTCTTTCCTGATCCTGTCCTTTATAGGTCTATGCATTTTGACAAGGTGAGCAATTTAGGTATACATATACTTTTTGGCCTTCACATAACAAATAACAGCCAAACTATGTGTTTGGATCTGTGTACTCATCTGAAAATCTGCATTTGGTCAAAATAGTTCTATAAATTCTCAATTGAGGTGATTTGCATCATTTTACAGCTATGTGGGATTTGATGTACAGATGTGCAGGGACCCTGTTATATGTGGCGAAGAAAATCTCCAGGTAGAGTCACTGCAGTTCAGTATGTTAATTATTCTTCAAGATCTTTACTCCTTTATGAAAGGAGTGGTGTTGTTTGCAGAAGGTCTGTGAGAAGGGGGGAGAAGCCCCAATGCTAGCAGAAAGAAAAGAGACGGAATCTGGTGCTGCTAAAGGCGTGTATCTTTTAATGATGTATTAAAGCTCAACGTTTTGGATAATAATCCTTCTTTAGGAGCTGAATTGTGATACATGTTATTGTATTTCAAAAAGAACGATGAGAAACGTTTGATGAAATTGGGATTTTGTAATCAGTATCGTCATTCTTTTTGAAATACATTAACGTATATTACAATTCCGCTCCTGAAGAAACGTTGAGCTTTAATACATCATTAAAAGATACACGCCTTTCGCAGCACCACAGTTCATCTCTTTCCTTTCTGTTTACAGAAGACAACAGCTGAAGACCATCCTTCTTCAGACAAGTCTGGAATTCAGGCAAAAGGAAAAGGGTTTCCTATGGGAATCCAAGGAATCTATTTTCAAAGCACAATCCCATCGTTTACAGATTATTAATTAATGAATTAATTCTGGGTGATAAGATACGCCCTCCATGCCGCCAGGTTATCACAGAGATAAATCCACTCACTTGTAAACGATTCCCCACATTTCCATCTCCCTATGTATGTTTGGGTTAGTATGTCTGGAGAGGGCGGAATGTTGGACTGAGTGGGTGTGGCTGATGATGCTGGGAAAGGGAGGGGGAGGAGTATATATATATAGGGTGAGGGGAGTGTTTTGGATTATCTTTATGTCTTATCATCTTATTGTCTTGGTTGGGTGGAGGGTAGTTGTGTGGAAGATAGCTGTGTGTGATCTAGTCAGGAGTGTGTGTGAAGAGATTATTAGGATTTAGGATTATGAGTAAATTATTAGAAGTGTTAAGAATAGGCAGTTGTGAAATGGATTTGAAAAGAACTGTTCACAACAAGAAACATTTTCTTTTATTTTTGCAGCCACAAACCATGTGTCAGCTTGGCTTTAAAACCTGCTCAATATGTTTAATAAAGAAACACATATTGTTACACCTACAGGCCAACATATTCACAGGAGGACCTTATTCATTTATTTATTTTATTCCATTTATATACTGCCCCATAGCCGAAGCTCTCTGTTTGGTTTACAAAAATAAAAAAAAAACATTGAACATTCAAAACACCGATGTACAAAATTTAAAACCATAAAGCATAAAAACAAGTTATAATTACAATATCCTTTAAAACAACAATTCTGGGTCAAAGCGCAACAACAACACAAAACCCTCATCATATGCTGTTAAATGCCTGAGAGAAGAGGAAAGTCTTGACCTGGCGCCCAAAAGAAAACAATAACAATAACTGTTAAAGTTACATGAGTAGGCTGACCACATGAAAAGGAGGACAGGGCTCATGTAACTTTAACAGTTGTAGAGAAAAGGGAATTTCAGCCAGTGTCAGTTGTAGGCAATTAGTTCCTGGTTAAATTCTCTCTTCATTACAACAGTTAAAGCTGCAGGGGCCCTGCCTTCTTTTGTATGTGGTCATTCTAGTATAATGCCTGCAATTTTAACTGTTGTGATGAAGAGGAGATTTCACCAGGTATTAATTGCATAGAAATGACACTGGCTGAAATTCCCTTTTCTCTGCAACTATTAAAGTTACATGAGCCCTGTCCTCCTTTTCATATGATCAGCCTAAATAACACCCTTTTCCCCTCTGCTATAAGGGAAAAGTGGTGCATCTTTTACCCTTCCTTCAGGTTTTTAAGTAGGGTGCTTAGCCTGAGAAGAGTGTGCTCATCTAGGTCTGGTGTTTGAATAGGCTGACCATATGAAAAGGAGGACAGGGCTCATGTAACTTTAACAGTTGTAGAGAAAAGGGAATTTCAGCTAGTGTCATTTGTATGCAATTAGTTCCTGGTGAAATCCCCTCTTCATCACAACAGTTAAAGTTGCAGGGGCCCTGCCTTCTTTTGTATAAGGTCACTCTAGTATAGTGCCTGCAATTTTAACTGCTGTGATGAAGAGGGGATTTCACCAGAAACTAATAGCATACAAATGACACCTGCTGAAATTCCCTTTTCTAGACAACTGTTAAAGTTACATGAGCCCTGTCCTCCTTTTCACATGGTCAGCCTATGTTTGAGGCTGTGGCGGCACAGATACCCCCTCCTATTTCTTTTTCTCCACACTCTCTACCGTTTAAGAACGTAATTTTATGCATATTTACCCCAGAGTAAGTCCTATTGAACTCAGTAGGACTTAATTCTGGGAAGGGAAATTTAGGAATGTGCTGTAACTTTGTTTTTAAGGTGCCGCAAGACACGTAACCTTACTAGGATGAAGGGAAATGAAGAAAACCGTCAGGGAATGGAATAAGAGAGCTCAAGAACACCCCCCAAGAATAAAGCAACCGTGTGTGAGAGAGAGAGAATGGGGGAATCTGTGTAGGGAATGGAAAGAAGCGGGATTGCCAGCCAGACTTTCTCGGAGAACCAGCAGCACATGCCTGTGTCGTGGGAATTTGTGTACATGAATTTGAGAATCTCAAATGTCTATTGGAACCTTGAAAATCTCCCTTATAAAGAGTCTCCAAGCCAGAGGACTCCTTATTTTAGGAGGCTCTTAAGTAGTCTAAAGGCTTTCTAGGTGTGGATCTAATAATTATAATTGATAGAAGGTGATTTAACTTCAATGAATTAGAGTTTGGATATGGCTTAACTTCCCACTTAGCAACCAGAATTGGTGGAGTCCAAATAGCTGAGATACAACACATTGAGTAATACTTACAATAATCAATCTCTTCAATAAGGCTTTATTGGAAATGAACAGCTGATTGAATTTTAGTATACAGGGTATAGCTCTTATATAGGAAATTGGAAACATCAGAATCAGCATAATCAGAACCTTGTACAGCATAACTTTTGTACTAAGGGAAAGATTACAATAATACAGGGTATCACATAGGAATGACATATCTTGTCTCCAGGTCAAGATAAGAAAAGACGCCGCATAAGAATGATGGAGGTCAAGATAAACCCAAACAAAACAGAATGCATATAGTTCCTAATACAACAAAGTCCATTATAGCGAAGGCTTAACACAACTAGTCAAGAAGGCAGCTTCTTCTCATCTAGCTAGTACATTGCTGGTTCTACCTTACAGGAGAACTGTTACAGATATCCATTAATACATGAAATCAATATCAGTCTCTGAGTTATTGAAATGCTTATATCATGATTAATTCTTTTGACAGCCTGGCTCATGCCTGGGCGGCACTGCTTTGCATCAAACTAGCACTTTGCAGCCCCCTCTCTATGTCCATGGTAATTGGGAGCACCAGCAGCAGCTGGAGCATGAATGTTGCTGACCACTGCACTGGCAAGGCAAAGGAGAACATCATGCCTGGCAGAAGCAGTGTGCCCAGCCCGAGCAGAGCAAAGATTCAGCTGCAGCTCCCTGGCTTCCCGGCCTCTCCCGGAAGTCATGTGGGACAGGAGACTTCCAAGGAGAGGCCCTGAAGCCACTGAACAACACTTCCGCCTAGTACTGTGTCTTGCTACCGCATGAGCCAGCTCATGAGGCAGCAGGTCAGAGCACTACACATATGTTTCTTTGATACTTTGATTTGATTTTTGTGAACCACCCAGAGAGCTACGGCTATTGGGCGGTACGGAAATGCAATAAATAAATAAATAAAATTAAAGATGGACTGAGGCCTTCATTTCAGGAAGGAGCATTACACCCAGGCTTCCTGGGGCAGCAGAAAACTTGGGGTTTGCAGCACAAAACAGCACAAAACTAGCACAAAACTTTGGCACCGGTTTGGAGTTGATCAGAGAATGTGATTTTTTCCCCATTCACCAGAGAACAACTAAGGGTATGTTGGTTCCAGGCTTCCTGGGGCAGCACAAAACTCGAGGTTTGGGTCACAAAACTAGCACAAATTTTTGGCACCAGTTTGGAGTTGATCTGACAATTTGACATTTTCCCCATTCACCAGACCACACCAAAGAGTGTGTCATTTTCATAGTTTGAGTGGTGGCACAAAACCCGGGATTTGCGGCACAAAACGACACAAAACTAGCACAAAACCTTGGCCGCAGTTTCGAAGCTCTATGATGAAGTTGGTTTTTTGGTGTGTTAACTAAGAACTCCCACTGGAAGTTTCGATACTCGGTTGTTGGTGGCAGCACAAAACGACACAAAACTAGCACAAAACGTTTAAACAGAATGGACAGCAGTAGGGGAAATGAGGGATTTCCGACACATATTGCAGTGGGTGTAAGAAAACCAAGGTGCTTGTCTTTTGACAAGATAGCAGAATAATCAAGGGTATGCTTTGCTCTGGTTTCTGTCACTAAATGTTATGAGACACCATCATTTATTATGACTCTGATATACTTTGCCTTCCAAGGCCTTCATAAAATTGGAGTAGGGCTGTGGCCTTCATTTCAGCAAGGAGTACTACACCCAGGTAAACTGATGACTTCATCGGCTGGCCAGAAATTGCTGCTGGCGTGAACTTACTATGGACACTAATAATAATAATAATAATAATAATAATATATTTATTTATCACCCGCCTCTCCCAACGGATCGAGGCGGGGAACACTAGGAACCCATCTGCTCCTTGTCCCATTAAAAAGTATTGAAACCTTGTTGTCCTAACTGAAAAACATGTTTGCACTCCATGTTGCTCCTTGATGCAAAGGGAAAAAAAATCCCTGTGATTATTTAAATCAGTATAATTTGTTTTGTTTCCCCCCCCCTTGAGAATACTGAAGTAGACTTTCAGGAGGTCAAAAACAATCATGAAGCAAGTAGGTAAGGGGTTACATATGCTTCTCCACTTCTGACATTCTGAGCAAGAGGTAGGCAGGGCTATGTCAGTTTGATCTCCGACAGTTGTTTTCTTCTACTTTTTTTAGGCCAGACTACATCGGAGTATTGCTAATCTCTGTTGGCTTTGTAAGACGTTCATTTGCCGCCACGTTGCTGTTCTAGAGAAATTGGAGAAATATCCTCCTACAAAGTATCTCAGCAAAATCAGGGGCCAGCCAAGCATAAGTCAAGCATATAGTGTAGATGGATGTAGGGGGGATTGCATCAAAACAGAAGCTTTGGAGCCAGAATACTGGGCTGTCGACTTTATTAGTGTTACTTTTGCTTCTCCATTGGGTGTGTGAAGTAGACACAAAGACTTGCCCCACAATGGAACCTGCCCCTGTTCCATATGAGTCATATCAGTCAGGGGATTTCCTTATTGGTGGGATGGTTTCTATGATCAATTCCTATAGTCCAGCATTTTCCTTCAAGGAACTTCCTTGGCAGCAGTTCTCTGAATTTAGAATGTAAGTCATTTGTTTTTCTTCTTTCTGCGTCACGTGAATTTTTCCAGATTGTAAACTCTAAATACTGGAAATAGAAAATAATGGTAAAGGGATATGGTTATTCTTCTTGGCATATTCGTTTTCAGTGGTTAATGTATGTATTCTGCCCTTCTTACTTCTGACTTCCTCCTGCTAAAATGAGAGATCTCCTTCTGAAGTGTGTGTGACTCTCTCTGTGTACTGGGAACATGTGGTGTTACTTGTGTGTAGTGTGATTAGTTGCAATGTAAAACTAATTTAGTGGACATATTTCATATCATATATATATGATCGCTTGCAGAAGTTGCAAATGATATTGAAATTGGGAAAAAATAGAGGAAAAAGACAACAATGTTGATAGTGGCTAGGAGGAAAACTTAAATTACTCCTCAATTTAGATGTCATTCCTGCATGATTGGCTGGGATTGGTGGAAATTTTGAAAATCACTCCGTTCTTTCTTTAAAACAGTTTTATATATTTATTATTTTACCATTACAGAAGAAACTCCCAATAGATAAAAAGAGGAAAACATCAAACACAATCAAATTCATGTGACTTCAATTGCCCCTAATAGTACATAAGGTTGTACTCAATCCTGAACTTTATTGTTCCATTATAATATAAAGAGGCTGCAAAGTATTTACTGACCATCACTCTCTGAGTTTTATCATATCAGTTAATTTTATCATTGAAGCCATATCCCAAACACCCCTTACATGATCCTGTAACATTGATGCAACACCATTCGCCTATCAATTAATTTTACACACTTCGTTTCCAAGCTTCACACCCTTCTATTTTGCCTTTCTCTAGATATAATAATGATTTCTGAGTGAGACCCGGTTACATGCGCATTGGCAGTAAGATTAGCAAATATTAATCTGACTCCCTTAATAATTTCCCCCTTTAATAATGAACAGAAATATATGCTCACAGATGTGGAGACGCCCAAGTGGCACTCCTGAGAAAGGAAAGGAGGAGAAAGCATGCTAGGGAGGACCCCAAGTTTTCCAAGAGCTACACAAAATCTCTTTAAAAAACACAATTTCGAAGGGGAGAAAGCACCCAAGCAAACTGAGAACTATGAATGTTGACATGACAGTGAATATCAAGTGTGAGCTTGAAAAGAAAAATGTGGGCAGGGATAGATTAGAATGTCCAGCTTCAGATACTTACAGTTTACAGTATCGTTAAATAAGGCTAGGCCGGTTTACTGAACAGGAGCACTCCTGCTAGTTGGTGAGGATATACTGTGACATTTTATTGCAGGGCCCAGTTGGTACTCTGCATGATGAACATTGCTGCCAACTAGGCTGACCATATGTAGGCTGACCATATGAACAGGAGGACAGGGCTCATGTAACTTTAACTGTTGTAGAGAAAAGGGAATTTCAGCTAGTGTCATTTGTATGCAATTAGTTCCTGGTGAAATTCCCTCTTCATCACAACAGTTAAAGGTGCAGGGGCCCTGCCTTCTTTTGTATATGGTCACTCTAGTATAGTGCCTGCAACTTTAACTGCTGTGATGAAGAGGGAATTTCGCCAGGAAGTAATTGCATACAAATGACACTGGCTGAAATTCCCTTCTCTCTACAACTAATAATAATAATAATAATAATAATAATAATAATAATAATATATTTATTTATCACCCGCCTCTCCCAAAGGATCGAGGTGGGGAACAACACCAAACACAAGATACAAAAACTGATTAAAAGCAGATAAAACTAGTACATCATTAAAATACCAATAAAACACCAATAAAACACTTTAAAATTCATCTAGGTAGGCCTGCCGGAAGAGATCAGTCTTTATAGATCTTTTAAATTCCTGAAGACTAGTAAGTTGGCGAATCTCTCCCGGCAGGTCATGAGCCCTGACCTGGATTTTATCTGGTCACCCTATTATAGTTGTGCATGCAAGGACAAAACCTTTTCTCATGGGTTAGCTTCTGACCCCGTTCTCCTCTCATACGGCTCTGTCTGTATATCCTCTCTCCTTCCCCCTCCCTCTTCATGAGACTTTTATCTCTGCTTCTAGGATACTCTAATACTGTTTTCTGCATTTTAGTCAGGATGCAAGAGCATGTTTCTGTAGCTTAACAGTAAATGATGTTTTCTTTCCTGCTTATGTACCCATGTTTGCATGGTGTTCTCGGAAGTTACTGAAAACTGCATCTTGCCCTCTTTATGTGTTCCTAATATAGACAATGATCTCCTCCCCCCCCCCCCCCCCCAAATCATGGTGATCTGATTTAATTGTGAAAGGAACACTGGAACAAGGGCACCAGCGTTATATTTTATATGGCCTTCTGCATTGCTACATTGATGTGATGCACAGATATTAGTTGTACAGATACTCCAGTTGTAGTTAAACTCCAATTCCCATCAGTCGCAGCTAGCATGGCCAATGATCAGGAATGTTGGTAATTGTACCCCAACCATATCTGAGCCTCCACAATTTCCTCACCCCTTATAGTTAATATATATGTGGCTACAATTAAAAAGATGCATTTTCAAGAAGACTAGAAAGGGGAGAGTGATTTCGGGAACTGCATAACAAATTGGTGGCACAACTTACATTCCCAACTTTTCCTTGATTTTGCCATTATTCTCTTTACGGTTGTGTATGCAAAGGGCCCCAGCGTTATATTTATACGGCCTTCTGCATCACTGCATTGATGTGATCCACAGATACTGAAGTATGGGTGCGAGACATGTTTCCCTCCAGATGTTGTTTAACTCCAATTCAAATGAGCCACAGCCAGCATGGCCAGTAATCAGGAATGTTAGCAATTGTAGTCCAACCATATCTAGAGCTCCACAGGTGCATTTTCAGGAAGACTAGAAAAGGGAGAATGATTTCAGGATGTTCATCAGAAATTGGTGGCACAACTTACGTTCCTAACTATAAAATAGTCACGATCTAGTAAAATGTTCAGGGCATGGTCGGAGCTGGCCAAGCCATTAGGCAAAGTGCGACAGCTACCTCAAACAGCAATTGCTCAGAGGCAGGGAGACACAGTGAGGTGTGGGGCAATGCATGTGGATTGGATTCAGATTGAAGAACAAGAGCTATATATCATTTCACTGTAAGAAATAGAAGGCCACTCTTATAGTCTGGCAACTGAAATGGAGGACGGATCAATACGATAGACTATTTGTGTGTGTGTGTGTATGTGTGTGTGTGTGCGTTCTGTAGAATTCTCCCATGGAAGACTATTTCTCTTCATTTGCAGTGTGGTTCCAAAGTTCTACCAGCACGTCTTGTCCTTGGTTTTTGCTGTAAATGAGATCAACAAGAACACCAAGATCTTATTCAATTTCACACTTGGATTCCATATCTATGATAGCTATAATAATGCACTGATGACCTATCGCACCACCCTGGATCTTCTCTTCAAATCAAATCGATTTGTCCCCAACTATGAATGTGATTCCCACAAAAGACTAATAGCTGTCATTGGGGCACTTTCCTTTGATACTTCATTGTACATGGCAAAAATATTAAATACAAACAAGATTCCACAGGTAAAACTGCACAGGGGTAAATTAGCATCTCTAAAGCTAGCAATGGAGTAGTTGTAGTAGCAGAACAGACTTGGAAAGACAATTGTCCCTCACAACTGCCAATTTGTTGCCAACTCTTTACTGGGGACCAGAGTTGGGAATCAAAAAATCCATTGTGTGTATGTTATTACAGGTTGAAAGCTTGTATGTAAATATCCAAAAGTTTGTTTTTAAAAAATTAAATGGTAACTAAAACTGTGTATATATTCATGACTCTACCTTAGTTCCCAGTGTGTAGGTTACATAATGGATATCTGATGGTTTATTTTTAATTAAGTGTTTTACTCACTTACACTACTTATAATTATTATTATTATTTATTCAGCTCGCCTATGGTCCAATTACTCCAGCAGAGGATGAGACGATGCAGCTCCCCTTTTTTTATCGCATGGTCCCAAATGAGTCCCATCAATACATGGGAATTATTAGACTGCTTAATCATTTTGGATGGACGTGGGTTGGGCTCTTTGTGGTGAATAATGATCAGGGAGAACATTTCTTGCAGGCTGTGGAGCCATTGCTTTCCAAGTATGGAATGTGTTCAGACTTCACAAGACGAACCCCCACCCATGACACTCTTCTTTCTGAAAAAGAACTGAAAGACCTGGCAGAAAATATGTATCAACTTATCAATTTTAGGAAATCCCGAATATTTATTATCTATGGTGAAACTTATCAATTTATGTTTCTGAGGTATTTTATATATGGTATAGGAATTTCTGAACACAAGGAAAATATATTGTTTGGAAAGGTATGGATAATAACAGCCCGGATTGATTTTATACTAGCTGGTATAAGCCGGGACTCTGATTTGCAAGTGTTCCAAGGTGCAATTTACTTCTCCATTCACTCAAATCAACCTTTTGGGTTCCAGAAATATCTACAGACACTAAAACCAGATTGGACACAAGTAGATGATTTTCTGGAGGAGTTCTTGGAGCAAGCATTTGGCTGTTCTTTCCCAGATCCCCTCATACCATACAAGGTATCTGGAAGATGTACTGGAGAAGAGAAGCTGGAGAGCCTTCTTGGGCCTACTTTTGAAATGTTCATGACTGGCCACAGCTACAGTATTTACAATGCTGTCTATGCAATAGCACATGCTTTACATGCCCTGTACACATTTAGATCTGATGGTGCAGCAATGGTACATGGGAAAAATTATGACCTTCAGGATCTGCAGCCTTGGCAGGTAACACCACACAATTAAATATAATTATTTACATGAATAGATTAGCACAAAGTTCATCTGCATCTAACATTGTGTTGCCTGTCTTATTAGTGAAGGAGATCACATTTCTCTGTCTATGAAGCCTGCAAAAAAGATAAATGGTATAGTCATGCTTCAGACTGGAAGTTTACTAGATGAAATGGCATAGAACAATGGGTGGAATCCGGGAATAGTCATGCCCAGAGGAAACTTAATGAAACCAGTTGGATGAGTGAGTCTTGTCCATTTCGTTCCTTTGGATTCAATAGGGTTATTTTATCTGCATTTCGGTCTGAATCCAACCCTATCTTAGCTGGTTAAGATGGGGTTTTTGTTTTTGTTTTTTTGCATCAATCACTCAACTTAATTTTATTCTTTTGTTTATTTTTCTCTTTTAACTAGCTCCACTCATTTCTTCAACACCTTTCATTTAACAACTCTGCCGGAGAAAAACTGTCTTTGAATGAGAACAGGGAAATGGAAGGTGGATTTGATATAATGAACTTGGTTACATTTCCAAACAAGTCATTCCTTAAAGTGAAAATTGGATGGGTCGATCCCAGTGCTATGGATGAGAAAGTATTCTTCATTAATGAGGCCATGATTGTGTGGCATAGTGCCTATAATCAGGTGTGGATTCTATGGACCTGAATGGGGAAAATGAGTGCCAAAGTGAAGGATGAAATTGTTGAGTTCCTTGACAAGTTTGGAATATGGCTCTGCAAGTCAAAATTAAGACACATGTGGAGAGACTGAAACATGGGGCCTTTTCAAACAATACGCTAAGACATGGTTAGGCCACTAACCCTTTTGCAGCAAAAGGTTAGTGAGCATATTTGAACCATGACTAAATAGCCACCATGGTTAGGAATCATTCACACAACATACTAATTCATGATTCACATGACACACTAAGCCATAATGATTAGCTCACAATGCATAATCACCATGGCTTAGAGCTAGTGATGGTTATTTACATTGGGAAAAGACAGAAATTATTCAAAACTTGTGCAACACCATCCCAAAGACCTGAATTTATTGTCATAAGAACGTTCAAAATCAGTTCTTGGTCATCCAAGATTTAGTTGAGAGGAAGGGGAGAAAATAGAGTTGCAAAGCAGATGAACATCCAAGGTGAAGCCCACAAAGACTGTCTTGGGAAACTGGAGAAGGTTTTATCAGTAAGAAGCCTCATATATTTCAGTGACAATAATAATAGAATGAGATAGAACAACACATAAATGCATACATAAAATTTAAAAGGCCATTGATACACATTGCAACAAGGCCTGTGCATATAATTAAGCAATATAAATATTATAAAATATTCCACACTGTGTGTAGGGATGCACATATCTGTTTCATTGACTGGGTGGTGCCATTCATTCTGGCATCCATTCACAGATGGATTTGATGGAGTTTATTTCCCCATTATGCAGAAAAAAATATGCAAATAATTCCGTAAAAGGTTTGCAACAATTTACAAAAATTACACTAACATGTTACATTTAGTGTATCGTCCCCCATTCCATTCCATTTTTCCCTGCTCATATTTTCCACGATGACAGATGTCTGAGCGAACGTGTGCATAATTTTCAAGGAAGTAAAATAAATAAATAAAAATCCCAAAGTCCACATAATCCAGGGAGCTGGCCAGTCCTAAAAAGATTCTGCAGGCCAGATTCTTAGAAATCTGAGCTCATTGTCGTCTGAGTATAGTTTCAAGCAAAGCCTGTACATCAATACTCACTTATAAAAACACCTGCAAAGGTTGCTATAAAAAAAAAAGTCTGCTGTTATTATTCACTAGTGACTGTAAAGGATATATTATAGGGTTTGCGAGTGGAGAAGGAAGCATGAAATAAAGACACAGACACCAGAATTTGGGATAAACCTGAGCCTCTATATTTAAATAATAACGGATATTCAACCTCATGTGAAATGTACAGGAATCTATTTGTCTTTACCTCAGGCAACTTGCCTGGCATTAAGGTTGAGCCACTATCGTAAACCAGGAGTCGGGTAAACCCACGTTGAGAGTGTGGGGAGACCACCCCATGTCATCCCCACTCAGTTTCCAGGTGAAGTATAAAGTGTTGGTTATTACCTTTAAAGCCCTACATGGTTTGGGTCCAGGTTACCTGTGGGATCATCTTCTCCCGTACAATCCGCCTCGCACACTTAGGTCCTCTGGGAAGAACTTACTCAAATCAGCCAGAACTAGGCTGATGAGTGTTACCCAGAGGACCTTCTCTTCCATTGCTCCCAGACTGTGGAATGGTCTGCAGGAGGAGATTAGGCAAATTAGCAGTCTTCATTAATTTAAGAGTGTCATGAAGACTGCTCTCTTCCGGCAGACCTATCCAGATGAATTTTAAGATGTTTTTAATTATGTATTTTTTCTTGTTTTTTTACATTTTAACTGTTTTGTGATTCTTGTGTTTTATATTGTTGTTGTTCCCCGCTTCGATCCGGAGGAAGAGGCGGGTTATAAATAATAATTATAATTATTATTATTATATTATTATTATAACTCTGAGTAGATGAGACAGGAGGATCTTCAAAGGCACACCATATCCTGCCACGGGAGCCGCAAAACTTGCGAGCAGCAAGAGCTCCAGACATGCCAATCACCAAAAGTTGCCAAAGTGGTTACCGTCCCTATTTTGCTATATCAAATTCCCACACATCCCGCCAACAAATCAAGCTATTGCCTCACATGGCCCACGTGTGTCTGCACGTGAGGTCTTTATTCCCCTCCTTCCCACTGCATCTGCCGATTCTCCCATTCAAGCCATACCTGCTGAGCAGGGGTAAGGGACTTTTAATGTTATTAATCAAGGTTGTTTTTGTTTCCCCCTTAAACATCCTTACAGGAGCTCCCATGACAAGGCAATTGACATCAGGTCTCCCGTGCCTGGACTAACTGAGTTACAAAATCAGGGAGTGTTTCAAAAATGCATGTCAGTTACAGGAGTAGTAAAAAGTAGGGATGTGCATTGGATCAAGTCCGATCCACGATACGGAGCCGATCCAACCCAAATCGGATAAAATTATCCAATCCCGATCCCGGCTTCTGGATCATCTGATCTGATCCAAACCGATCCGAAAGGACCTGAGGGATCTGAGGGACTTCTGATTTTGTCTGAACCAATCCAGGACAACATCGGAGGTCCCAATCCGGGTCCCAATCCAATCCGGGGGGTCCGTGCACATCCCTAGTAAAAAGTTCCACCTCCCTGTCCATGGTGTTTAATTTCAGGGTCCAGTCCATTCCTTTTTCAGTAGCTGCTTTTCTTCCTTTTTGATAAGCTTTTCTAATGCTTCGAATTTGAAGTCTGTGGGAAGGCATTTCTTTTCTCCAAAAAATGAACGGAACACCTGGCCTTTTGATTTTTTTTATTTAAAAAATCAGGTGTTCTCCTTCCCATTTTTTAAGGGTCTGATAGATTTTCTGACATTTATTGGGGGAGGGGCAGAGAGCACTTGCACTGGATAGCAAAGACCACAAAGTTGCTGCTGCAAGTACTAAACTGCTTCATGCATTTTGATTAGAGGGATTAACAAATAGGGTAACTTTGGATGTGCATCTACAATAGCTGCAGAGACACATGGATGATGTCCCCTGGGCATGGTTGAACCTACGAAACTATTGGGTAGATTTTCACTTAGGGATAGACAGACTCACCCACACCTAGTTTCCTGGGGGGCTTGCTGAGCCGCCACCCCTGCTTGCCCTGCTCACAACACCACATGGGCTTCCTGACAGCTCGGTGAGTGCCCAAAAAAGCCACAGGGCCATCCACCCACTTAGTGAGTTGCTATTGTTGCACAGCAATGGCAGCTTGGAGGGGGGTGTCTGGGAAGGGGATGTTGCCTAAAAGGAGGGCATAAAGGCACCTCTCTCCTTCTTCTGAGTCCTCCCACTAGAATTCAATCAGCCATTGCTACCAAAAGCAGACTAGAACAGCATCCGCCACTTTGACCATTCTTGCCTTGCAACTCAGTGGCCTACAAAAATAACCTGCACTGCCCACCACACTAGGGTGACCAGATAAAATCCAGGTCAGGGCTCCTGTAACTTTAACCGTCTTAGAGAAAAGGGAATTTCAGCCAGTGTCATTTGTATGCAATTAGTTCCTGGTGAAATTCCCTCTACATCACAACAGTTAAAGTTGCAGGGGCCCTGCCTTCCTTTGTATATGGTCACTCTAGTATAGTGCCTGCAACTTTAACCGTTGTGATGAATAGGGAATTTCACCAGGAACTAATTGCATACAAATGACACTGACTGAAATGGGTTAATTTCTGCCCTAAAACACTATTGATTTTTATTTATGGATAGGTCCTGCCCCTTTCAGTCTGTAGTGACTCCTGCCAACCTGGATATCAGAAGAGAAAGAAGGAAGGGGAGAAGTTTTGTTGCTATGATTGTGTTCCATGTCCAGATGGAAGGATTTCAAACAAAACAGGTAGATGATGTGATGCACCAAATATTCCAGAAAATACGGTTAATCCTATAATACTTTTTGGAAAAGGGAGCTGCCAGTCCATGTGTTGCCAAGAGATATCAATTCTCATTTCTATTAAAAAAAAATGGACACATCAATGGAGAAAGCGGAACAAACTAATACAGGATACACACACATAAACAAACAAAATGGCATTAATTGTGGGGGGGGGGAGACTGCAGATCAAGCTTATAAAGCTTATCACCTTACAGTTACTGGGAACCCATTCAAAATGACAATGGATGGACTCAAATAATAGATTCGTATGCAAAACCTTTTCTGGGTTGGCCTACACTGAGATTCCCACCTGGGAACCCAGCAGCTTGCTACACATGATGAGAAGGATTGGCTGGCCAGTTTAGTTCTGCCAAGCAGCACATGAGGCAAGGTGTGATGACTTCACCCATCCTTTTCTAAAGGGAAATAATAGTCTCTCAAGTCATACCATCCCAAACAGTTACTATTTCAGTCTCTGAGAAACTGGAAGAAAGTATGCAGCATAGCTGACTGACTGAAGGTATAGGCACAACTAGAGTTCCCAACACAGACAGTTTTTAAAAAATCTATCATAGTAATTAACCATACTGCAGAACCAGAAGGGAAATGGAAACAATGTAGTCTGAAGAATATCAGAAACAGAAATTCAAGAACTGAATTTAATAGAAGGAGAGATTTGGGTATCCCCCTGGTATACCTAGATGGCTTGTCATAAAATGAACTCAAAATTTGAAACTACAAGATAGTCATCCTTAGGAGCAATGACTTCAATATCCAAGTGAGTCATGGAAATCAATTCAACTTCACCTTTGTGATGACTTCTCTTTTTTTTCTCTTCTCAGACACTGCTGACTGTTCTCAATGCTCAGAAGATCAGTATGCAAATAAAGACCGAGATCGATGCATCCCTAAAGTTATAAGCTTTTTGTCCTATGAAGAACCATTGGGGAAAGGTTTAGCTTCAGTTGCTGTTTCTTCTTCTGTGCTCACAGTCTTGGTGCTGCAAACCTTTATTAAGCACAGAGATACCCCCATAGTCAAAGCCAACAATCGGGGCCTCACCTACACTCTCCTCATCTCTCTCCTGCTCTGCTTCCTCTCTTCTTTGCTATTCATTGGCAACCCTGGGAAATTGACCTGCCTTCTCCAACAACCAGTGTTTGGTGTGATCTTCTCATTGGCTGTTTCTAGTGTGCTAGCAAAAACAGTCACTGTTGTTGTAGCTTTTATGGCCACCAAGCCAGGCTCTAACATGAGAAAGTGGGTGGGGAAAAGGCTGGCCATGTCCATTGTCATTTCTTGTTCCCTCATTCAAGCTGGCATTTGCGTTGTGTGGCTCAGAATGTCTCCCCCATTCCCAGACTTAGATATGCACTCAGTCATTGAAGAAATAAGTGTGCAATGTAATGCCAGCTCTGCCATCATGTTTTATCTTCTCCTGGGCTACATGGGACTTCTGTCCATCATCAGCTTCTTGGTGGCTTTCCTTGCCAGGAAATTGCCTGACAGTTTTAATGAAGCCAAGTTCATCACCTTCAGCATGCTGGTGTTTTGTAGTGTTTGGTTGTCTTTTATTCCAGGCTACCTAAGCACTAAGGGGAAATACATGGTAGCTGTGGAGATCTTCTCCATCTTAGCCTCCAGTGCTGGATTATTAGGCTGTATCTTTTTGCCCAAATGTTACATTATTCTCTTCAAGCCTGAGTTGAACAACAGAGAGCAGCTCATAAGGAAAAAGGATTGAAGCATCAACCTTTGCAATTACATGTATTACTTCCATCGTGTCTCATGCACCGAGATAGTAATATTACTCTCACGAGTTATTAGCTTAAGTTACCAGAAATCACATTCATACCATTCCTTTTCGGCTGCAATCTCTATGTACCACCAGAGAGAGAGGTGAGACACCACGACCTTTACAATGACCTGGCTTTCCTTTTGCCTTTTCACCACCTTGACTGATCCTGTCCTTCAGAGGTCTATGAATGTCAACAAGCACTGCGATTGATGTATTTGTTTTGCTTTCACATACCAAATAACAGCCACACTGTATGTTTGGGTTTGTGTATTAATCTGAAGATCTTTTCTTTTCATTTCTTTTTACTTTTGAATCCTGCCCAATATCACTAGAATCTAAGGGCAGCATTTGATAAAATATTTCTGAAAACATTTGTTTTGCCTTCACATTCCAAATAACAGCCATATTACATGTTTGGGTCTGCGTAGTCATCTGAAAACCTGCATTTGATAAAACATTTCCCAAAATTCCAAATTCATGTGATTTATACCATTTTTCAGCTATGTTGGATTTCATGTACAGATGTGCAGTGACCCTATTGATGTGTTGAAGAAAATCTCAGGGTAGAATAACTGAAGTTCAGTATGTGAATATCTGGTCAAGATCATGACTTCTATATGAAATGAATGCTATTGTTTGCTGGAGACGGTAATCGTAGGCATTCCTTCTTCAGGCAAGTCTGGAGTTCAAGTGAAAGTTCCAGGGTTTTCTATGATAAGCCAAGGCATCTATTTTCACAGCACGATTTCATCATTTTTGGTTGCCTATCAATCATCGTTTTGGAGAAACATAAATTCCCAGTTCACTCAAGTTGAAGATTATTGTCTTTCATTTCCAAGAACTTGAATACAATAATCCTGGCTGCATCTTCCTGTTTTACCTTGGGTGGGTTATAACAAGCAGAAGATTTCAGGTTACTTACCATAAAATAGATAAAACAATAAAAAACAAATCTTTAAAACATCTTAAAATTCAACTAGAGGCCTGCTGGAAGAGATCAGTCTTCATGGCTCTCTTAAATTCAAGAAGACTACTAAGTTGTCAAATCTCTCCCGGCAGGCCATTCCACAGTCTGGGAGCAGCAGAAGAGAAGGTCCTCTGGGTTACACTCGTCATCCTAGCTCTGGCTGATTGAAGTAAATTATTCCCAGAGGACCTGAGTGTGCGAGGCGGATTATACGGGAGAAGGTGATCATGCAGGTAACATGGTCCCAAACCATGTAGGGCTTTGAAGGTAATAACCACCACTTTATACATTGCCCGGAAACTAATTCTCAGCCAAGGGAGTGATTTTAAGACTGGGGTAATGTGGTCACCCCTAGGTGTGCCGGTGACCAATCTAACTGCCATATTCTGAACTAGTTGAAGTTTCCGGACTAGGCACAAAGGTAGCCCTATGTACAGCGCATGGCAGAAGTTGAGCCTCGAACTTACCAGTGCGTGCACTACCATCTTTAGGTCTTCCAACTCTAGGAAGGGGCGCAGCTGGCGTATCAGCCGAAGATGATAGTAGACGCTCCTGGCAGTTGCATCTATTAACTTTTCTGTTTTAAAGCTGTATTTTAAATCCGTATAAATTCCTGCATTGCTGCTCGGTTTTACCCTGGTTGTGCTTTCATATGGTACTTTTACATTGTGTTTTTATACTGTTGTTTGTTGTATACTTTGATTCGCCCAGAGAGCTTCAACTGTTGGGTGGTATAGAAATGAAAGAAATAAAGAAATAAAGAAATAAAGAAATACAATTCCTTCATTTCAGGAAGGAGCATTACAGCCAAGTAAACTAATGATTTTATCTTCTGGCCAGAAATTACTGCTGACATTAACTCACAATGGAAATCAGGAACCCATCTGTTCCTTATTCCACTAAATAATAATGAAACCTTGTTGTCCAACCTGAAAAGTCAGTTTGTGCTCCATGTTGCTGCTTGGAGCAAAGGAAAAAAATCTTCCCAGTCATTACCTATATCAGTATAATTTTTTTTTGTTCCCCCCACCACCACCCTGAGAATGGTGCACTCGATTTTCAGAAGGGCAAAAACAATCATGACGCAAGTTGTAAAGTGGTTACATAAACTCCTCCATTTGTGCCTTTGGAAACTAGAGGCAGGCAGGGCTATGTCAGTTTGATTTCTCACCATCATTTTCTTCTGTTGTTTAAGGCTAGACTTTATCAGTCTATTCCTAATCTCTTTTGGCTTTGTTAGACATACATTTGCAGCCATGTCGCTGTTCTAGAGAAGTCGGAGGAGGCACCTTCTAGGAAGTATCTCAGCAAAATCAGGGGCCAGCCAAGGTAGCCTACGAAGTCAAGCACATGCTGTAGATGGATGCAGGAGGGTTTGCATCCCGAGAGAAGCTTCGCGATCAGAATACTGGGCTGTCCATGTTATTATTGTTTCTTTTGCTTCTCCACTGGGTGTGTCAAGCAGATACAAAGAATTGTCCAACAATGGAACCTGCCCCAGATGAGTCGTATCAGTCAGGGGATTTTCTTATTGGTGGGATGGTTTCTATGATCTATTCCTATAGCCCAGCATTTTCATTCAAGGAACTTCCTTGGTGGCAGTTCTCTGAATTCAGACTGTAAGGAATTCTTTTTTCTCCTTTATGCAACATGTGAATTTCATAGATCATAGAATCATAGAATAGTAGAGTTGGAAGGGGCCTATAAGGCCATCGAGTCCAACCCCTAGCTCAATGTAGGAATCTACCTTAAAGCATTCCTGACAGATGGTTGTCCAGCTGCCTCTTGAATGCCTCTAATGTGGGAGAGCCCACCTCCTCCCTAGGTAATTGGCTCCTTAGTCATATTTCTCTAACAGTCAGGAAGTTCTTCCTGATGTCCAGCCGGAATCTGGCTTCCTGTAACTTGAGCCCATTACTCCGTGTCCTGCATTCTGGGATGATCGAGAAGAGATCCTGGCCCTCTTCTGTGGGACAACATTTCAAGTATTTGAAGAGTGCTATCATGTCTCCCCTCAATCTTCTCTTCTCCAGTCCAAACATGCCTAGTTCTTTCAGTGTCTCCTCAAAGGGCTTTGTTTCCAGGCCCCTGATCATCCTCGTTGCCCTCCTCTGAACACACTCCAACTTTTTTGCATCGTTCTTGAAGTGTGGTGTCCAGAACTGGACACAATACTCAAAATGGGGCCTAACCAGTGCTGAATAGAGGGGAACCAATATCTCGCACGATTTGGAAGCTATACTTCTATTAATGTAGCCCAAAATAGCATTTGCATTTTTTGCAGCCACATCACACTGTTGGCTCATATTCAGCTTGTGATCTACAACAATCCCAAGATCCTTCTCGCTTGTCGTATTGATTAGCCAAGTATTCCCCATCTTGTAACTGTGCATTTGGTTTCTTTTTCCTAGGTTTAGAACTTGGCATTTATCCCTATTAAATGGCAACACATAACCTCTATGTGCCTATAGATTTGATTAAGCCTGATTTGATTAAGCCTTATTCATAATATGGTGTTAAGTATCATCTAAAGAATAATTTATAAAAGTTCATGTAGAGTGTACTGTATCGGTTATGTTCTTTAATCCAATCCCAAATATTTTGGTTTATTTGTCTTCCCACATCATTTCCAAATTTATTTTCTTGTACTTGCCCCTTATCATATCAAGGTGAGCCACAATTCTGTTAAATTGACATATAGTTCCCTTGTTTACTCAATTTGTTATTATTGCTTCAAAACTCGATCAATCTCTTAGTAACCCATATTTACATATTTAATTGGATATTTGTGCCTAATCTGCAACTACTGAAAAATTGAAATTTGATTATGTTCTATTTCCCCAAGAATGGCTTGATAACTTTTAATATTATAATTTAAAACACATTTCTCAGCTCTATTAGATCATATTTCTCCCCCTAAAATCATATAATCTTGATCTTCAGGATACCTCCCACCCAAATTGGAATTCATTGCAGTAACAGCTGAGAGTTCTGGATTCAGTTTCTTCTTGCATAATTTCCAGATTTTATATTAATTACTAAATACATATATATATATATATATATATAATATATATATATACACACACACACACACACACATTTTGCATAAAATTGCCCTTATCACTTCATTTTTTATTTCAAACCAAGAATGTGTTCTTAATACTAATTCTTAAATTAACTTTTTCTATCCTTGTTCCCACATATTAAATAAATCATTAGTTTAATATAGACAGCATAGAAGCAATATAATACCATTTCATGCAGGTGAGTGCTCTACTTTCTGAATTTGTAAGTTAATATATCACTCAAACATTTTCTATAGCATTTTATTTTCCTGCCAAATAAAATTTAATATTTTTGCCGTTACTTATGTATTGACTTGCAGTAGAATATTCAAACATAATTTCAATAGATATTATTGGCAGAACAATATTTGTAACTATTGATATCTGCCCAGAGACATCTTGCTCCATCATAATTTTACAAGTCCAATATTAATGTCTTGTAACAATTTGCTATGATTAAAAGTTGCACAGTCTTCCAAATTAGGTGTAATCCATACATTTAACAGGGGAATCTCTCCATGGGATTGAATATAGTTCACCCATATGGCCCTTCACTCTCTTTTCTCCAGATATTTCCAGATATTTTCAGCAAGAGGTTCTATTGATCATGCAAAAAGGAGAGATAGCAGACAACCCTGATGGGTGACTCAATAATAATAATAATAATTATAATAATAATACACAGATGCACCTCATTGACATAGCAGTACCTAATGGCAAAAAAATGTTGTTGAAAAGGAAGAGAAAATAGCAAAAAATATACATCACCAGCCATGGAAGTCAAAGAACTATGGCAACAGGAAAAGTTCACAATTATTCCATTAGTCACATCAGTTACAGGCATCACGTTAAAAAAACAAACCCCAAAACAAAAAGTTACACGGAAAACCTTCAGAAAATGGGCATACCAAAATACATCCACACCAACATCCAGAAAGCAGTCATAATTAAAACATGCTCAATTGTCAGGAAATTCCTGAATCTGTAAAAGACAGCACGACTTGGCAGAGTCCATCTAGACCATCTAGAAAAAAACTCCATGAGCGAGAAATAGAAAATAATAATAATAATAATAATAATAATAATAATAATAATAATATGAGGCCATCAGAGGGAAAGGAAGCAGCAGCCAAGACCTCTCCATCATGCCTGGATTTGTATGAGCCTATTAGACGGAGATGGAAAGGAAGCAGCTGCAGAACTTTCCAACTAAGTTTCAAGGGCCTGAATTTGCTTTTCCCCCTCCTCCCTCCCAATCCCCTTTCCTTTTGTGTCAGGTTTTTTTTAGATTGTAAGCCTGTGGGCAGGGACTGTCCTAAGAAATAATTTTGTAAGCCCCCTTGAGAGCCTTTTTTTTTGGCTAAAGAGTGGGATATAAGTGCTAAAATAAATTTTAAAAAATAAAATAATAATAATTAGACTGACCATATGAAAAGGAGAACAGGGCTCATGTCACTTTAACAGTTGTAGAGAAAAGGGAATTTCAGCCAGTGTCATTTGTATGCAATTAGTTCCTGGTGAAATCCCCTCTTCTTCATAACAGTTAAAGATGCAGGGGCCTTGCCTTCTTTTGTATATGGCCACTCTAGTATAGTGCCTGCAGCTTTAACTCTTGTGATGAAGAGGGAATTTCACCAGGAACTAATTGCATAGAAATGACACTGGCTGAAATTCCCTTTTCTCTACAACTGTTAAAGTTACATGAGCCCTGTCCTCCTTTTCATATGGTCAGCCTAAACATATCCTCATCCAATCAGTGAAGAAGACACAAACTCTTAGTACACCAAAACCCAACAGGGATGGTGTATGTCACCAGAGTCCAAGAGAGGGGTGTAGTCAGGCAAGCACAATATAGTGATGATCTCGCAAAACGGTTAGGTCCTAGCCAGAGCTGGCCCTACCATCAAATAGTAGATGGTGGGATGCAAGGAGATGCAGTGAGGTGTTGGGGCAATACCTGAAGAATTGGATTTAAACTTAAAAAGGAGAGTTCCATATTATTTCAGACTAAGAAAGAGAAGGCCATTCTTACAGTCCTTTCACTAAAATGGAGCAAAATGGATCAGTACTCAAATAGAGTAGATTTTAGTGCTGTAAACTTCTCCAGTGAAAGACTATTTATCTTAATTTGCAGAGTGGTTCTACCAGCATGTCTTGTCATTGGCTTTTGCTGTAAATGAGATCAACAAGAATCCCAAGATCTTACTGAACACCACACTTGGGTACCACATCTATGATAGCTACAATGATGCACAGATGACCTATCGTACCACCCTGGATCTTCTCTTCAAATCATATTGATTTGTCCCCAGCTATGAGTGTGATTCCCGCAAAAATCTAATTGCCATCATTGGGGTACTTTCCTTTGATACCTCACTGCACATGGCAAAACTATTAGATATCTACAAGATTCTACAGGTAGGACCTGTCCTTTATCAGTGGCACTCCGATGCCCCCATCTTTCTGGGTTCAGAGTTAGGAATCTAGAAATTCATTGTGTATATGCCATTATGGGCAAAAAAAATGTATATAAAAGTGTTAAAATTATTGGGTTTTTTTCATATGGTAACTAATACGGTCACTAGGAACTTTGAGGAGAAAGTTGCTTCTATTTGCTCAGAACATGACGCCACAGTTATCGCAGAACCTGGGGAGCTGTCCAGTGCCCCTCCTGATCATGTTTTCTGGGATCAGTTCCAGTTGTTGCAGCCTGATGATGTGGACAAGATGCTTGAATCAGTCCATCCCGTCACATGTAAGCTTGACCCATCTTGGCTAATACAATCTAGTAGAGGTGGATTGATTGGGTGAGTCCAGGGGGTGGTAAATGCCTCACTCTGTCAGGGTATGGTGCCTGTTGCCTTGAAAGAGGCTGCAGTTCACCTCTCCTGGAGAGGACTTCTACAGTCCACAAGTATGTGAGAGCTACTGCCCAATAGCTAATATCCCCCTTTGGGCAAGGTGCATTAGCATGTGGTGGCTAGGCAGCTTCAGATTTTCTTGGAGGAAACTGATTATATGGACCCAATTCAGTCTGGTTTCAGGCTAGGACACGACACTGAAACAGCCTTGGTTGCTCTGACCGACGACCTACTCTAGGTGAAAGACAGGGGGAGTGCTATCCTGTTGATCTTCCTGGATCTCTTGGCGGCTATTGATACCATTGATCCTGTTAATTTACTGGATTGGATTGGTGAGATGGGAGTAGGAGGCATCGTGTTACAGTGGTTCCGCTCCTACTTACAGGGCCAAATCCAGAGAGTTGTATTGGGGGATTCCTGTTCCACCCTATGGCTATTAAGCTGTGGGGTGCCACAGGGCTCTATTCTATCTCCCATGCTGTTCAACATCTATAAGAAGCCGCTGGGAGAGGTCATTCATCATTTTGGGGTTGGGTGCCATCAGTATGCTGCTGATACACAGCTCTACTTCTCCTTGTTGTCGGAGTCAGCTAGGGCGGTGAAGGTGCTGTAACAGTGCCTGGAGGCTGTAATGGGCTGGATGGGGGCGAATAAAATGAAGCTGAATCCTGATAAGACAGAAGCTCTGTGGATTGGTAGTTCCAGGGTCCAGGAATTGAGTAAGTGAGCTGTTCTGGATGGGGTTGTACTCCCTTTGAAGGAGCAGATGCGTAGCTTTGGAGTTCGCCTAGATACATTCTTGTCACTGGATGCCCAGGTTGACTCCGTGGCCCAGAGTACTTGCAGTCAGCTTTCGCTGATCCACCAGCTATGACCTTTCCTGAACAGGGGCAACCTAGCCACAGTAGTCCATGTGCTGGTAACTTCTTGATTAGACTACTGCAATGCACTCTATGTGGGACTGCCCTTGAAGACAACTCAGAAGTTTCAGATGATACAAAATGCAGCAGCTAAACTGCTCACTGGAACATTCTATAAAGACCATATAATACTGGTCTTAAAAGAATTGCATTGGCTGCCTATATGTTTCAAGGTGTTGGCAATGACATTCAAAGCCTAAAGGGCTTGGGACCTCAGTATTTGAGGGAGCACCTCTCCCTACAGTTGCCTGCCTGAGATTTGAGATCTGTTGGAAGATCCCTCCTCTGCATCCCAGCAACATGGGACATAAATTATGGTGGGATATGGGAGAGGACTTTCTCTGTTGTGGCACCCTGCTTGTGGAATATCCTCCCATTCGAGGCCTGACTGGTGCCAACACTGGCTTCAGTTCGGCGCAAAGTTAAACATAGCTTTTTATCAAAGACTTTGAGGGCTTAATCCTCCATGGCTATATATAGTTTAAATTGCTTTTAACTGTTTTGTTGCTTTTGAGAAATTTCTACCAGTTTTAATTTGTTAAAGATGTAATACATTTTTAGCTGTGTACATTATTTATGTTTACATCATTCAGATTTTATCTGTATGCTGCCCTGAGACCCCAATGATAAGAGGGTGGCATAGAAATGTTTCAATTAAATAAATAAATACATCTGAGCATATAGTCATGATTCTAACATATTTCCCAGTGTGTATGCTACACAACAATATCTGATGATTTTTTTAATTTAGTGTTTTGCTCACATACATTATTATTATTATTATTATTATTATTATTCAGCTTGCATTTTGTCCAATTATCATAGCAGAGTATGAGATGATGCATGGTCCCAAATGGTCCCAAATGAAGCCCATCAATGAAGCCCATGAATACATAGAAATTCTCAGACTGCTTAAGCACTTTGGATGGACTTGGGTTGGGCTCTTTGTGGTGGAGGATGATCAAGTAGAATGTTTCTTTCAGGCCCTGGAGCCATTGCTTTCCCAGAATGGAATGTGTTCAGACTTCACAAAATGAATCCCCCTCCATGCTGATCTTCTTCGTCCAAATGAAATGAAAGCTCTGGCCGAAAATATGTATCAACTCATCCATTTTAGGAAATCCTGAATATTTGTTATCTATGGTGAAACTACTCAATTTATGTATCTATGGTATTTTATATATAGTATAGGAATTTTTGAACACAAGGAAAATACATTGGTTGGAAAAGTATGGATTATAACAGCTCGGACTGATATGATACTAGGAGGTATAAGCCAGGACTCAGATTTGCAAGTGTTCCATGGTGCAATACAGACCTAAAACCAGATTGGGCACAAGCAGATGGATTTCTGGAGGAGTTCATGGAGCAAGCATTTGTTTGTTCTTTCCCAGTGCCCCTCATTCCATACAAGGTCTCTGGAAGATGTACTGGGGAAGAGAAGCTGGAGAGCCTTCTTGGGCCTACTTTTGAAATGCACATGACTGGCCACAGCTACAGTATTTACAATGCTGTCTTTGCTGTGGCACATGCTGTACATGCCCTGTACACATCAAAATCCAATTGTGGGGGAATGATGCATGGCAAATGTGGTGAATTTCAGGATTTGCAGCCTTGGCAGGTAACACATTAAAACTTATTATTTCTACATATAAATTAGCACAAAGTTCTTCAGCATCTAATAATCTGTTGCCCGTCTTATGAGTGAAGAAGATCACATGCATTGTTCGTCATGGAATCACTTTTATCGGTCTATGAAGCCTGCAGCAATGAGAAATGGAATGATTTTATCGGTTTGTCAGGGAAACCACGTTTCAGACTGGAACTTTGCTAGAGAAAATAGCACGAAACAATGGGTGAAATCTAGGAATACTCATGCTTAGAGGAAATTTAATGAGACTAATGGGATGAGTGAGTCCTGACTATTTTGTCCCATCAGTTTCAGTAGGGTTATTTTATCTGCATCTCAATGTGAATCCAACCCCATGTTATCCAACTAAGACGTGTTGGACGTTGTTGTTTTTCTTGTATCAATCAATCAACATTACTTTATGCTTTTGTTTATTTTTCTCTTTGAACTCGCTCCACCTATTTCTTCAAGGCATTTCATTTAACAACTCCGTTGGAGAAAAACTGGCTTTGAATGAGAACAGGGAAACGGAAGGTGGATTTGACATAATGAACTTGGTGACATTTCCAAACAAGTCATTCCTGAAAGTGAAAATTGGATGGGTAGATCCCAGTGCTGTGGATGGGAAAGTATTCTTCATTAATGAGGACATGATTGTTTGGCATAGTGCCTATAATCAGGTGTGGATTCTATGGACCTGAATGGGGGAAGTGAGTGCCAAAGTGGAGGATGAAATTGTTGAGTTCCTTGGCAAATTCAGCTTATGGCATCGCAGTGTGGAGAGAAACATGGTGCCTTTTCAGACATCCCCCTGACTTATGAACTGGATCAAGAGGCAGTGGGTCAGAGAGCTATTTGGATGTCTTGCTTGATGGCTTTTGAGAGACAGAGAAGCCAGTGAGCAAGCGGAGACTTCCTTGCCTCGCCTGGAAAACTCACATCTTGCAAAGCTTCTGGGTTGAGGTGTCAGACGTAACGTGAGATATCCTGTACATCTTGCAAGACGCAAGATTTCTTGTGAAGCAGGGACATCAGGATTTTCCCAGACTGTTTTAGGAAATTTGAAAAGTCCCGCTGGATCTCCTAGGATGGAGCAAGAACCTGGAAAATCAGGGGGAAACAAGCTGTATGGTCACCCTAATTTAGCATATTGTCAAGGCATCATGATGGGGGTGAAATGGGTGACCGCTTGCCTTGCCACTGCTGGTGCCCATCCTCACAAGCCCTGCTGCATGAGCTTCCACCAAGCACTCACAAAGTTTGTGTCTGCTTGGCATTCACTCACACTGGGCTGTTGTATTACTATCAGCTGTTGTTGATGGAATGGGGGGAAGTTTGTACTTTTTGGAGTCCTGGGAGGAAAAGGGTGTGATTCCAGAAGATAGGGTGGATCTATGCCTGAGAGCTTGCAGGGAGCTCATAGGCCCTTTATAAATACTGCAATGCTCTATATGCGGGGCTGCCTTTCAAAATGGTCCGGAAATTATAGCTGGTGCAAAACAGGGCAGTGAGACTGTTAACAGGGACTGGCCAACAAGACCACATTATGCCTGTCCTTTTCCAGCTTCACTGGCTGCCAGTCCAGATCTGGGCCTGATTCAAAGTGCTGGTATTCACATTCAAAGCCCTAAATGGTTTGAGACAAGATTATGTGAGGGAACACCTCCTCGTATGTGCTTACCGTGACCCTAAGGTCATCTTCAGGGTTTCTTCTCCATGAGCACCTGCCAAAGGAAGGGAGACAGGTGGCTACCAGAATGAAGGCTTTTTCTGCTGTTGCATCCCAGCTGTGGAATGAGCTCCATAGAGACCTTCCTATTTTCCCATTGTTTTAACAGTTTATCATCTTACAACCATTATTTTTCATGTTTTAAATCTGAATTTTAAATGTGTAAAAAACTCTGCATTGCTGATCAGTTTTACCCTGGTTGTGCTTTCATATGGTACTTTTATGTGGTGTTTTTATACTGTTGTTTGTTTTATACCTTGATTAATATTCGATGGTTTCAACTTTTGTGAACTGCCCAGACAGCTTCGGCTATTGGGTGGGACAGAAATGCAATAAAGACATGAATATTGTGGTTCCCCGCCTCGATCTGGATGTAGAGGCTGGTTAGA
This sequence comes from Anniella stebbinsi, assembly GCA_029215795.1. Classification (NCBI taxonomy): domain Eukaryota; kingdom Metazoa; phylum Chordata; class Lepidosauria; order Squamata; family Anniellidae; genus Anniella; species Anniella stebbinsi. Next base: position 6,919,191 of record JARDYH010000008.1, on the reverse strand, counting down.
AATAAAATAAATAAAATAAAAAGTAAAGAAATTTCAGAGGGACTGAGACCTTCATTTCAGGAAGAAGCATTACACCCAGGTAAACTGATGATTTTGTCTTCTGGCCAGAAATTGCTGCTTTCATTCACTCACTATGGAAACAGGAACACATCTGTTCCTTATTCCACTAAATAGGAATGAAACTTGTCCTTCAACCTGAAAAGTGCAATTGCGCTCCAGGTTGCTGCGAAGAAAAATCTTCCCAGTCATTATCTAAATCAGTATAATTTGCTTTGTTGTTGTTGTTTTTTGTTCCCCCCCTCTCGTGAGAATGGTACAGTAGATTTTCAGAACTTCCAAAACAATCATGACGCGAGTCGTAAAGTGGTTACATAAACTCCTCCACTTGTGTCTTTGGAAACCAGAGGCAGCCAGGGCTATGTCGGTTTGATCTCTGACCATCGTTATTCTTCTACTTTTTCAGGCTAGACTTCATCAGTCTATTCCTAATCTCTGTTGGCTTTGTTAGACATACATTTGCAGCCATGTCGCTGTTCTAGAGAAGTCGGAGGAGGCACCTTCTAGGAAGTATCTCAGCAAAATCAGGGGCCAGCCAAGGTAGCATACGAAGTCAAGCACATGCTCTAGATGGATGCAGGAGGGTTTGCATCCCGAGAGAAGCTTTGCAACCAGAATACTGGGCTGTCCCTGTTATTATTGTTGCTTTTGCTTTTCCATTGGGTGTGTGAAGTAGATACAAAAAATTGTCCAACAATGGAACCTGACCCAGTTCTATACGAGTCTTATCAATCTGGGGATTTCCTTGTTGGTGGGATGGTTTCTATGATCAGTTCTTATTCTCCAAAGTTTTCATTTAAGGAACTTCCATGGCAGCAATTCTCTGAATTCATAGTGTAAGGAATTCTTTTTTCTCCATTATGCATCTTGTGAATTTGGCCAACACATATCCTGTATGTTGGTTTAGATTTTATTAAGCCTGATTTTATTAAGCCTGATTTTTCACATTATGTTAAGTACCATCTAAATAATATTTAAACACCTGCCCCCATTATAATTCATTGCAGTAACAGTTGAGAGTTCTGGATTGAGGTTTTTTTTTGTAGAATTTCCAGATTTTATATAAATTACTATATAAATATATTTAAATTTTACATGATTTGCCCTTATCACATCATATCTTTATTTCAAACCAAAAGTGTGTTCTTAATACTAATTCTTAAATTAACTTTTTCTATCCTTGTTCCTATATATGAAAGAAATCATGAGTTTAACTTAGACAGCATAGAAGCAATATAATACCATTTCATGCAGGTGAGTGCTCTACTTACTGAATTTGTAAGTTAATATAACACTCAAGCATTTTATTTTCCCTGATAACCCTGATAGGTGCCTCTCTAATAATGATGATGATGATGATGATGATGATGATAATAATAATAATAATAATAATAATAATATATCTGAATGAGATCCATTTACATGCACATTGGCAGTAAAATTTGGATATAATAATCTGACTCACATAATTGTTTTCCCCCTTTCATAATGAGCAGCAATTTATGCTGACCATTGTGGAGCCAAAGTGGCATAACTGAAAAAAGGAGGGAGAAAACATCATGCTGGGGAGAACCCCAAGGTTTTCAAAAGATACACAAAATCTTAAAAACACAAATTCCAAGGGAGAAAAGCACCAATACTTGATAGGAACTGTGTATGGTTAGGCATGTCAACGGAGTCCAATAGAAGGTTGTAGTCATGAAATCAAAATAAAGAAATGATCTAGAATAAACGTTAGGTCCTAGCCAAAGCAGGCCTTCCCATAGGGCAGAGTGTGACAGCTGTATCAAGCAGCAGTTGCTGGGCCACAGGGAGATACAGCGAGGTGTTGGGGCAATGCCTGAGGAATCGGATGTACACTTAAAAAAGAGAGTTACTTATTATTTCAGACTAAGAAATAGAAGGCCATTCTTACAGCCCTTTAACAAAAATCGAGCCGAACAGATCAGTACTATGATAGACTATATTTCTGTGCTGTAGAATTCTCCAATGAAAGACTATTTATCTTAATTTGCAGAGTGGCGACCAAATTCTACCAGCATGTCCTGTCATTGGCTTTTGCTGTAAATGAGATCAACAAGAATCCCATGATCTTACGGAACATCACGCTTGGATACCACATCTATGACAGCTGCAATGATGCACAGATGACCTATCGTACCACCCTGGATCTTCTCTTCAAATCATATCGATTTGTCCCCAGCTATCAATGTGATTCCCACAAAAAAAAATTGCCGTCATCGGGGCACTTTCTTTTGACACCTCCCTGTACATGGCAAAACTATTAGATGTGTACAAGATTCCACAGGTAGGAACTCTGCATGGGGTCAATCAATGCTGATGGGAAAGAGATAAGACAGGGAAGGGCAATTGCATTTAGTCACTGACAATATGATTAAACCATCTTTCTGGGGCCAAGGCTAGGAATCTAGAAATTCATTGTGTGTATGCCATTATCGGTTAAAAAAAAAAAAGTTGTATAAAACTGTCATAAAATAATTGGTTGTTTCATATATCATCTACTGTGTATATTCATGATTATAACTTATTTCCCAGTATGTATGTTATATAAAGGATATGTGATGATTTTGAGAATTTAGGGTATAGCTCACATACATTATTATTATTAATCTTATTATTTAGCTTGCTTATGGTCCAATTACTCTAGCGGATTATGAGATGCTGCTGCTCCCTTCCTTTTATCGCATGGTCCCAAATGAAGCCCATCAATACATGGGAATTATCAGCCTACTTCAGCACTTTGGATGGACATGGGTTGGACTCTTTGTGGTGGATGATGACCAGGGAGAACGTTTCCTGCAGACCCTAGAGCCCTTGCTTTCAAAGAATGGAATTTGTTCGGACTTCACAACACGAATTCCCTCCCGTGATCATTTTCATACTCCAGAAGAAGCGACAATGCGGTTCCATACTTTGTATCAATTGATCAATTTTAGGAAATCCAGAATATTTGTTCTCTATGGTGAAACTTATCAATTTACGCATCTGTGGTATTTTATGTATGGCAAAGGAATTTCTGACCACCAGGAAAATATGTTGGTTGGAAAGGTATGGATTATAACAGCCCGGATTGATTTTATACTAGCAGGCATTAACCGGGACTCCGATTTGCAAGTGTTCCAAGGTGCAATTTACTTCTCCATTCATTCAGCACAACCTTTTGAGTTCCAGAAATATCTACAGACCCTAAACCCAGATGGGACACACGCAGATTATCTTCTGGAGGAGTTTTTGGAGCAAGCATTTGACTGTTCTTTGCCAGATCCCCACATTCCATACTTGGTCTCTGGAAAATGTACTGGGGAAGAGAAGCTGGAGAGCCTTCTTGCGCCTACTTTTGAAATGCACATGACTGGCCACAGCTACAGTATTTACAATGCTGTCTATGCAGTGGCATATGCTTTACATGCTCTGTCCTCATCTAGTTCCAATCGTGGAGCAATGGTGCATGGCAATAATGGTGGACTTCAGGATCTGCAGCCTTGGCAGGTAGCACCTCCACAATGTAATCTCATTATTCCATGACTAGATTACCAGACATTAGGCAGCATCTAAATTTCTTTTCTTCATATGATTAGTGAAGGAGGTCACATGCATTATTCATTTACGGTGACCAGATAATATCCAGGTCAGGGCTCACGTAACTTTAAAGGTTGTAGAGAAAAGGGAATTTCAGCCAATGTCATTTGTATGCAATTAGTTCCTGGTGAAATTCCCTCTTCATCACAAGAGTTAAAGGTGCAGGCACTATACTAGAGTAACCATATACAAAATAAGGCAGGGCCCCTGCAACTTTAACTATTGTGAAGAAGAGGGAATTTCACCAGGAACTAACTGCATACAAATGACACTGGCTGAAATTCCCTTTTCTCTACAACTGTTAAAGTTACGTGAGCCCTGACCTGGATTTTATCTGGTCAGCCTATGTTCATTATGGGTTCACATTTCAGTGTCTATGAAGCCTGCGAAAGCCTAGATTTAGCCCCACATTAGTAGGTTAAGATGTTTGGCTGATTGTTTGGTATGAGGCTGCCAATATTATTTTATTCTCTTCTTTGTTTTTTCTTTTGCTTTTCACTAGCTCCACCCATTTCTTCAACACATTTCATTTAACAACTCTGCTGGAGAAAAAATGTCTTTGAATGAGAAAAAGGAAATAGGAAGTGGATTTGATATTATGAACTTGGTTACATTTCCTAACAAGTCATTCCTTAAAGTGAAAATTGGATGGGTAGATCCCAGTGTTGTGGATGGGAAAGCATTCTTCATTAAGGAGGACATGATTGCTTGGCATACGGGCTATAATCAGGTGTGTATTCTGTGGAACTGAATGGGGGAAGTGAGTGCCAAAGTGGGGGATGTAATTGATGAGTTCCTTGACAAGTGCAAAATATGACTCTCTAGCGTGGAGAGAAACATGGGGCCTGTTCAGATAACACTCTAATACATAGTTAGGGCAGCAAGTGGTTAGTGGATGTGTTGAAATCATGATTATGTCACCATGGTTAGGAATGCTTCCCATGATACCCGCTGAACCATAATATTTAGCTCAAAATGCTTCACCACCATGGTTAGTGGTTCTGAATAGCATCAGTGAAGGTTATTTACATTGGGAATAGATAGCCATCAGACAGCCTTGTGGAAGAGTATTAGTGTGTGGTGAACTGACTAGTGTGTAGTGGTTAGAGTGTTGGACTGGGAAATCTGGAGATGTGAGTTCTAGTCCCCACTCTGCCAGTGATTAGCTCTCAGCCCAACCTTCCTCACAGTGCTCTTGGTGTAAGGATGAACATGTAGTTTAATCCCATTAGCACTGATTGATTGTCATTGCCATTAAAACAAAACCCACAATCTTGGTCTTAGATCAATGTACTAGAGATCGATTTAAGGTGTGTTGAAATGGAACCAAATCCACCAGGGCCAAATTTCTTTGAGATTTCATTTCACCCTCCAAAATAGAATGCTCATGCATCATTATCATTTTTGGCTAAATTGACCCTGTCATGGATGATAAGGCTATTTAATGATGCCATGGTCATTTACCATAGCCCAAAACTCTATCAAGATACCATGATAACATCCCAAAGATATGAATTCCTGGACCAGATCTAGACCAAGAAGGATATAATACTTTGAAAATGGTATTATGGAATGTGTGCTGGGCTTGAACAGTTGTCAAAACTGCTATAAACCATTTTAAAGCAATAGTGTAGATCATGGCATGGTAATAGGAAGGTTCAAAATCAGTTCTTGATCATCTATGACTTAGTTGTAGGGAGAGAGGGGAAACAGAGATGCAAAGGTGGGTGAGTGTCCAAGGTGAACCCCAAAAAGAGAGTCTCTGGATTCTGGACAAAGTTTTTTTATAGTAAAATTCTCTTCTTCTTCTTCTTCTTCTTCTTCTTCTTCTTCTTCTTCTTCTTCTTCTTCTTCTTCTTCTATGAATTAGGGCAACACATAAATGCATAGATAAAAATATACCTTTTTTCTAAAAGCTATTAAAAAAAGAATATTGCAACACACAATAAAATCTGTAAAACATTTCACACTGTGAGTAAAGGGGGGTGTCTGGACTTTGTGAGATCTGTCCCTTGTGTTTCATTGATTGGGTGATGTTTTTCATCCCAGCACCCATTCACAGATGCCTTAGGGTTTCTTTTCCCCCAATATGCAAAAAAAAAATATTGAAATATCACCATAAAAGGTTGTGCAACAATTTGCATGATTTACGTTCATATCTAAGTTTTCACGTAACGTCCTCCATTCCATTCCACTTTTCCCCACTTCAGTTTTTCCATATGGCAGAAGTCTCAGCAGACATTTGCAGAAATGTTGAGGAAATCATCATCATCATCATCATCTTCATCATCATCCAAAACTCCACATTTTTCTGCTGGTCTGAGGAGGCCAGTCTGCTGTGGATCCCTCAGACTGAACTGTTACAAATCTGAACTCATTTTCACTTTCACAAAGGGTTGGGCAGGTGTTCACGTAGCCACCGATCCTCACCCCCTTCTGACAGCACCACACAGGTGTCTGTTTTTTTTATTTAAAACTTTTTTATTTTTCAAACAAAGCTTTAACACAAACAGTACAACAATACAACATACAACAATGCAACATTAAAATAGACTTCCGAAGTTCTCCAGCAAACAAAAATATCTACGTTTTCTTAATGCTTTATCAAAATAAGGCTAATAAAAAATGAAACAAAATAGTGAGTGAATTTTCCGACTTCCCCATCTTTATCAATTGTTTCTCTTTCAATTTAATAGCTGAATCCGCATGCAAATATGTCCTTCCCTTCTCTCTCTTTTAAAAGATCTATCAAAGGTTTCCATTCCTCGGTGAACCCAATTATTGTTTTATCTCTTATTATCTCAGTAAGTTTTGCCATCTCCGCCAATTCTGTAATTTTCAACAGCCATTCCTCCTCTGTTGGTACTTTCTCATCCTTCCAATTCTGGGCATATATTAATCTTGCTGCCGTTATCATGTATAAGAATAAAGTTCCATAGCCTTGCGTCAACTGTTCGTCTATTATCCCCACCAAAAAGTATTCTGGACGTAGTTGTATTTTAATCTTCAGTACATTTTGTACCACCTTATGCATTTGTACCCGAAAGGATTTCACTTTTTTACATATCCACCATTAATGATAAAAAGTTCCTTCCTTTTCTTCACATTTCCAGCACCTTCCCGATGTCCCTTTATATTTTTTTGCCAGTTTTGATGGAGATATATACCATCTAGATATCATTTTGTAAAAAAAAAAAATTCAATCTGGCACATAAGGTAAATTTCAAACCTCTCAACCACATATTCTCCCACTGGTCCATGGTAATGTTATATCTGAAATTTTGAGCCCACTTTTAGGGATGTACAAGCCCAAAAATATTGTATTTTATCATTATCGGAATTTCGGACAAAAAAAAGTATCGTCTCCAATAATATCATAGGTTAATCGTATCGTCTTCATGATAATTATCAGAAATCTGATATTTAATTTGCAGCCTCACTGTGCCCTATAGCGCTGAATTGTTTTGAAAAAAAAATGTCTATAACTTCTGTATTGTAAAAGGTAGAGGCTTGAAAATTGGTCACAGTGCTTATGGGGTATGCCTAAGTATGTGTATCAAATTTAAGATCAAACACACCAACCGTCGATTTTACATGAATTTATTAAAGAATGTTAAAGTTCTGACACGTGCGTTCATTCAGACCTGTCAAAAAGTTGCACAAACTATCAAAAATTCATCTAAAATCGAGGGTTGGAGTGATCGATCTCAAATTTCATACACATACTTAGGCATACCCCATAAGCACTGTGACCAAGTTTCAAGCCTCTATCTTTTAAAATGCAGAAGTTATAGGTTTATTTATATGGCAGTCATATAATCCAATATAATCGGGCTGAAAATTTTCAGATTGGATATTTATCGGAGGTTTTTCTATCGTATCAGTATAGTTAATTGGATTTCTGAAAATGACATTGTATCGTTATCGGACATTTTAACAATAAGATTTCCATCCCTATCCACTTTATCATACAATCTTTTATCTGTTCATCTTCGGTCTCATACTTTAACCAAAGTTTATATGTCTTTGAAATAACATGATCATCATTTGTACATAAAACTTTATCAAATTCAGATTTTGTACATTCAAAACCCCATTTTTAAAACCTATCTTAAACTTTTCCATCATTTGTAAATATGAGAACCACTGACAAACATTTTCTTCACTCACTAAATCCTCTTTTTATTTCATTTTAACATCTCCTTCTATTATTTCTAAAATCTCATTGTACGTCAACCATTTATTCATACTTGCCAGTTCTCATCTATAAAAAGCCTCCTGTGAGGAAATCCATAATGGTGTTTTCTGACACAATCTGGGTTTATGTTTAAAACCTCAGGGCTGGGCTGTCCAACGCCTTAGCAGGATGCAATTGTGCTGCAATTGCAGATTGGGAAGTTCCAGGAAGGGAATATTTCATTAATGTCTGCCGTAAAGGGGCCATTTACACAATGTTACGGGCATGAATGGTCCATTCATGCCTGTAATGCTGCATAAATGGACTCTCATGGCTACCATTTCTGCAACATTACCTCTTGAGAAACTCCAGGGACACAAAGATGGCAGCTGATTACAGGAGCAGGCTAAGGGGGCTCTCGATGCAGGGATGGGCGAACTCACCAGCTGATGCCCAACCCCACTCAGTAAGGCAGTGTGGGCCACTCTGAGGCCATGGAAACTGGGCATTAGCACCTTTCGTGCCAATGACACCAGCAATTAACATGGAAGGTGGACTGCACAATTTTGGCAGCAGCTGTGAATTGCTGCCGAGCACTTGCTGGGGACTTTTGAGTGCTCAGCAGTCATCCACACTCAACTAGGGCACCCAATCAAGTTTGGGGGCTGGATGTGGTGACTCTGCTGCCCTCGCAGACTCAGTCTGATGCTCGTTAAACCCTTAGATGAGCCCTGGCATGTTCATTGAGCAGGTCTGTGAGCACCCGATGGCTCTGCGAATGGTGTGTGGGAGGTTGGGAGTAGTGAAGTCTGTCAGCCCATACTCCCTCCCACAAACTCTCACAACATCCCTACATTCACTACTTTCCCTGAATATACTTCTCAACAGGACGTTATTGTTAGGGCATGTTTTCTTTTGAATGTAGCCTCCACAGAGAGGAGCAAAAGAGATTTCTTGGCCCTTTTATGAGAAAATGCCCTGGAAGGACATCCAAACAGTATTTGGATTGGAATACTTTCTGGCAGGTACAAACAAGTTAATGACAGAGTCAGTGGCTAAGTTCCTATTCTCCGTACAAAGGTATCATAAAAGGATTTCCTCACCCTAATTGTAACTTCTATTCTGAGTTGTTGTTTTTTATTTCTTGTATCAGGTGTTTTAACTATGCTTATATATTTTAAATACGTGTATCTTATCACAACCTTTTTAGCCAGTTGTATAATGAATTGACAGTTGTGTTTTTATGGTTTTAACAATGACTGCTACTCTTCCTAGTGGGTCTGTGATGGCATAATAAAATGATGATGATGATGTTGCTAAGATTTCTAGTTCTTCTGAAGGAAACCATGGGTTTCTCCTGGCAGCCTGTTAAGTTATGTGCCAGTAGCCTTGTTTAATACTCACTTAGAAGTCATTTGTGACATGATTACATGTCAAACTACATCAAGTTTGAAAGTGTTCCATTCTATTGTCTCAAAAGGTCAGCTTGCGTTATTTGTGCTGCCTTATTGAAACACTGCTTAGTCACTCCGATTGTGTATCCCCTCTCTGAAATTTATTTTGCTAGCACAGTTAAGATTGAAGTCTTCAGGGTTGCACATACGGGAGATATCCAATATCAATTTTCTGAATAAAGTCAGAAAAATCACGTACAAAGGAGGGAGACAGGGCTATGAAAAGATCTCATTCTTAAAATCAACACTGTCCTAAAACATGATTGATATTTATTTATGGACAGGTCCTGCCCCTTTCTGTCTGCAGTGACTCCTGCCAACCTGGATATCAGAAGAGAAAGAAGGAAGGGGAGAAGTTTTGTTGCTATGATTGTGTTCCATGTCCAGATGGGAAGATTTCAAACCAGATGGGTAGGTGATGTGATGCACCAAATATTCCAGCAAATACGGTTAATCCTATAATACCATTTTGGAAAAGGGAGCTGCCAGTCCATGTGTTGCCAAGAGGCATCAATTCTTATTTCTATTCAAAAACAATGGACACATCAATGGAGAAAGCGGAAAACTAATACAGGATACACACACATATACAAACAAAATGGCATTAATTGTAGGGGGGAGACTGCAGATCAAGCTTAAAAAGCTTATCTCCTGACAGTTACTGGGAACCCGCTCTAAATGACAATGGATGGACTCAAATAACAGATTTGGATGCAAAACCTTTTCTGGGTTGGCCTACATTGAGATTCCCACCTGGGAGTGTCTCAGGGAATCAAATATATCATTTCACGTATATTAATCCAGCCTCTATTCTGGCCAAACTGCAGTTGTCACTATGGTTACAAACAATTTTAAAGCCTAACCCTCATCCTGCCATAGACTATCGAAAGCTCTGTGCACCAGGTACCCATGGACAACCCAGCAGCTTGCCACGCATGATGAGAAGGATTGGCTGGCCAGTTTAGTTCTGCCAAGCAGCACATGAGGCAAGGTGTGATGACTTCACCCATCCTTTTCTAAAGGGAAATAATAGTCTCTCAAGTCATACCATCCCAAACAGTTACTATTTCAGTCTCTGAGAAACTGGAAGAAAGTATGCAGCATAGCTGACTGACTGAAGGTATAGGCACAACTAGAGTTCCCAAAACAGAAAGTTTTTAAAAAATATATCATAGTAGTTAACCAGACTGCAGAACCAGAAGGGAAATGGAAACAATGCAGTCTGAAGAATATCAGCAACAGAAATTCAAGAACTGAATTTAATAGATTTGGGTATCCCCCTGGTATACCTAGATGGCTTGTCATAAAATGAACTCCAAATTTGAAACTACAGGATAGTCATCCTTAGGAGCAATGACTTCAATATTCAAGTGAGTCATGGAAATCAATTCAACTTCCCCTTTGTGATTACTTCTCTTTTTTTTTCTCTTCTCAGACACTGCTGACTGTTCTCAATGCTCAGAAGATCAGTATGCAAATAAAGACCGAGATAGATGCATCCCTAAAGTTATAAGCTTTTTGTCCTATGAAGAACCATTGGGGAAAGGTTTAGCTTCAGTTGCTGTTTCTTCTTCTGTGCTCACAGTCTTGGTGCTGCAAACCTTTATTAAGCACAGAGATACCCCCATAGTCAAAGCCAACAATCGGGGCCTCACCTACACTCTCCTCATCTCTCTCCTGCTCTGTTTCCTCTCTTCTTTGCTATTCATTGGCAACCCTGGGAAACTGACCTGCCTTCTCCAACAACCAGTGTTTGGTGTGATCTTCTCATTGGCTGTTTCTAGTGTGCTAGCAAAAACAGTCACTGTTGTTGTAGCTTTTATGGCCACCAAGCCAGGCTCTAACATGAGAAAGTGGGTGGGGAAAAGGCTGGCCATGTCCATTGTCCTTTCTTGCTCCCTCATTCAAGCTGGCATTTGTGTTGTGTGGCTCAGAACTTCTCCCCCATTCCCAGAATTAGATAAGCTCTTAATCACTGAGGAAATCACTGTGCAATGTAATGCCGGCTCTGCCATCATGTTTTATCTTCTCCTGGGCTACATGGGACTTCTGTCCATCATCAGCTTTTTGGTGGCTTTCCTTGCCAGGAAATTGCCTGACAGTTTTAATGAAGCCAAGTTCATCACCTTCAGCATGCTGGTGTTTTGCAGTGTTTGGTTGTCTTTTATTCCAGGCTACCTAAGCACTAAGGGGAAATACATGGTAGCTGTGGAGATCTTCTCCATCTTAACCTCCAGTGCTGGATTATTAGGCTGTATCTTTTTGCCCAAATGTTACATTATTCTCTTCAAGCCTGAGTTGAACATCAGAGAGCAGCTCATAAGGAAAAAGAATTGAAGCATCAACCTTTGCAATTACATGTATTACTTCCATCGTGTCTCATGCACCGAGATAGTAATATTACTCTCATGAGTTATTAGCTTAAGATACCAGAAATCACGTGCATACCATTCATTTTCAGCTGCAATCTCTGTGTACCACCAGAGAGAGAGGTGAGACACCAAGACCTTTTACAATGACCTGGCTTTCCTTTTGCCTTTTCACCTTCTTGACTGATCCTATACTTCAGAGGTCTATGAATATCAACAAGCACTGCGATTGATGCATTTGTTTTGCTTTCACGTACCAAATAACAGTCACACTATATGTTTGGGTTTGTGTATTAATCTGAAGATCTTTTCTTTTCTTTTCATTTCTTTTTACTTCTGAATCCTGCCCAGTAACACTAGGATCTAAGGGCAGCATTTGATAAAATATTTCTGAAAATATTTGTTTGGCCTTCACATTCCAAATAACAACCATATTACATGTTTGGGTCTGCGTAGTCATCTGAACACCTGCATTTGAAAAAAAAAACATTTCCCAAAATTCCAAATTCAGGTCATTTATATTTCATGTACAGATTTCATGTACAGATTTCATGTACAGATGTGCAGTGACCCTATTGATGTGTTGAAGAAAATCTCAGGGTCGAATAACTGCAGTTCAGTATGTGAATATCTGGTCAAGATCATGACTCCTTTATGGAATAAATTATATTGTCTGCAGGAGGCTGTAATCGTAGGCAATCCTTCTTCAGGCAAGTCTGGAGTTCAAGCGAAAATTCCAGGGTTTCCAATGGTAAGCCAAGGCATCTATTTTCACAGCACGGTTTCATCATTTTTGGTTGCCTATGAATCATCATTTTGGAGAAACATAAATTCCCAGTTTACTCAGGTTGAAGATTTTTGTCTTTCATTTCCAAGAACTTGAATACAACAATCCTGGCTGCATCTTCCTGTTTGACCTTGGGTGGATCATAACAAGCAGAAGATTTCAGGTTACTGATTGTTCTACACTCAAATTCACAGTCCAATTCTTTAGTTAAATGAGTCTGTTTCACCAGAAACTGCCCCAGATCTCGTGTCACAATGTGGTTTGTGGCATGGGTCAACTCACAGAATACAGGTGTGAGTCACCTCCCAGAGGATGACTCTAGCAATACAGTAAGGCCCAGGTGCATCATAAGTAGGCTGACCAACTGAAAAGGAGGACAGGGCTCATATAACTTTAACAGTAGTAGAGAAAAAGGAATTTCAGCGGGTGTCATTCGTATGCAATTAGTTCCTGGTGAAATTCCCTCTTCAGCACAACTGTTAAAGTTGCAGGCACTATACTAGAGTGACCATATACAAAAGAAGGCAGGTCTCTGCAACTTTAACTGTTGTGATTAAGAGGGAATATCACCAGGAACTAATTGCATACAAATAACACTGGCTGAAATTCCCTTTTCTTTACAACTGTTAAAGTTATATGAGCCCTGTCCTCCTTTTCAGAAGGTCAGCCTAATCATAAAGCAATACAGGTCCAGAAGAACATGGTTCATATTTGCTGGTTCCAGGCACTCCATTCTCCCAATATTGATTTCAGAGTGAAAAGTCCATGAAAAAAAATGGGTTTTTGGAGGGTAAGTTGAAATCAAGCACAATTTGTGACATCCTGACTGATCATGGGGCATGTCAGTTAAGGCTTCTACTCTTGTTTCCAATGTCCTAGCTTTGTGGAGTTTTTACCAAGGTGGGAAAGCCTTCTGAGCTTTTAAACCACCAGACTTGTTTGATGATTGAATATACATTAAGAAAAACAAATACAGCACATGACAATGCCTAAAAGAATAATCATTACATAACATTAATAGAAACATTGATATTAATTCAAGTCAATTAAAGCAATGCTGTAATTACAGATAAATACCCTGGCTGGCACTTTCATGCAGGAAAGGCTTGAGTAAAGGACTGGCTGTTTAATTTGAACCTAAAGCATGCCAGTTTTGGCACCTTCTGAATACCAGGAGGGAGATCATTTTATAAACTGGACATCACCACAGAGAAGGCCCTGCTTCATGGTTGCAATAAGATCACAACTAGCAAGTCCTCCTCCAATTACTTAATTTAGCATTGGGTTTTTCACCCACCAATTTTCACATATACACCTTTTAGAACATTTACCATAGAAAACTTGTCTGGTTCCGCTTTGTGGTCATTTAGGGCGACCATAGGAAAAGGAGGATGGTGCTCCTGTATCTTTTATATTTGTATTGAAAAGGGAATTTCAGCAAAATTCATTTACCTGTTTGCAGAAGCTGGTGAAATGTCCTTGTCATCAAAACAGTTGAAGCTGCAGAAGCTCTACCCTCTTTTGTATCTGGTCAAGAGGACAGGGCTTCTGCAGATTTAACAGTTGTGATGAAAAGGGAATTTCACCAGGTGCTGCATAAATACAAAGGGGAGGAAAGGGGTGTGATTCCTAGAAGGCAGGGAGGAAAAGGCCATGATTCTGGAAAGCAGGGTGGATCCATGCCCAAGCACATGCACGGGGCTCGTAGGTCATGTATAAACACGGCAATCCGCTATATGCAGGGCTGCCTTTCAAAATGGTCCGGAAACGATAGCTGGTGCAAAACAGGGCAGTGAGAATATTAACAGGGACTGGCCAACAAGACCACATTATGCTTGTTCTTTTCCAGCTTCACTGGCTGCCAGTCCAGATCTGGGCCTGATTCAAAGTGCTGGTATTAACTAGGGATGTGCACTGACTCCCCGGATCATATCGGATAGCGGATCGGAATCGGACCTGGGTTGGTCAGATCAGATCGGATCGGAGGATGGTCGGATCGGATCGGACCAGATGTCCGATCCGGATCGGACGCCATTTTGAATGCTTTTTCCCATAGCCAGGTATTGTTTTACAAAAATGCCTATAACTTTTTCATTTTTAAAGATAGAAGGATGAAACTTGGGTATATTGTAGACTTTTTAGGGATAGTTATCTGTGAGAATTTTCAGAAAGTTTGGTGCATGCGTTTTGTGGCAATTAATTTTGTAATAAATACCCAGGAATGCCTATAACTTTGTCATTTTTAAAGTTACACACATGAAACTTTGCCACATTGTAGGCAGTATGTTGGGACCTATGTGTGTGAAATTTCAGAAACGTAGGTGCTTGTCTTGTGTGGCAATTAATTTTTAGAAAAATGGGTAGTAGCGGGGAAAATACAGTTACGCCTCCCACTTTTTTATTTTTAAAGATACAAACAGGAAACTCATGCACATTACAGGTACCACTTGGCTTGATATGTGTGTGAAATTTCAGAAACATTGGAGCTTGCCTTGTGTGGCAATTAATTTTTGAAACAATGAGGAAAGAAACACCTATAACTTTGTCATTTTTAAAGTTACACACATGACACTTTGCCACATTTCAGAAAGCTGGGTCCAGGCACGTGGTGGCAAGGTGTCTGCACACACCACTTTGAAGACTGTAGAAAATTTCTCCTGTAACGATCCTAGCGATCGAGAGAGTGATCCTCAGCCGTTCTGCTTGAGTAAAAAGTGAAAGTATCAAAGCAGACACGAGCCAAGTGCTTTAATGTAGTTACTTTGTTTCTCCTTTTGTAATGGATACTAGCTCAGTTGCAGCCATGCATGCAAGGATGAAAGCGATCGAGAGAGTGTGTTTCCTTTTTCTTCGCGGGAGGCGGGAGTGGGAGACGGGGGAAACCAAGCCTCTGTGGAAAAACTTTTGAAACTTTTAATCTAAAAATTCCATAGCCATCAAATGCCTGGACCTATAATTCTGAAATTTCTGACACATATCTACCCCTAACCCATCTACAAAGTGAGCAACTTTCAGACTTCTAACTTTTAAAATAAAAAAGTCTAGGCTTTTCTTTCCTCATTGTTTCAAAAATACCTTGCCACCACATGCCTGGACCCAGCTTTCTGAAATTTTACACACATATCAAGCGAAGTGTTCCCTGTAATGTGCCCATGTTTCCTGTTTGTATCTTTAAAAATAAAAAAATGGGAGGTGTAACTGTATTTACCCCACTACTACCCATTTTTCTAAAATTAATTGCCATACAAGGCAAGCATCTATGTTTTTGAAATTTCACACACATAGGTCCCAAGGCACCACCTACAATGTGGTAAAGTTTCATGTGTGTAACTTTAAAAATGACAAAGTTATAGGCATTCCTGGGTATTTATTAAAAAATTAATTGCCCCAAAACGCATGCACCAATCTTTCTGAAATTTCTCACAGATAACTATCCCTAACCAGTCTACAATGTGCCCAAGTTTCCTGTTTGTATCTTCAAAAATAAAAAAGTGGGAGGCATAACTGTATTTCTCAGTGGGAAAGTGCAATGCAATGATTCCCTATGGGCAAGTGCTTTCCAATGATTCCATATGGGCACGTACTGTCCAATGATTCCCTATGGGCAAGTACTGTCCAATGAATCCCTATGGGCAAGTGCTGTCCAATGAATCCCTCGTTGTTTCTAAAATTAATTGCCACACAAGGCAAGCACCTATGTTTCTGAAATTTCACACACATAGGTCCCAAGGTACCACCTACAATGTGGCGAAGTTTCATGTGTGTAACTTTAAAAATGACAAAGTTATAGGTGTTTCTTTCCTCATTGTTTCAAAAATTAATTGCCACACAAGGCAAGCTCCAATGTTTCTGAAATTTCACACACATATCAAGCCAAGTGGTACCTGTAATGTGCCCATGTTTCCTGTTTGTATCTTTAAAAATAAAAAAATGGGAGGCGTAACTGTATTTTCCCCACTACTACCCATTTTTCTAAAAATTAATTGCCACACAAGACAAGCATCTACGTTTCTGAAATTTCACACACATAGGTCCCACTGTACTACCTAAAATGCAGCAAAGTTTTATGTGTGTAACTTTAAAAATGAAAAAGTTATAGGCATTCCTGTGTATTTATTAAAAAAATAATTGCCACAAAACGCATGCACCAACCTTTCTGAAATTTCTCACAGATAACTATCCCTAACAAGTCTACAATGTGCCCATGTTTCATCCTTCTATCTTTAAAAATGAAAACGTTATAGGTGTTTTTGTAAAACAATACTTGGCTATGGGAAAAAGCATTCAAAATGGCCTCCGATCCAGATCGGACCTCGGCGGATCGGATCGGATCGGAGGTTGATCGGATCGGATCGGATCGGATCAGATTTTCCCAATTTTGGGGCGGATCGGATTCGGATCGTGGATCGGATCCGATCCGATGCACACCCCTAGTATTAACATTCAAAGCCCTAATCGGCTCGGGGCCAGGTTATCTGAAGGAATGCCTCCCCATATGTGCCTCCCCAGACCCTATGGTCATCTTCAGGGTTCCTTCCCCATGAACCCCTGACAAAGGAAGGGAAGCAAGTGGCTACCAGGATGAGGGTGTTTTCTGCTGTGGCACCCCAGTTGGGGAATGAAATTCAAAGAGAAGTTCGTCTGGCACAAACGTTATACTTTTTTCAACACCTGGTGAAGACCTTCCTATTTTCCCAGTATTTTAACTGTTTATCATCTCAGTCTATTATTATTATTATTATTATTATTATTATTATTATTTCTAACCCGCCTCTCCCCCTGGATCGAGGCAGGGAACAACACTAAATATAAATACAAAGAGCATAAAATAGATAAAACAATAAAAACAAATCAAAGTAATACATTATTAAAACATCTTAACATTCAACTAGAGGCCTGCCGGAAGAGATCAGTCTTCACGGCTCTCTTAAAGTCAAGAAGAGTACTAAGTTGTCGAATCTCTCCCGGCAGGCCATTCCACAGTCTGGGAGAGACAGAAGAGAAGGTCCTCTGAGTCACACTTGTCAGCCTAGTTCTGGCTGATGGAAGTAAATTATTCCCAGAGGACCTGAGTGTGTGGGGTGGATTACATGGGAGAAGGCGATCCCATAGGTAACCTGGTCCCAAACCATGTAGGGCTTTAAAGGTAATGACCAACACTTTATATATTGCATGGAAACTAATTCGCAGCCAGGGGAGTGATTTTAAGACTGGGGTAATGTGTTCACCCCTAGGTGTACCGGTGACCAATCTAGCTGCTATATTCTGAACTAGTTGAAGTTTCCGGACTAGGCACAAAGGTAGCCCTATGTACTGCGCATGGCAGAAGTTGAGCCTCGAAGTTACCAGTGCGTGCACTACCATCTTTAGCTCTTCCAACTCTAGGAAGGGGCGCAGCTGGCGTATCAGCCGAAGATGATAGTAGGCGCTCCTGGCCGTTGCAACTATTAACTTTTCTGTTTTAAAACTGTATTTTAAATCCGTATAAATTCCTGCATTGCTGCTCGGTTTTACCCTGGTTGTGCTTTCATATGGTACTTTTACATTATGTTTTATACTGTTGTTTGTTGTATACTTTGATTCGTATTTGATGGTTGCAACTTTTGTGAAGCGCTCAGATAGCTTCAGCTATTAGATGGTACAGAATTGAAATGAAATGAAATAAAATAAATAAATAAATACAATTGGAGTAGGACTGAGACCTTCATTTCAGGAAGGAGCATGACAGCCATGTAAACTAATGATTTTATCTTCTGGCCAGAAATTACAGCTGACATTAACTCACAATGGAAATCAGGAACCCATCTGTTCCTTATTCCACTAAATATTAATGAAACCTTGTTGTCCAACCTGAAAAGTCAGTTTGCGCTCCATGTTGCTGCTTGGAGCAAAGAAAAAAAATCTTCCCAGTCATTATCTATATCAGTATAATTTTTTTTTGTTTCCCCCCCCACACACACACACACACACATACACCCTGAGAATGGTGCACTAGATTTTCTGAAGGGCAAAAACAATCATGACACAAGTCGTAAAGTGGTTACATAAAGTCCTCCATTTGTGCCTTTGGAAACTAGAGGCAGGCAGGGTTATGTCAGTTTGATCTCTCACCATCGTTTTCTTCTGTTGTTTAAGGCTAGACTTTTTCACTCTATTCCTAATCTCTTTTGGCTTCATTAGACATACATTTGCAGCCATGTGGCTGTTCTAGAGAAGTCGGAGGAGGCTCCTTCTAGGAAGTATCTCAGCAAAATCAGGGGCCAGCCAAGGTAGCCTACGAAATTAAGCACATGCTGTAGATGGATGCAGGAGTGTTTGCATCCCGAGAGAAGCTTTGCGATCAGAATACTGGGCTGTCCATGTTATTATTGTAGCTTTTGCTTCTCCACTGGGTGTGTCAAGCAGATACAAAGAATTGTCCAACAATGGAACCTGCCCCAGATGAGTCATATCAGTCAGGGGATTTTCTTATTGGTGGGATGGTTTCTATGATCTATTCCTATAGTCCAGCATTTTCATTCAAGGAACTTCCTTGGTGGCAGTTCTCTGAATTCAGACTGTAAGGAATTCTTTTTTCTCCTTTATGCAACATGTGAATTTCATAGATCATAGAATCATAGAATAGTAGACTTGGAAGGGGCCTATAAGGCCATCGCGTCCAACCCCTAGCTCAATGTAGGAATCTACCTTAAAGCATTCCTGACAGATGGTTGTCCAGCTGCCTCTTGAATGCCTCTAATGTGGGAGAGCCCACCTCCTCCCTAGGTAATTCGCTCCTTTGTCGTATTGCTCTAACAGTCAGGAAGGTCAAGCCGGAATCTGGCTTCCTGTAACTTGAGCCCATTGCTCCGTGTCCTGCATTCTGGGATGATCGAGAAGAGATCCTGGCCCTCTTCTGTGGGACAACATTTCAAGTATTTGAAGAGTGCTATCATGTCTCCCCTCAATCTTCTCCTCTCCAGGCCAAACATGCCTAGTTGTTTCAGTGTCTCCTCAAAGGGCTTTGTTTCGAGACCCATGATCATTCTCGTTGCCCTCCTCTGAACACACTCCAACTTTTTTGCATCCTTCTTAAAGTGTGCTGCCCAGAACTGGACACAATACTCAAAATGGGGCCTAACCAGTGCCGAATAGAGGGGAACCAATATCTCGTACGATTTGGAAGCTATACTTCTATTAATGCAGCCCAAAATAGCATTTGCATTTTTTGCAGCCACATCACACTGTTGGCTCGTATTCAGCTTGTGATCTACAACAATCCCAAGATCCTTCTCGCTTGTCGTATTGATTAGCCAAGTATTCCCCATCTTGTAACTGTGCATTTGGTTTCTTTTTACTAGGTGTAGAACTTGGCATTTATCCCTATTAAACGGCAACACATAACCTCTGTGTGCCTATAGATTTCATTAAGCCTGATTTGATTAAGCCTTATTCTTAACATGGTGTTAAGTATCATCTAAAGAATAATTTATAAAAGTTCATGTAGCGTGTACTCTATTGGTTATGTTCTTCAATCCAATCCCAAATATTTTGGTTTATTTGTCTTCCTACATCATTTCCAAATTTATTTTCTTGTACCTGCCCCTTATCATATCAAGGTGAGCCACAATTCTGTTAAATTGACATATAGTTCCCTTGTTTACTCAATTTATTATTGCTTCAAAACTCGATCAATCTCTTAGTAACCCATATTTACATATTTAATTGGATATTTGTGCCTAATCTGCAACTACTGAAAAATTGAAATTTGATTATGTTCTATTTCCCCAAGAATGGCTTGATAACTTTTAATATTATAATTTAAAACACATTTCTCAGCTCTATTAGATCATATTTCTCCCCCTAAAATCATATAATCTTGATCTTCAGGATACCTCCCACCCAAATTGGAATTCATTGCAGTAACAGCTGAGAGTTCTGGATTCAGTTTCTTCTTGCATAATTTCCAGATTTTATATTAATTACTAAATACATATATATATATATATATATATATATATAATATATATATATACACACACACACACACACACATTTTGCATAAAATTGCCCTTATCACTTCATTTTTTATTTCAAACCAAGAATGTGTTCTTAATACTAATTCTTAAATTAACTTTTTCTATCCTTGTTCCTATATATGAAATAAATCATGTTTAATATACACAGCATAGAAGCAATATAATACCATTTAATGCAGGTGAGTGCTCAACTTTCTGAATTTGTAAGTTAATATATTACTCAAACATTTTCTATAGCATTTTATTTTCCTGCCAAATGAAATTTAATATTTTTGCCATTACTTATGTATTGACTTGCAGTGGAATATTCAAACATAATTTTAATAGATATTATTGACAGAACAATATTTTTACCTATTGATAATTGCCCAGAGACATCTTGCTCCATCATAATTTTACAAATCCAATATTAATGTCTTGTAACAATTTGCTATGATTAAAAGTTGCACAGTCTTCCAAATTAGGTGTGATCCATACATTTAACAGGGGAATCTCTCCAAGGGATTGAATAGAGTTCATCCATATGGCCCTTCACTCGCTTTTTTCCAGATATTTCCAGATATTTTCAACAAGAGGTTCTATTGATCATGCAAAAAGGAGAGATAGCAGACAACCCTGATGGGTGACTCAATAATAATAATTAAAATAATAATGAACAGATGCACCTCATTGACATAGCAATACCTAATGGCAAAAAATGTTGTTGAAAAGGAAGAGAAAAGAGCAAAAAAAATATACCACCAGCCATGGAAGTCAAAGAACTATGGCAACAGGAAAAATTCACAATTATTCCATTAGTCACATCCGTTACAGGCATCACGTTAAAAAAAAAAAAAAAAGTTACACAGAAAACCTTCAGAAAATGGGCCTACCAAAATACATCCACACCAACATCCAGAAAGCAGTCATAATTAAAACATGCTCAATTGTCAGGAAATTCCTGAATCTGTAAAAGACAGCACGACTTGGCAGAGCCCATCTAGTCCATCTAGAAAAAAACTCCATGAGCGAGAAATAGAAAATAATAATAATAATAATAATATGAGGCTATCAGAGGGAAAGGAAGCAGCAGCCAGGCACCCCTCCATCGTGCCTGGATCTGTATGAGCTTATTAGAGGGAGATGGAAAGGAAGCAGCTGCAGAACTTGGCAACTAAGTTTCGAGGGCCTGAATTTTCTTTTCTCCCTCCTCCCTCCCAATCCCCTTTCCTTTTGTGTCAGGTTTTTTTTAGATTGTAAGCCTGTGGGCAGGGACTGTCCTAAGAAATACTTTTGTAAGCCAGCTTGAGAGTCTTTTTTTTTTTTGGCTAAAGGGCGGGATATAAGTGCTAAAATAATTTTTAAAAAATAAAATAATAATAATTAGACTGACCATATGAAAAGGAGAACAGGGCTCATGTAACTTTAACAGTTGTAGAGAAAAGGGAATTTCAGCCAGTGTCATTTGTATGCAATTAGTTCCTGGTGAAATTCCCTCTTCATCACAACAGTTAAAGTTGCAGGGGCCTTGCCTTCTTTTGTATATGGTCACTCTAGGATAGTGCCTGCAGCTTTAACTGTTGTGATGAAGAGGGAATTTCACCAGGAACTAATTGCATAGAAATGACACTGGCTGAAATTCCCTTTTCTCTACAACTGTTAAAGTTACATGAGCCCTGTCCCCCTTTTCATATGGTCAGCCTAATCATATCCTCATCCAATCAGTGAAGAAGACACAAACTCTTAGTACACCAAAAGCCAACAGGGACTGTGTATGTCACCAGAGTCCAAGAGAGGGGTGTAGTCGGGCAAGCACAATATAGTGATGATCTCGCAAAACGGTTAGGTCCTAGCCAGAGCTGGCCGTACCATCAAATAGTAGATGTTGGGATGCAAGGAGATGCAGTGAGATGTTGGGGCAATACCTGAGGAATTGGATTTAAACTTAAAAAGGAGAGTTCCATATTATTTCAGACTAAGAAAGAGAAGGCCATTCTTACAGTCCTTTTACTAAAATGGAGCAATTTAGCATACTGTCAAGGCATCATGATGGGGGTGAAATGGGTGACCGCTTGCCTTGCCACTGCTGGTGCCCATCCCCACAAGCCCTGCTGCATGAGCTTCCACCAAGCACTCAAAAAGTTTGTGTCTGCTTGGCATTCACTCACACTGGGCTGTTGTATTACTAGCAGCTGTTGTTGACGGAATGGGGGGAAGTTTGTACTTTTTGGAGTCCTGGGAGGAAAAGGGTGTGATTCCAGAAGATAGGGTGGATCTATGCCTGAGAGCTTGCAGGGAGCTCATAGGCCCTTTATAAATACTGCAATGCTCTATATGCGGGGCTGCCTTTCAAAATGGTCCGGAAATTATAGCTGGTGCAAAACAGGGCAGTGAGACTGTTAACAGGGACTGGCCAACAAGACCACATTATGCCTGTCCTTTTCCAGCTTCACTGGCTGCCAGTCCAGATCTGGGCCTGATTCAAAGTGCTGGTAATAATAATAATAATAATAACAATTTATTTCTTACCCGCCTCTCCATCTGGATCGAGGCGGGGAACAACAACATGATAAAATACATAAAACTGATTAAAACATAACACATATCATTGAAACTGCATAAAAAATCCTAAAACATCCTAAAAACATCCTTAAAACATTCTAAAATTCCACTGGATATGCCTGCCGGAAGAGAACAGTCTTTATAGCTTTCTTAAATTCTAAAAGACTGTTAAGTTGACGAGTCTCCTCCAGCAAGTCATTCCACAGTCTGGGAGCGGCAGAAGAGAAGGTCCTCTGGGTAACAGTTGTCAGCCTAGTCTTGGCCGACAGCAGTAAGTTCTTCCCAGAGGACCTGAGCGTGCGGGGCGGATTGTATGGGAGAAGGCGATCCCACAGGTAACCTGGACCCAAACCATGTAGGGCTTTAAAGGTAGTAACCAACACTTTGTACTTTGCCCGGAAACTAATTGGCAGCCAGTGGAGCGATTTTAAAGCTGGCGTAATATGGTCACCCCTAGATGTACCGGTTACCAACCTGGCTGCCATATTTTGAACTAGTTGAAGTTTTCGGACTAGGCACAGAGGTAGCCCTATGTACAGCGCATTGCAGAAGTCAAGCTTCGAAGTTACCAGCGTGTGCACCACCATCTTTAGGTCTTCCAACTCTAGGAAGGGGCGCAGCTGGCGTATCAGCCGAAGCTGATAGTAGGCACTCCTGGCCGTCGCATCTATCTGGGCTGTCATTTGGAGTGACGGATCCAGGAGCACCCCCAAGCTGCGAACACAGTCTTTCAGGGGTTTGAGACAAGATAATTTGAGGGAACACCTCCTCATATGTGCTTACCCTGTCCCTAAGATCATCTTCAGGGTTCCTTCTCCATGAGCACCTGCCAAAGGAAGGGAGACAGGTGGCTACCAGAATGAAGGCTTTTTCTGCTGTTGCATCCCAGCTGTGGAATGAGCTCCATAGAGACCTTCCTATTTTCCCATTGTTTTAACAGTTTATCATCTTACAACCATTATTTTTCATGTTTTAAATCTGAATTTTAAATGTGTAAAAAACTCTGCATTGCTGAACAGTTTTACCCTGGTTGTGCTTTCATATGGTACTTTTATGTGGTGTTTTTATATTGTTGTTCGTTTTATACTTTGATTAATATTTGATGGTTTCAACTTTTGTGAACTGCCCAGACAGCTTCGGCTATTGGGCAGGACAGAAATGCAATAAAGACATGAATATTGTTGTTCCCCGCCTCGATCTGGATGGAGAGATGGGTTAGAAATAAAATAAATAAAATACAAAAATAAATTTCAGAGGGACTGAGACCTTCATTTCAGGAAGAAGCATTACACCCAGGTAAACTGATGATTTTGTCTTCTGGCCAGAAATTGCTGCTTTCATTCACTCACTATGGAAACAGGAACGCATCTGTTCCTTATTCCACTAAATAGGAATGAAACTTGTCCTTCAACCTGGAAAGTGCAATTGTGCTCCAGGTTGTTGCTCGGAGCGACGAAGAAAAATCTTCCCAGTCATTATCTAAATCAGTATAATTTGCTTTGTTGTTGTTGTTTTTTGTTCCTCCCTCTCATGAGAATGGTGCAGAAGATTTTCAGAAGTTCCAAAACAATCATGACGCAAGTCGTAAAGTGGTTACATAAACTCCTCCAATTGTGCCTTTGGAAACCAGAGGCAGCCAGGGCTATGTCAGTTGATCTCTGACCATCAATTTTTTTTTCTAGTTTTCAGGCTAGACTTCATCAGTCTATTCCTAATCTCTTTTGGCTTTGTTAGACATACATTTGAAGCCATGTCGCTGTTCTAGAGAAGTCGGAGGAGGCTCCTTCTAGGAAGTATCTCAGCAAAATCAGGGGCCAGCCAAAGTAGCTTACAAAGTCAAGCACATGCTCCAGATGGATGCAGGAGGGTTTGCATCCCGAGAGAAGCTTTGCAACCAGAATACTGGGCTGTCCATGTTATTATTGTTGCTTTTGCTTCTCCATTGGGTGTGTGAAGTAGATACAAAAAATTGTCCAACAATGGAACCTGACCCAGTGCTATATGAGTCTTATCAATCTGGGGATTTCCTTGTTGGTGGGATGGTTTCTATGATCAGTTCTTATTCTCCAAAGTTTTCATTTAAGGAACTTCCATGGCAGCAATTCTCTGAATTCAGAGTGTAAGGAATTCTTTTTTCTCCTTTATGCATCTTGTGAATTTGGCCAACATATATCCTGAATGTGGGTTTAGATTTTATTAAGCCTTATTTTTCACATGATGTTAAGTCCCATCTGAATAATATTTAAACTCCCGCCCCCATTATAATTCATTGCAGTAACAGTTGAGAGTTCTGGATTGAGATTGTTTTTTTGTATAATTTCCAGATTTTATATTAATTACCATATAAATATATTTAACTTTTACATTATTTGCCCTTATCACATCATATCTTTATTTCAAACCAAAAGTATGTTCTTAATACTAATTCTTAAATTAACTTTTTCTATCCTTGTTCCTATATATGAAATTAATCATGAGTTTAACATAGACAACATAGAAGCAATATAATACAATTTCATGCAGGTGAGTGCTCTACTTTCTGAATTTGTAAGTTAATATAACACTCAAGCATTTTATTTTCCTTACAAATAAAATTTGATATTCATTTGCCATTAATTAAGTATTGATTTGCAATGGAATATTCAAACACAATTTAAAAAATATATATTTTTGGCAGTACAATAATTTTAACTATTGATATTTATTTGGCCTCAGACATCTAGCTCCATTATCATTTTACAAAATCAATATTAATGTATTCTAATAATTCGCTATGATTAAACGTTGCACAGTCTTTCAAGTTAGGTGCAATCCATGTAACAATATATTTGACAGGGAAATCTCTCCATGGGTTTTAATATTGTTTATCTATATAGCTCGTCACTCTTTTCTAAACTAAGAACTTTCCAAATTAGTTTTATACACTGATATTTGACCAATGTTTTCAAAGAAATATAACAACTCCCCAAACACTGCTACAAGATCCTACAATATCAACACAATACCATTTGCATATAAATTACTTTTACACTCTTCATTTCCAAATTTCATACCCCTCCATTTTGCCTTTCTCCAGATTATTTCAGCAAGAGGTTCTATTGATCATGCAAAAAGGAGGAGAGATAGCAGACAACCCTGATAGGTGCCTCTCTAATAATGATGATGATGATGATGATGATGATGATAATAATAATAATAATAATAATAATAATATATCTGAATGAGATCCATTTACATGCACATTGGCAGTAAGATTTGGATATAATAATCTGACCCACATAATTGTTTTCCCCCTTTCATAATGAGCAGCAATTTATGCTGACCATTGTGGAGCCAAAGTGGCATAACCGAAAAAAGGAGGGAGAAGATATCATGCTGGGGAGAACCCCAAGGTTTTCAAAAGGTACACAAAATCTTAAAAACACAAATTCAAAGGGAGAAAAGCACCAAAACCTGATAGGAACTGTGTATGGTTAGGAATGTCAACGGAGTCCAACAGGGGGTTGTAGTCATGAAATCACAATAAAGAAATGATCTAGAATAAACGTTAGGTCCTAGCCAAAGCAGGCCTTCCCATAGGGCAGAGTGTGACAGCTGTATCAAGCAGCAGTTGCTGGGCCACAGGGAGATACAGCGAGGTGTTGGGCAATGCCTGAGGAATCGGATGTACACTTAAAAAAGAGAGTTACTTATTATTTCAGACTAAGAAATAGAAGGCCATTCTTACAGCCCTTTAACAAAAATTGAGCCGAACAGATCAGTACTATGATAGACTATATTTCTGTGCTGTAGAATTCTCCAATGAAAGACTATTTATCTTAATTTGCAGAGTGGTGACCAAATTCTACCAGCATGTCCTGTCATTGGCTTTTGCTGTAAATGAGATCAACAAGAATCCCATGATCTTACGGAACATCACGCTTGGATACCACATCTATGACAGCTGCAATGATGCACAGATGACCTATCGTACCACCCTGGATCTTCTCTTCAAATCATATCGATTTGTCCCCAGCTATCAATGTGATTCCCACAAAAAACTAATTGCCGTCATCGGGGCACTTTCATTTGACACCTCCCTGTACATGGCAAAACTATTAGATATGTACAAGATTCCACAGGTAGGAACTCTGCATGGGGTCAATCAACATTTCTCATGCTAGCAACAGAGTAGTTGTAGTAGCAGGAAATGCTGATGGGAAAGAGATAAGACAGGGAAGGGCAATTGCATTTAGTCACTGACAATATGATGAAACCACCTTTCTGGGGCCAAGGTTAGGAATCTAGAAATCCATTGTGTGTATGCCATTATCGGTTAAAAAAAAAAAGTTGTATAAAACTGTCATAAAATAATTGGTTGTTTCATATATCATCTACTGTGTATATTCATGATTATAACTTATTTCCCAGTAGGTATGTTATATAAAGTAGGGGTGTGCATCGGATCGGATCCGATCCACGATCCGAATCCGATCCGCCCCAAAATCGGGAAAATCCGATCCGATCCGATCCGATCCGATCAACCTCCGATCCGATCCGATCCGATCCGACGAGGTCCGATCCGGATCGGACGCCATTTTGAATGCTTTTTCCCATAGCCAAGTATTGTTTTACAAAAACGCCTATAACTTTTTCATTTTTAAAGATAGAAGGATGAAACTTGGGCACATTATACACTGGTTAGGGATAGTTATCTGTGAGAAATTTCAGAAAGATTGGTGCATGCGTTTTGTGGCAATTAATTGTTTAATAAATACCCAGAAATGCCTATAACTTTGTCATTTTTAAAGTTACAAACATGAAACTTTGCCACATTGTAGGTGGTACCTTGGGACCTATCTGTGAGAAATTTCAGAAACTTAGGTGCTTGCCTTGTGTGGCAATTAATTTTAGAAAAATGGGTAGTAGTGGGGTAAATACATTTACGCCTCCCATTTTTTTATTTTTGAAGATACAAACAGGAAACTTGGGCACATTACAGGTACCACTTACCTTGATATGTGTGTGAAATTTCAGAAACATTGGAGCTTGCCTTGTGTGGCAATTAATTTTTGAAACAATGAGGAAAGAAACACCTATAACTTTGTCATTTTTAAAGTTACACACATGAAACTTTGCCACATTGTAGGTGGTACCTTGGGACCTATGTGTGTGAAATTTCAGAAACATAGGTGCTTGCCTTGTGTGGCAATTAATTTTTTAATAAATACCCAGGAATGCCTATAACTTTGTCATTTGTAAAGTTACACACATGAAACTTTGCCACATTGTAGGCGGTACCTTGGGACCCATGTGTGTAAAATTTCAGAAACGTAGGTGCTTGTATTGTGTGGCAATTAATTTTTGAAACAATGAGGGATTCATTGGACAGCACTTGCCCATAGGGATTCATTGGACAGTACTTGCCCATAGGGATTCATTGGACAGTACTTTCCTATAGGAAATCATTGGAAAGCACTTGCCCATAGAAAATCATTGGAAAGCACTTGCCCATTGAGAAATACAGTTATGCCTCCCACTTTTTTATTTTTGAAGATACAAACAGGAAACTTGGGCACATTGTAGACTGGTTAGGGATAGTTATCTGTCAGAAATTTCAGAAAGATTGGTGCATGCGTTTTGTGGCAATTAATTTTTTAATAAATACCCAGGAATGCCTATAACTTTGTCATTTTTAAAGTTACATACATGAAACTTTGCCACATTGTAGGTGGTACCTTGGGACCTATGTGTGTAAAATTTCAAAAACGTAGGTGCTTGCCTTGTATGGCAATTAATTTTAGAAAAATGGGTAGTAGTGGGGTAAATACATTTACGCCTCCCATTTTTTTATTTTTAAAGATACAAACAGGAAACATGGGCACATTACAGGGAACACTTCACTTGATATGTGTGTAAAATTTCAGAATGATAGGTCCAGGCATTTGGTGGCTACGAATTTTTTAGATTAAAAGTTATTAACCTTTTTTACACAGAGGCTGGGGCTGTCAATTGCACCCTCCCGCCTCCCGGGAAGAAGAAGGAAACACTTTCTCTCATCTCTTTGATCCTTGCACGCTTGGCTGCAACTGAGCTAGTATCCATTACAAAAGGAGAAACAAAGTAGCACTTGGCTCGTGTCTGCTTTGATACTTTCACTCAAGCAGAACGGCTGAGCCTAGGATCACTCTCTCTCGCTGGGATCGTTACAGGAGAAATTTTCTACAGTCTTCAAAGTGGTGTGTGCAGACACCTTGCCACCACATGCCTGGACCTATCATTCTGAAATTTTACACACATATCAAGTGAAGTGTTCCCTGTAATGTGCCCATGTTTCCTGTTTGTATCTTTAAAAATAAAAAAATGGGAGGCGTAAATGTATTTACCCCACTACTACCCATTTTTCTAAAATTAATTGCCATACAAGGCAAGCACCTACGTTTTTGAAATTTTACACACATAGATCCCAAGGTACCACCTACAATGTGGCAAAGTTTCATGTATGTAACTTTAAAAATGACAAAGTTATAGGCATTCCTGGGTATTTATTAAAAAATTAATTGCCACAAAACGCATGCACCAATCTTTCTGAAATTTCTGACAGATAACTATCCCTAACCAGTCTACAATGTGCCCAAGTTTCCTGTTTGTATCTTCAAAAATAAAAAAGTGGGAGGCATAACTGTATTTCTCAATGGGCAAGTGCTTTCCAATGATTTTCTATGGGCAAGTGCTGATTTCCTATAGGAAAGTACTGTCCAATGAATCCCTATGGGCAAGTACTGTCCAATGAATCCCTATGGGCAAGTACTGTCCAATGAATCCCTATGGGCAAGTGCTGTCCAATGAATCCCTCATTGTTTCAAAAATTAATTGCCACACAATACAAGCACCTACGTTTCTGAAATTTTACACACATAGGTCCCAAGGTACCGCCTACAATGTGGCAAAGTTTCATGTGTGTAACTTTACAAATGACAAAGTTATAGGCATTCCTGGGTATTTATTAAAAAATTAATTGCCACACAAGGCAAGCACCTATGTTTCTGAAATTTCACACACATAGGTCCCAAGGTACCACCTACAATGTGGCAAAGTTTCATGTGTGTAACTTTAAAAATGACAAAGTTATAGGTGTTTCTTTCCTCATTGTTTCAAAAATTAATTGCCATACAAGGCAAGCTCCAATGTTTCTGAAATTTCACACACATATCAAGGCAAGTGGTACCTGTAATGTGCCCAAGTTTCCTGTTTGTATCTTCAAAAATAAAAAAATGGGAGGCGTAAATGTATTTACCCCACTACTACCCATTTTTCTAAAATTAATTGCCACACAAGGCAAGCACCTAAGTTTCTGAAATTTCTCACAGATAGGTCCCAAGGTACCACCTACAATGTGGCAAAGTTTCATGTTTGTAACTTTAAAAATGACAAAGTTATAGGCATTTCTGGGTATTTATTAAACAATTAATTGCCACAAAACTCATGCACCAATCTTTCTGACATTTCTCACAGATAACTATCCCTAACCAGTGTATAATGTGCCCAAGTTTCATCCTTCTATCTTTAAAAATGAAAAAGTTATAGGCGTTTTTGTAAAACAATACTTGGCTATGGGAAAAAGCATTCAAAATGGCGTCCGATCCGGATCGGACATCCGGTCCGATCCGATCCGACCATCCTCCGATCCGATCCGATCCGATCCGACCCCCCAGGTCCGATTCCGATCCGCTATCCGATCC
This sequence comes from Anniella stebbinsi, assembly GCA_029215795.1. Classification (NCBI taxonomy): domain Eukaryota; kingdom Metazoa; phylum Chordata; class Lepidosauria; order Squamata; family Anniellidae; genus Anniella; species Anniella stebbinsi. The sequence goes on along the minus strand of JARDYH010000008.1, from coordinate 6,888,467 downwards.
GATCCGGGGGGTCAGTGCACATCCCTAATATAAAGGATATGTGATGATTTTGAGAATTTAGGGTATAGCTCACATACATTATTATTATTAATCTTATTATTTAGCTTGTTTATGGTCCAATTACTCTAGCAGATTATGAGATGATGCAGCTCCCTTCCTTTTATCGCATGGTCCCAAATGAAGCCCATCAATACATGGGAATTATCAGCCTACTTCAGCACTTTGGATGGACATGGGTTGGACTCTTTGTGGTAGATGATGACCAGGGAGAACGTTTCCTGCAGACCCTGGAGCCCTTGCTTTCAAAGAATGGAATTTGTTCGGATTTCACAACACGAATTCCCTCCCGTGATTATTTTCATACTCCAGAAGAAGCGACAATGCGGTTCCATACTTTGCATCAATTGATCAATTTTAGGAAATCCAGAATATTTGTTCTCTATGGTGAAACTTATCAATTTATGCATCTGTGGTATTTTACGTATGGCAAAGGAATTTCTGACCACCAGGAAAATATGTTGGTTGGAAAGGTATGGATTATAACAGCCCGGATTGATTTTATACTCGGAGGCATAAGCCGGGACTCCGATTTGCAAGTGTTCCAAGGTGCAATTTACTTCTCCATTCATTCAAAACAACCTTTTGAGTTCCAGAAATATCTACAGATCCTAAAACTGGATGGGACACAAGCAGATTATCTTCTGGAGGAGTTTTTGGAGCAAGCATTTGACTGTTCTTTGCCAGATCCCCTCATTCCATACAAGGTCTCTGGAAAATGTACTGGGGAAGAGAAGCTGGAGAGCCTTCTTGCGCCTACTTTTGAAATGCACATGACTGGCCACAGCTACAGTATTTACAATGCTGTCTATGCAGTGGCATATGCTTTACATGCTCTGTCCTCATCTAGTTCCAATCGTGGAGCAATGGTGCATGGCAATAATGGTGGACTTCAGGATCTGCAGCCTTGGCAGGTAGCACCTCAACAATGTAATCTCATTATTTCCATGACTAGATTACCAGACATTAGGCAGCATCTAAATTTCTTTCATTCATATGATTCGTGAAGGAGGTCACATGCATTATTCATTTACGTTGACCAGATAATATCCAGGTCAGGGCTCATGTAACTTTAACGGTTGTAGAGAAAAGGGAATTTCAGCCAGTGTCATTTGTATGCAGTTAGTTCCTGGTGAAATTCCCTCTTCATTACAATAGTTAAAGTTGCAGTGGCCCTGCCTTCTTTTGTAGATGGTCACTCTAGTATAGTGCCTGCAACTTTAACTGTTGTGATGAAGAGGGAATTTCACCGGGAACTAATTGCATACAAATGACACTGGCTGAAATTCCCTTTTCTCTACAACTGTTAAAGTTACATGAGCCTTGACCTGGATTTTATCTGGTCAGCCTATGTTCATTATGGGTTCACATTTCAGTGTCTATGAAGCCTGCGAAAGCCTAGATTTAGTCCCACATTAGTAGGTTAAGATGTTTGGCTGATTGTTTGGTATGAAGCTGTCAATATTATTTTATTCTCTTCTTTGTTTTTTCTTTTACTTTTCACTAGCTCCACCCATTTCTTCAACACATTTCATTTAACAACTCTGCTGGAGAAAAAATGTCTTTGAATGAGAACAAGGAAATAGGAGGTGGATTTGATATCATGAACTTGGTTACATTTCCTAACAAGTCATTCCTTAAAGTGAAAATTGGATGGGTAGATCCCAGTGTTGTGGATGGGAAAGCATTCTTCATTAAGGAGGACATGATTGCTTGGCATACGGGCTATAATCAGGTGTGTATTCTGTGGAACTGAATGGGGGAAGTGAGTACCAAAGTGGCGGATGCAATTGTTGAGTTCCTTGACAAGTGCAAAATATGACTCTCTAGTGTGGAGGGAAACATGGGGCTTGTTCAGACAACACTCTAATACATAGTTAGGGCAGCAAATGGTTAGTGAATGTGTTGAAATCATGATTGTGTCACCATGGTTAGGAATGCTTCACATGATACCCACTGAACCATAATGTTTAGCTCAAAACGCTTCACCACCATGCTTAGTGCTTCTGAATAGCATCAGTGAAGTTTATTTACATTGGGAATAGATAGCAATCAGACAGCCTTGTGGAAGAGTATTAGTGTGTGGTGAACTGACTAGTGTGTAGTGGTTAGAGTGTTGGACTGGGAAATCTGGAGATGTGAATTCTAGTCCCCACTCTGCCAGTTATTAGCTCTCAGCCCAACCTTCCTCACAGTGCTCTTGGTGTGAGGATGAACATGTAGTTTAATCCCATTAGCACTGATAGATTGTCATTGCCATTAAAACAAAACCCACAATCTTGGTCTTAGATCAATGTACTAGAGATCGATTTAAGGTGTGTTGAACTGGAACCAAATCCACCAAGGCCAAATTTCTTTGAGATTTCATTTCACCCTCCAAAATAGAATGCTCATGCATCCCTATGATGAAGACATCATTATCATTCATGGCTAAATTGACCCTGACATGGGTGATTAGGCTATTTAATGAGGACATGGTCATTTACCATAGCCCAAAACTCTATCAAGATGCAATGTTAACACCCCAAAGATATGAATTCCTGGGCCAGATCTAGACCCAGAAGGATATAATACTTTGAAAATTATTATCACAGTAAGTTTTGCCATCGCCAATTCTGTAATTTTCAACAGCCATTCCTCCTCTGTTGGTACTTTCTTATTTTTCCTATTCTGGGCATATATTAATCTTGCTGCCGTTATCATGTATAAGAATAAAGTTCCATAGCCTTGCGTCAACTGTTCATCTATTATCCCCACCAAAAAGTATTCTGGATGTAGTTGTATTTTAATCTTCAATACATTTTGCATCACCTTATGCATTTGTACCCAAAAGATTTCACTTTTTTTACATATCCACCATTAATGATAAAAAGTTCCTCCCTGTTCTTCACATTTCCAGCACCTTCCAGATGTCCCTTTATAAATTTTTGGCAGTTTTGATGGAGATATATATCATCTAGACATCATTTTGTAAAAAACAAATTCAATCTGGCACATAAGGTAAATTTCAAACCTCTCAACCACCTATTCTCCTACTGGTCCCTGGTAATGGCATATCCAAAATTTTGAGCCCACCCAAAAATATTGTATTGTATCATTATTGGAATTTCGGACCAAAAAAATTATAGTCTCCGATAATATCATAGGTTAATAGTATCGTCTTCATGAGAATTATCGGAAATCTGATATTTAATTTGCAGCCCCATTGTGCCCTATAGCGCTGAATGTTTTTGAAAAAATATGCCTATAAATTCTGTATTTTCAAAGTTACAGTGCTTATGGGGTATGCCTAAGTTGATTTTATATGAATTTATTAAAGAATGTTAAAGTTCTGACTGGTCAGAATGACAGCTCACCATGTGTGTTCATTCAGACCTGTCAAAAAGTTGCACGAACTATCAAAAATTCATCTAAAATTGAGGGTTGGAGGGATCGATCTCAAATTTCATACACATACTTAGGCATACCCCATAAGCACTGTGACCAAGTTTCAAGCCTCTACCTTTTAAAATACAGAAGTTATAGGTTTCTTTATATGGCAGTCGTATAATCCAATATAATTGGGCTGAAAATTTTCGGATCGGATTTTTATCAGGGGGGTTTCTATCGTATCGTTATCGTTAATTGGATGTCTGAGAACAACCTTATAGTATCGTTATTGGACATTTTAACGATAAGATACACATCCCTATCCACTTTATCATACAATCTTTTATCTGTTCATCTTCAGTCTCATACTTTAACAAAAGTTTATATGTCTTTGAAATAACATGATCATCATTTGTACATAAAACTTTATCAAATTCAGATTTTGTACATTCAAAACCCCATTTTTAAAACCTATCTTAAACTTTTCCATCATTTGTAAATATGAGAACCACTGACAAACATTTCCTTCACTCACTAAATCCTCTTTTTATTTCATTTTAACATTTCCTTCTATTATTTCTAAAATCTCATTGTACGTCAACCATTTATTCATACTTGCCAGTTCTCATCTATAAAAAGCCTCCTGTGAGGAAATCCATAATGGTGTTTTCTGACACAATCTGGGTTTATGTTTAAAACCTCAGGGCTGGGCTGTCCAACGCCTTGCCTGGAATGTGGGTAAGGGAATCCGTTCTCCAGCAGAACAAAAACCAGGGACACAGGGCATGGACAGAGGGTGAAGTAAAAAAAATACTCACCATGTCCTCCTGAGCACTGGGTTGTGACACTGCTGCACGGATCCCACTGCTGACACCAAACTGTTAAGGAAATATTCCCTAACTCTCAAATTGAAGAATCACCAGGAACAGGCAGAGTTCAGTCCAACAGGTTTATTCAAAACAACATACGAAGGAGAGAGAAGGGGAACATGGGTAGTCCCAAAGCTCTCTGAATCTCAAAGACAAAACTGTTTCATTTATCTCTGTTACAGGCTTTGACGTCACATAGCACTCACCCCCTCCCTTCTGTGATGGATATATGCCAATAAATGTTTCAACTAAACAATATCTTAAACCATAATAAAACAATATCCGGGGCATTTGACACCTCAATGAAATTTACTGTTTCCTTATAACCTTCGATCACTGATACTTGGTGTTATTTGGTTTCTTCTAATGGCCAGTATTTTTCCTCTGGAAGAACTGAAAATGTTTACTTTTATGGTACCAATTTGTCTATGCAATAGTTTTGAGGGCCATAGAGTCATGTCCAATTCACAGCCTCTTCAGAGGAAGAGATTGCAAGGCTTGTTATCAGGAGAGGATGTTTTGGTTATATCGTTCTGTGTTTTTCCTCTGAAATGCTAGAATGTGAGGTTTGAACTATACCCTGGTGCAGTGAAATATGTTTCTACTTTACCTTAAAATGTTTCTTTAGAGGCTTGAGGGAAACTAGAGTTCCAGGTTTTGATTTTATATCAATGCCCAGATCAAAAATCTTTATCATTATATATTTTAAATATGTGTATCTTTTAACAACCTTTTTAGCCAGTTGTATAATGAATTAATGATTGTGTTTTTATGGTTTTAACAGTGACTGCTATTGTTCCTAGTGGGTCTGTGACCGCATAATAAAATGGTGATGATGATGATGATGATGATGATGTTGCTAAGATTTCTAGTTCTTCTGAAGGAAACCATTGGCTTGTCCTGGCAGCCTGTTAAGTTATGTGCCAGTAGCCTTGTTTAATGCTCACTTAGAAGTCATTTGTGACATGATTACATGTCAAACTACATCAAGTTTGAAAGTATTCCATTCTATTGTCTCAAAAGGTCAGCTTGTGTTATTTGTGCTGCCTTATTGAAACACTGCTTAGTCACTCAGATTGTGTATCCCCTCTCTGAAATTTATTTTGCTAGCACAGTTAAGATAGAAGTCTTCAGATCTGCACATACGGGACATATCAAATATCAATTTTCTGAATAAAGTCAGAAAAATCACTATGAAAAGATCTCATTCTTAAAATCAACACTGTCCTAAAAAATGATTAATATTTATTTATGGACAGGTCCTGCCCCTTTCTGTCTGCAGTGATTCCTGCCAACCTGGATATCAGAAGAGAAAGAAGGAAGGGGAGAAGTTTTGTTGCTATGATTGTGTTCCATGTCCAGATGGGAAGATTTCAAACCAAACGGGTAGGTGATTTGATGCAACAAATATTCCAGCAAATATGGTTAATCCTATAATACCATGTTGGAAAAGGGTGCTGCCAAGAGGCATCGGTTCTTATTTCTATTTGAAAACAATGAACAAACCTATGGAGAAAGCAGAACAACCTAATACAGAAAACATGGACACATACACACACACCATGGCAATAATTGTAGGGAAAGAAATTACAGAGCAGGATTATAAAGCTTGTAATCTTGCAGTTGCTAGGAAACCCTTCAGAAGAGTATTGGATGGATTCCAATAATAGCCTGGTTAGCAGAACCTTTTCTGTGTCATCCTACATTGAGATTCCCACCAGGGATGCAAATTTGAAACTATATGATAATAGTCATCACTCCAAGCAGAGCCTCAAATACGCAAGTGAGTCATGGAAAGGGATTGCACTTCACCACTGTGATGGCTTCTTTTTCTTTCTCTTCGCAGATGATGAAGACTGTTCTCAATGCTCAGGAGATCAGTATCCAAATAAGGACCGAGATCAATGCATCCCTAAAGTTATAAGCTTTCTGTCCTATGAAGAACCATTGGGCAAAAGTTTAGCTACAGTTGCTATTTCTTTTTCCTTTATCACAGTCTTGGTGCTGCAAACCTTTATTAAGCACAGAGATACCCCCATAGTCAAAGCCAACAATCGGGGCCTCACCTACACTCTCCTCATCTCTCTCCTGCTTTGCTTTCTCTCTTCTTTGCTTTTTCTTGGACAACCAAGCAAGGTGACCTGCCTTCTCCAACAACCAGTGTTTGGTTTGATCTTCTCAGTGGCTGTTTCTAGTGTGTTGGCAAAAACCATCACTGTAGTTGTAGCTTTCATGGCCACCAAGCCAGGTTCTAACATGAGAAAGTGGGTGGGAAAAAGGCTGGCCACCTCCATTGTCCTTTCTTGCTCCCTCATTCAAGCTGGCATTTGTGTTGTATGGCTCAGAATGTCTCCTCCTTTCCCAGACTTAGATATGCACTCAGAAACTGAAGAAATCATTGTGCAATGTAATGCCGGCTCTGCCATCATGTTTTATGTTCTCCTGGGCTATTTGGGATTTTTGTCCATTATCAGCTTCTTGATGGCTTTCCTTGCCAGGAAATTGCCCGACAGTTTTAATGAAGCTAAGTTCATCACCTTCAGCATGCTGATGTTTTGCAGTGTTTGGTTGTCTTTTGTTCCAGGCTACCTAAGTACCAAGGGGAAATACATGGTAGCTGTGGAGATCTTCTCCATTTTAGCCTCCAGTGCTGGAGTATTAGGCTGTATCTTTTCCCCCAAATGTTACATTATTCTCTTCAAGCCTGAGCTGAACAACAGGGAGCAGCTCATAAGGAAAAAGAATTAAAGCATCAATCTTTCCAATTATATCTATTAATTTCATGGTGTCTAATGCAATGAGACAATACTACTACTATTAAGAGTCAGCAGCTTAAGATACCAGACTTTGCATTCATGCCATTCCTGCTCCCGCCAAATCGCTGAGTATCATCAGGGGAAGAGGTGAGACACCAAGATCTTTTCCATTGATCTGACTTTCCCTTTCCCTTTTGACCTTCTTTCCTGATCCTGTCTTATAGAGGTCTATGAGGTCCCCTCTACATTCGCTTTTGCGCCTGGTTAGGCGATTATGCGCATAATCACTGAAGCGCATTTACACCTAATACCTCTGCACGAGAGGCGGTGAGAGGCGGCAAAGCGCATTAACGGATGACCAAAATGCGCTTTCCAAGTAGTTAATGCGCATAAGCGCTTGTTCACATAGTCAAAATGCGCTTTAACGGCCGGAGCAAAATAAAACTCGCGGTTTAACACACATTTGATAATGCGCATAATCGGAGAGATAACGCGCCTCTATGCCCGATTTGTGCTCCGTTCTTGTAGAGGTAAATTTTTTAAAGCGCCTTGAAAGAGCTTTAAACCTCTCTTGTAGAGGCAGCCTGAATTTCAACGACTGTGATATTTATGTATTGGTTCATGTATTCAAAAAAATACTAAATTCAGGCAATTTCATCATTTTACAGCTATGTTGGATTTCATGTACAGATGTGCAGTGACCCTACAAGATTTGTTGAAGAAAATCTCAGGGTAGAATTATTGCAATTATTCTTCAAGAGCTTTACTCCATAATGACAGGAATGGTGTTGTTTGCAAAAGACAGCAAAAATAGGCAATCTTTTTTCAGAAAAGTCTGGAATTCAAGCAACATTAGCTGGGGATCTTATGGGAAGCCAAGAAATCTATTTTCACAGCACAATTCCATCTTTTAGGGTTGCAAGTCATAATTTTACAGAAACAGAAGGGCCAAATTTACTCAGGTTGAAAATTTTTGTCTTTAGCTTCCCATATCTTGAATGCAATGATCATGGCTACATGATCATTGCATTTTTTGTTTTACCTGGAGTGGGTGAGAACAAGAAGAAGATTGCTGGTTTATGTTGTCCTGCACTCAAATACGCTAACCAGTCAAATTCTTTAGTTAAATTACCAGAAACTTTCCCAGTTCCGAAGTGCATCAATGTTTTCTAGTGTAGCAGTGTTATCATACATGAAATGGATGATTATGTATGTAATTGAGAAAGACATACTATTCCTGTTTAGCATAGCATTTCCTCAGTATAGGAACAGAAATATAATGTATAAGTTATGAAAATTCTGCTAATAAATGTCTGCAATGCCTTAGCCATACAAGAGGATACAATAAGGCACCAATGGTGAGGTTAACTTGTTTGAGGAGCTGGCTATACCCTGATAGTCATCCCTTCCATGGGCCCCATGAGGCTGTGTGCCTCTCCCCATCCCAAGTGAAAAGGGGCATACTGCATGGAGGAATCCTCACTATTATCTTCCATCAGTCTTTGAAGATATCAGCAGGGATCCCTCTCTTTGTTAGGCATGATGGGGCAGGGGGCAAGGCTTCTGCCGAAGCCCTATGGGCATGATGGAAGATCAGTCTAGTTGTTGTTGTTGTTGTTGTTGTTGTTGTTGTTATTCCTCTTCTCTTTTTATTTTGAATTTAATGTAACAAAAGAACATTGTGAATGAAAAATAATTTTTCCATCCTGTACAACATTCTAGAAAGAAAGAAAGAAAGAAAGAAAGAAAGAGGATTATGTATAAGTTTCAAGAAAAACAGACACGTCAGTCTAGTGACTATTTGTACAGTAAGGACAAATAATAATAATAATAAAACAATGATTAAGGCCACATCTATACCTTTTGACAAATCATTATGTAACTGGAATAAAAAGCAGGAAGCAACGTTATGGAAGTGGCATATTGAATGTGGATTGTGTCCCAACAGTTATCAGTGCACTTCAATACTGCTATACATCTTCGAGTCAAGTCACTGTGATGCCGCTATATCACTTTCCCACATTTATACCTCCTAGGACACACAGTGACCTTTTTTTTTTAAAAAAAAATATATTATTATTTTCAACATATAATACAACGCAATCATAGAGAAAAAAATATATACTAACATAACCTTAACAACCCCCAGTGCTCCCCCGACCCATTGAGACCTTCTCTAATTCTATTATGTTATACATTCTTCCAAAATTGTAAAGAATCTTTTAAAGGTGTACACCCTTCCCCCTTTATTAAAACAAGCTCTAACAATGGCCCCCATATATTTTCAAAATCATTTTTCTTAGATAATCCCCTCTTTACTTTTATATTGCATGTTAATTTATCATTAATCACGATATCCCACACCTCTGTATACCATTCTTCTATTCTATAATTTCCTTGTCTTTTCCAATTCTTAGCTATCATTAATCTAGCGGGTGTCAGGAGGTTGTTAATCAAATCCTTCCTATTTTGATTCCCATGTGCTTTATCAAAAATTGAAAGTAAAGCCAAGTTTGGACTTGCTTTCACACTGCTTCCCGTTATTTCACTTATTTCTTTAAAAACTCTTTTCCAAATTTTTTGTAAATAAGTAGCAGACTAAGTAGCAGAAATAACACTATGAAACCGGTATATGGAATGTGTGTTGTGCTCCAAGAGCTATCCGTATATGGAATGTGTGATGTGCCCCAAGAGTTATCCATATATGGAATGTGTGCTGTGCCCTAAGAGTTATCCGTGCACTTCAATACTCTTATAATGCAGTAATGTAGTCATAGTCACTGCAGTGCCTCTGGTGTCCTATGGGTGGCAGCAATGGAGCTGGGACCAGCACCATAGAGCTTAGGAGATGTTTGAAAACATTGAACTCTATTTTTTAATTCTGGTCATTCCATATAGACTTTGAAAAAAAAAAAGGGGAAATAAAAATGGATGCCTCCAAAAGAACCATGACTAGACCAATAAGTAGATTGCAAATCCATGACTAGGATTTAGCACCAACATTTATTTACTGCATAGCAAACACATTAAAAGATTTTTTTTTTTTAAAAAAAAATAAGTAATAGAAATTGTAGGGACTGAAAAGAACTCAGGGTGCACTGTCCTGGTTCAAAAATCTAATGAACTTGCTCCTGAAAAGGTTCTCTCCTATAAACAAGAGGATTTACAAACAATGGGGCAGTCCATTCTTTAAACTTCTTCTCCTTGCTCTTGTCTCAAGTTGAACTTGCAGAGGATCCATACTTAGTAACTAACAGACTATCCTGCAGAGTGCACTTCAATACTGCCACAAGACAGTAGCCTAAGTTGTTGGTCATGCAGAACCCTAGAAAGTTACAGAACCTCTTTTCATCCTAACATCTGAATTTCACTTTGGAGAAACTTACAAGCAATGGATCCTAGTAATGGGGCTCAGGCTGTAGGAAAAAGGGGAACCAAGCAAAGGCAAAAGGTGTGATGCCAAAATACCACACACACACACAAAAACAACAACCCAACAACATATTTAATCTTAAAGCATTTCAATCTTCTAGAATTGGAGAGAGCTGCAAAAACAATCGAGAAAAGCACCACATGATCAATGGTTAGAGGAATGGCAGTAGAGTCAGCACCTGGTATGTACAGGCTCACTGCCTCTGATCCTGGAAGTTGGTAGCTATTGATAGAAATCCTTCTCTATCTGTGTTCTAGGTTCTTCATCTCTGTCCTAAACAGAGGAACCTATTGAGTGTAACTGGGATATAACCTCTTTCGGTTAAGTCAGGAGTTCATGAATATAGCAAGAGTGCAATCTGGTTGTTGTGGTAATTGGGGGAGTCCATGAATTGAGGTCCCTAGGAGAAGGGAGTGATACATGTGATGTGAAGGGAAGGTGTGGGGAGATAGGAAGAGCTTGGAGTAAAAGGGTATAGTAACCAAACCCATCATACTTCATATCCTAGTGTTAAATTGCATAAGTAAAAGGGGATATTAGGTGGCCTCACTCACCTCTGCTTATTGAATGGTATACACAGTAATGCATGCATTGTATCTCCGTAAACTTGTAGGCCATGTTTTCACGGCATGCTCTCTGTTCTCTTAACTTGTAAAGTGATACCATCTTCTTATCACAGTTGCCTTCAATATCCAAAAAGCAAGAGAAAAACCCTGTGTTGAGTATTTCCCAGTGGAGCAGTGCTGCAGAAATCTTTCTGAAACAGGACCTAAGCATTTTCATTAGGGATGTGCACTGGATCGGACCCGATCCACGATCCGAGTCCGGTCCAGTGGGAAATCGGATAAATTATCCGATTTCCGATCCCGCAGCTGGATCGGCCGATCCAATCCGAACCGGTCCGAAAAGGCTCCGAACCGGTTCGGCGGATCGGCGGATCGGCGGGCGCCCACTGGCGCCCACCGCCGCTTCCATTGGCGGGCGCCAGCGAGCGCCAGCCGATGAAAGTGGACAGCGGGGGGGGGAGGAGGGGAGCGCTAACCTTCTCGGCCTGTCCGCTCCCGTCCGGCACTAGCAGCTACTACCAGCGGGCTCCGCGGCCTGCTCTAGGGTGGCGCGCCGGGTGATGTCATCACCTGGCACGCTACTCTAGAGCAGGCCGCGGAGCCTGCTGGTGGTAGCCGCCGGCCCCGGACGGGAGCGGACGGGCCAGGAAGGTAAGCAGGGGGTGCGTGAAGGGGAGGAGGGGGCGCGCGGAGGGGGGAGGGGGGCCCTTACCTTCCCGGTCCGGCCGCTCCCGTCCGGCGCCGGCGACTACTACTACCAGCAGGCTCCGCGGCCTGCTCTAGGGTGGCGCGTCGGGTGATGTCATCACCCGGCGCGCTACTCTAGAGCAGGCCGCGGAGCCTGCTGGTGGTAGTCGCCGGCGCCGGACGGGAGCGGCCGGGCCGGGAAGGTAAGCAGGGGGTGCGTGGAGGGGAGGAGGGGGCGCGCAGAGGGGGGGAGGGGGCCCTTACCTTCCCGGCCCGGCCGCTCCCGTGCAGCGCCGGCGACTACTACTACCAGCAGGCTCCGCGGCCTGCTCTAGGGTGGCGCGCCGGGTGATGTCATCACCCGGCGCGCTACTCTAGAGCAGGCCGCGGAGCCTGCTGGTGGTAGCCGCCGGCCCCGGACGGGAGCGGACGGGCCAGGAAGGTAAGCAGGGGGTGCGTGGAGGGGAGGAGGGGGCGCGCGGAGGGGGGAGGGGCCCCTTACCTTGCCGGCCCGGCCGCTCCCGTCCGGCGCCGGTGACTACTACCAGCAGGCTCCGCGGCCTACTCCAGGGTGGCGCGCCGGGTGATGTCATCACCCGGCGCACTACTCTAGAGTAGGCCGCGGAGCCCGCTGGTAGTAGCCGCCGGCGCCGGACAGGAGCGGACGGGCCGAGAAGGTAAGCAGTGGCGGGGAAGGGGGCTTACCCCCCCCCGGAGCCGTCCGCTTCTATCCGCTGGCGCCCGCGGGCGCCAGCGGATGGAAGCGGACGGCCCCAGGGGGGGTAGGGAGCGCGGGGGAGGGAGCTTACCTGCCGGGGCCGTCCACAGCGGACGGCCCCGGGGGGGGAGGGAGTTAGGCCCCCCCTCAACCACCCGCCGCCATTTTTTCCTCATAGACTTGCATTGCAATGCAAGTCTATGGGGAAAAAAATGGCGGCCGATCCAAAAATTTACGATTTTTGGGTCGGGATCGGACTCGATCCGGTCCGGGGGGCCTCCGATTTTGTCCGAACCGGTCCGGGACAAAATTGGAGGTCCCGATCCGGGTCCCGATCCGATCCGGGGGTCCGTGCACACCCCTAATTTTCATCTCCTTTAGCTGTGACTTCATTACACCACTAAAATTCACTCCTTTACTGGTTTTTGTTGTATTTCTACATGTAGAAGAATTTAGGAGATGGAACAACATTTGTCCTGGATATTTTGTAGTAAATTAAAGGAGATATTCATGAAGAAGATGAAATAAGATAGGCTGACCAGATAAAATCCAGGTCAGGGCTCATGTAACTTTAACAGTTATAGAGAAAAGGGAATTTCAGCCAGGGTCATTTGTATGCAATTAGTTCCTGGTGATATTCCCTCTTCATCACAACAGTTAAAGTTGCAGGCACTATACTAGAGTGACCATATACAACAGAAGGCAGGGAATTGATGAAGAGGGAATTTCTCCAGGAACTCATTGCATACAAATGGCACTGGCTGAAATTCCCTTTTCTCTACAACTGTTAAAGTTACATGAGCCCTGACCTGGATTTTATCTGGTCACCCTAAAATAAGATGAATGTTTCCTTTCAGGAATAGAAGTCATGTATAAGTGGGAAAAGTCACAAGGCTACGCATAAGAGAACAGTTGAATGGAGTTTGGAGTACATTTATTCCTTCATTTATTCCTACATTGATTATGTACTGATTAAAATTTTCTAATGTTAATATTCTTATGTCAATAGTTCATTCCTATGAAAAGAATAATATAATGGAACACATATATAATGAAATATATTCAACAACAACAACAACATGGGGAGCAGTAGCATGAACTCGATCCAACAGTCACTAGGGAAAGGTCTACAATAACTGGTTAACTATTTTATTTAGTTTAGCAATACCTACTCAATAACTTTCTGCTAAAGCAGGAAGACATGGTGGTCCATTACTGTGCTCTAGGGACACACAGTGATGGGAAGTCAGTGTGAACTCATTCAATAATAATAATAATAATAATAATAATATAATAAACTATCTGTTCCTCAAGGTGGCACTCATGTTCTACCATTTGTCATTAAGAACAATGTCCAGAGACCATAAATGGTAGGTGCCACATATATGAGTGCAAAACAGAGAAGGAAACAGAAGTTTACCACAGAGAGCAGATGCCTTAGCAGAAACCACAAGTAAGTGAGGAAGACAGAGAAGAGAATATAATTTTAGAACAGAGAGCAGATATCTAGGAATTGCGGGTGAAGGAGGGGGAAATAACGAGATGAGACAACTGTATATGGTATAAAATTTGGGCCACATTTATTAAAGATCTGCAAAGGGAAACTGGGCAGGCCTTACTCTACACCAGCCACTAGCTAGGCGTTATATCAGGTGAAACAGTCTATGTCTGGTGAGTGGCATCAGACGATCACCACACCCAGGCCATAATAATAATAATAATTTATTTCTTACCCGTCTCTCCATTTGGATCGAGGCGGGGAACAACAGTAAATATAAAATATGATAAAATACATAAAACTGATTAAAACATGGCACACATACCCCTTTTGGGGAGGGTAGACCGACCCATGCCACTCACCCCCCGGGCCGCACAACACTGGATGGAGTAACGAGAGTCAGCCTAACAGGTGGCCTTATCCCACCACTGGGGCCGCACAACCCTCAGTGGAAGGCGTCAGGTATCACCTGTCACCGAACAACAGTGCCACAGAATGATCACCATCTCCTTCCTCTAATTGTGCCTGCCCCTACCAGCCTGAGCCAGGAAACATCCAGTTTGGGGAAGAACTAGAAGAGGTGATGGCTGTGAAAAATCTTGCCCCTCTTCTCCTTATCTGGCCTGTTGATCCCCCATTGCCATACCTCCCCCTACCTGTGACCACAGTTATGTGGGCACCCCCTTGCCCCCCTGAGCTCCCCTGGCACATATTTTAAAAGTAAAATCGAGGGTTAGAGGGATCGATCTCAAATTTCATACACATGTCTAGCAAATGTTGCTACACATATGTGCCAAATTTCAGATTAATCCCTCCCCCCCTGTATTTTATATGAATTTTTGAAAGATCATGCAACTTTTTGACAGTTCTGAATGAACGCACATGGCGAGCTGTCATTCTGACCTGTCAGAATTTAAACAATCTTTAATAAATTCATATAAAATCGAGGGTTGGAGGGATTGGTCTCAAATTTCATACACTTACTTAGGCATACCCCATAAGACCTGTGACCAAGTTTCAAGCCTCTAACTTTGAAAATACAGAAGTTATAGGCTTATTTAGATGTCAGTCCGATAATCCAATATAATTGGGCTGAAAATTATCGTCTCCGATGATTATCATTAGGGGTGTGCACGGACCCCCCGGATCGGATCGGGACCCGGATCGGGACCTCCAATTTTGTCCCGGACCGGTTCGGACAAAATCAGAGGCCCCCCGGACCGGATCGAGTCCGATCCAGACCCAAAAATCGTAAATTTTTGGATCGGCCGCCATTTTTTTCCCCATAGACTTGCATTGCAATGCAAGTCTATAAGGAAAAAATGGCAGCGGGTGGGTGAGGGGGGGCCTAACTCCCTCCCACCCCGGGGCCGTCCGCTGTGGACGGCCCCGGCAGGTAAGCCCCCTCCCCCGCGCTCCCTACCCCCCCTGGGGCCGTCCGCTTCCATCCGCTGGCGCCCGCGGGCGCCAGCGGATAGAAGCGGACGGCTCCGGGGGGGGTAAGCCCCCTTCCCCGCCACTGCTTACCTTCTCAGCCCGTCCGCTCCCGTCCGGCGCCGGCGACTACCACCAGCAGGCTCCGCGGCCTGCTCTAGAGTAGTGCGCCGGGTGATGACATCACCCGGCGCGCCACCCTAGAGCAGGCCGCGGAGCCTGCTGGTAGTAGTAGTCGCCGGCGCCGGACGGGAGCGGCCGGGCCGGGAAGGTAAGGGCCCCCCTCCGCGCGCCCCCTCCTCCCCTCCACGCACCCCCTGCTTACCTTCTCGGCCCGTCCGCTCCCGTCTGGGGCCGGCGGCTACCACCAGCAGGCTCCGCGGCCTGCTCTAGAGTAGCGCGCCGGGTGATGACATCACCCGGCGCGCCACCCTAGAGCAGGCCGCGGAGCCCGCTGGTAGTAGCTGCTAGTGCCGGACGGGAGCGGACGGGCCAAGAAGGTAAGCGCCCCCCTCCTCCCCCCCCGCTGTCCACTTTCATCGGCGGGCGCCCGCTGGCGCCCGCCAATGGAAGCGGCGGTGGGTGCCAGTGGGCGCCCGCCGATCCGCCGATCCGCCGAACCGGTTCGGAGCCTTTTCGGACCGGTTTGGATTGGATCGGCCGATCCAGCTGCGGGATCGGAAATCGGATAATTTATCCGATTTCCCACTGGACCGGACTCGGATCGTGGATCGGGTCTGATCCAGTGCACATCCCTAATTATCATAGGAAGTTGTATTGTATCTACATTATTAATCGTATGCACGATAAAGAGCATATCGTATCGTTATCAGACATTTTAACGATATGATACACATCCCTAATTCCTATCCTATCCCATCAGATGAACAGTAATATATCTTCCATTCTCTGTCTCCATTTCCAATTATATCTTCTACTGATTAACAAATAATAATATACCCCAGAAAACTAATGAGCAATCTCTTACTCCAGCGCTTAACAGCCAATTTATTCCCCTTGTGTCTCTGGTGAGGCTCATGCAAATCCCTCCATGACACTCTAGGGGGTGTGGACAATCCCTCTTGAACAGGAAACACTTCAAATGTAAGGTTGTCATTTTCTGTCCAGCCTGAAGTCTCCTCTCTTCTCCCTAACAAGGACATCTCTTCATTAAGATTATGAAAGCATTGTTGTACTTCCTGATTTCTCTTTCGGTTGGACCCAAATGTTAGTGGATGTCATTTGAGAGCTTCCAAGGTTTTAATTGGGTTGACCTCTACCACTAATACTATGATGTATTCTTACAAATGTTATTGTTTTTGTTGTTTCTCCCCAAGGGGTCTTCTCAGACATCCAGCTCATATTATCTGCCCCAAGGATTGTGAGTCCCAGAGAAAATCTCAGACTGGTTTGTAAAGTGACAGGTTTTGCCATTGCCTCAGAGTATTATGCATGGCACTGGATCCGTCAGTCTTCTGGGAAAAGTCAAGAATGGATGACAAAAATGTACCCCTATGATGGAAGGAAATGGTGTGCCCCTTTTCTGCAGAGACGTCTAACCACTTCTTTGGACCCTTCTAAGAATGAGTTCGCCCTCCAGCTGAACTCCCTGACAGCTGCTGACTCAGCTGTGTATGTCTGTGCTCGAGAAAACACAAAGTTAGGAGCCCACAGTGTTACATCCCAATGCAAAAGCAGCTTCTTGGGATATGAATAGCCAGATGGAATATTCCTTCTTGTTAGAGCCCAATCCAGGTCAAGGCCAGTCCTTTAATGCCCTAGTTACTTGAACCCCACTGAAGAATATTAGCCCATTATCCTCAGAAAAAAGTACACAGATTCAGATAATTCTAAAGGATGGAACTAAAACTACAAAAGGACTTGATTTCTAGTGATTCAGGCTGATGGTCAAGATTGCAAAATATTTCTGTTCAAAGGAGTTCCTCATCATCCCAACCAGAGGATTCCCCTAGCCCTGCCACTTTAGAGCATCTTTATTAGTTTGAACCAAGGGACAAATAGGTAGAAAATATGTATTGTAACATTGAGTTAAAGCCTCTTCGTTTGTGTGTTGAGATCAAATATCAACTGAGACACTGAAATGGAGACAGGAGTGGAATGTAGCATTGTGAGAAAATTTACACCACCAGCCAGGCTTCACAATTAACTGTTATGGCTTTGCCTAGAGAATCCTGGGAATAATTGTTTGGTGAATGTGCTGATCTGCTATAGTAGGGTGACCAGATAAAATCCAGGTCAGGGTATACTAGAGTGACCATATACTAGAGTGACCATATACAAAAGAAGACAGGGCCCCTGCAACTTTAACTGTTGTGATGAAGAGGGAATTTCACCAGGAACTAATTGCATACAAATGACACTGGCTGAAATTCCCTTTTCTCTACACCTGTTAAAATTACATGAGCCCTGACCTGGATTTTATCTGGTCAGCCTATGCAATAGAGTCCCTTTTAAATGTACCTCAGATAACTGCAATTTCAAGCTTCCCTTGCAAGAAAGAATGATGATTGGTACCTTGAGTGCTCTTTGTTGATGTTGTTGCTTTGTGTGTGTGTTCTTGTTTGCTTTTTGGTGCAAAGGCAGGATTTATTATTTCTTATTCATTTATTATTGCATTTGTATCCCACCTTTTTTCTTCCAAGGAACCCAAGGTGGTGAACATAATCCTCCTCCTCTCCATTTTATCCTCACAACAACAAACCTGTGAGGTAGGTTGGGCTGAGAGTCTGTGACAGGCACAAAGTCACCCAAGTGGGTTTCCATGGCCAAGTGCGGACTAGAATCCAGATCTCCCAGCTCTCAATCCAACTATGCCACACAGGTTGTAACTCAAACAACCATACAATCGAATCATTAACCAGTTGAAGTCTAAGTAATAAATATGCCCTTTGAGGGCAGTCTTCAGAAATCTATCCAATATATCAAACATATTTATTTATCTGAAAGCACGTATCCTAAACTGGGTAAGGGTATAACTTGGGCAAGGGAAAAGTTTTAATATTTGTTGATTTCAAGTTAGCAAATGCAGCTGAAGAAGTACAAACAAGAATTGTGGAGAATGCAAAAGATTGTTTCTGTTCCTGTTCCTTCTCCTGTTCCTTCTTCTCTCGCAATGAAATTACCTCATGAAATAACCAGGACAGTGGATTTGGGACAGACAACATGACATATTTCTTCATACAAGACTTGCTTTATGGAATTCACCTCAGAAAGACATGGTTTTAGAAATCGGTTTAGCTGGTTTTAAAGGCGTATTGGAAAACGTTCATTAACACTGTATGTGTCACAACCTGTGTCAGCCATGATACCTAAATGGGACTTCCATGTTCAGAGGCAGCATGACACTGACTACAGATGCTGAAGGGCATTTGCCTTCATATCTTATTTGTGGGCTTCCTCAAAGCACCTGGCTAGTCTCTATGGAAAGTAGGATGCTGGACTAAATGGGATTTACTAATCCAGGAGAGTTCTTTCATTTTTAGTCTTGAGTCATCATATGTCTTTTTCTGTTCTATCATGTTAGCAGTGCTTTGGCTCACAGTTCAATCCTTCATGTTGAAATGTCCTAAGAAGTCCAAGTAGTTCCGAACATAAACTCTGAAGGGAACTATTAAAAGTTCCTTGTTGGTTGATTTGTGCAAAGCCTGCTTGTTTGTGTGGCTAATGCACACACAGACACATGCTTAAATCAATGCTTCCATGTGTACAAAAACATATATATTGGGGAAAATATGCAACAAAATGCATCCATTTTAGGGGGAGGGACATGAAAACAAACATATGTACAAATTCCACAAATGTGGAACTGGGACAGAATGAGCCTGGAAGTGGAAAAATGAGAACATGAGTGAGACCATACTTGATATGTTTGTTCATCCTTACCTGCTGTGCACTTCTTAAACTAATATAAATATGACAGTCATGCTTGATTTTTCAGATTTCCCTGAGTTTTACAATATATTTTTTTGCCTGAAAATTAATTAATTAATTAAGTAATTACATTTATATACCACACTATAGCTGAAGCTCTCTGGGCGTTTTACAAAAAATTAAAAACATTGAACATTTAAAAACCAATATACAAAAATCAAAACCTTAAAAGCCTAAAAAGTTGTTATCTTTTTGGTGCCAGGTCAAGACTTGCCTCTTCTTCCAGGCATTTAACAGCATATGATGAGGGTTTTTGTGTTGTTGTGTTGTTGTTGTGCTTTGACCCCGAAGGATATTGTAATTTTAACTTGTTTTTATGCTTTATGCTTTTACATGTTGTATATCGGTGTTTTAATTGTTCAATGTTTTTAATTTTTGTAAACTGCCCAGAGAGCTTCGGCTATGGGGCGGTATATAAATGGAATTAAATAAATAAATAAATAAATAAAAATAAACTACATATAATTTTAAACTGTCCAGGGGTCAGTTAAAAAGCTCAACATTTGCTGTTTAATGCCTGGGAGAAGAGAAAAGTCTTCACCTGGCGCCAAAAAGATGATAGTGTTGTCGCCAGGTGAGCCTCGTCGGGGAGAGAATATGTATAAAAACTTACATTACAAGGCAAATAGAATGCACCTTCTAGGATAGAAGGTGTACAAAAATAGGGATTTTTATTGTATAGTATGTACAGAAATACATATCTACTGAAAAGTATGTTGAAAGATAATGTAAATTTTAATATGGCTTCATTTAAAACAGTCGCCGGTTGATGCAGAAATGGGCCAGAGCACACTTATAAATGAACTCTTATGAAATGGAGATGGATCAGGAATAGGCTGATTCATCCACCCCTAAGTTGACTTGACTTAACATGTATTATAGGAATGTGTATGCAAATTATTTTCATGTCATCTTACTTAAATCCTGTGATTTGCTAGTCTTAAACAAGTTTACAGTTCCTCAATATTAAAATAGTTGGAACATTTCCTACAGAAATGTGCTGAACACCATCATGATGTTTGGGTTAAACCTCTTCCTGACTAAAGCGATGCTTAGCCTTAGAGGTGATTTTGTGTCTTTGTGTGTGAGAGAAAGGGGGGTAACTTCTATCCTCCCAATATGATTCTTATATTTCCAAATTTATTTTCTGTTTCAGGTGTACAGATGCAGATTCAGCTAGTGGAATCAGGAGGAGGCATTAGAAAACCGGGATAATCAACCCATCTTTCCTGCAAAGGTTCTGGATACAATTTTGGTGACTATAAGATGGTCTGGATGCGACAGGCTCCCCAAAAGGGACTGGAGTGGATTGCCAAAACTGATCTAAATACTATATCCTATGCTGATTCAGTAAAGGGACGGTTCACCATCTCTAGGGACAATTCCATCAGCACACTCTATCTGCAAATGAAAAGCTTGAAGGAGGAAGACACAGCCCTCTACAACTGTGCCAGACACACAGTGGCTGAATTCGGACGACACAATAATCGACTGGGGGGGGGGGGGGGAAACAATCGTCATTTGTATTGACTGTCGTGTTGTCCGAATGCTGCCATAGGCTGCCTCTACAAGAGAGGTTTAATGCTCTTTCAAGGCGCTTTAAAAAATTTACCTCTACAAGAACGGAGCGCAAATCGGGCGTAGAGGCGCGTTATCTCTCCAATTATGTGCATTATCGAATGCGCGTTAAACAGGGAGTTTTATTTTGCTCCGGCCGTTAAAGCGCATTTTGCCTATGTGAACAAGCACTTATGCGCATTAACTACTTGTAAAGCGCATTTTGGTCATCCCTGAATGCGCTTCGCCGCCTCTTGCCGCCTCTGCTACAGAGGTATTAGGGTAAATGCGCTTCAGCGATTATGCACATAATCGCCTAACCAGGCGCAAAAGCGAATCCTTGTAGAGGGGACCATAGTCAACTCAGCGCTGATCCTAATCCACACCACAGTTGATTATTTATTACCATGTTGTGTGGGGAGTATCCCCTAGATGAACAACTGGAAAGTTGATTGTTACCCCACCATTGACTATCGTGTTGTCCGAATTCAGTGACTCTACAGCTAGCAATGGCCTGGAAAATACTAGAATCTGCATGGTTGTTCTTCTCCTGTTCATGGCAAGGGGGCAGCAAATGTACAGCCAAAGCAGAACGACGCCACAAACAAGCTCATGAAGCATAGATGTTTGAAGCCAAGCCAAGTGTAGCTGGAGTAAAACATGTCATATTAGGGGTGGCGTCACTGGCTAAAAGCATTACCAGGATGGAAAAATCCCTGGAAGACAGGCCTGAAAAACCTCTGGAGAATGCAATTATATGACTGACATCACTGAGGATTGAATCAATTACAGATTGTCCTGCAATTTCCATGAAGACATTGAAAGAGAAAAGAAAAAAGTGGCTGCCTGAGATTCTGAAATACATGATGCTATAGTTGGCATTGGCTCAATTCAGACGACACGATAGTCAATGGTGCGTTGACTAACCCTAACCCTAACCCTAACCCTAGGGGGTACTCCACACACAACATGGTAATAAATAATCAACTGTGGTGTGGATGAGGATCAGCACTGAGTTGACTATGGCAGAATTCGGACGACACAATAGTCAAAACAACTGATGATTGTTTCCCCCACACCAGTTGTTTATTGTGTCATCCGAATTGAGCCATTGTGTGTTTGTAAGGTGGTTCGGATACACTGATGCATTACAACAAGTGGCAGAATTTGTTTTAGTCGTTCAAGCAAATGCAATAAAATCAGTCAGTATGAGTTTTGCCATTCCTCAGCCATGAGGCTGAGGTGAATTTGCCTGCCCCTTTCCTTCAAGGAAGATGTGAGCAAATGCACCAGTGATTCACCATGTGAGGACTGGGAGCAATTGTGTAGATAGGTGTATGGACCTATATGAGCCGCTACGTCCTACCAAGACCCTCTTTCTCCAGCAGGGCAGCAACTCCCCCTGCCTGTGAAACACTAATGGGTTAACCAGTTGCCCAGGTTGCGTAGACTTTTTTGGGCCATCTCCTGATCCTGACCTTTAAAGCAGATTTGACTGGCCCTGGAGGAGCTCTTTTTCATCTGCCCCTTAGTGTCTCTGCACTTTGGTGAGATGCATGATTTGATTCGGCTAATTGGCTTTTTCCACTAGTCACTACATGGTGGGTTGTATGGGCACCCATGCAGCAGAGGTACTTCCCCTGGTGAGCAACCAGAGACCCCAGAGGGTGGGGCGTGGCTGGGCAAACCATATGTCATTGCTGATCAGCTTGAGGGGATGTGGGAAGAGATCATCCTTGGATCCTGGAAGCCTCATCCCAGTGAACTCTGGCAAGTGGGGTGGGGTGAAGCCATCAGGTGGGATCCTTTGCTTCCCTTCATGGTGGGTAGATGGGAAAGGCATGAATCTAATTGACTTTGAGTCCATTAGCCATAGGGAGGATGGCATTGCCTCGTAAGAGGGGTTATTACCAATCAGTCTTATGTAAAGAAAGGGTGCCCACATTTGGCCCAAGTATTCCCCCCCCCGGCCTGTAGTTGATCCCAGGTTATATGAAAAAAATAAAATTATCACCCCTTACCCCACATATAACTTGCCTCATGTCTCCCTTACAGTGGGTGGGTGGGTGGGTGGGTGTGAGTGTGTGTATGTGTGGATACGTTTAATTTTGTTTGCCCTGGAAATAGGCAAGGACAAATCTGTTAATTTCTCTCATTTCTCATTTTCTAATTTTAAATTCAGTTTATCCAGAAGTTTGAGAACTTCCTTTTATGTCATGTCTTTTAGATGGTAAAACTGAGGGCAGAAACTCTCTTATGATTACTTGTGTAAGTCACTCTGGGAGCCCCTTTTGGCTGAAAAGTGGGGTAAAAATTCTGTAGATAAATATTTATTTATTTATTTATTACATTTGTATACCGCTCCATAGCCGAAGCTCTCTGGGCGGTTTACATAGGATTAAAAACAATTAAAAACAATATACAAAAATTAAAACAGCAAAAACATACAACATACACACAATCTGCACATTTAAAAACCACTTCAACACTTCAAAAAGCTACAAAAACAAAACAAAACAAACCCAGGCTCCTCAGATATTGCCAAATGCCTGAGAGAAGAGGAAAGTCTTGACCTGGCGCCGAAAAGATAACAATGTTGGCGCCAGGCGGGCCTCGTCGGGGAGATCGTTCCACAATTGGGGAGCCACCACAGAGAAGGCCCTCTCTCTTGTTGCCGACCTCCGAGCTTCCCTCGGAGGAGGCACTCGGAGGAGGGCCTTAGATGTTGAACGTAGTGTTCGGGTAGGTTCATGTCGGGAAAGGCGTTCCATCAGGTATTGTGGTCCCAAGCTGCAGTTAGGAGAAATGTTTTACCCATCTTATGTAGGAGGTGGCCGTTTTATTCACAGTAGTAGTCACATGATCTCTCCCTCCCAATCCATCCAAAGTGAGGGCTGAACAACACATGAGGCTTAGAATCAAATACACCATTTTGAATATAAGATTTATATACTGCTGTCCATATTTTCTTTATAAAAAATACCTCTAAGAACTTAAGGGAATGTGTTATTCAACAGGGCTGACAAGGATATGACATAAATCTGTTACTCCCAAATCATAGCTGGGATTATATATATAGAGAGAGAGAGAGAGAGAGAGAGAGAGAGAGAGAGAGAGAGAGTTAACTGTTAAAAGTGTGCTGAGATCCGTACTTCGTGAAGCGTCCCATCATACACACACATCAGAACCAAAAATAGGAGAGGCAAAGCAGAGAAACAAGATGACTAAGACATTTGTCCTCAATGTGAATTGTCTGCTCCTTGATCATGGAGTAGAAAGCTATCAATGCCTACTAATGATGGCTATGTGCTACCTCCACTATCAGAGGCAGGAAGCATGTATACACCAGTTGATGAGGAACATGGTCTGGAGGCTGCTGTTGTACCTGGGTCCTGCTTGCAGGTTCCTGTTTGACTGCTGGTTGGCCACTGTGTGAACGGAGTTCTGGATAAAATGGACCTTTGGTCTGATCCAGAATGGCTCTTCATATGTTCCTACAGGCAGCAACTATCCATTCTCATAAATATATAGTTTGTGCCTCCGCTGGTGTCATCCATGGCATTATGCAAATGACTTTCTGGTATGACCTTCTTTAAAGACAAGTTACAGCAAGAGGATACTCATGCTCTCTAATTCAAATCAGCTCCTTTTTGAGGTGCTAGACATCCTCTCAACATCGAAGTAATGGAACTGAGACTCTTGATTTGTTTCTTGATGATCTTCCCTGTATGTAAGGAAGGCTCTCATGCTCCCTTTATGAAGGAGGCATTATTTGGGCTGAAAGGCAACTCATACATTTACAAAATGAATGAATGAATGAATGAAACCATGGATTATTCGTTTCCATCTTTTTTTCTTTTGCATTTTTATGATGTTTCTCTATTCCTCTCTGCCCCGCAGGTGTTTTGTCACAGGATCTTGTAGAAACTGGTGGTGGACTGAAAAGGCCTGGAGAGAACATGCAACTGACCTGTACCGTGTCCGGATTTTCTCTAACAAGCTGGGCTGTGAGCTGGACCCGTCAGTCCCTGGGAAAAGGACTGGAGTGGGTTGGAGACATCTGGAGCAATGGAAGCCCTTACTATAACAGTGTCCTCAAAAATCGTATGAGTGTCACAAGAGACACTTCAAAAGGGGAGGTGTTCCTGCAGCTGAATGGTCTGAAGCCTGAAGACACAGGGATGTATTACTGTGCGAGAGGCACACTGAGGAAACCCTTCTGAGAAGCAGCATAAAAACAACTCTTCCTGAAAAGGGGGGGGGGTTCTTAGTCATCCATGGGGTTGTGTGCAAGAGCGTGAGGCACAGCTGCCTCACCCTGCCTATTTCCTGAACCACAAATGCATGATGTTCTACGCAATTCATAGGGCAACATTATTCAGCGTGTAAAAAGCTAGCCATGGGAAAAGATGTCTTCATGGCAAGGGACCTCACAATATCCATTCCATTTATGTCCTCTGTTTCTCTTTGCGCGCATAAATCTTTTAATGCATCTGTATTCTTTTCTCTCATGCAGGCTCTTCCCTGCAGCTTATTCGATTTTTATTTCTATTTCCCAATACAATACAAACACTAAAAACCTTTCCCACCTCCACTCCTTCCCTCCTGCCCCCATTCCCTCATCTTTAGGTTTCCCATTTCCTTCTTCCTTTGGGTCTTTAAAGAGTAATAGTGTCAATATAATATATTATCAACATTGCTTAAATAATTGCACAGAAAATTAATTAAAATAAAATGAAAGGGCTGTATCATACATGTCTCCTTGCTGGCTGGCACTATTTTATTATTATTATTATCATTATTATTGGTGGATCATTTTAGTTTGATTTAGTTTTTTATTATTTGTTACATTTATATCCCACTTTTTTTTTCTCGAAGACGGCGTACATAATCCACTTCTATTTCATTTTATCCTCACAACAAGGTAGGTTGGGCTGAGGGTCTGCGATTGGCCCAAAGTCACCCAGTGGGTTTCCATGAGCGAGTGGGGACTAGAACCCAGATCTCCTGAGTCCCAGTCCAACACTCTAGCCACTACACCACACTAGCTCTCATTAGTTTTTCGCGGGTACTTTTGACAACGGCGTCTGTCTCCCATGTGCCTCCCACTCTTTTTCTCAGTTTTAGAGTGCAAGAAAAAAACCCAACACCCTGTTTTAATCTGAATCTTCTGAGGTTGTCCTATAAATTGTCCATTAGAGGGCACTGTCTCCATTGAAATCCATTGAAATCTACAGGCCACATCTTGCCTTATCCAGTTTTTTGAAGCAATATCTGTTCTCCCCCCCTCCTCCAAAATGGTAAGAAAGAGCGAGGATTAAAAAAAATCAGACCAGTTCTAAAACATACATTGCCACTGTTATGTTGAGCCACTGGTAATAACGAACATAGTTCTCTTGCAAGACAAGAAATGTAAACACATTTTATCCTTACAGAACACTAATTATAATAGTATAAAGGATATTTCACTTGTATTTTATGTCTTTTAAGTGTCTTTCAATAGAACCTAGTACCTTGCCTACCAAAGCAACAGACATCAGTTATTAAGAGTGAAGACCCCCCTGCAAACATGACTGAAAGGATATCCTATCCTACACTTTGAGCTGCTTCTACTTCGAATCTGGGTAAATTCTTTTGATAAAGATGATCTTATATCTGCTCTGTTGGATGATATGCAAATAGTGGGAACTATTAGCCCTGTCTTTAAATCTGGCTCGT
Organism: Anniella stebbinsi; assembly: GCA_029215795.1. Lineage (NCBI taxonomy): Eukaryota > Metazoa > Chordata > Lepidosauria > Squamata > Anniellidae > Anniella > Anniella stebbinsi. The sequence continues at coordinate 6,861,854 of JARDYH010000008.1, read as the reverse complement.
TCCATTCAAGCTGCAATTGGAGGATCAATCTTCAACTCCTCCTCCAACTCCTCTAGCTCCATCAGCCCAGGCGATCTCTTTCAGAAAATCTCCAGAACACCTAGGAAAATGACACTCTGGCTTTATTTGATGGTTTTTGTAGCACTCTGGGAAGGTATTTGGATTCCTTTTCAAATCAGAAAAACAAAATGTTCTTCATTGCTTGCAATATCAGTATAATCAGATGGTTCTTTTAACGATATATGCTATGGAAAATCTGACAATAATTGAATGTGTCTCATACTTTTCCTGTTTTGTTGTTTCTTCTTTGGTAACTCCGACTTTCCAGGGGCCCATTCCCAGGTTGCATTGACCCAAATGGGTTCAGAATTGAAGAGACCTGGAGAGTCAGTTCAACTGAAATGTGCCACCAGTGGATTTGTCCTGAATGACTATTACACAGCTTGGATAAGACAGAAGACAGGGAAGGGACTCGAATGGCTGGTGCACTACTGGAAATCTTCAGAAACCAATTACTATTTGCCTGCCATCCAAGGGCGCTTCACAGCTTCAAAGGACAGCACCAATTTCTATTTGCAAATGAACAACCTGACTCCTGAGGACACGGCCATGTATTACTGTGCAAGAGACACAGTGAAAGGGAACGTATCAGAGGTCATGCAAAAACCTTTCTGGTTTAGATATTTCCTGGTGGTGGAGCCCAAACCACAATGTCATTGGATTGGAACTGAGAGAAATATAAAAGAAAGCTAATGGCCAAAGCACTGAAGTGCAAGGGGAAATGCAGAATTTTTTTTTCTCATTGTATCTTCTATAGTGGAGACCACAGGAAGCAGATGGCCAAGCTACTGCATTAGAATACAACAATATATATATATATATATATATATATATACACACACACATACACACACACACATGCACACACACAGTGTTGTGACACAACAAGATTATGCAGAGGTTTCTTTAGGAATTGGGGATCTCTGTGCCAGCAGAGGTGCATACGTAGAAATGTTGCAAAATCAGGCAGCCACCATGTAGAACTCATTGGCTGAAGATGAGTCACAGAAAGAGAGCTACATTTTATATTCTTTGCACGAGAGAGTATGCACACACTTTCAAGTTCAAATTTGTACTCATGAGAGATAGAAACTTGTATGTAATGTAAGCACAATGTTCCTGGGATGATACATTTCGTACTGGAACATTCTTGGCTTCCATAGACTCCTACAACACCCAGAAGCCTCAGCCGCTTGAAGCAAGAAAATATACTTGTCCCAGATCATCCCTTTCTGAATACTAGATCAGCTAAACTTTCATGTGTCTGGCCACTCACAGTGGTTCATGACTCATGCTGACGACACAGTGATCCACCTGTATGTCTCCTGCTCCTTCTGTTCTTTTTTCATCACAAAATAAGACACCCCCAAACCCCGAATTTTCTGTGCTATTGCGATATTTGTCATTATTTCTTGCCACGCACAGGAGCAGTTGCACTATGATGCCCACTAGAGGGCGATGTGCCACTAAACTGAATGGACCACGTGGTCTCTACTTTCTTCCCCTTTCTTCCCTGAGTGATTCTACTCATCCCCTATTGTGGAAGAGAACCAGGAAGTGGAGCAACAGTAAGGCCATGTGATTTCCCGCCCATCTGAACATCCTCCAAGTCATTGGGCTAGGTCCACAGTCAAATTGAGAGCAGGCCCAGTGAAGTCAATGGGCCTTGAGTTAGTCATCAAAATCCATTGTCTTATTCCATTTTATTCATCAAATGTATGGTTTGGTTAATAAGTGTTTTCTGCACAACATGGAGAGAGCCAATGTGGTTGCTATGAGTATGAAATGGAGAAGAGGAGGATCATGTGCCTTAGGCTCCTTTCAAGATGGGGAAAAGTGGGTTATAAATATAATAAATAAATAAATAAATACAAAGTATTATTACTGTCTGTATCTTCTTTTCCTTCCCCCTCACCACAGCCCTATGTTTCTCAACTAACATAACTACAGTTCCAGAGAATCTAGTACCCCACCCTGTGCCAAATGCCCACGAGGTCAGTTCTTTGAAGATCTCATGCAAACACAATCTCAATTTCATTGGCTCAATTCGGACAACCCGATAGTCAATGGTGGGGTAATAATCAACCTTACAGTTGTTCAACTAGGGGGTACTTCCCACACAACATGGTAATAAATAATCAACTGTGGTGTGGATTAGGATCAGCGCTGAGTTGACTATGGCAGCATTCAGATGACACAATAGTCAAAACAACTGACGATTGTTTCCCCCACACCAGTTGTTTATTGTGTTGTCCGAATTGAGCCATTGTGTTCTACTCTGTGGACAGTCCTGAGGGAACTCTTGTTGTGATGAAGAACATTTGTCTTTATGCTGGGTGATATGCAAATAGAGTTCATGCTTTCCTCTATAACCTGCCTCACTCTGACCAGGCTGTATTTAGAAGATCAGCCTAGACGTCCCTTGTTTCAAGAGGAAGCACACAAGCAACCTCCTTTGAAGTACCTCTGACACATGAGAAGATGACATTTTGGTTCCATTGGATAGTCGCTTTAGCAGTCGGAGAAGGTATTTTACTCCCTTTGGGGAAAAATAGTTTTCATTTCTTGTATATCTAAGTGTAATCAGAAGCTTTTTGGCTTTCTGATGGCATGTACGGAATGAAAATAAGTCTGACAATAATTTTATGTCTGTTCTTGTTTGTTGCTTGCAAATTCTTCTTTCCAGGGGCCCATTCCCAGATTGTTTTGACCCAAGTGGGTTCAGAACTGAAGAGACCAGGAGAGTCAGTTCGACTGAAATGTGCCACCAGTGGATTTGTAGTGACTGATTATTGGATGAATTGGATAAGACAGAAGCCAGGGAAGGGACTCGAATGGCTGGTGAGCTACTGGAAATCTTCAGAAACCATTTACTATTTGCCTGCCATCCAAGGGCGCTTCACAGCTTCAAAGGACAGCACCAATTTCTATTTGCAAATGAACAGCCTGACTCCTGAGGACACTGCCATGTATTGCTGTGCAAGAGACACAGTGAAAGGGAAAGTGTCAGAGGTCATGCAAAAACCTTTCTGGTTTAGATATCTCCTGGTGGTGGAGCCCAAACCACAATGGCATTGGATTGGAACTGAGAGAAATATAATAGAAAGCTAATGGCCAAAGCACTGAAGTGCAAGGGGAAATGCAGAAATTTTTTTTCTCATTGTATCTTCTATAGTGGAGACCACAGGAAGCAGATGGCCAAGCTACTGCATTAGAATACAACAATATATATATATATATATATACACACACACACATACACACACACACACACACACACATGCACACACACAGTGTTGTGACACAACAAGATTATGCAGAGGTTTCTTTAGGAATTGGGGATCTCTGTGCCAGCAGAGGTGCATAGTAGGGATGTGCACTGGATCGGACCCGATCCACGATCCGAGTCCGGTCCAGTGGGAAATCGGATAAATTATCCGATTTCCGATCCCGCAGCTGGATCGGCCGATCCAATCCGAACCGGTCCGAAAAGGCTCCGAACCGGTTCGGCGGATCGGCGGTTCGGCGGGCGCCCACTGGCGCCCACCGCCGCTTCCATTGGCGGGCGCCAGCGGGCGCCCGCCGATGAAGTGGACAGCGGGGGGGGGAGGAGGGGGGCGCTTACCTTCTCGGCCCGTCCGCTCCCGTCCGGCACTAGCAGCTACTACCAGCGGGCTCCGCGGCCTGCTCCAGGGTGGCGCGCCGGGGGATGTAATCTCCCGGCACGCTACTCTAGAGCAGGCCGCGGAGCCCGCTGGTAGTAGCCGCCGGCGCCGGACGGGAGCGGACGGGCCGAGAAGGTAAGCAGGGGGTGCGTGGAGGGGAGGAGGGGGCGCGCGGAGGGGGGGAGGGGGCCCCTTACCTTCCCGGCCCGGCCGCTCCCATCCGGCGCCGGCGACTACTACTACCAGCAGGCTCCACGCCCTGCTCTAGGGTGGCACGCCGGGTGATGTCATCACCCGGCGCGCTATTCTAGAGCAGGCCGCGGAGCCTGCTGGTAGTAGCCGCCGACACCGGACGGGAGTGGACGGGCCGAGAAGGTAAGCAGGGGGTGCATGGAGGGGAGGAGGGGGCGCACGGAGGGGGGGAGGGGGCCCCTTACCTTCCCGGCCCGGCCGCTCCCGTCCGGCGCCGGCGACTACTACTACCAGCAGGCTCCGCGGCCTGCTCTAGGGTGGCACGCCGGGTGATGTCATCACCCTGCGCGCTACTCTAGAGCAGGCCGCGGAGCCTGCTGGTAGTAGCCGCCGGCGCCGGTCGGGAGCGGACGGGCCGAGAAGGTAAGCAGGGGGTGCGTGGAGGGGAGGAGTGGGCGCCCGGAGGGGGGGAGGGGGGCCCTTACCTTCCCGGCCCAGCCGCTCCCGTCCGGCACCGGCGACTACTACTACCAGCAGGCTCCGCGGCCTGCTCTAGGGTGGCGCGCTGGGTGATGACATCACCCGGCGCGCCACCCTGGAGTAGGCCGCGGAGCCTGCTGGTAGTAGTCGCCGGCGCCGGACGGGAGCGGATGGGCCGAGAAGGTAAGCAGTGGCGGGGAAGGGGGATTATCCCCCCCGGAGCCGTCCGCTTCTATCCGCTGGTGCCCGCGGGCGCCAGCGGATGGAAGCGGACGGCCCCAGGGGGGGTAGGGAGCGCGGGGGAGGGGGATTACCTGCCGGGGCCGTCCACAGCGGACGGCCCCGGGGGGGGAGGGAGTTAGGCCCCCCCTCACCCACCCGCCGCCATTTTTTTCTCATAGACTTGCATTGCAATGCAAGTCTATGGGGGAAAAAAATGGCGGCCGATCCAAAAATTTCCGGTTTTTGGGTCGGGATCGGACTCGATCCGGTCCAGGGGGCCTCCGATTTTGTCCGAACCGATCCGTGACAAAATTGGAGGTCCCGATCCGGGTCCCGATCCGATCAGGGTGGTCCGTGCACACCCCTAGTGCATAGATAGAAATGTTGCAAAATCAGGCAGCCACCATGTAGAACTCGTTTGCTGAAGATGAGTCACAGAAAGAGAGCTACATTTTATATTCTTTGCACGAGAGAGTACGCACACACTTTCAAGTTCAAATTTGTACTCATGAGAGATAGAAACTTGTATGTAATGTAAGCACAATGTTCCTGGGATGATACATTTTGTACTGGAACATTCTTGGCTTCCATAGACTCCTACAACACACAGAAGCCTCAAGTGGTGCAGACCCAACTCTATTACTGCTTGAAGCAAAAAAAAAAAAAAACTGTCCCAGATCCCCCCTTTCTGTACACTAGATCAGCTAAACTTTCATAGACCATCACATTCTCTCCCCTTCTTATATGAATGCCCAAGATGCTGCCAATATCCTATAACTAGTGCTGTGCCAATCCTACCCCTTATTTTCAGGAACCTCTTCTCTCCTTGAAAAAGAGGCATTGTTTTGACTGCTTCCTTCACAGGAAGGGGTTCTTGAGAATTTTCTCCATGGTGAGATGGACAGCTTTTCCACATATCTTTTTAAAGTGTACCCAGTTGCTGAGGAGTGCTCTTTCTATACTATTATTTTTTAAAAACAAAAAAACATGTTTTTTTAAAAAAACCTTGGCACTTGGAGGAGCACGTTAGTTCTTCATGAATCACTTTTGGAGACCATGTGACCTCTCCCTCTCCAATAGGCATTCAGGAAGAACTACAGGGGATGCCAGGGATGTTTTGAACATGTGAAAAAGTAGAATGAAAACCCAGTAAAACTGCTTACTCTTCAGAAGGTATGCGGAAACCCAGTCCCCTTCCCCAAGGAGAAAATTCTCCAAACTTCCAACCGCTCCAACCTCTTTGGCCAGATTTTTCATTCCCCCTCCCATGAAATGCCAAAAATGTAATAATCATTCTTTTAGCACAGCACTGCCTATAACTGCTGCTGGTATTATCAAAACTTCACCAACATTAACAACTTAGTACCCTCTTTTGGATAATTGTGGTGTACGTGTTGGAAACTCTTCCCCACTGGAAGGTGAGGTGGTAGCAGTGATGGTCAGACAAACAAAGTTGATATTTTGCCAGATCTATTATCTCAAAACCTGTTACTTTACTGCACATCATTGCTGTGCCCTGTCTAGGCTTACAATCCCAGAAAGTGACCAGCCCCAGGTCTAAGAACATAAGAACATAAGAAGAGACCTGCTGGATCAAATGAAAGGTCCATCTAGTCCAGCACTCTGTTCACACAGTGGTCAACCAGCTGCTGACCAGCATCCCATAAGCGAGACACAGTGCAAGAGCATCCTCCCACCCATGTTCCCCAGCAACTGGTGTGTATAGGCTTACTGCCTCTGATACTGGAGGTTGCACTTAGCCATCAGGACTAGAGGCTATTCTCTAGGAATTTATCCAACCCCCTTTTTAATTGGTGGCCATCATTACATCTTGCGGTAGTGAATTCCATAGTTGAACCATGTGCTGTGTGAAGAAGTCCTTCCTTTTATCTGTCCTGAATCTCCCACCAAGCAGCTTCAAGGAATGACCCCATTGGGTACTAGCATTATGGGAGAGAGAGAGAAAAAGGACTCCCTAACCACATTCTCCACACCATGCATGATTTTGTACACATCTATCATGTCTCCCCTTAACCTCCTTTTTCCCAAGCTAAACGATCCCAGCTGTTGTAACCTTTCCTCATAGGGGAGATGCTCCAGCCCCTTGATCATTTTACCTTCCCCTTTCTGCCCTTTCTTCCAGCTCTACAATATCCTTTTTTTAGATGTGATGACCAGTATCTCCACTATTATTATAACTATCTCCTTGATATGTGTAATTTAAATAGATATCTACATTCATTTGGGGGGGGGGGGATGGAAAGTTTAAATTACCTAGAATTAAAGGGTTTATTTTTCTTTTTACTTTATTTTGAACCCTGCCTATTGGAAAATCTGCATTATGTTTGTTACCTAAAGTTTAGGTTGCACTCCTAAACATAATGTACCTGGGAGTCAGTCTTATGGAACTCCAAGTGTCTTATTTTGACTCAACATGGATAGTATTGCATTGCACATCTAATTTTCTTCCAATGCTCATATTTCCAATTTCTCTCTGTGTGTGTTCTTCTTCTATGCAGCCAATGACTCAACTATTCAACAACTAAACAATAGCTTATTCAGATGAGCGCTTTACAGCACGCTCATGACTGGCCACTCACAGTGGTTCATGAGTCATGATGAGAACACAGTGATCCACCTGCGTGTCTCCTGCTCCTTCTGTTCTTTTTTCCATCACAAAATAAGACCCCCCGCAAACCCCAAATTTTCTGTGCTATAGCGATATTTGTTACTATTTCTTGCCACACACAGGAGCAGTTGCACTATGATGCCCACTAGAGGGCGATGTGCCACTAAACTGAATGGGCCATGTGATCTCTGCTTTCTTCCCCTTTCTTCCCTGTGTGATTCTACTCATCCCCTATTGTGGAAGAGAACCAGGAAGTGGAGTAACGGTAAGGCCATGTGATTTCCCGCCCATCTGAAAATCCTCCAAGTCATTGGGCTAGGTCCACAGTCAAACTGAGAGCAGGCCCATTGAAGTCAATGGGCCTTGAGTTAGTCATCAAAATCCATTGTCTTATTCCATTTTATTCATTCATCAAATGTATTGTTTGGTTAATAAGTGTTTTCTGCACTACATGGAGAGAGCCATTCTGGTTGCTATGAGTATGACATGGAGAAGAGGAGGATCATGTGCCTTCGGCTCCTTGCAAGATGGGGGGAAAGTGGGTTAGAAATATAAAAAATAAAAAATACAAAGTATTATTACTGTCTGTAGCTCCTTTTCCTTCTCCCTCACCACAGCCCTATGTTTCTCAACTAACATAACTACAGTTCCAGAGAATCTAGTACCCCACCCTGTGCCAAATGCCCACGAGGTCAGTTCTTTGAAGATCTCATGCAAACACAATCTAGATTACATTGTGTCCTACTCTGTGGTCAGTCCTGAGGGAACTCTTCTTGTGATGAAGAACATTTGTCTTTATGCTGGGTGATATGCAAATAGAGTTGATGCTTCCTCTATAACCTGCCTCACTCTGACTAGGTATATTTGGAAGATCAGCCTAGAGGTCCCTTGTTTCAAGAGGAAGCACACAAGCAACCTCCTTTGAAGTATCTCCGACACACGAGAAGATGACATTTTGGTTCCATTGGATAGTCGCTTTAGCAGTCGGGGAAGGTATTTTACTCCATTTGGGTGAAAAAAACTTTTCATTGCTTGTATATCTAAGTGTAATCAGAAGCTTTTTGACTTTCTGATGGCATGTACGGAATGAAAATAAGTCTGACAATAATTTTATGTCTGTTCTGGTTTTTTGCTTGCAAATTCTTCTTTCCAGTGGTCCATTCCCAGATTGTTTTGACCCAAGTGGGTTCAGAACTGAAGAGACCAGGAGAGTCAGTTCGACTGAAATGTGCCACCAGTGGATTTGTAGTGACTGATTATTGGATGAATTGGATAAGACAGAAGCCAGGGAAGGGACTCGAATGGCTGGTGAGCTACTGGAAATCCTCAGCAATCAATTCCTATTTGCCTGCCATCCAAGGGCGCTTCCCAGCTTCAAAGGACAGCACCAATTTCTATTTGCAAATGAACAACCTGACTCCTGAGGACATGGCCATGTATTACTGTGCAAGAGACACAGTGAAAGGAAAAATATCAGAGGTCATGCAAAAACCTTTCTGGTTTAGATATCTCCTGGTGGTGGAGCCCCAACCACAATGTCATTGGATTGGAACTGATAGAAATATTCATAGCTAATGGCCAAAGCACAGAAGTGCAAGGGGAAATGCAGAATTTTTTTTTCTCATTGGATCTTCTATAGTGGAGACCACAGGAAGCAGATGGCCTAGCTACTGCATCAGAATACAACAGTGTATACACACACACTGTTGTGACACAACAAGATTATGCAGTGATTTCTTTAGCAATTGGGGATCTCTGTGCCAGCAGAGGTGCATAGATGGAAATGTTGCAAAATCAGGCAGCCACCATGTAGAACCACAGTGTGCTCCGCATTTGCTGTAGATGAGTCACAGAAAGAGAGCTACATTTTATATTCTTTGCACGAGAGAGTACGCACACACTTTCAAGTTCAAATTTGTACTCATGAGAGATAGAAACTTGTATGTCATGTAAGCACAATGATCCTGGGATGATACATTTCGTACAGGAACATTCTTGGCTTCCATAGACTCCTACAACACACAGAAGCCTCAGCCACTTGAAGCAAGAAAATATACTTGTCCCAGATCCCCCCTTTCTGTACACTAGATCAGCTAAACTTCCCTAGACCATCATATTCTCTCCCCTTCTTATGTGAATGCCCAAGATGCTGCCAATATCCTATAACTAGTGCTGTGCCAATCCTACCCCTTATTTTCAGGAACATTTTCTCACCTTGAAAAGGAGGCATTGTTTCTTGAGAATGTTCTCTTTGGTGAGCTGGACAGCTTTTCCACATATCTTTCTAAAGTGTACCCAGTTGCTGAGGGGTGTTCTATCTATCTATCTATCTATCTATCTATCTATCTATATAAAAAATTAAAAACAACACCCTTGGCACTTGGAGGAGCACGTTAGTTCTTCATGAATCACTTTTGGAGACCATGTGACCTCTCCCTCTCCAATAGGCATTCAGGAAGAACTACAGGGGATGCCGGGGATGTTTTGAACATGTGAAAAAGTAGAAAGAAAACCCAGTGAAACTGCTTACGCTTCAGAAGGTATGCGGAAACCCAGTCCCCTTCCGCAAGGAGAAAATTCTCCAAACTTCCAACCGCTCCAGCCTCTTTGGCCAGATTTTTCATTCCCCCTCCCATGAAATGCCAAAAATGTAATAATCATTCTTTTAGCACAGTACTGCCTATAACTGCTGCTGGTATTATCAAAACTTCACCAACATTAACAACTTAGTACCCTCTTTTGGATAATTGTGGTGTACGTGTTGGAAACTCTTCCCCACTGGAAGGTGAGGTGGTAGCAGTGATGGTCAGACAAACAAAGTTGATATTTTGCCAGATCTATTATCTCAAAACCTGTTACTTTACTGCACATCATTGCTGTGCCCTGTCTAGGCTTACAATCCCAGAAAGTGACCAGCCCCAGGACTAAGAACATAAGAACATAAGAAGAGACCTGCTGGATCAAATGAAAGGTCCATCTAGTCCAGCACTCTGTTCACACAGTGGTCAACCAGCTGCTGACCAGCAACCCATAAGCGAGACACAGTGCAAGAGCATCCTCCCACCCATGTTCCCCAGCAACTGGTGTGTATAGGCTTACTACCTCTGATACTGGAGGTTGCACTTAGCCATCAGGACTAGAGGCTATTCTCTAGGAATTTATCCAACCCCCTTTTTAATTGGTGGCCATCATTACATCTTGCGGTAGTGAATTCCATAGTTGAACCATGTGCTGTGTGAAGAAGTCCTTCCTTTTATCTGTCCTGAATCTCCCACCAAGCAGCTTCAAGGAATGACCCCATTGGGTACTAGCATTATGGGAGAGAGAGAGAAAAAGGACTCCCTAACCACATTCTCCACACCATGCATGATTTTGTACACATCTATCATGTCTCCCCTTAACCTCCTTTTTCCCAAGCTAAACGATCCCAGCTGTTGTAACCTTTCCTCATAGGGGAGATGCTCCAGCCCCTTGATCATTTTACCTTCCCCTTTCTGCCCTTTCTTCCAGCTCTACAATATCCTTTTTTTAGATGTGATGACCAGTATTTCCACTGTTATTATAACTATCTCCTTGATATGTGTAATTTAAATAGATATCTACATTCATATTTTTTTTTGGATGGAAAGTTTAAATTACCTAGAATTAAAGGGTTTATTTTTCTTTTTACTTCATTTTGAACCCTGCCTATTGGCAAATCTGCATTATGTTTGTTACCTAAAGTTTAGTTTGCACTCCTAAACATAATGTACCTGGGAGTCAGTCTTATGGAACTCCAAGTGTCTTATTTTGACTCAACATGGATAGTTTGCATTGCACATCTAATTTTCTTCCAATGCTCATATTTCCAATTTCTCTCTGTGTGTGTTCTTCTTCTATGCAGCCAATGACTCAACTATTCAACAACTAAACAATAGCTTATTCAGATGAGCGCTTTACAGCACGCTCATGACTGGCCACTCACAGTGGTTCATGAGTCATGATGAGAACACAGTGATCCACCTGCGTGTCTCCTGCTCCTTCTGTTCTTTTTTCCATCACAAAATAAGACCCCCCGCAAACCCCAAATTTTCTGTGCTATAGCGATATTTGTTACTATTTCTTGCCACACACAGGAGCAGTTGCACTATGATGCCCACTAGAGGGCGATGTGCCACTAAACTGAATGGGCCATGTGATCTCTGCTTTCTTCCCCTTTCTTCCCTGTGTGATTCTACTCATCCCCTATTGTGGAAGAGAACCAGGAAGTGGAGTAACGGTAAGGCCATGTGATTTCCCGCCCATCTGAAAATCCTCCAAGTCATTGGGCTAGGTCCACAGTCAAACTGAGAGCAGGCCCATTGAAGTCAATGGGCCTTGAGTTAGTCATCAAAATCCATTGTCTTATTCCATTTTATTCATTCATCAAATGTATTGTTTGGTTAATAAGTGTTTTCTGCACTACATGGAGAGAGCCATTCTGGTTGCTATGAGTATGACATGGAGAAGAGGAGGATCATGTGCCTTCGGCTCCTTGCAAGATGGGGGGAAAGTGGGTTAGAAATATAAAAAATAAAAAATACAAAGTATTATTACTGTCTGTAGCTCCTTTTCCTTCTCCCTCACCACAGCCCTATGTTTCTCAACTAACATAACTACAGTTCCAGAGAATCTAGTACCCCACCCTGTGCCAAATGCCCACGAGGTCAGTTCTTTGAAGATCTCATGCAAACACAATCTAGATTACATTGTGTCCTACTCTGTGGTCAGTCCTGAGGGAACTCTTCTTGTGATGAAGAACATTTGTCTTTATGCTGGGTGATATGCAAATAGAGTTGATGCTTCCTCTATAACCTGCCTCACTCTGACTAGGTATATTTGGAAGATCAGCCTAGAGGTCCCTTGTTTCAAGAGGAAGCACACAAGCAACCTCCTTTGAAGTATCTCCGACACACGAGAAGATGACATTTTGGTTCCATTGGATAGTCGCTTTAGCAGTCGGGGAAGGTATTTTACTCCATTTGGGTGAAAAAAACTTTTCATTGCTTGTATATCTAAGTGTAATCAGAAGCTTTTTGACTTTCTGATGGCATGTACGGAATGAAAATAAGTCTGACAATAATTTTATGTCTGTTCTGGTTTTTTGCTTGCAAATTCTTCTTTCCAGTGGTCCATTCCCAGATTGTTTTGACCCAAGTGGGTTCAGAACTGAAGAGACCAGGAGAGTCAGTTCGACTGAAATGTGCCACCAGTGGATTTGTAGTGACTGATTATTGGATGAATTGGATAAGACAGAAGCCAGGGAAGGGACTCGAATGGCTGGTGAGCTACTGGAAATCCTCAGCAATCAATTCCTATTTGCCTGCCATCCAAGGGCGCTTCCCAGCTTCAAAGGACAGCACCAATTTCTATTTGCAAATGAACAACCTGACTCCTGAGGACATGGCCATGTATTACTGTGCAAGAGACACAGTGAAAGGAAAAATATCAGAGGTCATGCAAAAACCTTTCTGGTTTAGATATCTCCTGGTGGTGGAGCCCCAACCACAATGTCATTGGATTGGAACTGATAGAAATATTCATAGCTAATGGCCAAAGCACAGAAGTGCAAGGGGAAATGCAGAATTTTTTTTTCTCATTGGATCTTCTATAGTGGAGACCACAGGAAGCAGATGGCCTAGCTACTGCATCAGAATACAACAGTGTATACACACACACTGTTGTGACACAACAAGATTATGCAGTGATTTCTTTAGCAATTGGGGATCTCTGTGCCAGCAGAGGTGCATAGATGGAAATGTTGCAAAATCAGGCAGCCACCATGTAGAACCACAGTGTGCTCCGCATTTGCTGTAGATGAGTCACAGAAAGAGAGCTACATTTTATATTCTTTGCACGAGAGAGTACGCACACACTTTCAAGTTCAAATTTGTACTCATGAGAGATAGAAACTTGTATGTCATGTAAGCACAATGATCCTGGGATGATACATTTCGTACAGGAACATTCTTGGCTTCCATAGACTCCTACAACACACAGAAGCCTCAGCCACTTGAAGCAAGAAAATATACTTGTCCCAGATCCCCCCTTTCTGTACACTAGATCAGCTAAACTTCCCTAGACCATCATATTCTCTCCCCTTCTTATGTGAATGCCCAAGATGCTGCCAATATCCTATAACTAGTGCTGTGCCAATCCTACCCCTTATTTTCAGGAACATTTTCTCACCTTGAAAAGGAGGCATTGTTTCTTGAGAATGTTCTCTTTGGTGAGATGGACAGCTTTTCCACATATCTTTCTAAAGTGTACCCAGTTGCTGAGGGGTGTTCTATCTATCTATCTATCTATCTATCTATCTATCTATATAAAAAATTAAAAACAACACCCTTGGCACTTGGAGGAGCACGTTAGTTCTTCATGAATCACTTTTGGAGACCATGTGACCTCTCCCTCTCCAATAGGCATTCAGGAAGAACTACAGGGGATGCCGGGGATGTTTTGAACATGTGAAAAAGTAGAAAGAAAACCCAGTGAAACTGCTTACGCTTCAGAAGGTATGCGGAAACCCAGTCCCCTTCCGCAAGGAGAAAATTCTCCAAACTTCCAACCGCTCCAGCCTCTTTGGCCAGATTTTTCATTCCCCCTCCCATGAAATGCCAAAAATGTAATAATCATTCTTTTAGCACAGTACTGCCTATAACTGCTGCTGGTATTATCAAAACTTCACCAACATTAACAACTTAGTACCCTCTTTTGGATAATTGTGGTGTACGTGTTGGAAACTCTTCCCCACTGGAAGGTGAGGTGGTAGCAGTGATGGTCAGACAAACAAAGTTGATATTTTGCCAGATCTATTATCTCAAAACCTGTTACTTTACTGCACATCATTGCTGTGCCCTGTCTAGGCTTACAATCCCAGAAAGTGACCAGCCCCAGGACTAAGAACATAAGAACATAAGAAGAGACCTGCTGGATCAAATGAAAGGTCCATCTAGTCCAGCACTCTGTTCACACAGTGGTCAACCAGCTGCTGACCAGCAACCCATAAGCGAGACACAGTGCAAGAGCATCCTCCCACCCATGTTCCCCAGCAACTGGTGTGTATAGGCTTACTACCTCTGATACTGGAGGTTGCACTTAGCCATCAGGACTAGAGGCTATTCTCTAGGAATTTATCCAACCCCCTTTTTAATTGGTGGCCATCATTACATCTTGCGGTAGTGAATTCCATAGTTGAACCATGTGCTGTGTGAAGAAGTCCTTCCTTTTATCTGTCCTGAATCTCCCACCAAGCAGCTTCAAGGAATGACCCCATTGGGTACTAGCATTATGGGAGAGAGAGAGAAAAAGGACTCCCTAACCACATTCTCCACACCATGCATGATTTTGTACACATCTATCATGTCTCCCCTTAACCTCCTTTTTCCCAAGCTAAACGATCCCAGCTGTTGTAACCTTTCCTCATAGGGGAGATGCTCCAGCCCCTTGATCATTTTACCTTCCCCTTTCTGCCCTTTCTTCCAGCTCTACAATATCCTTTTTTTAGATGTGATGACCAGTATTTCCACTGTTATTATAACTATCTCCTTGATATGTGTAATTTAAATAGATATCTACATTCATATTTTTTTTTGGATGGAAAGTTTAAATTACCTAGAATTAAAGGGTTTATTTTTCTTTTTACTTCATTTTGAACCCTGCCTATTGGCAAATCTGCATTATGTTTGTTACCTAAAGTTTAGTTTGCACTCCTAAACATAATGTACCTGGGAGTCAGTCTTATGGAACTCCAAGTGTCTTATTTTGACTCAACATGGATAGTTTGCATTGCACATCTAATTTTCTTCCAATGCTCATATTTCCAATTTCTCTCTGTGTGTGTTCTTCTTCTATGCAGCCAATGACTCAACTATTCAACAACTAAACAATAGCTTATTCAGATGAGCGCTTTACAGCACGCTCATGACTGGCCACTCACAGTGGTTCATGAGTCATGATGAGAACACAGTGATCCACCTGCGTGTCTCCTGCTCCTTCTGTTCTTTTTTCCATCACAAAATAAGACCCCCCGCAAACCCCAAATTTTCTGTGCTATAGCGATATTTGTTACTATTTCTTGCCACACACAGGAGCAGTTGCACTATGATGCCCACTAGAGGGCGATGTGCCACTAAACTGAATGGGCCATGTGATCTCTGCTTTCTTCCCCTTTCTTCCCTGTGTGATTCTACTCATCCCCTATTGTGGAAGAGAACCAGGAAGTGGAGTAACGGTAAGGCCATGTGATTTCCCGCCCATCTGAAAATCCTCCAAGTCATTGGGCTAGGTCCACAGTCAAACTGAGAGCAGGCCCATTGAAGTCAATGGGCCTTGAGTTAGTCATCAAAATCCATTGTCTTATTCCATTTTATTCATTCATCAAATGTATTGTTTGGTTAATAAGTGTTTTCTGCACTACATGGAGAGAGCCATTCTGGTTGCTATGAGTATGACATGGAGAAGAGGAGGATCATGTGCCTTCGGCTCCTTGCAAGATGGGGGGAAAGTGGGTTAGAAATATAAAAAATAAAAAATACAAAGTATTATTACTGTCTGTAGCTCCTTTTCCTTCTCCCTCACCACAGCCCTATGTTTCTCAACTAACATAACTACAGTTCCAGAGAATCTAGTACCCCACCCTGTGCCAAATGCCCACGAGGTCAGTTCTTTGAAGATCTCATGCAAACACAATCTAGATTACATTGTGTCCTACTCTGTGGTCAGTCCTGAGGGAACTCTTCTTGTGATGAAGAACATTTGTCTTTATGCTGGGTGATATGCAAATAGAGTTGATGCTTCCTCTATAACCTGCCTCACTCTGACTAGGTATATTTGGAAGATCAGCCTAGAGGTCCCTTGTTTCAAGAGGAAGCACACAAGCAACCTCCTTTGAAGTATCTCCGACACACGAGAAGATGACATTTTGGTTCCATTGGATAGTCGCTTTAGCAGTCGGGGAAGGTATTTTACTCCATTTGGGTGAAAAAAACTTTTCATTGCTTGTATATCTAAGTGTAATCAGAAGCTTTTTGACTTTCTGATGGCATGTACGGAATGAAAATAAGTCTGACAATAATTTTATGTCTGTTCTGGTTTTTTGCTTGCAAATTCTTCTTTCCAGTGGTCCATTCCCAGATTGTTTTGACCCAAGTGGGTTCAGAACTGAAGAGACCAGGAGAGTCAGTTCGACTGAAATGTGCCACCAGTGGATTTGTAGTGACTGATTATTGGATGAATTGGATAAGACAGAAGCCAGGGAAGGGACTCGAATGGCTGGTGAGCTACTGGAAATCCTCAGCAATCAATTCCTATTTGCCTGCCATCCAAGGGCGCTTCCCAGCTTCAAAGGACAGCACCAATTTCTATTTGCAAATGAACAACCTGACTCCTGAGGACATGGCCATGTATTACTGTGCAAGAGACACAGTGAAAGGAAAAATATCAGAGGTCATGCAAAAACCTTTCTGGTTTAGATATCTCCTGGTGGTGGAGCCCCAACCACAATGTCATTGGATTGGAACTGATAGAAATATTCATAGCTAATGGCCAAAGCACAGAAGTGCAAGGGGAAATGCAGAATTTTTTTTTCTCATTGGATCTTCTATAGTGGAGACCACAGGAAGCAGATGGCCTAGCTACTGCATCAGAATACAACAGTGTATACACACACACTGTTGTGACACAACAAGATTATGCAGTGATTTCTTTAGCAATTGGGGATCTCTGTGCCAGCAGAGGTGCATAGATGGAAATGTTGCAAAATCAGGCAGCCACCATGTAGAACCACAGTGTGCTCCGCATTTGCTGTAGATGAGTCACAGAAAGAGAGCTACATTTTATATTCTTTGCACGAGAGAGTACGCACACACTTTCAAGTTCAAATTTGTACTCATGAGAGATAGAAACTTGTATGTCATGTAAGCACAATGATCCTGGGATGATACATTTCGTACAGGAACATTCTTGGCTTCCATAGACTCCTACAACACACAGAAGCCTCAGCCACTTGAAGCAAGAAAATATACTTGTCCCAGATCCCCCCTTTCTGTACACTAGATCAGCTAAACTTCCCTAGACCATCATATTCTCTCCCCTTCTTATGTGAATGCCCAAGATGCTGCCAATATCCTATAACTAGTGCTGTGCCAATCCTACCCCTTATTTTCAGGAACATTTTCTCACCTTGAAAAGGAGGCATTGTTTCTTGAGAATGTTCTCTTTGGTGAGATGGACAGCTTTTCCACATATCTTTCTAAAGTGTACCCAGTTGCTGAGGGGTGTTCTATCTATCTATCTATCTATCTATCTATCTATCTATATCTATATAAAAATTAAAAACAACACCCTTGGCACTTGGAGGAGCACGTTAGTTCTTCATGAATCACTTTTGGAGACCATGTGACCTCTCCCTCTCCAATAGGCATTCAGGAAGAACTACAGGGGATGCCGGGGATGTTTTGAACATGTGAAAAAGTAGAAAGAAAACCCAGTGAAACTGCTTACGCTTCAGAAGGTATGCGGAAACCCAGTCCCCTTCCGCAAGGAGAAAATTCTCCAAACTTCCAACCGCTCCAGCCTCTTTGGCCAGATTTTTCATTCCCCCTCCCATGAAATGCCAAAAATGTAATAATCATTCTTTTAGCACAGTACTGCCTATAACTGCTGCTGGTATTATCAAAACTTCACCAACATTAACAACTTAGTACCCTCTTTTGGATAATTGTGGTGTACGTGTTGGAAACTCTTCCCCACTGGAAGGTGAGGTGGTAGCAGTGATGGTCAGACAAACAAAGTTGATATTTTGCCAGATCTATTATCTCAAAACCTGTTACTTTACTGCACATCATTGCTGTGCCCTGTCTAGGCTTACAATCCCAGAAAGTGACCAGCCCCAGGACTAAGAACATAAGAACATAAGAAGAGACCTGCTGGATCAAATGAAAGGTCCATCTAGTCCAGCACTCTGTTCACACAGTGGTCAACCAGCTGCTGACCAGCAACCCATAAGCGAGACACAGTGCAAGAGCATCCTCCCACCCATGTTCCCCAGCAACTGGTGTGTATAGGCTTACTACCTCTGATACTGGAGGTTGCACTTAGCCATCAGGACTAGAGGCTATTCTCTAGGAATTTATCCAACCCCCTTTTTAATTGGTGGCCATCATTACATCTTGCGGTAGTGAATTCCATAGTTGAACCATGTGCTGTGTGAAGAAGTCCTTCCTTTTATCTGTCCTGAATCTCCCACCAAGCAGCTTCAAGGAATGACCCCATTGGGTACTAGCATTATGGGAGAGAGAGAGAAAAAGGACTCCCTAACCACATTCTCCACACCATGCATGATTTTGTACACATCTATCATGTCTCCCCTTAACCTCCTTTTTCCCAAGCTAAACGATCCCAGCTGTTGTAACCTTTCCTCATAGGGGAGATGCTCCAGCCCCTTGATCATTTTACCTTCCCCTTTCTGCCCTTTCTTCCAGCTCTACAATATCCTTTTTTTAGATGTGATGACCAGTATTTCCACTGTTATTATAACTATCTCCTTGATATGTGTAATTTAAATAAATATCTACATTCATATTTTTTTTGGGATGGAAAGTTTAAATTACCTAGAATTAAAGGGTTTATTTTTCTTTTTACTTTATTTTGAACCCTGCCTATTGGAAAATCTGCATTATGTTTGTTACCTAAAGTTTAGTTTGCACTCCTAAACATAATGTACCTGGGAGTCAGTCTTATGGAACTCCAAGTGTCTTATTTTGACTCAACATGGATAGTTTGCATTGCACATCTAATTTTCTTCCAATGCTCATATTTCCAATTTCTCTCTGTGTGTGTTCTTCTTCTATGCAGCCAATGACTCAACTATTCAACAACTAAACAATAGCTTATTCAGATGAGCGCTTTACAGCACGCTCATGACTGGCCACTCACAGTGGTTCATGAGTCATGATGAGAACACAGTGATCCACCTGCGTGTCTCCTGCTCCTTCTGTTCTTTTTTCCATCACAAAATAAGACCCCCCGCAAACCCCAAATTTTCTGTGCTATAGCGATATTTGTTACTATTTCTTGCCACACACAGGAGCAGTTGCACTATGATGCCCACTAGAGGGCGATGAGCCACTAAACTGAATGGGCCATGTGATCTCTGCTTTCTTCCCCTTTCTTCCCTGTGTGATTCTACTCATCCCCTATTGTGGAAGAGAACCAGGAAGTGGAGTAACGGTAAGGCCATGTGATTTCCCGCCCATCTGAAAATCCTCCAAGTCATTGGGCTAGGTCCACAGTCAAACTGAGAGCAGGCCCATTGAAGTCAATGGGCCTTGAGTTAGTCATCAAAATCCATTGTCTTATTCCATTTTATTCATTCATCAAATGTATTGTTTGGTTAATAAGTGTTTTCTGCACATGGAGAGAGCCATTCTGGTTGCTATGAGTATGACATGGAGAAGAGGAGGATCATGTGCCTTCGGCTCCTTGCAAGATGGGGGGAAAGTGGGTTAGAAATATAATAAATAAATAAATACAAAGTATTATTACTGTCTGTAGCTCCTTTTCCTTCCCCTTCACCACAGCCCTATGTTTCTCAACTGACATAACTACAGTTCCAGAGAATCTATTATCCCACCCTGTGCCAAATACCCATAAGGTCAGTTCTTTGAAGATCTCATGCAAACACAATCTAGATTACATTGTGTCCTACTCTGTGGACAGTCCTGAGGGAACTCTTCTTGTGATGAAGAACTTTTGTCTTTATGCCGGGTGATATGCAAATAGAGTTGATGCTCTCCTCTATAACCTGCCTCACTCTGACTAAGCTGTATTTGGAAGATCAACCTAGAGGTCCCTTGTTTCAAAAAGAAGCACACAAGCAATCTCCTTTGAAGTATCTCCGACACACGAGAAGATGACATTTTGGTTCCTTTGGATAGTCGCTTTAGCAGTCGGGGAAGGTATTTTACTCCATTTGGGGAAAAAAAATAGTTTTCATTTCTTGTATATCTAGGTGTAATCAGATGCTTTTTGACTTTCTGATGGCATGTACGGAATGAAAATAAGTCTGACAATAATTTTATGTCTGTTCTTGTTTTTTGCTTGCAAATTCTTCTTTCCAGTGGTCCATTCCCAGATTGTTTTGACCCAAGTGGGTTCAGAACTGAAGAGACCAGGAGAGTCAGTTCGACTGAAATGTGCCACCAGTGGATTTGTAGTGACTGATTATTGGATGAATTGGATAAGACAGAAGCCAGGGAAGGGACTCGAATGGCTGGTGAGGTACTGGAAACATTCAGCAACCAATTACTATTTGCCTGCCATCCAAGGGCGCTTCACAGCTTCAAAGGACAGCACCAATTTCTATTTGCAAATGAACAGCCTGACTCCTGAGGACACTGCCATGTACTACTGTGCAAGGTACACAGTGAAAGGGAAACAATAAGAGATCATGCAAAAAACCTTGCGATAAAGGAACTCTGGAAAGTAGTGCCGGTTGGTGGCTCAACAGCTAGCAGAATTGATAAGGCACTTATAAACCCGTTACCAAGGCACTGAACTGCAAGAACACCCATGATGATTTTTCTCATTCTGTCTCCCACACTGAAGAACAGAGGAAGCAGATGGCCTACAAATGTCATCAGAGCATATCACTCTATGCATGAAGAGGTGGGGCCATCTGTGTTACAGGCTTAGCACCATTCTATGTACCAAGGATAAACAAAGCACATTGAGGGGAAATATGTTGTTTCTTAAACAGCCATGCATAGTAGAGCTTAACTTACAAATTGCATTTTCTTAGAACCTGGCAGTGGCAAAATCTGTCACTGTATATCTGGGAAGTGAAGCCTTTTAGTGGAGCAACCAATTAGGATGAAGTGACCTGGTTCACACATCATAGCAAGAGCAGGAGACAGAAGGCACATTCTCTCCTGTATGCCTACCACTTGCACTTTTACTCAGCAACCCATGTACGGCTCCCTCACAGTTTGCTGTGTGTGTCATCTGAACCCAGGCCATTGAGTTGTTTAGAGGCTAACTAACCCAGTGATTAACCTATAGCTCAATGTAGAGTTAATTGTTGGGTTGTTTCAGAGCCAACATCCAAGCCTGGGTTTGAATGACATGCTCAGAGGCCTATAAGGGCACCACTCATGTGTGGCTGTTAAAAGCAGAAGTGGTGACCACATTGTAGGTATCACACCCACTCTCTCCCACTTATGCATGACAGCCTGTAGGTTATTTAACCCATGGGCTGTTGTGATATGCAAGCTGCCCCATTGAGTCATTTTCTTCTTCTTCTCCTGTGTTTGAGGCATAGAGGGGAGCAGGAAAAATTATCAAGGCCCTGACAACCTCTTCTAGGCCCCATAAAAATGATTTCCTTCCTAGCCTCCTTCTCATAGGTCTTGTCATGTGATGTGACTGTGCAGAGCAATAGCAAAAGTCAAAACATGTGCTTTTTGTAAGTGTGTGGGGGGGGAGGAGCTACCTCCTTAACATTAAGAACCACTCAGCAATGGGGCACATGGTAGATGGTAGTTATCAATTAAATTCCACCAGTGAACTACTGTATGCATTAGGATAGCTATATTAAAATATGTATTGAATAAGAAGAAAAGAAGGGCATGTAATTGTTTGAGTTAGATGTACTTCTATCTATCTATCTATCTATCTATCTATCTATCTATCTATCATCTATCATCTATCATCTGTCTGTCCATCCGTCCATCCATCTATCTATCTGACAGGTACACACAGAAGCAGAGTTTTCTCTTTGATGTACAATAGATGTGTTTGGTTAATTTTAATTGTCCCCATCGTTCAGGTTGCAAGTATCTCATACTTTGTGCAAATGTCTTCTTGGTTTTTTTCCACCTCCTCTCCTGATTCTGAGGCTGGAAGGATGCTGAGGTGGCAGAATGATTTTTTTTTGCCATTTAGGCCTATAGATACAGAATACCAATTTTGATCTTCCCATCACCCAAAAATAGAAAACTACTAGACAGTGCTGGCTCCAGGAATCTGAGAGGCCTTGATGTAGTGCCGTGTGTTGGACGCATCCTCTCCCAAGGCCTTGTCTCCTCCGGTAATTGTCCTGACAGGTTCAAGGGCACCTGGGCCACAGTACTTGCTCAAGGGTATCAGGTTGTTCTGACACTGCCCCTGCTAACACATCAAGGGGATTCTTTTGGATCAGCCTTCAGCCAGCTGCACTCACTTTCCATTTGCAGGGGATGATTAATGCAGGTGAGCATTCAGAAATGTGATGACCTACCTCCAGCTTGAAATGGTCCAATATCTTCTATCACCTTGACATCCTCTCATTCCATTCTTCAGTATGTTTAGACCATGCTCATGAACGAAGCCCAAAGGTAGATACAGACAACTATTTTGTCATGAATTTACCACATCCTTACACCATTTCATCGTAGAATCCCTCCCACTGTCCCACTTACTCTGGTTTTGATCACCAACTCTCTGTACTGGCCTTTTATAGAAGTTTCTCAGATATCATGCGAATCACATCCTGCAGTGGCCCTCTTTAAAGGAAGTTGTATTTAGAGGACATCATGTTCAGAAGTTCATTGGCAGAATGAAGTTGCTCTCTGTGCCCTGGAAGATGTCGTCAGACATCAAAGTCATGGATCTGAGGCTCTTGATATGGTTCTTATCAATGTCTCCTGCATGTAAGAAAGGCTCCTGTTCTCTCCCATGGATTCTGTGGCACCCTTTCCTCACATCATGTCTAAATGTGTCTATATCATTTTTGCCATGCAGATGTTTCTTTGCTTTTAGGGTCGGGTGTAGAGACTGGTGGTGGTCTGAAGAAGGCTGGACAGAACCTACTTGCAGAGTCGGGTGGTGGACTGAAGAGGACTGGAGAGAACTTACAGCTGACCTGTACAATGTCTGGGTTTTCTCTAATGTGCAATCATGTGCACTGGATTTGTTATCCCCCAGGAAAGGGGCTGGGGTGGGTAGGAGCCATGTGGCATAATAGAAACCATGTCTACAACAGTGTCCTCCAAAGTCACATCAGCATCCACAAGCCAAGTGTTCTCGCAACTAAACAGCCTGAAGCTCGAAGACACT
This sequence comes from Anniella stebbinsi, assembly GCA_029215795.1. Lineage (NCBI taxonomy): Eukaryota > Metazoa > Chordata > Lepidosauria > Squamata > Anniellidae > Anniella > Anniella stebbinsi. The sequence continues at coordinate 6,838,493 of JARDYH010000008.1, read as the reverse complement.
GCCATTTATTACTGTCAGAGAGAAAGGCACACACTGGGGGGAAATCTCTCAGAGACAGCACAAAAACTACCCTTCCAGAAAACCAGCCATGGGTCATGAGTTTATGTGCAGGCACTAAAAACATCACCATCCATCATCATGTCCATTTCTTCTGCTTCCTCAACTGCTAATACAAGACATTTTACATAATTAATAGAAGGAGTTGGGATGAGTTACTTGGGGATGAGTTACTTTGGTGGGTCAGGGGACCCCGGACCAACTCTCCCACGGGAAAAAAATAATATTTTTATGAGGGAGATAACATCTGGGACACTACAGAGCACCAAAAAAGCCAATGTTAGCTTGAAACATGTTGAATTTGACCTTTTAGTGCTCCCTAGTGCTCTGGATGCTACTCTCCGTTTTACACTTTTTTGAGGATGAAAAGGAGAAGTAGAGTTGTGTGTCATCAGTGTACTGATGACAACACACTCCAAAACTCCAGATGACTGCACCCAACGGTTTCATGTAGATGTTGAACAGCATGGGGGACAAGACTGACCCCTGCGGAACCCCATACTGGAGAATCCACAGGGCCAAGCAATGTCCCCCAAGCACCACCTTCTGGAGCCGACCTGTCAAGTAGGAGCAGAACCACTGCAATGAAGAACATCCGACTCCTACCTCAGCCAGTCGTCCCAGAAGGATACCATGGTTGATGGTATCGAAAGCTGCTGAGAGATCAAGGAGAATCAACAGAGTCACACTCACCTGTCCTCCTCTTGACATAGGTCATCATACAGGGCGACCAAGGCTGTTTCCATGCCAAAACCAGGCCTGAAACCCGACTGAAATGGATCCAGATAATCAGTCTCATCCAAGAGTGTCTGGAGCTGGCCAGCAACTACCCGCTCAAGGACCTTGCCCAGGAATGGAACATTTGCCACCGGCCTATAGTTATTACACTTTTTTGTGGGTGGGAGACTCATGCTCCATAATTCAAATCAGAAATACTGGAACTGAGGCTCTTAATTTGTTTCTTGATTATCTTCCCTGCATGTAAAGAAGGCCATCATGCTCCATTTATGAAGGAGGCATTATTTGGACTGAAAGATGACTCATACATTTACAAAATCAATCAATGAATGAAATTATGGATTCTTTGTTTCTGTTTTGTTTTGTATATTTTATAATGTTTCTCTATTCCTCCCTGCCATGCAGGTGTTTTGCCACAGAATCTTGTAGAAACTGGTAGTAAAAAAAAAGGGGGGGGGTTCAATTTTTAGCATTGTTTAACATGCTGTAACTGTGAGCATTCTTATCATATCAGTTTGAAACCTGGCCAATTTGTAGCCCTCAACATGTAGATCATGGACACCAAATTTCAAGTTATTTGCCCAACAGAGTTTTGGTACCTGATGACTGCACCCAACGGTTTCAGGTAGATGTTGGACAGCATGGGGGACAAGACTGACCCCTGCGGAACCCCATACTGGAGAATCCACAGGGCCAAGCAATGTCCCCCAAGCACCACCTTCTGGAGGAGGAGGAGACCATCTAAGCCAGGATTTTTTTAAAAAAATAATTTTTATTAATTTCAACATAATAAAACATACACAATATAATAAACATAAACAACATAACCCTCAACAATCCCCCCGTGCACCCCCACCCTATGAGACCTTCTCTTAATCATTCTTCATCCTTCCAAAATTTTAACGATTCTTTTGAAGGTATTTGTCCCTTCCCCGATCTTAAAACATATTCCAAAAAGGGACTCCATATTTCTACAAAATCACTCTTACTGGACATTCCCCTCTTTATTTTCATTTTACAAGTCAACATATCATTCAAGGCCATATCCCAAATTTCTTTATACCATTCTTCTATTGTATAGCTTCCTTGTCCTTTCCAATTTTTAGCAATCATTATTCTAACAGGTACCAGGAGGTTGTTTACCAATTCTCTATTAATTATATTCTCATTCTCTCTGTCCCATATTGCTAGTAGAGCTAACTTTGGGTTTAATTCCAATTTACTTCCAATTATATCACTTATTTCTTTAAAAACCCTTTCCCAAAATTTTGTACATGTTCACAGCTCAACCACATATGAAAATAGGTTCCAACCTCCTGACACCCCCTCCAACAATTCTTAGACACTTTTTTATCAATCTGGTGAAATCTAACAGGTGTTAGATACCATCTCCACACTGTCTTATAATAATTCTCCTTAATTCTAATCGACAACAGCTTTAACATTCTTACTTTCCATATCCTCTCCCAGTTATAATCATTAATTTTTCCCTTTACATCCTCTTCCCAAATCTCTTTTATAACGTTGAGTGAGTCCTGAAATTCCTCCTCTATCAATATTTTATATATCTCACTAGTCAGCCCTTTCTTAATTCCAATTTCTTCTTTTCTTCCTTTTAGTTCAATTAAATCTTCAAATCTAGTATTATTTCTACATTTCTTATTTTTCAGCTTCCATTCCTGAGTCCATTTTCCCAATTGTAAACATTTGAACCATGCTACTTTTTGTCCTTTAAACAACTCTTTAATATGCTCACTATCCTTCATCTTTTCCATCCAATTCCTTGACTTAATTATATCTTGATCTTTCAGTCTCCCTTCTATCTCTACTTTTAATACTCTTGGGAAGTTTCCCACTACTACAACTGGGACGAGTGGAGAGTCTCCTGGTATCAACTTCCCCCTGAACTTCTCCCAGATCTCTAAAATATTTTCCACCAATGGGTTGTCCAGTACCTTCAAATCTTTCCTTTGCATTTTAATAAAGAATATATTTTTCAATTTATAATCTACTTCTCCTGTTTGCGGTTCCAACCATTCAAAATCTTCCTCCCCTAAAATACCATTAATAATATATCTTAACTGATTAGCAATATAATAATATTTAATATTCAGAAGTCCTAAACCTCCTTTCTTTTGAGCCTTATACCATAACCCTTTATTGATCCTAGCTCTTTTATCTCCATTACAATAAGCATTAATCATATTTTGCCAACTTTTTAACTCCGCTACTGAAATTCTAATCGGTAGCATTCTAAACAAAAAATTAACCTTAGGTAAAATCTTCATTTTAATAACCGCTATTCTACCGAACCAAGAATGTTTTAATTTTCTATATATCTCTAATTTCTCCCCTACCTGTTTTCTTAACATTATAAAATTAAGTTCCTCTAATCTTTCTAGTTCTTTATCTATATTAACTCCTAAATATCGTATTATATTTTATGCCTTAATCCTAACTTAGCTTTACACTTCTCCAACTCTTCCTTGTTATAATTATACAACATCATTTCTGACTTCCCCCAATTAACTTGTAATCCCGTAATTTCCCCAAATTCTCTCAAATGCTTCTGAATCACCTCCCCACTTTCTAGGGGATCTTCTATTGTCAGTAATGTGTCATCCGCAAACATATTCATTTTAATCTTCTCGTTTCTTCCTATCCCCTTTAATCTTTCATCTTCCCTTATTACATTTGCTAAAATTTCTATCACTATTGCAAATAAGATCGGTGAAAGCGGACATCCTTGCCTAGTTCCTTGAGCTAGTGTAATCTGTTGCGTTAACCCATCATTAACCATTATTTCAGCTTTATTATTTTTATACAGCTGGTTAATCACGCCCATGAATTTATGTCCAAACCCAAATATTTTTAATATTATTTTTAGTGCTGGCCACTCCACACAATCAAAGGCTTTGAATATGTCCAATGCTAATAAACCTGCTTTTAAATTCCTTTTTTTATAGTATTAATTATGTTTATAACTCTCCCAATTAAATTAGGCATTTTCCTACCAGAGATAAATCCACATTGATCTTTTTTAATATATTTAAAAATAAATGTTCCCATTCTTTTTGCCATTATTGCTGTAAATATTTTTGCAATCTAAGCCAGGAATACCTACAGTAGAATTTAATGCTACCAAAATCAGTGGACAACATATATAAAAAGATAATAGACTTGTGGAGGAAGTGACAAAGTAATATTTTATTAATTTATTACTTTATTAATTTTACTGATGGCGTCTTTATGTTTTTTCCAATGCTTTTATTTTTTAATGTTGCAATATATTGATACTTCTATTTTGCATTATTATTACTATTTATTATTATTGTTGCTTGCTTGCTTGTTGTTGTAGTAGTAGTGGTTTGGCTTTATGATTTTCAACTACCATGATAGCATTTACTCGTTGGACAGTATCTAAACCAAACCAAATCAAATTAAGAAAATAAAGGGCCCAGTAATAACTTTTCTTTGGTAAAACGAGTCACAAATCAGATCCCACAATTATAAGCCTTAACATTCTAATTCCTCATAAAACTTAGACCTATTCAGCCAAGAACTTGACATTTGGTACAATCTCAATGATGAGGTCTCCAAATCTCCCTAGAGTTCCAACTGCTCTGATATGAATTATCAGAGGTATAGCATGTTAAACAGTGCTAAGAACGGACACATTTACCCTTTTTACTCGGATGTATTACATTGTTCTGTCAGATTGTTGGGAAAACCAATAATGTATTTTATCCAGACAGCTTAAAGAAAGACATCATTTCTTGGCTTGGTAGTGTTCTAGTGAGTAGTTCAAAAATTATAAAGGTTTTCCTACCCCATTAAGCCAATGGCAGCAACTGCTGGCAAGTTATGTTGTGCAGGCACAGGTTCATTAGGAAACTAAAACGCTGCCAGTTCTTCAGTGTTTTCAAAGAAATTGTATGTTGCAGAGGCATCCAGTAGTTTCAATGTGCAATGCCTATTCCTTTAGTTAGGGAATGTAAACTCCCAGGGTAAACAAGGCTTTTTTGTTTTGTTTAACCCTATTCCTCCGGTAGGATGGATAAGTCTATCCTGGTCAAACACTCACCCTCCACTTTTAGAGAATAATAATAATAATAACAACAACAACAACAACAACAACAACAACAATAATAATAATAATAATAATTTTATTTATTTCTTACCCTCCTCTCCCTCTGGATCGAGGCGGGGAACAACATTAAATATAAATACAAAGACCACAAAATAAATAAAACATTCAAAACAAATCAATTATTATTAAAAAAAATCTTAAAGTTCCACTAGGTAGGCCTGCTGGAAGAGATCAGTCTTCATGGCTCTCTTAAATTCTTGAAGACTGGTGAGTTGGCTGATCTCTCCAGGCAGGTCATTCCACAATCTGGGAGCGGCAGAAGAAAAGGTCCTCTGGGTAAAGTTGTCAGCCAAGTCTTGGCTGACTGTAGTAAATTCTTCCCAGAGGACCTGAGCATGTGGGGCGGACTGTATGGGAGAAGGCGATCCTGCAGGTAACCTGGACCCAAACCATGTAGGGCTTTAAAGGTAGTGACCAACACTTTGTACTTTGCCTGGAAACTAATTGGCAGCCAGTGGAATGATTTTAAGACTGGTGTAATGTGGTCACCCCTAGGTGTACCGGTGACCAACCTGGTTGCCATATTTTGAATTAGTTGAAGTTTCCAGACTAGGCACAAAGGCAGCCCTATGTACAGCGCATTGCAGAAGTCAAGCCTTGAAGTTACCAGCACATGCACTACCATCTTTAGGTCTTCCAACTCTAGGAAGGGGCACAGCTGGTGTATCAGCCGAAGCTGATAGTAGGCACTCTTGGCTGTCACATATATCTGAGCTGTCAATAGAATGATGGATCCAGGAGTACCCCCAAGCTGTGAATGTAGTCTTTCAGGGGGAGTGTAACCCCATCCAGAGAATGCTGAGGCTTGGAAAACTAGTGTGCTGTCCTCACACACCTCCTATTCATCTGTCGAGTTCAAATGTGGGGTGAATGGCCTAATAAGTCTAGATTCTCTCAATGTTCATATGATTTCCCCCCTCATTTCATGCTATTCAATAGTGTAACAAGCCTATGTCTCTTCTTGACATTGAGCACTATAGCTTGCTCAGATTGGCTAATTTCACTACCATGTTTCATGGCACAACACATCCTAATGTGAGAAGAAAGCAAACCACGTGGTAATATAAGGGGGGGATCTTAAAATCAGTGCAAGGTGAGTTAGCTTCCAAGTTGAACACAAAAACAAAGAATAATCTCAGGATGCTGCAAACAACAGCAGCCAGTGTTCACAGCACAAGACAATCTGTCATAAGAATCTCTTTAGACATTTGTGTAATCCTTTGAAGAAGGCCTAGTACTACCAAAAAAGGGTTAAATTAATTGGGCTTTTCATTAATAAAATTGTTTACAACATCATGAAGTGATTCTCTTCTGTCTCTGCCCCCACGCCCAGATTTCACTGGCACATGGGCTTTATTCATTACCACTTTCAAGCCTTGAAGGTTTTGCCAGGTAAACCAATTATAATGATTTGTATAATTACAGAGGGAAATTATCACTTTAGACCTTTGCACCCGAGTCATATTTTCGGCGACAAATAGATCTGTAGAGAAATATTGGTTTGACGAAAGAAGTGTGTACAGATCCCTGTGGGTGTGATGATGAAATTATCCCACCCCTTCAATACTGTCCCAAACTTCATTTTTGCTGAAATGAAATTTTGCTGATTCATCACCATATTTACTGAGGAGTTAGAGCCATTGCACTAAATGGGAATTCATTCTGTGTACAGACGCACAAGACTGCAGTGTTAATCTCTGGTTCAAGAAATGACATGGGTTCCCATCCTGCCTTTGAATCAATGGCCTTTCTGTCGTTAGATCTTTAATAAAATGTAAATTGAATAAAATGAGCTACTAGAGAAACAATCTGGCCATTCTGTAAAATGGTTCAGTTTTTCTGTATATTTCCAATGGATGTCCAATATAATGGTGGCTTTAAGTGAATATGAAAGGAAGCATTGTTATGGTGGGGAATATTTTTAATTTACCATGAATCACCCCAGAACATGGTTTCCTAGGGAAAGCAAAATTGAGGCATTCCAATTATCTTCCCTCTCAAACACACACACACAAAAACAAAACTTTAACCTCAAAATATATCTATTATTATTATTATTATTATTATTATTATTATTTATATATCACCATATAGCCAAAGCTCTCTGGGCAGTTTACAAAGATTAAAAACACTGAACATTAAAAACCAATATACAAAATTTTAAAAAAGCATTAAAAGCATAAAAAACAGATTACAAATACTATATCCGTTTAAGACAACTATTTTGGGTAAAAAACAAAACAAAAAAACTCAACATACACTGTTCAATATCTAGGAGAAAAGAAAAGTCTTGACCTGGGGCTGAAAAGATAACATTAGATAATTAGCAACAATAAAACTTTTTTCCCCTTTACACACACACACAAGCACTAAGATGATGACTAAAAACATTGCATTAATTTCACTCTGATCCATGAAAACTTATCACAGAATATCGTCTGTCTACATGTTTGTTTGTTTGTGTTTAAGTGGTAATTAGTAACAAACAGAGGGATATTTAAAGGTGGAAGTAAAATTGTATGAATTTAACCAACAAAGGGAGCCATAGAAAATGGGTAAATTGTCTTGTCTGCTTCCCAGTTTCCTCCTGAACTTTCAGTTCTAACCTTCCTAGACAATGAACATTCTTTCAATTTCATTGTGACTTTAACAGCTTGATAGGTCATTTTTGATTTGGTAGTAAATACTAGGGATGTGCACTGGATCGGACCTGATCCACGATCCGAGTCCGGTCCAGTGGGAAATCGGATAAATTATCCGATTTCCGATCCCGCAGCTGGATCGGCCGATCCAATCCGAACCGGTCCAAAAAGGCTCCGAACCGGTTCGGCGGATCGGCGGATCGGCAGGCGCCCACTGGCGCCCACCGCCGCTTCCATTGGCGGGCGCCAGCGGGCGCCCGCCGATGAAAGTGGACAGCGGGGGGGGAGGAGGGGGGCGCTTACCTTCTCGGCCCGTCCGCTCCCGTCCGGCACTAACAGCTACTACCAGCAGGCTCCGCGGCCTGCTCTAGGGTGGCGCGCCGGGTGATGTCATCACCCGGCGCGCTACTCTAGAGCAGGCCGCGGAGCCTGCTGGTGGTAGCCGCCGGCCCCGGACGGGAGCGGATGGGCCGGGAAGGTAAGGAGGGGGTGCGTGGAGGGGAGGAGGGGGCGCGCGGAGGGGGGAGGGGGGACCTTACCTTCCCAGCCCGGCGGCTCCCGTCCGGCGCCGACGCCTACTACTCCCAGCAGGCTCCGCGGCCTGCTCTAGGGTGGCGCGCCGGGTGATGTCATCACCCGGCGCACTACTCTAGAGCAGGCCGCGGAGCCTGCTGGTAGTAGTAGGCGCCGGCGCCGGACGGGAGCCGCCGGGCCGGGAAGGTAAGGAGGGGGTGCGTGGAGGGGAGGAGGGGGCGCGCGGAGGGGGGAGGGGGGCCCTTACCTTCCCAGCCCGGCGGCTCCTGTCCGGCGCCGGCGCCTACTACTCCCAGCAGGCTCCGCGGCCTGCTCTAGGGTGGCGCGCCGGGTGATGTCATCACCCGGCGCGCTACTCGAGAGTAGGCCGCGGAGCCCGCTGGTAGTAGCCGCCGGCGCTGGACGGGAGCGGACGGGCCGAGAAGGTAAGCAGTGGCGGGGAAGGGGGCTTACCCCCCCCCGGAGCCGTCCGCTTCTATCCGCTGGCGCCCGTGGGCGCCAGCGGATGGAAGCGGGCGGCCCCAGGGGGGGAGGGAGCGCAGGGGAGGGGGCTTACCTGCCGGGGCCGTCCACAGCGGACGGCCCCGGGGGGGGAGGGAGTTAGGACCCCCCTCACCCACCCGCCGCCATTTTTTCCTCATAGACTTGCATTGCAATGCAAGTCTATGGGGAAAAAAATGGCGGCCGATCCAAAAATTTACGATTTTTGGGTCGGGATCGGACTCGATCCGGTCCGGGGGGCCTCCGATTTTGTCCGAACCAGTCCGGGACAAAATTGGAGGTCCCGATCCGGGTCCCGATCCGATCCGGGGGGTCCGTGCAAACCCCTAGTAAATACTCCTAGCAAACATGTTGGTTCTTTTTTGCACATCTGATCACAACTTCACATGGATCTAGGGTTCAATGAATCTCTCAGAACTGGTTTCTCTTTCTTATTTTTCCAAACTTAAATGCAGTTCTTCACAAACTTTGAAAATGTGTCCAACTATAAATTCAAAGGTTGCAAAAAAAAAAAGTTTCAATAAAAATGTATATGGATTTTTGTGCATTTCTCCGAATGCCTGTTTTATTTTATGCAATTTTGACAAATAAGTACATTATTTTACAAACAACTTCCCTAATATAAAGCATTTTAATGTTCTTTTCACTAGTGTATGCATTTTGTGTGTATACCTTTCCCCAATAAGCACACTTTTGTAAGCATTTTTTAAAAAATATAATTGGAGAATCCTTTGTAAAAATTCAGAGAAGTGCATATTGCAAAGGATAACCGAGTCTCAGTAAATGATTGTTCAAAATTCCAAAAGTAGGTAACTTTGCATTAAAAATGTGAACTGAAAAGATTCCCCCAACGCCTTAGATTTCCATAGTGAGCAAACACTAACAGTAAAATGAGGCCACAAGGTGAAGCCAATTGCTTGGAACAAAAAAGCCAGAATGAAACTCTGAATGAATGTATATTAACAGGTGAACATCTTCATTCGCAGCTGGAAGTGAAGTATCACTGAGGGTTCATATGCCACATGAATATAAAATTTAGAAATGAAGTTTAGAAATGAATGAAGGGCCTTCTTTCATGCTTACGTATGGCTCTAGCACCCTATTAATCTGCACAGACGGTGGAAGTGTCACTGCATAATCTCAGCATGCCTCTGTTATGTTATATTTCCTTGCTGAAGCTGCTTCCGTGTTGAGGCTACAATTTCTGTGGCGGCTCAGGGTTTCATGATCAGGCTGTCCCACCTTCTCATTGGTGCAAAAGATGTGGCAGGCCACACTCTTGATTTGGTGTGAAGAGTCTATTCTGGGCAGGAGGTTGGTGATCTGGAAGTGGGGACCTAACAAAGGACTCATTGTCATGGGCAGATCACTCTCTATTCAAATTTAGAATTATCGCTCTATTTCTCCCTTTAAAGGGATGGGACCTATTAGAATGGACAATTTTGGCTAATGATGTAACCAGATGGATTCCTGAGGGCTCTGGGGGATTTCCCCCACCTGCTGATATGGCTGATATGATATTCTTATATGGCTGGCACTCCTATTGATGTCTCCCAGAGAGATTCAGAGGTAATCAGGGTGGTTGATAGGATCATTCCTGGATGCTTTCTATCCTCTAAATGTGCCCATTTGGCACCATGGCATACTGCAGAGCTGAGAGCTATGAAGCAAAGGAGAAGGCAGCTTAAACACAGGAGGAAGCCTCATGCCAAATCTGACTGAACACAAGTTCTGACTAAGCATGCATACACTGTAGTGTATCGCGTAAATACACCTACTGGGAGATCTGGCATCTACACGTTCTTTTCAGTTGTTGGATCAGGCAGAACACTGTAAGCCCATTCAAGCATAATAATATGTTTCTAATCAGACTTCCCCGAAACTGTGAAGAGGTTGGGTTGAAATGTGCAGGGTAGTGTGTACATTCCTATTCCCCTACATGCTTAAGAGTTCTTTCACGGGTATATATATATATATATATATATATATCTGCACTAAAAGAAAGGTAAGCTGGTGGGCAGAGGGATCAGCAGCTGTGGAAAGAGACTGGTTTGAGTGCCTGTACAGAAGAACTGCTTCATTCTGTCACCTGCAATCAAAAAGAGCTGTTCCTCACTTTAACAGCTGTTCAATTCAACCTTGGGAACCCTGTACACAAATCAGCAAGAATCCGTGTGACCGTTCTTTCTCATGTGCGTTTTGTGTGAAATATATACAGTAAGGATTTGGCTCAGATTTAGTCAAAGCCTGAAGACTGAGCTGAATCAGGCACCTTCAGACCACTTCTACTGCTTCCTGAGGCAAAGTGGGATTCACTATAAAGTGACCAGAACTGAAGCTGGACCCACATGAACCTTCACACTTTTAAGCCTTGGAGATACAGACATACTTCTCAAAGTGCCTTGTTCCTTTCACTCCTCTAAAATACTGCTAGGGTAGGGAGGGAGGCAATGCAGCTAAGTGATGCATCCATCACCTAATCCTAGGACAAGTTTTACCAAGGGACATTCCAATAGGATGACCAGATAAAATCCAGGTTAGGGCTCATGTAATTTTAACAGTTGTAGAGAAAAGGGAATTTCAGCCAGTGTCATTTGTATGCAATTAGTTCCTGGTGAAATTCCCTCTTCATCACAACAGTTAAAGTTGCAGGGGCCCTGCCTTCTTTTGTATATGGTCACTCTAGTATAGTGCACATGCCTACGTTCCAGTCACTGCACTTTGAGGGAAGGATGTGCTACTTGTGAGTTATAATAAAATAATTTCTGCTGTTTCTCACAGTTAGAACACAAGAACATAAGAAGAGTTGTCAATCAGCTGTCAACCAGGAAACCACAAGCAGGACATGGGTGCAACAGCACCTTCCCACCCATGTTCCACAGCAAGTGGTGTATATGGAGGTAGCATATAGACATCAAGAGTAATCGCCATTGATAGCCTTCTCCAGGAATTTGTTCAAACACCCCCCCTTTCTAAAGCCATCCAAACTGGTGACCATCATCACATCTTGTGGAATTGAATTCCATAGTTTAACTATGTGCTGTTTGAAGAAATCTTTCCTTTTATCTGTCCTGAATCTCCCACCAATCAGCTTATGGGATGACCCTGGGCAATCTGCATTAAGCATACAGGGAGCAAGATGTTCTTTGCAGAGATGAGGGTAGGGTGACTTCAAATTCTGGTTTTTTTTTATTCATGATTTTGAATCCTTCCTTTTCTTCTTTTGCAATCTTAATCAAGGTCTCTTACATTCTCTTGCAGTGAAGAATCTTCCCCTGCCCCCACTGTGATTTTTATAAACATTTGTATAAAAATGGCATAAATCGTAGAGTTGTCCCTAAGTCAAGTAATTTGGAATATATCAGAAAGAATATGTGAAGGGAGCAGAAGGATTTGAGGAATTAAGAGCCACTTTAGGCTTTTGTTGTTTTCTGCTGGATTGACCCTGAGGTGACAGAAAGTGTAGCTTGATAACAGATGTGGAGCATCCAGTGGCAGTGATAGAAGGACTTGAACACTGTCTTTTCTTCCAGAAAATAATTCAACACTGCATCCTCCCATGTCCTCAGATGCAATAAGAACTATCTTAACATGCCTGCTATTGGGAAGAGGAACCAGAAAAAGAACTGAGAGTAAAAATAAAAAAATGCAATGTATTACACTTCAACGTCCCTATCTCAAAATACTGTCTTTGGAGAACCCTGGTAAAATCCATTCACCCTGCCTACAAGCTAGAGCAGACACCCTTGCCACTGAAGATTGGTGAACTTGTCAATTTTGTTTCCCTCTACTCCTTGCTTTCCTTAAGGTACAACGCTTTGGAGACTTCTGGTAGCTTTCTTCCTAACTTTGTGACATTTTGGTTGGTATTGCTTGGCTGTGGATTTGGAGACAAGTCGTGAGTCTGCCAACTGTGTTTCCTCTCCTCTTCAACACATCAGCAACCTGATTTTATTTTGTGTATCTTTGCTTTGAATCCCTTTCTCGTATTAGTGTTTCATTGAGTACCATCTCAATTCTTTCTCACTTCATCACATTCCATATTGAAGGAAACCTAAGTCATGCGGCATTGAGCATTGTACTGATCCCCACACTGCCCAATTCATGGCCGAGATTCCATAACACAACAGATCCTGGTCCGAGATACTTGAAGAGAGCATTTCAAAAGTAGAACTGAGAAAAAGTAGGAACACTGATGTAAGATTTGCAGAGAGATGAGACATCAATTTTAGGTGAATTTAAGCCATTATAAGTTTATCTGCTCTTAAACACCTTACCCAACACATATAACAGCAGGAATATAGATAGATTCCTTAATGTTTTCTCATTATTAGTTGCTCCTTGCTGTTCAGTTCAGACCTCAGCACAATGATGTAGCATTTCGGGAAAAATATGCACCCTAATAACCCAGCACTGGAAACCAAGATGGAGAAGACCTCCACAGCCACCATGTCTTTTCCTCTTGTGCTCAAGTAAGTTGGAACAAAGGAGATCCACACACTGCAAAATACCAACATGCTGAATGTAATGAACTTGGCTTCATTGAAACTATCTGGTAACTTGCGAGCGTGGAAGGCTACGATAAAGCTGGAGCTTGCCAAAAGGCCCATGTATCCTAAGACAAGGTAAAACATGGTGACTGAACCTTCATTACACTGCACAATGATTTCCTGAGTTGCAGAGTCCATATCTAAATCAGAGAATGGTGGAGAGGTTGACAACCACAAAACACAAGCACTTATTTGAATAAGGGAACATGGGAGGATAATGTAATGGGCCATCCTTTTCCCCACCCATCTCTTAAGCCAAGATCCAGGCTTGGTGGCTCTAAATGCAAGAGAAACAATGGCAGTTTTGGACAAAATGCAAGAAACAGCTACTGAGAAGATGATGACAAAAGTTGGCTGTCGGAGAAGGCAAGTCATTCCCCCAGGTTGGCCAAGGAATAGCAAAGAAGAGAGGAAGCAGAGCAGGAGAGAGATGAGGAGTGCATAGGTGAGGCCCCGATTGTTGGCTTTGACTATGGGGGTATCTCTGTGCTTAATAAAAGTTCCTAGCACGAAGGCAGTGATCAGGGAGAATGAAACAGCAACTGAAGCTAGACTGATCCCTAAAGGTTCTTGGTAAGACAGAAAGTTTATAAGTCTGGGGATGCAACCATCTCTGTCTTTGCTTGGATACTGATCTTCTGGGCATTTGAAACAATCTTTCAAATCTGAAAAAATAGAAAGAGATCCTATTTCAGTGCCAAGTTATACGAAAGTACAAACACTTTCCGATGGGAATGTTGGAGTAGTACTTTACTGACCGGTCTGGTTTGAAAACTTCCCTTCTGGGCATGGAGCACAATCATAGCAGCAAAACTTCTTCCCTTCCTTCATTCTCTTATGAGTCCCAGAGGGGCAATGTGCATTACACAAAGAAACAGGAACCACCTATCCATGTACAGGACAAACGATTAGGATAGAATAATGTCAAACCTTATACATCAAAGATCTGGCTCTGTATCATTTTCCCTAATGAAAAAAAAAATGTTACTAAAGCTGGTAGGTGAACTATGGGTTACAATTTGTGGCTCACTGAAAGCCCTACTATACCATATTTAAGCAAGGCTTAAAACATGAGTGGCAATGTTGATTAGAGACAGAAACAGGAGGCACCTCTCCATATATATGAAAGATGTTTAGGATAGAAGACAGTCGCACACAATTCATTTTTAGTTCTGACCCAGTAACAGTTTTCCTATATATAGACATTGGGACAATATGTGGATTAATGACAGTCCTTTCATATTTAAACAAGGAATGGTAGGTACTAATCTTGACCCGTGTATATATTTTTAATTAATCTTTCTCGTTCCTGCCTTCTTTTCTGAGAACCAGAGTGACAGCATTCATTACAGACAGAAATGGGAATCCCCTATTCTTAGACAGGAAAGCTGTTTAGGGTCATCAATATTTTTTTTTTTAAAAAATGTTCATTTGCAGATATGATCCAGTATCATATCCTATTACAATGCATAAAGCTAACTGGTTGACTCTGTTCAGCAATTTGAGGATTATCCAGAGCTCTACCATACCATATTTAAGTAACACTTACATATGGCTATGCATTAGTCATCATTCATTGACATGATTTCATTCTTCATACATTCTAAAATGCAATGTAATTCTGAATGGAGATGGGTATAGCTGGCACTTTCATGTGATGTTTAGTTTTCGAGTACATTAGATAGTATTGACTAGAATATTCCATCCTTGGCATCCTACCCATTTGGAGGACAGACAGTCAACCATTTGGACCTTGAATCCGTACCTGGTTAAAATGTCTGTGCCACACAATCATATCCTGATTAATTATGAATTCCATCCCTTCATGGCCATTGGGATCCAACCTTCCAATTTTCACTCGATGGAATGAGTTATTACTAGCAAATGTGACCAGATTCGTGATATCAAATCCACCTCCCATTACCCTGTTATCATTGAAGGACACGGTTTCATTGGCTGAGTTGTTAAATGAAATGAAGTGAAGAAACGCATGGAGCTTGAGGAAAGAGAAAAAAAATCAAGAGGGTTAATAAAATGTTGAAGATGGCATACTGAAATTCTTTTCAGGTTCCCATTGCGGAATCGGAGCGCAGTAAATAACGAGACGACACAATAAATTGGGTTTTAAAATGGGCCACACTTTATTGATGAATTCGCAGAAGGGGAAAACTAGCGGGCATCCTCAATACTTGATGGCCAACGCCATCCTAAGGATAGGGCGAGTCAAATCCAGGCCAGTGGATGGCGTGCAGCTTACGCCACCCCCTGGCCCCCCCTTTTGGGTAGGGAGGCTTTCCGTGTCACCCCAGCACGTGCCTCATGACTCCGAGTGGGTGAGGAAGGTCCGCCCCAAAGGTAACCCTTATCTCACCACCTGGGCCTCAAGACACACAGGTGATGAGCCTCCGGCATTACCAGTCACCGCTAGGTGCCTATGAATGCTCACCTATCCCTTCCCAGGTGAAGATGCCTGCGCCTAACCACCAAAATGTGACCAAATTAACTCAACCAATCAACCTATTTAATACTCCCTTGCTGTCTCACAGTATGAAGTAGGCGAAAAAACTCACATCCTTAATGACGGATTATGAGCAAAAAATTCCTACTTGGCTTCCTAAGGACAACCGGAGTTTCATTCCCATACTGCCAACAGGGAAGGGAGGGAGGGAGCCGCGCCAACAAGACAAAGGAGGGGAGGAGTTCCGGCCTTATAAAGGCTCCCCATCCTCCTCCCCCTCCTTTTGGCACCAATTCCTGGAGGCCACCAATAGCGCGCCTCCACGCCTCGTCTCTCCCTGCGCCCGCCGCAACCGCCCCACCACCCCCAAGCTGCGCCAGGAGTGGGGTAAGGCAATTGTATGAGAGAACGTTGTATGCCAGCAAATCTTTATCAGTGAAAAAGGTGTTAATCATCTTTCACCTCCCCCTCCACAAAAGTATTTATTCTCATATTATACTAATATTGTCATTGAAATGTGATACAATGATGGAGACATTACCTGCCAAGGCTGCAGAGACTGAAGATCAACCCTTCTACCCCTCGCCATTGCTTGGTGGTTGGCTTGAGATAAGGACATGGCATGCAAAGCATGAGCTAAAGCATAGACAGCATTATAGATTCCATAGCTGTGGCCAGTCATGTGCACTTCAAAAAGACTTGCAGGAAGACTCTCTAACCTCTCCTCTCCAGTACACAGATCATCAACTTCCATAGACACTCTGGGATCTGTAATAAAACAATCAAATGCTTGCTCCCAGAAATCTTTCAGAAAATTATCTTTTTGGTTCCAATGAGGTTTTATGGTCTGAAGAAATTCCTTGAACCCTGGAAGATCTCTTGAGTGAAATGCTAAGGAAATGGCACCTTGGAATAGGTTGAAATCCCAATTTCTCTCAATACCCTTTGATATGAAATCAATCTGGGTTGTCAAAATCCATACCCTTGCATATGATACACTTTCTGTATTTTTAGAATCTTGAAGAACTATAGTTGCCCTCAGCCATCCAATGGTCAACGAGTCTCCATATATGATAAATGTATTGGCTTTATCATTTGTGAGAGCTATATTTATTTTCAAGAATATATCAAAGGTTTCATCCAACTTATCCAAACGGGGTTGTTGTGTGATTCTCATTGTGAAGGCTGAGCACATTCCATTTTGGGAAAGCAATGGCTCAAGTGTCTTCAAGAAATGTTCTCCCCTATCATCATCCACAACAAGGAGTCCAACCCATATCCATCTAAAATACTGGAGTAACTGGATAATTCCCACATACTGATCGGCTTCATTTGGGACCATGTGGTAAAAGGAAGATAAATGAGTTGTTTCACTCTCCTTTGAGGCAAATGAGCCATAAGTGAGCTAGATGAAAATGCATAGACAATGTATAGAAAAGTTAGGAGCAGTTCACACAGCACACTAAGTATTTGTTAAGTTTTAAGATTGGTGAGAGTTAGTGAAACACTTCTCTTGCTGATCTGTTTCATATCAGGGGGATATAATGCAATTCCCAGTGTTATTTATTCTGTCATCCATACATCCCCCTTCTCTGAAACACAAACTCAATGGCCCTGTTCAGACAACACACTAAACCATGATGGTTAAGCGTTTGGAGCTGAACATTATGGCTTAGCATGTTGTGCGAACCATCACTTAGCATGTTGTGTGAACCATTCTTAACCATGGTGGCGACATAACAACAGTTTAAACACGTTTGCTAACCATTTGTTGCAAAAGAGTTAGTGGCCTAACCATGGCTTAGTGTGTTGTCTGAACAGGCCCATGGAATGACAAAAGAAGAGTGTAATTCCCCCACATCCCCATTCATCCTACCTGTGGGATCTTGTAGAGGGTTAAGATGTCTGCCATATGGAAAGAGGTAGCAGAGCCCAGCCCCCCAATAATGCCTATGAGTGTTTTTGGGGCTTCACAATTGTAGTTGGGGATAAATCTCTGTGATTTAAAGAGCAGATCCAACGTGGTCTGGTAGGTCAGCATCAGATCATAGTAGCTGTCACAGATGTGGAACCCCAGAGTGATATTGGGCAAGATCCTGGGATCCTCATTAATCTCTTTTATGGCAAACACCAAGGCTAAGATATGCTGGTAGAAATTGGTCACCACACTGCCAATATAGATAGTTAGCATATTATTTTAGAGAAATAAATGTAATCCATTTATGCTACAATCCTTCCATCTCTAAGTGGTTTAGATTGAAGATCCATTTCTTTGCAACAGATTGAAGTGAGTTTGGATTTTTAAAAATGTGACCTGCGGAGTCAGGTTTTTCTGGGTCACACGGATTCTGCAGCATGTGGGCCATTGTGTTTTTTAAAAACATTTGGGGTGGGGATTTGCATAAATGCTCAGTTGGGCTAATGTGCATGAATGCTAATGCACATTTGCATGAGTGGAACAAAATGTGCAGCCATTCCAAAAATAAATAAATAAATAAATAAATAAGAATCCCATCAATGAGCAAATGCTGGAATGGCAAATGCCTGACAATCCGTGAAACTTCAACACAAGAGATTTTACAAAATCTGTATACCCTCTACTAGCAGAAGAGAGTGGCTCAGTTCGGACAACATATTAAGCAACGGAGGGGTAAATAACGTACTGACCATGCGTTAGGCAGGAGGAGCTCCACAGACGACACACTGTTGCCGGCGCTGCTTGGAACCGGCAAACGCCCTGGCTGCTAGGAACTTGCAGAGGCCATTTTGGTTGCAGCCTCTCCTCCGTGTATCCCCCAGTCGTATCCCAGCATGCACCGTGAGTTCTGCCGGCTGCATAGAGCGGCCGGAGTTTTTTGGTTGCCCTAGGCAGCAGAACTCTATTCCGAAACAGAATAGTCCACGGAGGGGGGGGGCTGAATTTGGACGACACTTTAAACAACGGGGCTTCGGGCTAAACAACGTGCAAGCCCATTGTTTCGCTCCGTTGTTTAAAGTGCCTGATTATCGTACTGTCAGTTGTGTGTGTGTTGTGTGCTGCCCTCCAGATGACACAATAAGCAACACAACTGACGATTGTTCCCCCCCTCCTCCGTTGCTTAATGTGTCGTCCGAACTGAGCCAGTGTGTGTGCAATGTAGTGGTTTGAGTGTTGGGCGGAGAGTTAGGAGATCTGGGCCAGATCTACACCAAGCAGGATATGACACTTTGAAAATGTTTTGAAAACTGTAGATGGAGCATGTGTCCTGGGCCCCAACCGGTGTCACTCCTGCTATAAACCGTTTTAAAACAGTAGTGTAGATGCAGCCCTGAATTCTATTGCCCATTCACCCATGAAGCTCAATGGTTGACTTTGGGCCAGTCACTGATTCTTAGCCTAACCTATCTCGTTTGGTTGCCTAGAAGACGAAATGGAAGAGGAGGCTCAGGTAAGACACTTTGGGTTCCTTGGAGGAAAAACAGTAGTATATCAAACAAACAAACAAACAAAACATGTTTGTTTTCCTATCACAACTATAGAAAATGAGGAAAACATCCACTCATTTTCCTGATCTTTGCATAGTCCTCCCTCAAACTTGCAGTTCTGAACTTCCTAGCAGAATGAACTTATGTCCCAGGCTTGTCACCATAGCATATTCAGCAACGTGTAATTTAGCAAGCATTAAACTTGAATACCTACAACTATTACCACTTCCCAATCCTCTTGAAAAAGTATTTGCTTGTGTTGTTTTTATTTATAATTTTCATCAATCATTGTATGTTTTGTGAAATCTGATGTTGACTTATTAAGCAGTTTTCCACCCTTGCTTTCATTTTCTTAATGCTGGGAGGTTATTGGGGGGTGTTTAATGGATATTATATATCTTCCCCAATGCCTACACTGGATCATGAAAGAACAAGCCCTTATTTACTGTGATCTTAGAAGAATGCAAAAAAAAAAAAAAAGACTTTAGGATTGGAACAATACTCTACGGATTTTCTTTGAGCATCCATTTTCTCATATAGATTTTATTTGTGACCTGATGAAGCTCAGAAAATGCAGAGAAAAAAGAATCCTTACTATGGAATGGCAAACAACTCCTGCGATGGGTGATTCTCGAATGTAAGTTCATAGAAAAGATATATGATGTGAGAAACAACTCCACCAATGATGATTTCACCTCTCTGGTACCACTCCTGAAGAATGGGGACCGGATTATCCAGAAGACACCTTGCACTATCTACCCGGCATGTAATTGGAGGCAGTAGAAGCAAAGACATCAGCAGCCATAACATCTTCGTATCTAAGTAGACCCTGCTGTATTCACACACAGGAACAGCCTTACTAGATTGGAGGCAGGTGCCCGACTCTGCCTATGCAGCTCTTAAAGAGAAATGTGTCAGTCTTACTTTTAGCTTAAGTAGCATTACTAAAGCCTTAAACACTAAATGAGATTGCCAACGCCCCATTTCCAAGTCAGGCTGAAAATATGGTAAGTGGTGTTTGTGTTTGTGGTGGTGGTCACTAGAGATTATGTCTGCCTGCCTGCTGCCCTTACTCCCAGGTCTCTATGGTGCATGGGTTTTATTTATTATTACCACTTTCAGGCTCGCTCATTGATTCTTTTACCAGTGTCTTTTGAAAAAGCCCTGAAGCTTTTGCCAGGTGAATCAATTATAATGATTTGTATAATTATAGAAGGCAATTATCACTTCAAACTTTTGCACTTGAGTGGTACTTTTGGTAACAGGTAGATATATGGAGAAAAAGTGATTTGACCATAGATATCTTTATCTATATCTATATAATATTTCCTTGATTCTAAGACAAACTTTTTTCCCCATATTTACCTCTGTAAAAATGGAGTGTGTCTTAGAATCGATGGCGTCCAAGAATCGCCAGATTTCTCCAGCACTGGAATAGGGTTGAAGATACACCCCCCCACACACACAGAGAGCCTTCACAAAGGGGCTCTGCATGCCCCCCCCCAGCGACTCAGCCTTCCCACTCACCTCCATTGCTGTCCCGGTCCTCGCGGCCAGCGCGCAGGATCACGGCCTACTTCGTAGTAACGGCGCATTTCCAGACCTTCTCCTCTACCGCTGCTGATGCCGCTACTGCCGAATCCCAGAAAGGGGTGAGAGAGCAAGAGCAGGGCAGGCGGGGGCAGGCAGAGGCGGTTGCGGGGCCCAGGCAAGGGAGGAGTGGCAGCAGTGGCAAGGAGGAAGAAGAAGCGAGAAGCGGGGCAGGGAAGGGCGCAGAGAGCCAGATGGATGCAGCAGCCATGGCAGCGAGGACCCGCATGCGCACCCCCCCAGCGACTCAGCGTCCCCACTCACCTCCATTGCTGCCCCGGTCCTCACTGCCAGCGCGCAGGATCGTGGTCTACTTCATAGTAACGCCATGTTTCCAGGCTGGGGAGGCCGCTGCCAGCGGTGCTGGTGGTGAGGACCGGGGTGGCAATGGAGGTGAGTGGAGAGGCCGAGCCACTGGGGGGCGCATGCGGGTCCTCGCAGCCACTGCCTCCACCTGGCTCTTCACGCCCTTCCCTCCCCTTCCTGCTTGTCACTTCTTCCTCCTCCCCACTGCCGCCACCACTCCTCCTTCGCCTGGGCCCCGCTACCGCCTCTGCTTGCCCCCGCCTGCCCTGCTCTTGCTCTTTCACCCCGGTGGCAGCAGCGGTAGAGGAGAAGGAGAAGAAGATGCAGAGGAGGAGGAGGAGGAGCAGCGAAGGATCCTTGCCCAGCCTAGGAGTGTGATTCGTCCCTACCGTATTTCTTCAATTCTAAGATGCACTTTTTTTCAAATATAAACGTGTCTGAAAATGGGGTGCATCTTAGAATTGACGAAAAGCTTTTTACCTATTGGTGGCCCTGAAATTAAGGTGCACCTTACATTCGATGGCATATTAGCTTTGATGAAATATGGTAGTAATTGTCCCAGTCATTTGGACGTTCCCTCCCCCCCCAAAAAAATATTCAGCTCACAACCTTGTCCCCAACTTTGTTTTACCAAATTACTTTGCTGATTCATCAGCACATTTATTTGTGAATAAAACTCACTGAACTCAAAGGAGCTTATTTCTGATTAGACATGGATATGACTGCACTGTTAATCTCTGATGTCCTCTCACCCCATCCCCCCAAAATGCTCCCTTCTAAACCATTGAGACTACTTTGAGAGATATATATATATATATATATATATTCATTTTCATTTTATTTTCATTTATTACATTTAGATACCACCCAATAGCCGAAGCTCTCTGGGTGGTTCACAAAAAGCAAGTTGACAACAGGAATGTCACAAAAAATATTCAACAATATACTGAAACCATATTTAACCATATACTAAACAACAATATCATAATAATACTCAGAAATATACTAAATACATGTTTAAAGCAAAACAGAATTAAGGAAAGTAAAAACACAACTTGGTTGGAATAACATCCCTCCCCCTGAAGTAGCTCTTCCCAACCTTTACCTCCAGCCTTGCTTTTAAAGTCCCCAGGCATGTGGGGCAGGGGATAGGGGGAGCAAGTGGAATAGCTCACCCTTGATGGCACGGCGTCTCTCCCCCTGAAGCAGCGCCTCCCAACCTTCAGCTCCAGCCTTGCTTTTAAAAATATTTGCGGGTAATGGAGGGTGGAGAAATAACGAGGTGATACACAGAAGTCGATTTTAAACAGGGCCACTTTATGAAAGATCTGCAGAGTGGGTTAACCTATGTGGGCATCCTAAATTAGGCTGACCAGATAAAACCCAGGTCAGGGCTCATGTAACTTTAACAGTTGTAAAGAAAAGGGAATTTCAGCCAGTGTCATTTGTATACAATTAGTTCCTGGTGAAATCCCCTCTTCATCACATCAGTTAAAGTTGCAGGCACTATACTAGAGTGACCAGATACAAAAGAAGGCAGGGCCCCTGCATCTTTAACAGTTGTGATGAAGAGGGAATTTCACCAGGAGCTAATTGCATACAAATGACCCTGGCTGAAATTCCCTTTTCTCTACAACTGTTAAAGTTACATGAGCCCTGACCTGGATTTTATCTGGTCACCCTATCCTAAATATTTCAGGGCGAGTCATTTACCGTCTGTGAAGTGGCACTTCCCAGTTCGCCACAACCCAGACTGCCCCTTAGAGGGTAGGAAGGCCTTCCGTTGTCGAACTCCCCTCGCACCGTACAGCTCCGAGTAGATGAGGAAGGTTGGCCTTAAAGGTAACCCTTATCCCACCAGCTGAGGCCATAAAACTCACAGCTGGAAGCCCTCAGGCATTACCAATCACCGAAACAGTGCCTGTGAATGCTCACCAACCCTATGACGCTCCCAATGCCCGCACCTACCTGCCAAACATAAAAGTGACCAAAACATTAATGAACATCACCTATTTAATACTCCTTGGCTGTTTTGCAGTGTGAAGTAGGCGAAAAAAAACCATAATCGAAAGTGATTATGAGCCAAAAATTCCTACTTGGCCCTCAACAGAGCGACCAGCGAACCCACACTACCTAGAGGGAAGGAGGGAGAGAGCCGCAAAAAGGAAGAAGAGGCAGCAGGGGGGGTGAGCCTGCCTTTAAACTCACTCAGTCCCCTCCCTGCCACGAGGCACCACAGGAGCAGCCAATGGCTGCCACCCATGCTGCCTCGTTCCCCCAACCCCACTCACAATGGCCTCCATGTGCCCAGGCAAGCCAGGCCCGTTGTGAAGGCATATATATAGTTGCAACTAATTGGACACTGTGACTTTATATTTTGAGCAACACTACTTCAATCAATGCCCTTTCTATGATTTGTATTTAATAAAACAAATTAAAATTGAATAAAAATGATGTACTGGAAGTAATCCATTGACTCTTTCAAAGTATATGTGTGTTTTTCTTTATGTATTCAACTGTTGCCCAATGTAATGGTTTCCCTCACCCCATGTGAGTGACAAAGGAAGATGCCATTTATTTTTTTAGGGTGGACAAAACTTTCAATTTACCAAACATCAAAGAGCACCCCAGAACAAAAAGGTAGCTATTCCAACTATCTTTCCACCTAAATACTTTTAAATACCTCAAAATGTAGAGAAACCAAAAGAGTCACTATTGAGGTGAGAGAAATAGCTGGAAAATGGCATTTGGTACAAGCCCTAGTAGCAAATATGTTGGCTCTTCCTTTTACCCATCCGACCATAACTGTGCATGCTAAAGAGTTGAGAATTTGGAGTTTGGTTCCAGATTTCCATAGCATCAATTAATCTCTAAGTGTTGGTTTCTCTCTGTTTCTCATTTTTCCAATCTTAAATTACACCCATAATTACTTTGAGATTATTTCCAATCTTAAAATCAATGCATCCCAAATACTGAGATTTTTGTTTTCCAACCTCAGGCTCAGTTAATCTCAATCCATGTGGAAATATTTTTTATTGTGTGTATGTATTCATTTGACGTAATGCATGCCTTTTTTAATGCAATTTCCCCAATATATATATTTTAATCCAATTTTTCATGAAATAATGCATTTTAATGTTATTTTCACTGATATGTGCATTTTTGTTTACGTTTCCCCTAATAAATACATTTTGTAAGTATGTTTAGATGGGTGAAATTGATTGTAGAATTTGGAGAAGTTCATATTTTGAAGGAAAACTGTTTCACTTCTGATATCATTTCAAAATTGTGGAATTTTTGCAGTAAATTATAAACTGAATTTCCCCCATCCATAGATTTTCATGGGGAGAAAACACTAACAGTAAAGGACAGCCCAACATAGAGTGCATTGCAATAATCCAGGGTTGAGTTACTTACGCCTGTACCACTGTGGCCAATCCCTCCCCTGGAGAGGCCGTAGCTGCCAAACCAGCCAAAACTGCTAAAAGGCCTCAAGTTAGGCTAACCAGATAAAATCGAGGTCAGGGCTCATGTTACTTTAACAGTTGTAGAGAAAAGGGAATTTCAGCCAGTGTCATTTGTATGCAATTAGTTCCTGATGAAATTCCCTCTTCATCACAACAGTTAAAGGTGCAGGCACTTTACTAGAATGACCATATACAAAAGAAGGCAGGCCCCTTGCAACTTTAACTGTTGTGATGAAGAGGGGATTTCACCAGGAACTAATTGCATACAAATGACACTGGCTTAAATTCCATTTTCTCTACATCTGTTAAAGTTACATGAGCCCTGACCTGGATTTTATCTGGTCAGCCTAAGTCAGCAACAATGATTGATCTAGGAGTAGGCCTAAGCTACAAACTTGATATTTTAGAGGGACTGAAACCCCATCCAGAACAACCAGTAAGCCTATATCCTGGACTTGTGAACCGCTCAACCACAGCACTTCCATCTTGCTAGGATTCAATTTCAGTTTATTGGCCCTCATCCAGCCTGTTACTAAGTTTAGACACTGATCCAGGACATGAACAGCCTCTCCTGATTCAGATCTCGCAGGGAGATAAAGCTTTATATCATCAGCATGCTGATGGCACTTGGCTCCAAATCCCCCAATGACCACTCCCAGTGGCTTCATATAGATGTTAAACAATGTTGGAGACAAAATGGTGCCTTGCAGAACTCCATAGTTCAATTGCTGGGGAGGGGGGGGGGTGAGGAATGGTCACCCAATGTTACTCTCTCTGAAATCAGCTTCGAAGGTAGGATCAGAACCACTGTAACAAAGTGCTTCTGATAGCCATTCAATGAAATTGATCCATGAGGATACCATGGTCTATGATATCAAAAGCCAATGAGAGATTGAGCAGAATTAACAGGGTTGTCCCCCATTCCTCTCTCGATAAAGGTCATCAATCAGGGTGAACAAGGCTGATTCAGTTCCATAACCAGATCGAAACCCAGATTTGAATGGGTCTAGATAATCAGTACCCTCAAGAGTGCTTGTTGTTCCACAAAAACCCTCTCCAGT
The DNA here is from genome assembly GCA_029215795.1 of Anniella stebbinsi. Taxonomy (NCBI): domain Eukaryota; kingdom Metazoa; phylum Chordata; class Lepidosauria; order Squamata; family Anniellidae; genus Anniella; species Anniella stebbinsi. The sequence goes on along the minus strand of JARDYH010000008.1, from coordinate 6,812,974 downwards.
ACCTTCCCTAAGAAAGGGGTATTTGCAACTGGGCAGTAGTTGTTTAATATTATTGGGTCCAGAGTAGGCTTCTTCAGGAGTAGTAACACTACTGCCTCCTTAAGGACAGCAGGGACCATCCCTTCCCAAAGAGAAGCATTCACCACATCCGGGACCCACCCAGTCAAACCCTCTCAGCTAGCTTTAACGATCAAAGTAGTTACGGTTGTGTATAATTTTAAAAACACCAATCCTCCAAAAACACCACTATGAAATTTAGGAATGGAATTGGAATCTAGTAGATTTCCTTTGCAATCTAGAGTCCCTCTGAACATACTGGAGTGTTGACAACATTCGAGCTTCAAAATTAAACTTAGAATCCATGTGGTAAAGTTCCTGGAGCTCGCATAGGCTTTAAATGGACAGGAAAATAATCCTCATTCTTAAAATAATCTTAATAATATTTGAATCATTTCCTTCCTTCAGAAGTGTGAATAAAATACATCAATAGCTTTCACAACAACAAACGACAGAAATGTATTTTATTTCTGTCTGAACGTTGGAGTGAAAAGGGTAAATGTGTCAACTGTCAACACTAACTTGCTGTACTTATGGTATTTTTTTTTTCCAGATAAATTTGCAATTTGGCACTCTTGTCCAGTAGATCATGGATGCTGAGTGTCATTTTATTAGCTCAACATATGCCACTTTTATACACAATAACACTTTGGGCTTTATAATGATGGGTTGTTGCATGATTCGCTTTGACTACAGAGCTATTACATTCAGCCTACACACACACACAACACACACTTGCTAACTAAGTTTTCATTTCATGCACTGGATGAAGTGGGATTTGGTCCCCCAAAAAAGCTTTTACCGCAATACATAAATGATTTAGTCTTTAACGTGCCACATAATTCCTTGCTGATTTTGCTGCAACAGGCTAATATGGGTACCACTCTACTACAACCACTGGGGACAAATTCATTTAGTTCACATTTTAATGTTAGCATACCTTCGTGCAAACGTTTGAATCTATAAGTGAACAGAAACGTGTTTATTTTTTTAATTGGCACTTCTTTCGAATTTTGCAAAGCAGTTCTCCAATAATAATAATAATAATACCTTACAGAAATACGTACATTAGGGAAAATAACATTAAAATGTAGTGTATTCGGAAAATTCCTTTCAGAAAATGTGTATATTAAGCAAAACTGCATAAGCTGCATATAATACATGAAATATTGCATAAGTTGTATATATTAGTTGAAAGGTGCAACACAAATACAAATAGATCTTCATGTGACTATTTCTATTTTCAGGAATGTACCATCACCCATTTTGTGCTTTTTAACCCGGAAATCATAGGTGTAAACTTTCCACTGTTCTGTATGGACTGGGTCATATACATGTGTCTTTGAGGAGCAGAAACCCTCAAGGGACTCATTCACCTGCGATTTCTTTAAAATGTGTAGCTCTCCTCTTACGCATCTCAAAATCCTGTTGTCATGTTGTGTTCTACCCATTGGAGCCTCTTTACTTTTTTCTCTACTTTTTTCATCCAAACTCATTATATTTTACATTATACTGTAGTGAGCTTGACTCATGTGACATAAAGCACCCTAATTCTGCCCAAACTGGGACATTTCATTTGGTGAAGTGAACAGAGGGGAACTCTAGGAACTGACAGAAGCTTAGAGAGGAGCCTCAAAATAATTAAGTGAATATTAATGTTATACTGTCCTATATGCTCCTAATATATTTCCCTTGACAGCATCCCAGGTGGAAAATGGACATATTCTTCAGCACCTTTTCCTTATTAAGTGCTCCCTGCTGTTCAGTTTGGGTCTCAACAAAATGATGTAACATTTTGGGGAAAAGATGCAGCCTAGTAACCCAGCACTGGAGAATAAGATAGAGAAGATTTCCACAGCAACCATGCCTTTGCCTTTTGTGCTTAGGTAAGTTGGGACAAAGGAAACCCACACACTACAAAACACCAACATGCTGAACGTAATAAACTTGGCTTCGTTAAAACTGTCGGGTAACTTGCGGGCTAGGAAGGCCACAATGAAGCTGGCAATGGCCAGAAAACCCATGTAGCCCAGGAGACAGTAAAACATGGTGACTGAGCCTTCATTACATATCATAATGATTTCTTCAGTCACAGAGTGCATGTCAAAATCAGGGAAGGGAGGAGAAGTTGCCAGCCAGGTAATGCAAATGCTGGCTTGAATAAGGGAGCATGGAAGGACAATGAAAAGGGCCAGTCCTTTCCCCATCCATCTCTTCAACCTAGAACCAGGTTTTGCAGCTCTGAATGCAAGAGAAACAATTGTGGTTTTTGCCAAGACACAAGAAACAGCCACTGAGAAGACGATGCCGAAAGTTGGTTGTCGGAGGAGGCAGGTCAGTTTCCCTGGTTGTCTGAGGAATAGCAAAGAAGAGAGGAAGCAGAGCAGGAGGGTGATGAGCAGAGTGTAGGTGAGATCCCGGTTATTGGCTTTCACTATGGGGGTATCTTTGTACTTCAGAAAAATTCCTAGTACCAAGGCTGTGATCAGGGAAAAAGAAGCAGTAACCAAAATTAAGCTGATCCCTAAAGGTTCATCATAAGACAGGAAGTTCATAACTTTTGGGATGCAACTATGTTTATTCTTGTTTGGATAATGATCTTCTGGGCATTTCGAACAGTCTTTCGTATCTGAAAAATAAATAAATAAATAAATAAATAAATAGGAATGTCCCATTTCAGTTCCAGTTCATCTAAACGAACAAACATTGTACAATGGCCAAATTGAAGAACTGCATTACCTACCCGTCTGGTTTGAAATCTTCCCTTCAGGGCATGCATCACAATCATAACAGCAAAATTTTTCCCCTTCTTTCCTTTTCTTCTGAGTACCAGAGTGGCAATGTTCATTACAGACAGAAACAGGAATCACCTGTCCATATATGTGAGAAAAGTTAGAACAGTTACATTGAAAGCAATCCAATTCCTCACTACCACCATCAGGAGAAAGGCGTTGGTGGAAATGCTGGAGGAACCCCAGTGTCATGGAGGAAGCCCAGTCAGGACGAGAGTGTGTTGCAATAGTGTAATGCCATGTAATCAAGACATGGACAACTGTTGCCTGGTCAGACCAATTTAGAAAGGGAGCAGCTAGTGCATCAAGCAGAATTGTGCAAACACACTCTTTCACACTGCTTGCACCAGACAATCTAGGGACAGTGTTGAGTCGCTCCCCAAAGTTATAGCAGAAGACTCCTCCCCTGCTCATCTGTCCCATCCCCACCCCAGTAATACAACCTGCTTTATTTAATAACTAGCTGATATGTCCAGCGTTGCTCAGATCCATGAATAATGTTTGTGACATTTATTTGATAAATAATAAATTTCTCTGCAACTTAATAATAATAATAATAATAATAATAATAATTTATTTCTTACCCACCTCTCCGTTTGGATCGAGGCGGGGAACAACAATACAATAAAATACATAAAACTGATTAAAACATGACACACATTATTAAAACTGCATCAAAACATTCTAAAAACATTCTAAAAACATTCTAAAAACATTCTAAAATCCCACTGGATATGCCCGCCAGAAGAGAACAGTCTTTATGGCTTTCTTAAATTCTAAAAGACTATTAAGTTGACGAGTCTCCTCCAGCAGGTCATTCCACAGTCTGGGAGCGGTAGAAGAGAAGGTCCTCTTCTCTTATTCATCTTTAGGTTGTTAGTTTGTTTTTTGTTTGGTCGAGTTCATAAATTGTTGTGTTAATAAGAACTGTATTTTAAATTAGAGCTTCGTGATAAACCACATTTTTTTTTTTTTACCTGAAATGCCTACACCTCTCATCGTGCTTTGACCGGAGCAGCCGTCAAAACTTCAAAAACAATCAGGACACACAACACCCTTTCTACCAGCTAAAAAAGATGCAAACCTAAGAATATGTTTTCAAAATAGACCCGACATTGCCCAGATATCTGAATAACATATAGTAGGGAAGCAGATCTTAGTGGACGTGAGGAACTGTTGTTTGCATGCACTCTGAAGTTTTTCATTAGTATGAAAAACAAGAAGCAGCCAGAACACAGAATACTTTATTGGCATAATTTACTATATAATATCTACATTTAACAGGTTTTGGCAGAGAGGCAGGATGGTGAAAGCCACTGGTGACTTGGGCCTTTTATCTGACATAAAAATACTTAAATTCCAAAATTTAATGTTTTTAGATTTTTCTGGTACTTTGTACAGCAAGACTTATCAGCATGCCAGATTTCAAGTTTCTACCAGACGTTGCTTGGGCCCTCTAAAATATATGTCAGTGAGGTCATAATCTTACGGTAGCAGGCTGGTGCTAGGCCTGAGTTAACCTTTAAACAAATTAAATTAATTTCTTTTTTTCTTCTGTCACCCTCATGACAACCCTTCAAGGTAGGCCAGTCCTAGGCCTGTGAGGTAACTTTAAAACAAAGTAAATTAGTTTCTCTCCCCCCACCAATGCTCTTTCACCTTCCACGCATGGCCAGGGCTGCCTTGAAACTGTCACCATAATTTTCCTTGTCCCCACAGAAAATACAAACTACAACTCCCGACATGCCTTTTGCTGTGGTGCCTGACTTGCGCAATGGGAGTCTTGCTGCTGAAGTTCATGGAAAGTGGCATCTGGCTGAGCCAGTCCACACTAAACTGTGTAATTGTTGCCCATAGGTAGGCCTTGAGGGAGCTGGCTGGCTGACTGATGGTTTGCTTGGTTGCTGTTGAAAATGGGCCTGCTCCCGATGGGGCCTAGCAACTGAGGCAGCTGGTCCCAAGTGCTTCCATTTAGGCCCAGGAGGGTGAGTCACTACCAGTTGGTGCCAAAGCCTAATAACTTTTCCCTCCATTCCAAAGCATGCTGGGAGTTTTAGGCATAAGCCTAGGTCCCTGAATAACATGTTAATCTTTGAACACCATCTTAGATGTGGTGGATGACAACTGGAGAGCAGGCCATCTTGGTTGTGGCACTCTGCTTGTGGATTTCTGAATAAAGTTTATGATTTTTATGTAAAAGCCTGACTATACCATTGAGACAGAAGAGTGAATGGAGGATTGACTGATATAGCTGCGGCTATAATGGAATAGTGGGCATGGTAAGCGGCAGTTGGAGAAAGTCAGGTAGGAGAACAAAGACAGTTAGTGAGAGGTCAGGGTCTGCTCACCCTTACTTTATTTTAAATCAGCCACTCTACATGCCAGTACTACACCTCCCAGCATGTCTTTGGCAGCCCGTAGGTGCCCACATCCTCTGAGACATCCTCTTGTTGCCGATGCTCCTCCTCCATAGAGCATCGAGGAGTACCATCGCCAGTGAGGGGAGGTAAACAGCTATCAGTGGATGCACCCAGTTCTGGCCAATTCTGCTGGGACTGCCTTGGGCTGTGCTTCTTACCCACCAAGTGATACACCAGAAGCTGGGCCAAGCTGGGCCAGGCACTTCCCCCCTTTGTCCGGTCTGTTTCTGGGCATGTACAGAGTGCCTCCCCATCCTTCCTCCCTCCCTCCCTCCCGCCTAAGGGCAAAAGCTACACACTTGCTTCCCCCAGATTCTGAGAAAACAGTGATATCAGGACGGAGTGCCTTTGAGCATGTTTGGCCCCTCAAAGTCATGCTGTTGTGTCTAGTTACATTTTAAAACCACACAAAGGGAGGGAGGAGGCAACGCAAATGGATGCAGCCCATTTATGTGGGTTGTTTCTTTTTATGTGGAATTGGGTTGACTGCTCAAGACCAACCTTAGGAGTCAGGGCTGTAAAAGACACACAGCAGACACCAACCTGTACACTCACAATGGCCACCAAAGGCCAGTAAGTCTGGTCTCCTGCCCAAGGCATGCTGGGAGTTCAGCCCAAAGCATGCTGGGAGTTGTAGGTGTAAACCTAGGCTTTTATTAAATTCTTTAAAAATACTTAAATCCCCAAAATTCATGTTTTTAGATTTTTCTGGTACATTGTACAGTCAGACCTATTGCTGTGTCACCGTGTCAAGTTTCTAACTCATCTGGAAGTAGGTAAACATTTCTGGACATACATGACACACACATACCTTCTGCTTTATAGGCAGAGATGCTAACTTATCTTCTACTATTTCCCTACCTTTTGTGATCAAAAAAATCACACCATCCACATTTATTTCTATAGTACCACATGCTTCCAAATTGCACTTCCTTTCCAATGATTACATACAGACTCTAGGCAAAGGGTGTGCCACTCTGTTCCCAATGGACAATCCCGAGCATTTTTTGTATCATATCCCATCAAACGTACAACATAAAAGTATTGCATTTTAAAGAAACATCAATCAAATCACTTATATCTTTTAGGGGTGATGCTGCCCAGGAGGTTGAGTACAGAAAATAGTGTTTTGATAACCAAATCATTTACCAAAGTGTGTGTGTGTGTGTGTGTGTGTGTGTGTTTTAAATGACGATGCCCTTTGGTGCAGTTATTGTTGTACAAGACTTTGTAGGAGAATGCCTATATTTTTTGCCAAGACTATTGGTATGTATGTTAACTTGCAATATATATGTGTATATATATATATATATATATATATATATATATATATGAATAAACACAGATATTTGGTCCTGTACTGTTGCAACTACTTTTGATTATACTCAGCATCACTGACATTCTTCTAGGGCTTCATGACCCATCTCAAGGTTTCGTTAGTCTGAAAGGGAAATTCTGTATGCCCTAATTTGCAGCTGCCATTAAAATGGAGGGGGGGATATGCAATTTTTCCAGACTTGGGGAAATTATGCATGCCCTCACCAATGGGGGCCTTAAATTTCCTATTAACACTTGCATTAGTAGGGCCTTTAAGGCCCCCATTGGCATGGGGGGAGAAATTCATGATTATCTCAAGGCTGGGTACATTATGTATGTCTCCCTGCTTTGTTGATGACAGCCACTATTAACGTAGTTGGGGGAAAGGGCACAATCTGGAAGCATGCCAGAGTCTGTGGGCAGGATGACAAGGTTTGAGCTGGGGTTTGTGTGGGCCAGAGGTGGTCTGTGAACTTGGGTTTGAGGGGCTGAGCTGAGGGGAGCTTGTGCAGAGTACCCGAGAATACATACCTGGTTAAAAAGTCTGTGCCATGCAATAATCTCCTCATTGATGATTAGTTCCTTTCCTTCAGGAGCACTGGGATCCACACTTCCAATCTTCACTGAATGGAAAGATTTGTTAGGGAATGTGATCATATTCATGACGTCAAATCCTCCTGCCATTTCCCTTCTTTCATTAAACGACACTGTTTCTCCAGCTGAGTTGTTGAACAAAATGCCATGAAGAAATCTGTGGAGCTAGTTCAAGGAGAAAAAGACGGAGAGTGGGAATCACGTGCACATGGTTTTACTGTGAAATTCTTTTCAATCTGCACATATTGACGGAGATGTAAACCAACAGAACTTTGCACAATGCATTTGCCCTGATAACTCATAGAGGAGAAATCTGGGTGCAGCTGCACACTGCATGCAATTGCAATAAGAAGATGTTGTTCTGTAGACATTACCTGCCAAGGATGAAGGTCAACACCATTATCTCCCACCAATGGTCCTTGCTTGGATCTAGATGTGTATACGGCATGCAAAGCATGAGCTAAGGCATAGACAGCATTATAGATATTATAGCTTGGTCCAGTCATGTGCATCTCAAAAACATCTGTGGTAAGACTCTCCAGCATCTCCTCTCCAGTACATGTTTCATTGATCTTCACCAATGCTCTCGAATCTGGGAAAAAACAGTCGAACGCTTGAGCCCAGATATCTTTGAGAAAGCTCTCTCCTTTAGCCCAGCTGGGCTTTATGCTCTGAAGGTATTTCTTGAACCCTAGAATGTCTTTTGAGTGAATCATGAATGAAATGGCACCTTGGAACAGCTGAAAATCCCTACCCCTCTCAAGACCCGTTGATAGTAATTCTATCTGGGTTGTAATAATCCACACTTTCCCAAGGGGTGTGTTTTCTTCATTTTTAAGATCCTGTAGAAATATAATTATTCTCAGCCATGAAACTGTCAAAGGCTCTCCATACAAGATATATATATTAGCTTTAGGTTCTGTGAAAAGTGATGCAAATATTCTTGCCATGGCATCATGCACCGTATCCCAAGCATCCATATGAACTTGTTGTGGGATTCTTGCTGTGAAGGCTGAGCAGATTGCATTCTGGGAAAGAAATTTCTCCAGGGCCTGCAGGAAACGTTCTCCGCTGTTATCATCCATGATAAAGATTCCAACCCATGTCCACCCAAAATGTTGAAGTAAACGGATTATCCCTATATACTGATGGGCTTCATTTGGGACCATACGGTAAAAGAAAGGAATCTCCATGGTTTGTATCTCTTCTGAGGCAAATGAGCCATATGTGAGCTGAAATAATACATACAAATATTTTAGAGCATTGCTAGGAACAATTTATGTATGCATGTGCCTGTTTATGCATCATCATCATCATCATCATCATCATCACAATGTTGAAAGATTTTTTTATGTTCCATAAGAGTTGATATCAAGAAACATTCCAGTGAAACATTCTGAAATTATGGGGCTATAATCCAATTTCTAGGATTTACCCCATGTCAATAATACATATCTTCCCTTCTGGACCAAATTGAATCTGAGGAGTATATGAGATTTCCCCAAACTATATTTCCCACATCCTACCTGTGGAATGTTGTAGAGTTGCAAGATATCTGCCATATGGAAGGAGGTTTCAAAGCCAAGTCCTCCAATGATGGCTACCAGGTTTTTCTGAGTATCACATTTGTAGTTGGGGACAAATCTGTGCAGTTTGAAGAGCAAGTCCAGAGTGGTCCGATAGGTCATCAATGTATCATAATAGCTGTCACAGATGTGGAAACCGAGTGTGACATTGGGCAAGATCTTGGGATTCTGGTTGATCTCATTTACTGCAAATGCCAAGGCAAGGCTGTGCTGGTAGAACTTTGTCACTACACTGCAAATATAGTGAGGGTAATATTTCAGGAGAGAATTCTACAATGGATGAAGTCAATATTTCACAATCCAAATATGATATGCACCATGTCAAAATGACTTAGGATGCCCTCTGGTATCAATAATCTTAAGGAATAATGAATTATATTAAGGTCTACTCAGGGAGTATCATTGCTATAAGTGCCTGCTTACCATATTTCCCTGGCTGGGTTAATAGTATATTTAGTTATTTACAAATAATAACAGAGCAAACTGGGTAGAGAATAAGGCTTTTTAATGAGTTGAAGATATTTTTAAGGCCCACAACAAAAAGTAATGAGACACAACCCCTCAGATATTGAAAATGTTTAATCAGCTTTTTTCTTTGATCATCCACATGCATTTAATACATTTCAAAATAACAAACAAACCATGATCCTTGATGTACTGTAACTGATCTTTAAATCATTACACTTCAAATAAGAGTAGAACGTAATGAGTGTCTGAGCTGAGTTTAGAACGTGGAAGAATCATTAGCATAGAGTAAGATATAAATTTCCCAAACTTTCAGCTTTCTAAATCAAATGAAACAAATTAAACCAGGTAGGAGCAAGAATATAACATTGCCTCACACTAGGCTATTATGACTAGTGATGTGCATCAGGTTTGGACAAAGCATAAAACCCAAGCAGAATTGGGCCACTTCTGTTGCTACCCAAAGACAGGTGGCCTTCCTCCAAATCCGACAGAACTAGAGATGGAACTGAATGAGACTTCATTGCTGACTCTTACTTGAGAGATGCAGGAGATGTGGAGACTTCATGGCTAGATCTACACTGCTGCATTATAGCAGAACTGAAGTGCATAGATAACTGTTGGGGCACATTTCATATGCTGCTTTCATAGTATTATTTTCTGCTTTGTATTCCACATTATCCAAAATACCACAACAAATGTCACTGTGTGTCCTACAAGGAATAGATGTGTAAGAGGGATATAGTGTTACCATGATGGGATTGTAATAATTTTACTCAACGTGTAATTGTGGCCCATGTCTTTTGCAGAGTGCCTTTTAGGGCACAATCCTATATGATCCACTCTGGTTACTCGTAACCCTCCAAACTCAGTGGCTTATGGGTGTCCCAGGAAGAGTTGCAAGAGCAATGCTCCTGCCATTCTGCACTGAAGCTAGGGGAGGCTTCAGAGGGAGGCCATAGGATTCCTCTATTTAAGCCTCTTGTCAAGGCTTCAGGGATGGGGAGAGGAGGCTGGGCTGGCCATAGTAATCTTCATATGGCCAATGCCCCAGTCTCCTCTCTTTCCAACCCCCAGGAACAGCCCTTTTTGTGGTCTCCATGCTCTGTATGGGTACAGAGCTGCAGTCGGCAAAGAGAAAACCAAGCCAGTTATGAGGGGAGGGGGAGGAATGGGGAGTGTGGTTTCTGGGCTCCAAGGTCAGAGCCCTGTTTCTGACCTCGGAGCCCATAAACTAAACAATCCTATGTCCTCCCAGATGGTGTCGTGGGAGGCACAGGATTGCTCCCTTAGTTTGTTTCTCTAAACAATGATTATGAGCAGAGACAGAGGAGGGAGACAGCACGCTGAAGTAACCTTCCAATTCTTGGCCAAGGCTTCAACATGGGGGGGGGGGGGGAGAAGGAATCCTTAAACTGGCTTTGAATCATCATAACTCCAGAGCCCCTACACATATCCTTCTGAAAGTTTGCAGGTTTTGTTACTGGTGAAGCTTATATGGTTTATGCCACATTTGTAGAAATTAACCCCCCCTCCAAACACACACATACACACACGCACAACCCTGAAGAGATCTTAAAAATGTCAACACTACTTCTGCATAACTTTCCTAACCCACACCCCATCTATTCTTCTGAAGTTTGGCACTCTTGAGCCACTGAGAAGGGCAACCATCCCTGCAATTTTCATACAATTTTGCCAAGAAAAAAAAAGTCAATAGCAGTCCCCTTTACTCTTTTCTTAAAAGTATGTACAGGTGCATACTATAAAGCTCTCTTAAGTATATTGTTCTGATATTTGGCAGATGTATTCCATTCCAAATTTGGCATAAATCCTGTGAAGATTCACCAGTAACATAACTATTCTGCCTGCAACTATCATCCGATTTGCACCAAATTAAAACAAAACCCATATAGCTATTTATTTATTTATTGAAATTTGCCATGATAGACAAATGTAAGCACAAAACCTTGATTTTTCCAAAGCGTAACTTAGGTTTACTACTGAGTTGAAGCACATAGGCTCCGAATCAATTCAAGTCAAATTGGGCAGGTTTCCAATGTGCCAAATCAGTATCTGAGTCAAAGCTGGGCATCGGTGCACACTTCTAGCAATAACTACATTGGGACTTGATAAGATAGAATAGTCATTTGTCAATGAAAACGTTATTCAAATACAGAATTTAACCCTAGGAATAGAATCAAAAGTACCATTAATATCTTCAAAGGCAGAATGAAGTTGCCTTTTCAAGGTCCTTTTCCCCTCCACCAAATGTGTGAATACCAAACAGTGATTCCAATCTGAGTGGTTTTCTTTAAATGCTGTTTGATAGTCAGTAGGTACGTCACCATAAATACATAGGATATAACTTCTTCATATTCGACAACAAACTGATAGTTTCTTAGGTTTGCCCATTATGAAATCTACACCTAGAGTTTCTGTTCCGTTCCGTTCCCCTCTCTCCTCTCTCCTCTCTCTTTCTCTCTCTCTCTCTCTCTCTCTCTCTCTCTCTCTCTCTTTCTGTTGTTTTTCACAGATTCCCCCCCCCATTTCTGATTTTTGCATTTACCTCTTTCATGTACCTCATTTTTTTTTGTGCTGGGAAGGTGTTTCATGTCCTTCCCAATTGCTGCACTGCATCTAATATCTGGCAACACATACATTCCATGCAGAAGGCGGTATTGTTACAGATTGGACCAATCCTACATGTGGTTTTTTAAGCAACTGTAGTCTGGCATAGCTCTGTCATTTGTATGCAGCACCTGCTGAAAGTCCCTGTTCTATACAACTGTTAAAGATACAGGAGCCCTGTCCTCCTTTTCCTATAGTCACTCTATATAGCTCAGAAGATGCAGAGGGTGGTAGTGGGGATTGATCCTTACTGTGCAATCTCAAAGAGCTTCTGAGCAGGATACTCATTGAATAAAAGCTTGTCAAAACTATAAAAAATCTGAGAAGCAATCCCACCAATGACGAGGCCGCCCGGCTGATACCACTCATGTGGAACAGGGAGAGGATCATCTTCAGGGCACTTCATTGTATCTAATTTGAATTTGCACTTAATGGGAGGCAGCAGAAGCAGGAATACCAGTAGACCCAACATCCCGGAATTAAAGTTTTTCTCTACACACACTATTGTTAACATGTACGATGACTGCCCAAAGTCTGTTGCATCTGATGGTGCTTGACTTTGCCAACACACCTCTTAAAGAGGAACTTGTCCACTTTACTGCTAGAATCAACAGGATTACAAATGCCTTGAATAGTACCTTAGATTACCAGGACTCAGTTCAAGTCTAGCAGGAGCAAACAATCAAACAAAACAGCAAAGTCAAAGGAACCTATCAGAGGTGGTGTTGATAAAACCCTGCCTGCCTCTTGCTCCTATTCCCAGCTCTCCACAGCAAAAAAACAAAATAACAAAAAAGAAAGGTTGACTTATAACCATTGTCAGCCTTGTTCAGTGATTTTATTTTTTTCCTACTGACTTCTAGAAAGCCTTTGGAGATTTGGCCAGGTGAACAATTTATTGTGATTTGGATAATTGCAGGGGGAGATAATTACTTCTCCAAAGCATGGACTCTTTTGGAAGATTGACACTTTTGATAGAAAACATGTTGGCTCATTCCGTCCCCCCCCCCATACATAGTCAGAAGTCTTCTCTGTTCTCTAAAGAAATCAGAAAATTACAAGATGTCAGTGCTGACCAAACATACAACAGTAACATAAGAACCAAAGTTGAAGTTGTCTTAACAATGGATACAAAGCCTGGGGCAATGACACAACTTTATTAAAAAGAAGGGAAATAAAAGTATAACTTGCCACTACTACCAATAACTCCTAGGCCCTGAATAGCATCCCTGAAACAAATCTCCCCAGCTCCCAATTTATCAACTATAATCACGAAGGTAGAATTGGAAAGTACTTTTGTGTAAGCACTTTAACACTTTCATTGCAGTCCTTTGCATGTATTATTATTATTATTATTATTATTATTATTATTATTATTATTATACATTTATATGCCTCCCCATAGCCGAAGCTCTCTGGGTGGTTTACAAAAATTAAAAGATTGAACATTAAAAAAGTCAATATACAAAATTTAAAACCACAAAAACATAAAAAATAGGTGATACTTAAAACATTTTAAACTTTTAAGCTTGGCCAAAAATTCAGTTAAAAACCTCAACTTGAGCTGTTAAAATGCCTGGGAGAAAATAAAAGTTTTGACCTGGCACTGAAAAGATATCAGTGTTGGCTCCAGGTGGGCCTCAATGGGGAGAGCATTCCAAAATTGGGGAGACACCATGGAAAAGGCACTCTCCTACATTGCTGTCCTCCAAGCTTTCCTCGGAGTAGGCACTTGGAGGAGGACCTTAGATGTTGAACGTAGTGTATGGGTAGGTTCATCTTGGGAGAGGCGTTCCATCAGGTATTGTGGTTCCAAGCCATTTAAGGCTTTCTAGGTTAAAACCAGCATCTTGAATCAAGCTCGGAAATGTACACGCAGCCAATGCAAGTAGTCCAGAATCGGACTTATATGTTCACACCTTCTGGTCCCTGTTACCAATCTGGCTGCTGTATTTTGCACAGGCTGTAACTTCTGAACCATCTTCAAAGGCAGCCTGGCATAGAGTGCATTGCAGTAATCTAACTTGGAGGTTACCAGAGCATAGACAACTAAAGCCAGTTTATCCCTGTCCAGATAGGGTGTAACTGAGCCACCAACTGAAGTTGGTAGAAGGCACTCCATGCCACCAAGGCCACCTGAGCCTCAAGTGACAGAGATGGTTCTAGGAGAACCCCCAAGCTACAAACCTGCTCCTTCTGGGGGAGTGCAACCCCATCCAGAACAGGTTGAACACCCTCCATCCAGTCAGAAGAACCACCCATTAACGGCATCTCAGTCTTGTCTGGATTGAGTTTCAGTTTATTCACTCTCATCCAGTTCATTGTTGCAGCCAAGAACCGGTTCAGCACATCTACAGCCTCACCTGATGAAGATGAAAAGGAGAAGTAGAGCTGCATGTCATCAGTGTACTGATGACAACACACTCCAAAACTCTGGATGACCACACCCAACGGTTTCATGTAGATGTTGAACAGCATGGGGGACAAGACTGACCCCTGAGGAACCCCATACTGGTGAATCCACGGGGCCGAGCAATGTTCCCCAAGCACCACCTAATGGAACCACCCTGCCAAGTAGGAGCAGAACCACTGCAATGCAGTGCCTCCCACTCCCAACTCAGCCAGTCGTCCCAGAAGGATGCCATGGTTGATGGTATCAAAAGCCACTGAGACACCAAGGAGAATCAACAGAGTCACACTCCCCCTGTCCTTCTCCCAACATAGGTCATCATACAGGGCGACCAGGGCTGTTTCTGTGCCAAAACCAGGCCTGAAACCCGACTGAAATGGATCCAGATAATCAGTCTCATCCAGGAGTGCCTGGAGCTGGCTCGCAACCACCGGCTCCAGGACCTTGCCCAGGAATGGAACATTTGCCACTGACCTATAGTTACTAAGGTTTTCTGGGTCCAAAGAAGCTTTCTTCAGGGGTGGTCTCACTATCACCTCTTTCAGACATGTTATCTAAGCATGAAAGAAGGTCATGGAATCCTAGCCTGGTGCTGGTGGGTGAGGCAAAAATGCTGCCCATGAAGGGTCAAATAAAGGCAAGGGTCAAATAAAGGCAAGTATCCAGACAAGATGCCCCTCCCCAGTGACTCTATACCCCTCAGAGGAAGGAAAAAGGTCCTGTGTTTGTCACACTGCTGACCCAGTTGGTAACTCTTGCCAACAAAACATACTAAACTGCTCAAATGGCATGAAGGATCCTAAGCAGGCATTGGACATGCCTGTTGAGTCCAGAGCCATATTTCAGGATGGAGATAATTAGACATCAATTTGGGGGATTGGGTGTTTTTTGTTTGTTTGTTTGTTTGTTTTAGCACAATGAAACAGACATGTGTTTGAGGGTAACTTTTCACTATACCATATCAACGGGTTTTTTGAAACTAGTCATCTGAATGATTAGCAACCTGTGAGGGTAAATTCATTTCATATCTGCTGCAAGTAACTGTCATCTTACACTGATCAGAATCCTTTTCTTATATTCTATTCCAGGTACTGCATCCTTTCTCTGATTATTTTGTTTTCTTTTGTTTAATTTCCTTCTCATCCATCATCATAATCATCATCATCATCATAATCATCATCATCATCATCATCATCATCTTTCAGGCACAGAGGAGAACTGGAGAACATCTGGCCTTAAAATGTTGTTGTAGACACACCATGTCCTCCCTGACCATTCTCCATGCTAGCTAGGGATGATGTCAGAAGTAGATAATGCAGCACTGCACATTAAGATAGAGAAGATCTCCACAGCCAAGATATCTTTGCCACTTGCCCTCAGGTAGGATGGGATAAAGGAAAACCACACACTGAAACTGCCAACAGGGCTAATCAGGGATGAGTGAGCCATGTGGTCTCCCTATGTGCTTAACTGCGGGGGTCAACAAGCTGAGCCAAGGGGGGAACAAAGCTGAACTGAAGGGGTGCAAAAGGGCACAATTTTTCATAGGGCTGGTCCTGACTCTCAACATGCTGAAAGTGATAAACTTATTTTCATTAACTGTGTTAAATTTCATTAAAACTTTAAGTTTCAGAATCAACATAAATTTAAAGGAAACCCTCAAGTTAATTGCAACTGCTTTTTTATAGTTACACTATTCGATCCAGTCCTAAAATCTTTTTACCAAAAGAATTGACAGTAAAATAGGTCGAAGACAGATTTTTTTTATATACTATCTCCTGATTAAGTGCTCCCTGCTGTTCAGTTTGGGCCTTAACACAATAATGTAGCATTTTGGGCAAAAGATGCAGCCTAGCAAGCCAGCACTCGAGAACAAGATGGAGAAGATCTCCACAGCAACCATGTCTTTGCCTTTTGTGCTAAAGTAAGTCGGAACAAATGAGATCCACACACTGCAAAACACCAACATGCTGAATGTGATAAACTTGGCTTCATTGAAACTGTCAGGTAACTTGCGGGCTAGGAAGGCCACAATGAAGCTGGCAATGGCCAGAAAGCCCATGTAGCCCAGGAGACAGTAAAACATGGTGACTGAGCCTTCATTACATATCATAATGATTTCTTCCGTCACAGAGTACATGTCAAAATCGGGGAAGGGAGGAGAGGTTGCCAGCCAGGTGATGCAAATGCTTGCTTGAAGAAGGGAGCATGGAAGGACAATGAAATGAGCAAGTGCTTTCCCTATCCATCTCTTTAACCAAGACTCAGGCTTTGTGGCTCTGAATGCCAATGAAACAATTGTGGTTTTTGCCAAGACACAAGAAACAGCCACTGAGAAGATGATGCCGAAAGTTGGTTGTCGGAGGAGGCAGGTCAGTTTCCCTGGTTGTCTGAGGAATAGCAAAGAAGAGAGGAAGCAGAGCAGGAGGGAGGTGAGCAGAGTGTAGGTGAGATCCCGGTTATTGGCTTTCACTATGGGGGTATCTTTGTGGTGGATAAAAATGCCCAGCACCAAGGCTGTGATCAGGGAGAAAGAAATGGCAACGGAGGTTAAACCGATCCCTAAAGGTTCACCATAAGACAGGAAGTTCATAACTTTTGGGATGCAGCCATGTTTATTCTTGTTTGGATAATGATCTTTTGGGCATTTGAAACAGTCATTCATATCTGGGGGGGAAAAAAACAGAAGAAGCTGCAATTTCAGTTCCAATTCATCAAGAAAAGAGAAGCATTTGATGGCAAAATTGGAGAACGGCATTACTTACCAGTCTCATTTGAAATCTTCCCTTCTGGGCACAGATTACAATCATAGCAGCAAAATTTCCCCCCTTCCTTTTTTTTCTTCTGATTCCCAGCCTGACAGTGCTCATTACAGACAGAAATGGGAAGCACCTATCCATATAGAAAAAAAAAAGTTTGGATGGACCCCACTCCTTCAGTAACGAAACCACTGCACTCCTTACCACCACCACCACCCTCACCACCCTTGGAGGAACGCTGGTGGAATCTCCAAAAACAGGAATAAAGCTCAGTCATGGACGAGAATAGCTGGCCACATTTAAGTCCATAAAGCCTGTATTGTCAACCTTTATTTAGTGCCTTGCCTTCTAAAAAGACATCAAGGTGGTGTATGACAGTTCTTGGGGTTATTTTAGAAGAAGAAGAAGAAGAAGAAGAAGAAGAAGAAGAAGAAGAAGAAGAAGAAGAAGAAGAGCATAAGCATGGTAAAAAAATGCAATTGCTTATTTTAATTAATTTATTTTTTTATTTATTGCATTTTTATACTGCCCTAAAGCTGAAGCTCTCTGGGCGGTTCACCAAAATTAAAACCATAAAATCGTTTTAAAAATATAAAACAAGCCACAATCTAAAAACACAAAATAACATACAATATAAAAAACACAACCAGAATAAAACCAAGCAGCAGGAATTAATACAGATTAAAATACAAATTTAAAACAGCAAGGATTAAAATTGAGTTAATTTAACTGTTAAAATACTGGGAGAATAAAAAGGTCTTCACCTGGCGACAAAAAGAGTACAAAGTAGGCGCCAGGCGAACCTCTCTGGGGAGCTCATTCCACAGCCGGGGTGCCACAGCAGAGAAAGCCCTCCTCTTAGAGGCCACCTGCCTCACTTCCATTGGCAGGGGCTCACGGAGAAGGACCTCTGTAGATGATCTTAGGTCCGGGAAGGTACATATGGGAGGAGGCGTTCCTTTAGATAACCTGGCCCCAAGGTTTTCACTCTATCTAATGGCTAATAGAAGGGGATCCAATCATAGTTCTTGAGGGAGCACATTGCATAGTTTTGGAGTGACAGAGAAACTCTTTCACATTTGCCTGAAAAAACAAGCCTCTGTGGATATTGGGGGCCCTTAAAAGCCTCTCTTCTTTAGATTCATCCATGCTAGTGGGGTTGAATCTGCCCCCACCCCAAGGACAGGATTCTCATTTTTAAAGCTAATTGGCAGAAGATACAACATAGGCTAGATCTATACCACTGCTTCATAGTGGTTTTGAAGGGCACTGGTAAATATTGGGGCACAACCATACTCCATATACCAGTTTTGTAGTGTCATCTCCTGCTTCTTATTCCATATTCCTAATGATTTGACACCAGGTAAAGATCTGGTCATAGTTTCATTGATTCGAGGAACATCTATAGCCACTGAATTTGGCTGGCACAGATGTATGAAAGTTTTGTTTCAGTTAGGTATTGGCAAGTATTTGCCAAAATGTGCAAAGGTTATATAGAAATTGAATTTCAAAGAAAATAGTGTTTCAAAGAAAATTCCAATAGAACAAAGTATTGATTTAGCCATGGATGGAACCTGGGACCTTCGTATGCCTGAGTCGTTCATTGAAATATGTGTCCTGAATTAATTATTTTGCCTATATATTCCCCTCTTGGGAACAATGCCCATGATTTCTATTTGATATCTATAAGATGCTATTGGCCAACCACTCCCAACGCTCCATTTCACGCACCTTCATTTTCTCCACATACTGAAAGCTGCTTGGTCATACATTTGAACCATACAGCTGTAATCAAACTAATATCTCAATAAAGGACATGCATGTGTCTGTTGCAGAGGATGGTTCCTTCACTGACCTCAACCTTACAGGACACAAAAGTCTTTTTAACATCCCTTCAGAAACTGTCGGTAAGAACTTGCTATTATCATCATCATCATCATCATCATCATCATCATCATCATCATCACCACCCTCTTTAATCCTGTGTGGTTTTGCCAGGTCTTGCTGTCTTTTACTGATTCGGGAATTGACTGACGATTGAGCATGTTTGAAGTATGACTGCTTTCTGGATGTTGGTGTGGATGTATTTTGGTAGGCCCAGTTTCTGAAGGTTTTCTGTATAGTTTTTGATGTGATGCTAGTGACTGATGTGACTAATGGAATAACTGTGACCTTTTCCTATTGCCATAGTTCTTTAACTTCCATGGCTATTAGTAGTAGTAGTAGTGGTAGTAGTAGTAGTGGTAGAAGTAGATGATGATGATCATTATTATTATTATTATTATTATTAATTATTTTGAGCCAATTCACGTCATGGGGATCTCATGCCTGTTCCTATATTCAAAATCTCCATTTTTTTTCTTTTTAGGTGTTTCAGCATATTCTCCAATAGAGACAGTGATGGCACTAATTAGTATACTCTGTGCCCCTTGATTTTTAACATTTTGTGAATGGACAGGCTGACCATGCAACACAATGTCTTTCTTAACAGTTTTTCAAACCATCACGTTTGGTGTAATACTGCTTACTTTATTTATATTGCAAACTTGTCTTCCATTATTCCCTTAGTTTTTGTGATAAAAGAATCACATCATTCACCTATCTTTTGTATAGCATCCTATCCTTCCAAACACACTTCCTTTCCAATGAGGGCATACAGGGTATGCACCAGAATGGGTGCATTTTTCCCCCATGGACAAACCCCAACATTGTTTGTGTTATATTCCAACAGACACAAAACATAAAACAATTCCATTTCAAACAAACATCAATCTAATCATTTATGGCCATATCTACATGTCATCCTCGATGCGCCCTCCCTGCGCCACAAGCTGCTTTGGAGCGTTGCACTTCGTCTAGTGTGGCTCAAGCCTCGGAGGCTCTGCTAGCGCTCTCGCTGCCACCGCTGCCCTTTCATCCCGGCCGGTCCCAGGGAGGGTGGGTTGTAAACAAAAGCTAGCAATTGGAAATCCCTCTCCCAGTCGCTGGCTTTTGTTTACAACCCTCCCCCCTCCCTTCCTGGGACTGGCCTGGATGGAAGGGCGGCGGCCGCAGCGGCACGGGCGCAGGCAGAGCCTCCAAGTCTTGAGCCACACTAGGCGGGGTGAAGTGCTCCGAAGAGGCTTGTGGCGCAAGGAGGGGCACATCGAGGACGACGTGTAGATCCTGCCTATATCTTTTTTCCTGGGATAAAGCAGCCCAACATTTTTGGGGGGCAACCAAGCAAATTACAAAGTACATTGGATAAGAACAATAGCAACTCTTATAACCCAGCATGAATATGTGGATTGGGAAGAGCTTGTTTTCATTACACATTTGGATGGTTAGAGGAAAACTCCATTGATGGAATTAATGATCTACAAGACCTTGTAGGTGAATGCTGATATTATCACCAAGATTACATATTCATATCTTTATCTTTATCTATATATCTGAGAAGAGATATTTCACCCTTCATCGTTGCAATTTTTGAATGTGTGCAGCAGTAACATTCTTCTAGAGTTTTATGACCCTTCTCAAGATCAGATTACTCAAAAAGGAAATTTTGTGTCCTGATTGCAAATTTAGAAAATCAATAATCAACTAAGACCATCCCGGAATCCATACCTGGTTAAAACGTCTGTGCCACAGAATCATTTCCTCATTAAATGTGAGTTCTTTTCCTTCAGGAGCATTGGGATCCAACCTACCAACTTTCACTTTCTGGAAGGACTTGTTCGGGAATGTCACCATATTCACAAGGTCAAATCCTCCTCGCATTTCCCTTTTTTCATTAAATGACACCGTTTCCCTTGCTGAGTTGTTAAACAAAATGTCATGAAGAACTACATGAAGCTAGGTGAAAGAGAAACAGACACTGAGAGGAAATGACATGCTTCAGACTTCAATCTGGAATCCTTTTCAAGTTGCAGCAAAAAGACCTACAACTGTTCAAGGAAATGTACAGGAAATCAACATAACTTTGCACAACACCTTTCACACAATGACTCAAAGAGTAGAAAGCTGGATGTGGCTGCCCATAACACATATCAGTTCATTGAAATGAGATTTTGTTCTGTAGACATTACCTGCCAAGGCTGCAAAGACAGAAGGTCAACACCATTCACTCCCACCATTGGTCGGTGCTTGGATCTAGATGTGTCCATGGTATGTAGAGCATGAGCTAAAGCATAGACAGCATTATAGATACTGTAGCTTTGACCAGTCATGTGCATTTCAAAAAGATCTGTAGGAAGACTATCTAGTCTTTCCTCTCCAGTGCATGTTTCATTGTTTTCCACCAACATGCTGAAATCTGGAAATATACAGTCAAACGCTTGTTCCCAAATATCTTTGAGAAAGGTTGTTCTTTGACTCCAGTTCGGCTTTATACTCTCAAGATATTCCTTGAACCCTAAAATATCTTTTGAGTGAATCATGAATGCAATGGAACCTTCAAAGAGTTGATAATCTAAACCCTTCTCAGCACCTGTTGATATGAAATCAGTCTGGGTTGTTACAATCCACACCTTTCCGAAGGATGTGCTCCCCATGTTTTCAGGACCTTGCAACAATATTATTGCTCTCAAGACTACAATGGTCAAAGATTCGCCATGCAAGATGAGTACACTCACTTTGTCATCTCTGAATTGGAAAGTAATACTTGAGATTACATCAAAAAAATTATCCCAATTATCCATATGAACTTGTTGTGGGATCCTTTCTGTGAAGGCTGAACAGATTCCATGCTGTGAAAACAGTGGCTCCAAGGCCTGTAGGAAACATTCTCCACTGTTGTCATCCACAGTAAAAATTCCAACCCATGTCCAACCAAAATGTTGAAGTAACTGTATTATTCCAATATACTGATAATCTTCGTTTGGGACCATTCGGTAAAAGAAAGGAATCTCCATGGTTTGTATCTCTTCTGAGGCAAATGAGCCATATGTGAGCTGAAATAATACATACAAATATTTTAGAGCATTGCTAGGAACAATTTATGTATGCATGTGCCTGTTTATGCATCATCATCATCATCATCATCATCATCATCATCATCACAATGTTGAAGGATTCTTTTATGTTCCATAAGAGTTGATATCAAGAAACATTCCAGTGAAACATTCTGAAATTATGGGGCTATAATCCAATTTCTAGGATGTACCCCATGTCAATAATACATATCTTCCCTTCTGGACCAAAATGAATCTGAGGAGTATATGAGATTTCCCCAAACTATATTTCCCACATCCTACCTGTGGAATGTTGTAGAGTTGCAAGATATCTGCCATATGGAAGGAGGTTTCAAAGCCAAGTCCTCCAATGATGGCTACCAGGTTTTTCTGAGTATCACATTTGTAGTTGGGGACAAATCTGTGCAGTTTGAAGAGCAGGTCCAGAGTGGTCCGATAGGTCATCAATGTATCATAATAGCTGTCACAGATGTGGAAACCGAGTGTGACATTGGGCAAGATCTTGGGATTCTGGTTGATCTCATTTACTGCAAATGCCAAGGCAAGGCTGTGCTGGTAGAACTTTGTCACTACACTGCAAATATAGTGAGGGTAATATTTCAGGAGAGAATTCTACAATGGATGAAGTCAATATTTCACAATCCAAATATGATATGCACCATGTCAAAATGACTTAGAATGCCCTCTGGTATCAATAATCTTAAGGAATAATGAATTATATTAAGGTCTACTCAGGGAGTATCAATGCTATAAGTTCCTGCTTACTATATTTCCCTGGCTGGGTTAATAGTATATTTAGTTATTTACAAATAATAACAGAGCAAACTGGGTAGAGAATAAGGCTTTTTAATGAGTTGAAGATATTTTTAAGGCCCACAACAAAAAGTAATGAGACACAACCCCTCAGATATTGAAAATGTTTAATCAGCTTTTTTCTTTGATCATCCACATGCATTTAATACATTTCAAAATAACAAACAAACCATGATCCTTGATGTACTGTAACTGATCTTTAAATCATTACACTTCAAATAAGAGTAGAACGTAATGAGTGTCTGAGCTGGGTTTAGAATGTGGAAGAATCATTAGCATAGAGTAAGATATAAATTTCCCAAACTTTCAGCTTTCTAAATCAAATGAAACAAATTAAACCAGGTAGGAGCAAGAATATAACATTGCCTCACACTAGGCTATTATGACTAGTGATGTGCATCAGGTTTGGATAAAGCATAAAACCCGAGCAGAATTGGGCCACTTCTGTTGCTACCCAAAGACAGGTGGCCTTCCTCCAAATCCGACAGAACTAGAGATGGAACTGAATGAGACTTCATTGCTGACTCTTACTTGAGAGATGCAGGAGATGTGGAGACTTCATGGCTAGATCTACACTGCTGCATTATAGCAGAACTGAAGTGCATAGATAACTGTTGGGGCACATTTCATATGCTGCTTTCATAGTATTATTTTCTGCTTTGTATTCCACATTATCCAAAATACCACAACAAATGTCACTGTGTGTCCTACAAGGAATAGATGTGTAAGAGGGATATAGTGTTACCATGATGGGATTGTAATAATTTTACTCAACGTGTAATTGTGGCCCATGTCTTTTGCAGAGTGCCTTTTAGGGCACAATCCTATATGATCCACTCTGGTTACTCGTAACCCTCCAAACTCAGTGGCTTATGGGTGTCCCAGGAAGAGTTGCAAGAGCAATGCTCCTGCCATTCTGCACTGAAGCTAGGGGAGGCTTCAGAGGGAGGCCATAGGATTCCTCTATTTAAGCCTCTTGTCAAGGCTTCAGGGATGGGGAGAGGAGGCTGGGCTGGCCATAGTAATCTTCATATGGCCAATGCCCCAGTCTCCTCTCTTTCCAACCCCCAGGAACAGCCCTTTTTGTGGTCTCCATGCTCTGTATGGGTACAGAGCTGCAGTCGGCAAAGAGAAAACCAAGCCAGTTATGAGGGGAGGGGGAGGAATGGGGAGTGTGGTTTCTGGGCTCCAAGGTCAGAGCCCTGTTTCTGACCTCGGAGCCCATAAACTAAACAATCCTATGTCCTCCCAGATGGTGTCGTGGGAGGCATAGGATTGCTCCCTTAGTTTGTTTCTCTAAACAATGATTATGAGCAGAGACAGAGGAGGGAGACAGCACGCTGAAGTAACCTTCCAATTCTTGGCCAAGGCTTCAACATGGGGGGGGGGGGGGGAGAAGGAATCCTTAAACTGGCTTTGAATCATCATAACTCCAGAGCCCCTACACATATCCTTCTGAAAGTTTGCAGGTTTTGTTACTGGTGAAGCTTATATGGTTTATGCCACATTTGTAGAAATTAACCCCCCCTCCAAACACACACACACACACACGCACAACCCTGAAGAGATCTTAAAAATGTCAACACTACTTCTGCATAACTTTCCTAACCCACACCCCATCTATTCTTCTGAAGTTTGGCACTCTTGAGCCACTGAGAAGGGCAACCATCCCTGCAATTTTCATACAATTTTGCCAAGAAAAAAAAAGTCAATAGCAGTCCCCTTTACTCTTTTCTTAAAAGTATGTACAGGTGCATACTATAAAGATTAGGGATGTGCACTGACCCCCCGGATCGGATCGGATAGCGGATCGGAATCGGACCTGGGGGGTCGGATCGGATCGGATCGGATCGTGTGTCGGATCGGATCGGATCCGATTCCGATCCGCGGATCGGATTTTCCGATCCGGATCGGACGCCATTTTGAATGCTTTTTCCTATAGCAAATTATTGTTTTACAAAAACGCCTATAACTTTTTCATTTTTAACGACAGAAGGATGAAACTTGGGCACATTGTACACTGGTTAGGGATAGGTATCTGTGAGAAATTTCAGAAAGATTGGTGCATGCAGTTTGTGGCAATTAATTTTTTAATAAATAACATGGAATGCCTATAACTCGGTCATTTTTAAAGTTACACACATGAAACTTTGCCACATTGTAGGTGGAACCTTGGGACCCACGTGTGTGAAATCCCAGAACCGTGGGTGCTTGCCTGGTGTGGCAATGAATTTTTGAAAAATGGGTAGTAGTGGGGTAAATGCAGTTATGCCTCCCATGTTTTTATTTTTAAAGATACAAACAGGACACTTCGGCACATTACAGGGAACACTTCCCTTGATATGTGTGTAAAATTTCAGACAGCTAGCTCCAGGCATGTGTTGGCAATGAATTGTTGAAAATTGGGTAGCAGTGGGGTAAAATACAGTTTTGCCTCCCATTTTTTTATTTTCAAAGATACAAACGGGAAACTTTGGCACATTGCAGGGAACACTTCACTTCAAATGTGTGTGAAATTTCCGGAAGCTAGGTGCAACATTTTAGTGGGAAACGAACGTTTATTCATGGCATTTCACATGGGATTTATGGGTTGGTTTTAAGAGCTACAAACCTCTAACTCGCTCACATGGCACAGGACCTATGCCCGCTCAAACGCTGGAAATTTAACAAACTTTGGTGCAATGCTTTAGTGGGAAAACAAAGGTTTATGCATGGCATTTCACATGGGATTTATGGGTTGGTTTTAAGAGCTACAAACCTCTAACTCGCTCACATGGCACAGGACCTATGCCCGCTCAAACGCTGGAAATTTAACAAACTTTGGTGCAATGCTTTAGTGGGAAAACAAAGGTTTATGCATGGCATTTCACATGGGATTTATGGGTTGGTTTTAAGAGCTACAAAACTCTAACTCGCTCACATGGCACAGGACCTATGCCCGCTCAAACGCTGGAAATTTAACAAACTTTGGTGCAATGCTTTAGTGGGAAAACAAAGGTTTATGCATGGCATTTCACATGGGATTTATGGGTTTGTTTTAAGAGCTACAAACCTCTAACTCGCTCACATGGCACAGGACCTATGCCCGCTCAAACGC
Source organism: Anniella stebbinsi (assembly GCA_029215795.1). NCBI lineage: Eukaryota > Metazoa > Chordata > Lepidosauria > Squamata > Anniellidae > Anniella > Anniella stebbinsi. The sequence goes on along the minus strand of JARDYH010000008.1, from coordinate 6,787,081 downwards.
TGGAAATTTAACAAACTTTGGTGCAATGCTTTAGTGGGAAAACAAAGGTTAAACTTTATTATTTTAAACCTTCAGGAAGGGGACATTGCCTGCCTGGTGTGGATTGGTAATGAGGGAAGAAAGTTTCACTTATTCATTTGTAAAATGTAAAGTGATTGTAAATTGCTTTAGGGACCCATACATTTACATGACAAGACAGGTGTTGGTTGCAGGAATGCTACCAAATGCACTAGTAGCTAATCCCAGGTAATAGCTATTCAGATCCTAGCTAATAGCTATTATTCAGATCCTAGCCTGGGAAGGGATCTTGCAGGATAAGTGATTGTTCTTTTCTTGTGTACTATGTAATTCTAAACCAGAAGGCTGCTTTGATGTAGAGCCAATCCACATGGTCTCTTGCAGCACCTAGTATTATTTATTTCTCCTTCCACAGCAGAATCTGGAAGGCGGGCAGGCAGGCTGGCATTTAATGGGCAAAGTCCAACAGCGGCATTGGGGACTGGGTGACATTCTCCTTGAGGGCGAATGCCAAGTCCCATGGCTTGTGCGAGGAGGGCGGCTTGCTCTCTTTGCAGGAAGGATCTGGGAGGCGGCAGGCGGCATCAGCAGCGGGCGGGCAGGCTGGCATTTAATGGGCAAAGTCCAACAGCGGCTTTGGGGACTGGGTGACATTCTCCTTGAGGGCGAATGCCAAGTCCCATGGCTTGTGCGAGGAGGGCGGCTTGCTCTCTTTGCAGGAAGGATCTGGAAGGCGGCAGGCGGCATCAGCAGCGGGCGGGCAGGCTGGCATTTAATGGGCAAAGTCCAACAGCGGCTTTGGGGACTGGGTGGCATTCTCCTTGAGGGCGAATGCCAAGTCCCATGGCTTGTGCGAGGAGGGCGGCTTGCTCTCTTTGCAGGAAGGATCTGGAAGGCGGCAGGCGGCATCAGCAGCGGGCGGGCAGGCTGGCATTTAATGGGCAAAGTCCAACAGCGGCTTTGGGGACTGGGTGACATTCTCCTTGAGGGCGAATGCCAAGTCCCATGGCTTGTGCGAGGAGGGCGGCTTGCTCTCTTTGCAGGAAGGATCTGGGAGGCGGCAGGCGGCATCAGCAGCGGGCGGGCAGGCTGGCATTTAATGGGCAAAGTCCAACAGCAGCTTTGGGGACTGGGTGACATTCTCCTTGAGGGCGAATGCCAAGTCCCATGGCTTGTGCGAGGAGGGCGGCTTGCTCTCTTTGCAGGAAGGATCTGGAAGGCGGCAGGCGGCATCAGCAGCGGGCGGGCAGGCTGGCATTTAATGGGCAAAGTCTCTCCTTTCCCGGGCACTGTGGCAGTGAGAGTGCCATAGGCTGCAAAAGAAGAAGGGGGGGGAAAAAGAATGAATATTAGTTGACCACTTCAACACAACCAGCTCCCTTCCACCCAGGATTGCCCTTCCTGAGTGCCCACGCCAAAGCAGGCACACGGGGCTGCCTGCTCACTCGGAAGTTAGCAGGCAGACAGCCAACCTTCAGTTAGGTGGAAGGTGCCCCCCCCCATTCACAGAACACTTACCGTAGTCCTCCTGAGGGCGTTGTTGATAAGATGCCACTTCCAGGCGGGCAGTGACGGGCAGGTGGGCAGTCTGCATTACCGTCTCTCCTGGGCACTGTGGCAAAGAGTTCCATAGGCTGCAAAAGAAGAAGGGGGGGGGAAGAATATGAGGAAAATGATACTTTTCCACCACTGGCTCCCTCCCACCCAAGACTGGCATGTGCCCGTCCTGAGTGCCCACGCCCCAGCAGGCACACGGGGCTGCCTGCTTGCTTACTCGTGGGTAAGCTCTCTGACAGGCTCTTACCAGAGTCGTGCGGGCGACGTGAATCGATGGGCCACCTCCATGCGGCCGTGGCTGGGGCAGATGGGCAGTCTGGATTCACGGGTACGCTTTGCGCAGTGGCGAAGAGTTCCATAGGCTGCAAAAGAAGGAGGGGGGGGGAAAAGAATTAACATGAGATAAATCATACTTTTCCACCATTGGCTCCCTCTCACCCAGGACTGGCATCTGCCCGGTCCTGAGTGCCCACGCCCCAGCAGGCACACGGGGCTGCCTGCTCACTCGGAAGTTAGCAGGCAGACAGCCAACCTTCAGTTAGGTGGAAGGTGCCCCCCCCCATTCACAGAACACTTACCATAGTCCTGAGGGCGTTGAGGACTCGGTGAGATTCTCCTGGAGGACCCCTAGTCCCATGGCTTGTGCAAGAAAGGCGGCTGGCCCGCCTCGCAGGAACGATCTGGAAGGCGGCAGGCGGCATCAGCAGCGGGCGGGCAGGCTGGCATGTAATGGGCAAAGTCTCTCCTTTCCCGGGCACTGTGGCAGTGAGAGTGCCATAGGCTGCAAAAGAAGAGGAGGGGGATAATGAATATTACATAAATACTTTTATACTGCAAAAGAAGAAAGGAAAATAAATAAAGATTTGTATTAATTAATACATGCAAGTCCTAGTAACTAGTCTCCCACCGGCACACTTCTCTGGTTTGTGATGCAATCCTCTTTCTCCTGCACCCCTCCCTTTCTAAATCACTCTTCTGAGCCCATTGTTAGAGGGATTGGCTATCCTTTTGTGTCTGGCAGGACACAGCTTACCGGATCATTAGAGAATCACCATTTCTTTTGTCCTTGGGTTATTCATTCACTCCTAATAGCACCCTACGTTAGGCTGACCAGATCAAATCCAGGTCAGGGTTCCTAACTTCAGCAGTTGTAGAGAAAAGGGAATTTCTGCCAGTGTCATTTGTATGGAATTAGTTCCTGCTGAGATTCCCTCTTCATCACAACAGTTAAAGGTGCAGGGGCCCTGCCTTCTTTTCTATATGGCCACTCTGCCTGCACTCTTACCTGAGTCGTAGGGGCGACGTGAATCGAGGGGCCACCTCCATGCGGCCGTGGCTGGGGCAGATGGGCAGTCTGCTTGCTTACTCGGAAGTAAGATCTCACACTGCCCCACTTCTGGACACTCTCAGGTGTCCCTGCGTTGACTGCACACACTTACCTTATTCGTGCGGCGGCTGTGGATCGGAGGACTCCAGTGGCACATAGGCTCCTCCAGGCAAAGTCCCAGTGGCACAGGCTCCTCCAGGCAAAGTCCCAGTGGCATAGGCTACTCCAGGCAAAGTCACATTGGCACAGGGTCCTCCAGGCAAAGTCACAGTTTGGCACAGCTCCCTCCAGGCAAAGTCACATTGGCACAGGGTCCTCCAGGCAAAGTCACAGTTTGGCACAGCTCCCTCCAGGCAAAGTCACATTGGCACAGGGTCCTCCAGGCAAAGTCACAGTTTGGCACAGCTCCCTCCAGGCAAAGTCACAGTTTGGCACAGCTCCCTCCAGGCAAAGTCCCAGTGGCACAGGCTCCTCCAGGCAAAGTCACATTGGCACAGGGTCCTCCAGGCAAAGTCACAGTTTGGCACAGCTCCCTCCAGGCAAAGTCACATTGGCACAGGGTCCTCCAGGCAAAGTCACAGTTTGGCACAGCTCCCTCCAGGCAAAGTCACAGTTTGGCACAGCTCCCTCCAGGCAAAGTCACAGTTTGGCACAGCTCCCTCCAGGCAAAGTCCCAGTGGCACAGGCTCCTCCAGGCAAAGTCACATTGGCACAGGGTCCTCCAGGCAAAGTCACAGTTTGGCACAGCTCCCTCCAGGCAAAGTCCCAGTTTGGCACAGCTCCCTCCAGGCAAAGTCACAGTTTGGCACAGCTCCCTCCAGGCAAAGTCCCAGTGGCACAGGCTCCTCCAGGCAAAGTCACATTGGCACAGGGTCCTCCAGGCAAAGTCACAGTTTGGCACAGCTCCCTCCAGGCAAAGTCACAGTTTGGCACAGCTCCCTCCAGGCAAAGTCCCAGTTTGGCACAGCTCCCTCCAGGCAAAGTCACAGTTTGGCACAGCTCCCTCCAGGCAAAGTCCCAGTGGCACAGGCTCCTCCAGGCAAAGTCACATTGGCACAGGGTCCTCCAGGCAAAGTCACAGTTTGGCACAGCTCCCTCCAGGCAAAGTCCCAGTTTGGCACAGCTCCCTCCAGGCAAAGTCACAGTTTGGCACAGCTCCCTCCAGGCAAAGTCCCAGTGGCAGAGGCAAAGTCCCAGTGGCAGAGGCAAAGTCCCACTGGCAGAGGCAAAGTCACAGCTGCATGGGCACCTCCAGGCAGGCAGGCGGGCGGGCAGGCAGAGGCGGGCATGATGCCAGGCGCTTGCACATTGCACAAGTAAGCAATAGAACCGTGAGACCAGCCCACGCATTCCGGCTACTTCACAATGGCGGCAACCTAGCAGGCAGGCAGGCGGGCAGGCAGAGGCAGAGGCAGAGGCAGAGGCAGAGGCGGGCATGATGCCAGGCGCTTGCGCATTGCACAAGTAAGCAATAGAACCGTGAGACCAGCCCACGCATTCCGGCTACTTCACAATGGCGGCAACCTAGCAGGCGGGCAGGCGGGCAGGCAGAGGCAGAGGCAGAGGCAGAGGCAGAGGCGGGCATGATGCCAGGCGCTTGCGCATTGCACAAGTAAGCAATAGAACCGTGAGACCAGCCCACGCATTCCGGCTACTTCACAATGGCGGCAACCTAGCAGGCGGGCAGGCGGGCAGGCAGAGGCAGAGGCAGAGGCAGAGGCAGAGGCGGGCATGATGCCAGGCGCTTGCGCATTGCACAAGTAAGCAATAGAACCGTGAGACCAGCCCACGCATTCCGGCTACTTCACAATGGCGGCAACCTAGCAGGCGGGCAGGCAGGCAGGCAGAGGCAGAGGCAGAGGCGGGCATGATGCCAGGCGCTTGCGCATTGCACAAGTAAGCAATGAAACCGTGAGACCAGCCCACGCATTCCGGCTACTTCACAATGGCGGCAACCTAGCAGGCGGGCAGGCGGGCAGGCAGTTTTTTAAATCATATAGCCAAAATAAACACAACACACAGTGACAGCCCTGCAAGGCTGCCACATAAGTCCAAAAGACACAGTCAGAAACAGTGTGGGATGCTGCTTGTCATCCACTCAATGTAGGAGCCTGGAAGAGGAATCCTATCGCGTCCTTCGTTCATAGTCAGAGAGGTGCATGCGTTCCTTGGCGATAAAATTAAGCCTTCTTCTTATCCAAAGTTCTCATGAGCCTCTGACGTGGTCTTACAAGAAGAAACGCCCATGGAAGTGTGGGACCTTACAGAAGGCCTGGAGGGAGCCATCGGAGTCCAATTTCAGAGGCACACGTGCAAGCACATTGGTTCAAGTCAAACAACATAGAATGTGTGAGATGCTTGTGCATCCCCTCAATGTAAGAGGCTAGGAGAAGAAACTAGATCCCTTCGGGATCCATCGTTCAGAGTTGAGTTACTGAGCTGTAAACAACACAGCCAGTAAATTAAAGTAAAGAAAATTAATTAACCGAAAATAAGAATTAAAAAATCAAGGGCCTGCCGGTGCCTGCCCAAAGGTGTGGGATGGATGGGGGGTGCCTGCCAATTACTCCCCCGCGGGCATGAGGGTGGGGTATCCCAGCAGGGGCAGATTGACCTTGAGGAAGACCAGCTGCTCCACAATCTCAGCGTCCAAGCGAGAGCGGTGGGGTGTGACCACGTCGCCCGCCATGGAAAACACCCGCTCGCTTGGAACGCTGGACGGTGGGCAGCTGATTCTGTCCATGGCCACCCGCGCCAGATCAGGCCACATCTGGCGCCGAGATGACCAGTAGGCCAGGGGTTCGATGGAGCCGTCCTCCATCTGCTCCGCCAGGTAACGCTGCACTGCTGCTGCAGCGTCATCCTGGCGGCGGCTGGGTTGAGTGCCTCTATGCCCAACCGCAGCCTGCAAAGCCTTGTCCCAAAACCCCTGGCCTGTCCCCCTGCTGGGTGTGGTGGTGCTGGTGCCGCCGCTGCTGGTGGTGCTCAGCGGACTTAGCGCCTGGGCTTCGGTGGGCTCCTCCTCTGCCTGCCCAATCCTGGCATCCCGGGCCGCCCGAACGTCCGTCACCAGCATTTCCACCCAACCTGCCCGGGAAGTCTGCCCACATAACCCATCCTTGATGCGCGGGTCGCACATGGTGGCCAACATGTACTGCCTCTCGTTGTAGAGAGGCTGGACCCGGCGGGATAGGCTTTCCCTCAGCCTCGTCACCACTTCCCGCACCTCTGGCAGGAAGCGCCTGCCGGTGACGGCATCCCCGGCCTCCAGAAACTCGCCCATCTGATTCTGGAGATGCCTGGCCACGGGGAGCACCTGGCTGAGAAGGGCAGTGCTGCTGCTCAGGGTCTCGGTGGCCTCAAGGAACGGCTTGAGGACCACCAGAAGCTGGGACATGGCCTCCCACTGCTGCCTGGACAGTGGGGCCTGGATGCCAATGTCCCCGACCCTGAACATCTCGTGGACAACACGCTGTTGCTCCACCATACGCTCGAGCATGTGGTAGGTGGAGTTCCAACGTGTTGCCACGTCCTGCACTAGCCGGTGCTGCGGAAGTCCCAGCTCCTGCTGCTTCTCCCGCAGCAACCGACTGCCCTTCACGCTGTGGTGGAAATGCCCAGCCACCTTCCTGCAGCTCTCTAGGAGATTACGGATTTGGGGAGGGAGAGGGGCCTTGCTGCCTCCAAGGCCATCCCTGACGACCAGGTTGAAGACGTGCGCGATGCAGCGGATGCCCTCAAATCCGCCATCGCGCACCGCCTTCAGCATATTGGCTCCCCCGTCCGTGACCATGTAACCGCGGGTGTGCTGGTGCCCGCCCAGCCACCCTGCCACCATGCGGTTCATGGCCTCCGTAATCTCCTCCGCCGTGTGGGACTGGTCCATGACTGCGGTATGAAGGAGGGCCCAGCGGCAGCCCTCCTTCCCAGTCCCAGAAGTCCTGGGTGCTTCCTGCCCTGAGGCTCCCCACCAGTGAGCCGTCAGGGACAGGTAAGCGTGCACTCCTCCTTCGCTGGACCAGATGTCCGAAGTGAAGTGCACCTTCTGTGCCTCTGCCTGGCACAGACGACCCAGAACTAACTCCCTGCATGCCTGGTACAGGGAGGGCACCACACGCCTGCTCAGGGTGGTGCGACACGGCGGCTTGTAGTATGGAACCACAAGAGCCATCAGCCTCTTGAAGCCTGCGTTCTCGACGAGGCTGAATGGCTGGTCATCCAACGCCACCATCTCACCGATGCAATTGGTGATCTGGTTGGGCGCTGGAAAACGCCACCTTGTGGCTCCATACTTCCCCCACCCCATCTCTTCCATGGTGGCCTGGCGAAGCCTCTTGGGGATGGGAGGTCGAGAGCTGGCAGAAGTTGCAGGAGCCTTCTGCTTGCCCTTGCCGCTAGCACCAGTCTGCTGCGAGGTGCCCGCCTCGGTCCCAAGCAAAACAGACTGGTGGTGCCTCTGCATGTGGCGGGTGAGGTTCGTGGTGGTGAAGTGGCCTGGCATTTTTCCCCTGCTCACTGACATCTTGCAGTGGCGACAGACAGCAAAGCGGGAATCCACTGCCACCTCAAAGTGGTCCCACACCTTGCTTGCCTGTCGCTTCTGGGGTGACACAGACGGCCTGCCGGCGCCTTCGCTCTGTGGTGTCACCTCAGGAGCAAGGGAATGAGTGGAAGAGAGGACGGATTGTGGAGAGTAAGTCTCTGGTGCTGCCTGCTCTTCCTCTTGCCCCACATCAGAGTCCTCCTTCTCACTCTGAACCTCGCTGACTTCCACAAGATCTGGGAAAAGATCAGTCAGCGGGTTCACAGGCTCACCCACCAAAGAAGGAGCTGGATAATATAGTGCTCCTTCTTCATGCCCACTGCTGCTCCCAGCACCTGCCTCATGTTGCTGAAAGAGTGCCCTGCAGGCACTACTTTGAGTTGCCTCTGCCTGCTTCTGCTGCCCCAGTGGAGAACGCCTCAGTTTAACTGGGGGTGTGGAAGTAGGCTGCCTGCTGCTGGTCCCAGCAGCAGCAGCAGCAGCGCCATGCCCAGAGCGGCCTCTCCCAAATGCTGCCTTGGGAGCACCCCCCCTTTGAGTGCCACGCTTCATTTTATTTTTATTATTATTTATTTTTGTGTAAGTGTGTGCTTTGCTGACTTTTTTTGTGTTTGTAGCAGCAGGCTACACAGCCCAGCAACACACACTCACTCACAAGCGCGCGCACACACACACACACACAGAGAAAGAGAGAGAGAGAGAGAGAGGATAGAAATATTTTTTTATTATTTTTTTGGGTTTTTTTCAGAAAGCGAAAGTAGAACAAACAAACACACTCACTGCAAAGACAAACTGAACTCACAGACAAACAAACGTGCTATCTAAGAAAGGAAAGGCAAGAGAGAAAGGAAAGCCAAGAGAGAGAACAAGAAAAGCTGAAGTAAAAGATCAGAAACTCCTCAAAACCACCTCCAAATACAATCAAATCAATACAGTCTCTCCAACACAGCTCCAAAACACTCCCTAATCTCCTCCACGTTCAACCCACAAAGAGCCAGAAGGGCAGGGCTGAGAGAATATATACTGGTGCCCTCCTCCAGCATTGCGATTGGAGGCTGAAGAAAGTCTTCACAGGATTGGGTGATTCAGTCATGTATTCTAAAGCACAATTGGTGGATCAAGCTGTCAAACACACACACACAAACACAGCCTCCCCCTCCCTTTCCTGAAGGTTTAAAATAATAAAGTTTAACCTTTGTTTTCCCACTAAAGCATTGCACCAAAGTTTGTTAAATTTCCAGCGTTTGAGCGGGCATAGGTCCTGTGCCATGTGAGCGAGTTAGAGTTTTGTAGCTCTTAAAACCAACCCATAAATCCCATGTGAAATGCCATGCATAAACCTTTGTTTTCCCACTAAAGCATTGCACCAAAGTTTGTTAAATTTCCAGCGTTTGAGCGGGCATAGGTCCTGTGCCATGTGAGCGAGTTAGAGGTTTGTAGCTCTTAAAACCAACCCATAAATCCCATGTGAAATGCCATGCATAAACCTTTGTTTTCCCACTAAAGCATTGCACCAAAGTTTGTTAAATTTCCAGCGTTTGAGCGGGCATAGGTCCTGTGCCATGTGAGCGAGTTAGAGGTTTGTAGCTCTTAAAACCAACCCATAAATCCCATGTGAAATGCCATGAATAAACGTTCGTTTCCCACTAAAATGTTGCACCTAGCTTCCGGAAATTTCACACACATTTGAAGTGAAGTGTTCCCTGCAATGTGCCAAAGTTTCCCGTTTGTATCTTTGAAAATAAAAAAATGGGAGGCAAAACTGTATTTTACCCCACTGCTACCCAATTTTCAACAATTCATTGCCAACACATGCCTGGAGCTAGCTGTCTGAAATTTTACACACATATCAAGGGAAGTGTTCCCTGTAATGTGCCGAAGTGTCCTGTTTGTATCTTTAAAAATAAAAACATGGGAGGCATAACTGCATTTACCCCACTACTACCCATTTTTCAAAAATTCATTGCCACACCAGGCAAGCACCCACGGTTCTGGGATTTCACACACGTGGGTCCCAAGGTTCCACCTACAATGTAGCAAAGTTTCATGTGTGTAACTTTAAAAATGACCGAGTTATAGGCATTCCATGTTATTTATTAAAAAATTAATTGCCACAAACTGCATGCACCAATCTTTCTGAAATTTCTCACAGATACCTATCCCTAACCAGTGTACAATGTGCCCAAGTTTCATCCTTCTGTCGTTAAAAATGAAAAAGTTATAGGCGTTTTTGTAAAACAACAATACTTTGCTATGGGAAAAACGCATTTAAAATGGCGTCCGATCCGCCGATCCGATCCGATCCGGATCGGACCTCGCCGGATCGGATCGGATCGGATCGGATGGTGTATCGGATCGGATCGGATCGGATTTTCCGATTTTTGGGGCGGATCGGATTCGGATCGTGGATCGGATCCGATCCGATGCACACCCCTAATAAAGATCTCTTAAGCATATTGTTCTGATATTTGGCAGATGTATTCCATTCCAAATTTGGCATAAATCCTGTGAAGATTCACCATTAACATAACTATTCTGCCTGCAACTATCATCCGATTTGCACCAAATTAAAACAAAACCCATATAGCTATTTATTTATTTATTGAAATTTGCCATGATAGACAAATGTAAGCACAAAACCTTGATTTTTCCAAAGTGTAACTTAGGTTTACTACTGAGTTGAAGCACATAGGCTCCGAATCAATTCAAGTCAAATTGGGCAGGTTTCCAATGTGCCAAATCAGTATCTGAGTCAAAGCTGGGTGTCGGTGCACACTTCTAGCAGTCACTACATTGGGACTCGATAAGATATTATAGGCATTTGTCAATGATAATGTTATTCAAATACAGAATTTAACCCTAGGAATAGAATCAAAAGTACCATTAATATCTTCAAAGGCAGAATGAAGTTGCCTTTTCAAGGTCCTTTCCCCCTCCCCCACCACCAAATGTGTGAATACCAAACAGTGATTCCAATCTGAGTGGTTTTCTTTAAATGCTGTTTGATAGTCAGTAGGTATGGCATCATAAATATATAGGATATAACTTCTTCATATTCGACAACAAACTGATAGTTTCTTAGGTTTGCCCATTATGAAATCTACACCTAGAGTTTCCTTTCCGTTCCATTCCGTTCCGTTCCCCTTTCTCCTCTCTCTCTCTCACAGATTCCCCCCCATTTCTGATTTTTGCATTTACCTCTTTCATGTACCTCTTTTTTTGTGTGTGTGCTGGGAAGGTGTTTCATGTCCTTCCCAATTGCTGCACTGCATCTAATATATGGCAACACATACATTCCATGCAGAAGGCGGTATTGTTACAGGTTGGACCAATCCTACATGTGGTTTTTTAAGCAACTGTAGTCTGGCATAGCTCTGTCATTTGTATGCAGCACCTGCTGAAAGTCCCTGTTCTATACAACTGTTAAAGATACAGGAGCCCTGTCCTCCTTTTCATATAGTCACTCTATATAGCTCAGAAGATGCAGAGGGTGGTAGTGGGGATTGATCCTTACTGTGCAATCTCAAAGGGCTTCTGAGCAGGATACTCATTGAATAAAAGCTTGTCAAAACTATAAAAAATCTGAGAAGTAATCCCACCAATGACGAGGCCGCCCGGCTGATACCACTCATGTGGAACAGGGAGAGGATCATCTTCAGGGCACTTCATTGTATCTAATTTGAATTTGCACATAATGGGAGGCAGCAGAAGCAGGAATACCAGTAGACCCAACATCCCGGAATTAAAGTTTTTCTCTACACACACTATTGTTAACATGTACGATGACTGCCCAAAGTCTGTTGCATCTGATGGTGCTTGACTTTGCCAACACACCTCTTAAAGAGGAACTTGTCCACTTTACTGCTAGAATCAACAGGATTACAAATGCCTTGAATAGTACCTTAGATTACCAGGACTCAGTTCAAGTCTAGCAGGAGCAAACAATCAAACAAAACAGCAAAGTCAAAGGAACCTATCAGAGGTGGTGTTGATAAAACCCTGCCTGCCTCTTGCTCCTATTCCCAGCTCTCCACAGCAAAAAAACAAAATAACAAACAAGAAAGGTTGACTTATAACCATTGTCAGCCTTGTTTAGTGATTTTATTTTTTTCCTACTGACTTCTGGAAAGCCTTTGGAGATTTGGCCAGGTGAACAATTTATTGTGATTTGGATAATTGCAGGGGGAGATAATTACTTCTCCAAAGCATGGACTCTTTTGGAAGATTGACACTTTTGATAGAAAACATGTTGGCTCTTTCCATCCCCCCCATACCTAGTCAGAAGTCTTCTCTGTTCTCTAAAGAAATCAGAAAATTACAAGATGTCAGTGCTGACCAAACATACAATAGGAACATAAGAACCAAGGTTGAAGTTGTTGTCTTGACAATGGATACAAAGCCTGGGGCAATGACACAACTTTATTAAAAAGAAGGGAAATAAAAGTATAACTTGCCACTACTACCAATAACTCCTAGGCCCTGAATAGCATCCCTTAAACAAATCTCCCCTGCTCCCAATTTATCAACTATAATCATGAAGGTAGAATTGTTCCCCAAGCACCACCTACTAGAGCCGCCCTGCCAAGTAGGAGCAGAACCACTGCAATGCAGTACCTCCCACTCCTAACTCAACCAGTCATCCCAGAAGTATACCATGTTTGATGGTATCAAAAGCCACTGAGAGATCAAAGAGAATCAACAGAATCACACTCTCCCTGTCCTTCTCCCAACATAGGTCATCATACAGGGCGATCAAGGCTGTTTCCATGCCAAAACCAGGCCTGAAACCCAACTGAAATGGGTCCAGATAATCAGTCTCATCCAGGAGTGCCTGGAGCTGGCCCACAACTGCCTGTTCAAGGACCTTGCCCAGGAATGGAACATTTGCCATTAGCCTATAGTAGGCTGACCATCTGAAAAGGAGGACAGGGCTCATGTAACTTTAACAGTTGTAGAGAAAAGGGAATTTCAGCCGGCATCATTTGTATGCAATTAGTTCCTGGTGAAATTCCCTCTTCATCACAACAGTTAAAGTTGCAGGGGCCCTGCCTTCTTTTGTATCTGGTCACTCTAGTATAGTGCCTATAACTTTAACTGTTGTGATGAAGGGGGAATTTCACCAGGTACTAATTGCATACAAATGACACCGACTGAAATCCCCTTTTCTCTACAACTGTTAAAGTTACATGAGCCCTGTCCTCCTTTTCATATGGTCAGCCTAGCCTATAGTTATTAAGGTTTTCTGGGTCCAGAGAAGCTTTCTTCAGGGGTGGTCTCACTATCACCTCTTTCAGCCATGTTATCTAAGAATGAAAGAAGGTCAAGGAATCCTAGCCTGGTGCTGGTGGGTGAGGCAAAAATGCTGCCCATGAAGGGTCAAATAAAGGCAAGGGGAAATAGCCATTATCCAAGTATCCAGACAAGATGCCCCTCCCCAGTGTCTCTATACCCTTCAGAGGAAGGAAAAAGGTCCTGTGTTTGTCACACTGCTGACCCAGTTGGTAACTCTTGCCACGAAAACATACTAAACTGCTCAAATGGCAAGAAGGATCCTAAGCAGGCATTGGACATGCCTGTTGAGTCAAGAGCCATATTTCAGGATGGAGATAATTAGACATCAAGTTTGGGGATTGGGTTGTGTGTGTTTTTAGCACAATGAAACAGACGTGTGTTCGAGGGTAACTTTTCACTATAATATGTCAGCTGGTTTATTGAAACTAGTCATCTGAAGGATTAGCAACAAATAGTGTAACTGTCATCTTACAGTGATTAGAATTAGGGATGTGCACTGGATCGGACCCGATCCACGATCCGAGTCCGGTCCAGTGGGAAATCGGATAAATTATCCGATTTCCGATCCCGCAGCTGGATCGGCCGATCCAATCCGAACCGGTCCGAAAAAGCTCCGAACCGGTTCGGCGGATCGGCGGATCGGCGGGCGCCCACTGGCGCCCACCGCCGCTTCCATTGGCGGGCGCCAGCGGGCGCCCGCCGATGAAAGTGGACAGCGGGGGGGAGGAGGGGGGCACTTACCTTCTCGGCCCGGTGGCTCCCGTCCGGCGCCGGCGCCTACTACTACTAACAGGCTCCGCGGCCTGCTCTAGGGTGGCGCGCCGGGTGATGTCATCACCTGGCGCGCTACTCTAGAGCAGGCCGCGGAGCCCGCTGGTAGTAGTAGGCGCCGGCGCCGGACGGGAGCCACCGGGCCGGGAAGGTAAGGAGGGGGTGCGTGGAGGGGAGGAGGGGGCGCGCGGAGGGGGGAGGGGGGCCCTTACCTTTCCGGCCCGGCGGCTCCCGTCCGGCGCCGGCGCCTACTACTCCCAGCAGGCTCCGCGGCCTGCTCTAGGATGGCGCGCCGGGTGATGTCATCACCCGGCACGCTACTCTAGAGCAGGCCGCGGAGCCTGCTGGAAGTAGTAGGCGCCGGCGCCGGACGGGAGCCACCGGGCCGGGAAGGTAAGGAGGGGGTGCGTGGAGGGGAGGAGGGGGCGCGCGGAGGGGGGAGGGGGGCCCTTACCTTTCCGGCCCGGCGGCTCCCGTCCGGCGCCGGCGCCTACTACTCCCAGCAGGCTCCGCGGCCTGCTCTAGGATGGCGCGCCGGGTGATGTCATCACCCGGCACGCTACTCTAGAGCAGGCCGCGGAGCCTGCTGGAAGTAGTAGGCGCCGGCGCCGGACGGGAGCCGCCGGGCCAGAAAGGTAAGGAGGGGGTGCGTGGAGGGGAGGAGGGGGCGCGTGGAGGGGGGAGGGGGGCCCTTACCTTTCCGGCCCGGCGGCTCCCGTCCGGCGCCGGCGCCTACTACTCCCAGCAGGCTCCGCGGCCTGCTCTAGGATGGCGCGCCGGGTGATGTCATCACCCGGCGCGCTACTCTAGAGTAGGCCACGGAGCCTGCTGGAAGTAGTAGGCGCCGGCGCCGGACGGGAGCCGCCGGGCCGGAAAGGTAAGGAGGGGGTGCGTGGAGGGGAGGAGGGGGCGCGCGGAGGGGGGAGGGGGGAGGGGGGCCCTTACCTGCCCGGCCCGGCGGCTCCCGTCCGGCGCCGGCGCCTACTACTCCCAGCAGGCTCCGCGGCCTGCTCTAGGATGGCGCGCCGGGTGATGTCATCACCCGGCGCGCTACTCTAGAGCAGGCCGCGGAGCCTGCTGGAAGTAGTAGGCGCCGGCGCCGGACGGGAGCCGCCGGGCCGGAAAGGTAAGGAGGGGGTGCGTGGAGGGGAGGAGGGGGCGCGTGGAGGGGGGAGGGGGGCCCTTACCTTTCCGGCCCGGCGGCTCCCGTCCGGCGCCGGCGCCTACTACTCCCAGCAGGCTCCGCGGCCTGCTCTAGGATGGCGCGCCGGGTGATGTCATCACCCGGCGCGCTACTCTAGAGTAGGCCGCGGAGCCTGCTGGAAGTAGTAGGCGCCGGCGCCGGACGGGAGCCGCCGGGCCGGAAAGGTAAGGAGGGGGTGCGTGGAGGGGAGGAGGGGGCGCGCGGAGGGGGGAGGGGGGAGGGGGGCCCTTACCTGCCCGGCCCGGCGGCTCCCGTCCGGCGCCGGCGCCTACTACTACCAGCAGGCTCCGCGGCCTGCTCCAGGGTGGCGCGCCGGGTGATGTCATCACCCGGCGCGCTACTCGAGAGTAGGCCGCGGAGCCCGCTGTTAGTAGCCGCCGGCGCCGGACGGGCCGAGAAGGTAAGTGGCGGGGAAGGGGGCTTACCCCCCCCGGAGCCGTCCGCTTCTATCCGCTGGCGCCCGCGGGCGCCAGCGGATGGAAGCGGGCGGCCCCAGGGGGGGTAGGGAGCGCGGGGGAGGGGGGTTACCTGCCGGGGCCGTCCACAGCGGACGGCCCCGGGGGGGAGGGAGTTAGGCCCCCCCTTACCCACCCGCCGCCATTTTTTCCTCATAGACTTGCATTGCAATGCAAGTCTATGGGGAAAAAAATGGCGGCCGATCCAAAAATGTACGATTTTTGGGTCGGGATCGGACTCGATCCGGTCCGGGGGGCCTCCGATTTTGTCCGAACCGGTCCGGGACAAAATTGGAGGTCCCGATCCGGGTCCCGATCCGATCCGGGGGGTCCGTGCACACCCCTAATTAGAATCCTTTTCTTATATTCCATTCCAAGTACTGCACCTGTTCTCTGATTATTTTGTTTTCTTTTGTTTAATTTCCTTCTCATGTAATCCCATCCACCACCACCACCACCACCACCACCACCACCACCATCACCATCCAATTTCAGGTACAGAGAACTGGAGAAAATCTGGCCTTAAAATGTTGTTGTAGACACACCATGTCCTCCCTGACCATTCTCCATGCTAGTTAGGGATGATGTCAGAAGTTAGGCTGAACATATGAAAAGGAGGACAGGGCTCATGTAACTTTAACAGTGGTAGAGAAAAGGAAATTTCAGCCAGTGTCATTTGTATGCAATTAGTTCCTGGTGAAATTCCCTCTTCATCACAACAGTTAAAGGTGCATGCACTATACTAGAGTGACCATATACAAAAGAAGGCAGGGCCCCTGCAACTTTAACTATTGTAATGAAGAGGGAATTTCACCAGGAACTAATTGCATACAAATGACACTGGCTGAAATTCCCCTTTCTCTACACCTGTTAAAGTTACATGAGCCCTGTCCTCCTTTTCATATGGTCAGCCTATCAGAAGTAGATAATGCAGCGCTGCAGGTTAAGATTGAGAAGGTCTCCACAGCCAAGATATCTTTGCCACTTGCCCTCTGGTAGGATGGGAAAAAGGAAAACCACACACTGAAAACTGCCAACAGGGACAATCAGGGATGAGTGAGTCATGTGGTCTCCCTATGTGCTTAACTGCGGGGGTCAACAAGCTGAGCCAAGGGGGGAACAAAGCTGAACTGAAGGGGTGCCAAAGGGCACAATTTTTCATAGGGCTGGTCCTGACTCTCAACATGCTGAAAGTGATAAACTTATTTTCATTAACTGTGTTAAATTTCATTAAAACTTTAAGTTTCAGAATCAACATAAATTTAAAGGAAACCCTCAAGTTAATTGCAACTGCTTTTTTATAGTTACACTATTCGATCCAGTCCTAAAATCTTTTTACCAAAAGAATTGACAGTAAAATAGGTCGAAGACAGATTTTTTTTATATACTATCTCCTGATTAAGTGCTTCCTGCTGTTCAGTTTGGGCCTTAACACAATAATGTAGCATTTTGGGCAAAAGATGCAGCCTAGCAAGCCAGCACTCGAGAACAAGATGGAGAAGATCTCCACAGCAACCATGTCTTTGCCTTTTGTGCTAAAGTAAGTCGGAACAAATGAGATCCACACACTGCAAAACACCAACATGCTGAATGTGATAAACTTGGCTTCATTGAAACTGTCAGGTAACTTGCGGGCTAGGAAGGCCACAATGAAGCTGGCAATGGCCAGAAAGCCCATGTAGCCCAGGAGACAGTAAAACATGGTGACTGAGCCTTCATTACATATCATAATGATTTCTTCCGTCACAGAGTACATGTCAAAATCAGGGAAGGGAGGAGAGGTTGCCAGCCAGGTGATGCAAATGCTTGCTTGAAGAAGGGAGCATGGAAGGACAATGAAATGAGCCAGTGCTTTCCCTATCCATCTCTTTAACCAAGACCCAGGCTTTGTGGCTCTGAATACCAATGAAACAATTGTGGTTTTTGCCAAGACACAAGAAACAGCCACTGAGAAGATGATGCCGAAAGCTGGTTGTCGGAGGAGGCAGGTCAGTTTCCCCGGTTGTCTGAGGAATAGCAAAGAGGAGAGGAAGCAGAGGAGGAGGGAGGTGAGCAGAGTGTAGGTGAGATCCCGGTTATTGGCTTTCACTATGGGGGTATCTTTGTGGCTGATAAAAATGCCCAGCACCAAGGCTGTGATCAGGGAGAAAGAAATGGCAACGGAGGTTAAACCGATCCCTAAAGGTTCACCATAAGACAGGAAGTTCATAACTTTGGGGATGCAGCCATGTTTATTCTTGTTTGGATAATGATCTTCTGGGCATTTGAAACAGTCATTCATATCTGGGAGGAAAAAACAAGAGAAGCTGCCATTTCAGTTCCAATTCATCAAGAAAAGAGAAGCGTTTGATGGCAAAATTGGAGAACTGCATTACTTACCAGTCTCATTTGAAATCTTCCCTTCTGGGCAGAGATTACAATCATAGCAGCAAAATTTCCCCCCTTCCTTTTTTTCCTTCTGATTCCCAGCCTGACAGTGCTCATTACAGACAGAAATGGGAAGCACCTATCCAGATAGAGGAAAGAAGTTAGGATGGACCCCACTCTTTCAGTAACGAAACCAGCGCACTCCTCACCACCACCACCACCCTCACCACCCTTGGAGGAATACTGGTGGAACTTCCAATATCAGGAAGAAAGCTCAGTCATGGACAAGGATAGCTGGCAACATTTAAGTCCACAAAACCTGTAATATCAACCTTTATTTAGTGCCTTGCCTTCTGAAAAGACATCAAGGTGGTGTATGACAGTTTTTGGGTGTTTTTTTTTTAGAAGAAGAAGAAGAAAAAAAAAAAAAAGAAGAGCGTAAGCATGGTAATAAAATTACAATTGCTTATTTTAAATAATAAAATTTAATGCTTTTCACCCTATCTAATGGCTAATAGAAGGGGATCCAATCATAGTTCTTGAGGGAGCACATTGCACAGTTTTGAAGTGACAGAGAGACTCTTTCACACTTGCCTGAAAAAACAAGCCTCTGTGGATAATGTGGGCCCTTAAAAGCCTGTCTTCTGTAGATTCATCCATACTAGTGGGGTTGAATCTGCCCCCACCCCAAGGACAGGATCTTAATTTTTAATAGCTAATTGGCAGAAAATACAACATAGGCTAGATCTATACCACTGCTTTATAGTGGTTTTGAAGGCCACTGATAAATATTGGGGCACAATCCATACTCCATATACCTAGGCTGACCATATGAAAAGGAGGACAGGGCTCATGTAACTTTAACAGTTTTAGAGAAAAGGGAATTTCAACCAGTGTCATTTGTATGCAATTAGTTCCTGGTGAAATTCCTTCTTCATCACAACAGTTAAAGTTGCAGGCACTATACTAGAGTGTCCATATAAAAAAGAAGCCAGAAACAATTTTTCAGATCTTGCTATTATTATAATAATTATTATTAGCATCATCATCATCATCATCATCATCAATCATCATTATCATCCTCTTTTCCTCTGTGTGGTTTTTTTTCTAGACAGACATGAAGGGCTTTGCCAGGTCTTCCTGTCTTTTACTGATTCTGGAATTTCCTGACAATTGAGCATGTTTTAAGTACGACTGCTTTCTGGATGTGGAGTGGATGTATTTTGGTAGGCCCAGTTTCTGAAGGTTTTTTGTATAGCTTTTGATGTGATGTTAGTGACTGATGTGACTAATGGAATAACAGTGACCTTTTCCTATTGCCATAGTTCTTTAACTTTCATGGCCAGTCTTGAATATTAGTAGTAGTAGTAGTAGTGGTGGTGGTGGTGGTAGAAGTAGATTATTATTCTTAGTATTAGTATTAGTATTAATAATATTATTATTTGAGCCAATTCTCATCATGGGGATCTGATGCCTGTTCCTATATTCCAAATCTCCATTTTTTGTTCTTTTTAGGTGTTTGAGCATATTCTCCAATAGAGACAGTGATGGCACTAATTAGTATACTTTGTGCCCCTTGATTTTTAACATTTTGTGGATGGACAGGCTGACTATGCAACACAATGTCTTTCTTAACAGTTTTTCAAACTATCACGTTTGGTGTAATACTGCTTACTTTATTTATATTGCAAACTCGTCTTCCATTATTCCCTTAGTTTTTGTGATAAAAGAATCACATCATTCATCTATCTTTTGTATAGCATCCTATCCTTCCAAACACACTTCCTTTCCAATGAGGGCATACAGGGTATGCACCAGAATGGGTGCATTTTTCCCCCATGGACAAACCCCAACATTGTTTGTCTTATATTCCAACAGACACAAAACATAAAATAATTGCATTTCAAACAAACATCAATTAAATCATTTATATCTTTTTTCCTGGGATAAAGCAGCCCAACTTTTTTTTTGGCAACCAAGAAAATTACAAAGTACATTGGATAAGAACAACAGCAACTCTTTTAACCCAGCTTAAATATGTGGATTGGGAAGAGCTTGTTTTCATTACACATTTGGATGGTTAGAGGAAAACTCGTTTGATGGAATTAAGATTACATATTAATATCTTTATCTGTATCTATATATCTGAAAAGAGATATTTCACCCTTCATAGTTGCAATTTTTGAATGTGCTCAGCAGTAACATTCGTCTAGATTTTTATGACCCTTCTCAAGATCAGATTACTCAAAAAGGAAATTTTGTGTCCTGATTGCACATTTAGAAAATCAATAATCAACTAAGACCATCCCGGAATCCATACCTGGTTAAAACATCTGTGCCACAGAATCATTTCCTCATTAAATGTGAGTTCTTTTCCTTCAGGAGCATTGGGATCCAACCTACCAACTTTCACTTTCTGGAAGGACTTGTTCGGGAATGTCACCATATTCACAAGGTCAAATCCTCCTCCCATTTCCCTTTTTTCATTAAATGACACCGTTTCCCTTGCTGAGTTGTTAAACAAAATGTCATGAAGAACTGCATGAAGCTAGGTGAAAGAGAAACAGACAGTGAGAGGAAATGACATGCTTCAGACTTCAATCTGGAATCCTTTTCATGCTGCAGCAAAAAGATCTACAACTATTCAAGGAAATGTACAGGAAACCAACATAACTTTGCACAACACCTTTCTCACAATGACTCAAAGAGTAGAAAGCTGGATGTGGCTGCATATAACCCATATCTGTTCATTGAAATGAGGTTTTGTTCTGCAGACATTACCTGCCAAGGCTGCAAAGACGGAAGGTCAACACCATTCACTCCCTCCATTGGTCTGTGCTTGGATCTAGATATGTCCATGGTATGCAGAGCATGAGCTAAAGCATAGACAGCATTATAGATACTGTAGCTTTGACCAGTCGTGTGCATTTCAAAAAGATCTGTAGGAAGACTATCTAGCCTTTCCTCTCCAGTGCATGTTTCATTGTTTTCCACCAACATGCTGAAATCTGGAAATATACAGTCAAACGCTTGTTCCCAAATATCTTTGAGAAAGGTTGTTCTTTGAGTCCAGTTCGGCTTTATACTCTCAAGATATTCCTTGAACCCTAAAATATCTTTTGAGTGAATCATGAATGCAATGGAACCTTCAAACAGCTGATAATCCCTTCCCTTCTCAAGACCAGTTGATATGAAATCAGTCTGGGTTGTAACAATCCACACCTTTCCAAAGGATGTATTCTTCATGTTTTCAGGACCTTGCAAAAATATTATTGCTCTCAAAATTATAATGGTCAAAGATTCGCCATGCAAAATGAGTACACTGACTTTGTCTTCTCTGAATTGGAAAGTAATACTTGAGAGTACATCAAAAAAATTATCCCAATTATCCATATGAACTTGTTGTGGGATCCTTTCTGTGAAGGCTGAACAGATTCCATGCTGTGAAAACAGTGGCTCTAAGGCCTGTAGGAAACGTTCTCCACTGTTGTCATCTACAGTAAAAATTCCAACCCATGTCCAACCAAAATGTTGAAGTAACTGTATTATTCCAATATACTGATATTCTTCGTTTGGGACCATGCGGTAAAAGGATGAGATCTGCATGGTTTCCACCTCTTCTGAGGCAAATGGCCCATATGTGAGCTGAAATTTGTACACATGTTTTAGAGCTATGTTAGGAGCAATTTATGTATTCATGTTTCTGTTTGTGCCAAAAGAGAGAGAGAAAACAGTAATAGTGTTGAAGGAATTTGTACGTTCTGCGAGAGTTGAAATCATGAACCTTTCCAGAGGAATATGTTCCAGGTTTACTCTTGCCACTAATGCATCCCTATATTTCTCAATCATAAAACAACTCTGAGAATTACAAGGGAATTCCCCACATCCCTTTCCCCAAGCCTACCTGTGGAATATTGTAAATTTGTAAGACCTCAGCCATACGGGAAGAGGTTTCAATCCCAAGACCCCCAATGACTGCTACCAGAGATTTCTGAGAATCACATTTGTAGTTGGGGACGAACCTATGCAGTTTGAAGAGCAAATCCAAAGTGGTCCGATAGGTCAGCTTTGTATTGTAATAGCTGTCATAGATGTGGAAACCGAGTGTGACATTGGGCAAGATCTTGGGATTCTTGTTGATCTCATTCACTGCAAATGCCAAGGCAAGGTTGTGCTGGTAGAACTTTGTCACCACACTGCCAATAGAGGGAGGGTATTATTTCAGGAGTGAATTCTACAACAGATGAAGCCAATATTTCACAATCCCAGAATGCCGTTCACAATTTCTGAAAGACTAATGCTAATCAATAATGAATTATTCAGTCTGCTCAAGTATTATCACTGCTATCACTTCCTGATTGCCATATTTTCCTGGCTAGACTAAGAGCCCATCGGGACTGCATATGTGTAAAAACTTCAAACCATTCTCTGTTAAGACAACAATTTGTAAAGAAGTGCTCCAGGTCAGTTTTTTCTAAAAAAAACCCTTACATGAATGTGCAAATGTTGAATATTTCTTGTGTTCCTCTTGGATAGTAAAAGAATATAAACTAAGATAGGCTTCAGTTGATGAGGGATGTTGTTTTCATGCCAGCTTAAGACAATCTGTAATGATTTTTATTGTTGTATTTTAATTTCTGTTTAGCTCCTGACGAAGGTTTCACCACCGAAACGTGTCGAGCATACAGAGAATATATAAGAAATAAAGAGAAATATATTTTCACATAGCACCAGAGCTTTGCTCTCTTTTTATCTCCAAAGCTCAGAAGATGCAAGAGGGTGGGGGATAAATCCTTACTGTGGAACATCAAAGAGCCTTTGAGAAGGACGTTCCTCGAAAGAAAGCTCATCAAAAATATAAAAAATCAGAGAAGTAATCCCACCAATGATGAAATCACCCGGCTGGTACCACTCATGCGGAATAGGAAGGGGATCATTCACAGGGCATTTCACGATGTCTACGTTGAATGTACGCACAGTGAGAAGCCGTTGAAGAGACAGCAGCATTAGCCACAACATCCTATTGTTAAAGATTTGCTCCACACACACTGTTGTTGACATGGACAACAAGAGCTGGACTTCATGCACATTGGATTGTGCTTGAATCTGCCAACAAATTTGGTAAGCTGGATGTTAGTCTTGTCAACAGAGTTACTAGCAGATGCCTAGCTGAGGTTGCCAACACTTCACTCTCATGTCTGTTTCAAAAGATGAAAAAAGGGTGAACTGCAGAGGTTATTCTATAGAGATGAATCTCTTGGCCCTGTTCCCTGCTCTCCATGGCAAAAAGGGTTTATTTATGACCATGTATGCTTCTAAATTGTTCTCTCTGAAGCCTTTGGAGCTTTGGACAGGTGAGCAAATTATGCTGATTTGGATAATTGCAAAGGAAGAAAATTACTTTAACATTTGGGTGATGACTTGTACTTTCCGTAGCAAACCGGTCAGGGTTTGTTTCCCTCCCCCCCCCCCCCAACACATTCATGAGCACAAGTCTTCTTTGCTCCCTAATGCAATGGGAACTCAGGATGGGTTCCTAATTACCAGAGGTCAATGCTGAGCAAAACCACAACAGGACAGTGAAGCCGTTGGCTTGACAGGGGAAACAATGGTTTTGTTTTTCTGCTTGTTTTTAAGATCTCAAAGTTCATGAAGTTGGCTGGGGTGGTTCTTCTTCATCATCTCTCCCTCTGGGAAAGAGGTGGATTATGCAAAGGCTGCCGAGTCCCTTTTGCCCTTCCATCTGAGAAGCAAAGGGGAGTGAGCAAGGTCTCCATCAGGTGCCCCAGATATTTTCCCATTAGAAGGATAGGGGGCATTTGAAGCCAGCTTAGTCCTGTTCACCCCTCAAGGGAAGATGTGAAGAGGAGTCAGCCACTCATCTGCCAAACAGTTTTCCAATTTTTCAACATGTTCTCATGTCCAATTTGCAGTAAATTTCCTAATTGGATTTCTGCAATGTTAAAAAAATGCACAGAGATGTATATTCAACCAAACAACATTTTTCGAAACTGTTTTTTTTTCCCAGCCGTATCAACAAGATTTTCACTAGGGGGATTTGTTCTAAGTTACACATGTACTTATGTCCGTTCACAAATTGTACGTTAATGAAGAACATAAGGAAAACCATTCTGCATCAGATCAATGGTCCATGTAGTCCAGCACCATGTTTACACGGTGGCCAACCAGTTGTTATAGATTCCTGGTCCCTCGGGCATTCACATCTTCTGGCAAACTGACATGGGACTCCCAATCTTTGAGATTTCTTTTATTGGAGGAAATTCCACAGTGAACAGCTTCATGGTTACACACTTCAAAAATACTAAAAGCTGATCGATGGACAGAAAACTTTAGGCTTCAAGGTGATGTACAGTCAAAATGCTCCTCACTACAATAACAACCTGGTTTTCCAGATGCCATCTCAATGGTTCCAAAAGTGGGTTCCAAACCTGACCAAGGGAGGGAAAGATTCCTGATGCGATCCTTCAGGCAATCACAATGGGACATTCTTGAAAGGCTTAACAAACCATCCCAAATCAGCTAGTCTAAACATGGCTGCGTCTTGGTAACTCAGGGATCATGGCCAGAGCATAATCAAGATCATGGGGTGGGTAAAAATCTCAGGGACAAGAACTCCAGTGCTGCTGCTTTAGCACTCTGAACTCCTTGCCACCTGAGTTTGCAGGGGAAAAGTCCAACAATAAAAACTCAACCCCAGTCTACACTAACACTGAATGGTTGATGAACGAACATAGACCATCCACAACAAATGAGAGATCAAGTATATGAAAAGCCTCCCAGTACTTTTCATGGCACAGTCCTTGGAAATCCAAAGTCCAAATTGGAGAGAGAGCCCTTGTGCAGAGCGCTTTCAGGGTCTCAAATGGTGATGGATCCAAACAGGGAGGGGTTTCAGGGCATGGGTAGAAAGATGATCCTGGCAAAGGTTCCTTGCCTTTGCTCCAACTTATAAAAAGAGGCATAGGTTTGTTCAAAACCACTTGACAGAAAGGGACTCAGCTCATAAATCATGCCCATGTACAAACAGGGTGGTACTGCTCAACCCACCAAGATGGCAATACAGTCTGAGTGACTCCTTCAAAAAGAGCCTCCCACCTGTCTAATATTCTCAGGTTCCCATGGACACTTTATAGTCTCAAGGATGAGGGAGTGGAGGGTGAACACTTTCCCTAGGAATCCTGACAAAAATAATCATGCTCAGATTCCAACACTCCAACCCTGTTCTAAATAAATTTAACTACAACCTGGAAGGCCTCGCTGAGACCAGCTGTCAATCAGGAACCCACAAGCACAACCCACAACCCCCTGCCAATGTTCCCTAGCAACTGGTGTAATAGGCTTACCACCTCTGATACTGGAAAGTGTGCATAGCCATCAGGTTTAATCGACATCGATGGCTTCTCTCCAGAAATGTATCCAATCCGGACTTCCTGGTTCTGGATCTGAATCAGATCGGGGGAGGTCTGGATCTGTCTGGATCTGGATCGGATCAGTCTGGATTGATCTGTAGATCTGGGGCACATTGCCCTTCCAGGTCCCTGGGTGCCACCTGTGCAGCTGGCACTCAGGTACACCAGGCCGGTGGTGAATGCATTGGACTCACTACCCTCCCTTCACTCTCCCTGCTTACTTGCTGCCGTCCGCAGCCATCCACTGCCGTCCGCTGCCATCCGTTGCCATGAGCTACCGTCCGCTACCATCTGCTGTACTGAGAACCAGGCCTCAGCCAGATTCTCAGTACAGTGATGTCGTGCTGGGTGATGACGTCACCTAGCGCGACATTGTTCTACTGAGAATCAGGCTGAGGCCTGGTTCTCAGTACAGCAGATGGCTGCAGATGGCAGCGAACAGTGGCGGGTGAGTGGAGAGAGGAGGGGGAGGGAGATCCCCACTTCCCTGCTGCCATCCACTGCCATCCACTGCCGTCTGCTGCCATCTGCTGTACTGAGGCCTCGGCCATATTCTCAGTAGAACAACGTCCTGCCTGGTGATGACA
The DNA here is from genome assembly GCA_029215795.1 of Anniella stebbinsi. NCBI lineage: Eukaryota > Metazoa > Chordata > Lepidosauria > Squamata > Anniellidae > Anniella > Anniella stebbinsi. The sequence goes on along the minus strand of JARDYH010000008.1, from coordinate 6,761,530 downwards.
TCACCCAGCGCAACATCGCTGTATTGAGATTCGGGCCAAGGCCTGGTTCTCAGTACAGTGGACAGCAGCAGTTAGCAGCGGACGGCAGAAGGTAAGCAGGGAGAGTGGGAGGAGAGCGGCAAATTAACACTTAAATATTTTTTTTCTTCCCCTTTAGTCAGGCACAGCTCAGAAGATGCAAGAGGGTGGAGTCTTTACTGTGGAACATCAAAGAGCCTTTGAGAAGGCTCTTCTTTGAAAGTAAGTATAGTATAAAAAATCTGATAAGTAATCCCACCAATGATGAGGCCACCCGGCTGATATCACTCATGTAGAATAGGAAGGGATCATTCACAGGGCATTTCACATTATCTACATTGAATGTGCACACAGTGAGAGGCAGGAGAAGTAACAACAGCATTAGCCACAACATCCTATTGTTAAAGATTTGCTCCACACACACTGTTGCTGACATGGACAGCAACAGCTGGACTTCATGCACAGTGGATGGTGCTTGAATCTTCCAACAAACCTCTTAAGCTAGATGTTAGCCTCATCAAGAGAGTTACTAGCTGACTACTAGCTAAAGTTGCCAACATTCCAATCTCATGTCTCTATCAAAAGATGAAAAAGGAGTGAACTGTAGAGGTGATTCTGTAGAGATGAATCTCTTGGCCCTGTTCCCTGCTCTCCATGGCAAAAAGGGTTTATTTATGACCATATATTAGGTATGTGCACGGCCACAAAAATTTTATCGGATTTGGAATCAGGACTTCCAGTTTTGACCTGAATCATATCGGGTAAAATTGGACGTCCCTCAAATCACTTCGGATCCGATTCCGATACAAAAATCCGACCTCCGATTTTAGAATCAGGTGTGATTTTGAACAATTTTCCCCATAGCCTAGTATTGTGTTTAAAATGCCTATAACTTTTTTATTTTTAAAGATAGAACCATGAAACTTGGCCACATGACAGATGGGTTTGCGATACTTATGCGTGAGAAATTTCAGAAACATAGGTGCAGACATTTTGTGGCTTTGACGTTTTGAAATATGAAACAGGAATGCCTATAACTTCTTTAGTTTTAAAAATCCACACATGAATCTCAACCACATTGCAGATGGTATGTTGGTACTTGTGTGTGTGAAATTTCAGAAACATAGGTGCTGGCCTTTGGTGGCAACGAATTTTTGAAAAATGGGTTGCATTGGGGAAAAGACAGTTACACCTTCTACTTTTTATTTTTAAAGATAGAACCTTGAAACTTGGCCACATTAGAAATGGCATGTAGGTAGTCATGTGTGAGCAATTTCAGAAAAATAGGTTCAAGTGTGTAGTGGCAAGGTATTTTTGGAAAATGCAGGACGTGGGGGAAGGGCTTTAAAAACATAAAATCAACCCCGGTCTACACTAACACTGAGTGGTTGATGAACAAACACACACAATCCATAACAAATGCAAGCTCAAGTCTATAAAAAGCCTCCCAGTACTTTTCATGGCACAGTCTTTAGAAATCCAAAGTCCAAATAAGAGAGCCCCTGTGCAGAGTGCTTTCAAAGTCCCAAATGGTGATTGATCCAAACAGGGAGGGATTTCAGGGCATGAGTAGAAATATGATCCTAACACAGGTTCCTTGAATTTGCTCCAGCTTATAAAGGGAGGAGTAGGCTTGTTCAAAACCACTTGACACGTATGTGCCAAATTTCAGAGCAATCCCTCCACCCCTGAATTTTATATGAATTTTTTAAACATTGTGCACTTTTTTGACAAATCTCTGAATGCACATGGTGAGCTGTCATTCTGAGCTGTCAGAAATTAAACGACCTTTCAAAAATTCATATAAACTACACGGTTGGAGGGATTGTTCTGAAATTTCATACACATACTTAGGCATACCCTATAAGCACTGTGACCAAGTTTCAAATCTCTAACTTTGAAAATACAGGTTATAGGCCTTTCTGTCTCAAAAAGCAACTCTATAGGGCAAAATAGGAGATCCAAAATAAATATTGGATTTCTGATAATTATTGGAAATCCGATATGATTTGATACGATTAACCTCCGATATATATAATCGGATCTGATTTTTTTTAAAGTGATTTCCGATGACGATACGATAATTTTGGTCATGCACATCACTATTTTAAAGACATCCTGATTGGTGACCATCACACCATATCTTGTGGAAGTTAATTCCATAGTTTAACTATGTGTTGTGTGAAGAAGTCCTTCCTTTTATCTGTTCTGAATCTCCCACCAATCAGCTTCATGGGATGATCCTGGGTTCTAGTCTTATGAAGAGGGAGAAGAATGTCTTCCTACCTGCATTCTCCGCACCATGAATCATTTTGTACACCTCTAACTCATCCCCCCACTTAGAGACACTCGAACCCCTTTATCATTTTGGTTGCCTGTTTCTGTACTTTTTCCAGTTCTACAATATTATCTTTAAGTGTGCTGATCAGTACACAGTATTTTAAGTGTGGTTGCACCATAGATTTATATAAAATCTGTTTGATAGTGTTAGTTTTTCATTTAATTCCTTTTCTAATATTGCTTAACATGGAGGTGCCCTTCTTTCCAGAGGATTTATGCTGGGTTGTGGTTTAGTGCAGAACAAAATTTGTGTGACTTCTTTGCATAATGTTAATTTTCAAAGCTCAGAATACCAGCTAGCTGCTCTTCCTCGTTGATTTGTATTTGTATTCATGTTTGCTTCCACCATTTGTTCTTTTGGGAATAGGAAAATTTTCAGAACATCAGTTTGCTGCTTGTCCTGGAGTACAATTTTGGTGGAATTTCTCATTTGCACAAAATGAACAACAGTTGCAACATGAGCAGAAAACAAGGAGGCATTCTGAGAATCTTGGTGACATCAAACGTTGCTGATTCACCACTATCTACAAATGACATCAAGTGGGAATGCTTATTAGGGATGTGCACTGGATCGGACCCGATCCACGATCCGAGTCCGGTCCAGTGGGAAATCGGATAAATTATCCGATTTCCGATCCCGCAGCTGGATCGGCCGATCCAATCCGAACCGGTCCGAAAAAGCTCCGAACCGGTTCGGCGGATCGGCGGATCGGCGGGCGCCCACTGGCGCCCACCGCCGCTTCCATTGGCGGGCGCCAGCGGGCGCCCGCCGATGAAAGTGGACAGCGGGGGGGGGGAGGAGGGGGGCACTTACCTTCTCGGCCCGGTGGCTCCCGTCCGGCGCCGGCGCCTACTACTACTAGCAGGCTCCGCGGCCTGCTCTAGGGTGGCGCGCCGGGTGATGTCATCACCCGGCGCGCTACTCTAGAGCAGGCCGCGGAGCCTGCTGGTAGTAGTAGGCGCCGGCGCCGGACGGGAGCCACCGGGCCGGGAAGGTAAGGAGGGGGTGCGTGGAGGGGAGGAGGGGGCGCGCGGAGGGGGGAGGGGGGCCCTTACCTTTCCGGCCCGGCGGCTCCCGTCCGGCGCCGGCGCCTACTATTCCCAGCAGGCTCCGCGGCCTGCTCTAGGATGGCGCGCCGGGTGATGTCATCACCCGGCGCGCTACTCTAGAGCAGGCCGCGGAGCCTGCTGGAAGTAGTAGGCGCCGGCGCCGGACGGGAGCCGCCGGGCCGGAAAGGTAAGGAGGGGGTGCGTGGAGGGGAGGAGGGGGCGCGCGGAGGGGGGAGGGGGGCCCTTACCTTTCCGGCCCGGCGGCTCCCGTCCGGCGCCGGCGCCTACTATTCCCAGCAGGCTCCGCGGCCTGCTCTAGGATGGCGCGCCGGGTGATGTCATCACCCGGCGCGCTACTCTAGAGCAGGCCGCGGAGCCTGCTGGAAGTAGTAGGCGCCGGCGCCGGACGGGAGCCGCCGGGCCGGAAAGGTAAGGACGGGGTGCGTGGAGGGGAGGAGGGGGCGCGCGGAGGGGGGAGGGGGGCCCTTACCTTTCCGGCCCGGCGGCTCCCGTCCGGCGCCGGCGCCTACTACTCCCAGCAGGCTCCGCGGCCTGCTCTAGGATGGCGCGCCGGGTGATGTCATCACCCGGCGCGCTACTCTAGAGCAGGCCGCGGAGCCTGCTGGAAGTAGTAGGCGCCGGCGCCGGACGGGAGCCGCCGGGCCGGAAAGGTAAGGAGGGGGTGCGTGGAGGGGAGGAGGGGGCGCGCGGAGGGGGGAGGGGGGAGGGGGGAGGGGGGAGGGGGGCCCTTACCTGCCCGGCCCGGCGGCTCCCGTCCGGCGCCGGCGCCTACTACTACCAGCAGGCTCCGCGGCCTGCTCCAGGGTGGCGCACCGGGTGATGTCATCACCCGGCGCGCTACTCGAGAGTAGGCCGCGGAGCCCGCTGGTAGTAGCCGCCGGCGCCGGACGTGCCGAGAAGGTAAGTGGCGGGGAAGGGGGCTTACCCCCCCCCGGAGCCGTCCGCTTCTATCCGCTGGCGCCCGCGGGCGCCAGCGGATGGAAGCAGGCGGCCCCAGGGGGGGTAGGGAGCGCGGGGGAGGGGGTTTACCTGCCGGGGCCGTCCACAGCGGACGGCCCCGGGGGGGGGAGGGAGTTAGGCCCCCCCTTACCCACCCGCCGCCATTTTTTCCTCATAGACTTGCATTGCAATGCAAGTCTATGGGGAAAAAAATGGCGGCCGATCCAAAAATGTACGATTTTTGGGTCGGGATCGGACTCGATCCGGTCCGGGGGGCCTCCGATTTTGTCCGAACCGGTCCGGGACAAAATTGGAGGTCCCGATCCGGGTCCCGATCCGATCCGGGGGGTCCGTGCACACCCCTAATGCTTATCTCTCTTAACCATCCAGGAGTGGAGCAGAGATATCCAGAAACAGAGAGTGTTTCCCTGTGAGGTCAAGAATAGGACCCATTTTAACTACATTATCCAAGAATGAAAGTAGGTCAAGGAATACTTGGCTGAGCCTGGTGGGTGAGGCAACTATGCTGCCCAAGAAGAGTCAAATACAGGAAATGGGAAATAGCCATCGCCCAAGTATCCAGACAAGAAGTCCCCCCAGTGGCTCTAAACTCCTCAGAGGAGAAAAACAAGGACCTGTGTTTCTCGCAATGCTGACCCAGTTGGTAACTCTTGCCACTAAAACATGATAAACTATTCAAAAGGCACGAAGCACACTAAGTAGCCATTGGACATGCCTGTTGACTTCAAAACCATATTTCAACATGGAGGTAATTAGACATCAGGTTTGGGGACTGGGGTGTGTGTGTGTCTGTATGTGTGTGTTTTAGTACTATGCAACAGATAGGTGTGTTCGAGGGGAACTTTTCATACTGTATCAACTGGTTCATTAAACTTATCATCACAAGAATTAGCAACCCCTGAGGGTCACTTCATTTCCCATGATTCCACAAAAAGTGCAACTGTCCTCTTGCACATCTCAGAATTTTTCTGTCATTTCCCATTTCATATACTGGGTCTTTTCTCTTACTATATTTGTTTTGCTTAAATTCCTTCTCATATCATCCCATCCGTATCAGGCACAGAACAGTACTGGAGACACAGTACTTCCTCTCTGACCATTCTCCATTCTAGCTAGGGCTGATGTGAGAAGTAGAAGTACAACCACATCTGGAACACTACAGGTTCTCCAGTCCTGCCACTGAGCACTGAACCTTGGCCCACACTGGAACACTTGACCACCAAGCTTCCATCACAGAACAGATCCTAGGATAAGATAGTTGAGAAAGTCATGGATGAAGTGGACTGAAAGAATGTAGAATTACTGTTAGACTAACCTATATGTTCATAAAACTTTTGTACAGCATATATAAGAATGCAATAGGAAGGAAACAAGCAAATTTTGTAATGCATCATCCTCATTATTTCACCCCTGCTGGTCAGGCCTCACACAACAAAGTAACATTTAATGGAAAAGACACAAACCAATAAAGCAGCACTGGAGATTAAGCTGGAGAAGATCTCAGCAGCCAAGATATCTTTGCCACTTGCACTCCGGTAGGTTGGGACAAAGGAGAACCACACACTGAAAACTGCCAACAGGGTCCAATTTGGGGATGGGAAAACTGGGTGGTCCCACCATGTGCTTAACTGGGGGGAGCACCAAGCTGATCTGAGGGGGGAACCAGGCCGAACTGAAGGGCTTTCAATGGGTACAATTTATCATAGGCCTGGCCCCGACTGTCAACATGCTGAATGTTATAAACTTGTCTTCATTAAAAGTATCGAATTAGATTAAAATTTTCCGTCTTGGAAAGAACAGAAATTTAAGGGAAACACTCAAATTAATTGCAACTGATGATTATTATTTTTTTGAATACTTCTTTATTACATTTTCTTATCCAACAACATATAAATTATGTTAATAATTACCACCAATATCAAATATAATTTCCCCCCTTCCCCCTCACCCCCCCCCCACGCTGTTTTTCTTCTGGCTTGTCTCTTCTCTTCTTTTCTTTTTTTCCTTCTTTCTCTCTTCTTTTTTTCTTTCTTTTATTTTCATAAGTCCCATAACTTTTTATATTCTTCCACCATATTTTCCCTATTTCGTTCTTTTTTCATATACTCTATATATGCTTTCCAGTACATTCTGAAGGTATCTCTTTTCTTCCCCCCCCCCCGTAAACTCTGAGTTTCTGTGTCAATTTTTGATTTATTGCAATGTGCCATAATTTTTTTCCCCACATTTTAATTGTCAACATCCTAGCTGTCTTCCATTTGGATGCTATCAGATGTCTTGCTGCTGTCAACATGAACCCAATTAAAACACTCAAGTTAATTGCAACTGATGATTATTGTTATCCTATTTTTGTTATATTATATTTTTCCAAACAGAATTGATAGTAAAACAGGTGGAAGACTGGAAGACAAACACACACAGACACACACATACATATATTATACTATCTCCTTATTAAGTGCTCCCTGCTGTTCAGTTTGGGCCTTAACACAATAATGTAGCATTTTGGGCAAAAGATGCAGCCTAGCAAGCCAGCACTCGAGAACAAGATGGAGAAGATCTCCACAGCAACCATATCTTTGCCTTTTGTGCTAAAGTAAGTTGGAACAAATGAGATCCACACACTGCAAAACACCAACATGCTGAATGTGATAAACTTGGCTTCATTGAAACTGTCGGGTAACTTGCGGGCTAGGAAGGCCACAATGAAGCTGGCAATGGCCAGAAAGCCCATGTAGCCCAGGAGACAGTAAAACATGGTGACTGAGCCTTCATTACATATCATAATGATTTCTTCAGTCACAGAGTACATGTCAAAATCGGGGAAGGGAGGAGAGGTTACCAGCCAGGTGATGCAAATGCTTGCTTGAAGAAGGGAGCATGGAAGGACAATGAAATGAGCCAGTGTTTTCCCTATCCAACTCTTTAACCAAGACCCAGGCTTTGTGGCTCTGAATACCAATGAAACAATTGTGGTTTTTGCCAAGACACAAGAAACAGCCACTGAGAAGATGATGCCGAAAGTTGGTTGTCGGAGGAGGCAGGTCAGTTTCCCCGGTTGTCTGAGGAATAGCAAAGAGGAGAGGAAGCAGAGCAGGAGGGAGGTGAGCAGACTGTAGGTGAGATCCCGGTTGTTGGCTTTCACTATGGGGGTATCTTTGTGGTTAATAAAAATGCCCAGCACCAAGGCTGTGATCAGGGAGAAAGAAATGGCAACGGAGGTTAAACCGATCCCTAAAGGTTCACCATAAGACAGGAAGTTCATAACTTTGGGGATGCAGCCATGTTTATTCTTGTTTGGATAATGATCTTCTGGGCATTTGAAACAGTCATTCATATCTGGAAAAAAATAGAACCTGCCATTTCAGTTCCAAATCAGCAAGAAAAGAGAAGCATTTTATGGCAAAATTGGAGAACTGCATTACTTACCAGTCTCATTTGAAATCTTCCCTTCAGGGCACAGATTACAATCATAGCAGCAAAACTTTTCCCCTTCCTTCTTTTTCTTCTGATAACCCGCCTGACAGTGTTCATTACAGGCAGAAATGGGAAGCACCTATCCAAATGAAAGGGAACAAGTCAGAATGGATCCCACTCCTCCAGTAATGAAGCCACTGCAATCCCCACCATCCTCACCACTCTTGAATGAGGAATATTAGCGGAACCTCCAATGCCTTCAAGAAAGTTCAGTCATGGATGAATGAGGATAGTTTTTCACATTGAAATCTGGGGTTCCTCATGAAATCTGTAATATCAACCTTTGTATACCGCCTTGTCTTCGAAATATCCATCAAGGCAGTGCACAACTATTTTTTTTAAAAAAATACAACACTGGAACTACACAACAACAAGAGCGGCAGCAGCAGCACCCTAAGTATGGTAAAAAGAAAAGAAAAAAATGGAACAGCACATCCCAATAAAAGAGAGTCCATGTGCAGAGTGCTTTCAAAGTCTCAAACAGAAATGCATCCAAACAAGTAAGGATTTCAGGGCATGAGTAGAAAGACGATCCTAGCAAAGGCTCCTCGCCTTAGCTCCAGCCTAGAAAGGGTAGGCATAGGTCTATTCAAAACCACTTGACAGACAGGGGCTCTGGCCAATACATCATGCCTGTGTCCAAACAGGGCAGCACTGCCCAGCCCACCAAGACAATGCCACAATCTGAGTGACTCTTTAAACTACCCCCCACCTTTTAAACATTCAATCACTTACTGAAGACCAAGGGAGGGGGGACGACTCTACTCCTTGATAACCCTGACAGAAATAAGCTCCCTCAGATTCCGACAATCCAATCCAGTTCTAATTAACCCTACTTACAACCTGCAAGGCCTCGCTAAAACCTATCCCTGACACTTTCGTATAGTATCACACCTTCCAAATGAACTTCCTTTCTAATAAGTGCATATAGGATATACCCCAAAAGTGGTGCATTTCTTTCCCACCATGGACAAACCCCAACATTGTTTGTATCATATTCCATAAAAGTGTTGCATTTCAAATAAATATCCATCAAATCACTTATAACTTTTTTTAGGATGAAACCACTTACAATGTACCATTTACAATGTACATCAGGTAAGCACGGTCATGTGGATTGGGATGAGCTTGTTTTCATTACACAATTGGATGGTCAGAGGAAAACTCATTTTGTGGAATTAATGATCTATAAGACCTTGTAGGTGAATGGCTATATTTTCACCATGATTACATATTGATATCGGTATCGGTATCTATACATCTGACAGGTGACATTTCAGTCTTCACTGTCACAATCATTGAATGTGCTCAGCGGTGACATAATACTAGAGGTTTATGACCCTTCTCAATATCAGGTTAGTGAGAAAGGAAGTTTTGTGAACTGCAATTACACAGTTGAAGAATAAACAATCCATTTAAGAATATCTCAGAATCCATACCTGGTTAAAACGTCTGTGCCACAGAATCATTTCCTCATTAAACGTGAGCTCTTTTCCTTCAGGAGCATTGGGATCCAACCTGCCAACTTTCACTTTCTGGAAGGACTTGTTTGGGAATGACACCATATTCACAACATTAAATACTCCTCCCATTTCCTGTTTTCCATTAAATGACACCGTTTCCATTGCTGAGTTGTTAAACGAAATGTCATGAAGAAATGCATGGAGCTATTTGAAAGAGAAAAAGACACTGAGAGAAAACAGTGTGCTTTAATCTTCATGCTGAAATTCTTCTCAAGCTGCAACGGTTAAAGGAAACCAACATAACTTAGCAAAACACCTTTTACCCAATAACTCATAGATCATTGTTCTAAAGTGGAGTATCTGTTCATTGAAATAAGATTTTGTTCTGTAGACGTTACCTGCCAAGGCTGCAAAGACTGAAGGTTAACATCATTCATTCCCACCATTGGTCGGTGCTTGGATCTGCATATGTCCATGGTATGCAAGGCATAAGCTAAAGCACAGACAGCATTATAGATACTGTAGCTTTGGCCAGTCATGTGCATTTCAAAGAGATCTGTAGGAAGACTATCTAGCCTTTCCTCTCCTGTACATGTTTCATTGCTTTCCACCAACATGCTGAAATCTGGAAATATACAGTCAAACGCTTGTTCCCAGATATCTTTGAGAAAGGTTGTTCTTTGAGTCCAGTTCGGCTTTATGCTCTCAAGATATTCCTTGAACCCTAAAATATCTTTTGAGTGAATCATGAATGCAATGGAACCTTCAAAGAGCTGATAGTCCCAACCCTTCTGAAGACCTGTTGATATGAAATCAATCTGAGTTGTTACAATCCATACTTTTCCAAAGGATGTATTCTCCATGTTTTCAGAACCTTGCAAAAATATCAGTGTTCTCAATGTTCCAATGGTCAAAGATTCTCCGTACAAGATAAATACATTGACTTTGTCATTTATTACTTGGAAATAAATACTTGACATTGTGTCATGAAATTTATCCCAATTATCCACATGAACCTGTTGTGGGGTCCTTTCTGTGAAGGCTGAACAGATTCCATGCTGTGAAAACAGTGGCTCCAAGGCCTGCAAGAAATGTTCTCCACTGCTATCATCCACAATAAACATTCCAACCCATGCCCACCCAAAATGTTGTAGTAATTGGATTATCCCAATATACTGACAATCTTCATTTGGGACCATGCGGTAAAAGGATGAAATCTGCATGGTTTCAACCTCTTCTGAGGCAAAGGATCCATATGTGAGCTGAAATAATATGTACACATATTTTAGAGCTATGTTAGGAGCAGTTTATTTATGCATGTGCATGTTCGTGCCAAAAAAACCAGAGACAAATATTAATAATGTTGCAGGAATTTGTATGTTATGTGAGCGTTGAAATCATGAAACTTTCCAGAGGAACCTTCTCAAATCATGCGACTATTTTCCAGGTTTACACTTTTCACTCTTTTCACTAATAATTTCAATATTTCTCAAATAGAAAATATTTCTGAGAATACCAAGGAATTTCCAGACATCCTATACCAAAGCCTACCTGTAGGATGTTGTAAAGTTGTAAGAGCTCTGCTCTACAGGAGGAGGTTTCAATGCGAAGACCTCTAATGATGGCTACCAGGTTTTTCTGAGTGTCACATTCATCCGTTCTAATTTAAAGCAGGAAGGAATGAACAGTAACTGCACGAGTTCATCTTCAGCACTACCTTACGCTTCTCAGTACTTGATAACTTCTGAGTTATTTAATTTTATACCACCCAATAGCTTTCCATGGAGCTACTTTCCAAGTTTACCGTTGTCACTAATGCATATCTATATGTCTCAACCAAAAAGTGACTGCATGAATTACAAGAGCTTTCCCAACATCCCATTCCCCAAGCCTACCTGAGGAACGTTGTAGATTTGTAAGACCTCTGACATACGGGAGGAGGTTTCAATGCCAAGACCCCCAATGATGGCCACCAGGTTTTTCTGTGTATCACATTTGTAGTTGGGGACAAACCTATGAAGTTTGAAAAGTAAATCCAGAGTGGTCCGATAGGTCATCCTTGTATTGTAATAGCTGTCATAGATATGGAAACCAAGTGTGACATTGGGCAAGATCTTGGGATTCTTGTTGATCTCATTCACTGCAAATGCCAAGGCTAGGCTGTGCTGGTAGAACTTTGTCACAACACTGCCAATAGAGGGAGGATATTATTTCAGAAGTAAATTCTACAACAGGTGAAGCCAATAGTTCACAATCCCAGAATGCCATTCACCATTTCTGAAAGACTAATGCTAATCAAGAATGAATTATTCAGTCTGCTCAATTATTATCACTGATATCACTTCCTGTTTGCCATATTTTCCTGGCTAGACTAAGAGTACATTCAATTTCACAAATATAAACATGTGAAGCAGCACTGAGGATCAGACACTGTGTGTGGATCATGACAGAGGGGAATCTAAAATATGGGTGGGCAATATGGGGCCATAGGCCACATGCATCATTGGTCATGTTTGTATCCTGTGGCACCGCCACTTTGATATGACTGAATTGCTGCGCAATTTCAGCTGACCCATACTCATGGGCTGTATTAAGGCCTGTTATTTCTAACTTAGTTACATGGAAAGCCAAGTGCTCTTCACAAACTATGAATGGAGGAGAATTTTATTCACTCCATTGTTTGAGAAGTACTTACCAAATTTTGCATAAAAGGACAGCAACAACCTGAGTTTTTAAAAATCTGAATATGGGAGAGAGGATAAAATGTCAGCTTGCCTATTTTGTAAAAATCTAGATTTTAATCTGTATGCATTCAACCACGTTTGTCATGCCAAATTCAGGTGGCCACCTCTGTGTGTATGTGTGTGTGTGTGTCTTTCCTCATGTTTCCCTCATATTGGCTAACAGGTACAAAATGTTATTCTCCATGCTGGCAATAGCTGCATCTATTGAATGTGGCCACTGAAGATGGGTGAAAAGTTCATTTGGGTCATTGTTTGGTCATTGTTTGGTATACATATATACATGACAGAGTAAAGTTACACAAAAAAGGTTCATGTATTTGGCAATGAAATGCTGAGCGAGATAAGACTTTACAGGACTCCAGGTTTTACCCCTTTTTCACCACAGCTTCCTCAGAACCTCACTATAATTACACCATAAATAACTTTGTGCCATGGGAGAAAAGGAGAGGCAATTCTTAAAATGTTCCTCTGCCCCAAAACACCTTTGATTGGCCCCCAGGACAGATTAACTCAAATTCCAGACCAGTGTTTGGAAAGCTTTGGGAGTGCTGAGTTTTTTGAGCAGCTGAGATAGATAGATAGATAGATAGATAGATAGATAGATAGATAGATAGATAGATAGATGATAGATAGATAGATGATCGATAGAGAATAGATAGAGATAGAAATATAGATAGATAGAGATAGAGATGTTATACTATGTTATATGTCTCAATCTTGTTATAATTTCTTTCATGCTCACATATTATATTTGTCCTTTTACCCAACTATCTGGCTGTTTTTCAGTTTTTGTGCAGCTGTTTAGCATTTGTTCTTGCTGGATGTCGTAGTTGACGACAGTCTGAGCCTAAGTGTAGAATGTGAAAGAATTACCATATCTTCAGCTTAGAGAAAGACAAAACTTTTACAATTTGGAAATTTCAGCTAATGCCCATCTGAATGACTTAAGATGTTTTCTAAAGCAAACTGAACAGAACTAAAGAAAGTAGAAGCAAGGATACAACTTATTTGTGTGTGTGTGTGTGTGTGTGTGTGTGTGTTTGCAAATCGGTGTTTGTTTTCACTGATTTCCCCATTCCTTTTTTAATTAACCTTTCTTTTAATTGTGAATTTAACAAAGCTAAACAGAAAATAAATCATGAAAAGAAAAATGAAGAAAGAACAGGAAATTGCATGCATAGGAATATCAATATTCCATTGAGTTCAACATTCTTTATCAGGGAGTGAGGGTGATGCATAACTTTTAAAGATTGTTTCCTTTTTCCTTTCCTTTTTTATTTCTGAGTGGGATGCTTTGAGGGTGTTCCATATCCTCCAAAATGTCTGCACTGCACCTAATATACACATCGGTCTGCATGTAAATTCCACGTAGAAGGAGGTATTTCCTTCACTTGGACAATCCTATGTGCAGTTTATTGAAGCACTTTAACACTTAGATATGTTCCCCCCCCTTCCCCTTTGTTCAGGCAAAGCTCAGACGATGCAAGAGGGTGGGGGATAAATCCTTACTGTGGAACATCAAAGAGCCTCTGAGAAGGACGTTCCTCGAAAGAAAGCTCATCAAAAACATAAAAAATCTGAGAAGTAATCCCACCAATGACAAAATCACCCGGCTGGTACCACTCATGTGGAATAGGAAGGGGATCATTCACAGGGCATTTCACGATGTCTACGTTGAATGTACACACAGTGAGAGGCCGTAGAAGAGACAGCAGCATTAGCCACAACATCCTATTGTTAAAGATTCGCTCCACCCACACAGTTGTTGACATGGACAACAAGAGCTGGACTTCATGCACATTGGATTGTGCTTGAATCTGCCAACAAACTTGATAAGCTGGATGTTAGTCTTGTCAACAGAGTTACTAGCAGACGCCTAGCTGAGGTTGCCAACACTCCACTCTCATGTCTGTTTCAAAAGATGAAAAAATGGTGAACTGCAGAGGTTATTCTACAGAGATGAATCTCTTGGCCCTGTTCCCTGCTCTCCATGGCAAAAAGGGTTTATTTATGACCATGTATGCTTCTAAATTGTTCTCTCTGAAGCCTTTGGAGCTTTGGACAGGTGAGCAAATTATGCTGATTTGGATAATTGCAAAGGAAGAAAATTACTTTAACATTTGGGTGATGACTTGTACTTTCGGTAGCAAACCAGTCAGGTTTGTTTCCCTCCTCCCCCCCCAACACATCCATGAGCACAAGTCTTCTTTGCTCCCTAATGCAATGGGAACTCAGGAGGTCAATGCTGAGCAAAACCACAACAGGACAGTGAAGCCGTTGACTTGACAGGGGAAACAATGGTTTTGTTTTTCTGCTTGTTTTTAAGATCTCAAAGGTCATGAAGTTGGCTGGGGTGGTTCTTCTTCATCATCTCTCTCTCTGGGAAAGAGGTGGATTATGCAAAGGCAGCCAAGTCCCCTTTGCCCCTCCATCTGAGAAGCAAAGGGGAGTGAGCAATTTCTCCATCTGGTGCCCCAGATATTTTCCCATTGGAAGGATAGGGGGCATTTGAAGCCAGCTTAGTCCTTTTCACCCCTCAAGGGAAGATGTGAAGAGGAGTCAGCCACTCATTTGCCAAACAGTTTTCCAACATGTTCTCATGAGTTGCAGCAGAAAGTAAAAGATCAGGAGGTAGAATTAGCAAAATTACACCAAGAAGAGAGACAGAAAGAGAAAGATCGTGAGGTACAATTACAACTTCTTTCTCTGGAGAAACAGAAAATTGAGCAAGATGCTAAATGGAGAACTGAGGAAGGAGCCAAACCTCCTAAGTTGTCTCCAAAAGATTTCACTGCATACATAGAGGGACAAGACCCACAAATTTTCTTTAATACCTTTGAAAAAGCAGCCATGATGTGGGAAGTAAAACCACGGGATTATATGAAGTTTATCCCAAACCTGATAAGGGGAGATTTGGCTGAAATATATAATAGCTTTCCTGTGGGGGAAGTGATTGACTTTGAGACATTCAAAGCAGCAGTGTACAAAAGATTTCGGTATGGCCCTGAATATTTCAGAAAGAAATGCAGAAGTGCCAATGCTGCTTCCTCAAAATCATTTGTGGAATTAAGCCACAAGTTGGCTGACCATTTTAACAAATGGATTACCTGTGCTGAGGTAAAAACCCAAGCAGATTTGGTTGATCTTATGATCAGAGATCAACTAATTTTCCAGATACCTCAGGACATACGTTAGGGATCGTGGCCCTAAAACATATCAGGATGCGGCTTTGTTGGCAGACCAGTTCTCCTTGAACAGAGGTTATAATATGGCTGGCAAGTCTAAGAAAGAGACTGACGTGAAGCCTATATCTAAACCAGGAGGGTTCAAGAGGGAAGCTGAGGGAGCCAAAAGCCAGATAACATCAGAAAAGGCGGGAAACACCACCAGACCTTTGTCTGGCAAAACCGATTTCACTTGCCATCATTGTGGGCTTGTAGGGCATATAAGACCTCAGTGTCCTAGACTTCAGGAGAAAAAAGAGAAAAGTATATCAATCAGGAGTGTGTGTGAGGAGATTATTAGGATTTAGGATTATTAGTTAATTATTAGAAGTGTTAAGAATAGGCAGGTGTTAAATTGATTTGAAACAACTTTTTATTTTATTAATTTTGCTACCACAAACCAAGTGTCAGCTTGGCTTTGTAACCTGCTCTATAAATATAATAAAGAAATACAAATCATTACCCTTTCAGCCAACACACTCACAGGAGAACCGTATTCAAAACCTTTAACACCCTTTTCCCCTCTGCTATAAGGGAAAAGTGGTGCGTCTTTTACCCTTCCCTCAGGCTTATTGAAGTGGTGGCGCTTGTCCTGAAAGGGGTGTGCTCGTCTAGGCCTGGTGTTTGTGGCTGTGGCAGCACAGTGACCATTAGGGCTATGCTCAGCTCCGGATCCCGGATTGGGATCAGGATCGAATCGGGGTGATCTGGACCTCCTGGATCTGGACCTGAACCAGATCAAGGGAGGTCCGGATCTGGGTCGGATCAGTCTGGATTGATCTGTAGATCTGTGGCACATTGCCCTGGGAGCCAGCTCACTGCCCTCCCCCCACTCTCACTGCCCATTGGACTCACTGCCCTCCCCCCACTCTCCCTGCTTACTTGCTGCCATCCGCTGCCATCCACTGTACTGAGAACCAGGCCTCGGCCAGATTCTCTGTACAGCGACGTTGTGCCAGTTGATGATGTCACCAAGCACGACATTGTTCTACTGAAAATCAGGCTGAGGCCTCGTTCTCAGTATAGTGGATGGCAGTGGATGGCAGTGGACAGTGGCAGGCGAGTGGAGAGAGGAGGGGGAGGGAGGTCCCCACTTACCTGCTGCTATCCGCTGCTGTCTGCTGCCATCCACTGTACTGAGGCCTCAGCTAGATTCTCAGTAGAGCAATGTCACGCCAGGTGACGACATCACCCGGCGCAACCTCGCTGTATTGAGATTCAGGCTGAGGCCTGGTTCTCAGTACAGTGGACGGCAGCAGATGGCAGCGGATGGCAAGGGACAGAAGCGGACGGCAAAAGGTAAGCAGGGACAAAGTGGGGAGGGTGGCAAATTAACAGTTCACGGTTTTTTTTTCTTCCCCTTTAGTCAGGCACAGCTCAGAAGATGCAAGAGGGTGGGGATAAATCCTTACCGTGGAACATCAAAGAGCCTCTGAGAAGGACGTTCCTCAAAAGAAAGCTCATCAAAAATATAAAAAATCAGAGAAGTAATCCCACCAATGACGAAATCACCCAGCTGGTACCACTCATGCGGAATAGGAAGGGGATCATTCACAGGGCATTTCACGATGTCTACGTTGAATGTACGCACAGTGAGAGACCGTAGAAGAGACAACAGCATTAGCCACAACATCTTATTGTTAAAGATTTGCTCCACACACACTGTTGCTGACATGGACAGCAACAGCTGGACTACATGCACAGTGGATGGTGCTTGAATCTTCCAACAAACCTCTTAAGCTAGATGTTAGCCTCATCAAGAGAGTTACTAGCTGACTACTTGCTAAGGTTGCCAACATCCCAATCTCATGTCTGTATCAAATGATGAAAAAAGAGTGAACTGTAGAGGTGATTCTGTAGAGATGAATCTCTTGGCCCTGTTCCCTGCTCTCCATGGCAAAAAGGGTTTATTTATGACATGTATTAGGTATGTGCATGGCCACAAAGATTATATCGGAATTGGAATCGGGACTTCCGATTTTGGCCTGAATCATATCGGGTAAAATTGGCGTCCCTCAAATCGCTTCGGATCCGATTCCGATACAAAAATCGGACCTCCGATTTTAGAATCAGATGCGATTTGAATGATTTTCCCCATAGCCTAGTATTGTGTTTAAAATGCCTATAACTTTTCTTTATTTTTAAAGATAGAAGCATGAAACTTGGCCACATGGCAGATGGGTTTGAGATACTTACGTGTGAGAAATTTCAGAAACACAGGTGCAGACATTTTGTGGCTTTGACGTTTTGAGAAATGAACCAGGAATGCCTATAACTTCTTTATTTTAAAAGATCCACACATGAAACTTGGCCACACTGCAGATGGTTTGTTGGTACTCGTGTGTGTGAAATTTCAGAACCATAGGTGCTGGCCTTTGGTGGCAATGAATTTTTAAAAAATGGATTGCATTGGGGGGAAAGACAGTCACACCTTTAACTTTTTTATTTTAAAAGATAGAAGCATGAAACTTGGCCACATTTCAGATGGGTTTGAGGTACTTATGTGTGAGAAATTTCAGAAAGATAGGTGCAGGCATTTTGTGGCTATGGTTTTTTTACTTTAAAAGTTCCAAAATTTCCAAAACAGTGGGTTTGACAGCGGTCAAACAGCACCCGTCCCCCAACTCCTCCCCCCTACTGTCAGCTGTCAAACCCACCATTTTGGAACTTTTAGAACTTTTAAAGTGAAAAAATTCATAGCCACAAAATGCCTGCACCTATCTTTCTGAAATTTCTCACACATAAGTACCTCAAACCCATCTGCCATGTGGCCATGTTCCATGCTACTTCATCAGCTGCCCATTCTGGGAAAGAGAAGCAAAGAGGAGTGAGCAATTTCTCCTTCATGTGCTCCAGATATTTCTCCTTTGCAGGAATGGCAGGGGGCATTTGAAGCAAGTTGAGTCCTGTTCACCCATCAGGGGAAGACATGAAGGGGACTCAGCCACTTCTCATTTGCTCTCTCCTGTTACCTTCCCCATTGTGAAAAAGATGTGGAGCACACAAAGATAGGGTAGATCGAACCTAGTTTACACTGCTCTCCTTCAGGGCAGCAATGAGACTAGCATGGCTCAGCTTTGCTGTGCACAGGGCTTCCATGACCGGGAAAGACCATGTGCAGCCCCCACCTGGGGATTGGTCCAGAAAGCAAATGAGTAGGGATGTACAAGTATTCTATTTTCACTCATGAAACATATTGGTTGTGCCGTATTCACAACCAAAATGCAATCACCAGTAGGAGAACTCATCGGCCAAAATATTCGCCAAGTTACCAACATGTTCTCATTTCCAATTTTCAGCAAATGTCCTAATTGAGTCTTTGCAACATTCAAAAATGCACAGATTTGTTTAATTCACCCACAACACATTTCTCAAAACTGCTTTTTGCAGACGTATCAGAAGGATTTTTACTCGGAGGGATTTGTTCTAAGTCACACATGTACATTTAGAAAGTTGTGTATCAATTAAGAACATAAGAAGAGCGATGCTACATCAGACCATGGCTCCATCTCATCCAGGGTTCTGCTCACATAATGGTCAAAGGGTTGTTGTCCAGGAGCCCACAAGCAGGACATGGTGTGACAGCACTCTCCCACCCATCACACTACTTCATGTGTGAAGAAGAACTTTTTTATCTGTCCTGAATCTCCCACCAATCAGTTTCATGGGATGACTCCCTGGTTCTGGTATTATGAGAGAGGGAGAAAAATGTCTCCCTATTAACATTCTCCACACCATGGATAATTCTGTAAACCTCTATCATGTCTCCCCTTACCCTACTTTTTTTGTACAAGCTAAACACTCCTAGCTATTGTAACCTTCCCTCATAGGGTACATGCTCTTTGATAATCTTAGGTGCCCCTTTCTGTACTTTACCCAGTTCTAGAATATCATTTTTAGGTGTGGTGAACACAACTGTTTACAGTATTTGAACTGTGATTGCAGCGTAGATTTGTATAAGGTCAATGTGATAGTGGTAATCATATCTGCAATTCCTTTTCTAATTCTGCTTAATATGGAGTTTGCCTTCTTCCAGAGGATGTATGCCGGGTTGTGGTTTAGTGCACAGCTAAATTTGCATGAATCCCTGCTGGTCAACTCAGGCCTCACACAAAAAAGTACCATTTAATGGAAAAGACACAAACCAATAAAGCAGCACTAGAGATTAAGAGGGAGAAGATCTTGGCAGCCAAGATATCTTTGCCACTTGCACTCCAGTAGGTTGGGACAAAGGAGAATCTCACACTGAAAACTGCCAACAGGGTCCAATTTGGGGATGGGAAAACTGGGTGGTCCCACCATGTGCTTGACTGAGGGGAGCACCAAGCTGAGCTGAGGGGGGAAGCAGACTGAACTGAAGGGGTGCCAAAGGGCACAATTTATCATAGGCTTGGCCCTGACTGCCAACATGCTGAATGTGATAAATTTGTCTTCATTAAAAGTATCAAATTACATTAAAATTTTCAGTCTTGGAATCAACAGAAATTTAGGGGAAATACTCAAGTTAATTGCAACTGATGATTATTGTTATCCTATTTTTGTTATATTATATTTTTCCACACAGAATTGACAGTAAAACAGGTGGAAGACTGGAAGACAAACACACACACACACACACACACACACACACACATATATATATATATATATATATATATATATTATACTATCGCCTGATTAAGTGCTCCCTGCTGTTCAGTTTGGGCCTTAACACAATAATGTAGCATTTTGGGCAAAAGATGCAGCCTAGCAAGCCAGCACTCGAGAACAAGATGGAGAAGATCTCCACAGCAACCATGGCTTTGCCTTTTGTGCTAAAGTAAGCCGGAACAAATGAGATCCACACACTGCAAAACACCAACATGCTGAATGTGATAAACTTGGCTTCATTAAAACTGTCGGGTAACTTGCGGGCTAGGAAGGCCACAATGAAGCTGGCAATGGCCAGAAAGCCCATGTAGCCCAGGAGACAGTAAAACATGGTGACTGAGCCTTCATTACATATCATAATGATTTCTTCCGTCACAGAGTACATGTCAAAATCGGGGAAGGGAGGAGAGGTTGCCAGCCAGGTGATGCAAATGCTTGCTTGAAGAAGGGAGCATGGAAGGACAATGAAATGAGCCAGTGTTTTCCCTATCCATCTCTTTAACCAAGACCCAGGCTTTGTGGCTCTGAATACCAATGAAACAATTGTGGTTTTTGCCAAGACACAAGAAACAGCCACTGAGAAGATGATGCCAAAAGTTGGTTGTCGGAGGAGGCAGGTCAGTTTCTCTGGTTGTCTGAGGAATAGCAAAGAGGAGAGGAAGCAGAGCAGCAGGGAGATGAGCAGAGTATAGGTGAGATCCCGGTTATTGGCTTTCACTATGGGGGTATCTTTGTGGCTGATAAAAATGCCCAGCACCAAGGCTGTGATCAGGGAGAAAGAAATGGCAACGGAGGTTAAACCGATCCCTAAAGGTTCACCATAAGACAGGAAGTTCATAACTTTTGGGATGCAGCCATGTTTATTCTTGTTTGGATAATGATCTTCTGGGCATTTGAAACAGTCATTCATATCTGGGGGAAAAAAATAGAAGAAGCTGCCGTTTCAGTTCCAATTCATCAAGAAAAGAGAAGCATTTGATGGCAAACTTGGAGAACGGCATTACTTACCAGTCTCATTTGAAATCTTCCCTTCTGGGCACAGATTACAATCATAGCAGCAAAACTTTTCCCCTTCCTTCTTTTTCTTCTGATTCCCAGCCTTACAGTGTTCATTACAGACAGAAATGGGAAGCACCTATCCATACAGAGAAAAGAAGTTAGGATGGACCCCACTCCTTCAATAATGAAGCCTGTGCACTCCTCACCACCACCACCACCACCACCACCATGCTTAGAAGAAGAACATTAATGGGACCTCCAATATCAGGAAGAAAGCTCAGTCATGGATGAGGATAGTTGGCTTCATTTAAGTGCATGTCTCCTCATAGAACCAGTAATACCAACCTTTATATACTTTTAAAAGTCCATCAAGGTGGTGTACAAGAATTAAAAAAAATTAAAACACTGGAACAATTAAAAAGAACAACAACAACAACAACAACAACAACATAAGAATTATAAGAAGAAAAATAGAACAGCACGTTGTAAATGGCAAAATCGAAAAGATTCATCTTTTCATCCTAACTAATGGCTAATAGAAGGGGATCCAATCATAGTTCTTGAGGGAGCACATTGCATAGTTTTTGCAGTGATAGAGAAAGCTCCTTCACACTTGCTGGACAAAAAGACCTCTGTGGACAATGGTGACCTCAATAGCATGTGTCCTGTAGATTCACCCATGCTGCTGGTGTTGAATCTCACCCCCCACCCCCAAGGTTCAGACTCCTCATCTTTAATAGCTATTTGACAGAAAATACAACATAGGCTAGAACTACACTACCACTTTATAGTGGTATCAAAGTGTACTGATGGCTGTCGGGACATGATCCACATTTCATAGTTTGCTTTCATAGTGTTATATCCTGCTTTTTATTCCACATTCCTAATGATCTGAGGTGTAGATCTGGCCATAGTCTTGTCGATCCTGGGATCAGGTGTAGCTATTGAATTTGGCTGGTGCTGGTGTATGGCAATTTTGTTTCAGTAAGGTATTGGTAAGTATTTACAAAAAAATGCAAAGATTATATAGACATTGAAGTTCAAAGAAAATCAAAATGTTCAGCCAACAGTTTTAGCCAACTCCAAGTCAAATGTTAACAGAGGTGTTCAAAATGGTTTCCTGCCTCTGGCTGAGGGGAATATTCCACATCCAGGTATCTGTCTTGTTGTTCCCCCTCTCTGTGTTGTGGATTTGTCTCAGGTAGGTTGTGACTTATTTCTGAAGGACTGGAAATGAGGCGTTTGCAAAATAATTGTCAGTTGGTTGGAACAGATCCATGGTTGGCTACGTCTTTATACTGGGTCCAACCATTGGTCCATCTAGACTACTATTGTTGACACTGTTAGACAGCTCTGTCTGGATATTATTAATTTATTAATTTATTTGTGAAATTTATATACCACTGAACATAAAATCTCTCAGTGGTTCACAATAAATATAAAAAATTACATTTAAAATTCAATATAGAATACACAACATTAAAAACATTTTCATATAGAACAAACTCTATATTTTGCCATGGATGGGCCATGGGACCTTCTCTATGCATCATTCATTCATCGAAATATGTGTCCTGAATTAATTATTTTGCCTAAATGTTCCTCTCTTTCATGCAGGGCCCATGATTAATCCTATTGTTGTTATGCTTGATATCTGCAAGTTGCTACTTTATACAAAGTGTGAGAGGTCTACCTTTGTTTTCCACATAGCAGGCCAAACAGTCCCCACAGTCCATTTCATAATATATTGTGGCTGATGTGAGACAGGCACCTTCCTTTTCTCCACATACTGAAGGTTGCTTGGTCACACATTTTGAATCATACAGCTGTAATCTAAAAAATCTCTCTTTAAAATAGGGTGACCAGATAAAATCCAGGTCAGGGCTCATGTAACTTTAACAGTTGTAGAGAAAAGGGAATTTCAGCCAGTGTCATTTGTATGTAATTAGTTCCTGGTGAAATTCCCTCTTCATCACAACAGTTAAAGGTGCAGGGGCCCTGCCTTCTTTTGTATATGGTCACTCTAGTATAGTGCCTGCACCTTTAACTGTTGTGATGAAGAGGGAATATCACCAGGAACTAACTGCATACAAATGACACTGGCTGAAATTCCCTTTTCTCTACAACTGCTAAAGTTACATGAGCCCTGATGTGGATTTTATCTGGTCAGCCTACTTTAAAAGGTATGTATTGCAGGGGATAATTCCAACACTGACCTCAATTTTAAAGGACACAAACATATATTTAACATCCCTTCAGACCCTGTCAATTCTTCAGAACTTGCTATCTCTTTTACAGGAATTTTTTTTTCTCATCAGGTATAATGTTCATATTTTTTAAAAAAAGAAGGGGAGAGTTATGTATGTATTTAAAGAAAAGCAGAGCATGTATCTATATGTTTTTTTTTCTTTTTCACAATTTTTTTGTTCTTCTGTTTTGTTAATATTCACAATAAAAAAGAGAGCGATATTTGTTTAAAAAGACCACTCCTCAAAAAGCCTAACTTCCTGGACCAGGAGGATGTTAATATTATAGGCTAGTGGCTAACATCCCCTTCCTGGGCAATGTGCTTGACAACTCCAGGAGCTCTTGAATGAAACACAGTATCTAAATTAGAGATGTGCACGGCCAAAATTATTGTATTGTATTGTTATCAGAAATACCAATATAAAAAAAATTCGGGTACGATCATATCGGGGTGTGTGTGTGTGTGTACCCGGATTTGATCGGATCCAAAATCCAATAAATATCAGAAGCTTTCCCCCAATGCAAGTCTATGGGGAAAAACACTGGGCTGGCACTCACGCTCCCTCCCCACACTCCTGTTGTTTACCTACTGTCACTGCTGCTGCCGCCGCCGCCGCCGCCCCGTACTACTGCTAAACAGGCTTTCCGGCCTGTTCGTCAATACAGAGAATAGCCAAGTGATGTTGTCGTGACTTGGTGTGGCTCTCTACTGACAACCAGACTGGAAAGCCTGTTTAGCAGTACTACGGGGGGGGGAGCGGGAAAGGCCCAGGTAAGGAATGTGAGGGGAGAGGGAGGGAGGGGTCCCCCTTACCTGGGCTTTGTCTGCTGCCGTCCACTGCCATCCGCTGCTCCGGACTACTGAGAACTAGGGATGTGCACTGACCCCCCGGATCGGATCGGATAGCGGATCGGAATCGGACCTGGGGGGTCGGATCAGATCGGATCGGAGGATGGTCGGATCGGATCGGACCGGATGTCCGATCCGGATCGGACGCCATTTTGAATGCTTTTTCCCATAGCCAAGTATTGTTTTACAAAAACGCCTATAACTTTTTCATTTTTAAAGATAGAAGGATGGAACTTGGGCACAGTATACACTGGTTAGGGACAGTTATCTGTGAGAAATTTCAGAAAGATTGGTGCATGCGTTTTGTGGCAATTAATTTTTTAATAAATACCCAGGAATGCCTATAACTTTGTCATTTGTAAAGTTACACAAATGAAACTTTGCCACATTATAGGTGGTACCTTGGGACCTATGTGTGTGAAATTTCAGAAATGTAGGTGCTTGTCTTGTGTGGCAATTAATTTTTAGAAAAACGAGTTTCCTGTTTGTATCTACAAAAATAAAAAATGGGAGGCGTAAATGTATTTACCCCACTACTACCCATTTTTCTAAAAATTAATTGCCACACAAGACAAGCACCTATGTTTCTGAAATTTCACACACATAGGTCGCAAGGTACCACCTACAATGTGGAAAAGTTTCATGTGTGTAACTTTAAAAATGACAAAGTTATAGGCATTCCTGGGTATTTATTAAAAAATTAATTGCCACAAAACGCATGCACCAATCTTTCTGAAATTTCTCACAGATAACTGTCCCTAACCAGTGTATAATGTGCCCAAGTTTCATCCTTCTATCTTTAAAAATGAAAAAGTTATAGGCGTTTTTGTAAAACAATACTTGGCTATGGGAAAAAGCATTCAAAATGGCGTCCGATCCGGATCGGACCTCGTCGGATCGGATCGGATCGGATCGGAGGTTGATCGGATTGGATCGGATCGGATCGGATTTTCCCGATTTTGGGGCGGATCGGATTCGGATCGTGGATCGGATCCGATCCGATGCACACCCCTACTGAGAACTAGGCTTTGCGGCCTAGTTCTGAGTAGAGCTATGATGCTCCAGGTGATGTTATCACCCAGCGTGTCATCACTGTACTGAGAACTAGGCCGCAAAGTCTAGTTCTCAGTAGTCCGGAGCAATGGATGACAGCGGATGGCAGCGGGGAAGGCCCAGGTAAGGAGCACGAGTGGTAGGGGGGAGGGCCAGCCCTAAAATGGTGGTCTGAATATCCGATATGTCTGATAGTTATTGGATATATGGATTTTGGATCTGATCAGATAGGGCCTCGAGGAATGTGCATCGTTTTTGTTAATCGAATGTCCAATAACGACCTTATTGGTTTGTTATCGGGCATCGGAACGAAATGATACACATCCCTAATCTAGATCCATTTCAGATGGGCTTCAGGCCTGGTTTTTGAATGGAAACTGCCTTGGTTGCCTTGTAGGATGATCTTTACTGGGAGAAGGACAAGGGAAGTATGACCCAGTTGATTCTCTTGGCAGCATCTTCCGATACCATCGAACATGGTATCCTTCTGGATAGGCTGCCTAGGCTGGGAGCTGGAGGCACTGTGTTGCAGTGGTTCTGCTCCTACCTGGATTGCCAATTCCAGAATGTATTGCTAGGGGATTATTACCCTGTGCCATGGCACCTGGGCCATGGGGTTCCACCATGCTCTATTTTATCCCCTATGCTGTTTAACATTTACATGAAGCAGCTGGGAGAGGTTTTCTGGAGATGTGGGGTGTGGTGTCATCAATATGTTGATGACACCCAACTCTACCTCTCCTTTTCATCAAACCCAGGTGAGGCAGTGGCTGTCCTGAATCAGTGCCTGGGCATGGTAATGGACTGGATGAGGGCCAAAAAACCTGAGACCCAATCCAAACAAGATGGAGGTACTTTAAGCAGGTGGTTTGTCTGTTCAGCTAACTGATGTTCACCATGTTCTGGAGTGGGGATGTGTGTTGTATTGGACCCGATACCCGATACTGATACAAATCAGAGGAAATTGGGCATCCGATGTACGATTCCAATGCTGGCAGCAGGAGGTTTGATTTCTCCAGATCCGACTTTTTCAATCTGATTAATATCGGAAATAAACGGAAAATAGGACTTCCATTTTACGTGTTTTCATCATAGGCTTGCATTGGGGGAAAGAAAGCTTTCCCCCAATGCAAGTCTATGGGGAAAACATGGTGGCGGGTGATGGGAACCTCCCTCTCCCACCCTCCTTCCCTCCCCCTACTCACACTCCTTACTTGCTGCCTCCCCGCTGCCGCACACTGCTTCCGTACTACTGGTAAACAGGCCTTGCGGCCTTTTCCACAATAGAGTGATGGTGTGCCGGATGATGTCATCACTTGGCGTGCCGTCACTCTACTGTGTAACAGGCCGCAAGGATGGCAGCAGATGACGCTGGCAGGTAAGGAGCGCGAGTGGGGAGGAGGGGGGAAGAGGGAGGGGGAGGGAGGGGAAGGTCCTCTCTTACCTGCCGGCATCCCACACTGCCGTCCGCTGCTGCCATCCACTGAGAATTTGGCTTTGCGGCCTGCTTCTCAGAAGAAAAATGACGTGATGGGTGATGACGTCACCCGGCGCTTCATCGCTCTGCTGAGAAGCAGGCCACAAAGCCTAATTATCACTAGACGGAAGAAGCGGATGGCAGCGTGGGATGCCGGCAGGTAAGGAGCTCAAGTGGGGGGGAGGGAGGGGAGGGCTGCCATTTTAGGTATTTTCCCCATAGACTTGCATTGGGGAAAAGCTTTCTTTCCCCCAATGGAAGCCTATGGGGAAAACACCTAAAATGATGGTTCGATATCAAAATTAGTATTTCCAATTTTGTATCGTTATCGGATCCAATCTGATAAGACAGACACTGATTTTAATGACACAATACTGTGCCACCACACCACCTATATATTAGGCACGGTCGTGAGCACCCCTTCTCAGGACAAGCACCACCACTTGAATAAGCCTGAGGGTAGGGCAAAATAACACTACCGTTTCCATGCTCTGATAATCTCTCTTCTGAATTACTGCAATGCATTATACATGGGGCTGCCTTTGAAAACTGTCCATAAACTTCAACTGGTACAAAACAGGGAAGCCAGATGGTTAACATGGAGTGGCCAACAAGACCACATTATGCCCACCCTTTTCCAGCTTCACTGGCTGCCAGTCCAGCTTGAGGCCCGATTCAAAGTGCTGGTATTAACATTCAAATCCCTAAACAGGTTTGGGCCAGGTTATCTGAAGGAACACCTCCCTCCATATGTGCCTGACCGGACCCTAAGGTCATCTTCAGAGGTCCTTCCAGTGAGCCACTGCCAAAGAAAGTGAGACAGGTGACTACCAGGAGGAGAGCTTTCTCTGCTGTGGCAACCCGGCTGTGGAATGAGATCCCTAGAGAGGTTCACCTGGCACCTACGTTATACTCTTTTCAATGACAGATGAAGAGCTTCTTATTCTCCCAGTATTTTAACAGTTTATCATCTTAGTCTTTTAACTTTGTTGTTTTAAATCTGTATTTTCAATCTCTTCATCGCTGCTTGGGTTTACCCTGATTGCACTTTATACTGTTGTTTGCTTTATACTATTGTTTGTTTTATACTTTAATTCATTTCTGATGGTTTTAAGTTTTGTGAACCACCCAGAGAGCTTCGGCTGTTGGGTGGTATAGAAATGCAATGACAATAATAATAATAATAATAATAATAATAATAATAATAATAATACACTTGTTATCTATTATTATTATTATTATTAGACTCATTTCTCATCACAGGAAGCTCATGCCTGTTACTAAATCTAAATCTAAGCCTCCATTTTACTTTTTAGATGTTTCAGCATATTCTCCAATGGAGACTGTGATGACACTAATTAGTCTACTCCGTGCCCTTTGATTTTTAACATTTTGTGGATGGACAGACAGACGATGCAACACAATTTCTTTTTTAACAGTTTTTCTAAACCCTCAGGTTTCAAGGCCCACTGTGATCTATCCAACCTCTACATCCAATAATGTCAACCAACCCCCCTAACTTTATTCGCGTTACAACCTTTTCTTCCATTATTTTGTTAGATTTTGTGATAAGAATATCACATCAGCCACCTATATTTTGTATAGTATCACATCCTTCCAAATGCACTTCCTTTCAAAGGAGTGCATATAGGATATACCCCAAAAGAGGTGCAATTTTTCCCCATAGACCAACTCCAATATTGTTTATCATATTCCATCAGACATACAAGTATTTCATTTCAAACAAACATCAATCAAATCACTTATAACTTTTTTTCTGGGAGGAAACAGACATCAATCAAACCATTTACGAAGTACATCAGGTAAGAACAATAAACAACTTTTTTAACTTAGTATGGACATGTGGATTGGAAAGAGCTTGTTTTCAGTACAAATTTGG
This sequence comes from Anniella stebbinsi, assembly GCA_029215795.1. Classification (NCBI taxonomy): domain Eukaryota; kingdom Metazoa; phylum Chordata; class Lepidosauria; order Squamata; family Anniellidae; genus Anniella; species Anniella stebbinsi. The sequence continues at coordinate 6,733,057 of JARDYH010000008.1, read as the reverse complement.
ATGGTCAGTGGGAAAACTTCTTTGATGGAATTAACAATCTATGTGAATTAACAGTGAATGTGAATGTCTATATTTACACTGATAGTACATATCTATATATTTACCTGTATCTGTATCTCCATATCTGAAAAGAGATATTTTGCCCTTCACAGTTCCAATTTTTGAATGTGTTCAACAGCGACAGTCTTCTAGAGTTTAATTACCCTTCTCAAGATCAGGTTAGTCAGAAAGGAAGTTTTGTGAACCCTGATTACACAGTTGAAGAATAAACAACCAATCAAGACTATCTCAGAATCCATACCTGGTTAAAACGTCTGTGCCACAGAATCATTTCCTCATTAAATGTGAGTTCTTTTCCTTCAGGAGCATTGGGATCCAACCTACCAACTTTCTCTTTCTGGAAGGACTTGTTTGGGAATGTCACCATATTCACAACATCAAATCCTCCTCCCATTTCCCTTTTTCCATTAAATGACACCGTTTCCATTGCTGAGTTGTTAAATGAAATGTCATGAAGAAATGCATGGAGCTATTTGAAAGAGAAAAAGGCACTGAGAGAAAACGGTGTGCTTTAATTTTCACTCTGAAATTCTGCAACTAATGAAGGAAACGTATAGGAAATCAATATAAGTCAGCACAACACCTTTCCCCCCAATAAGTCATAGAGGTCAAAGCTGGATGTAGCTACACATACACTTTTCTGTTCAGTGACATAAGATTTTGTTCTGTAGACGTTACCTGCCAAGGCTGCAAAGACTGAAGGTCAACACCATTCATTCCCACCATTGGTCGATGCTTGGATCTAGATATGTCCATGGTATGCAAGGCATGAGCTAAAGCATAGATAGCATTATAGATACTGTAGCTTTGACCAATCATGTGCATTTCAAAGAGATCTGTAGGAAGACTATCTAGTCTTTCCTCTCCAGTGCATGTTTCATTGCTTTCCACCAACATGCTAAAATCTGGAAATATACAGTCAAACGCTTGTTCCCAGATATCTTTGAGAAAGGTTGTTCTTTGACTCCAGTTCGGCTTTATGCTCTCAAGATATTCCTTGAACCCTAAAATATCTTTTGAGTGAATCATGAATGCAATGGAACCTTCAAACAGCTGATAGTCCCAACCCTTCTCAAGACCTGTTGATATGAAATCAATCTGAGTTGTTACAATCCATACTTTTCCAAAGGATGGGTTTTCCTTGTTTTCAGGACCCAGCAGAAATATAATTGTTCTCAACATTGCAATAGTCAAAGATTCTCCATACAAGATAAATACATTGACTTTGTCATTTCTGAATCGGAAATAAATACTTGACAATACATCATAAAGTTTATCGAAATTATCCATATGAACTTGTTGTGGAATTCTTTCTGCAAAGGCTGAACAGATTCCATGAAGCGAAAACAGTGGCTCCAAGACCTGCAGGAAATGTTCTCCACTGTTGTCATCCACAGTAAAGATCCCAACCCATGTCCACCCAAAATGTTGAAGTAACTGGATTATCCCTATATACTGACAATCTTCATTTGGGACCATGCGGTAAAAGGATGAAATCTGCATTGATTCAGTCTCTTCTGAGGCAAATGAGCCATATGTCATCTGAAATAGCATGTACACATATTTTAGAGCTATGTTACAAGCAATTAACAGATTAATTTGCATGTTTATACTAAAAATAGGAATAATATTGAAAAAAAATGTATGTTCTGTGATAGTTGAAATCATGAACCTTTCCAGAGGAACAATCGCAAAACATGGTGGTATTTTACAGGTTTAATCTTTTCACTAATGCATATCTATATTTCTCAATTACAAGACATTTCCCAAATCCCATTCCCCAAGCCTACCTGTGGAACATTGTAAATTTGCAAGATCTCTGCCATATGTGAGGAGGTTTCAATGGCAAGTCCCCCAATGATGGCTACCAGAGTTTTCTGAGTGTCACATTTGTAGTTGGGGATGAACCTATGAAGTTTGAAGAGCAAATCCAGAGTGGTCCGATAGGTCATCCTTGTATTGTAATAGCTGTCATAGATGTGGAAACCAAGTGTGACATTGGGCAGGATCTTGGGATTCCTATTGATCTCATTTACTGCAAATGCCAAGGCAAGGATGTGCTGGTAGAACTTTGTCACCACACTGCCAATATAGTGAGTATATAATGTTAGGAGAGAATTCTACAACAAATGAAGTTAATATTTCACAATCCCACAGTGTCATAGACCACCTTTGAATGAATTAGAATGCTCTCTAGCATGAATAACATCTAAGGTCTTGGAGGACAGCAACAAGGGAGAGGGCCTTCTCAGTGGTGGCTCTCAATTATGGCATTGTCTCCTTGATCGTGGCCACCTGGCACCAACATTGTTATCTTTTTGTCACCAGGTCAGCACTTTTATCCCAGGCATTTAGCAGCAACTGTTGAGTTTTCTATCAATCCCAGATTTAGTTTTAGGTTTGGCTGTGAGCTTAAAGTTCTTTTTAAAATGTATGTTGTCTTTGTATGCTGTCTGTTTTATGTTTTTTATGGTTTTAAATTTTGTAGAACAATTTTAATGTTTATTTGAATCTTCTGTAAACCACCCAGAGAGATTCAGCTATAAGACGGTATAGAAATAATAATAATAATAATAATAATAATAATAATAATAATAATAATAAATAGGTCAGAAGGGGTAGTATCACTTCTCTCCATACCTATTTGCAATGTTTCCCTTGCTGAACTAAGGGTATATTTAAAGATTTTTAAATATAAATGCAGCAAGCCAGGGGTGAGGGTGAAATCATTGTTTATGGAGTCTGCCAGGAAGCAATTTCTAAAACAGGAGCGTGGAAATGCAGACCAGGGGCTGCATGCATCCTTACCCCCTGTTTTGTGTGTCTGCCCCTCGCCACCCCCAGAAGTTGACATCACTGAATTGGTGCCTAATTTCAGCAGAACCACTGTGGCAGAAAATAAAAAAGCTCTGTTTTCAATTTGAAACTAACTATGCAGATAACTAGCACCTTGTTTTCATGTCCATTACTTCCCCCCCCCAACACTTTTTTAAGATAGTGATACACATGAAAACATGGCATGCATGACATGTACAAATAAAACAAAAAGAATTTGAAGTTTTAACAATCTGAATCTGGGAGGAAATGAAAAGTCAGCTTCATTGGTCATGCCAAAAGAGGGTTTCCATCATTCTTTTCTGACAGGCTCTTGACAGGTATAAAATGATCTTCTCTATGCTGTGAATAGCTGTATGTATTGACTTTGGCCAGTGCAGATGGGTGAAAATGTCATTTTGTTCATTGTTTGATAATGTACCAAAATTCACAAATTTCTTCATAAGTGGGATAGAAAGGATCTGAGATTTTAAAACTTCGAATGGGGGAGAAGGTGGAACTGACAAATTCATCCATTTGTATTTAAAATAGAAGGGAGCATAACAGCAGTGGAACATTTCACCCTCAGCCCGAACATTAGTTGTTCATTGGGCGAGTAATCCTAACATTTCTTCACTACAGTCTTCTTCCAAATGCAATTTTACCTGTGTCAGGTAAATTTTTTGATTTAATTTTCTTTGAAAACTGTTTTCCAATAAATCGATGTGTATTTTTTACTGTACTCAACAGACCAGAACATCAAACAGTTAACTTAATTACAGAACAGAACATAAAATTTAGACATCCTTAAACCAAAGATAGAGCTTTCCAAGATTAATTCCCTAAAACAACCCCTCAATATCCTGTCACTAATGGCTCCATAAATAGCAACTGAAATAAAATTCTGGTCAAGGCCAGCAATTCCAATTGAATGATGATTAACATAAAACATGGTGAGGTGGCCAATAAACTCCATCATAGGAATAAAACAATAGGACATGTTCTGCATATTCCACCCAGATTTTCATAACCTCCAAAAGAAAGGAACACCACCATATTGTTCCCAAAGCATCCTATTAAAGCAGGCCAAGGCAATGGTCCTACTCTATTTAACAACAGACACATTTGCTCAAATAGGAAGCCAGCTGAACATAATTTGCATAGGAAATGTGTACGTAATGAGGTGAGATGTTTGCTATTCTTAAAACAAAATATCCCAGGATTTCTGCTTGAATACAGCTATCATGGAATGACCATATCTCATTGAAAAGCAAAATGAAGATGATAGCACAATGCAACAAGCTCTCTCAACACCTTATTCTTGTAACTACCTGCAGGCTGATAAGAAAATAGCAACGTCTAAAGATTTGAAGCTTAAGCCAAACTTTAAATCTGCTACAGAAGCTTTCATATCTAAAGGGTATTTGTCTTGCCACCGTTAAAATGTCTGAATTTGAGATAAATCTAGAGATGTACAAAGGGACTCATCAAAGTCTAATTTGAACACCATTAAAAATGAAGGTTTGTTTTCATTCATATAACAGTTCCTTAATGGACCTGAGAATTTATCTGAGAATTAAAAACTTTAATAGCTGCAGGAACAAATTGTCCTCCCTTTCCCATTTGTGTAGAAATAACTATAGCATTGCATCCTCCTCCTCCTCCTTATTATTATTATTACTGAGGTCTGCCATAGCTCAGAAGATGCAGAGGGTGAGCAGATAAATCCTTACTGTGCAACATCAAAGAGCTTCTGAGATGGATGATCCTCGAAAGAAAGCTCATCGAAAGTATAAATAATCTGAGAAGTAATCCCACCAATGGTGAGGGCACCCGGCTGATACCACTCATGTGGAATAGGAAGGGGATCATTCACACTGCATTTCACAATATCTACATTGAATGTGCACACAGTGAGAGGCAGGAGACGTGACCACAGCATTAGCCAAAACATCCTATTGCTAAAGCTTTGCTCCACACACACTGCTGTTGACATGTACAACAACAGCTGGACTTCATGCCCAATGGATGGTGCTTGACTCTGCCAACAAACCTCTTAAGCTGGATGTTAGTCTCATCAACAGAGTTATTAGCTGAATATTAGCTGAGATTGCCAGCATTCCAATCTCATGTCTGTCTCAAAAGATGAAAAAAAGAGAGAACAGTAGAGTTGATGCTGTAGAGGTGAATCTCTTGGCCCTATTCCCAGCTCACCTTATGAACACAAATGTTTCTTAAGTGTTCTCTCTGAAGCCTTTGGAGCTTTGGACAGTGAGCAAATTATGCTGATTTGGATAATTACAAATGAAGAAAATTACTTCAACATTTGGGTGATGACTTGTACTTTCTGTAGCAAACATGTCAGGTATTTTTTAAAAAATTAATCTCCCCACCCCCCCAGACATGAGCACAAGTTTTCCCAGCTCCCTAATGGAATGGGAACTCGGGATGGGTTCCTAATCACCAGAGGTCAATGCTGAACAAAACCACAACAGAAGAATGAAGCCTTTGGCTTGACAGGGGAAACAATGGTTTTGTTTTTCTGCTTGTTTTTAAGATCTCAAAGTTCAGGAAGTTGGCTGGGATGGCTCTTTTTCGTCATCCCTCCTTCTGGGAAAGAGGTGGATTGTGCAAAGGCAGCTGAGTCCCCTTTGTCCCTCCATCCAGGAAGCAAAGGGGAGTGAGCAATTTCTCCTTCAGGTGCCCCAGATATTTTTCCATTGCAGGAAGGACAGGGGGCATTCGAAGCCAGCTTAATCCTGTTCACCCCTCAAAGGAAGACATGAAGAGGTCTCAGCCACTTCTCATTTCCTGTTCCCTGTTACTTCACTCATCTGCCAAAAAGTTTTCCAATTTTCCAACATATTCTCATGTCCAAATTGCAGCAAATTTCCTAATTAGATTTCTGCATTGTTAAAAAAAATGAACAGAGGTTTTGATTCACCCAAACAACATTTTTCGTAACTTTTTTGCAGCTGTATTGACAGGATTTTCACTTGGGGGGGGGGGAATTTGTTCTTATTCACACATGTACTGATTTCCATTCGCCAACTTGTGCATTAATGAAGAACATAAGGAAAGCCATGTTACATCAGACCCATGATCCATGTATCCAGCACTCTGTTTACAAAGTGGCCAATCAGTTGTCGTGGATTCCTGTTCCCTCTGGCATTCACACATGCTGGCAAACTGACACTGGATACTCAATCTGTGAGACTTCTTTTATTGGAGGAAATCCCACTGTAAAAATCTTAATGGTTACACACTTCAAAAATACTGAAAGCTGATTGATGGCCAGAAAGCTTTTGGCACCAAGGTGATGTATAGTCAAAATACTACTCACTACAATAACAACCTGGTTTCCCAGGTGCCATTTCAATGGTTCCAAAAATGAGTTCCAAACCTGATCAAGGGAGGGAAAGATTCCTGATACGATCCTTCAGGCAATCACAACGGGACATCCTTGAAAGGCTTAACAAACCATCCCAAGACAGCGAGTCTAAACATGGCTACATGTTGGTAACTCAGGGATCATGGCCAAAGTATAATCAAGCTCATGGGGTGGGTAAAAATCTCAGGCACAAGAACTCCAGTGCTGCTACTTTAGTGCACAGAACTCCCTGCCACCTGAGTTTGCAGAGAAAAAGTCATTGCGGTGAGAGGGTGTGAAATAAAAAGACGAGACAACTGTGTATGGTTTCAAAATCGGGCCACATTTATTAAAGATCTGCAAAGGGAGACTGGGCGGGCCCTAAGCAACGCTCGCCACTAGCGAGGCATGTAAAGAGTGAAACATTCTATGTCCAGTGAGTGGCATCAGGCGATAGCCACTTCTAGACATACCCCTTCTGGGAAGGGTCGGCCTTCCCCATACCACTCACCCCCCGGGCCTCAGAACATCGGTTGTAGTGACATGAGTCAGCCTAACAGGTAAGCCTTATCCCCCCACTGGAGCCACATATCCCTCAGTGGAAAGCCTCAGGCATCAGCTGTCACCATAAACAGTTCCACTGAATGATCACTGTCCCTTACCTAAAAGTGCCTGCCCTGCCTGCCTATCAAATGCGACCAAATTCCTTAAATGAACCCAAACCTAAGACACTAGCTTAATTCGGATGACACGATAGTCAATGGTGGGGTAATAATCAACTTTACAGTTGTTCAGCTAGGGGGGTACTCCCCACACAACACGGTAATAAATAATCAACTGTGGTGTGGATTAGGATCAGCGCTGAGCTGACTATGGCAGCATTCAGATGACATGATAGTCAAAACAACTGACGATTGTTTCCCCCACACCAGTTGTTTATTGTGTCATCCGAATTGAGCCAGTCTCTCCTGATTTACAGTGTGGAGTAGGCAAAAAGATACATAACCCCAGCCAATTGGACTATGTGCCAAACATTCCTATTCGGTCCCCAAAAGGATGACCAGCAAAGCCCATACTGCATAAGGGAGGGAGCCGCAAAAACGAAAGAGGCTGGGGCCTGGGCGTGACTGCCTAATAATGGCTGCCTTGCTCCACCCCCAGCCAGTGGTACCACCGGCAAACAGCCAATGGATGCTTGGCATGTCTCCCCTCCACCCCCTTCCCGCAATTGCCTCCCCACGACCATGCAGGACGTGGGGGAAGGGCTTTAAAAATATAAAATCAACCCCAGTCTACTCTGACACTGGCTCAATTCGGACGACATGTTAACCAACTGAGGGGAATTAACCCACTGACGGTGTGTTAAAAAAGTGGGCTCAATTCGGACGACATGCTGCAGCAGGCGCTGCAAAGAATTTTTAACCACACCAGTGGTTAATAACATACTCGGTTCTGACTGACAGCCCGGCCACCATTTCCCCCGGTTACCGATCTCCATTAGTCCTCCAGGAGGTTTCCCAGCACACACTGCAGCCGAAAATCCATAGGCGCTGCCATTGCAGTCGATGCAGGACATGCCTCCCAAACCCCATTGGCTGCCTCAGTCAGTGGGCAGAACTCAGCAGCCCCGGGCAAAGAGGCTGCTAGGAGGAACGGCAGCACCAATACAGCAGTTGCACCCCGCGCCCAGCACTGCAATTCCAACGTTGGCACCCACGCCCCAGGAAGCCACCCTCCACCCACCCTACATGGGAGATGGAGCAGTCATGAGGATGACCCATGGCTCCCAGCCCCAGCCCCCCCCCCTCCCTCCTAGAGCATCTCCCGCACACACAGGAAAGAAGGCAAGAGTGGGGTGGCGTAGAAAACTTTATTCAGCAGGGAGACCAGACATGGGCAATAAGACACATGGGCACCACTAAGCCAGGGCAGAGCCCAGGGAAAGGACAGTTGCCCCCAACTGGAAGGTGGAGGCGGCTTGAAGGCACAGCAGTGGAGAGTGGACGGCTGAGGCCACACCCCCAAGGAGCCAAGCACGGAACATGCCAAGGGGACATGGTGGAGAGGGGAGGCTTGCCAGGGAGAGATGCCAGTCCATCTGTGAAACTCCACAGCCAACGCTCACAAGGGGTCGGGGTAGTGCAGCCAGATCCAGGCACTGATGCTCTCATGCACCCGGGATGCCTCCGCACGGGCGCGACACTCCCCAACGGGATTCTTGGGGCCCGGCAAAGGCTCGATGTCTCGCCCGTCCACAGGGATGGCGTTGGAATCCTCGCCCACCCGAGGGAGGTCGGGGTGCTCGGCCAGTAAAACGTCCATGCTGTAGAAATTAGGGATGTGCACTGGATCGGACCCGATCCACGATCCGAGTCCGGTCCAGTGGGAAATCGGATAAATTATCCGATTTCCGATCCCGCAGCTGGATCGGCCGATCCAATCCGAACCGGTCCGAAAAAGCTCCGAACCGGTTCGGCGGATCGGCGGATCGGCGGGCGCCCACTGGCGCCCACCGCCGCTTCCATTGGCGGGCGCCAGCGGGCGCCCGCCGATGAAAGTGGACAGCGGGGGGGGGGGAGGAGGGGGGCACTTACCTTCTCGGCCCGGTGGCTCCCGTCCGGCGCCGGCGACTACTACTACTAGCAGGCTCCGCGGCCTGCTCTAGGGTGGCGCGCCGGGTGATGTCATCACCCGGCGCGCTACTCTAGAGCAGGCCGCGGAGCCTGCTGGTAGTAGTAGGCGCCGGCGCCGGACGGGAGCCACCGGGCCGGGAAGGTAAGGAGGGGGTGCGTGGAGGGGAGGAGGGGGCACGCGGAGGGGGGAGGGGGGAGGGGGGCCCTTACCTTTCCGGCCCGGCGGCTCCCGTCCGGCGCCGGCGCCTACTATTCCCAGCAGGCTCCGCGGCCTGCTCTAGGGTGGCGCGCCGGGTGATGTCATCACCCGGCGCGCTACTCTAGAGCAGGCCGCGGAGCCTGCTGGTAGTAGTAGGCGCCGGCGCCGGACGGGAGCCGCCGGGCCGGAAAGGTAAGGAGGGGGTGCGTGGAGGGGAGGAGGGGGCGCGCGGAGGGGGGAGGGGGGCCCTTACCTTTCCGGCCCGGCGGCTCCCGTCCGGCGCCGGCGCCTACTATTCCCAGCAGGCTCCGCGGCCTGCTCTAGGATGGCGCGCCGGGTGATGTCATCACCCGGCGCGCTACTCTAGAGCAGGCCGCGGAGCCTGCTGGAAGTAGTAGGCGCCGGCGCCGGACGGGAGCCGCCGGGCCGGAAAGGTAAGGAGGGGGTGCGTGGAGGGGAGGAGGGGGCGCGCGGAGGGGGGAGGGGGGCCCTTACCTTTCCGGCCCGGCGGCTCCCGTCCGGCGCCGGCGCCTACTATTCCCAGCAGGCTCCGCGGCCTGCTCTAGGATGGCGCGCCGGGTGATGTCATCACCCGGCGCACTACTCTAGAGCAGGCCGCGGAGCCTGCTGGAAGTAGTAGGCGCCGGCGCCGGACGGGAGCCGCCGGGCCGGAAAGGTAAGGAGGGGGTGCGTGGAGGGGAGGAGGGGGCGCGCGGAGGGGGGAGGGGGGAGGAGGGGGCGCGCGGAGGGGGGAGGGGGGAGGGGGGCCCTTACCTGCCCGGCCCGGCGGCTCCCGTCCGGCGCCGGCGCCTACTACTACCAGCAGGCTCCGCGGCCTGCTCCAGGGTGGCGCGCCGGGTGATGTCATCACCCGGCGCGCTACTCGAGAGTAGGCCGCGGAGCCCGCTGGTAGTAGCCGCCGGCGCCGGACGTGCCGAGAAGGTAAGTGGCGGGGAAGGGGGCTTACCCCCCCCCCCGGAGCCGTCCGCTTCTATCCGCTGGCGCCCGCGGGCGCCAGCGGATGGAAGCAGGCGGCCCCAGGGGGGGTAGGGAGCGCGGGGGAGGGGGTTTACCTGCCGGGGCCGTCCACAGCGGACGGCCCCGGGGGGGGGAGGGAGTTAGGCCCCCCCTTACCCACCCGCCGCCATTTTTTCCTCATAGACTTGCATTGCAATGCAAGTCTATGGGGAAAAAAATGGCGGCCGATCCAAAAATTTCCGATTTTTGGATCGGGATCGGACTCGATCCGGTCCGGGGGGCCTCCGATTTTGTCCGAACCGGTCCGGGACAAAATTGGAGGTCCCGATCCGGGTCCCGATCCGATCCGGGGGGTCCGTGCACACCCCTAGTAGAAATGCTTGCGGTTCTAGTGCTCCTCGCCACGGGTGGGTGGGGCCAGGATGCGCACGTGGGTAGAGTCCATCATCCCCACTGCCCGTGGGAAGCCAAGGGCACGGAAGCCACGCATGTTCTCCTTCTCGTCCCCCACCCAAATAATGTCGGCCAGGTACAGCTTGTTCAGCATGCTCACCATCTCAAGGAAGATCTCGCACGCGGTGGACATGCCCACCCCGAAGATGGTCGACAGCGGCAAGAAGCCCACATTGAACCCCAGCTTGTAGAGCATGAGGGCGAGGCGACGGGGCAGCGGAATACTTCGGTGCATGTTTGTACACTCTCGTTGCAGGACAGGTGTCACCTCAGCCACCAACACCTTGAAAGTCGCATGGGACATGCAGAAGCTCCCACGGAAGCGCTCATCTTGGTCCTGCATCTCCGTTCACACGGCTTCCGTGCGGGGAAGCACCCAGCAGCGGTGTTGTGTCTACTTCCTCCCCCCTTGCGCAGGGCGAAGGAATGTCAGACAGCGATTCTGAGTCAGAGATTGAACTGCAGGAGGCTGGCCAGTTCATACCAGGGGGGGAGCAGGTTCCCATGGTTTACTCTGTAGATAATGTCCTGGCAGAGGGCTGTAACCTCCCTGATAAGGCTCCCTCATCTGAGAGCTTAGACAGAAGCCAACTGAAAGATCCTATTTTTTGCAGGAAGGTCAAGAGAGCTGATTTCAAGCAACTGACCAGCCGTTGCTCAAAAAGGCTTCTAGCTCGAAAGGGCTTAGAGACAGATTCCTCTTAAGGTGACTCCATTTCTCTTTCAGATGGATCAACTGTATTGCTTGCCTAGCTAATTATGCCTTCGGGCAATGCGCTTTCTAAGTTTTATCCTCCTTGCAAAGGGGAGAGAAGGGATCATTTGTAAAATAAAGGATTGTCTTTTCCTAAAAGGTCTCTTTATTGTCTTCAATGAGCATTAGAAGTTGTAGAGTCATGACAGACAGACGGTCTCGCGCTCCGCAAGAAGCTCGGCTGACATCGAGGGGGGGGCGCGGTACAGGGCTCCTTCGGCCGCACCTTCGGCCAATTTCTCCACGATCATCATGGGTGCCTCACGGGGTCGAACCAATGGCAGGATGGTGGCCCGGAGACAAGGCAAGGCCTCTGTTGCTCCGAGGGGCCAATGGAAGGTCTTCGTCCCGAGCACAGGCGTTGTGGGCATGGCTCCACCTAGCCGCCTCAGCCGGGCACGGAATAAGTCCTCCTCGTCGGCATCGCCGTCATTTTGCATGGCCGCCTGGATCGCTCCCTGCAAGCAGGCCGTTGCGAGCTCCCTCCGGGACATAGTCGCCACTGCCAGCCGGGCCGGGGGGGGGCGGGCAGAACGGGTGGGCGTGATGGAGCAGGAGGGTGGTGGAAGGTGGGGCAAGGCTGGGAGCATGGGACTGCCAACTACGGTAGCATGGGAATGGGAGGGCAGGAGGATTTGTTTAGGCTGAAGCACACCTGCTAGATAGAGGGGAGTGACAGGAAGCGGCCTGAGTGGGGTGCGTGATGGGGAATCGGCAAAGCAGGCCGAGTCTACGGTACAACTGGGGGGATGGGCATGAGCCTCCATGCTGGCAAAAAGGCCTACGGCTGGCCATGGATCAGACGGCGACGACTCCAGATGCTTCGTTCCAGACATCGAATGCGACATATGACTTCTGCCAGGGCCACCTCTAGAGCGTGGAGACGCCGTGCCTTTTGGGCTCTCCGCCTTCTGCAGATGGCACGGCAGAGGGAGCGCAGTTTCCCTGGGAGGCGAGAACAGAAGGGGGAGAGGAGGGGGGGACAGCCATCAGTGACACGAAGGCCACAGCAACACCAATGCATCCCACCCAACTGCCCCGTAACCAACCTCCACGCTGAAGGGCCCTTCGGCGTCAAACAATGCGCCCTGCTCGGTACCTGTCGGACCTGTAGGGTGCTGCCATCTTGACTGGTTGTGGCTGCAATGGGGGGAGATAGGGCCAGGAATGAGAGGCATCCAGGGTGTGCAACATTATAGCATAGGGATGCTGATGGACATAGCCTTGAGTGTCTAGACCGAGCTGAGGGAGGCGCCGGCCAGAGGGACAGAGATCTAAAGGGGCCTTATCACATATAGGGATGGGGGCGAACCTACAACTGCATATCCCTATGGTCCCTTGGTGGATGATTCTAGGGACCCATTGGACGACCATGCCTTAGGCCATGTCATCCTGGGAGGGTCTGTCAACCCCCTCCTCGTCCTCCTCCTCTGCCTCCTCCCCCTCCTCCTCTCCCTCTTTGTCGGTGTCAGGTGGGATGTCGTGGCCCCTCTTCGGGTGGCTGCCTATGCTCCGCTGCTCCTGCCCTCCAGCCGCCCCCCTGTCTTCCCTGAGGCACCTGCTGCTGACGCTGCCGAACGTGGGGCCCGATATGGTGCGGCCATTGGTGGGGGCAAGTACTGCTGCTGCTGCGGCAGCGCCATGTATCCATACAGCCCCATGTAGTGAGCAGGCTGCGGGGGGCCATGGTAGGCTCCACGGAAGGATTGGGCGAGCTCCCTGAGCACCTCGGTTTGGCGGTTGATGGCTGCTGTGCGCTCCTGCGTGCCTCGGTCAATGATGGCATTGGTGGCAGCCATGGCCTCGGTCATGCCGGTGACATGGCGCTCCAGACCTATACGCACATCCCTCCTCGCCTCCTGTGTGGCTTGGGCGCACTCCTCCATGGCTTGAGTGGCTGTGCGCATGGCCCACATGGTAAGGACATGCTCCTTGGTGCACCTGGCCTCCTCCTCGGCTGCCATGCATGTGAACAGGTCATGGATGTGCTCCCCCATTGTCTCCGTGACCGTGACCAACTCCCTCGCCACCTGCAGCCGGTCTGCCCTGTGCCTGTTGCGCATCCAGACACACCTCTGCGCGTTGGTCAGGGGACGGGCTTCCTCGGCCTCAACCTCACCGTGCTCGCCTACGTGTGGTGGCGGCAGCTCCTCCTCTAGGAGGGGCGCTCCTTCCATCGGCTCATCCTTCGGCTGTGGAGGGCCCTCGATCTCCTGCTCAAGCACGGCCTCCCCGGCCTCGAGCTCTGCATCCGACAGCACCTCCGCTTCCATCACCTCCATCTCCACGTAGGTTTCATCGGTGGCCTGTGAATCAATGTGCAGCAGCTCTTCCTGGGAAGGTGACAGTTCTGGCTCAAGCACCTTGCCCACCTGTTGCTCCACGAGCTGCTCCATTTCATCCTGGTCCTCCTGTGACACTGGCCCCGTCTCCGTCACGACATCCAGGATCCTGCTAGGGAATACCTGCACCGTAGTTGCATGTTTGAGGACCCCAGCCGCATACGGGGTGCTGGCACTGGCCGTGACGCTTGCCCTGCGGTGGCAGCCATGCTCCCCTTCGCGAGAGTAGCCCTCGGACGCGACGGTCCTGGCTCTTGCTCCTCCTACTGGGTCTCTGGCACCAGGGGGTCGGGTGCAGGGTCCTCTACTTGCATGTCCGCACAGATGAGTCGTAGGAAGGCCATGGGGCTGCTGCTGCTGGAGGAGGCTGGCGTGGGGGAGATGCTCCTTGAAGTGGTGGCCATCCTGGGCGGCAGGGTGGCAGCCTCGCAAGCAGCGATGGGCTTTCGGATGCTGCGGGACGGCTCATTGGCCTCGCCTGGGCCGACCATGCTTCAGCTGATGCCTTGCTCGTTGACGTGTGCGCGGAGGCTCATTGGTGGCAACCCCGCTGCCCGCCGTGTGTCCCGGGACGACGTCGTGGCGCTCCAACAGCAGGCGTAATAGTTCGTCGTAGAAGGGCATGGTGCATGGCTGGGCGCCGGTTCTTTTATCGTGGGTGACGACCTCCTTGAACTTCCTTTTGAGTCTGTGGAGCTTGTCCTTGCATTGCTTGCCATTGCGGTCATGTCCTCGTTCCTGCATTTTCTTGGTGAGCCAGGGGTAGAGGTGATCGTGCCTGGCTGTGGCCATGATCCTCCTGGCTTCCGGACTTCCCCAGAGCTCAGTGAAGTTCCAAATCTCTTCCTCGGACCAGTGTTGCACTCTGTGTCTTTCCTGGGGGTCCTGGCTGCTCCCCTCTTCAGGAGATTGTGAGCCGGAGTCCTCGGCCGGGTCTTCCCGAGCCCCCTCTCCCTCTGGCTCCATGTTGGCGACGGGTGTGTGTTTCGGTGGTGACGGTGGTCTTTGTCGTAGGTTGCTTTTTCCCGTCCTGTGTGGTTGTGCATTGGTGGATGCTGGTGGGCTGTTGCGCTTGGTGTGAATGTGCCCTGTGCATAGGCATTGTTGTCTTTGGTGGCTGGGGCCGCTTCATGTCCTTGGGATTGTTGTGCATGCCTTCGCTGGTTTTCCACAACATCCGCAGGTGGCTGGCTGTCACCCACGGGCACCCATTGCCTATTCATTTCGTACGTCTTGGGGATGTGTGTGGCCTTCACTCGTTGTCCAGCCATGTTGGGCAGATGAGGGGGGGGCTCTCTGGTCACCTCTTCCTGTGCCCTCATCCTTCTGGGTGATGCGAGGGTGGAGGTGGGGGTGCAGTGGGGTTCTACTTTTGATGGCTTGTTGTTCCCCCTCTTGGTGTGTGGGGGGGCTGCCTCTTGCTCCAGGGCGCCTGGGGTATTGGGTTATTCCATCTCCCCTCCCCCCCTTTGCGATAGTTCCCTTCTGGTGCACTTCCCTTTCTGTTTGGGTAGCTGCCTGGGCACCCTGCGTGAGTGTTTGCAGGAGCTGGCCCCTTGTTGAGCTCCGTGCCGGCTACCTGGTTGCTATGGCGGCAATACCAGCAGTCTGTTACGAGCATGCCTGAGCGGCCACCCACTTTCTGCCGCTCTTGCCACTCTCCTCTATGGTCTTTTGCATTAACGTACTCACCTCAGTTGTTTCACCCACGCACCTCAAGCGGCTGAATTCGGACAACACGTTAGTTAATTGACTAACTTTTAAACAACTCGCAAGCGAGTTGTTTAACTCAGTTGTTTAAAACTCCAACTTAACCAACCGTGGGTTGTTTCTCCGTTGTGTGGCTGAATTTGGATGACACGTTGAGCTAACCAACTGATGGTTGTTTAATTTAACAACCGTTGCTTAACGTGTCGTCCGAATTCAGCCACTGGGTGGTTGATGAACAAACACACACAAACACAACAAATGCTAGTTCAAGACTATGAAAAGCCACCCAGTACTTTTCATGGCACAGTCTTTAGAACTCCAAAGTCCAAATAGGAGAGAGCCCTTGTACAGAGCGCTTTCAAAGTCCCAAATGGTGATGGATCCAAACAGGGAGGGATTTCAGGGCATGAGTAGAAAGATGATCCTAACACAGGTTCCTTGCATTTGCTCCAGCTTATAAAGGGAGGAGTAGGCTTGTTCAAAACCACTTGACACATATGTGGAATAAAACACCTCCTTAACATGGAGGTGGCCTTCTTTCCAGAGGATGTATGCAAGGTTGTGGTTTAGTGCAGAACTAAATTTGTGTGAATTCTTTGCATAATGTTTATTTTCAAAGCTCAAAATATCAACTAGCTGCTCTTCCTTCGTTGATTTGTATTTGTATTCATGTTTACATCCACCATTTGTTCTTTTGGGAATAGGAAAATTTTCAGAACATCAGTTTGCTGCTTGACCTGGAGTACAATTTTGGTGGAATTTCTCATTTGCACAAAATGAACAACAGTTGCAACATGAGCAGAAAACGAGGAGGCATTCTGAGAATCTTGGTGAGATCGAACGTTGCTCATTCACCACTATCTACAAATGACATCAGGTGGGAATGCTTATCTCTCTTAACCATCCAGGAGTGGAGCAGAGATATCCAGAAACTGAGAGTGTTTCCCTGTGAGGTCAATAATAGGACCCATTTTAACTACATTATCCAAGAATGAAAGTAGGTCAAGGAATACTTGGCTGAGCCTGGTGGGTGAGGCAACTATGCTGCCCAAGAAGAATCGAATACAGGAAAGGGGAAATAGCCATCACCCAAGTATTCAGACAAGAAGTCCCCCCAGTGGCTCTAAACTCCTCAGAGGAGCAATGCTGACCCAGTTGGTAACTCTTGCCACTAAAACATGATAAACTATTCAAAAGGCACGAAGCACACTAAGTAGCCATTGGACATGCCTGTTGACTTCAAAACCATATTTCAACATGGAGGTAATTAGACATCAGGTTTGGGGACTGGGGTGTGTGTGTGTGTGTATGTGTGTGTTTTAGTACTATGCAACAGATAGGTGTGTTTGAGGGGAACTTTTCATACTGTATCAACTGGTTCATTAAACTTATCATCACAAGAATTAGCAACCCCTGAGGGTCACTTCATTTCCCATGATTCCACAAAAAGTGCAACTGTCCTCTTGCATATTTCAGAATCTTTTTGTCATTTCCCATTTCATATACTGGGTCTTTTCTCTTACTATTTTTGTTTTGCTTAAATTCCTTCTCATATCATCCCATCCGTATCAGGCACAGAACAGTACTGGAGACACAGTACTTCCTCTCTGACCATTCTCCATTCTAGCTAGGGCTGATGTGAGAAGTAGAAGTACAACCACATCTGGAACACTACAGGTTCTCCAGTTCTGCCACTGAGCACTGAACCTTGGTCCACACTGGAACACTTGACCACCAAGCTTCCATCACAGAACAGATCCTAGGATAAGATAGGTGAGAAAGTCATGGATGAAGTGGACTGAGAGAATGTAGAATTACTGTTAGACTAACCTATATGTTCATAAAACATTTGTACAGCATATAAGAATGCAATAGGAAGGAAACAAACAAATTTTGTAATGCATCAACCTCATTATTTGATCCCTGCTGGTCAGGCCTCACACAACAAAGTAACATTTAATGGAAAAGACACAAACCAATAAAGCAGCACTGGAGACTAAGATGGAGAAGATCTCAGCAGCCAAGATATCTTTGCCACTTGCACTCTGGTAGGTTGGGACAAAGGAGAACCACACACTAAAAACTGCCAACAGGGTCCAATTTGGGGATGGGAAAACTGGGTGGTCCCACCATGTGCTTAACTGGGGGGAGCACCAAGCTGAGCTGAGGGGGGAACCAGGCTGAACTGAAGGGCTTTCAAAGGGTACAATTTATCATAGGCCTGGCCCTGACTGTCAACATGCTGAATGTTATAAACTTGTCTTCATTAAAAGTATCAAATTAGATTAAAATTTTCAGTCTTGGAAAAAACAGAAATTTAGGGGAAACACTCAAGTTAATTGCAACTGATGATTATTATTTTTTTGAATAGTTCTTTATTACATTTTCTTATCCAACAACATATAAATCATGTTAATGATAACCACCAATATCAAATATAATTTCCCCCCCTTCCCCCTCATCCCCCCCGCTGTTTTTCTTCTGGCTTGTCTCTTCTTTCCTTTTCTTTTTTTCCTTCTTTCTCTCTTCTTTTTTTCTTTCTTTTATTTTCATAAGTCCCATAACTTTTTATATTCTTCCACCATATTTTCCCTATTTGGTTCTTTTTTCATATACTCTATATATGCTTTCCAGTCCATTCTGAAGGTATCTCTTTTCTTCCCCCCCCCCGTAAACTCTGAGTTTCTGTGTCAATTTTTGATTTATTGCAATGTGCCATAATTTTTTTCCCCACATTTTAATTGTCAACATCCTAGCTGTCTTCCATTTGGATGCTATCAGATATCTTGCTGCTGTCAACATGAACCCAATTAAAACACTCAAGTTAATTGCAACTGATGATTATTGTTATCCTATTTTTGTTATATTATATTTTTCCAAACAGAATTGATAGTAAAACAGGTGGAAGACTGGAAGACAAACACACACACACACACACACACACATATATATATATATATTATACTATCGCCTGATTAAGTGCTCCCTGCTGTTCAGTTTGGGCCTTAACACAATAATGTAGCATTTTGGGCAAAAGATGCAGCCTAGCAAGCCAGCACTCGAGAACAAGATGGAGAAGATCTCCACAGCAACCATGGCTTTGCCTTTTGTGCTAAAGTAAGCCGGAACAAATGAGATCCACACACTGCAAAACACCAACATGCTGAATGTGATAAACTTGGCTTCATTAAAACTGTCGGGTAACTTGCGGGCTAGGAAGGCCACAATGAAGCTGGCAATGGCCAGAAAGCCCATGTAGCCCAGGAGACAGTAAAACATGGTGACTGAGCCTTCATTACATATCATAATGATTTCTTCCGTCACAGAGTACATGTCAAAATCGGGGAAGGGAGGAGAGGTTGCCAGCCAGGTGATGCAAATGCTTGCTTGAAGAAGGGAGCATGGAAGGACAATGAAATGAGCCAGTGTTTTCCCTATCCATCTCTTTAACCAAGACCCAGGCTTTGTGGCTCTGAATACCAATGAAACAATTGTGGTTTTTGCCAAGACACAAGAAACAGCCACTGAGAAGATGATGCCAAAAGTTGGTTGTCGGAGGAGGCAGGTCAGTTTCTCTGGTTGTCTGAGGAATAGCAAAGAGGAGAGGAAGCAGAGCAGCAGGGAGATGAGCAGAGTGTAGGTGAGATCCCGGTTATTGGCTTTCACTATGGGGGTATCTTTGTGGCTGATAAAAATGCCCAGCACCAAGGCTGTGATCAGGGAGAAAGAAATGGCAACGGAGGTTAAACCGATCCCTAAAGGTTCACCATAAGACAGGAAGTTCATAACTTTTGGGATGCAGCCATGTTTATTCTTGTTTGGATAATGATCTTCTGGGCATTTGAAACAGTCATTCATATCTGGGGGAAAAAAACAGAAGAAGCTGCCATTTCAGTTCCAATTCATCAAGAAAAGAGAAGCATTTGATGGCAAAATTGTAGAACTGCATTACTTACCAGTTTGATTTGAAATCTTCCCTTCTGGGCACAGATGACAATCATAACAGCAAAACTTTTCCCCTTCCTTCTTTTTCTTCTGATAACCCGCCTGACAGTGTTCATTACAGGCAGAAATGGGAAGCACCTATCCAAATGAAAGGGAACAAGTCAGAATGGATCCCACTCCTCCAGTAATGAAGCCAGTGCAATCCTCACCATCCTCACCACTCTTGAATGAGGAATATTAGCGGAACCTCCAATGCCTTCAAGAAAGTTCAGTCATGAATGAATGATAGTTTTTCACATTGAAATCTGGGGTTCCTCATGAAATCTGTAATATCAACCTTTGTATACCGCCTTGCCTTCGAAATATCCATCAAGGCAGAGCACAACTATTTTTTTAAAAAAATACAACACTGCAACTACACAACAACAAGAGCAGCAGCAGCAGCAGCATAAGAATGGTAAAAAGAAAAGAACAAATAGAACAGCACATCCAAATAAAAGAGAGTCCATGCACAGAGTGCTTTCAAAAACAGAAATGCATCCAAACAAGGAGGGATTTCAGGGCATGAGTAGAGAGATGATCCTAGCAAAGGCTCCTTGCCTTAGCTCCAGCCTATAAAGGGTATGCATAGGTCTATTCAAAACCACTTGACAGACAGGGGCTCTGGCCAATACATAATGCCTGTGTCCAAACAGGGCAGCACTGCCCAGCCCACCAAGACAATGCCACAGTCTGAGTGACTCCTTAAACAACCCCAAACCTTTCTAAACATTCAATCACTTACTGAAGACCAAGGGAGGGGGGACGACTCTACTCCTTGTACGCTTCCCTTGAGAACTCTGACAGAGATAAGCCCCCTCAGATTCCAACAATCCAATCCAGTTCTAATTAACCCCACTTACAACCTGCAAGGCCTCGCTAAACCCTATCCCTGACACTTTCGTATAGTATCACATCCTTCCAAATGAACTTCCTTTCCAATAAGTGCATATAGGATATACCCCAAAAGTGGTGTATTTCTTTCCCACCATGGACAAACCCCAACATTGTTTGTATCATATTCCATCAGACATAAAACATAAAAGTATTGCATTTCAAATAAATATCCATCAAATCACTTATTACTTTTTGGGGGATGAAACCACTTTATATATATATCACATAACCAAACCATTTACAATGTACATCAGGTAAGCACGGTCATGTGGAATGGGAAGAGCTTGTTTTCATTACACAATTGGATGGTCAGAGGAAAACTCATTTCGTGGAATTAATGATCTATAAGACGTAGGTGAATGGCTATATTTTCACCATGATTACATATTGATATTGATATCGGTATCGGTATCTATACATCTGACAGGTGACATTTCACTCTTCACTGTCACAATCATTGAATGTGCTCAGCGGTGACATAATACTAGAGGTTTATGACCCTTCTCAATATCAGGTTAGTGAGAAAGGAAGTTTTGTGAACTGCAATTACACAGTTGGAGAATAAACAATCCATTTAAGAATATATCAGAATCCATGCCTGGTTAAAACGTCTGTGCCACAGAATCATTTCCTCATTAAATGCGAGTTCTTTTCCTTCAGGAGTATTGGGATCCAACCTGCCAACTTTCACTTTCTGGAAGGACTTGTTTGGGAATGACACCATATTCACAACATTAAATCCTCCTCTCATTTCCCGTTTTCCATTAAATGACACCGTTTCCATTGCTGAGTTGTTAAACGAAATGTCATGAAGAAATGCATGGAGCTATTTGAAAGAGAAAAAGACACTAAGAGAAAACGGTGTGCTTTAATCTTCATGCTGAAATTCTTCCCAAGCTGCAACGATTAAAGGAAACGTACAGGAAACCAACATAACTTAGCAAAACACCATTCACCCAATAACTCATAGAACATTGTTCTAAAGTAGACTACCTGTTCATTGAAAAAAAAAATTATTCTGTAGACGTTACCTGCCAAGGCTGCAAAGACTGAAGGTTAACATCATTCATTCCCACCATTGGTTGGTGCTTGGATCTGAATATGTCCATGGTATGCAAGGCATGAGCTAAAGCACAGACAGCATTATAGATACTGTAGCTTTGGCCAGTCATGTGCATTTCAAAGAGATCTGTAGGAAGACTATCTAGTCTTTCTTCTCCAGTGCATGTTTCATTGCTTTCCACCAACATGCTGAAATCTGGAAATATACAGTCAAATGCTTGTTCCCAGATATCTTTGAGAAAGGTTGTTCTTTGAGTCCAGTTTGGCTTTATGCTCTCAAGATATTCCTTGAACCCTAAAATATCTTTTGAGTGAATCATGAATGCAATGGAACCTTCAAACAGCTGATAATCCCAACCCTTCTGAAGACCTGTTGATATGAAATCAATCTGAGTTGTTACAATCCATACTTTTCCAAAGGATGTGTTTCTCTTGTTCTGAGGATCTTGCAAAAATATCAGTGCTCTCAATGTTGCAATGGTCAAAGATTCTCCATACAAGATAAATACATTGACTTTGTCATTTATTACTTGGAAATAAATACTTGACATTGTTTCATGAAGTTTAGCCCAATTATCCACATGAACCTGTTGTGGGGTCCTTTCTGTGAAGGCTGAACAGATTCCATGCTGTGAAAACAGTGGCTCCAGGGCCTGCAAGAAATGTTCTCCACTGCTATCATCCACAATAAACATTCCAACCCATGCCCACCCAAAATGTTGTAGTAATTGGATTATCCCAATATACTGACAATCTTCATTTGGGACCATGCGGTAAAAGGATGAAATCTGCATGGTTTCAACCTCTTCTGAGGCAAAGGATCCATATGTGAGCTGAAATAATATGTACACATATTTTAGAGCTATGATGGGAGCAGTTTATGTATGCATGTGCATGTTCGTGAGAGACAAATAGTAATAATGTTGCAGGAATTTGTATGTTCTGTGAGTGTAGAAATCATGAAACTTTCCAGAGGAATCTTCTCAAATCATGCGACTATTTTCCAGGTTTACACTTTTCACTCTTTTCACTAATAATTTCAATATTTCTGAAATAGAAAATATCTCTGAGAATAACAAGGAATTTCCAGACGTCCTATACCAGAGCCTACCTGTAGGATGTTGTAAAGTTGTAAGACCTCTGCAATACAGGAGGAGGTTTCAATGCCAAGATCTCCAATGATGGCAACCAGGTTTCTCTGAGTGTCACATTCATCCGTTCTTATTTAAAGTAGGAAGGAATGAACAGTAACTGCACGAGTTCATCTTCAGCACTACCTTACGCTGCTCAGTACTTGATAACTTCTGAGTTATTTAATTTTATACCACCCAATCAATAGCTTTCCATGGAGCTACTTTCCAAGTTTACTCTTGTCACTAATGCATATCTATATGTCTCAACCAAAAAGTGACTGCATGAATTACAAAAGCTTTCCCAACATCCCATTCCCCAAGCCTACCTGAGGAACGTTGTAGATTTGTAAGACCTCTGCCATACGGGAGGAGGTTTCAATGCCAAGACCCCCAATGATGGCCACCAGGTTTTTCTGTGTATCACATTTGTAGTTGGGGACGAACCTATGCAGTTTGAAAAGTAAATCCAGAGTGGTCCGATAAGTCATCCTTGTATTGTAATAGCTGTCATAGATGTGGAAACCAAGTGTGACATTGGGCAAGATCTTGGGATTCTTGTTGATCTCATTCACTGCAAATGCCAAGGCTAGGCTGTGCTGGTAGAACTTTGTCACCACACTGCCAATAGAGGGAGGATATTATTTCAGAAGTAAATTCTACAACAGGTGAAGCCAATAGTTCACAATCCCAGAATGCCATTCACCATTTCTGAAAGACTAGTGCTAATCAATAATGAATTATTCAGTCTGCTCAATTATTATCACTGCTATCACTTCCTGATTGCTATATTTTTCTGGCTAGACTAAGAGTACATTCAATTACACAAATATAAACATGTGAAGCAGCACTGAGGATCAGACACTGTGTGTGGATCATGACAGAGGGGAATCTAAAATATGGGTGGGCAATATGGGGCCATAGGCCACATGCATCATTGGTCATGTTTGTGTCCTCTAGCACCACCACTTTGATATGACTGAATTGCTGCGCAATTTCAGCTGATCCATACTAGTGGGCTGTATTAAGGCCTGTTATTTCCAACTTAGTTACATGGAAAGCCAAGTGCTCTTCACAAACTATGAATGGAGGAGAATTTTATTCACTCCATTGTTTGAGAAGTACTTACCACATTTTGCATAAAAGAACAGCAACAACTTGAGTTTTTAAAAATCTGAATGTGGGATAGGAAAAATGACAGCATGCCTATCTTGTAAAAATCTAGATTTCAATCTGTATGCATTCAACCATGTTTGTCATGCCAAATTCAGGTTGCCACCTCTGTGTGTGTGTGTCTCTCTCTCTCTCTCTCTCTCTCTCTCTCTCTTTTTCCTCATGTTTCCCTCATATTGGCTAACAGGTACAAAATGTTATTCTCCATGCTGGTAATAGCGGCATCTATTGAATGTGGCCACTGAAGATGGGTGAAAAGTTCATTTGGGTCATTGTTTGGTCATTGTTTGGTATACATATATACATGACTGAGTAAAGTTACACAAAAAAAGGTCCATGTATTTGGCAATGAAGTGCTGAGCGAGATAAGACTTTACAGGACTCCAGGTTTCTCCACAGCTTCCTCAGAACCTCACTATAATTACACCATAAATAAGTTTGTGCCATGGGAGAAAAGATGAGGCAATTCTTAAAATGTTCCTCTGCCCCAAAACACCTTTGATTGGCTCCCAGGACAGATTAACTCAAATTCCAGGCAAGTTTTTGGAAAGCTTTGGGAGTGCTGAGTTGTTTGAGCGGGTGAGAGAGAGAGAGAGATAAATAGATAGATAAACTATATATATATATATATATATATATATATAGTTTATATGTGTGTGTGTGTGTGTGTTATAGTTATAATATGTTATATGTCTCAATCTGGTTATAATATCTTTCATGCTCACATATTATATCTGTCCTTTTACCCAACTTTCTGGCTGTTTTTCAGTTTTTGTGCAGCTGTTTAGTGTTTGTTGTTGCTGGGTATGTGAAAGAATTACCATATCTGAGCCTAAGTGTAAAATGTGAATTGCCTAGAGAAAGATACAACTTTTGCAATTTGAAACTTTCAGCTAATGCCCATCTGAATGCCTTGAGATGTTTTCAAAAGCAAATTGAACAAAACTAAACAAAATAGGAGCAAGGATACAACTTATTTTGTGTGTCTGTTTGCAAAACAGTGTTAGTTTTCACCAATTTTTCCCATTCCTTTTTTAATTAATCTTAATTTTAATTGTGAATTTAACAAAACTAGACAGAAAAGAAATCACGAAAAGAAAAAAATGAAGAAAGAATAGGAAATTGCATGCATAGAAATATCAATATTCCTTTGAGTTCAATATTCTTTATCAGGGGGCGGGGGTTTAGCATAACTTTTAAAAAACGTTTCTTTATTCCTTTCCTTTCCTATTTTTGTTTGAGGGGGATGCTGTGAGGGTGTTTCATATCCTCCAAAATGTCTGGACTGCACCTAATATACACATCGGTCTGCATGTAAATTCCACGTGGAAGGAGGTATTTCCTTCAGTTGGCCAATCTCATGTGCTGTTTCTTTAAGCACCTTAACATTATGATATTTTCTTTTCCTCTTCCCCTTTGTTCAGGCACAGCTCAGAAGATGCAAGGAGGGGATAAATCCTTAGTGTGGAACATCAGAGAGCCTCTGAGAAGGATGTTCCTTGAAAGAAATCTCATCAAAAATATAACAAATCAGAGAAGTAATCCCACCAATGACGAAATCACCTGGCTGGTACCGCTCATGTGGAATAGGAAGGGGATCATTCACAGGGCATTTCATGATGTCTATGTTGAATGTACGCACAGTGAGAGGCAGCAGAAGAGATAACAGCATTAGCCACAACATCCTATTGTTAAAGCTTTGCTCCACACACACTGTTGTTGACATGTACAGCAACAGTCGGACTTCATGCATCTTGGATGGTGCTTGACTCTGCCAACAAACCTCTTAATCTGGATGTTAACCTTGTCAAGAGAGTTACTAGCTGAAATTCCACATCAAGAGTTACTAGCTGAATATTAGCTGAGATTGCCAACACTCCAATCTCATGTCTGTCTCAAAAGATGAAAAAAGAGTGAACTGTAGAGATGATGCTGTAGAGATGAATCCCACGATGCTATGCACCACCTCTGAATGTCTTAGAATGCTCTCTAGTATGAATAACATCTAAGGTCCTCTATCCAGGCTGACCAGATAAAATCCAGGTCAGGGCTCATGTAACTTTAAC
Source organism: Anniella stebbinsi (assembly GCA_029215795.1). Classification (NCBI taxonomy): domain Eukaryota; kingdom Metazoa; phylum Chordata; class Lepidosauria; order Squamata; family Anniellidae; genus Anniella; species Anniella stebbinsi. The sequence continues at coordinate 6,707,432 of JARDYH010000008.1, read as the reverse complement.
AGTTGTAGAGAAAAGGGAATTTCAGCCATTTTCATTTGTATGCAATTAGTTCCTGGTGATATTCCCTCTTCATCACAACAGTTAAAGGTGCATGCACTATACTAGAGTGACCATATACAAAAGAAGGCAGGGCCCCTGCAACTTTAACAGTTGTGATGAAGAGGGAATTTCACCAGGAACTAATTGCATACAAATGACACTGGCTGAAATTCCCTTTTCTCTACAACTATTAAAGTTATATGAGCCCTGACCTGGATTTTATCTGGTCACCCTACCTCTATCAGGTTCCTACTCTGAGGGAAGCTCAGAGGACTGCAACCTGGGAGAGGGCCTTCTCCATGGTGGTCCTCAAGTTTGGAATGAACTCCCCAACTAGGCTCTCTTGGCACCAACATTGTTATCTTTTCTGCACCAGCTCAATACATTTCTCTCAGGCATTTATCAGCATTTGTTGAGTTTTCAATCAATCCCAGATCTATTTTTAGGTTTGGCTGAGAGCTGAAAGGTTTTTTTTTTAATGTATGTTTTCTTTGTATGCTGTCTGTTTTACATTTTTATGGTTTTAAATTTTGTAGATCTTTTTTTGTTTTTTTGTTTTTTATCTTTTGTAAACTGCAAGAGAGCTTCAGTTATGAGATGTATAGAAATGTGAATATTTAATATTAATAATAATAATCATAATCATAATCACTAAGTCTGATGAGGTAGTATCACTACTATCCATCCTTGTTTGCAATGTTTCCCTTGCTAAGATAAGAGCATATTTAAAGTTTTATAAATATAAACACAGGAAGCCAGGATGGGGGTTAATCATTGTGTGTGGAAGAATTCTCTGAGTGATTTTATATGTTTAGCATGAATTCAGTTAATGTCCAGCAGACCTCTTCCTCCTTCCTTCCTGCTGATTGTTATACTTTCATTATTCCACACCAAAACACCCCCATTCATAAGACCATAGTAAAAGCAGATAATAACTGCACCCCACTCAACTTAGCACCACAAAATGAAGACCAAACATGACCACTTACACTCGCAGAGAAAAAAGAAAAATGGGCACAAAAAGAACTCCATGGGAAGCACTACAACATAATACGGAACTCACAATTAAACAAAGAATAATTGTACGAATGGCTCAGGAAGGGAGAGCTATTTCCAGAAATAGAAGGATTCCTAATAACTATACAGGGTCAAGTTATAGCAACCAAGAACTACAAAAAAATAGATCATAAAAGATAACAGGGTAACAACAGAACTATGCAGGAAATGCCATCAATTCCAAGAAACAATAGACCATATCACAAGAGGATGTGAAATTCTGGCAGGAATGGACTATACAGACAGACACAATACAGCTGCAAAAATAATTCACCAAGAACTGGCCATCAAATTCAACCTTATCAAACAGCCTACACCATACTATACATACTCACCCAAAACAAACTTGGAAAATGCTGATCATAAAATATACTGAGACAGAACAATTCATACAGACAAGACAATACCTTGCAACTGACCAGACATAATGGTCATAGACAAAAAAAGAAATACACACATACCTCGTTGACATAGCAATACTGAATGACAAAAATGTTGTTGAAAAGGACAAAGGAAAGAGAGAAAAATATACACCACTCGCTATGGAAGCCAAAGAACTATGGCAACAGGAAAAGGTCACAATTATTCCATTAGTCACATCCGTGACTGGCATCACATCAAAAAACTATACAGAAAGCCTCCAGAAAACGAGCCTCTCAAAATACATCCTCACCAACGTCCAGAAAACAGTCATAATTAAAACATGCTCAATTGTCAGGAAGTTATTGAATCAGTAAAAAACAGCATGTCTGTCTAGAAAAACTGCCATGAGTGAGGAGATACCTAATAATAATAATAATAATAATAATAATTGAAATGTTCCCGTTGCTGGTCTAAAAGTATATTTACTGTTTTATAAATATGAACACAGCCAGCCAGAGGTGAGGATAAAACATCATGTGTGGATTCTGTCAGGAAGCAATATCTAAAACAGGAGTGCGGAAATGCAGGCCAGGGGCTGCATGCATCCTTGACACCCTTTTTTTGTGTCCCTCACCAACCCCAGAAGTTGACATCACTGAACTGGTGTCTAATTTTAGCAGAACCATTGTGGCAGAAAATAAAAAGTTCCGTTTTCACTTTGAAACAAACTATGCCAAGAATTTGCACCTTGTTTTCCTGTCAATTAGTTCCCCACACACGCACTCACACTTTTAAGAGAGTGATAAGCATTAATTTAATGTGGAAAAGTGAGGAGGGGGAATCTCCACCTTTTTATAGGCACTCGTTTTGGACTTTCCCCCTTTTTTTCTCTCCCCCCTCATAAATGATAGAAACATCCTAATTGTTTCTCACATTTCCAACAACTTATTCTTGTAACTAGGGATGTGTATTGTATCATTCCGATGTCTGATAACGAACCGATAAGGTTGTTATCAGACATCTGATTAACGATAACAATAAACATTCCTGGAGGCCCTATCTGATCGGATCCAAAATCAATATGTCAGATAACTATCAGACATATTGGATTATTGGACCAAGGGCTGGCCCTCTCTCCCCCTCCCACTCACGCTCCTTACCTGGCCTTACCTAGCAATGCTGCTGTCTGCTGCTAGGAACTACTGAGAACTAGGCTTTGCAGCCTAGTTCTCAGTAGAGCCCCGGCGTGCTGGGTGATAACGTCACCTGGTGCATGATTGCTGCAAAGCCTAGTTCTCAGTAGTTCCTAGCAGCAGATGGCAGCGGACAGCAGCGGATAAGGCCCAAGTAAGGAAGACCCCTCCTCTCACACTCCTTACTTGGGCCTTCCCCACTTCTGCTATCCCATAGTACTAAGGCTTTCCGGCCTGTTAGTCAGTACAGAGCTGCGCCGAGTGATGATGACATCACTCAGCGCTTCTCTGTACTGACAAAAAGGCCAGAAAGCCTGTTTAGCAGTAGTACGGGGCGGCGGCGGTGGCAGCAGGGGGTAAGGAGCATGAGTGGGGGGGAGGGAGGGAGTGCCAGTCCAGTGTTTTTCCCCATAGACTTGCATTTGGGGAAAGCTTTCTTTCCCCCAATGTAAACCTATGGGGAAAAGCACTGTTATCGTATCTGAACTTCCAATATTTATCGGATTTCGGATCCAATCAAATCTGGGTACCCCCCAATATGATCGGACCCCCTCCCAAAAAAAATTATGTCAGAATTTCCGATAACGAGACGATACGATGATTTCAGCCGTGCACATCCCTACTTGTAACTACCTGCTGGCTGATAAGAAAATAGCAACATCTAAAGATTTAAAGCTTAAACCAAAGTTTTAAGTCTGCCACCAAAGCTTTCATATCTAAAGGGTATTGTCTTGCCTCTGTTAAAATGTCTGCATTTGTGATAAAACTAGAAACGTGCAAAGGAGCTCATCAAAATCTAATTGAAACACCATTAAAATGAAGTTACGTTTTAATTCGTATAACTGTCCCTTAACAGAACTGAGAATTTATCTGAGAATTAAAAACCATAATAGCTGCAGGAACAAATCATACTCCCTTCCCCATTTATGTAGAAATACCTATAGTATTGCATTATTATTATTATTATTATTATTATTAGCAGTAGTAGTAGTAGTAGTAGAATTATTATTGAGTTCTGCCATAGCTCAGAAGATGCAGAGGGTGAGCAGATAAATCCTTACTGTGCAACTTCAAAGAGCCTCTGAGATGGATGATCCTTGAAAGAAAGCTCATCAAAAGTATAAAAAATCTGAGAAGTAATCCCACCAATGACGAGGCCACCTGGCTGATACCACTCATGTGGAATAGGAAGGGGATCATTCACACTGCATTTCACAATATCTACATTGAATGTGCACACAGTGAGAGGCAGGACAAGTGACCACAGCATTAGCCACAACATCCTATTTTTAAAGCTTTGCTCCACACACACTGTTGTTGACATGTACAGCAACAGCCAGACTTCATGCATGTTGGATGGTGCTTGACTCTGCCAACAAACCTCCTAAACTGGAGGTTAGCTTTAATTTTCACACGAACAAGATTCCTAGCTTAATACCAGTGGAGATGGCCTACATTAAAATCTCATGTCTGCCTGAGAAAATGAAGACAGACGGATTGTCAGTGATAAATCTCACAGAGCCCTGCCTGCCTTCTTGTGCTTATTCCCAGGTTTCCCTGGCACAGGGGTTTATTTATGACAATTTATGCTTATTACTTGCTTTCACTTGCCATCTCGGAAGCCTCTGGAGCTTTGGCCAGCTGAGCAAATTAGGTTAATTTGGATAATTCAAAGGAAGAAAATTACTTTCAAAGTTTGAGTGATCAGGTGCACTTTTGGTAGCAAACATGTCAGTATTTTTCCAACTACATGTGTGCATAAGTCTTCTCTGCTTCCCAATGGAATTAGAACTGGGGTCTTGGTACCACATTTCCAGAGTTCAATGCTGAGCAAAACTACAACAGGATAATAAACTTTGTTTTTGGTGGGGGGTGTTTAAGTTTGTTTTTGTTTTAAGTTGTAAAAGTTCAGGAGGTGGGTTGGGGTGGCCAAGAAGTCCTGACCAAGTGCCTCTTCTTCATCATCTGCCCACCTCTTTCCTCCATTGCCAGGAGGAAGTAGATTGTACAAAGCCAGGTGATTCCCTTTTGCCCCCCCCATCAGAGAAGCGAACAGGACCAAGCAATTACTCCTTCATGTGTCCTGCTATTTCCTCCATTGCAGATGAAAGAAGGGGGAGATAAAGAGAAAAGACAAGTGTGTATGGTATGAAAATCGGTCTACAAGTATTGAAAATCTGCAAAGAGAAGCCTAGGCAGGCCCCTAATCTATGCCAGCAATTAACTAGCCATTTCATTGGGTGAAACATTCTATGCCTGCCGAATGGTGTCTGTAAGATCGCTACCCCAGGCCTACCCCTTTTGGGGAGGGGGAGGCCTTCCCACCTAACTCCCCCCTTGGGCTGTGAAACGCTGTGGGAGTGAGGTGAGTTGGCCTCACAGGTAACCTTCATTCCCCATTGGGGATGCAAAACCCTTAACAGAAGGCCTCAGGCATTACCCGTCACCAAAACAGTGCCTCAGAATGATCATCATCCCTGTTTACCCTAACTGTGCCTGCCCGTACCAGCTTACCAAAACCTGGACATATGTTCAAAAACAAACAAGCAAACCTGAAACTGGAGGGTTTAGTCAGTGTTGGCTAAAGAACCTTTAATTCACATTTAAATAGGAACCATGAGTGCGATAAATGCCTCATATAGAGTACCTCAAAATTAGGCTTGACAACTCTCCTCCTCCAGCATCTCACAAGGGGGCAGCAGTAGTAAACAGAATCTATCCTTGGCTGTGAGAGAAATGAAATGAACAGCTGGGCATGGTGGTTTGTGGTTTCAACTGTGAGGATGGTTGTTTCCTCATCTGTTTGCTTGATTGAACACTCTATAGGGCCCCTTGAGAATGTGACACGCTAAAAAACTTAGCCATAATAGCCAAAGCATCCTTGCCCACCTTCAGTTTCCAATATGTCGAATGAACAGAATTGTGTTGGGTGCCTGTAATTCATAGTTCATCTTTTTTGATATATTACCCATGTCCTTTATGGCTCACAAAGAAGACATGGTGTGAGAAAGGAACATTGAGAATGCCTTGAGTTCTCAAAATGGGAGCTCTTCACCATGTGAGGTTTAGTTGGTGGGAACATGGGATAGGGCCTTCTCTGTAGAACTCTCTCTCTCTCTCAAACAAAGTTAGGTGGCTGCGTCTCAATAAGCACATTTTGTTCCATGTGGCTTTTTTAGTATTTGGGCAGAGCAATCCAATTGGTGTATCTCTGTATTCATCATTCGTGATACATTTCCTGCCCTCTCTCTGGCCCATCATGGATTTTATTGTATATATGTAAGTATGGATGGGTGTGTGTGTTGATGTGGGCTCTTGATACTATCAGGTCCCACTCATCAATCAGATTATTTTGATCACCAAGATGAAACAAGCCAATTGTGCAAAAGATGGCAGTTTTCTGGTAGAAAATGGATGCAGAATATATACATGCAAAGAAAGTTTACACCTCTTTCCAGCTAATCAAGCACTCATAACTAGGGATGTGCACGGTCGGATCGGGCTGATCCGATCCAGATTCGGGATCTGGCTCCAGCTCCAGTCACAGCCCTAATTCACACCCATAGATACAGCCATAGATAATCTTACCAGTCTGTCATCAGTTAATTTAAACCTAAATCTGACTTGCTCTCATATCACTCAGAACCTCTGACTTCTGTCCTGTTCATGTTTTTGGTTATCAACTCCAAATCTTGCATATGCTCAAAGAAATAGAGGTCAAATGCTGCTCTTTTATCCTGAGAGATATGTAAATACAGGGACAACTTCCTATTTGAATCAGTCATATTGTCTCCTTCTGCAGGCTACACCTACAGTCTTATTCACTGTGGGCCTGCCTGAACAGTCTCTAGTCAAGCCCACTCAAAATATCAAAGAAGGAAGAATGATATTTTGGTTACAATTAGTTTTCTTATTGACAGTCTTTGATGGTAATTTTCCTCCTTTTACATGCAGAAGACTCTTCCACTCTTTGTAATAATATTCAGCAGTGATTTGTACAAGTCCTTTCTTTCCAGTTGTCCAGCTGGAGGTTCAGCTAGTAGAAACAGGAGGGGATGCAAAAAGACCTGGAGACTCCCTCCGCCTCTCTTGTCGAGGCTCTGGGTTTACTTTCAGCAGCTATGAGATGGCCTGGGTGAGACAGGTTCCTCAGAAAGGACTGGAATTCATTGGATGGATAGAAAATAATGGTGATGGGAGTGTGCAATACTATGCTGATGTGGTGAAAGGGCGCTTCACCATTCCCAGGAATGATGCCTCAAACATGCTTTATCTGCAAATGAACAACTTGAAACCTGAGGACACCTCTGTCTATTACTGTGCAAGATACACAGTGAGAGAAAGTAAATCTGCAGCCAGGCAAAAACCATCCTTGCCTTCTGAAAGTTCTGCACTTTCATTAAAGTTCCACACTTTCATTGCATTGTTTGAAAATTGTACCCATCCCTCAAGATTTCAAGTTTCTAAGGTACTTGAGTAGAATTCTCTCTTAAAAGCTGAGTTCACTCCACCTCTACATCAAAACTAATTTCTTCACATACATATATGTATTCAACATCCTAATTCTATTGCCTGCTTTCCATGTGGCCCACTGTTGATAATTCATTCAGGGGGAGAGATAAGGGTACACAGAAAGGCACAATCTACATGCTTAAAGATCTAGGAAGTCCATGAAGACAATGCATCAAACTGTAAACAATGTACTCAGACATAAAGTTAAGAAAATGAGGATTGAAACAATGTAATTTGCTCGTCTGCTACAGAGAAAGTCATGTTTGATGAAGAACCTCATATGGATTCTTAGTTCCCCAACCTGATGTCCTACATATATTTTTGGATTTGAATGCCCATCAGTCCCACCAGTACGGCCAATGGTGAGGAATGCAGTAATCAGGAGTTGTGGCCCAAAACAACTGGAGATCTCTAGGTTAGGCTGCTACATAGTGTCTGGTTTGTAGTGATCTGACAAGAGAAAGAAACTTCCATTCTAGTTATGGGGCTCAGCCATTGTTCATCCCGACATGACTTTCATCCTGGATGCTTCATTGCAGGAAAAAACAACAACTTCCATTTGCTTTGAGCGGGGCACAAACACAAGGAACACCGTTGGCATATCATCATCCAGATTTATTCAAAATTCCTCCCCAAGGCTTTATTTTTTCCACTTAAGCTATATTTGGTGGATGCACCTCTGCTGGTTTGAAGAGGTGATTCCAAAACATTTCCCAACATTAGCTTACCCATACATTACGTTCAACTTCTAAGGTCATCTCCAGGTGCCTATTCCAAGGGAGGCTCGGCAACAAGGGTGAGGGCCTTTTCTGTGTCCCCCCCCCAATTATGGAAAGATTTCCTTGATGAGGCCTGCCTGGTGCCAATATTGCTATCTTTTTGGTGCCAGATCAAGACTTTTCTCTATATCCAGGCATTTAGCAATATGTTATGAGCTTGACTGTTCCCAGATCTGTTTTTCGGTTCAGTTTATAGTTGTTTTTAGTTGTTTTTAGATGTATGTTCTTGTGTATGCGGTATGTTTTATGGTTTTAAATGTTGTATATTATTTTTAATAGTTTTAATCTTATGTAACCCACCCAGATTGCTTTGGCTATGGGGCAGTATAGAATGCAATAAATAACAAAATGAAAACAATTCTGCATCAGTGCTGACATGGTTATTTTTCTTTTGACTAAATTTTACCCTAAATCTACTTTTGTCTCATATTACTCAGAACCCATAATTCCTACACTGTTAACACTCATAGGTAACCTAAGCAGTTCGTTGTAAAACTGTCAATCACGTCTCTATGCAATGAAATAGAGAATGCCAAGGAATATGGTGCTCTTTTATCCTGAGAGATATGTAAAAACAGTGACAACTTCCTGTTTAAATCAATCTTACAATCTCCATCCCCTGACTGCACCAACACAGTGGGTGCCTGCCTTACCGGGTTCCAGTCAACCCTACTCATATCATCAGAGAAGGAACAATGCAATTTTGGCTTCAGTTGGTTTTCTTACAAGCAGACATCAATGGTTATTTCCCTTTTATTACCTACAGAGGACTCTTCCACTCTTTGTGTTACTATGTAGCAGAGCTCTTTATTATACTTTTCTTTCCAGGTGTCCAATCTGTGGTCCAGCTAATGGTATCTGGAGGAGATGTTAAAAGGCCTGGAGACTCCCTCTGCCTCTCTTGTCGAGGCTCTGGGTTTACCTTCAGCAGCTACCACATGGACTGGGTGAGGCAGGCTCCTGAAAAGAACCTGGAATGGGTTGCATGGATTAACGCTGGTGGGAGCACACAATTCTATGCTGATTCGGTGAAAGGGCGCTTCACCATCTCCAGGAATGATGGCTCAAGCATGCTGTATCTGCAAATGAACAACCTGAAACCCGAGGACACGGCTCTCTATTATTGTGCAGGAGATACACAGAGAGAGGAAGTGAATCTGAAGCCAGGCAAAAACTCCCCTTGCCTCCTGAAAGTTCTACACTGTCTTTCAAAATCAAGTGGTATGCTAAAGAAATTAAGACAAACAAGACTAAAACTCTGAACCCACAACAGCTTTGAGCTCCACTCTATTGGTATTAGGATGCAAGTCCTGTTGTGTTCACTGGGACCTACATTCTTGGATAAGTGTGTTTTGGATTGTAGGTCAAATTTATTTTACTAAAATATTTCACTTCATGAGAAAGACCCCCTTGATTTCGAATGGTCAACTGGGGTGAAGGGATTGTCCTGATGGAGAACACCTGGCAGAATAGCCATTAAAAGCATGCAAGATGGGATCACACACTGTTGCTATTTGGTATAGGAATGGAAGAATCTTACTATTTGCTGTCCAAGGGCTGCTTTAACTGTCTTCTATGGATGTAAGTGCTCCACCATTGGAAGGTTCTTCTGCCCAATTTTTGGAGATCCCATTTTACTTCTGCACCACAGCTCATCTCATTCAGCAGGTTCCTCCCACCATATGTAGCATATTTGATGGATTGGAGGGTTTGCTGTGAGGAGGAATTTGTGGGCAAGTGTATTACCACAAGCCCAGCTACACACACTTAAATCTGGACCCAGCCATGTGTCACTCTTACACTATCCTCATAATCCTTGTTTGTTATTTAATATATATTTACAAATGGTTTTCTCAAATATGTACATAAGTAGGTACCAAATGCAAATATGAATGTATATGTTTGCATGTTTATACTGAGAAAATTGTTACACACTTCAGAAAATTCTTTTGTGTAGCTGAGTTCTGATCCACACATTAGTCCAAGAAATGCAGATCAGGGGGTTTCATATAGTGATTCTCAATTATCAAATTCCTGAAGCATCTCCAGTTGATTATGTACAATAATTAATGAAGAAATCTGTTTGGGAATGTTACTTTGCCATATAAATAAATGCATGGTGTATATGCTATGCTTCATCTGTACGGAGCCGAAACAGCCTCTCCAGAGCCGAGTCATGTGGAAGTCAATTTAAGAACTTTTCTATGAACTTTTTAAACAAGCTTCACCAATTTGGTGGTATGAAAAATGTAATACTTCAATAAGACAATAAATCAATAAATCAATCAAAGGAAGTGTTCAGAAAGAAATAAGGAGATATCCTTCCATAAAAATCTCTGTCCATAAAAGTTTCCCTCCAAATAGGGGTTTAAAAGCAGCAATTAGAGTGGAGGGGAAAAATATGCATTTTCCCCAGCCTTGGGGAAATCCCATTCCCTCACCTTGCATTAAGAGGGCCTTTAAGGCCCCAATTGGCACATGTGTGTGGGGAGACAAAGTGAGTCCTGTCTATCACTAACTTTTCAGAGTTCTTTGACAGTATCTATAAACCCATGGACATTGGTGATCCAGTTGACATTGTTTGCTTAGACTTCCAAAAGGCTTTTGACATAATCCCTCACCTAAGATTCCTGAGCAATCTTAGCTAACATGAAATTAGAGGAAAGTCCTCTCATGGATCAGTAACTGGTTAAAAAACAGAAAGCAGAAGATTTGGAATGTATTCCAATGGACGGATGTAAACAGTGAGGTCCCACAGAGATATGTATTGGGACCAATGCTATTCAAGCTATTCATATATGATCCGGAATTATGAATGAGCAGCTAGGTGGCCATGTTTGCTTATGATACCAATCATTTAGTTTGTGTAAACACAAAAAGGGATGACGAAGTGCTTTAAAGGGATCTTTCCAAACTGGGAAACTGGGCATCAAAATGGTAAACATGACCAAAATACATGTTATATCAATAAATACTTTGTTGCTGACCTTAGATGTCCACTCGAATGTTAAACTTGTGGAAACTGGACCAAGAATCCTGAAGCTTGGGCAGTCTCTCAAACTCTCAAACTCACTTGCACCATCACTGGGGAGTCAGTAAGCAATGGACACTGGGAATGGATCTTCCAGGCTCCCGGGAAAGGACTGGAATGGCTCAGAGAGACAGACTGGTAAACAAGGTGTGGGAAACAAGGTATCCCACATCTCTAGAAAGCCGAACCACACCCTCTGCCGATGTCTCCAAGAATGAATATATTCTTGAACTGAGGTCCCTGACAGCTGCAGATACAGCCACATATTACTGTGCCCCAGATGCACAGTGAGGCAAACCAAAGGAAGGTGTTTGCTACTAACCCTTCCCTAAAGTAATTTCAGACATTAATACAGAGCTAAATGTTCTTCCAGCATGAGCCGACAGGCATATACCCATGGATCTGAGGGTATCACACTCAAACTATTCCAGTTGAGACATGAAGTTGTGTTCATCTCTGGTCAACCAGTAGAGAGAGACATTAAGGTCTCCTCTAAAAGAGTAATTTATTGCACACTTATGATTGGCCACTCACAAAAGTTTGTGGATTTTAAAATGATATTGTGAATGACCAGGACATCTCCCACAGCATCAGTTGGAAATTCCATCATGAAAAGAACCACTTTTAAAGTAGCAATGTCTGAAAAAAATAGGATCTTCCATGACTAGATGTGATGTCCCAATGGAACTGAACAGAGGGGAAGTATTCAATTCAAACCATGTGGTCATCCCTCTCCATCCATGTAATTAAGTCCATAACAATCATGCCAAAAAGCGGGAAGTACAATTGCCCTGGTAAGCAACATGATTTCCCATTAATGAAAAGATGTCCTAAATTGTGTTCATCTATGGATTATCACAAACAATCCAGTAAGAGTGAAGTAGTTATTTGTGTGTGACCTACCAAGCATAAGGGGGTGGGAGCAGTTGCATGGGAATTAAACCATTGATTTTATTTTACCCTATTACTTCTGAAATATGGTAGGTTGCATGGATGTATTTATCCTTCAGTGAGATTCAATAACTCCAGAGATTCCTTGGAGTTCAAAAACATTACCCCAGTCTCACCTTCCGCATAACTGCAGAAGCATCTCTTTATGAAGCCAAATGTTCCTCTATCAGCTCCACATGAGGGGAAAGCAGTGACATAAAAACACAGTTGGCCATGAGGGAGTAAAATAACATGGTTAACTGAATGGCTGAATTTGGACAACACATTAAGCAACCGAGGGGGAGGGAACAATCGTCAGTTGTATTGCTTATTGTGTTGTGTGGAGGGTAACACGCCGCTCACAAACTACTGACGGTATGCTATTCCGCCCAAATAAGCAACTGAGAGAAACAACTGGCTTGCAAGTTGTTTAGCTCGAAGCCAGTTGTTTAAAGTGTTGTGTGGAGGGGTGAGTGTGTTAATGGCGTGTGGTGAGTGGGTTAAAACACAAGCCCATAGAGGCAGGTGGCAAGAGTGACCAAAGCAGCGGCTGCCACTCTGCTACAACTGGTGCAACTTGCAGAGGCTGCTGGGATAGAACTGGGAGGATTGAGGGAGGAGGGAGGGTGGGGAGAGGGGCTGGGCTGTATCATTCAAATTCTGGGTTGACTATTAGTCAATTTAACGCTAGCCCCAACCACCCACAGTTGTGTAGGAATATGTTGTGTGGGGAGTACCCACAAAATAACCAACTGTGAGTTGGCTACTCAACCCACCATTGTCTAATGTGTTGTCCGAATGCAGCCATTACGTGTTTTCAACTGTGAAGCTCATTATTTCCTGACCCATTTACTTACAATATGTAACTATCCCTTGAGAATACAAGCCCTCAAGATACTTCAGTAATTCTCTCTTAAAAGTCCAGTCCACCTGTTCATCATACTCAATTTATTTCCTGTTCTCCATGTGGCCCACCACAGATAATGCGTCAGGGGAAGGAAAAGCACAAAACAACCCAGAGAGCTTCGGCTATTGGGTGGTATAGAAATGAAATGAAATGAAAATATAAAACACAGGAGCAACCTGGTGGCTCTGATGTCAGTGGATGGTGAATCCACTCTGGGTTTCACTCAGGACCGGTCAGAACTCTAAAAGAGCTATCAAAGGTGTAGATAGGAACTTTAGAGTTTTGTTGGGACTTGGAATCAATTCCCAGTTACATTTCCCCCCTTTTGTTGTTGTTGAAATGTTACAATAAAAAACCCACTTAAAAATGCTAGATGGGCTCACAAAGTATTGTTATTGGGTAAAGGAGTAGATAAATCTGACTTTTTGCAGTTGAAGAATTGGTTCCAGTATCTGCTTTCCATGGATTGAAGTGCTGTGCTCAGGTACTTCTGCCTGAGTTTCAGGATGTCCCTTACTCCTCTGCATCACACCTGATTTCATTTCAACCAGCCCAGATCCACACCCCTAAAGCTGGATAGAACCCTGTGTCACATTCACACTTCCCCCATAACTAAAACACGGTTTCATGTAATTTAATACTGTGCATATTGACACATGGTTCCCCACCCCAACCAATTGGGCATTAAACCTGAATCAATGTACAGATTTTAAGGTTTACTTTTGTATGTATTACTACTGAGAATTGTGTTACAGAATTCACAGAATTCTTTTGAGTAGCTGAGTTCTGATCCACACGTTAATCCAAGAAATGCAGATCAGAGGGTGCCATATAATAATCTTCAATGATCAAATTCCTGAAGCATCCAAGCCTGATTATATATAATAAACAATATGGAAATACATTTGCAAATGTTAGTCTATCAAATCAATACAGCTGTAGCATCAGAATTGTTCCAAAACACTGTAGGCTGGGAAAGTAGTTGGATTGGGGTCCTATGTATTGGTATAATTTTTATTATTATTATTTAGCTGAGAACTATTTCATAACATTTGTAGAAGTGGAAAAAAACCAATGTATACCTACATTCTAATCTGCACATTTATCTAGGAGCTGCAAAACAGGTTCATTTGTGATGGGATCTACAAATATCAAATAACTGAAACATCCCTACTACTGATTTTCTGCCAAATGTATCGAGATGTCATCTCTCAATCTATTTTTAAGGTCAACCTTTATCAATGAGAAGGAGGAAAATTTGAAAAGAAAGATGGAAGAGGGATAGGAAAAAAGTGTATCAGAGAACAGCAAGGCCTGAAACATAAAGCAACATGGTGGAGTGAGTAGAACATGGATTATGAAGCCCAGATCAAGTTCTCATTTGGACAACTTCCTTATTAATGGTTCTCCCCACCTAAATGAAAATGAGATGCAAATTGCCTGCATGCCCTGTTTTCCATTTAGATAGCCACACCTACACAGAAAGCCTTAGGATTTCAACAGAGCCAAATCAGCTGTCATTCCAGAAAGAAGAGTTGCTGTTACTGCACATAGTGAAGCTCTCCTTTCTTTTTCTTTCCTTATTAGCAACTCCATCGTGTGAGTATCTTTTTCAACAAATACGAAGAATGAAATATGACCGAAGGCAATATATTAATACATTCTTTGTTGTTGACCTTAGATGTCTACTCGAGTGTTCAGCTGGTGGAATCAGGACCAGGAACATTGAAGCCTGGGCAATCTCTCAGACTAACTTGCACCGTCACTGGGGATTCGGTGAAGAACCGATTCTGGGAATGGATCCGTCAGACTCCTGGGAAAGGACTGGAATGGCTCGGCCAGATAGATTGGAGTGGCAGTACATGGCGCATATTCTATGCCTCCTCTCACCAAAGCCGAACCACCCTCTCTGCCGATGCAGCCAAGAATGAGTATTATCTTGAGCTGAGGTTCCTGACTGTGGCAGACACAGCCACATATTACTGTGCCCGAACAGCACAGTGAGACAAAGCAAAGGAGGAACTGTACAAAAAGAGGAAGGCATTTGCTTTTTTGGAGTTTATAAACATTGCACAAGTTACCCTGACAACGTGTACAGATAAAGTTCATAATGATTAGGTCCATATTTCAGGAGGCAGTGCTATGGCTATAAAAGTGTGGGTTGCACCTGCCCTGCAAAGTAGTTTAGTGTTGAATTCCCATTGTGTGATGTGTATGGGGGGTTCGAGTAATGTAAGACAACGTTGCTGTGTAGTCTAGTGTGTTATCCAGTCTCCTGGCATGTTGGTGTTTTACGGAAATGCAGATGAGGCTATGAAGTTGCTAGTAGCAGGAGTTCAGTTTTTAAAGACTAGAGTATATAACTTTAAGAGAACTTACATTCTGGGGGGAGTCTTGCAAATGCCCTTGGTGTAGCCTCTCCCTATCTCTCTCAGACCTTGGAGGCGAGAGAGCGTGCTATGCTGCTCCACATATTGAATGATCTCATGCATTGTAGTAATGAACAACATTGTTTCAAAAGTACCTGAATCTACCATGTGTTGCCTACAGAGCAGAGCCTTGGAGTGCAGTGCAAGCTGAGGATATTTCACCTCTCAGCCCTTCACCCCTGTATAGGCTGACCATATGAAAAAGAGGACAGGGCTCCTGTAACTTTAACAGTTGTAGAGAAAAGGGAATTTCAGCCAGGGTCATTTGTATGCAATCAGTTCCTGGTGAAATTCCTGCTTCATCACAACAGTTAAAGTTGCAGGGGCCCTGTCCTCTTTTGTATCTGGTCACTCTAGTATAGTCAATTCACCTTTAACTGTCGTGATGAAGAGGGAATTTCACCAGGAACTAATTGCATACAAATGGCACTGGCTGAAATTCCCTTTTCTCTACAACTGTTAAAGTTACATGAGCCCTGACCTCCTTTTCATATGGTCAGCCTAGTTAATCAGCACAGTGAAACCCTGTTCAGGTATACACAGACCTAATGAATGCCAGGTAAGTGCGTAGAGGACTACAGCCTTGAAGTCAGGCTTAAAAGAATTGTGGAACTGCTGAAGGGGACTCTGGTAAGCTAGGCTGACCATATTAACAGGAAGACAGGGCTCATGTAACTTTAACAGTTGTAGAGAAAAGGGAATTTCAGCCAGTGTCATTTGTATGCAATTAGTCCCTGGTGAAATTCCTGCTTCATCACAACAGTTAAAGTTGCAGGAGCCCTGCCCTCTTTTGTATATGTCACTCTAGTATAGTGCCTGCACCTTTAACTGTGGTGATGAAGAGGGAATTTCACCAGGAACTGATTGCATACAAATGACACTGGCTGAAATTCCTTTTTCTCTACAACTGTTAAAGTGACATGAGCCCTGACCTCCTTTTCACATGGTCAGCCTACCCCTGTAATGGGAGTTGGTCCAAGGAAGGAATGGAAGGGTTTCATCTGCACATGGAAATACTTTTTTTGGACACCAGGTCTATTCATTGAGTTCAGACACCAGGTCTATTCAACAACAACAACAACAACAACCCAGAGCTGTAGACCTGGTTTACAGATTTCTCAGAAGCCACTTCTTCCTATCTTGGGCCTTCTCTAGAAGAATTCGGTTTGGCGCCTGGTTGTCCGATTATGCACATCTTCTCGCAATCGCTTTTACGGCAAATCACTGTACGTGGGAAGCGGTTAAGCGCATAACTGGTTGCCTTACCGGTTGTATGAAACATGCTTTAGAGGTGTTTAATGCAGAGAATCGCTTGTTTACATACTCATAATGCGCTTTAACGGCCGCGGAGAATTAAAACTCGCTATTTAACGTGCATTCGATAGTGCGCATAATCGCACAGATAAAGCGCCTCAACTCCCGATTTGCCCTCTGCTCTTGTAGAAGTAATTTTTTTAAATGCAAATTGAAAGAGCTTTAAATGCCTCTTGCAGAGGCACCCTTGGTTAGTTTCCTGGTGCTTTTTCAAAAAATAAAAATAAAAAATGCAACCATGCACAAATTATTCCAAGCAAAAGCGGTTCCAAGAAAAATATACATATCTCAAATGACATTGCTGCAGTTCAAAATTCAATCTATGCACTCCCACCATCCTCAGTCCCCATGCCCAATGGTCAGGGATGATGGGCAATGTGGTCTAAAACATATGGAAGGCACTAGAGTGGGTAAAGCTGCTCTAGAGAGATTTTGCCAATGTTTCCAAGGTGAAGATAACTATTTCAGGTAAGGCAATGATATGGTGAGTTCAACCACTAGCAAGACATGAAGTCCTGTCCATCTGTGGTCTGCCCCTAACACACAAAGAAGGAGGGCTACGTATGCTGCTGCATCCTAACTAGCAGCAGGGGCTGAGTGGGTGCAGTGGAATAAGAATTACAGTTTTTTATTTTGTTTTACCATATTGCTTATGCAATTGATTAGGGAGTACTCGTGGTTTTATCGCTCTGTGAGATCCAGGAAATCCAGAAATCCATTGCAGCTCAAACATCTGTCCCCAGAATCACTTCCCACATTATAGCAGAAGCTCCTCTTCATAAAGCCTGACCAAGCCGTTCTCCTCTCCTCTATCAGCTCCACACAAGGGGGCAGGAGTAACCCACACAACACCATTGGCCAGGAAGGAGGGAAATAAAATGGGGACCTGAATATGTGGTTTCAACTTTGAGGCGGGCTATTTCCTCAGCTGTTTGCTTGAAAACTGTACCCATTCACCCTTGAGTGTGCAAATCCTCAAGGGACATTAATACTTCTCTTTCAAAAAGCTGAGTTCACTCCACACCCACTTCGTAATCTGTACAGCAAAGGGAATTCCTTAGCACAGGTATGTGTATTCATCGCCTTTCATTCTTTGTCCACTCTACCTGTGTCCCACCATAAATAGTTGTGGGCAGAGAAAACATAGGAAGACACAACCTGCATGCATAAAAAAAAATTATGAAGTCCATGGAGATAATGCATAAAAGTAGAAACACAGTACACAGAGACAGCCAAAGGTTAAGAAAATGATATTCAAAGGGGGGGGGGGGGAATTATGTCAGTTACACAGAAAGTCAGCTTTAACCAAGTCTCATGTATTTTGCTAGTTCACCAATCCACCATCTTCCATTGAACTCCCATCAGTCCCACCAACATAGTCCAAAACATTTGGAAGTCTCTAGGCTGGGGTGATTCATAGTGGTGGATTCATAGTGCCCAGGGAAGGAAATTTCTAGTTAAGGAGCTTCTCCATTGTTCATTCAAATATGACTTTCATGCTTGTGCTCCACAGAGTGAACATGAAAAGCATCCATGTACTTTGAGGAGGGCAGAAAGACAAGGAACAGAGTTCAATGTCATCTAGATTCATTCACCTTTTGGCCCCAGGGCTGGATATTTCCACTTAAATTATATTTGGTACGTATCCATCTCTCATGGGTTCCAAAACACTTCTCTCCAATGCTGAGTTGCTGTATTTTACCTGTTGACTTATGTAATTTTAACGGAAATCTCTTTCCATCTCATATTACTCAGAAACCCAATTTTCTGTCTTGTTCGTGCCCATAGATTTTGCAAGCATTTGGTTGTTGACTCCAAATCATGCATATGATCAAAGAAACAGAGCTCACCATGGGCTGTGCGGAACTTTTATCCTGATTGATATGCAAATTTGAACACCGTTTTTCTGTTTAAATCAGTCATACAGTCTTCCTCTTCAGGCTACATTTCCAGAAACAGTCACTGTGTGCCTGCCTGAGCAGTTTCCAGTCAACCCAACTCAAATTATCAGAGAGGGAAGGATGCAATTTTGGCTGCAGTTGGTTTGTTTATCAGCTGTCATTGAAGGTAATTAGCTTCCTTTAATATACAGAGGACTCTTCCACTCTTTGTGTTACTATGCAACAGGTCTCTTTAACATGTCTTTCTTTCCAGGTGTCATATCATTAGTCCAGCTGATGGAATCTGGAGGGGATGTAAAAGGGCCTGGAGAGTCTCTCCGCCTCTCCTGTCGAGGCTCCGGATTCACCTTCAGCAGCTATGAAATGGCCTGGGTGAGGCAAGCTCCTGGAAAAGGTCTGGAATGGGTTGCCTGGATAGACGATAATGGTGATGGAAGCCAGCAACGTTATGCTGACTCAGTGAAAGGGCGCTTCACCATTTCCAGGACTGATGCCTCAAGTATAATGTATCTACAAATGAACAACTTGAAACCTGAGGACACCTCTGTCTATTACTGTGCAAGACACAGTGAGAGGAAGTGAATCTGCAGCCAGGCAAAAACTATCCCTGCCTTCTGAAAGTCCTGCACTTACTTTCAAATATAACTAGTGCAATTTTTTTTTTTAAAAAAAAAAGAAAGTGACCGATAATGTGACCACACATCACATTTTGAGTAGGGGTGTGCACGCCCGAAATTATCATATCGTATCGTTATCGGAAATCACTTTTTAAAATTTTTGGATCGGATTATATCGTAGGTAAATCATATCTTCACGATAATTATCGGAAATCCGATGTTTAATTTGGAGTCCTATTTTACCCTATAGAGCTGATTTTTTAAAAGAAAAATGCCTATAACTTCTGTATTTTCAAAGTTACAGGCTTGAAACTTGGTCACAATGCTTATGGGGTATGCCTATGTATATGTATGAAATTTGAGATCGATCCCTCCAACCCTCGATTTTATATGAATTTATTAAAGAACATTTAAATTCTGACAGGTCAGAATGACAGCTTGCCACGTGCGTTCATTCAGACCTGTCAAAAAGTTGCACGGTCTTTCAAAAATTCATATAAAATACAGGGGTAGAGGGGTTGATCTGAAATTTGGCACATACATGTAGCAACATGTGCTAGATATGTGTATGAAATTTGAGATTAAGCCCTCCAACCCTTGATTTTATATGAATTTATTAAAGATCGTGCAACTTTATTGAGATCTGGTCGACCGAGCCTCTGTTTTGTCATCTTGTTATCTACTTTTTTCCCATAGGCTTGCATTGGGGGAAATGCGAGCATACCATATTTTATTAGAAATGATACTTGGGGAGCCAAGACTAGCAAGATTCAATCTTCAATGTCCAAAAAGTTTCATGTCTCTATCTTTTCAAATTAAATGTTATAGGAGGTCCCCCAAAAGCCCCCCCCCCCGCTGTAACTCCTTAATTTTTAAAGATAAAAACTTGAAACTTGTGGGGCATTGAAGATGGAATCTGGCTGGTCATTTGTGTAAAAAATCAGAGCAATTGCTCAAATCCTCGATTTTCTATTATTTTTTTAAAGATCGTGCTCCTTCTGAAATCTGGTTGACCGGGCATCAGCTTTGTTTCCAGATCCCTGATCATCCTTGTTGCCCTCCTCTGAACCCCCTCCAGCTTGTCTGCATCCTTCTTGAAGTGTGGTGCCCAGAACTGGACGCAATCCTCAAGATGAGGCTTAACCAATGCTGAATAGAGGGGAACCAGTACCTCGCATGATTTGGAAGCTATATTTCTATTAATGCAGCCCAAAATAGTGTTTGCTTATTTTGCAGCCCCATCACACTGTTGGCTCATATTCAGCTTGTGATCTACAATTCCAAGATCCTTCTCGCTTGTCATATTGCTGAGCGGCTAGGCTGACCAGATAAAATCCAGGTCAGGGCTCCTGTAACTTTAACAGTTGTAGAGAAAAGGGAATTTCAGCCAGTATCATTTGTATGCAGTTAGTTCCTGGTGATATTCCCTCCTCATCACAACAGTTCAAGCTGCAGGCACTATACTAGAGTGACCATATACAAAAGAAGACAGGGCCCCTGCAACTTTCTGTTGTGATGAAGAGGGAATTTCACCAGGAACTAATTGCATACAAATGACACTGGCTGAAATTCCCTTTTCTCTACAACTGTTAAAATTACTTGAGCCCTGACCTGGATTTTATCTGGTCAGCCTATTTTAGAAGTCCTGATACCTGTGGGATTTTAAATGTATTTGGGATGGAGCAGCATTGTGCCTCCTCTCCCCACCAGAAACACCTTTGCTCTACAGACCTCATGTGTAACATTGGCTCTGTATCTGGCTACAGTTCTACAGGCCCTGAGAACATCTCAGTGAAGTTGCTGGAAGGTCTTGGGCTGTTTGCAAACTGCATGTGGCACATAAGCAAAGCAGGCTACTTGCCTGCTTTGAATAAAGGCACAAGTTGGGTCTACTCACTCCACATCCAAAATTCTACCCATTACTCCATGGCCACACTCAAGGAATGTGTCTTTCATTTACCAGTGTAATATAGCTAGATGTTATTCCTTAATATGCTGGTTCCTACAACTGTCTTGAGCAATGAGAAAAAAAAGGCAAATATGAAAATGATGCACCCTTTTTGTAAATTCAGCACAAAATATGTGAAGAGAGTGTGTGCCTGGGTCAAAACAAACAAACCCACATTTCAATCAAAATGCCTGGTGGGGGAGGAGGTAGGATAGTGCAGTGAGTAGGTCATTGGCTCGTAACAGGGAGATCATAGTTCAAATCCTTCCTCAGGCCTGATAGGCTTTTCAGTGGCTTTGGACAATTCATCGCCTCTTGAATCAATTTTCAACACAAAGCTATTGTGATGAGAACATGTGATCAAGATGTATCACAGCCAGATCAGAAAAAAAAAAGTTTCACAGCCTGATCCTTTGGATGTTTATTCAAAAGGCAAAATCCCTCTGACTTTTATTTACAAAGGAAGTGACACTCAAGGTAAACTCTTCACAACACCTTGACAATAATGGTTGCTTT
Source organism: Anniella stebbinsi (assembly GCA_029215795.1). Taxonomy (NCBI): domain Eukaryota; kingdom Metazoa; phylum Chordata; class Lepidosauria; order Squamata; family Anniellidae; genus Anniella; species Anniella stebbinsi. The sequence goes on along the minus strand of JARDYH010000008.1, from coordinate 6,685,897 downwards.
TGAGTAAATCACAAGCATGTCTGAAGCTCAAGAGTGATTACTATACGACTTATGATCATAAGTACCTTTTCAATTGCCATCCCCAATGCAATGCAAATCAAATGCAAATCCCTTCCCAAACTGGCTACATTTCACCTCCTACATTTCAGGGTTTACAACAGATCCAAATTGTTCATCATTCCAGAAAGAGGAGTCTATTTTACTTTCTTTCACTCCTACCAAGAACCTCTCCTCCTTTGCTTACTCAAATTCCCATCGGGTGCGTATCTTCCTGATAAATGCAAAGAACGAAAAGCAACTGGAGCAAATATTTTGTTAATGAGCATTTTGTCATTGATCTTAGATGTCCACTTCAGTGTCATGGAATCTGGACCAGGAGCAGTGGAGCCTGGAGGAAACCTCAAACTAACCTGCACTATTACTGGCAACTCTGTCAAAAGTATCTGGTGGGGATGGATACGACAAGCTCCTGGGAAAGGAGTGGAATGGGTGGGGCAGATAGACTGGAAGAGCAACACATGGCATACATTCTATGGCCTTTCTCTCTGAGGACGGATCACCCTCTCTGCTGACATCTCCAGAAATAAGAACTATCTCCATCTGAGTTCCCTGACAGCTACAGACATAGCCGTGGATTACTGCGGTCATAGGCACACAGTGATTTTGACCTATACAAATACTAAGTAAGATCACCAAGTATACATAATCAAGAAAATACAGCTGGTGGCAGTATGACAGCACCAAGATGTTGTTGGCAGGATTTTACCATAATATTTACCCATGATGGGGAATCAAAGAAAGAAGGTTACTTCAAACACAAAACTTTCCAATGGAAGTCCCCTTTCCCACTATAACAGGGTGAATCTCAAACTGGAGAGATCAAAAATACCTGTCTTAATGGAAGTAATAGATATGTGTGTTTCAAGCAATATAATGCCTGAAAGTTTACACACCTATTGCTTTTGTATTACACTCTACAAACCCCCCTTAATGATATAATAAAATAGGTCCAGAGCAGTTCATATCCAGTGATTTCTTATATATATATATATATATATATATATATATATATATATGATGTGCTTCTGCCAAACTGGAAACATGCAAAAAACAAAGCAAAATCAAAAAGATAAATCATAGAAGTTTATTGAATGTATGGAAATTATTTTGAATTTTTCCTTGAAACTTTAGCAGGGAGATCAAATCTGTCAAGTTCTGATTGAAGTGGAAGCTGCTGGTATATCTAATTATTGTAATGAACTGACTGTTTCTGGACAACCATCACTTTGATAATGCCAGGGGGCGGGGGGGGGGAGAAGAAAAAGTGAAACTGTGACATTGGCCTGATAAATCTCTCATCTTGATAAATCTCTCAAAATGCCTCATCATAACACCCATTTTATATAGGATATATTGCAGGTGACATTGATATCTTCAGCCAATGACCCATGACAAATCCACTGTCATTTGCACGATCTACTATCCATTATCATCAAACAAGAAATAATGGAATCAATGAATTGTGTATTTTAACCCTTAAATGAGTGTACAACCAAGAAACAAGATGTCAAACAAACAAACAAACAAGCCCATTGAAGGTGAGAATTTTATCTCCTTGAGATCAATGAGGCTTATTCCCATGAAAGTGGTTGGGTTTGGGGTCATGGTACTAAAAGGACATAGCCAACTGAACAACTTTCATTAGGCAACCTCAAGTTTTATTCTTTAGTTTTCATTCATATGCACTAATCACATCATACATTAATTGGATTGGACATGTCATTAAAACAAATAATATTCTCGTATATATGTATGAGAATATTATAAACATATATATATATATGTGTGTGTGTGTGTGTGTGTGTGTGTGTGTGTGTATACACTCACACACACACACATCTCATTTCTAGACTAAAACCATGTTATCTACTCCATTGACAACACTGGGGAAATAGTGTACTTTTTCCTCCGGATTAGTTGCTCCTTGTTGTTCAGACCAGGCTTCAGCACAATAATGTAGCACTTAGGGAGAAAGATGCAACCCAGTAGCCCAGCACTAGAGACTAAGATAGAGAAGATCTCCACAGCTACCATGTATTTCCCTTTGGTGCTCAGGTAGGTTGGATCAAAAGACAACCAGACGCTGCAAAACATCAGCATGCTGAAGGTGATAAACTTGGCTTCATTAAAACTGTCTGGCAACTTCCTGGCCAGGAAAGCCACAGTGAAGCTGATGATGGACAGAAGTCCCATATAACTTAGGACCAGATAAAACATGACGACAGAGCCTTCATTGCATTTCACTATGATCTGTTTGGCTAGCGACTGCATGTCAAAATCAGGGAATGGGGGAGAAGTTCCTAACCACACTGCACAAATGCCTGCTTGAATGAGCGAGCAGAAAAGGACGATGGAATTGGACAGTTTTTTCCCCACCCACTTCCTCGTGCTGGACCCCGGTTTGGTGGCCATGAAAGCAAGGACCACGGTGATGGTTTTGGCCAACACTGAAGACACAGCCACTGAGAAGATGATGCCGAAAGCAGAATGTCTGAGAAAGCAGGTCATCTTCCCAGGTTGTCCAAGAAACAGCAAAGAGCAGAGGAAGCAGAGGAGGAGGGAGAGGAGGAGTGTATAGGTGATATCTCGGTTGTTGGCCTTGACAATGGGGGTGTCTTTGTGCTTAATAAAAATCCCAAAGACCAGGACTGTGATAAGGGAAAAGGAAACAGCAACTGAGGCTAAACTCATCCCTAAAGGTTCTTCATAAGATAGAAAGGTGATCACTTTGGGGATGCATCTATCTTGAATCTTGGTTGGATATTGATCTTCTGGGCATTGGGAACAGTCATCCATATCTGAAAATTAAAAAGAAAGAAAGAAATTACCACCATAGCACTAAGTCCAATGTGAATTGAGGCATTTAATGGGTACTCCCAATGTGGGAATCTCCTTCCATCCACACACCCATTGGTTCCTGCAGTTGGTTTGGTCATGTGAAAAGGCACTTAAGTATTATTGAACTATATTTATGTTCATTTAGTCACAATGTTAGAGTTGTTTCTGATTACTGTGTCTATATTTTTGCTCAGTATTATATGAACAGTAAACATGTTTAATCTTAATTAAAAATGATCTTTGTTGATCTTTGCTCATTGCATGTTGCAGCTGTAGGAAACATGAGCATTTTTTAAAAATGAAGACATACCACAAGGTGCCATCCTTTCCCCAATGCTGTTTAACATTTATATGAAACCGTTGGGAGAGATCATCCAGAGGCATGGGGTGGGGTGCTATCAGTATGCTGATGACATCCAAATATATTTCTCTATGCCTTCGATAACAGTGTCAGCTAAGGATAGTGTGTCTCCTCTGAATGAATACTTGGAGGCGGTAATGGGCTGGATGAGGAAAAACAAATTGAAGCTGAATCCAGACAAGATGGAGGTGCTAACTGTCAAAGGCCACAACCTGGGTTTGGAGGTGTGTCAACCAGTTCTGGATGGGGTTACACCCCCCCCCCCTGAAAGGCTGTGTTCGCAGCTTGGGGGTGCTCCTGGATCCGTCGCTCCAAATGACAGCTCAGATAGATGCAACGGCCAGGAGTGCCTACTATCAGCTAACGCACTGGTAACTTCGAGGTTCGACTTCTGCAATGCACTGCACATAGGGCTACCTCTGTTCCTAGTCTGGAAACTTCAACTAGTTCAATATATGGCAGCCAGGTTGGTCACCGGTACACCTAGGGGTGACCATATTACGCCAGCTTTAAAATTGCTCCACTGGCTGCCAATTAGTTTCTGGGTGAAGTATAAAATGTTGGTTATTACCTTTAAAGCCCTACATGGTTTGGGTCCAGGTTACCTGTGGGATTGCCTTCTCCCATACAATCCACCTCGCACACTCAGGTCCTCTGGGAAGAACTTACTGCAGTCGGCCAAGACTAGGCTGACAACCATTACCCAGAGGACCTTCTCTTCTGCCGCTCCCAGACTGTGGAATGACCTGCCAGAGGAGACTCATCAACTTAGCAGCCTTTTAGAATTTAAGAAAGCCATAAAGATCGTTCTCTTCCGGCAGGCATATCCAGTGGAATTTTAGAATGTTTTAAGGATGTTTTTAGGATGTTTTAGGATGTTTTAATGCAGTTTTAATATTATGTGTCATGTTTTAATCAATTTTATGTATTTTATCATGTTGTTGTTCCCCGCCTCGATCCAGACGGAGAGGTGGGTAAGAAATAAATTATTATTATTATTATTATTATTATTATTATTATTATTATTATTATTAATGTATAGGCTGATGGCACTCACAAAGTGTTACCTGCATCTATTTATGTAGTTGTAGTTTCCCCCAATCTGATTATTCAGCTCCCTGAAAGCTTTGAATGATGAAGTTGCACCTAACCATGACCGCACACAACACTATCAGCTAGGAATCAGTCTTGAGTGGCTGTAATGTCAAACCCCATCATGGTGATCAGTACTGTTTTAACTGCTGGTTTAAACATTTTCATATAGCCCATAAATGAATTGTGTGAAAAGGAAAAAACAACAAACCAACTCACAGTGTGAGTCATTGAGCCATCCAGAAAATCATAACCTTCATTTTTTAAATGAATATTTCCAGAAATTTGTCCTCAGATAAAGGTTTGTTCACACATACATTTACTTCTCTTTTGCTTCACTTTCATCAATCAGCTCAATGTGTGAAATCCATGCTTTTCAATTTACTTTAGTCTGAATTGTTCTTTTTTTTCCTTTTTTCTTTTTAAAACGATGTATACTGTATATTAATGGTAGATTTGTGAGCCTTTTAGCGTACAAGTGCAATACAGAAAACAAGTAAAATACTAATTAATCTCTTTCCATTGAAAATTATTATGCTTGAAGTGATATCTTTTCTTTTTGTTTTGGTGGTGGTGGGGGGAATTCCGATTAGGGATGTTAGTGTAGTAACATCCCTGAAAACATTTGGCAGCATATACACTTCTTAAACAATGACATTTAAGAAATATTTAGTTCAATATGCCACCAACCCTTCTGAGTAGAAATCATCCCTTCTGCACATGGATCACAGTCATGACAGCAGAATTTCTCTCTTTCCTGCTTTTTCTTCAGATAACCAGGCTCACAGGAGTCACTACACACAGAAAGCGGAAGCACCTATCCATAAACAAGGAGATAGTATAGAATCTAGAAGTGGCTTATATACAAAAATCTATCAATCATTAACAATGAGATGAAATAGAAGAATACAGGACATGGCACATGAAAAAAAAAATCTTCCAGTTCTACCATGGGCATTGTAGATATGACTTTTGCAATACAATCTTGGCTGATAAAAATGGATTCTAGAGAAATGCTTGGAGACACTGTGATGACCCACTTGTTGTCCACAGAATTGTTGTAGTACATCAACACATTTGATCTGGCTACCTCAAAAGCCTACTCAATGTTAATTGATATGGTAGATAATAGGGATGTGCAAGGGACAAAAAATCAGATCAGAATCGGAATTTCTGATTTTTTAAAAAATCGGAATCCGAAAAATCGGAGGTCACTCACATCGGATCTGATTTCCAATTCCAATTAATAGCAGACATCCGATTTTTAAAGCCTATAACTTCATTATTTTAAAAGTTAAAAACTTGAAATTCTGTCCCAGTGCAGATTGGATGTTGCAAGACATGTATTAAATTTCAAAACAATCAGTCCAACCTTGAATTTTATATGAAATTTTGAAAGATTGTGCAACTTCTGACAGGTCTCCATTTGCCAGCTGAAAGGTTCAGCTTTCAAGTGGAGACCTTTCAAAAGTTGCACGATCTTTCAAAAATTCATATAAAATACAGGGTTCAACCGATTGCTCTGAAATTTAATACACATGTCTAGCAACAACACAAGTGCACTGGGACAGAGTTTCAAGTTTTTAACTTTTAAAATAATGAAGTTATAGGGTCTTTTAAATCCGGTTTTCCAGTTTGGAAAAAACTGGAAATTTGAATCGTTACATCAGAATCGGACATCGGATGTCTGAATTCTCCAATTTTAATCGGAAAATGGGACATCATGTCCAATTTTTGCACATCCCTAGTAGATAATATGTTACCGTGGTTCATGTCTACAGAAAATATCAGATTTTTGTCAAAGGTTGTGAGTAATTGAGATATTTTATAGTGGCACTTCAGTGTTACATCTGTCCTTAGTTCTTGAACATAGTATATGCCATATTGATTGTCCATGAATGAATCAGATTAGCCAGAAATGGATACTTTTGATCATAGACATGCAAAACATGCAATATTCAAGATCGTTGAAGTGATCCAAATTTGTCCATGAAGCTCTGTTCTCCTTGTCTACATTCCCAAAGATGAGCACCTTCCCATCAGAGAAAAAAAAAACCATATTTTATGGGGACGATTCACATTTTATTTTTTCCCCAATTGTAGTTCCCCCCAGTTGAAAAAAGGAAGATTAAAACTAAAATATGTTTTTTTTTCTGAATTGAAAATGTGCATCCTCCCCCATAGGATAAAGCGTGAAAATGAAGTTTTCGGGTAGAGATGGGTGAATTCAACTGGGCCTGATTCATCAAATACTTGCCCTGCTGCTGCCACCACTTGGACCTTTTCACAGTAACACATGCACACCTTTTGTGGCTTGGCGAGCCTCCAGTGTCATCATTAGCTCATCTGCCCTCATCTGGAGCCTCCATTGTGTGAAGTGTTTGCACCTTTATTCTTGTCTAAAATGGGCCTTTATGGCTACCATTTATGCAGCGGGGGGGGGAATTATGTGATTTCTGGAGCCTCCATTGTTGCACACAATGGAGACTCTAGACAAGGGTGGTCCTGGTTGAGCTATGCAGTTACTCAACCCACAGGCCCATGAATGTGCCAACTGGGACAGGGGGACGGCAGATGTAAGGGAATCTGTTGGACTTCCACACCTAGTCAGGTACCCACGGTATCCCTAATTTGGGGGAGCAAATGCTGAAGTGATCACTTTCAAACAGAAATGAAAGTTTGGCAAGTTGTGAAAATTTCCCGAGAATTGTGTTCCTGCTTACGTTCACATTCGGAGATGTGAGTAGGATACGTTGGGTGAATTGCAAAGAGGAACATGATTCTTGTACATCTCTTCTTCCAACCCCAAAGTCATTCATCCTGATAACTAGAACCCCTGCGTCCTGACCAGACATGCTATCATCCACACCTGGTTAAAACTTTGGTGCCACACAATTATGTCCTCATTGATGGTAACTCCTTCTCCTTCAAGAGCATTGGGATCCACCTGTCCAACTTTCACTCTAAGGAAGGAGCTGTTTGGCAATATGAGGACATTCATTATATCAAATCCTGCCACCAATTCCCAATTTTCATTAAAAGACACCGTTTCTCCAGCAGAGTTATTAAATGAAATGCCTTGAAGAAAAGGGTGGAGCTAGTTGAAAGAGAAAACGGAACAAAAGAGTAAGACAACATATTAGAATCGTCATGCCCAGTTTCTCCGGCATGGTTCTTTGCTGCTCCAGGTATAGAAAGCTTCATTTAAAATGTACCCATACATGAAATGAATCATCCTGAACATAAAGAAATGAGGCTAGGGAATAATTGCTTTCAAATGGGTATCTTCTGTACTGAACTTGTCTAGGGATCCTCAGTGGGTTACTGTTGAACAAAACAAAAACTCCCTCTCTTCAATGTAGGAATCCTATTGGATTGAGGCAAGACAGCTTCCAGCCTACTTTTTGTGACTTTTAAATGTGACCCCCTTTCCCCTGTTATGGACCGATGGCCAGTCTTACTCTTAGCCATAGCCTCCCTCACAACTCCCACATTGAGGGGCCTTGACAGGTATGTCCACTCATAAGATCCCTTTGTATGATTGCGTCAGGCAGACCTCTAGTGGAGGCTATCTCCCTGCTTCTAGGGCCATTTCCATCTTGGTCATGAAAGGAGAGATCTGAGGAGGCCTCCTTTAACATTAAAAACTACTTCAGATTCTCACCAAGTTTTGTTTTCTGGTTTCTTCATTTTGATCCTGCCTGAACATGTCCATGACCCAACCATCTCCATAAGCCTTCAACCAAACTTCCAGATCAGTGACAAGAAAGCAAAAAGAAATATATAAAGAAATAAATAGGCATAGCACCAATCTGTGCCACTGCAGTTATGGCTTGGATTGAGAAGAATATAGATATTATTCCATAAGCTCAGCCTCCACTGATTCGTCTATAGTGATTTGGGTGAAAAGTCACACTCCCAGCCCACCACAACCCAGGAGTTGATCAAGGGAGTGCAGTTGCAGTGATAGAAAACCGGAAAAAAAATACAGCCAACCCTTTTTCATGCTCCAAGTATAGGAGGATGTGTAAACCCCCAGAAAACATTCTCACTTAATAATGAGTACAGGGATTCATTTAAGACATGACTTCAAGTTGTATGGATGTATCGGGAGCAGTATGGCCATTTTATTTAGTGCAAAGATTACCTGCCAAGGCTGGAGAACATCAGGGGTTTCACCATGCACCCGTGTTAGCTGCTTGGACCTAGATGACTCTATTGCTTGCAAAGCATACACCATTGCATAGACAGCATTATAGATACTGTAGCTGTGGCCGGTCATGTCCATTTCGAAAATAAGCCCAGGAAGGGACTCCAGTTTCTCCTCCCCAGTACATGTCCCCTCAACCTCCATTGGCACAGTAGGATTTTGAAATGAACAACCAAAGGCATTTTCCCAGAATCCCTGACAGAAGTCATCTGCCAGTGTGCAATTAGGTTTCATGTTCTGAAGATATGACTGGAATCCTAGATGGACGTTTGAGTGAATCGCCAAGGAAATACTCCCTTGGAATATTTGAAAATTCCTACGAGATATATAGCCCGTTGCTGAAAAATCAATCTGTGCTGTCATAATCCACACTTTTCCGAATGATGGGTTTTCCATGTAGTCAGGATCTGCTAGGGGCACTAAGGTGCTGAGCCACAGAAGAGTCATACTTTCACCATAGATAAGACATGTTCTGGCTTTTCTATCCATTACAGAGAGATAAATATTTGAGGCCATATCTGTGAGATCGTGGAACAAAAGTAAAAGTCCCTGTTTTGGGATCCGATGTGTGAAAGCTGAACAAATTTTATTCTGTGAAAGCAATGGCTCCAGGCACTGCAAGAAATAATCCCCAGCATCATCATCCACAGCAAAGAGCCCAATCCAGGTCCACCCAAAATGCTTAAGTATCCCAATAATTCCAGTGTACTGATGGGCTTCATTTGGGACCATACGGTAAAAGGCAGGGACTTCAGTTGCATCACTTTTTTCTGGGGAAAATGAACCAAAGGCAAGCTAGAAGAGAATGTACAGATATCTTAGAGATTGTTTAAGAAGGAAAATTGGTAGATTAGAAAACTGAGCAGAAATGAACAGAATGAAATTTAACAGGGACAAGGGCAAAATTCTTAATTTGGGAAAGGGACATAAAATGAACCCCTATAAGACCGGGGATACCTGACTAGACAATAGTATGTGTGAAAAGAATCATGAAGTTGCTGTTGATCAAAAGGAGGATATGAGGCTGCCAGAAAGGCAAATGCAATGGTCCATTGAATGTTTGTATGAAATACACTTTCTAAATCACAGAAAGTGTTAGTCCTACTCCACTCTGTGCTCGTCAGTTCTCAGCTCTAATACTTAAAGAAGGTTTCATTTAAATTGGAACAAGTCCATAGATGGGCAAGAGAGTTGAGGAGGGATTTAAAAATTATGTCTAATTGGAAATGCATAAACATAAGTACATAAGAACTTAAGAAATGTCATGCTGAATCAGACCGAAGGTCCATCTAGTCTAGCAATCAGATCACATGGTAGCCGACTGGCTTTCAACGAGGGACCAACAAAGCAGGACAAAAGAAATAGCACCCTCCAACTCATATTCCCCAGCAGCTGGTGCACACAGGCTTACTCTCATGGATAATTGAGCTAGGACATAACCATCAGGGCTAGTAGCCATTGGTAGCTTTCTCTTCCAGGAATTTATCCAATCCCCTTTTAAAGCTAACTAACTTATTGGTCATCATTGCTTCTTGTGGTAGTGGATCCTATAATTTAGGGTATTTTAGCCTAGAGAAGGCTAATGGGAAGGGGCACATGATAGCCCCATTCAAGTTCATTAAAGGTTGTCACATGGAAGAATTCCAAAACCTGTTTTCTTCCATCCAATACTGTAGGGCAGAAAGTAACAGGGTCAAGTTATAGAAGGGCAGATTTTGGATGAATATTATGAAAAACGTCCTAATGGCCAGAACACTCTGACAATGGAATGAACTACTTAGGGTGGTAGTGAGCTCTCCTCCATTAGAGGTTCAAGTAAAGACTTCAAAGATGCTATGAAATGGCTCCCTACCTGTGGAATCTTGTAGAGGCTTAAGACATCCGCCATACAGAAAGAGATGTCAGAATTCATTCCTCCGATGACAGCTATGAGATTTTTTCGAGTGAGACATTGATAGTTGGGGACAAATCTGTGTGAATTGAAAAGCAGTCCCAGTGTGGTGTGATAAGTCATCCTTGCATCATAGTAGCTATCATAGATGTGGAACCCTAATGTTACATTTGGCAAGACTTTGGAATTCTCGTTGGCCTCATTGACAGCAAATGCCAAGGCAAGGACATGCTGGTAGGACTTTGTCACCACACTGCAAAGAGAGTTACATGTTCTTTCAGAGGAGAATTCTGTAATGCATGAATCAGTTATGGAGCATTTATGGTCCTTCCAGACTTTATGTAAGGCAATCTAATTTGGAAAGCAATCCATTCATACAGTATAAGCTTCCTGTTTCATTGTTAGCATGAAGCAGACCAAATCTCACAAGGGCAGAGCATTATACAGAGAAGCGACTAAGTAGATTAGAGACTGAATCTGAAGGCTCAAACAAAGAGTTATAGAAGAGAAGAGAAGAGAATGTGTTTTCCAAGGATTCAGTTCTCGGTAGTTAGAAACTGTGGCGAGTTCACAACAGTATAATATCTAAAGCAAGCCAAGTACAGTTTTGTATGATCTAAATGAACACAATGTTATATGATGTGTGTGGACCCGATCTACACCAAGCAGGATATAACACTTTAAAATGGTTTATAACGGTTTAGAAGAGTTAGAAACTATTTATAATAGTTTAAAACTGTTATAAACCATCATAAAGCAGTAGTGTAGATCCACCCTGTGTGTGTTTAACTCACTTTTGGTTTGTACTTACTCAACAACAACAAACACAACACAATGAGAAGTGTATTTGTGTGTGTGTGTGTGCCTGCACATCACTGCTTCCTTCTCCTGTCCATGCATTTCTCAAATACCTGTGGAGATGACTTTTCGTATGGTTGATTGCAAATGTGGTACAATCAAAGTGAATCCTACCTTCCAAATATGGATAGTTATGCAATACAGAGAAGGAACCACTGGCATATCGAAAACATTTTTTTTTTTTTACACAAAGGTTCGATTAGTCCAATGAATTGGCTTCCTCTGTTGGAGGATGGATGCCTTCCCCCGACCTTCGTCCAATGGAGGAAGCTTCATTTGTCAGAGGAGGGGACTTTTGGCTCCAACCAAAGGAAAAAAAACACAAGATGTACAAAATATCAGGAAGTGACTAAGCAGCACTGCCAATGGCATTTGTATATGCTTTGACGATTCCCCAGCCTTCTTGCATTACTAATCACAAGGTATCCAAGCTCACATGGGAAGGGGGAAATATCCTTACATTGGAAGATCCAATGCCATTTCAGTGGAAGGGGGGAGCTTGAAGGATATGGAAGGGAAAAAGTAAATGATCTGAGAAGAAATCCCACCAATCTGGAGATCCCCAGGCTGATGCCACTCGTGAAGATAGCAGATGTTACCATATGATGGGCATTTTGTGTTATCTATTTTGCATGCTATTTGAGGCAAAAGGAGCAAAAACACCATTAAAACCATGATCTGAGAGCAAATCTTCTCTCTAGATGCTGATGTAGATGTGCCCATCTAAAGAAGTATCAGTGACATAAGCCAGCTTTGAACAAGCTATATTGGATGGCAGAAGGTTCTGCCAATGCATCAGATTTAGCGAAGTGCAGCCACTTTGAATTTAATATCAATTTGCCTGGAGAAGCATGTCTTCTGTGTCAAGCAAAACATGTAAATTTGAAATGGATTCTGTACAGTACATCTCACAGAGGCCTGCAAACCTCTTGTGTCTAATTTGAGTTTGGAACAGCAAATGTGGAGGGATTTATAACCACATCCAGCAAAAGAGATGTCGTTTCTCCTATTTTTTTTTTCAGAGCTTCTAGAAGAGAAGGAGAATCAATGACAAGAAGAATTGATGCCAGTGTTTCAGATAATTGCAGGGTAGAAAATTGCCATGCTGCGAAGTCTGGTCTCCAAGTAACAGCTTTGAGAGCAATTGAGTCCCTTCTCCCCTGTTTTCTTCAGCAGGACATTAAGTGGGTGTTTGGTTCAGGTGACCAAAGTGAACAAACACCAGCAGGAGTGCTAAGTCCTAAGGTGAAGCTGGGAGGAAAGATCAAGTCCCTGGTCTAGAACTGGCAATGATACAAATATGGAATATCCTACCAAAAGATGGAGTAATGGCTAACAGCGTGGATGAAGGCTTGAAATGGGGATTAGACAAATCCATGGAAGATACTATCAATGACTACTAATCATCATGACTACACATAAAACCATAATCGAAAACAATAAAAGAAATAAACATCAGTTATCAATTAAAAAAACAACAACAACACCTCAGCTACCAACCAGGTTATAGGCAACAGACTGCCTGAATAAAACAGAATGTCTATTGTTTGCCTACTGGTGGAGGGACAACAGAGAAGGGGGAAACATAGCCTCTTTCAGTGGTGAAAGAGGCCAAAGATCTTAAAAGCCAGACAGGTTCATGTGGGGGAAGGCAGTCTTTCAGGTAATCTGGCCCCAAGTACTTTGAATTGTGCCCAGAAAAGACCGGTAGCCAGTAAAGCATTTATAATAAGCCAGTCATGTGCTTCCTACAACTTGCCGCCATCAACAGTTTGGCTGCCACAGTATGGACCAGTGGAAGTTTCCAAATAGTTTTAAGGAACCATACATGGACTATCTGAAGCCATTAGTTGACTACCAAGTAAATCAAATAGTAGTCTAGATAGGCCTTTTGTCAGATGCAATGTGATTCCTCCTATATTCTTAATCAGTCACCTTTTCCTTATGTCTGATAAGATAGCAACTGTCAATAAATGGCTTTTCTTATCTTACTTGAAACTATTGTTTGGGGGACAAATGCTGGGACCTTCCAGGGTACCTGGAGTGGCACTGCCCACTGTGTTGCTCATTGCTACCTGCAACCAATATCCATCCACGCACTAGTAAGCTTTGGGGGCTTCCTAGAGTTTGGATGGATAATAAACACATTTCTCCTTGGCTCAGTCAAACCTGACACATCCCCTTTCTCTAACTGTTTGGTTTCCATCTCCTTGCCAGGGCCTTCAGAAGCTTGATGTGAAGATATTCACTTAGTTCTTTATTTTGTATGTGGCTTGACATACCATTGAATACATTGAAATCTGTCAGCAGTTCATAATGTTAAAATGTGTATATATATATATATATATATATATCACAATATTTAAAGCATAGCTTGAAAACAACTGCAGGGAAAAAACTGTTTGAGAAGCAGCAAAAGGGATCAGCATGATTGGTTACAGCCAAGGGAAAGCCTAGGTGAAAAGGTGCATTTTAGGAGGTGTTTAAAAGATGCCACATATTCTGCCTCCTGAACTGCATGGGGGAGGATTTTCCAGAGGGTGGGTGTAACTATAGAGAAGGCTCACTATCAGAGTTCTTTGTGGTGTCATCCTATTCATTTTGGAATGACCTGCAATACCTCCACAGCTGAATTTAAAGGTCACCTGGATATGTCTATCTCTCTCTCTCTCTCTCTTTCTCTCTATCTATCTGCTAGTCCTGGTCCCAAGTTGTTTGCAGTCTTATTAAGGGAGGCACGGCAGTGCCTCCCTTGTTAAGGGCGGTCAGTAAAAAACACGTTCCACCATGTTAAAGTGATAATTGGGGAGGGGTCATTCTAACAGCCATAAAATCAAAAATGTTTCACCAATCTCTCTCAAATTTACAGGTGCCAGAAAGAAGTGTTTGTTTTACATTAGCTGAAAATTTCAAGAAGATTGGTGAAAGACTGAGGGAAGGAGAGCAGTTTAAAGTAAAAAGATTAAAGAATCCCCTGAATCCGAAACTGAAAATTGAACTCAGGAGTTGTGACCATTTTTGCGCAGCTGTCCTTACCTTCAGGGAGCCTTATTCATTAATCCAATGGCAGGGTCTACTTCCTCCCATTCTAGTGTAGGTGGAATTGCTTTTCTTTTTTAAAAAATCGCTTAAGTGGATTTTATTAAATTTAAACTGTGCCTCTTTAAGAAATCTGGTGGCCATTTTGATTATGGCACACGTTCAGTAGAGTCTCTCCCCCCTCCCTCCTGCATCAGCTACAATGGCTGCTTCCTCTAGCAAAGACAGTGCTGTAGTCTCTTCTCAGAAGTAAGTTCCATTGACTGAATGCAATGGTCTTACTCCCAGGTAAGTGTGTATAAGATTGTAGCCTTTATTTTAAAAAAAACAGTCTGGAACTTTGGAAGGCAGAGAGGGAGAGATGTGAGTGAGAATTCCCTCTCCTTTACAGCACTATAACTCTACAATTAACAACTTGCTTGCATGCTTTGCATGTGTGTATGTTCATTTGATTATGGCTGCTGATCATTAATTTTCATATCAATTCAATCCAAGGCATGTCTACTCAGAAGTTAGTTCCATTGAGTGCAATGAGTGTCATTCCCATTGTACTAGCTTGAAGGGGTGTGTGGATTTGGCTGTACTTCTCTTTGAGAGCTCTGTGTATTTAGGGACGAAGGCTTTTTGTAAGAGAAGAGGTCACTATACTGGAGTGACCATATACAAAAGAAGGCAGGGTCCCTGCAACTTTAACTGTTGTGATGAAGAGGGAATTTCACCAGGAACTAATTGCATACAAATGACCCTGGCTGAAATTCCCTTTTGTCTACAACTGTTAAAGTTACATGAGCCCTGTCCTCCTTTTTATATGGTCAGCCTATTTTAAGTAAATATCTATGGATGGAAATGCAGCCCATGCAGGCTTGAAACTTGACCACAAACATGATCACAATCTGCTACTTTAAGATGCAAACAGGAAGAAAAAGCATGTAGCATAAAATGAGCTAAAATAATTAATATAGTAAACTGTAACTTATTCTAATTTAGGATATTTTCCTGTATAACCTTGTATGCTTCCAGAATAAATTGGGGAGTTTTTAGTCCAGTAGAATTTTTTTTCAGGTTCTCTCCAAATACAGACACAAAATATGAAATGTTTCTTTTCATGAGTCAGTCATAGAAAGCTTTTATTTCTGGACATTGGCTATTGAAAAATTCAAATGAGACCCCTCATATGATGTTTTCCAGCATTGTGATCAATCAAGGAACTACAAAAGAGCTGCATCATTTTAAATAAACTGTATAAACCAAATGAAACAACAATGAATGGATCTTGAATACCTAAGGTAATCCGGATAGCCCTTCAGACGTCAACATTAGTTTTCAACACATGGCATAAGATGTCTGTTTCTTGAATATCAGATAAAGGATTTCTCTTACTTGTTCAGCAGTGTGAGATCAAAGGCAGAGCTACCACCTAATACTTTCATGCATCAGTATTATTTTAAAATTAAGTATGAAATGATTTTTGTCTTCCTCATAACACATAACATGAGAGTTAAAGTGCAACACATCTGGATTGCACCAAGCTGGAGAAGGTTGACTCCTATACTTGTCTTCTCAGAAGCCAGTGCCACTGAATTCACTAGGGCTTACTCCCAAGAGGTATAGGATTGCAAACTAATCTCATCTGAAAGGTGTTCAAGACAGCCAAACTAAACCTCTTCTGCTCCACTGTTGCTTTGATGAGATGATGTATTGTGGAGGGATTGTGGGGAGTGAACAGTATATTTTTTATAAATACATTTAAAGAAAAAAAACATTGGTTCTTTGAAAGGCAGGTTATTGACCAAAAGTTGGAAGTGCCTTGCACATGCTCTGGTTCTAGATCTGTAATGAATAGTTCCCCTTTTCTTATCAAGCGTGCTGCTATATGCGAGCTGTGTTTGAGAGATGTGTTTGAGACCCTGTATTTGGTAAGGATATGGAACAGCATTCCCCATCTTGTTGCCCTCCAGGTGTTTGAGATGACAAGTCCCAGCATTCCTGACCATGGGACATACTGACTTGCAATGATGGGAGTTGTAGTCCAATACCTTTGGAGGGCACCAGGTTGCGGAAGGGCTACTCTAAACAAAAAAAGAGAAGTAGGTGGCCCTAAGTTGTTCGTGATCAGTTTTCCACAACCCCACAGTCACCTCTGCATATCATATTCTCCATCCTGTCCTCATGGTTTATCTGCTTTGGGAGAATGAGAATTTCACTTACACACTCTGCCTCCTTAGGGAGGATGTGGCATTAAGGCTTGGGAGCCTTAACTCCCAATTTCCCTGCTTTTTGGTGCTTGGTTGGAAACTGTGGAGCCTTAACATTGTTTTTGTAAACCGTAGGTTTTTTGTTTAATGAATATGACAGTAAAATTAACACAGGTGTTATTTGAGCATTACTAGGTGCCCCAGTGAGGACCCTAGCTGCTGCTATTAGGTGCAGCCTCTGAACCACACACAAGATATCCTCACACCATGTGCATTGCAATAGTGCCCTTTTTCCTGTAGTTAGGCTATGACTATCCATGAACACCAAAAGTTTTTGCGGCAGCCGAGATTATTAGTGGGCATTCCAAGCTACTGAGGCCATAGATGGATCTGGGAGCACTTCAAATGTATGGACGTTATTTTGAAAGTTCCTTTGAAACCTTACTCAGAATTGTTAACAATGGAGCTGAAACCTATCAAATTATCACTGCAGTAGAAACTACTGGTATATCTAATTATCATAATGAAGATACTGATTCTTACTGGGTAACCACTTTAACAATGACAGAAGGGTGGGGAGGTGGAAAGCTGAAAATATGTAGTTGAGCTGATGGCAAAATGCCATCTACATTTTTCACTTGATATCTTGATAATTCTTTCAAGAAATGCCTCATCGTGACACCCATTTCATATAGGGTATGTTGCAAGTGACATTGATATCTTCAGCCAATGACCCATGCCAAATCCACTCTCATTTGCACAATCTATTATGTAATCTCATCACACAGGAAAGAATGTAATCAATTAATTGTGTTTTTTAACCCTTAAATGAGTGTACAACCAAAAACAAGATGTCTAACATGGATATTTAAAACAAACAAACAAAAAACCCATTGCAGTTGAGAAATTGAACTCCTTGTGATCTATGAGGCTTACTCCCTTGAAAGTGGATGGGGTTGAGGTCATGGTTCTAAAAAGACATAGCCAACTGAACAACCTTCACTTGGAAATCTCAGGTTTAATTCTTCAGTTTTCAATCACGTGCACTGATCACATCATACATTATTTGGATTGGCCATGAGAGTAAAACAAATTATATTATCATATATATATATATATATATATATATATATATATATATATATATATATATAACACACACACACACACACACCTTATTTCTAGACTAAAACCATGGTATCTACTCCATTGACAAAAATGGGGAAATAGTCTACTTTTTCCTCCTGATTAGTTGCTCCTTGTTGTTCAGACCAGGCTTCAGCACAATAATGTAGCACTTAGGGAGGAAGATGCAACCCAGTAGCCCAGCACTAGAGACTAAGATAGAGAAGATCTCCACAGCTACCATGTATTTCCCTTTGGTGCTCAGGTAGGTTGGAACAAAAGACAACCAGACACTGCAAAACATCAGCATGCTGAAGGTGATAAACTTGGCTTCATTAAAACTGTCTGGCAACTTCCTGGCCAGGAAAGCCACAGTGAAGCTGATGATGGACAGAAGTCCCATATAACTTAGGACCAGATAAAACATGACGACAGAGCCTTCATTGCATTTCACTATGATCTGTTTGGTCAGCGACTGCATGTCAAAATCAGGGAATGGGGGAGAAGTTCCTAACCACACTGCACAAATGCCTGCTTGAATGAGCGAGCAGAAAAGGATGATGGAATTGGACAGTTTTTTCCCCACCCACTTCCTCGTGCTGGACCCCGGTTTGGTGGCCATGAAAGCAAGAACTACAGTGATGGTTTTGGCCAACACTGAAGACACAGCCACTGAGAAGATGATGCCGAAAGCAGAATGTCTGAGAAAGCAGGTCATCTTCCCAGGTTGTCCAAGAAACAGCAAAGAGCAGAGGAAGCAGAGGAGGAGGGAGAGGAGGAGTGTATAGGTGATATCTTGGTTGTTGGCCTTGACAATGGGGGTGTCTTTGTGCTTAATAAAAATCCCAAAGACCAAGACTGTGATAAGGGAAAAGGAAACAGCAACTGAGGCTAAACTCATCCCTAAAGGTTCTTCATAAGATAGAAAGGTGATCGCTTTGGGGGTACATCTATCTTGATTCCTCATTGGATATTGATCTTCTGGGCATTGGGAACAGTCATCCATATCTGAAAATTAAAAAGAAATAAATAAATGACCATGACAGCACTAAGTCCAATGTGAATTGAGGTGTCTTATGGGTACTTCTAATGTGGGAATCTCCTTCCATCCACACACCCATTGGTTCCTGCAGTTGGTTTGGTCATGTGAAAAGGCACTTAAGTATTATTGAACTATATTTGTGTTCATTTAGTCACAATGTTAGAGTTGTATATTTTTCTCTGTATTTATATTTTTGCTCTGTATTATATCAACAGTATACATGTTTAATCTTAGTTTAAAATGATCTTTGTTGATCGTTGCTCATTGTATGCTGCAGGTCTAGGAAAGATAAGCATTTTTTTAAATGAAGACATGAATGTATAGGCTGATGTCACTCACAAAGTGTTACCTGCATCCATTTATTTATTTGTAGTTTACCCCAATCTGATTATTCAGCTCCCTGAAAGCTTTAAATGATGAAGTTGCAAACAACCATGTCCGCACACAACTCTATCAGATTGGAATCAGTCTTGTGTGGCTATAATGTCAAACCTCATCATGGTGATCAGTACTGTTTTAACTGCTGTTTTAAACATTTTCATATACCCTATAAATGAATTGTGTGAAGAGGAAAAACAAATTAATTCACAGTGGGAGTCATTGAGCCATCCAGAAAATCATAACCTTCTTTTTCTTAAATGAATATCTCCCAAAATTTGTCCTTAGAAAAATGTTTGTTCACACATTTACTTCTCTTTCTTTACTTCACTTTCATCAATCAGCTAAATGTGTGAAATCTGTGCTTTTCAATTTACTTTAGTCTGAATTGTTATTTTTTTAAAAAAAGAAAGAAATGTATACTGTTTATTAATTGTATATTTGTGAGCTGCTCAGAGTACAAGTAGAATACAGAAAACAAGTAAAATACTAATTAATCTATTTCCATTGAAAATTATTATGCTTGAAGTGATGTCTTTTCTTTTCTTTTTTTGTATGGGGGGAATTTCCATTACGGATGTAAGTGTAGGGACATCCCTGAAACCTTTGGAAGCATATACACTTCTTAAAAAATGAGGTTTAAGAAATATTTAGTTCAATTTGCCACCAACCCTTCTGAGTAGAAACCATCCCTTTTGCGCATGGATCACAGTCATAACAGCAGAATTTCTCTCTTTCCTGCTTTTTCTTCAGATAACCAGGCTCACAGGAGTCACTACACACAGAAAGCGGAAGCACCTATCCATAAACAAGGAGATAGTATAGAATCTAGAAGTGGCTTATATACAAAAATCTATCAATCAATAACAATGAGATGAAATAGAAGAATACAGGACATGGTGCATAAAAAAAAGTGCCAGTTCTATAGTGGGCATCTCTATCCACAGAGTGGAAAGCATATATGTGTTGTGTATGTCTGGAAATGTTAACCCACTTCCAGATGAGTTAAAAACTTGAAATTTGGCATGCTGATAGGTTTAGCTGTACAATGTACCAGAAAACTCTATAAACATGGAATTTTCACTTTTAAGTATTTTTAAAGAATTTAATAAAATTTAATAAAAACCAATTCTTATGCCTACAACTCCCAGAATGCCGTGGGTGGAACTCCCAGCATGCCTTGGCTGAGAGGCCGGACTTTCTGGCCTTTGATGGCCATTGATGTCCATGGGCAGGTTGCTGCTGCATGTCTTTCACAACCCTAACTCCTAAGATTGGTCTCGAGCAGTCAACCCAATTCCACATAAAAGGAAGCAACCCACATAAATGGGATGGGTCCGTTTGCAGTACCTCTTCCCTCCCCCTGCATGGTTTTAAAATTGTAACTCGATACAACAGTGGGACTTTGAGGGGCCAAACATACTCAAAAGCACCCTATCCTGATATCGCTGTTTTTTCAGAATCTGGAGGAAATGCATGTGTGGCCTTCACTCTTAGGAGGGAGGAGCAAGGAAAGGGAGGAACTCTGTGCATGCCAAGAAACACATGTGATGAAGGTAAAAAGTACATGGCTGGCCCTGGCCTTTTAGTACCGTGTCCTGATGCAGCAGGTGGTGGGTAGGCTGACCATTTGAAAAGGAGGACAGGGCTCATGTAACTTTAACAGTTGTAGAGAAAAGGGAATTTCAGCAGTGCTATTTGTATGCAATTAGTTCCTGGTGATATTCCCTCTTCATCACAACAGTTCAAGTTGCAGGGGCCCTGCCTTCTTTTGTATATGGTCACTGCAACGTTAACTGTTGTGATGAAGAAGGAATTTCACCAGGAACTAATTGTATACAAATGACACTGGCTGAAAATCCCTTTTCTCTACAACTGTTAAAGTTACATGAGCCCTGTCCTCCTTTTCATATGGTCAGCCTAACTTAGGGGGCCTGAACAATGCCGGGTATATCAACTAGTGGTAGATATAACTTTTGCAATACTTTTCTTGGCTGATGAAAATGGGGACCAGAGAAATTAAATCGCGATGAAACTGATATGGGAGATACTGTGATGGCCCACTTGCTGTCCACATAATTTTTGTAGTCCATTGACACATCTGACCTGGCTACCTCAAATGCCTACCAATATTATTTGACATCGTCGGTAATATGTTACCATGGTTCACTTCTACTGAAAATATCAAAGGTTTATCAAAGGTTGTGAGGAATTGAGATATTTGGCAGTGACAATTCAATATTACATCTCTCCTTAGTTCTTGAACAGAATACATGGCATATTGATCCCCCATGAATGAATCAGATTAGGAGAAAAGGATACTTCCAAGCATGGATACGCAATATTCAAGCTGGTCGAAGGTCTCCAAATTTGTTCTTGAAGCTCTGTTCTCCTTGTTTGCATTACCGAAGATGAGCACCTCCCCATCAGAGAAAAAAAAATCGTATTTTATTGGGACAATTCACATTTTAAAATTTCCCCAATTGTGGATTTTTTTTCCCAAATGAAAAAGAGAACAATAAATATGTGTGTTTTTTTCTGAATTGAAAATGTCCATCCACCCCATAGGCTAAAGTGTGAAAATGAGGCTTTGGGGTAGGGATGGGGGAACTCACCTGCATCTGATTCATTACATGCTCACTCTGCTCATGCTGCCTCTTGCCCCTATACATGTTGCCACATGAGCATCTTTTTGTGGCTTTTTAGTTATTTTTAAATTATTAATTGCATTTCTATTCCTCCCCACAGCTGAAGCTCTCTGGGCAGTTTACATAAGATTGTCAACTATTTGATGAAGTCCTGAGCCCATCCTGCCTGATCCAGACCCTCCAATGTGTGGAGGATTTGTGTCTTTAGTCTTGTGTAATTGAGGTCTTTACAGATGCAGTTTCTGCAGAGGGAGAAATTACATAATTTCTGGAGCCTTAATTGTTACGCACAATGGAGGCTTTGGGAATGGGCGGGCAACTGCCTGGTGATTGTTGGGCCAGGCAGGCACTTGACCCAAGCACCCAAGAATGTGTGCAGGCACCCAACTGGGTCTGAGGGGTCTGTTGGACTCCCAGACCCAGTCAGGTACCCACGGTATCCCTAATTTGGGGGAGCAAATGTTGAAGTGAGCCCTGTCAAACAGAAATTAAAGTTCAGCAAATTGTAAAAAAATTCCAGAGAATTGTGTTTCTGGTTCTATTCACGTTCAGAGTTGAGAGTGGGATACGTTGGGTGAATTGCAAAGAGGAACATAATTCTTGTACATCTCTTCTTCCGACCCCAAAGTCACCCATCCTGACAACTAGAATCCCTGCGCAAGAATTCACACCTGGTTAAAACTTTGGTGCCACACAATTATGTCCTCATTGATGGTAACTCCTTCTCCTTCAAGAGCATTGGGATCCACCTGCCCAACTTTCACTCTAAGGAAGGAGCTGTTTGGCAATATGAGCACGTTCATTATATCAAATCCTGCCACCAATTCCCAATTTTCATTAAAAGACACCGTTTCTCCAGCAGAGTTATTAAATGAAATGCCTTGAAGAAATGGGTGGAGCTAGTTGAAAAAGAAAAAAAGGTACAAAGGTGTAAGACAATCTCTTAGAAACTTCATGCCCAGTTTTTCAGTCATGGTTCTTTGCTTTTACAGATTTAGAAAGCTTCAGTTAACATGTACCCAGACAGGAGATGAACACCCTAATCCTGAAAATGAAGAAATGAGGCAAGGGAATAAGTGCTTTCAAATGGGTATCTTAGGAACTGAACTTGTCTAGGGATCTGCAGTGGGTTGTTGTTGAACAAAACAAAAACTCCCTCTCTTCAGTGCGGGAATCCTATCGGATTGAGGCAAGAAAGCTTCCATCCTTCTTTCTTTGACTTTTCAATGTAACCCCCTTTCCCCCACAATGGACCGATGACCATTCTTACTCTTAGCCATGGCCACCCTCACAACTCTCACATTGTGGTGCCTTGACAGGTATGTCCACTCATAAGATCTCTTTGTATGGTTGTGTCAGGCAGATCTCTAGAGGAGGTCATCTCCCTGCTTCTAGGGCCATTTCCCTCTTGGTCATGGAAGGAGAGATCTCCTTTCACCTTAAAAACTACTTCAGGTTCTCCCCAAGTTTTGTTTTCTGCTGTCTTCCTTTTGGTCCTGCTTTACAATGTCCATGACCCAACCATCTCCATGAGCCTTCAACCAAACCACTGTTCCAGATCATTGAGATGGAAGCAAAATAATAAATAAATATATAGAAAGCCATATCATCGATTTGAGAAACTGCTGTATTGGCTCAAATTGAGAAGAATATAGATATTCTTCCCTTAAGAGTTGTCCAGCTCAGCCTGCACTGACTCTTCTACAGTGGTTGGGGGGAAAGTGGCACTCCGAGCCCACCACAACCCAGGAGCTGATCCGAGTAGTGCAGTTGCAGTGGTAGAAAACTGGGGAGGGAATCCCAGCTTGCCGTTTTTCAGGCTCCAAGTATGGGAGGATGTGTAAACCCCCAGAAAACTTTGTCATTTAATAATGAGTACAGGGATTCATGTAAGACATGACTTCAAGTTGTATGGATGTATCGGGAGCAGTATGGCCATTTTATTTTGTTCAAAGATTACCTGCCAAGGCTGGAGAACATCAGGGGTTTCAACTTGCACCCTTGTTCTCTGCTTGGACCTAGATGACTCTATTGCTTGCAAAGAATACACCATGGCATAGACAGCATTATAGATACTGTAGCTGTGGCCAGTCATGTCCATTTCGAAAATAAGCCCAGGAAGGGACTCCAGTTTCTCCTCCCCAGAACATGTCCCCTCAACTTCCATTGGCACAGTAGGATTTAGAAATGAACAACCAAAAGCATGTTCCCAAAATTCCTGACAAAAGCCATCTGCCAGTGTGCAATTGGGTTTTATGTTCTGGAGATATGTCTGGAATCCTAGATGGACATTTGAGTGAATCGCAAAGGAAATACTCCCTTGGAATATTTGAAAATTCCTACGAGTTATATAGCCTGTTACTGAAAAATCAATCTGTGCTGTCATAATCCACACTTTTCCAAATGATGGGTTTTCCGTGTAGTCAGGATCTGCTAGGGGCAATAAGGTACTCAGCCACAGAAGAGTCATACTTTCACCATAGATAAGACATGTTCTGGCTTTTCTATCCATTAAAGATGGATAAATATTTGAGGCCATATCACTGAGAACATCGAACAAAAGTAAAAGTCCTTGTTTTGGGATCCGATGTGTGAAAGCTGAACAGATTTTATTCTGAGAAAGCAGTGGCTCCAGGATCTGCAAGAAATGGTCCCCAGCATCATCATCCACAGCAAAGAGCCCAATCCAGGTCCACCCAAAATGCTTAAGCAACCCAATAATTCCAGTATACTGGTGGGCTTCATTTGGGACCATACGGTAAAAGGCAGGGACTTCTGTTGCATCACTTTTTTCTGGGGAAAATGAACCAAAGGCAAGCTAGAAGAGAATGTACAGATATCTTAGAGATTGGTTAAAAAGGAAAATTGATAGATTAGAAAACTGAGCAGAAATTGAATGGAATGAAATTTAACAGGGACAAGGGCAAAATTCATAATTTGGGAGACTTCAGACACACATATATAAGCTTGGGGATACCTGGCTTTACAATAGCATGTGTGACGAGAGTCAGGGTGTTGTAGATTATAAAAAGCTGTATATATGGCTGTCAAAAGCAATATGATGTGGCTGCCAAAAAGGAAAATGCAATGTTTGATTGCATCAATAGATATATTGTTTCGAAATCACAGGAAGTATTAATTCCACTCCACTCTGTGCTCATCAGATTTCAGTTCTAATACCCAAAGAAGGTTTCATATAAATTGGAACAAGTGAATAGATTGGCAACAAAGTTGATCAGGGGGCTAAAAATGATTTCTAATGTGGAATGCATGAACATAAGAACATAAGGAGTGCCATGCTGGATCAGACCATGGTTTCGACCAGGGACCTACAAAGCAGGACATGGTGCAACTGCACCCTCCCACCCATGTTCCCCAGCAACTAATGCAAACAGGCTTACTGCCTCAGATACTGGAGGAAGCACATAACCATCATGGCTAGTAGCCATTGTTAGCCTCCGCTTCCAGGGATTTATCTAATCCTCTTTTAATGCTATCCAAATTGGTGGCCATCACAACATCTTGTGGTAGTGAATCCAATAATTTAACTGTGCATTTTGTGAAGGAATTGGATATGATAGCACTTTTCAATTATATAAATGGTTGTCACACAGAAAATGACCAAAACCTGATTTCTTTCATCCAAGACTTTAGGGCAGAAAGTAACAGGGTCAAGTTATAGGAAGGCAGATTTTGGCTGAATATTAGGAAAAAGGTCCTAATCGTCAGAACACTTTGACAATGGAATGATCTACTTAGGGTGGTAGAGAGCTCTCCTACATTGGAGGTTTAAGTAAAGACTTCAAAGATGCTGTAAACTGGCTTCCTGCGCTGAGCAGAAGCTTGGACCCAATTGTATAAATTGCCCTAACCAAACTGCATGATTCTGTGGTATGCATTGGATTTACTCTATTTCCTTGCCATTAATTTATTTCACATGTTACAGCCAAAAATACAGCTATCTACACTTTCATGAAAGTGAGTTGTAATTCAAAACAAAAAAAAAAAACAAATCTTTGAAGTACATACAGGAGACAATGTGTCAGGTTTTTGTTTGTTTGTATTTTTGTCTTGAATAGAAGGGATTTGGATGTCTGCCTGTCTATGCCAGTGCATTTGTTGCAAAGTAAATAAATATATGCATACATCAATGCATAAAATATGTGTATAAACAGTATTAGATTCTTATAAAATTAAAGATGTTTCCAGAATACAATTAACTATGCTAAAATCAATTACACTTCTGCCTGAAATTGGGCCTATGATCTGATTACATGGTCATAGTCACTGCAGAGAAATATTTTAGAAATCCCTTATTCTATCTAGGACTCCCTATACCCCTAGTTGGATTGTAGCATATTCTATTTGGCTTCAACTTATTTTATTTCATTTTTAATGTCAAATAAATGTTTGTTTTCTCATTCATGCCCCTCTACTTTCTGAGCCCTAAAAAGGCTCCCAATATGAAAAGATGAGTTTAAGTTAGGTGGAAATATACTCACAGCTGTATGAAAGTATCCTACCTGTGGAATCTTGTAGAGATTTAAGAGATCTGCCATACAGAAAGAGATGTCAGAATTCATTCCTCCGATGACAGCTATGAGATTTTTCTGAGTGTGACACCGATAGTTGGGGACAAATCTGTGTGAATTGAATAGCAGTCCCAGTGTGGTGCGATAGGTCATCCTTGCATCATAGTAGCTATCATGGATGTGGAACCCCAATGTTACATTTGGCAAGACTTTGGAGTTCTCGTTGGCCTCATTGACAGCAAACGCCAAGGCAAGGACATGCTGGTAGGACTTTGTCACCACACTGCAAAGAGAGTTAGACGTTCTTTCAGAGGAGAATTCTATGATGCATGGAGCATTTCTGGAAAAAAAATTGGTCCTTCCAGGCTTTATGTATGGGAATCTAATTAGGAAAGCAATCCATACATACAGTATAAGCTTTCTGCCATCATTGTTAGAATGAAACAGACCATTTGGACAGAGAATTATAGAGAGAAGTGACTAAATAGATTAGAGACTAAATCTGAAGGATCAAAGAAAGAGTTAGAGAAGAGAAGACAAGGCAGGAGAAAATAATGTGTGATTTCAAGAACTCAGTTCTGGATAGTTAGAAACTGTGGCGAGTTCGCGATAGTATCATATATAAAACAAGCAATGCAAATTTTTGTATGATCTAAATGAACACAGTTTTATATTCTCCCTCTCCCTCTCCCTCTCCCTCTCCCTCTCCCTCTCTCTGTGTATTCCTGCTAATCACTGATGTCTCCTCTTGTCCATGTATTTCTCAGTTACCTGCCAGTATCACCTTTCATATGGTTGATTGCAAAAGTGGTACAACCAAAGTTAGCCCTACCTTCCAAATATGGATAGTAATGCATTATGATGAAGGAACCACTGACATGTTGTAAACAACATTTGAACACAATGGTTCTATTCCTCCAATGAATGAGCTTCCTCTGTTGGAGGATGGATGCCTTCCTCTGACCTTGACTTAATGGAGGGAGGCTAGTTTGTCAGAGGAGGGGAACATTTGGCTCCAACCCAAAGAAAAAGCAGATGTACCAAATATCAGTAAGTCATTAAGCAACACTGACGATGGCATTTGTACATGCTTTGACGATTCCCCAGCCTTCTTGCATTACCAATCACAAGGTATCCAAGCTCACATGGGAAGGGGGAAATATCCTTACATTGGAAGATCCAACGCCATTTCAGTGGAAGGGGGGAGCTTGAAGGATATGGAAGGGAAAAAGTAAATGATCTGAGAAGAAATCCCACCAATCTGGAGTTCCCCAGGCTGATGCCACTCATGAAGATTGCAGAAGGTGTCATATGGTGGGCATTTTGTGTTATTTATTTTGCATGCTATTTGAGGCAAAAGGAGCAGCAGGACAGCTAAAACCACAATCTGAGAGCAAATCTTCTCTCTAGATGCTGATGTAGTTGTACCCATCTAAAGAAATACCACTGGCATGAGCCAACTTTAAACAAGCTATTTTGGATGGCAGAAGGTTCTGCCAATGCATCTGGTTTAGCGAAGTGCAGCCACTTTAAATTTAATATCAATTCGTCTGGAGAAGCCTGTCTTCTGTGTCAAGCAAATAATGAAGAATTGAAATGGAATACAGTGCGTCTTACAGAGGTCTGCCTGCCTCCTGTGCCTAATCTGAGCTAAGAACAGCAGATGTGGATGGATTTATAATGACATCCAGCATAGGGGACGTCTTTTGTCCTAAATGCTTCAAAGCTTCTAGAGAAAAAGGTGGAGGAGAATTAATGACAAGAAGAATTGCCAGTGATTCAGATAATTGCAGGGGAGATAATTGCCATGCTGCGAAGTCTGGTCTCCAAGTAACAGCCTTCATAGCAAATACGTCTCCTCTCTGCTGTTCTCTTCAGAGGGACATTAAGTGGGTGTTTGGTTCAAGGGACCGGCATGAACAAACACCTGCAGGAGTGCTAAGCTCTAAGGTGAAGCTGGGAGGAAGGATCAAGTCCTTGGTCAAGAACTGGCAATGATACAATGATATCCTACCAAAAGATGTAGTAATGGCTAACAACCTGGATGAAGGCTTTAAAAGGGGATTAAATGAATTCATGGAAGATGCTATCAATGACTGCTAATCATCATGGCTACATATTATCTCAGTATCTAGGGCAGTGTCTCCCTCAATACCAGTTGATAGTGAATAAGAGTGAAAGGTTATTCCATTCATGGTTATTCATTTATATATTATTCCATCTTTTGGCCCACAAATGGCACTCCAAGTAGCTACAACATCTAGATTGAAAACAAACATATTATTTAAAACAAAACTTTTTTAAAAAGATGAAACTGTAATTGAAAGCAATAAAAGAAACAAACAGCAGTTATCAATTAAAACCAAACCAAACCAAAACCTTATATGCCACAGGCTGCCTATATATATATAAATATACACACACACACACACACACACACACACATATATATATATATATATATATATGCCTGCTGGTGGAGGGATAACATAGGAGGGGTAACCCTAGCCTCTTTCAGCAGCGGGAGAGGCCAAAGATCTCAAATACCAGAAGGGTTCATATGGGAGAAGGCAGTATTTCACATAGTCTGGTTCCAAGTCTTCTAGAGCTTTTTAGGTCATAACCAGTAATTTGCATTGTTCCCAGAAAACACAGTTAGCCAGTGAAGCAGTTATAACCAGGCAGTCATGTGCCTCCTACAACTGAATCCCATCAACAGTTTGACTGTCCCACTATGGATCAGTGAAAGTTCCCAAACAGTTTTAATGTATCACACATGGACTTCCCAAAGCCATTAGTTGGCTACCAAGTGAATGAAATGGTAGACTAGACAGGCCTTTGGTCTGATGTTACATGACTCCTCCTATATTCTTAATCGTCTCCCCTTCATTACCTATGTTAAAATAGCAAGTCGCAATGACTGGTTTTTCTTATCTAACTTCAAACTACTGTAAAGAAGGACAATTCCTGGGGCCCTTCAGAGCCACTACCTGCCTGCTGTGCTGCTCATTGCTGCCTGCAGCCAATATCCACCCACTCATTAATAAGTTTTGGGGGCTCAATAGTGGTTGGATGGACAAGAAACAGTTTTCCTTGGCCCTTCTAGCTGTTTGGTTTCCATCTTAGTTCCAGGTCTTTTAGCAGCTTGATGTGAAGATATTCACTTATTTATTTATTCATTAAACAAAAAACCTACGGTTTACAAAAACAACGTTAAGGCTCCACAGTTTCCAACCAAGCACCAAAAAGCAGGGAAATTGGGAGTTAAGGCTCCCAATCCTTAACGCCATGTCCTCCCTAAGGAGGCAGAAAGTGCAAGTGAAATTCTCATTCTCCCAAAGCAGATAAACCATGAGGACAGGATGGAGAATATGATATGCAGAGGTGACTGTGGGGTTATGGAAAACTGATAACGAACAACTTAGGGCCACCTACTTCTCTTTTTTTGTTTAGAGCAGCCCTTCCCCAACCTGGTGCCCTCCAAAGGTGTTGGACTACAACTCCCATCATTGCAAGTCAGTATGTCCCATGGTCAGGAATGCTGGGACTTGTCATCTCAAACACCTGGAGGGCAACAAGATGGGGAATGCTGTTCCATACTCTTACCAAATACAGGGTCTGCCCAATACTTTTCTCTCACACACATCTCGCATATAGCAGCACACTTGATAACAAAAGGGGCACTATTCATTACAGATCTAGAACCAGAGCATGTTCCAGGCACTTCCAACTTTTGATCAATATCCTGCCCTTCAAAGAACCAATGTTTTTTTTCTTAAAAATGTATTTAAACAAAATATACTGTTCATTCCCCACAATCCCTCCACAATACATCATCTCATCAAAGCGACAGAGGAGCAGAAGAGGTTTAGTTTGGCTGTCTTGAACACCTTTCAGATGAGATTAGTTTGCAATCCTATACCTCTTGGGAGTAAGCCCTAGTGAATTCAGTGGCACTGGCTTCTGAGAAGACAAGTATAGGAGTCAACCTTCTCCAGCTTGGTGCTCTCCAGATGTGTTGCACTTTAACTCTCATGTTATGTGTTATGGGGAAGACAAAAATCATTTCATACTTAATTTTAAAATAATACTGATGCATGAAAGTATTAGGTGGTAGCTCTGCCTTTGATCTCACACTGCTGAACAAGTAAGAGAAATCCTTTATCTGATATTCAAGAAACAGACATCCTATGCCAAGTGTTGAAAACTAATGTTGACGTCTGAAGGGCTATCCGGATTACTGTAG
Source organism: Anniella stebbinsi (assembly GCA_029215795.1). Lineage (NCBI taxonomy): Eukaryota > Metazoa > Chordata > Lepidosauria > Squamata > Anniellidae > Anniella > Anniella stebbinsi. The sequence continues at coordinate 6,655,382 of JARDYH010000008.1, read as the reverse complement.
GTATTCAAGATTCATTCATTGTTGTTTCATTTGGTTTATACAGTTCATTATTTAAAATGATGCAGCTCTTTTGAAGTTCCTTGATTGATCACAGTGCTGGAAAACATCATACTTTAGTACAGATGTAGGCAGAAAATAGATCTATCCTGATGTTTTGGACATCAACTCGCGGCATTCCTGACAACTGCTCATGCTGATAGGGGCTTTTACAAGTTGAATTCTAAAACATCTGGAGATCTACAATCTGCCTTCCCTTCTTCTTGAACAACATTTGCCAACCTGGTGCCTGTCAGATGTGTTGGGTTGCAACTCTCAACAGAAGGAGATGCTCTAAGAAATGAGAAGTAGCTGGTCCTAAGTTGTTCATCATCATTTCCCACAACCCCACAGTCACCTCTGCAGATCAAATTGCATATCTAGATTTTGAGATGACAAGTCCCAGAATTCCTGACCATGGGACATACTGACTTGCAATGATGGGAGTTGTAGTCCAACACCTTTGGAGGGCACCAGGTTGGAGAAGGGGTGCTTTAAACAAAAAAAGAGAAGTAGGTGGCCCTAAGTTGTTCGTGATCAGTTTTCCACAACCCCACAGTCACCTCTTCTCCAGCCTGTCCTCATGGTTTATCTGCTTTGGGAGAATGAGAATTTCACTTGCACTTTCTGCCTCCTTAGGGAGGATGTGGCGTTAAGGCTTGGGAGCCTTAACTCCCAATTTCCCTGCTTTTTGATGCTTGGTTGGAAACTGTGGAGCCTTAACATTGCTTTTGTAAACCGTAGGTTTTTTGTTTAATGAATTTCATGGCTTTGTGTAACGGATGACTGGATATTATACAGTTGACAAGCAGCCAGCATCAGCTAGGATGTTACACCATTTTGACATCCAATATAAAATCAAAGCTAGTGATATGTGTTGCACCCACTTTTCAAAATAATAAATGAACCCCAGAAGTTATGCTCTCTCATTTGAAATCTGAGGGGTCTCATTTGAATTTTTCAATAGCCAATGTCCAGAAATAAAAGCTTTCTATGACTGACTCATGAAAAGAAGCATTTTATGTTTGTGTCTGTATTTAGAGAGAACCTGAAAAAAAATTCTACTGGACTAAAAACTCCCCGATTAAGTCTGGAAGCACACAAGATGATACAGGAAAATATCCTAAATTAGAATAAGTTACAATTTACTATATTAATTATTTTAGCTCATTTTATGCTACATGCTTTGTCTTCCTGTTTGCATCTTAAAGTAGCAGATTGTGATCATGTTTGTGGTCAAGTTTCAAGCCTGCATGGGCTGCATTTCCATCCATAGATATTTACTTAAAAGACCCATTGAATTTCCTTGGTTCTTTAAAAGCAACGTATTTGCTTTTAGATTTGCCACTCTCAGCACTCTACGAGTGCTATGTATGCCTGCTCTGTCTACCCTATTGTTCCCTGCAAGGCCCAGCCAGGGGAGGTCAGTAAATTAAACCAAGGGATGAAGGATGGGATTCCATCAAGTTCAGCTGAGAGCATTTCCTGGGACCTAACAGGAACGGTGAGTTCAGGTTTCTGGCAGACCCATTTAAGCAACTTTATGGCCTGATAGTTCTCTGTTCAGTAGCCTGCAGAAGCCTCATAAAGCAATGGGCATATGAACACTGTTATTATGGTCTGCCACTTTGTCTTTAGTAGTCTGAGGTCCAGACCTCTTCAGAAGGGGGAATAGTGTCATGTTATAGGGTGACCACATGGAAAGGAGGACAAGCCATCCAAAATGGTGGCCAGAACAACATCTCATGATACTAAATTCTATAGTTAACCAGAACTGTACACAGTATTCTAAGTGTGGTCACACCATAGATTTGTATAAAGGCAGTATGAGACTGGCAGTTTTATTCTCAATTACTTTACTTATAATGCCTAACATGGAGTGTGCTGTCTTTACAGCTGCCACACACTGGGTTGACATTTTCACTGAGCTGTCAACCACATTCCCAAGGTTTTTTTTTTCTTGTTTAGTCACTGCAGGCTCAGATCCCATCGGTGTATATGTGATGTTGGGATGCTTTGCTCCAGTGTGCATCACCTTACAAATGCTTACGTAGAACTGTTGTTGCCATTTTGATGCCCATTTTCCCACTATGGAGAGATTCTTTTGGAGCTCTCAGTAATCTCACTTCATTTTAAAAACCCTAAATATTTTGAGGTCAGCAGCAAATTTGGCCATCTCACTGCTCACTCCTATATGCATGTTGTGAAGAAAGTAGATAGGGAGGCAGTTTCTCCCTTTCTCATAATATTAGAATGAGGGTGGAAGTGAGCAGTGATGTAGCCACGTTTGGTGATGATACCAAATTATTTAGTCTTGCTAAAACAATGGAGGATTGTGAGGAGCTCCATAAAGATCTCTGCATACCGATCTGAGCTAATTAGCAGTGACTGACCAAGAAAGAGTTTGGATCAGGGGAGGTGGACAGCTTGATGAAAATGTTGATCCGGCTGCTGTGAAAAAGGCAACCTCCGTGTAAGGCGTAATTAGGAAAAGAATTCTAATTCTTGAAGACTAATATGAAAAATTGTAGGTTCTGTGATTTGCACTTGATGTATGTGGATTCTTTAATCTTACTATAGTAAAAATAACATATTTTACTTTTAGATTCATGACTGTATTAGCAGTAAGTTTTTTGGGAAACAAATGTATTAGGAAGTGCAAAAAGTGAGTGTATTGCATCATTTGTGACAGCTCTATTCATACATAGTTTACGGTATGTAGTAAGTAAAGAACAAACCTAAGGATGCCTTTCTGTGTGTATATATGAAAGAGGCAGGCACACAGAAATAGATAGTGGGTCAGGACTAAATTTCCAGCCTAATCTATCTTATAGGGTTGTTATGAGGGTAAAAGTAGCACATGCCATACACCCAAACATTACCAAACATTTGTTTTACATTTCTGTAAAAGTGAGCAGCAGAAGAAACTCACTAGATGGTTTTGAGCCAGTCATAGACATTTAGCCTAACCTACCTCATGGGTTTGGGGGGGGGGGGAGAGATATGGTACTTGAAGGAATGATCAGTCTAGGGCTTTCTCCTTCCTCCTTACTAGAGAAGCTTCTTTGCAACTGATCAACTAAATGGAGTCTGAACATCCTCTTATATCACTACATCTGACCCAGTACCAAGAATAGCCATGTGGGTGTTTAGAAATATTGCTCAATTTAATTTTAATCTATCCAAGTTTTTATTTTTATTTCTATTTTTTTGCTCTAAAACTAGCCTGTGGTCAATGAATCCTATATTAAGCCTGTCAAAGATGTTGGTACTGGAGATAACAATACACAATAGTTTTGTTCAACCTGATCAAAAAATATTAGAAAAGCTGAAAGAAATCAGAATGTCACTGACTCTTCTACCCTACAGGGTTGTTGTGCTGATAAAATGGAGGAGGATTATGTAAGCCACCTTAGGTTCCTTGCAAGAGGAAAAAAAGGCAGGATATAAATGTAACATTAATAAACGTATTCCTAATTCTACTAATTATTATTATTATTATTAATTATAATAACAATGAAGGAATAAAAATTCTTTAAAAATCAAATACATGGATTTTTTTTAAAAAAAAAGAAAGAAAAAGAGGGGGGAGCTTAACCTCTTCTCTTACAAAAAGCCTTGGTCCCTAAATACACAGAGCTCTCAAAGAGAAGTACAGCCAAATCCACACACCCCTTCAAGCTAGAGCAATGGAATGAGTTTCATTGCACTCAGTGGAACTAACTTCTGAGTAGACATGCCTTGGATTGAATTGATATGAAAATTAATGATCAGCAGCCATAATCAAATGAACATACACACATGCAAAGCATGCAAGTAGGTTGTTAATTGTAGAGTTATAGTGCTGTAAAGGAGAGGGAATTCTCACTCACCTCTCTCCCTCTCCGCCTTCCAAGGTTCCAGACTGTTTTTTTTAAAATAAGGGCTACAATCTTCTACACACTTACCTGGGAGTAAGACCATTGCATTCAGTCAATGGAACTTACTTCTGAAAAGAGACTACAGCAATCTCTTTGCTAGAGGAAGCGGCCATTGTAGCTGAAGCAGGAGGGAGGGGGGAGACTCTACTGAGCATGTGCCATAATAAAAATGGCCACCGGATTTCTTAAAGAGGCACAGCTTTAATTTAATAAAACCCACTTAAGCGAATTTTAAAAAAAGAAAAGCAGTTCCACCTACACTAGAACTGGAGGAAGTAGACCCTGCCATTGGATGAATGAATAAGGCTCCCTGAAGGTAAGGACAGCTGCGTAAAAATAGTCGCAACCCATGAGTTCAATTTTCGGTTTCGGATTCAGGGGATTCTTTAATCTTTTTTACTTTAAACTGCTCTCCTTCCCTCAGTCTTTCACCAATCTTCTTGAAATTTTCAGGTAATGTAAAACAAACATTTCTTTCTGTCACCTGTAAATTTGAGAGAGATTGGTGAAACATTTTCGATTTTATGGCTGTTAGAATGACCCCTCCCAATTATCACTTTAACATGGTGGAATGTGTTTTTTACTGACCGCCCTTTACAAAGGAGGCACTGCCGTGCCTCCCTTAATTAGATTAGTGGCTTTATATACCATTGAATGTATTGAAAGCTGTCAGCACTTCATAATGTTAAAATGCATAATGTTCAAGCATAGCTTGAAAACAACTGCATGAAAAAAAACCTGTTTTAAGAGTAGCAAATGGGATCTGCATGATTGGTTACAGCCAAGGGAAAGCTTAGGTGAAAAGGTGCATTTTTTAGGAGGTGTTTAAGGGAAGCCACATTTTCTGCCTCCTGAACTGCATGGGGGAGGGTTTTCCAGGTGGTGGGTGCCACAACAGAGAAGGCTCAGTGTGAGAGTTCTTTGTGGTGTTATCCTATTCATTTTGAAATGACCTGCTTTGTATCATTGTACCAAGGATTTTAGGGCTTTATATGACAGTAATGTTAAAACAGGTGTTATTTGAGCATGGCTAAGTGCCCCACATCTCCTAACCACACACAAGGTAGCCTCACACAGTGTCAATTCCAGAAGTCTAATCATGAGGTCCACAGTGCACTGATCACTGTGGTTAAGCTATCTCTACCAATGAACAGGCAAGGTTTTTCCAGCAACTGAGATTATAAGTGGACATTCCGGTATTCCAAGGCCATCTGGACATCCAGTGATAGACATAGATCCAGGAGCACCTCAAATGTAAGGACATTATTTTGAAAGTTCCTTTGAAATCTTTCTCAAAATTGATAAGCACAGAGCTCAAACCTTTCAAATTATGATTGATGTGGAAGCTGCTGGTATATATAATTATCGTAATGAAAATACTGACTGTTCTTGGGTAACCAACACTTTGATAATGCCAGACGTGTGGGGGAGATGTGAAAATGTCATGTTGGGCTGATGCAAAAATGTCATCTACATTTTCAACTTGACACCTTGATAAGTCTCTCAAAAATGCCTCATCATGACACACATTCCATATAGGATATATTGCAGGTGAAATTGATCTCTTCAGTCAATGATCCATGCCAAATCCACTCTCATTTGCACAATCTATTATCCAATGTCATCACATAAGAAAGGATGACATAAATGAATTCTGGGAGTTTAACCCTTAAAGGAGTGTACAATCAAGACACTAGATATTGATATTTAAAACAAACAAACAAAAAAGCCCATTGAAGGTGAGAAATATATCTCCTTGAGATCAATGAGGCTTACTCCCATGAAAGTGGTTGGGTTTGGGGTCATGGTACTAAAAAAAAACCCATAGCCTAATGAAAAACTTTCATTAGGCAATCTCAGGTTTTATTCTTCAGTTTTCATTCATATACACTTATCACATTATACATTATTTGTATTGGACATGTGAGTAAAACAAATTATGGTAGCATATATATTAGCCCAAACTTATTCCTAGATTGAACACATGATATCTACTCCATTGACAACACTGGGGAAATAGTCTACTTTTTCCTCCTGATTAGTTGCTCCTTGTTGTTCAGACCAGGCTTCAGCACAATAATGTAGCATTTGGGGAGAAAGATACAACCCAGTAGCCCAGCACTAGAGACTAAGATAGAGAAGATCTCCACAGCCACCATGTATTTCCCTTTGGTGCTCAGGTAGGTTGGAACAAAAGACAACCAGACGCTGCAAAACATCAGCATGCTGAAGGTGATAAACTTGGCTTCATTAAAACTGTCTGGCAACTTCCTAGCCAGGAAAGCCACAGTGAAACTGATGATGGACAGAAGTCCCATATAACTTAGGACCAGATAAAACATGACGACAGAGCCTTCATTGCATTTCACTATGATCTGTTTGGTCAGCGACTGCATGTCAAAATCAGGGAATGGGGGAGAAGTTCCTAACCACACTGCACAAATGCCTGCTTGAATGAGCAAGCAGAAAAGGATGATGGAATTGGACAGTTTTTTCCCCACCCACTTCCTTGTGCTGGACCCCGGTTTGGTGGCCATGAAAGCAAGGACCACGGTGATGGTTTTGGCCAACACTGAAGACACAGCCACTGAGAAGATGATGCCGAAAGCAGAATGTCTGAGAAAGCAGGTCATCTTCCCAGGTTGTCCAAGAAACAGCAAAGAGCAGAGGAAGCAGAGGAGGAGGGAGAGGAGGAGTGTATAGGTGATATCTCGGTTGTTGGCCTTGACAATGGGGGTGTCTTTGTGCTTAATAAAAATCCCAAAGACCAGGACTGTGATAAGGGAAAAGGAAACAGCAACTGAGGCTAAACTCATCCCTAAAGGTTCTTCATAAGATAGAAAGGTGATCACTTTGGGGGTGCATCTATCTTGCTTCTTGGTTGGATATTGATCTTCTGGGCATTTGGAACAGTCATCCATATCTGAAAATTAAATAGAAATGAATGGCCACCACAGCACTAATTCAAATGTGAATTGAGGCATTTAATGGGTACTCCCAATGTGGGAATCTCCTCCCATCCACGCACCCATTGGTACCCACAGTTGGTTTGGTCATGTGAGAAGGCACTTCAGTATTATTTAACTATGTTTCTTTTTATTTATTAACATTGTTAGATTTGTATCTGATTACTCTGCATGTGTGTGGGAATAATAATAATAATAATAATAATAATAATAATAATTTATTTCTTACCCGCCTGTCCATTTGGATTGAGGCAGGGAACAACAATATGATAAAATACACAAAACTGATTAAAACATGACACACATTATTAAAACTGCATTAAAACAGCCTATATATAATATTTGCAGGAGGCTTGTTTAAGCTTAGTTAAGAAATTATCTTCGTTGATCTTTGTTTATTATATTCAGCAGCTCTATTAAAGACTAATATTTTGTTAATTCAAATGTAAGAGTATAGGTTGATGTCACTCAAAAAGTGTTACCTGCACCTATTTATTTATTTATTTGTATCCCCCCCCCCAATTTGGGTATTCAGCTCCCTAAATGCTTAAAATGATGAAGTTGCACACAATTTATTTTATTTATTTATCTTATTTTATTACATTTGTATACCGCCCCATAGCCAAAGCTCTCTGGGCGGTTTACATAAGATGAAAACAATTAAAAAAAATACACCAAAATTAAAACAGCAAAAACATACAATAACCACACAAAATACACATTTATTTAAAACCACTATAATAACTTTAAAAAGCTATAAGCCTAAAAACAAAACCACCACCAAACGTGTGAAAAATGACCACCTCTGCACATAACACTAACAGCTAGAAATGTCTTGTGTGTTTTTCTTGCCAAACTTCATCATTGTGATCTGTACTATTTTAAATACTGTTTTAAAAAACCTAGAGATGAATTGTGTGAAAAAGAGAAACAATCAAACCCACAGGGTAACTGATCAACCAGAGAATCAAAACTATTTTTTTAATTTTTAAAAAAAGTTTTTTCCCCATCTTTGTCCTCAGATAAAGGCTTGTTCACACATGTATATATTTCTTTATTACTTTATTTTCATCACTCAGCCAAATGTGTGAAAATTGTGTTTTTCATTTTACTGTAGTTTTAATAGTCTTTTTTTAAAAAAATGATGTGTACTGTACTTGAATTGCATATTTGTGATCTGCTAAGTGTACAATTGGAATACAGAACACAAATGAAATAACGATTAATCTCTTTCTGTTGAACATTGGTAGCATATACACTTCTTAAACAACCATGTTAATTAACCTGTAATGACAAAATATTAAGTTCAATATGCCACCAACCCTTTTGAGTGGAAATCATCCCTTCTGCACACGGATCACAGTCATGACAGCAGAATTTCTCTCTTTCCTGCTTTTTCTTCACGTAACCAGGCTCACAGGGGTCACTACATACAGAAATCGGAAGCACCTGTCCATAAACAAGAAAATAGCATAGAATCTAGAATAGCTGTTATACAAAATATATCTATCAAGAAAAATAAGATGATATAGAAGAATACAGGCCATGATGCATGACAAAATCTGCCAGTTCTATCATGGGCATGGCAGATATAACTTTTGGAACACTTTACTTGGCTGATGAAAATGGGGACCAGAGAAATGAAATTGGGATGGAACGGTGATGGGAGACACTGAGATGGCCTACTTGTTGTCCACAGAATTGTTGTAGTCCAGTAACATATTTGATCTGGCTCCCTCAAAAGCCTACCAATATTAATTGATATCCTACGTTAGGCTGACCATATGAAAAGGAGGACAGGGCTCCTGTAACTTTAACAGTTGTAGAGAAAAGGGAATTTCAGCCAGTGTCATTTGTATGCAATTAGTTCCTGGTGAAATTCCCTCTTCATCACAACAGTTAAAGTTGCAGGGTCCCTGCCTTCTTTTGTGTATGATCACTCCAATATAGTGCCTGCAACTTTAACTGTTGTGATGAAGAGGGAATTTCACCAGGAACTAATTGCATACAAATGACACTGGCTGAAATTCCCTTTTCTCTACAACTGTTAAAGTTACAGGAGCCCTGTCCTCCTTTTCATATGGTCAGCCTATCATACGTAATATGTTACCAGAAAATATCAAAGGTTTTTTCAAAGGTTGTGAGAAATTGAGATATTTGGTAGTGATACTTCAGTGTTACATCTCTCCTTAGTTCTTGAACAGAATACACGACATATTGATCCCCCATGAATGAATCAGATTAGCCAGAGAAGGATACTACCAATCATGGATATGCAAAACATGCAATATTCAAGCTTGTTGAAGTTCTCAAAATTTGTCCTCAAAGTTCTGTTCTCCTTGACTACATTCCCAAAGATGAGCACCTCCCCATCAGAGAAAAATCCATATTTAATGGAGAAAATTCACATTTTAAAATTTCCCCAATTGTGGATTTTTTCCAAAATGAAAAGGGGAACAATAAACATAGGTTTTTCCAAACTGAGAATGTGCATTCCCCCACCTTAGGCTAAAGTGTGAAAATGAGACTTTGGGGTAGTGAAGGGGGAACACACCTGGGTCTGATTCATCACATGCTCACTCTGCCAGGGCTGCCTCTTGCCCCTAAAGAAGGTGGCATGTGGCTTGTCAAGTATTCGATGAAGTCATGAGCCCATCCTCCCTTGTCCGGACCCTCCAGTGTGTGGAGGATTTGTGCCTTTATTGTTCTGTAAATGGGGACTTTGCAACTCCCATTTATGCAGAGGGAGAAATTACATAATTTCTGGAGCTTTAATTGTTACACACAATGGAGGCCTTAGAAGGAGGTGGACAGCTGCCCGGTACTCGTTGGGCCAAGCAGCTATTTAACCTAATGGCCCATGAACATACCACAGGCACCCAACAAGGTCTGGGGGGTCCATTGGACTCCCAGACTCAGTTGGGCACCCACAGCATACAAATTTGAGGGAGCAAATGCTGAAGTGAGCACTTTCAAACACAAATGAAAGGTCGGCAAGTTGTGAAAATTTCCCAAGAATTTTATTCTTGCTTTTGTTCATGTTCAGAGGTGTAAGTGGGATACATTGGGTGAATTGCAAAGAGGAGCATAATTCTTGTACATCTCTTCTTCCAACCCCAAAGTCACCATGCTGATATCTAGAACCCCTGCGCCCTGACCGGATGTGATATAATCCACACCTGCTTAAAACGGTGGTGCCACACAATTATGTCCTCATTGATGGTAACTCCTTCTCCTTCAAAAGCATTGGGATCCACCTGTCCAACTTTCACTCTAAGGAAGGAGCTGTTTGGCAATATGAGCACGTTCATTATATCAAATCCTGCCACCAATTCCCAATTTTCATTAAAAGACACTGTTTCTCCAGCAGAGTTATTAAATGAAATGCCTTGAAGAAATGGGTGGAGCTAGTTGAAAAATAAAAAAGGTACAAAGGAGTAAGACAATCTCTTAGAATCTTCATGCCCAGTTTTTTATGCATGTTTCTTCGCTGCTCCAGTTTAGGGAAGTTTCATTTAACACATAGCCAGGAGATGAAGGTATGTGTTATATGAACACCCTAATCCTGAAAATGAACAAATGAGACTACAGAATATCTGGGTTTTAATGGGTATCTTATTTAATGAACTTGTCTAGGGATCTGCGGGGGTTATTGTTGAATAAAACAAAAACTCCTTCTCTCCCATGCAGAAATTCCACTGGAATGAGGCAAGAGAGCTACCATCTTTCTTTCTGTGCCTTTTTTGGGGTGACCCCTTCCTAGGCTGACCATTTGAAAAGGAGGACAAGGCTCATGTCACTTTAACAGTTTTAGAGAAAAGGGAATTTCAGACGGTCTCATTTGTATGCAATTTGTTCCTGGTGAAATTCCCTCTTCATCACAATAGTTAAAGGTGCAGGGGCCCTGCCTTCTTTTGTATATGGTCACTCTAGTATAGTGTCTGGAACTTTAACTGTTGTGATGAAGAGGGAATTTCACCAGGAACTAATTGCATACAAATGACACTGGCTGAAATTCCCTTTTCTCTACAACTGTTAAAGTTACATGAGCCCTGTCCACCTTTCCATAAGGTCAGCTTACCCTTTCCCATAGCTCCAGACCTATGGCTGGCCTTACCCGTACCCACAGCCAATCTCACAACTCAAAAATTGTATGGTGGAGTCAGGCCAATCTCTAGTGGAGGTCATCTCCCTACTTCTAGGACCATCTCCCTCTTGGTCATGAAAGAAAAGATCTGAGGAGGCCTCCTTTCACCTTAAAAACTACCTCAGGTCTTCTGGTCCTACTTGAGAATGTTCATAAACAAACCATGTCCATAAGCCTTCAACCAAACCTCTCTTCCAGATAATTGACACAGAAGCAAACTACTAACTAACTAACTAACTAACTAGAAAGCCATAGCACTTAGCTGAGATACTGCAGTTATGGCTCAGATTAAGAAGAATATAGATATTCTTCAAATAAGAGGTGTCCCGCGCTGATCTGAGTATTGCAGTTGCAATGGTAGAAAATTGGGGGGTGGGGAGATCACAGCTTGCCCTTTCTCAGGCTCCAAGTATGAGAGGACGTGTAATCCTCCAGAAAACGTTTTCAGTTAATGATGTGTACAGGGATTCATGAAAGACATGACTTCAAGTTGTATGGATGTATCAGTAGCAGTATGGCCATTTTATTTTGTTCAAAGATTACCTGCCAAGGCTGGAGAACTCCAGGGGTTTCAACTTGCATCCTTGTTCTCTGCTTGGACCTAGATGACTCTATTGCTTGCAAAGAATACACCATGGCATAGACAGCATTATAGATACTGTAGCTGTGGCCAGTCATGTCCATTTCGAAAATAAGCCCTGGAAGGGACTCCAGTTTCTCCTCCCCGGTACATGTTTCCTCAACCTCCATTGGCACAGTGGGATTTAGAAATGAACAACCAAAGGCATGTTCCCAGAATTCCTGACAAAAGCCATCTGCCAGTGTGCAATCGGGTTTTATGTTCTGAAGATATGTCTGGAATCCTAGATGGACATTTGAGTGAATCGCCAAGGAAATACTCCCTTGGAATATTTGAAAATTCCTACGAGTTATATAGCCTGTTACTGAAAAATCAATCTGTGCTGTCATAATCCACACTTTTCCAAATGATGGGTTTTCCATGTAGTCAGGATCTTCTAGAGGCACTAAGGCACTCAGCCACAGAAGAGTCATACTTTCACCATAGATAAGACATGTCCCGGCTTTTCTATCCATCAAAGATGGATAAATATTTGAGGCCATATCAGCAAGATCATTGATCAAAAGTAAAAGTCCTTGTTTTGGGATCCGATGTGTGAAAGCTGAACAGATTTTATTCTGAGAAAGCAATGGCTCCAGGCACTGCAAGAAATAGTCCCCAGCATCATCATCCACAGCAAAGAGCCCAATCCAGGTCCATCCAAAATGCTTAAGTAACCCAATAATTCCAGTATACTGGTAGGCTTCATTTGGGACCATGCGGTAAAAGGGAGGGACCTCTGTTGTATCACTTTTTTCTGGGGAAAATGAACCAAAGGCAAGCTAGAAGAGAATGTACAGATATCCTAGCAATTTGTTAAAAGGAAAAAGAACAGAATGAAATTTAACAGGGACAAAGGCAAAATTCTTAATTTAGGAAAGAGATATCAAATGCACACCTATAAGACTGGGGGATAGCTGGCTTGACAGTAGTATGTCTGAAAAGAACCCTGGCGTTGTAGTTGATCAAAAGCTGGATATGTGGCTGCCAAAAGCAAGCTGATGTGGCTTCCAGAATGGCAAATGCAATGTTCGATTGAATTAATAGAAATGCAGTTTCTAAATCATAGGAAGTAATTGTTCCGCTCCACCCTGTGCTCGCCTGTTCTCATCTCTAATACTCAAAGAAGGTTTCCTATAAATTGGAACAAGTTCATAGATGGGCAACAAAGTTGAGAAGGGATTTAAAAATGATGTCTAATTGGGAATGCATGAACATAAGAACATAAGAACATAAGAAGTGCCATGTTGGATTAGACCGAGGGTCCATCTAGTGTAGCACTCTTTTCCCACAGTGGCCAACCAGCTTTCAAAAAGGGACCAACAAAGCAGGATGTAGTGCAACAGCAAACTCCCACCCATGTTCCCCAGCTACTGGTGTACACAGGCTTACTGGCTCACATACTCAAGGTAGAACATGACCATCAGGGCTAGTAGCCACTGGTAGCCTTCTCCTCCAGGAATTTATCCAATCCCCTATTAAAGCAATTCAAATTGGTGGCCATAACTACATCTTGTGGTAGTAAATTCTACAATTTAACCATGAACTGTGTGAAGGAATTATTTATTTTACCCTTGAAAAGGGAAGGCTAAGGAGAAGGGGGCTGTGATAGCACTTTTCAAGTACATAACGGGTTGTCACACAGAAAAGGTCCGAAACCTGGTTTCTTTCATCCAAGACTTTAGGGCAGAAAGTAACAGGGTCAAGTTATAGGAAGGCAGAGTTTGGTTGAATATCAGGAAAAAGGTCATAATGGTCAGAGCACTCTGAAAATGGAATGAACTTGTTGGGCGGGAGTGAACTCTCCCATGTTCGAGGTTGAAGTAAAGGCTTGATAGCTTTCAAAGAAGCTGTAATCTGGGTTCCTGCACTGAGCAGAAGCTTGGAGTCAATGGTGTAAATTGCCCTAACCAAATGTATGATTATATGCTATGCATTGGATTTACTCAATTACATTACTAATATTTTTTTTTCACATGTTACTGCCAAAAGTATAGTTGACTACATTTCCATAAAAATGAATCAAAATACAAAAGAAAAGAAAAGAAATCTTTAAAACACTTCCAGGAGACAATGATTGTACATTTGTTTGTACGTTTGTTTTTAAAATGAGGGTATTTGGATTTTTGCCTGTCTATGCCAGTGCATTTTTTGAAAAGCAAATGAATATATGCATACATGCATGCATACATAAAATATTTGTATAACCAGTATTGGACACATTTTAATTAAAATTTGCATTTCCAAAATAAAATTTGCTATGCTAATATTAATTACTCTCCTCGCTGAAATTTGGGACTATGATCTGATTTCATGTTGATAGTCACTGTAGAGAAATCTGTTAGAAATCCCTTATTCTATCTAGGACTCCCTTTTCCCCAGGCAGGATTGAAGGAATTCTCCATTTGGCTTTATTTTATTTTTATTTATTTTCATATCAAAGGATTTTTTGTTTCCTCATTCATGCCCCTCCACTTTCTGAGCCCTAAAAATGCTCCCAATATGAAAAGCTGCGAGTTGAAGTCATGTGGAAATATACTCACAGCTGTATGCAAGTATCCTACCTGTGGAATCTTGTAGAGGCTTAAGACATCTGCCATACAGAAAGAGATGTCAGAATTCATTCCTCCGATGACAGCTATGAGGTTTTTCCGAGTGTGACACTGATAGTTGGGGACAAATTTGTGTGAATTGAAAAGCAGTCCCAGTGTGGTGCGATAGGTCATCCTTGCATCATAGTAGCTATCATGGATGTGGAACCCCAATGTTACATTTGGCAAGACTTTGGAGTTCTCGTTGACCTCATTGATAGCAAATGCCAAGGCAAGGACATGCTGGTAGGACTTTGTCACTACACTGCAAAGAGAGTTAGACATTCTTTCAGAGGAGAACTCTATCATGCATGAAGCAGTTCTGGAACGTGTTTTGTCCTTCCAGGCTTTATGTAAGGCAAACTAATTTGGAAAGCAATCCATACATGCAGTATAAGCTTCCTGCCATCATTGTTAGAATGAAGCAGACTAAATCTCACAAGGGCAGAACACTATAGAGAGAAGTCACTACCTAGATTAGAGACTGAATCTGAAGGATCAAAGAAAGAGTCATACAAGAGAAGACAAGGCAGGAGAAAATATTGTGTGATTTCAAGAATTCGGTTCTGGGTAGTTAGAAACTGTGGTGAATTAGTGATAGTATCATATATAAAGCAAGCCAAGAACCATTTGGAAGGTCTAAATGAACACATTTTTCTATGCTCTCTCTCTCTCTTTCTCTCTCTGTTTGTGTGTGTGTGTGTCTTCCTGCTCATCACTACTTCCTCCTCTTGTCCATGCATTTCTCATTTACCTGCTGAGATGACTTTTCATGTGGTTGATTGGAAATGTGGTACAATAAAAGTGAGCCCTACCTTCCAAATATGGATGGTTATGGATTACGGAGAAAGCATCACTGGCATATTGAAAACATTTTGGGGGGGGGGGGACACAAAGGTTCTATTCCTCCAACAAATGAGCTTCTTCTGTTGGAGGATGGATGCCTTCCCCCGACCTTCATTCAATGGAGGAAGCTTCATTTGTCAGAGGAGGGGAACATTTAGTTCCAACCTAAGGAAAAAGCACAAGATCTAAAAAAATATATCATTAAGTCAAGAAGCAGCAACGATGATGGCATTTGTACATGCTTTGATGATTCCCCAACCTTCTTGAATTACAAATCACAACATTTCCAAGATCACACAGGAAGGGGAAAATATCCTTACATTGGAAGATCCAACTCCATTTCAGTGGAAGGGGGGAGCTTGAAGGATATGGAAGGGAAAAAGTAAATGATCTGAGAAGAAATCCCACCAATCTGGAGTTCCCCAGGCTGATGCCACTTGTGAAGATCACAGAAGGTATCATATGGTGGGCATTTTGTGTTATCAATTTTGCATGCTATTTGAGGCAAAAGGAGCAGCAGGACAGCTAAAACCATGATCTGAGAGCAAATCTTCCCTCTAGATGCTGATGTAGCTGTGCCCATCTAAAGAAATATCACTGGCATGAGCCAACTTTGAACAAGCTATATTGGATGGCAAAAGGTCTTGCCAACGCATCAGGTTAAGCAAAGTGTATCCACTTTAAATTTAATATCAATTCATCTGGAGAAGCATGTCTTCTGTGACCAAAAAAAAATGTATGTAGGTTTGAATGGGATTCTATACAGTGCACCTTACAGAGTTCTGCAAACCTCTTTTGTCTAATCTGAGCTCAGAATGGGAGACATGGAGAGATTTATAACAACATCCAGCATAAGGGATGCCTTTTCTCCTTAATGCTTCAAAGCTTCTAGAGGAAAAGGGGGAGAATCAATAACAAGAAGAATTGATGCCAGTGATTCAGATAATTGCAGGGGAGATAATTGCCATGCTGCGAAGTCTGGTCTCCAACTAACAGCCATCATAGCAAATGTGTCTCCTCTCCCCTGTTCTCTTCAGTGGGACATTAAGTGGATATTTGGTTCTGGAGACCAGAGTGAACAAGCACCAGCAGGACTACTAAGCCCTAATGTGAAGCTGGGAGGAAGGATCAAGTCCCTGGTCTAGAACTGGCAATGATACAAATATGGAATATCCTACCAAAAGTTGTAGTGATGACCAATAACCTGGATGAAGGCTTTACAAGGGGATTAGATGAATTCATGGAAGATGCTATCAATGACTGTTAATCATCATGGCTGCATATTATCTTAGTATCAAGGGCACTGTCTTCCTCAATACCAGTTGATAGTGAATATTAGGGATGTGTATCGTATCGTTAAAATGTACGATAACGATACGATAGGGTCGTTATCATGCATGTGTTTAATGATAATGATATGATACAAAAACCTACGATAATCATCGGAGACGATAATTTTCAGGCTATTTTATCATTTTATCAGACTACCATATAAATATACCTACAACTTCTGTATTTTAAAAGTTAGAGGCTTGAAACTTGGTCACAGTGCTTATGGTGTATGCCTAAATATGTGTATGAAATTTGAGATCTATCCCCCCAACCCTCGAATTTATATGAATTTTTTATAGATCATTTCCCTTCTTTTTTTATATATAAAACTTTTTTTTATTTTCCAAACATTTTTTAAAAAAACATTTAACATATACACCCTACATACACACATAACAACAACATTTACACAATACATCAACACTACCACATACAACATTAAAATGGACTTCTGAATTTCTGGTTTTTCCTTAACAATTTTTCAAAGTATGCCAAAATTTCCAAAATTGGTGAGTGAATTTCCCAGTTTCTCTGTCTTTAACAGATGTTACTCTTCCAAGTTAATCATTGAACCCATCTACAAAAATGTCCTTCCCTTCCCTCTCTTTCAGAAAATCCACCAGAGGTTTCCATTCCTCAATGAACCCGGTTGTTGTTTTGTCTTTTATTATTACAGTAAGTTTTGCCATCTCTGCCAGTTCTGTAATTTTCAACAGCCAATCTTCCTCTGTTGGTATTTTCTCAGTCTTCCAATTCTGTGCATAAAGTAATCTTGCTGCCGTTGTCATATATAAAAATAAAGTTCCATAACCTTGTAATAATTATTCATCTATAATCCCCAACAAAAAATATTCTGGATACATTTGTATTTTTATCTTCAATAGATCTTGCATCACTCTATGCATTTGTGTCCAAAAAGATCTTGCTTTTTTACATGTCCACCATACTTGATAAAATGTGCCTTCCAGCTCTTTACATTTCCAACACTTTTCCAATGTCCCCTTATACATTTTTGCCAATTTTGATGGAGATATATACCATCTATACACCATTTTATAAAAAAATTCTTTCAATCTGACGCATAATGTAAACTTCAAACCTCTCAACCACATATTCTTCCACTGATCCATAGTAATATTATGCCCAATATTCTGGGCCCACTTTATCATACATTCTTTTACTTGTTCGTCTTCAGTCTCATATTTTAACAAAAGTTTATATATTTTTGAAATAACATGATTATCATTTATACACAAAGCTTTCTCAAATTCAGATTTTGTACATTCAAAACCCCCATTTTTTATCTATCTTAAATTTTTCCATCATTTGTGCATATGAGAACCACTGACATACAATTCCTTCATTCCGTAGCTCCTCTCTTGATTTCATTGTATCCTCTCCATCTTTCATTTCTAAAATTTCACCATACGTCAGCCATTTTTTCGTAGTTGCCAATTCTCTCTTATAAAAAGCCTCCTGTGAGGAAACCCATAGAGGCGTCCTCTGACACAATATTGGCTTATATTTAATCCATGTTCTCAAAATTGCTCATCTCACATAATGATAATTAAATTCTGCATTTACTTTAGCTTTATCATACCACAGATACCAATAATAATAATAATAATAATAACAACAATTTATTTCTTACCCACCTCTCCGTCTGGATCGAGGCGGGGAACAACAACATGATAAAATACATAAAACTGATTAAAACATGACACATATTATTAAAACTGCATTAAAACATCCTAAAACATCCTAAAAACATCCTTATAACATTCTAAAATTCCACTGGATATGCCTGCCAACCAAATCTTAAATTGTGTCCCTCTAATTCCGATAGTCTATTATTCTTCATCAAAATCCACTCCATCATCCACATCAAGCAGCAAGCAGAGAAATAAATCCTCAAATCCGGCAATTCCAAACCTCCTCTCTCTTTAGAATCTTGTAATATTTAAAATTTCACCCTTGGTTTTTTGGATTGCCATATAAACTTAGAAATCTCTCTCTGCCACTGCTTGAATGGTAACTCTGATGTTACAATAGGGATTGTCTGAAATAAATACAACATTCTTGTTAAAACATTCATCTTGATTATTGCAATCCTCCCCATCAATGACATTTATAATAATAATAATAATAATAATAATAATAATAAGGACTCTAGCTGCTGCTATTAGCTGTAGCTTCTGTACCAAACAGAAGGTAGTCTCACAAAGTGTGCATTGCAGTAGTCCAATCATGAGGTTACCAGTGCACTGATCACTGTAGTTAGGCTACGTCTATCCATGAAAACGCAAAATCGGTGCACCAACCCAAGTTGGTAGTTGGCGTTCCAGGCTACTGAGGCCATCTGGGCCCCCAGGAGCACAGGAGCACCTCAAATATATGGAAATTATTTTACATATTCCTTTGAGAACTTTCTCAAAATCGTTAAGCATGGAGCTCAAACCTATCAAATTATGATGGAAGTGGAAGCTGCTGGTATATCTAATTATTGTAAGGAGGATACTGATTATTATAGGGTAACCATCACTTTGATAATACCAGAAGTGTAAGGGAGAAGAAGAAATGAAAATGTCATGTTGTGATGATGGAAAAATGCCATCTGCATTTTCAACTTCATATTTTGATAAATCTCTCAAAAATCCATCATCATGACACCCCTTTTATATAGGGTATATTGCAGGTGACATTGATCTCTTCAACCAATGAACCATGCCAAATCCACTCTCATTGTCAAAATTATTATCCAATGTCATCACACCAGAATGAATGAAATCAATTAATTGTGTTTTTTTAATCCTTAAATGAGTGTACAACCACAAAACAAAACATCTAGCATGGATGTTTAAAACAAACAAACAAAACCCAATGCAGTTCAGAAATAGATCCCTTTGTGGTCAATGAGGCTTACTCCCATGAAAGTGGTTGTGTTTGGGGCCATGGCACTAAAAAGACATAGCCAACTACACAACTTTCATTAAGCAATCTCAGGTTTTATCCTTCAGTTTTCATTCATATGCACTTATCACATTATACATTATTTGGATTGGACATGTGAGTAAAACAAATTATGGTAGCATATATATTAGCCCAAACCTATGCCTAGAATACATACATGATATCTACTCCATTAACAACACTGGGGAAATAGTCTACTTTTTCCTCCTGATTAGTCGCTCCTTGTTGTTCAGACCAGGCTTCAGCACAATAATGTAGCATTTGGGGAGAAAGATACAACCCAGTAGCCCAGCACTAGAGACTAAGATAGAGAAGATCTCCACAGCCACCATGTATTTCCCTTTGGTGCTCAGGTAGGTTGGAACAAAAGACAACCAGACACTGCAAAACATCAGCATGCTGAAGGTGATAAACTTGGCTTCATTAAAACTGTCTGGCAACTTCCTGGCCAGGAAAGCCACAGTGAAGCTGATGATGGACAGAAGTCCCATATAACTTAGGACCAGATAAAACATGACGACAGAGCCTTCATTGCATTTCACTATGATCTGTTTGGTCAGCGACTGCATGTCAAAATCAGGGAATGGGGGAGAAGTTCCTAACCACACTGCACAAATGCCTGCTTGAATGAGCGAGCAGAAAAGGACGATGGAATTGGACAGTTTTTTCCCCACCCACTTCCTCGTGCTGGACCCCGGTTTGGTGGCCATGAAAGCAAGGACCACGGTGATGGTTTTGGCCAACACTGAAGACACAGCCACTGAGAAGATGATGCCGAAAGCAAAATGTCTGAGAAAGCAGGTCATCTTCCCAGGTTGTCCAAGAAACAGCAAAGAGCAGAGGAAGCAGAGGAGGAGGGAGAGAAGGAGTGTATAGGTGATATCTCGGTTGTTGGCCTTGACAATGGGGGTGTCTTTATGCTTAATAAAAATCCCAAAGACCAGGACTGTGATAAGGGAAAAGGAAACAGCAATTGAGGCTAAACTCATCCCTAAAGGTTCTTCATAAGATAGAAAGGTGATCACTTTGGGGGTGCATCTATCTTGCTTCTTGGTTGGATATTGATCTTCTGGGCATTTGGAACAGTCATCCATATCTGAAAATTAAAAAGAAAGAAAGAAATGACCATCACAGCACTAAGTCCAATGTGGACTGAGGCACCTAATTGGTACTCCCAATGTGGGAATCTCCTCCCATCCACACACCAATCGGTGCCCTCAGTTGGTTGGGTCATGTGAAAAGGCACTTCAGTATTATTTAGCTATGTTTCTGTTTAGTTAGTAATATTGTTAGATTTGTAAATGATTACTGTGTGCATATTTTTTTTTATTATATTTACAGCAGGCTTGTTTAAACTTAGTTAAAATTTGCTTTGTTGTTCTTTGCTCATTATATTCCACAGCTCTAGGAAAGGCTAGTTTTTTTAAAAAAAAAAAATCAAGACATAGGAGTATAGGCTGATGTCACTCTCAAAGTGTTACCTGTATTTGTTTATTTATTTGTATTCTTCTCCTGAATGCTTAAAGTTATGAGGTTGCACACAACCACCTCTGCACTCAACACAGCTGGGAATTAGACTTGTGTGGCTGTCATACCAAACCTCATAATAGTAATCAGTAGTGATTTAAAGATTGTTTTAAACATACTAGATATGAATTGTATTAAAAAGAGAAACAATCAAACCCACAGTGTGAGTTACTGACCAACCAAAAAATCACTATATATATATATATATATATATATTTGTCCTTAGGTAAAGGCTTGTTCACACATGCATTTACATCTTTATTACTTTATTTTCATCACTCTGCCAAATGTGTGAAATCTGTGCTTTTCAATTTACTGTAGTTTTAATAGTTTGAAAAAAAAAGATTTATACTGTATTTCAATTGTATATTTCTGAGCTGCTCAGTGCACAAGTAGAATATAGGAAACAATTGAAATAATAATTAATCTCTTTCTGTTGCAAATTATTTTGTTTGAAGTGATTTATTTTTCTTTCGGAATTCCTATTAGAGATGTACAAGTAGTAAGATCACTGGAATCCTTGGGCAGCATATACACTTCTTAAATGACCACATTGATTAACCTGTAATGACAGAATATTTAGTTCAATATGCCACCAACCCTTTTGAGTAGAAACCATCCCTTCTGCGCATGGATCACAGTCATAACAGCAGAATTTCTCTATTTCCTGCTTTTTCTTCACATATCCAGGCTCACAGGGGTCACTACACACAGAAATCGGAAGCACCTGTCCATAAACAAGAAGACAGCATAGAATCTAGAAGTGGCTGATATACAAAATAAATCAATCCAGAAAAAAGAGATGATATAGAAGAATACAGGCCATGGCGTATGACAAAATCTGCCAGTTCTATCATGGGCATGGTAGATATAACTTCTGCAATACTTTTCTTGGCTGTTGAAAATGGGGACCGGAGAAATAAAATTGGGATGGAACGGCGATGGGAGACACTGAGATGGCCCACTTGTTGCCCACAGAATTGTTGTAGTCCAGTAACATATTTGATCTGGCTCCCTCAAAAGTCTACCAATATGAATTGATATTCTAGGTTACCATGGCTCACTTCTACATAAGCTAACAGTTGTTTTTCAAAGGTTGCGAGGAAATTAGATATTTGGCAGTGGCAATTCAGTGTTACATCTCTCCTTAGTTCTTGAACAGAATGCATGACAGATCGTTCCCCCATGAATGAATCAGATTAGCCAGAACAGGATGCTTCTAATCATGGGTATGCAAAACATGCAATATTCAGGCTTGCTGAACTTCTCCAAATTTGTCCATGAAGCTCTGCTCTCCTTGTTGCATTCCCAAAGGTGAGTACCTCCCCATCGGAGAAAAATCCATATTTAATGGGGAAAATTCACATTTTAAAATTTTCCCAATTGTGGGTCTTTTCCAAATGAAAAGGGGAACAATAAATATGGTTTTTTTTTCTGAATGGAAAATATGCATCCCTCCCCCCATAGGCTATAGTGTGAAAATGAGGATTTGGAGTAGGGATGGCAGAACTCACCTGGTTCTGATTCATCACATACACACTCTGTCAGTGCTTCCACTTCCCCTACATATGGTGCCATGTGAGCATCTTTTTGCAGTTTTGCATTTATTCAAAGAAGTCGTGAGCCAATCCTCCCTTGTCTAAACCCATTGTGCTGAGGATTTTTGCCTTTATTCTTGTGTAAATGGGATCTTTAGATTTATGCAGGGGGAGAAATTTCATTATTTCTGGAGCTTTAATTGTAATGCACAATGGAGACTTAGGAAATGGGTGGGCAGCTGCCTAGTGACTGTTGAACCAGGCAGGCACTTGACCCAAGTACCCAAGAATGTGTGCAGGCACCCAACTGGATCTGATGGGTTCTGTTGGACTCCCAGACCCACTCAGGCAGCCACAGTGTCCCTGATTTGGGGGAGCAAATGTTGAAGTTAGCCTTTCAAACAGAAATTAAAGTTCAGCAAATTGTAAAAAAATCCCGAGAATTGTGTTTCTGGTTCTATTCACGTTCAGAGGTGAGAGTGGGATACATTGGGTGAATTGCAAAGAGGAACATAATTCTTGTACATCTCTTCTTCCAACCCCAAAGTCACCCATCCTGACAACTAGAACCCCTTTGCCCTGACCAGATATATTATCATCCACACCTGGTTAAAACTTTGGTGCCACACAATTATATCCCCATTGATGGTAGATTCTTCTCCTATGAGAGCATTGGGATCCACCTGTCCAACTTTCACTCTAAGAAAGGAGCTGTTTGGCAATATGAGGACATTCATTATATCAAATCCTGCCACCAATTCCCAATTATCATTTAAAGACATCGTTTCTCCAGCAGAGTTATTAAATGAAATGCCCTGAAGAAATGGGTGGAGCTAGTTGAAAGAGAAAAAGAAACAAAGGAGTAAGACAATCTCTTAGAATCTTCATGCCAGTTTTCCAGGCAGGATTGTTTGCTGCTCCAGTTTTAAGAAGTGTCATTTAACATATACACAGCCAGGAGATGAAGGTATATATTAATTGAACACCCTAATGCTGAAAATGAAGAAATGAGACTAGAGAATGTTTGGTTTCAAATTGGAATCTTATTGAAGGAACTCATCTAGGGATCTGCAGTGGATTATTGTTGAACAAAATAATAAAAAAATCCCTCTCTCCCGAGTGGGAATCCCATTCGACTGAGGCAAGAGAGCTTCCATCTCTCTTTCTATGCATTTCAATGTGACCATTCCCCAATTTCAGGACCTATGGCCAGCCTTACTCTTACCAGCGGCCACTCTTACAAGTCTCACATTGATGTGCCTTGAAAGGTATGTCCACCTCTGCATGCCCACCCCCTTTGTATGGTTGAGTCAGACAAATCTCTAGTGGACATTATCTCCCTGCTTCTAGGGCCATCTCCCTCATGGCCTTGAAAGGAAAGATCTGGGGAGGCCACCTTTTACCTTCAAAACTACCTCAGGTTCTCCCCAAGTTTTGTTTTGTTTTTCCTGTCTACCCTTTGGACCTGCCTGACCATGTCCATGACTCAATCATGTCCATGAGCCTTCAACCAAACCTCTCTTTCACGTCATTGAGATGGAGGCAAAATATGAAAATGAAATAGAAAGCCCTACCACCACTCTAAGCCATGGCCATCATGGTTCAGATTGGGTAGACTATAGATATGCTTCCCATATGTGGTGTCCACCTAAGTCTGCTCTGTTTCCTCTACAGTGGTTGGGAGGCAAAGCCACATCTCTAGCCCACCACAACCCTGGAGCTGTTCAGAGTAGCACAGCTGCAGTGGTAGTAAACTGAAAAGAAGAAAGAAGGGGGTGGGGGGAAACAGCTTGCCCTTTTTCAGGCTCCAAGTATCGGAGGATGTGTAAACCACCAGAACACATTCTCATTTAAAAATGAGAACAGTGATTCATGTTAAACATGACTTAAAGTTGTATGGATGGCCATTTTATTTTGTGTAAGCATTACCTGCCAAGGCTGGAGAACTCCATTTGATTCACCTTGAATCCTTGTTCTCTGTTTCAACCGAGATGATTCCATTGCTTGTAAAGCATGGACCACAGCATATACAGCATTGTAGATACTGTAGCTGTGGCCGGTCATGTCCATTTCAAAAATAAGCCCAGGAAGGGACTCCAGTTTCTCCTGCCCAGTACATTTTAAATCAGCCTTGGTTGGCACAGTGGGATTTAGAAGTGAACAACCAAAGGCATGTTCCCAGAATCCCTTACGAAAGCCATCTGCCAGTGTGCAATTGGGTTTTATGTTCTGGAGATATGTCTGGAATTTTAGATGGGTCTTTGAGTGAATCGCAAAGGAAATGCTCCCTTGGAATAGTTGAAAATTCCTACGAGTTATATAGCCTGTTACTGAAAAATCAATCTGCGCTGTCATAATCCATACTTTTCCAAGTGATGGATTTTCCATGTAGTCAGGATCTGCTAGAGGCACTAAGGTGCTCAGCCACAGAAGAGTCATACTTTCACCGTAGATAAGACATGTTCTGGCATTTCTATCCATTAAAGATTGATAAATATTTGAGGACATCTCAGAAATAACATTGATCAAAAGTAAAAGTCCCTGATTTGGAATCCGATGTGTGAAAGCTGAACAGATTTTATTCTGAGAAAGCAATGGCTCCAGGCACTGCAAGAAACGGTCCCCAGCATCGTTAGCCACAGCAAAAAGCCCAATCCAGGTCCATCCAAAATGCTTAAGTAACCCAATAATTCCAGTATACAGATGGGCTTCATTTGGGACCATGCGGTAAAAGGAAGGGACCTCTGTTGTATTACATTGTTCTGGGGGAAATGAACCAAAGGCAAGCTAGAAGAGAATGTACAGATATCTTAGAGATTGGTTAAGAAGGAAAACTGATAGATTAGAAAACTGAGCAGAAAAGAACAGAATGAAATTCAATAGGGACAAGGGCAAAACTCTTAATTCAGGAACGAGATATCAAATGCACACCTATAAGACTTGGGGATAGCTGGCTTGACAATAGTATGTGTGAAAAGAACCATGGTGTTGTAGTTGATCAAAAGCTGGATATGTGGCTGCCCAAAGCAAGCTGATGTGGCACCAGAAAGGCAAATGCAATGTTCGACTGTATTAATAGAAATGCAGTTTCTAAATCATAGGAAGCAATTGTTCCGCTCCACCCTGTGCTCGCCAGTTCTCATCTCTAATACTCAAAGAAGGTTTCCTATAAATTGGAACAAGTTCATAGATGGGCAACAAAGTTGAGAAGGGATATAAACATGATGTCTAATTGGGAATGCATGAACATAAGAACATAAGAAGTGCCATGCTGGATGAGACCGAGGGTTCATCTAGTCCAGCACACTTTTCCCACAGTGGCCAACCAGCTTTCAACAAGGGACCAACAAATGTACACCTATAAGATTGGGGCTTACCTGGCTTGACAATAGCATGTGTGAAAAGGATCAAGGTGTTGTAGTTGAACAAAAGCTGGATATGATGTCGCTGCCAAAAAAGGCAAATGCAATGTTCAATTGCATTAATAGTAGTACAGTTTCTAAACCACAGAAAGTAATATGCCACTCCACTCTGTGCTCATCAGATTTCAGTTCTAATACTCAAAGAAGGTTTCATATAAACAATAATTGTTTCAAAGATGGGCAACAAAGATGACCAAGGGGGCAAAAACAATGTCTAATGTGGAATGCATGAAGAAAGTGGGTATTTTAGCCTTGAGAAGAGAAGGCTAAGGGGAAAGGGGATGTGATAGCACTGTTCAAGTACAGAAAGGGTTGTCACACAGAAAAGGTCCAAACCCTGTTCTCTTTCACCCAAGACGGTAGAGCAGAAAATATCAGAGTTAAGTTATAGGAAGACAGAGTTGGGTTGAATATCAGGAAATGCATCCTAATGGTCACACCTCTATGCATGTATCCTACCTGTGGAATCTTGTAGAGATTTAAGAGATCTGCCATACGGAAAGAGATGTCGGAATTCATTCCTCCGATGACAGCTATGAGGTTTTTCCGAGTGTGACACTGATAGTTGGGGACAAACCTGTGTGAATTAAAAAGCAGTCCCAGTGTGGTGCGATAGGTCATCCTTGCATCATAGTAGCTATCATGGATGTGGAACCCCAATGTTACATTTGGCAAGACTTTGGAGTTTTCGTTGGCCTCGTTGACAGCAAATGCCAAGGCAAGGACATGCTGGTAGGACTTTGTCACCACACTGCAAAGAGAGTTACACATTCTTGCAGAGGAAAATGCTACAGTGTATGAAGCAGTTCTGGAATACTATTGCTCTTTCCAAGCTTTATGTAAGTCAATCTAATTTCGAAATGAATCCATACATGCAGCATAAGCTTCCTACCAACATCGTGAGAATGAACCAAGAGAGAAGCCACTAACAAAATTAGGGACCGAATCTGAAGGATCAAACAAAGAGTTATAGAAGAGAAGACAATGTAAGATTCCACCTATTCTGCGTGGATTGAAATTGTGTCAAATCTGTGATGTTCTCATATGTAAAGCAATCCAAGTACAATTTTGTATGATCTAAATGAACACAATTTTATATGATCTCTCTCTCTCTCTCTCTCTCTCTCTCTCTCTCTCTCTCTGTGCGTGTGTGTACTTAACTCATGTTGGGTTTGCATTTACTAAACAACAACAACAGGAACAACAACATAAAATAGTGTGTGTGTATGTGTGTGTGTGTGTGTGTGTGTGCCTGCTCTTCATTGCTTTCTCCTCTTGTTCATGCATTTCTCAATTACCTGACAAGACGACCTTTCATAGGATTGATTGCAAATGTGGACCCATCAAAGGAAACTATAAGCCTTTTCTTCCAAATGTGGATAGTTATGCATCATGGAGAAGGAACCACTGACATATTTCAAACATTTTTTTTGGACACAAATGTTCTATTCCTCCAATGAGTGAGATTCCTCTATTGGAGAATGGATGCCTTCCTCTGACCTTCCTCCAATGGAGGAAGCTTCATTTCTCAGAAGAGGGGAACATTTGACTCCAACCTAAGGAAAAAGAACAAGATGTACAAAATATCCGTGAGTGACAAAGCAGCATTGATGATGACATTTGTATGCGCTTTGAGGATTCTCCAACCTTCTTGCATTTCAAAATACAAGGTATCCAAGCTCACATGGGAAGGAGTTAAATAATATATGGTATTACATTTTTATACTGTTGTTTGTTTTATACTTTAAATGGGTTTCATGGATTGATTTTTTGTAAACCACCCAGAGAGCTTTGGCTATTGGGTGGTATAGAAATGCAATAAATAAATAAATAAATAAATAAAATTTCCTTACACTGGAAGATCCAATGCCATTTCAATGGAAGGGGGAAGCTTGAAGGATATGGAAGGGAAAAAGTAAATTATCTGAGAAGAAATCCCACCAATCTGGAAATCCCCAGGCTGATGCCACTCGTGAAGATCACAGAAGGGATCATATGATGGGCATTTTGCGTTATCTATTTTGCATGCTATTTGAGGCAAAAGAAGCAACAACACCGTTAAAATCACTATCTGAGAGCAAATCTTCTCTCTAGATGCTGAAGTAGATGTGCCCATCTAAAGAAATATCAGTGGCATGAGCCAACTTTGAATAAGCTATATTGGATGGCAGACGGTTCTGACAATGTATCAGGTTTAGCGAAGTGCAGCCACTTTGAATTTAATATCAATTTGCCTGGAGAAGCATGTCTTCTGTGTCAAGCAAAACATGTAGATTTGAAATGGAATCTATACAGTGCACCTGACAGAGGTCTGCCTGCCTCCTGTGTCTAATCTGAGCGTGGAATGGCAAACGTGGGGGGGGATTTATAACCACATCCAGCATAAGCTATGTCTTTCCTCCTAAGTTCTGCAAAGCTTCTGAAGGAGAAGGATATTCACTGACAAGAAGAATTGATGCCAGTGTTTCAGATAATTGCAGGGGAGATAATTGCCATGCTGCGAAGTCTGGTCTCCAAGTGACAGCTTTGAGAGCAAATGAGTCCCCTCTCCCCTGTTCTCTTCAGAGGGACATTAAATGGCTGTTTGGTTCAGGGGACCAGCGTGAACAAACACCAGCAGGAGTGCTAAGCCCTAAGGTGAAGCTGGGAGGAAGGATCAAGTCCCTGGTCTAGAACTGGCAATGATACGAATATGGAATATCCTACCAAAAGATAGAGTAATGACTAACAACGTGGATGAAGGCTTTAAAAGGGGATTACACGAATTCATGGAAGATGCTATCAATGACTGCTAATCATCATGGCTCCATATTTCCTCAATATCAGACACAATGTTTCCCTCAATACCAATTGATAGTGAATATGAGTGAAATGCAGTTCTTCCATTCATATTTATTTATTCATTTATATATTATTCCACCTTTTGGCCCACAAAAGGCACTCCAAGTAGCTATAATAGCATCTACATTAAAAACAAACAAACAAACAAACATCTTATTTAAAACACAACATGAAAAAACAGATGAAACCATAATGAAAACAATAAATGAAATAAACAGAAGTTATCCATTTTTATTTTATTTTTTAAAAACCCTTCAGCAACAAAACCCGCTTATACTGCACAGGCTGCTGGAATAAAAATGGTTTTGCCTGCTGGTGGAGGGCAAAAGCCTCTTTCAGCCATGGGAGAGGCAAAATATCTTAAATGCCAGACGGGTTCATATGGGAGAAGGCAGTCTTTTACGTAGTCTGGTCCCAAGTCTTCTAGAGCTTTTTAGGTCATAACCAGTAATTTGCATTGTGCCCGGAAAAAGACTGAAAGTCAGTGAAGCACTTATAACAAGCCAGTGATGGCCTTCCTACAACTGGCCCCCGTCAACAGTTTGGCTGCCCCACTACGGACCAGTGGAAGATTCCAAACAGTTTTAAAGTATCACACATGGACTTCCCAAAGACATTAGTTGGCCACCAAGTGAATGAAATGGTAGACTAGACAGGCCTTTGGTCTGATGCTACGTGACTCCTACTCTGTCCTTAATTGGTCTCCCGTCCCTTACTTATGATTAGATAGCAACTCTCAATGATTGGCATTTCTTGTCTTACTTGAAACTTATGTATGGGAGGACAAATGCTGCCCCCCCATGGTACCTGGAGTGGCATTGCCGTCAGTGCCATCACCTGTCCCCTGTTCTGCTCATCGCTGCCTGCAGCCAATATCCCTCCACTCACTAGTAAACTTTGGGGGCCCACTGGGGGGTGGATGGACGAGAGACACAGATCTCCTTGGCTCAGTCAAATCTGATACTACTTCTTTCTCTAGCTGTTCAGTTTCCATCTTTTTTGCCAGGTCTTTGGGCAGCTTAATGGGAACACTTATTTATTTATTTATTTTATATGTGGCTTTATAAACTGATGAATATTAGGGATGTGCACTGGATCGGACCCGATCCACGATCCGAGTCCGGTCCAGTGGGAAATCGGATAAATTATCCGATTTCCGATCCCGCAGCTGGATCGGCCGATCCAATCCGAACCGGTCCGAAAAAGCTCCGAACCGGTTCGGCGGATCGGCGGATCGGCGGGCGCCCACTGGCGCCCACCGCCGCTTCCATTGGCGGGCGCCAGCGGGCGCCCGCTGATGAAAGTGGACAGCGGGGGGGGGAGGAGGGGGGCACTTACCTTCTCGGCCCGGTGGCTCCCGTCCGGCGCCGGCGCCTACTACTACTAGCAGGCTCCGCGGCCTGCTCTAGGGTGGCGCGCCGGGTGATGTCATCACCCGGCGCGCTACTCTAGAGCAGGCCGCGGAGCCTGCTGGAAGTAGTAGGCGCCGGCGCCGGACGGGAGCCGCCGGGCCAGAAAGGTAAGGAGGGGGTGCGTGGAGGGGAGGAGGGGGCACGCGGAGGGGGGAGGGGGGCCCTTACCTTTCCGGCCCAGCGGCTCCCGTCCGGCGCCGGCGCCTACTACTCCCAGCAGGCTCCGCGGCCTGCTCTAGGATGGCGCGCCGGGTGATGTCATCACCCGGCGCGCTACTCTAGAGCAGGCCGCGGAGCCTGCTGGAAGTAGTAGGCGCCGGCGCCGGACGGGAGCCGCCGGGCCGGAAAGGTAAGGAGGGGGTGCGTGGAGGGGAGGAGGGGGCGCGCGGAGGGGGGAGGGGGGCCCATACCTTTCCGGCCCGGCGGCTCCCGTCCGGCGCCGGCGCCTACTACTCCCAGCAGGCTCCGCGGCCTGCTCTAGGATGGCGCGCCGGGTGATGTCATCACCCGGCGCGCTACTCTAGAGCAGGCCGCGGAGCCTGCTGGAAGTAGTAGGCGCCGGCGCCGGACGGGAGCCGCCGGGCCGGAAAGGTAAGGAGGGGGTGCGTGGAGGGGAGGAGGGGGCGCGCGGAGGGGGGAGGGGGGCCCTTACCTGCCCGGCCCGGCGGCTCCCGTCCGGCGCCGGCGCCTACTACTCCCAGCAGGCTCCGCGGCCTGCTCTAGGATGGCGCGCCGGGTGATGTCATCACCCGGCGCGCTACTCTAGAGCAGGCCGCGGAGCCTGCTGGAAGTAGTAGGCGCCGGCGCCGGATGGGAGCCGCCGGGCCGGAAAGGTAAGGAGGGGGTGCGTGGAGGGGAGGAGGGGGCGCGCGGAGGGGGGAGGGGGGCCCTTACCTTTCCGGCCCGGCGGCTCCCGTCCGGCGCCGGCGCCTACTACTCCCAGCAGGCTCCGCGGCCTGCTCTAGGATGGCGCGCCGGGTGATGTCATCACCCGGCGCGCTACTCTAGAGCAGGCCGCGGAGCCTGCTGGAAGTAGTAGGCGCCGGCGCCGGACGGGAGCCGCCGGGCCGGAAAGGTAAGGAGGGGGTGCGTGGAGGGGAGGAGGGGGCGCACGGAGGGGGGAGGGGGGAGGGGGGCCCTTACCTGCCCAGCCCGGCGGCTCCCGTCCGGCGCCGGCGCCTACTACTCCCAGCAGGCTCCGCGGCCTGCTCTAGGATGGCGCGCCGGGTGATGTCATCACCCGGCGCGCTACTCGAGAGTAGGCCGCGGAGCCCGCTGGTAGTAGCCGCCGGCGCCGGACGGGCCGAGAAGGTAAGCAGTGGCGGGGAAGGGGGCTTACCCCCCCCCCGGAGCCGTCCGCTTCTATCCGCTGGCGCCCGCGGGCGCCAGCGGATGGAAGCGGGCGGCCCCAGGGGGGGTAGGGAGTGCGGGGGAGGGGGTTTACCTGCCGGGGCCGTCCACAGCGGACGGCCCCGGGGGGGGGAGGGAGTTAGGCCCCCCCTTACCCACCCGCCGCCATTTTTTCCTCATAGACTTGCATTGCAATGCAAGTCTATGGGGAAAAAAATGGTGGCCGATCCAAAAATGTACGATTTTTGGGTCGGGATCGGACTCGATCCGGTCCGGGGGGCCTCCGATTTTGTCCGAACCGGTCCGGGACAAAATTGGAGGTCCCGATCCGGGTCCCGATCCGATCCGGGGGGTCCGTGCACACCCCTAATGAATATATTAAAATCTTTCAGCAGTTCATAATATTAAAATACATTTAGATACTTTTAAAAAAAACCAACAACAAAATTAAAAGCATAGCATAAAAAACAATAGCAGGAACAAAAAAAAAAAAAAAAAAAGTGGGGGGAGGGGGAGAGATGCATGATTAGTTACAGCCCAGGGAAAGCCTGTGTGAAAAGTGCATTTTTAAGGTGTTTGAAAGATGCCACATGTTCTGCCTCCTGAACTGAATGGAGAAGGGTTCTCCAGTGGGTGGGTGCCACAACGGAGAAGGCCTACTGTCAGAGTTCATTGTGGTGACATTTCATTCATTTTGGATTGACCTGCAAGACCTCCACTGCTGATCTTAAAGGTCCCCTATACACACACACACACAAACACGCACACAAATATGGCAAGATGGTCTGCTAGGTATCTTCATCCCAAGTTGATTACCATTGCATATGGGAGTAACATTAACACAGGGGTTATGTGAGCATAGATAGGTGCCTCAGTGAGGACCCTACCTGTTGCTATGAGCTGCAGCTTCTGAACCGTGCACAAGGGTAGCCTCATAAAGAGTGCATTGTAGTAGTCTAATCGTGAGTGCATGGATTGCTGTGCATGAATCACTATGGTTTGGCTATCCAGGATCAGGCATAGTTGGTGGACCAACCGAAGTTGGCATTGGGTGTTCCAGGCTACCATGGCCATCTGGCCTCTGGTGATATAGATGGATATAGGAGCACCTTGAAACTATGGACCTGCTCCTACAGGCAAGCATGCAAACATCCCAATCCCCAGAAACATGCAAAACATTCCAACCCATTCTGTCTTATCAGGATTCAGCTTCAGTTTATTGGTCCTCACCCAAATCATAAATACATCCTGTCACCAGTTCAGAAATTAATGGGTAATAAAGCTAATTTTCACACTCTCAAGTTTTGTCTGCAGATTTCTGTGGATCAAGCAGCAGCTAAAGACACAGGAATAGATCAATCTATTTTGATATTATTATTTTAGTAAACTGGCAACCGTAGGAAGCAGACAAGGATTTTTTTTCTTTCAGGGAATGGGGCTACCACCTGGTTATAGTGGGCTGGAGAGAGGAACAACACAATACCAAACTGCATAACTATTTATCCATGGCCTTTCTTGGCAACATAACCTGACCAGCCACACTAGAAAGGGCTTGAAATGGGCGGCCTCTATAAGCATGGCTTCATAGCCCATTTACTACTCAAATTCAGTGAAGGGTTAATTCACCATATCCAGAGATGATTCAAACAGCCTGATGTATTTACGAATGGACAGCCTGGAATCACTGGCTCAGTTCGGACGACATATTAAGCAACGGAGGAGGGGGGGAACAATCGTCAGTTGTGTTGCTTATTGTGTCGTCTGGAGGGCAACACACAACGCACACACAACTGACAGTATGTTAATCAGGCACTTTAAACAACAGAGCAAGACAACGGGCTTGCACGTTGTTTAGCCCAAAGCCCCATTGTTTAAAGTGTCGTCCGAATTCAGCCCCCCCTCTCTCCGTGGATTATTCCATTTCGGAATAGAGTTCTGCTGCCTAGAGCAGCCAACCCCCCCCCCCCCGACCTCTCTATGCAGCCGGCAGCACTCACGGTGCCTGCTGGGATACAGCTGGAGAACACAGGGAGGAGAGGCTGCAACCAAAATGGCCGCCACAAATTCGTAGCAGCCGGGGTATTTGCCGGTGCCGAGCAGCGCAGGCTTCAGCATGTCGTCTGTGGAGCTCCTCTTGCCTAATGCATGGTCAGTACATTATTTACCCTTCCGTTGCCTAATATGTCGTCCGAACTGAGCCACTGTGGTGTATTACTGTACGAAAGAAAGACGGCGTGAGGAAGTGAATCTGGAGCCAAGCACAAACCTTCTCCTTGCCTGTTCATCTGCAGCTTGTAAAAAACATTCAATTAAACAAAACAAAACCCTATGCTTCACACACACACACACACACACACACAAACACAAACACACAACCCGTGCTCACCTCCTCTTTGCACCCATAATTTCCTTACCCCCAGTATACCCCCACTCACATTCTCTTCTTCCACCCATCTTCCTACCCACATTTTCTATTTCCCTGTTGCTGCTGCGTTCAACTCCATTCCTGCAGTTTCTTCGTTTTCTACCTCCAATCCACTCAAAATTCCCCTTCCCCGACTGCTGCTACTCCATTCCCCTCCCCTCCCCTGCAATTCTCTTCCTCCTGCTGCAAGGACTTTCTCCTCTCTCTCTCTGACCCCCTGCAATGTCCTTCCCCGTCCAACCCCTACTGCCTCTGATCTAGAATGTGGGATGGGTCCAGATTTAGTTGCATTTAACAGAGCAGGTAGAAGTTCTATTCCCTATTCCTCCTCAACATAACATCCCCTGAGCACCTTAGAAACATTAGGCATATATCAGTATATGTCAGACCCTGCTGAATGGGATGAACTGTGGTACAGGAGGGAGTGGGTCCCCCCATATCCTGCAGACGCATAATTCATGAGTAGAGAGTTTCCATCAAAGAAAGGCAGTTCCTGGATCCAATTGGATATACTTGTCCCAAACTGAATGCATGCAAGAACCCCCTTATAGTTTCCTCACCTTCAGGGAGCAGTGGGATTAAACATTTTCAAAACTATTAAGGAGATTTTTATTTTTTTTTAGAGTGCTGGATTTCAAGTCTGCTTTTGATACATTTGATGAGTGTTAATTGTGGTTCTCATCACATTAGCAGGAAGCATTGAATACCCCAGATTTAATCAAATCATGTCTTTGATTAACGAAAATATACTCTCAACGTGTTCCAGTGAATAAGAAATTTCTAAAGGAATGTGTTTAAATGTCTGAAACAAACCTCATGGAAATATTATTTTTACGCATCCACCTCAAGAACAACTGGTCCTTTCAGAAAAAGAAACAAATCCACAACAATGCCAATCCTTTATTAATTAATAATCCTGAGAAGCAAGAGACATCAGGCAATCTTCGTTCATACATTGAGGAGGACACATAACTAAAAATTGAAATGGTCAGCTGATAGAGTAACCTGACCTGAATCCTGGACTAGGTCATCTGTCTCTGGTTCCAGTTATACCAGAGCAAAAATACAACAAAAATTGCATATTAAACGATACAGCAATAGCCTCATTCTTTCTTTCTCTTAACTAGATGTTCCTTGCTGTTTAACTCAGGCCTCAGCAAAATAATATAGCACTTGGGGAAAAAAATACAACCCAGTAGCCCAGCACTAGAGACTAAGATAGAGAAGATCTCCACAGCTACCATATATTTCCCCTTTGTGCTCAGGTAGGTTGGAACAAACGACAACCAAACACTGCAAAATATCAGCATACTAAAGGTGATAAACTTGGCTTCGTTAAAACTGTCTGGCAACTTCCTGGCCAGAAAAGCCACAGTGAAGCTGATGATGGACAGAAGTCCCATATAACTTAGGACCAGATAAAACATGACGACAGAGCCTTCATTGCATTCTGCTACAATCTGCTCGGGGTAGGACTGCATGTCTAAATTTGGGAATGGGGGAGAGGTTCCTAGCCAAACCATGCAAATACCTCCTTGGATCAAACAGGAGGAAAGGACAATGGAGAAAGCCAGCCTTTTACCCATCCAGTTCCTCAGGTTGGACCCTGGTTTGGTGGACATGAAAGCGAGAACCACAGTGATGGTTTTGGCCAACACACAAGAAACAGCCACTGAGAAGATGATGCCAAAAGCCGCTTGCCGGACAAGGCAGCTTATTGTGCCAGGTTGGCCAAGAAACAGCAAAGAACAAAGGAAGCAGAGCAGGAGGGAGATGAGGAGAGTGTAGGTGAGGTCCCGGTTGTTGGCTTTGACTATGGGGGTATATTTGTGCTTAATAAAAGTTCCCAGCACCAAAGCTGTAACAAGTGATAAAGAAACAGCAGTTGAAGCTAAACTGATCCCTAAAGGTTCATTATAAGATAGAAAAGTTATCACTTTTGGGATGCATCTGTCTCTGCTCTTGCTTGGATATTGATCTTCTGGGCATTTGAAGCATTCATCTAAGTCTGCAAAAGAAAAGGAAAAAATATGGACCAGTGTATATGCAAAATTAGTCAAGGTTGTAGGACTACATTTGACATGGGAGTTACTGGTTCTTATGACCTCTACATACTAGTTCACCCTATTGCAGTGGGTTGATCTCTGCTTCTCACAATCTAGTTCACATTCCTATTAAATGATAGGGATAAGTGATGCAGGTTTTTAACTCTATCATTTAATAGGAATGAAAATACAAAGCATATGTTGGCTCAAGTGGGTAAAACTAAAGAACCCACAGTTCTGAAAAAATGGCTGGCAATGAAAATATCACATTTTTGCAAGCTTCTACTTCTAAATGACCACAAAAGCTTCCAATCTTGTGCAAGCACTCAAAGGATTTTGTCACAAACAAATCCAAAAACAATTTTGGGCCGTCATAAATTTCTAAGTTGTGATCTTTATTGGTAAATGATGATCAATCTTTTAATCCTGCATTCTTAATACTAAGTTTGCAAGCATCACCATGAATTGCATCAATGAATTCTATTGTTTAACTATCCCCTTTGTGAAGGAGAACTTCCTTTAATCTATCCCAAATCTCCCACCATGACTCTCAGCCTAACCTTCTTCACTGGGTTGTTGGGACGATAAAATTGAAAGAAGGGAGATCAGTTACACCACCTCAAGTTCCTGGGAGGAAAAGTGGGGTATAAAGTAACAAATGTAATACAAATATATAACTTGAGCTCCAACCCAGATAAAATCTCTGTTTTGTGATCCTTATTAGTAAATGATTATCAATACTGCATTCTGGACTGCTGGAAGCCACCAGTCACACACTTATTTGGTTGGAAATCTTCCCTTCAGGGCAGGGATCACAATCGAAGCAACAAAAGGTCTCCCCTTCACGCTTTCTCTTTTGATATCCAAGCTGGCAGGAGTCACGGCACACAGAAAGGGGAATCACCTATCCATAAAAATGAAGAAAATATAGGAAGAGGGAAGACAGTGTCATGTTGATCAGATCAAATGCAAAGGAACAGGTGAACACTTGACCTGGGTGAACACAGAACACAGTATATGCAAGTAAATAGAAATGGCCAGAACATTCCTGAAGATGAAAGAGATGATTTTCTGACTCTCATTTGTACTGCATCCCATTGTTTTGTGTGTGTGTGTGTGTTTGTAAAAGAAAAATATAATATAAATCTATGAAGCCAGGGGTTGGCAACACCTGCCAGGAGTCCCATGTATGCTTAGCTCAATCCCCTCTGCCCCCACTAACAATTTCCTGAATGCTCACATTCATGTTCACCTTAGCCACTCTAACAGGAGAGAAGCAATAAGAAGTGAGCATGAAAGCAGTGGCAGCAAGGCTTGGGTGTGGAAGGAAATTGCAGGTTGCCTGAGGAGGAGGAGGAGGAGGAGGAGGAGGAGGAGGACATGGTGTCAAGAAGAAGGAGGAGGAGGAGGAGGAGGAGGAGGAGGAGGAGACAGGTCAAAACAGTTTTGACCAACTGATCTTTGAAATCCATTCTACATGCTACTAAAAGGGGGGAATCTTATCTGGCTTCATCACACACCTGGCTTCAACATCTCCCTTTATTTTTTGAATGCTTCCCATGACACTGATGTTATTATACTATCAGGAAAATGAACTGGCATGCTTAGGGATGTATTTTTAATCAGGATATAACCTTGTTCAAATATCCTGGTCTAAAAAAAGTTGGGCGAGTTCTGTCTGTACATTTTTGAGTTGCAATATGATTTCTGGACATACAAAATTTGTTTGTCAGCATGAGTTTAATGGGGGGAAAATGCATTTGAAGAGTGCAGTTAAAATAAAAAGCATACTTTTGAAACATGCTTAAGTGATCTGCTGAAAATGCATAAATTTCAGAAATGTGCAAAACTGTAGAGAACATTCATAAAATTCACACAACAATTTGCATAAATTTTCAAATGGGAAAGCAACAAAACAAAGATGGCAATCTGATGGAACACAAGATAGAACAACTTCGAGGTGGAATTTGGAGGACTTTGACAAGCTTGTGTTTTGCTTTTTTGCACATCCCTAGACATAGTCAATGTATTTAGCAAAGCAATGTTCAACACACAGACCACTTATCCTGACAACAGAGTGTCCTCCAAAGCTACTGAACAATCCACACCTGGTTAAAGTGTCTGCGCCATTCAGCCATATCCTCATCAATGATGATTTGTTTTCCCTCTAAAGCATTAGGATCCACTCTTCCAACTTCAATTTTCAAAAAGGAATTGTTTGGAAATATCACTAGGTTCATGATATCAAAGCCAGTGACCAATTCACCTTTGTCATTAAAAGACACCACTTCCCCAGCTGAGTTGTTAAACAAAATGCCTTGAAGCAATGGGTGGAGCTAGTGGGAGAGAAAAAGGAATACAAAGAAAGAAAATGTTGTGGAGGTTTCCAAACTGCTCTCTTTGCTACTACACTTGCAAGTACTTCCATCTAAAATTTAAAAATTGAGGTGCCCCCCAGCCTTGGGCTGAATTGACTGTTGTCTATGAACTCCCATGGATGGGGATGTTCCTTTCCAAGTAAATGATGAATTCACTAAGCAGACATTCATCCATCTCAACTTAGGGCC
Organism: Anniella stebbinsi; assembly: GCA_029215795.1. Lineage (NCBI taxonomy): Eukaryota > Metazoa > Chordata > Lepidosauria > Squamata > Anniellidae > Anniella > Anniella stebbinsi. Next base: position 6,616,828 of record JARDYH010000008.1, on the reverse strand, counting down.
AGACTTATGAAGAATGATCTCCTTAAATAATAACTTGATCAGGACCCATAGTCCTCAATGGTTCTACTCTCTGGCTGAATTCGGACGACACATTAAGCATCTGGGGCGGGGGAAACAATCGTCAGTTGTATTGACTATCATGTCGTCCAAATGCTGCCATAGTCAACTCAGCGCTGATCCTAATCCACACCGCGGTTGATTATTTATTATCATGTTGTGTGGGGAGTACCCCCTAGATGTACAACTGTAAAGTTGTTTAATGTAGAGTGACCAGATAAAATCCAGGTCAGGGCTCATATAACTTTAACAGTTGTAGAGAAAAGGGAATTTCAGCCAGGGTCATTTGTATGCAATTAGTTCCTGGTGAAATTCCCTCTTCATCACAACAGTTAAAGGTGCAGGGGCCCTGCCTTCTTTTATATATGGTCACTCTAGTATAGTGCCTGCACCTTTAACTGTTGTAATGAAGAGGGAATATCACCAGGGACTAATTGCATACAAAAGATACTGGCTGAAATTCCCTTTTCTCTACAACTGTTAAAGTTACATGAGCCCTGACCTGGATTTTATCTGGTCACCCTAGTTTAATGACTAGTTGTTTATTGACCATTGACTATCCTGTTGTCCGAATTCAGCCTCTGTTTCCTTTATAGGGTTAAGTGTGGCAGTGGGTATATGGGATTGGGCCCTTTTGGTGGTGGAGAATTATTTTAATCTTCTGCATAGTGCAATATTCCAGGCTCCTTCTTTTCCTCTTATTGAACAGGTTTCAAAAAATGGATAGTACAGACAAGTCTTCCCCCCCACACACACACACTATTTCCATTGTCTTGTGTGAAGGTTTGAGGCCTACACAACCTTTGTTTTGCTTTAGGCCTGAAGGCCTGGAAAGCCTCTGATGGGAGGGGGCATTCCTAAATTTCATTTTCCCCTAAAGGATTTAAGTTTCATTTCTCCAGTTTTAAGTCACCAGATTAGTGGTTTCAGTTTCTGGGTTAAGGTATATAAAGAGGTGGAGTTAACTGGAAGTTAGAGAGTAGATTGGGAGCTACAGAGAGTGGTTTTACATATTTTATTTTCATTGTAAATGCCTTTAGAAATTTTACAGCTCTATTTGAGTAAATTTCTTAAGTTTATGCAATTTTGCCTTACCTTATATAAAATAGTAAATAGTTGTTGTTAAAACCTTGTTGTCCAGAGTGTCATTTTCACCACACCTAAGGCCTAAACCGCATGTTACTGAGAGGGGAAGGTGAGAGGTAAAAACTTGATTTCTGATGTAAAGAAGGGCTATCTTAAAGAGGCAAATATCTTTAAAGAGCTGATCAAGGGCTCCAGGTAAAGGTGGAAACTTGACATCTTGAAATGGGCTTTTTGCGATATTGATCACTGTTTCTTTTTGTAATGCTTTTTCATGGATTACCAGTGAATGGACATGGCCTTGCAAAGGTTGGGAAGAGCCCAACAAAGTCTTACACACCTGTCAGAGTTGGAAACATTCTACCTGTCCCATCTGAGTTAAGCCATGCCCACTGGAACTCAAAGGCATGGTCTCTGCCATGGAATGACATGTGTATTGTAATTGTATTCAGCCAATTTCAGTTTTTGTTCACTAATTGCTAAACCATCATGCCAAATTTGGTTGAAATTAATCCAATGGTACAGAAGCTACGAACCTATTGATAAATATGAAGTCTGAATCATACAGATCACATTCAGTTATAGCATAAATGAGATGGGAAGGACAAAAAACATAAAGAATACTCCAAATGGAATTAATCAAGAAAGAAAGAAATGGAGGGAAGAGGATACAACATACCGGTTGTGGCAGGGGACAGAATGGAACAATAGGCAGAGTTAGTGTCAGCTGGGAAAGTCAGTTAGTGAATAGTTGTTTGGTTAGAGGAGAGAAAGAATTAGTTGAGTTGGAGGTCAGAGCTGACAAGGATAGGAGTTAGTGAGATCACAAAAGTGAGGTTAGGCTATTAGAAACATTAGATAATATTCTTTGTCACCTGACTACATGTTCTGCATGTAATTTCATACAGCAAAACTTTCAAGCACAGTTATGCCTCTGCCAGAGTTGTACACATTATGCCTCCCCTTTCCCCTAGGCACAACCCTTGCTATGGTGACTCACAGAGCCCCTTGAGGGAGGGGTCTGTCTACTTCATTCCCCTCATGGGGGAATGGCCAGCAAAAGTGGGAGGGGCAGCTATATAGCTCTTTCCTTCACACTACTTCCTCCTGGCCTCAAATTGTCAGAACTGCAGAACTATGTCATGGTTAAGAAAGTCTGCCATGTCCTGCCTGAATGTTGTACTGCAGGTTTCACCTCACAGGCATTTTTAAAATAATTATATGTAATGGAATTTAAAAACAAAGAACCTTGAGGTGTACACCTGTAAGGCCCCCTTAGTCTGCATGGCAGGTTTCAGGTGAAACGGTTTAATATTCTTGGAGAACATACGAACAGTTACATTGAAGCAGTTCATCTTTAAAAAACTTGGAGTGGCCACCATTTTGTTTCAAGATGGCAGACAAAATTTTCACCATGCCTAAAACCATTCCAAATAGAGGTACAATAAACCCTAGGTGTTTCATAACAATTAGACACCATCGAAGCCATACTGACAAAAAAAAAAATTCATATAGAGAGAGAAAGAGAGAGAAAGCAGCAGAAGCCATTTGACAACAGAAGTGTGTTGTTTAGCAAATTGCAATCAAATACTGGAGTTGCATATTTATTTTATAGATGAACATTAGATTCTAAATTAATTCAATGGAATGGCATTGAGGCAATGAGTTTTCAACAGTTTTGATTGTTTAGGCTGACAACCATTCCAGAAAGAGATAGTAAGTCCTAAAAGTTTCTGATGAATCGGATGTATGGATTTCAAGTCCATTGAGGACATCCAGAAAGATTAATCAAAATGTTGACATTGGCTCAATTCGGACGACACGATAGTCAATGGTGGGGTAATAATCAACTTTCCAGTTGTTCATCTAGGGGGTACTCCCCACACAACATGGTAATAAATAATCAACCGTGGTGTGGCTTAGGATCAGCACTGAGTTGACTATGGCAGCATTCAGATGACACAATAGTCAAAACAACTTATGATTGTTTTCCCCACACCAGTTGTTTATTGTGTCGTCTGAACTGAGCCATTGTGTATTTGCAGTCATTCTCTCATTTTCATTATGCACTTTGGGCATAAAACATTGTTGCTGCTGTTCGTAATGATATTAACAACCATAATAAGAATACATCATTCTATCTCATTTCACAGATGACAAGTTTCATGCTATTTCATTTTACACATGTGTGATCATGAAAATGAAATCATTACCTGCCAAGGCTGGAGATATTTCAGTCTTTGATTCTCCACCATCGCCACGTGCTTGGCTCTAGATGAAGCCATGGCATGGAGAGCATGTGCTACAACATAGACAGCATTGTAAATGCTGTAGCTGTGGCCAGTCATGCTCATTTCAAAAACTGAACTAGGAAGTCTCTCCAGCTTTTCTTCCCCAGTACAAATTTTATCACCATCCATTAGCTCCTGGGAATTTGGAAATGAACATTCAAAAACTTGTTCCCAGAAATCTTTGAGAAAGTCGTCTCTTTGTCTCCAGTCAGGTTTTCTGTTCTGAACATATGTCTGGAACCCTTGAGGTTCATTTGAGTGAATTGAAAAGGAAATGGTGCCTTGGAACATTTCTAAATCCCATCTCCTTGTAACACCTGTTACAATCAACTCAATCTGGGCTGTCATAATCCACACTTTGCCAACAAAAATGATGGCCATATAATCAGAAAGGAAGCAATATTTGTAGGTGATCAGCCACATAATATTCATAATATCACCATAGCTTACCAATGCCTTGGCTGTACTATTCATGTAAGATGCAAAGATATCTCCAAACCTACCATCCTTTTCAGTGTCGCTAAACATACGGCCTTGGCGTGGGAGTCTAAGTGTGAAGGCTGAACAAATTCCCCCCCTGGAAAGCAATGGTTCCAAGGTCTTCAGGAAATATGCTCCACTGTCATCATCCACAGCAAAGAGCCCAACCCATGTCCAACCAAAATGCTGAAGCAAACGGATAATCCCCATGTACTCATTCACTTCGTCTGAGACCATGCGGTAGAAGGAAGGGAACTTAGTTGATTCCTGTTGTTCTGGAGGAAATGAGCCATAGGCAAGCTAAAACAAAATATAGGAAGGATTTAGAATTAATTTAAAAGATTATTTATTTATTTATTTATTAAGGCAGTGACCATTACTTGGTGAGGCAACATCCTTATTTGAATGTTTACCTTTGGAGAAAAACAGCTATTTTAAACTCAAGGGCCCTTTTCCCAGAAATGTAGTAACATGATGGGAATTTTGAGAGAGAAGTGTAGCAAAGAGCTATAAAATCATCCCCAAAACAAGAAAAGTGGAATGTAAAATAAGCTTAGAAAAGTGGGGAAGGGGACTCTCTCCCCACGCTAAGTTCTTACCTGTGGAATATTGTAGAGTCCTAAAATATCTGCTACATGGAAGGAAGTATCAGAGGCAAATCCACCAATGACGGCCATTATATTTTTCCATGTGCCACATCCATAGTTGGGGACAAATCTATGTGATTTGAAGAGCATATCCAGAACAGTGCGGTAACCCATCACCTCCGAGTAGTAGCTGTCATAGATGTGGAAACCAAGTGTGACATTGGGTAAAATCCGAGAATCCTCATTGATCTCTTTTACAGCAAATGCCAAAGCCAGGAGATGCTGGTAGAATTTTGTCACCATGCTGCAAAAAGAGGTATATGCCCTTTCATAAATGAACTCTACCAGGCATGGAATTGCTTTTTTTTTCTCGGATTGCTGGACTAGTCTGGACTTACACAAGCCAAACTAAATTGTGAACTGATCCTGTCTAAATATTACCTGCTATACTATACTCTGCTATACTATACTAAGTTTGCTCCATTCTGGGACTAAAGGTGAGAAACTATTACAATCATGATGAATGTGTATTAAAAACAGAAGTGTCATCGGTTAGCTGAGGTGGGGGGGAGGAAACAAACCATAGCAAAAGAGTGGACAATGATAAAATCTGTAATTGTGTGACATATAAATAAAAAGAGACATAAGTTGGGAATCAATAGGCAACATCAAATAAAATGTTGCACCATCTAAACGTCTGTTGGTCCACCCAATTCATTAAACCTTCTAAATGTTATCCAACTATGGATTTTCCAGTTCCTGCACCCTGATGCAAATTCTCAGGAACTGAACGAAATATATTCTATATGGAAACTGTGTGATATATATTATTAATGGGAGAGGCATGGCCAATTTTTATTGGGTAGTCCAATTGGGCAATAGGCATTTGTGTTATTCTTTTGGGGAAGGATTCTGTTAAAAACAACAACAACAGGGGAGATACTTCCATTGGTAATGCAGTGTGCTTATTTCCTTTCCTTCCTTCTCCCCCAATTTATCTGTGAGCTAGCTCCACTCCCTGTAACAGAATGGTTTGCGCATTTTGCAATTATTTGCCTAATTGTTTTTATAAGGTTCTTGGGCCCATACCAAACCTTGTTTTCTCAGTTTACCTACTTCTAATTAACTATTTAATGTTCTGCCTGAGGCCAGATCTACACTTTGTGTCAAATCATCACAAATGTGGAATAAATGTGGAATAAAAAAATGGCACTATGAAAGTGGTATGTAGATTGTGCCCCAAGAGTTATCAGAGCACTTCAATACTGATATAAAGCCAACATATATAAACACTCTCACACTCAAAGAGCCCCTCTTTATATGGGGGGATCTTTGGGATGAGTTCATGGAGTTTACTAAAACTAAGTTTGGCATCATGAGACTCAGAAAACAATAATGTCAAAGAAAGAAATCTGTGGATATATATATCTGCGGTTTGAGAACTCTGAATTCCTCTTCCTTTACATTACTTAGAATTTTGAGCTAACATGATGGAGGTAGGGGGAGGGATATGTTTCTTACACTGGAAAATCGATGCCCAGCTCCTCAGAAGGGTGTTTCATGAAGGAAACCTCATTGAAAATGTACACGATATGAGAAGCAATCCCACCAATGAGGACGGCCCCAGGCTGATACCAGTCATGGTGAATTGGGATGGCGTGTATTCCAGGGCACTTTGTCTTATAATTTTTGCCCTCCTTGAGAGACAGCAGAAAAAGCAATACCAGGAGACTCATTGTCATAAGAGCAACGTTTCTGTCAGCTTCACCACAGGCCTCAGTTCCCTTTCAAAAACAATGATTAATAGTAAAAGATTCTGCCAATATTGCATTGTAAGAAGAAGGATACAAGGCTTTCCTTTAAGTTAATATCAACAAGTTTCGGAAAGTATGCCTTTAACAGGAGCAACATATGTACATTTCTTTTGAAGTGAGCATCATACCATAAAAGTGGAAAACTCTCAAAGTTCATTGTGACAGAGCCCTGCCTGCCTTATGCCCTCACTCCAGTTCAGAAAGGCAGAAGAGGAGAGTTTTATAAACACTTTCTGAATTCTTAATTGATTCTCTGTTTCCAATGGTTTCTGGAAAGCGGCTGAGGTTCTGATCAGCTGTACTAATTATAGTGCTGTGGATAATTATAGGGAGAGTTCATGGCCTCTTTGCAGGTTTAGCTCTACCAAGCACCAGTGGTAGCAGATGTCTGGGTTTTTTTTCTGTTCCCTATGAATGGAGACCAACTGGGAGGTGACATCCAAGATAATTAGACTGAGTGAATATGAAGAGGAGAATTTAGTCCCAGGTGAAGGCAGGCTGAAGAAAAATAACAAGTCCAGACTAGAACCCAAAATAAGACAAATAATATCTTGCTTCTTCCCACATCCCATGATAAGTCAGAACATGTGTCATATTCCTACACAGGGAACTTACTCTTAGAGCTATTGCAGATGTGTCTTAGGAATTCATTGTGTACAGTCTCTTTGTTACATTCTTCTACTAGAGAGTGAGACTTGCGCTCTGTCTCTTTTTGTGTTCAAAAAATCTGATATACTGGTTATGAATGTTGCAGACGCCATTGAAATATACTTTCTCACCTGAAGGGGCATTGTAATTAATTCCCAATAGACTTTCCAACATTCTTTTCTAAGGCTGAAGCAGCGTGACCATATTTCTTTTCTAAAATAGAGACAGAATACAGTTGTGCTGAGTTATTTATTTAGAAGAGTGGGTGTGTGGACAGAGTGGGGTAGGCTCTGGTGAAAGTCCTCCCAGACCTCTGCCAAGGCCCCACCATGTGTGTGGGGGGGGAATTAGACTAAACTGAAGCCTTTTTCTTTTCTTTTTGAAAAACCAGGAGAAAAGGGCTAGTGATTTACAGTCCTCCCTCCCTTCTGCCCTGCCTGCCAGGGCATAGTAAGGATTAGGGAAAGTTACCATCGTAAAAAAAAAAAAAATCTCATTATGCACCCTGTGTTCCTGCAGGATGTTGTCCATGTGATGCTGATGAGCAACATCTAGACCCCTGTTTTCCTTTCTTACTGTATTTTGACTTAAATCTGGGCATCCCTTCAGATCGAGGGCATTTTCAAATAGAGGACTGTCCTCTGAGAAGCAGGCTATCTGGCCGTCCTGGGAGGTGTTGACACTAGAGGAAGAATCTTTGGAGACTTGGTGGGGCTTGTAAGCAGCCTTGTTATTTAATTTATTTATTTATTCTATTTTATTTATTTATTGCATTTCTATACCACTCAATTGCCAAAAAATATCTGGGCGGTTCAAAGATATTAAAACCATCAAATACAATTCAAGGTATAAAGCAAACCACAACAATAGTCATAACAACCCACAATGGTTCCATACAGATGACACTGTTAACCAGGCTCACATGCGTTCTTCTTCAAAATCATTGCATATATTTGTTTTTGGATGCAGAATTTTGATAAATTTTGTAAATTATGATTCGAATGCTCATTACATTGTCAAGACAATACTGAATGGGAGAAATTGAATCAAATCCTGCTGTGGACTATCGGAAATATGTTCTTAAGTTGTTCTAGTAAATAAAGACATTTACAATGGAATCTTTAAAATAGCCCAAAACAACCTCCTGGCAAAATTATTTCTGATATTTACGAATACATCTCAACATTGATCAGTCAATTTAGTAAAAGAGACTCTATGGCTCAATTTAGACGACACAATAAACAACTGGTGTGGGGGAAACAATCGTCAGTTATTTTGACTATTGTGTCATCCAAATGCTGCCATAGTCAACTCAGCACTGATCCTCATCCACACCACAGTTGATTATTTATTACCATGTTGTGTGGGGAGTGCCCCCAAGGGTTAGCGTGAGGGTTAGGTTTAGTCAACCCACCATTGACTATCGTGTCATCCAAATTGAGCCTCTCTCTCTCTCTCTCTGTGTGTGTGTGTGTGGTGTGATTAATGGAGCAGGTGCTTCACATACAGAAGGTCCCATGTTCAGTCCTTGCCATCTTCAGGTAGGATTAGAAATATTGTTGCCTGTAGCTCTGGAGAGCTGATGCCAGTCAGTGTTGACATTATTTCATTAAATCAAAGGCAGCTTCCTAAATTCTTAAAATAACCAAATCCAAAACTGTGCCCATGACTTACTTAATAATTTTGTTGAAAATCAAGACATGAAGAATTGCAAAGCGAATTTTGACCAATTTGCAAGGGCTATACCACGCAGGACTGTTGCCTGACAACAGAATATTGTACATGGCTAATCCGAAGCAGGTCATTTTAAGTGCAGTGCTCCTTCCCTTTGAAAACAGCCTGGAAAGAAAGAAACAGGGCAGCCAGACTGTGAACAGGGACAGGTCAACGAGACCACATTACGACAGCCCTTCTCCAGCTTCACTGCCTGCCGGTCCATGTTTGGGCCTAATTCAGAGTGCTGATATTCACATTCAAAGTCCGAAACAGCATGGGGCCAGGCTATCTGAAGGAATGCCTCCTCCCATATGTGCCTGTCTGGACCCTCAAATCATCTTCAGGGGTCCTTCTCCATGAGCCCCTGCCAAAGGAAGTGAGGAGGGGGCTACCAGGATGAGGGCCTTCTCTGCTTTGGCAGCCCAGGTATGGAATGAGCTCCCTAAAGAGTTTCGCCTGCCACCTACATTATATTCTTCTCGACGCCAGGTGAAACCTTTTTAGTCTCCCAGTATTTTAAAAGTCGATCATCTTAGTCTTTTAACTTTGCTTTTCTTAAGTCTGTATCTTAAGTCTGTATCTTAAGTCTGTATCTTAAATCTGTAAAGATCTCTGCATTGCGGCTCGGTTTTCCCATGGTTGTGCTTTTATATTGGATTTTTATACTGTTGCCTGCTTTATACTGTTGTTTGTTTTATACTTTCATTTGTGATTTTGATTTTAACTTTTGTGAACTGCCCAGAGAGCTTTGACTATTGGCAGTATAGAAATGAAATAAAGAAACCAATAAATATACTTGGACAAAAGTACTGCCAAAGTCATGCAAATGTATTGCTGGATCTCACAATCACATGACTGAAGTGAGATAAGCCATTCCATATATTTGTTGAGATATAGGGCTAGAATGGAAAGGATCAGCAGATGTAGGGTCCTGAGATGAACTGTAGAACGGATCCAATAACTCGAGTGCCAGTTGCATGAAAGGAGAAATGCAGCAAATATAACAAATGGAAGAACACAATGACAACATTTTACTCCATCTTCCTTCTTACTATATGTTCCTTGTTGTTGAACTCAGGCCTCAGCAAAATAATGTAGCACTTTGGGAAAAATATACAGGCCAGTAACCCAGCACTGGAGCCTAAGATGGAGAAAATCTCCACAGCTACTATGGATTTCCCCTTGGTGCTTAGGTAGGTTGGAACAAATGTCAACCAAACACTGCAAAACATCAGCATACTAAAGGTGATAAACTTGGCTTCGTTAAAACTGTCGGGCAACATTCTGGCAAGAAAAGCCACAGTGAAGGTAATCATGGACAGAAGTCCCATGTAGCCCAGGACACAGTAAAACAGGGTGACAGAGCCTTCATTGCATTCTGCTACAATCTGCTCGGTGTAGGACCACATGTCTAAATTTGGGAATGGGGGAGAGGTTCCTAGCCACACCATGCAAATACCTCCTTGGATCAAACAGGAGGAAAGGACAATGGAGAAAGCCAGCCTTTTACCCATCCAGGTCCTCAGGTTGGACCCTGGTTTGGTGGACATGAAAGCGAGAACCACAGTGATGGTTTTGGCCAACACACAAGAAACAGCCACTGAGAAGCTGATACCGAAAGCAGCTTGCCGGAAAAGGCAGGTCATTGTGTCAGGTTGGCCAAGAAACAGCAAAGAACAAAGGAAGCAGAGCAGGAGGGAGATGAGGAGAGTGTAGGTGAGGTCCCGGTTGTTGGCTTTGACTATGGGGGTACATTTGTGCTTAATAAAGGTTCCCAGCACCAAGGCTGAAACAAGTGATAAAGAAACAGCAGTTGAAGCTAAACTGATCCCTAACGGTTCATCATAAGATAGAAAAGTTATCACTTTTGGGATGCATCTGTATCTGCTCTCGCTTGGATATTGATCTTCTGAGCATTTGAAGCATTCGTCTAAGTCTGCAAAAGAAAAGAAAAAATATGGACCAGTGTATATGCAAAATTAGTCAAGGTTGTAGGACTACATTTGAGTTACTGGTTCTTGTGACCTCTACATACAAGTTCCACATGTGCAATCTTGTGAAAACAAATTTATAATGTGCCATCTTATTCTTGCACTTTCACCCTTTCTGAGGAGACCCTATTGAATCTAGCTACCTCTGTGAATAATTTTGTCTTGTCATCTATTTGCTCAGCCCTAACTCTAAAAGCCTTATAAACTAATTAAAATGCACCAGTCCCCAAAAGAGATCCTTGGGAAAATGGTGATTCTCTGACATTGTGAGAAGTGGTGCCCATTTGGCATCTGTACTAACAAATAATCCTGGATGGAAGTGGAGAAAACTTATCCCATCTCTGAATATCCTCTTGGTCCAAGCTTCCACAACAATGGGTTGATTTCTGTCTTCCACAGGTCAGTTTTGCAGCTGAAGGGATTTAACTATTAGATCTATTAAGATCACTAGAGCTACAAGCATCCATTGGCTTAAACAGGCAACGTTAAAGAACATGCAGTCCTGAAACTTGGCTGAGAATGCAAATATCAAGCTTTTGAGAGTTTTTGTGTCAATGTAATCATGAAAGTCCTGGAACTTTCTGTTCACAAGAACTCTACATTACTTTAGAACAAACTTCCCATGTGTCAGCGAACCCTACTACCAAATGATTATCTGAATATTATCCCTGTATACCAGAGAGTGAGACCCTTTCTCTCACATACCTATTTGGTTGGCAAACTTCCCTTCTGAGCATGGATCACAATCATAGCAGCAAAATTTCTCCCCTTCCCGCTTTCTCTTCTGATAACCAAGCTGGCAAGAGCCACAGCACACAGAGAATGGAAGCACCTATCCAAAGAAATGAAGAATGATTAGGAAGAGAAAAAAGGTGTAGTTGTGGAGGGAATGTTCATCAGCAATGATGGAAAGATATCGTTGAACAGTTGATGTGGATGCATCCATAATGTTGTATATAAAATTAAAACCACACACACAGAGAGAGAGAGACTACTTTGCTGAGTATGGCAGACATTAACCTTCCCCCGGCAATCATTGTTCGGCTGTGGAGAATATCGAAATGAACAACAACAATGAAAAGGACATATGAACTCAGTGGATTATTTCCCCATTCCATGAAAAACAAGTATGACCAAGGTCTTGTTGTTTTTCTCCCCACCCTGCCCGAATATATCTGGCCCCTTCACATCCCTAACCATGATTTCTTTTTATTTGTTTAAAAACACCTGGCTAATATTTGCTTTACTTGGACAGTAAATATCCACCTGTTTTGAAATGTTTTGAGCAATAGACATGTTCAGCTCTACAATGTAACATTTCCCTTTTAACTGGAATAGCACCGTTAGTGCTGACATGATTATAGAGTCAGGGCACTTATAACATTTCCAAGGTATTCAGCAAAGGATATGTTCAGCCCCAGTGTCTTTCGAGAACACTGCAGAAACCGCACCTGATTAAAGCTTTGACGCCACTCAATCAAATCCTCATTAATGATGTATTGTTTCCTATCTGAAGCAGTGGGATCCACTCTTCCACCTTTGATTTTCAGGAAGGAATTGTTTCGGAAGATGACCATGTTCACGATATCAAATCCGGTGACCAATTCCCCTTTATCATTAAAGGATACCGTTTCTCCAGCTGAATTGTTAAACCAAGTGCCTTGAAGAAATGGATAGAGCTAGTGGAAAGATAAAAGGGAATAGGTTGTTTCTTCGACAGATCCCAGTGACCTTCCAAACAAAAGTAGGTTTGGAGAAATTATCCCTTTCCTCTCCTTCCTTCAGTACTGGAATGTTTGTCTTTTACACGTTTAGGGACAACATTATCGCCTGGTGATTGACACTTCTGAAGTCCAGCGTATATGTGCATTTCATGGTCCTCAATCAGATGTGCTCCAACCATTTGGCCTCAAGAGCTGTGTGTGGCTGTCTCAGGTGTCAGAAGCAGGACACACAGGCACATATGTGTGCATACACACACACACACACACACACACATTTATATATGTGTAAACAGACCCTCGCAGTTATGATAGAGATTGCTCTTTCCTCCTTGCTCTAGCCGAAGTGATAAAAGAGTGATAGTATTAGGATTGCTGAGAGAGGGAGTAAAGAGAGGAAGTAGACTGTGGACACAGATAACATGGGGGGGGGGCACAAGCAGAAAGAGAGAGAGAGAGAGAGAGAGAGATTGGGGAGGGACACAGAGGGGTGAGTGTGGGTGGCAGGCCCCAAGGGGGGGAATACCTTACTGATATCTTCCCCTGGGAGGGAAGTGTGGGAGGCCAAGAAGGCTACAGACTGTCAGACAGAGACTTGAACAATGAAAGACAGGAAACTCAATCACACTCCTCAGCCATCTCATTAGTAATGTAAGCGCATGAACACTGAAACAAACCCATGGAATTGCTCTGAAAAATTCATCTCCCTTGAATTTCTTTTTGAAAGCAATTTATTTTCTATCAACTTCAGTGGCAACTGTTGAAATTCTCATAGGAGAAATTTTCGGCCCAGTACTAGTTGAAATGGACCTTTACTACTCTGATTCCATGATTCTTTGATGTATAGGAACATGTTCATGAAAATGACGTAATCTCAGTGTTGAAATATTACCTGCCAGGGCTGAACATGTTGAAGTCCAACCCACGTCCATCCAAAATGCTGAAGCAAACGGATGATCCCCATGTACTCCTGGGCTTCATTTGGGGCCATACGGTAGAAGGGAAGGACCTGTGTTATTTCATTTTCATCTGGGGGAAATGAGCCATATGCAAGCTAAAAGACAATATACAGAGGTACAAGAGAAATGCCTTTTCATATCATGTTAGAAACACTTGTTGAGAAAGTAGCCTTTATGCAGATACTAACCTCAGTGAAAATTGGCAGTGTGAAGGGGTGAGTAATTAATGACAGGAAGTAAAAAAAAAAAGTTAAATGGCATTAAACCTACTTGGTTCCAATTGTTGCTAGTTAGAACTTGGTTGGTCAAGGAGGAGATCTTCACCCCCTTAAGGCCTCTGAACACTTGTTTAGGCCCCAAGGGAAGAGACTAGGGCTTGACTTCAGCAATTTATAGTATATTGCCAGTTAAAGTGGGAGGCTCCTCCCTGGCACTGAAAAATACATGGGAAGCAGACCTTCACATTCAAATAGAAGATAATAGGTGGAAGTTAATATGGAGAAACTGTGGCAGGAATTTGAGTCCCCCAGGGAGGCCTATAACTCCCTCTTATGAGAAAGGGGTCATTTATTGTCACAGATCCCTTATGAGAAAGATCTTTACTCTAATTCTTTATAATGCTTTGATACAGTAACTGGCCTAAATGTAGACTAGGGATGAACAACCTTAAGATGGGGAAGGGACCTCCCATAGATCAGCGACTTCCCACCCAATAACTTCAAAGGAGTTATATTCATGCAAGCAACTAAACTCAGTTACAGTAGAGTCCAAAGATACTCACGTATTGGTTTCTTAAAGAATAGGTTTATTGAAGAAGACACATCAGCTGAGGGAGCCAGAGATAGACCTCTGACTGAATTAAGTATATAGGGTATCACTCTTATATAGGAAACTGGAAACATCAGAATTAGCATATCTAGCCTTTTTTTACAGAATCACCTTTGTACCAGGGGAAAGTTTACAATAATACAGGGTAGCACATAGGAATGATGTAATTTGTCTCTAAGTCAAAACAGAGAAAGGCACCACATATGAATGATGGAGGTCAAGATAAACTAAAACAATACAGAATGCATATAGTTGCTAGTGGACCAAAGTTCATTATGATGCGGCTCAACACATCTAGCTAGTACATTGCTGGTTCTATCTTACAGGAGAACAGATACATGGTTTTATTAGAAGCATGAAATCAATATTAGTTTCTCAATCATTTAAATGTTGTTATCACAAGCTATTGTTATGATCATACCTGAAATATTCCCGCAACAGTCCCGCCTTTTGAGCATTAACAATAGCTCACACTGGTTTAACAACTGCTGTGGGTTTCAATGAAACAATTTTATGTATTCTCTCTCTGTACGTTGTCTCTGAACTATTTGGGTTCTCTCGTGCAGCAGTGTTTTATTAAGGTTGCAATGCAACATAGACTTATTGCAATTAGAATAGCTTTTTAACAATCTCTGGGACTATGAATTCTACATTGAGCTCTACTCGCTTTCTGAGCTTTGTACTTCTGTATGATTTATATAGAAGCATCATGCTTCTTGGACTACGGCACAGGTCTCGCTTGCTTGAGCTAATATCAAATCAAGGGCTAGACAGTATTGTACTACTATATCTCTAAGAGAAGAGATCTCAGCTTGAAGATTAGTAATACTCATGGCAACATTTGTTATGGGTAAGATGCATTTATGGGTGTTGTGTTTACCTGGTTAGCAATTGTTTCTAGCTCTAATGGGCTTAATGGCTGTGTTTCAAAGGTGTTTACTTTACTTTTATCTTCTATTATAATTTTGCCACTCAAAGTATCCAAGGCCACTATGTATTCACATTGGTGCGGGTGCAAGATTCTCATTTCAGGACTTTTACTTTCTAGAATTTCAAAATAAATGTAATGGATCTGGGAACAAATTAAAAAGGTAAAGGCTCTGTCTAGTCAGTTAAGGACATGGGCAGGGGTACTATGGGTAAGATGTCTTTCCATGAAGCTAATTCTTGTAGCAACTGCTTGTATGGCTCTGTAATGGGAGTGTTCAGGAAGGTATACAGGCTGTGACACTGTCTGGACTATCACAAGTACCCTCCCCACATACATTTTATTAATCATGCTGATTACAGACTAATAACTTTGCACCAGGATAAATTGATAAGTACTGTAACGTTCTGTGTGATTTTAACTTTAGCCATTCTATGTCTTTCTAGTGAATATCTCAATAATACATCCCAATAATAATACAATAATATATCCCAATGAATCCCAATAAAAAAAAATATTTGGAGCAAGGTAATTCTGCAGGTAATATTCATTTTTTCTTCTGAAATAAGTTTGATGGCAACACTACTGTTCTTATTACTGCTGTTCACATGTACAAGGTCGAAGAGTGGGTACTGAGTGTGATTCAGTCAGCGTGAATATTCTTCTGCTCCTAAAGGGCTCACTTTAGGAGTCTTTTGTTAGAGTATTATTATGACTCTTTGATCTCAAATTGTAAGGAGACCTTTGCCATTCAAATTTGGCTGCTTCTCCTCATAACGATCTTTTGAAGTTTCCTCGATGTTTATTTCAGGCTCCCATGCTTTAACGTCCTCACTCTCTGGTGCTGGATCGTGCTGGGGCAAGAAGTCATCAGCTAGGTCTGGCTCTTCATGTGCTCTAGAAGCTGTAAAAGAGTTGTCTGTTTTGTAGGCTGGAACGCTGAACTTTTTTGTGGATATATCGGTGTGTCCTTTTGCTAGACTCTGCAGAAGAAAAGCTTGGATGGTCTTTGTTAACAGATTGCAGTAGTCTTTAGTATAGTTATTATGTCACTTGCTTCTGGGGGAATGAAGGGATTCAGGTGTACTAAGCCTTTTTGCTGGTGCTTACGTTGAACAATTTGCTTGATTTGTGCTCCAATTTCGGGTAAATTTGCTTTAAAATAGGTCTAACGATATTTCACATATTTCACATGTCAATAATAACATCTAGGCGTTTAAATAAAAGTTGATTTCAAGAAGGGTTTTCCTAGAGCAACACTGTACTTCACAAACTAGGGAACTTCTGCTATCCTCCCCCTTTTTGTTGTTGTTGTTGTTGTTGTGGTTGTGGGGGGGGGGGTCCAAGAGTACAGGAAAAATATATTTAATATGGATCTGGCTAACATTTTGTTCTAGCTACAATTTTATTGCGCTTTAAACAATGCTTAAATGCTTCTATTTATTTTTGTGACATATCTCTATAAGTTATGTTGGGAATGATAATAATTATAATTATAAACAATGAGGAAGTTGCAAGCTAACTTTCTGGGCAGTTTGACATATTGCGATTGCATGTTTTATTTGGAGAAAGGCAGCGAGATAAAGGGGATGTTCTCAAGGACTAGAGATGCCAACTATTACTTGTTCTTTATATCTAATGCCAAACAAATTTCTATAGAGAATGGTAAGAGTTTTAAGTCTTGATTCTACAAAAGAAGGTACTAACTTTAAAGAAAAGGTAGAATAACAAGATATAATCAACTGCTCTGCTCGATTACACAATAGGGAACAGCTGAACACATCAATTTACACATTCAGAATAAGGGTAGATAAATGCAAGCAAATATTGAATTATTTTTCACATACATAACTATTGTTATTTAATATATTACACATCTTATTTAGAATTGTATCTGAATTTTAATTTTGTAGTTTACATTTTTTTGTGGATCTTAATTGATAAAATATTTAAATTTGTCTAACTATTTCTTTTGGACTATGCACAATACTCGGTGACATGGAGTAATTTTAAGGCTATAGGTATATTTGCAACGAACATATTCTATTAAACCTCTTTAGATAGACAGACAGAAATTTGGCTACAGGTCAAGAGTATGGAAACACAGACTGGTGTAGGTAGTAAGTTTGGTTATTCCTCTAAAGCAGCTAGCTAAGCATATTTATTTGCTTGTGCAATTCCTCTGGACACAGAGGTGTTTTCAGAGGTGGTACTTATTAGGGATGTGCACTGGATCGGACCCGATCCACGATCCGAGTCCGGTCCAGTGGGAAATCGGATAAATTATCCGATTTCCGATCCCGCAGCTGGATCGGCCGATCCAATCCGAACCGGTCCGAAAAAGCTCCGAACCGGTTCGGCGGATCGGCGGATCGGCGGGCGCCCACTGGCGCCCACCGCCGCTTCCATTGGCGGGCGCCAGCGGGCGCCCGCCGATGAAAGTGGACAGCGGGGGGGGGGAGGAGGGGGGCACTTACCTTCTCGGCCCGGTGGCTCCCGTCCGGCGCCGGAGCCTACTACTACTAGCAGGCTCCGCGGCCTGCTCTAGGGTGGCGCGCCGGGTGATGTCATCACCCGGCGCGCTACTCTAGAGCAGGCCGCGGAGCCTGCTGGTAGTAGTAGGCGCCGGCGCCGGACGGGAGCCACCGGGCCGGGAAGGTAAGGAGGGGGTGCGTGGAGGGGAGGAGGGGGCGCGCGGAGGGGGGAGGGGGGCCCTTACCTTTCCGGCCCGGCGGCTCCCGTCCGGCGCCGGCGCCTACTATTCCCAGCAGGCTCCGCGGCCTGCTCTAGGATGGCGCGCCGGGTGATGTCATCACCCGGCGCGCTACTCTAGAGCAGGCCGCGGAGCCTGCTGGAAGTAGTAGGCGCCGGCGCCGGACGGGAGCCGCCGGGCCGGAAAGGTAAGGAGGGGGTGCGTGGAGGGGAGGAGGGGGCGCGCGGAGGGGGGAGGGGGGCCCTTACCTTTCCGGCCCGGCGGCTCCCGTCCGGCGCCGGCGCCTACTATTCCCAGCAGGCTCCGCGGCCTGCTCTAGGATGGCGCGCCGGGTGATGTCATCACCCGGCGCGCTACTCTAGAGCAGGCCGCGGAGCCTGCTGGAAGTAGTAGGCGCCGGCGCCGGACGGGAGCCGCCGGGCCGGAAAGGTAAGGAGGGGGTGCGTGGAGGGGAGGAGGGGGCGCGCGGAGGGGGGAGGGGGGCCCTTACCTTTCCGGCCCGGCGGCTCCCGTCCGGCGCCGGCGCCTACTACTCCCAGCAGGCTCCGCGGCCTGCTCTAGGATGGCGCGCCGGGTGATGTCATCACCCGGCGCGCTACTCTAGAGCAGGCCGCGGAGCCTGCTGGAAGTAGTAGGCGCCGGCGCCGGACGGGAGCCGCCGGGCCGGAAAGGTAAGGAGGGGGTGCGTGGAGGGGAGGAGGGGGCGCGCGGAGGGGGGAGGGGGGCCCTTACCTTTCCGGCCCGGCGGCTCCCGTCCGGCGCCGGCGCCTACTACTCCCAGCAGGCTCCGCGGCCTGCTCTAGGATGGCGCGCCGGGTGATGTCATCACCCGGCGCGCTACTCTAGAGCAGGCCGCGGAGCCTGCTGGAAGTAGTAGGCGCCGGCGCCGGACGGGAGCCGCCGGGCCGGAAAGGTAAGGAGGGGGTGCGTGGAGGGGAGGAGGGGGCGCGCGGAGGGGGGAGGGGGGAGGGGGGCCCTTACCTGCCCGGCCCGGCGGCTCCCGTCCGGCGCCGGCGCCTACTACTACCAGCAGGCTCCGCGGCCTGCTCCAGGGTGGCGCGCCGGGTGATGTCATCACCCGGCGCGCTACTTGAGAGTAGGCCGCGGAGCCCGCTGGTAGTAGCCGCCGGCGCCGGAAGTGCCGAGAAGGTAAGTGGCGGGGAAGGGGGCTTACCCCCCCCCGGAGCCGTCCGCTTCTATCCGCTGGCGCCCGCGGGCGCCAGCGGATGGAAGCAGGCGGCCCCAGGGGGGGTAGGGAGCGCGGGGGAGGGGGTTTACCTGCCGGGGCCGTCCACAGCGGACGGCCCCGGGGGGGGGAGGGAGTTAGGCCCCCCCTTACCCACCCGCCGCCATTTTTTCCTCATAGACTTGCATTGCAATGCAAATCTATGGGGAAAAAAATGGCGGCCGATCCAAAAATGTACAATTTTTGGGTCGGGATCGGACTCGATCCGGTCCGGGGGGCCTCCGATTTTGTCCGAACCGGTCCGGGACAAAATTGGAGGTCCCGATCCGGGTCCCGATCCGATCCGGGGGGTCCGTGCACACCCCTAGTACTTATCCCATCTCTGAATATCCTCTTGGTCCAAGCTTCCACAACAATGGGTTGATTTCTGTCTTCCACAGGTCAGTTTTGCAGCTGAAGGGATTTAACTATTAGATCTATTAAGATCACTAGAGCTACAAGCGTCCATTGGCTTAAACAGGCAACGTTAAAGAACATGCAGTCCTGAAACTTGGCTGAGAATGCAAATATCAAGCTTTTGAGAGTTTTTGTGTCAATGTAATCATGAAAGTCCTGGAACTTTCTGTTCACAAGAACTCTACATTACTTTAGAACAAACTTCCCATGTGTCAGCGAACCCTACTACCAAATGATTATCTGAATATTATCCCTGTATACCAGAGAGTGAGACCCTTTCTCTCACATACCTATTTGGTTGGCAAACTTCCCTTCTGAGCATGGATCACAATCATAGCAGCAAAATTTCTCCCCTTCCCGCTTTCTCTTCTGATAACCAAGCTGGCAAGAGCCACAGCACACAGAGAATGGAAGCACCTATCCAAAGAAATGAAGAATGATTAGGAAGAGAAAAAAGGTGTAGGTGTGGAGGGAATGTTCATCAGCAATGATGGAAAGATATCGTTGAACAGTTGATGTGGATGCATCCATAATGTTGTATATAAAATTAAAACCACACACACAGAGAGAGAGAGACTACTTTGCTGAGTATGGCAGACATTAACCTTCCCCCGGCAATCATTGTTCGGCTGTGGAGAATATCGAAATGAACAACAACAATGAAAAGGACATATGAACTCAGTGGATTATTTCCCCATTCCATGAAAAACAAGTATGACCAAGGTCTTGTTGTTTTTCTCCCCACCCTGCCCGAATATATCTGGCCCCTTCACATCCCTAACCATGATTTCTTTTTATTTGTTTAAAAACACCTGGCTAATATTTGCTTTACTTGGACAGTAAATATCCACCTGTTTTGAAATGTTTTGAGCAATAGACATGTTCAGCTCTACAATGTAACATTTCCCTTTTAACTGGAATAGCACCGTTAGTGCTGACATGATTATAGAGTCAGGGCACTTATAACATTTCCAAGGTATTCAGCAAAGGATATGTTCAGCCCCAGTGTCTTTCGAGAACACTGCAGAAACCGCACCTGATTAAAGCTTTGACGCCACTCAATCAAATCCTCATTAATGATGTATTGTTTCCTATCTGAAGCAGTGGGATCCACTCTTCCACCTTTGATTTTCAGGAAGGAATTGTTTCGGAAGATGACCATGTTCATGATATCAAATCCGGTGACGAATTCCCCTTTATCATTAAAGGACACCGTTTCTCCAGCTGAATTGTTAAACCAAGTGCCTTGAAGAAATGGATAGAGCTAGTGGAAAGATAAAAGGGAATAGGTTGTTTCTTCGACAGATCCCAGTGACCTTCCAAACAAAAGTAGGTTTGGAGCAATTATCCCTTTCCTCTCCTTCCTTCAGTACTGGAATGTTTGTCTTTTACATGTTTAGGGACAACATTATCGCCTGGTGATTGACACTTCTGAAGTCCAGCGTATATGTGCATTTCATGGTCCTCAATCAGATGTGCTCCAACCATTTGGCCTCAAGAGCTGTGTGTGGCTGTCTCAGGTGTCAGAAGCAAGACACACAGGCACATATGTGTGCATCCACACACACACACACACACACACATACATTTATATATGTGCAAACATACCCTCGCAGTTATAATAGAGATTGCTCTTTCCTCCTTGCTCTAGCTGAAGTGAGAAAAGAGTGATAGTATTAGGATTGCTAAGGGAGGAAGTAGAGAGAGGAAGTAGACTGTGGACACAGATAACATGGGGGGGGCACAAGCAGAGAGAGAGAGAGAGAGAGATTGGGGAGGGACACAGAGGGGTGAGTGTGGGTGGCAGGCCCCAAGGGGAGGAATACCTTAATGATATCTTCCCCTGGGAGGGAAGTGTGGGAGGCCAAGAATGCTACAGACTGTCAGACAGAGACTTGTACAATGAAAGACAGGACACTCATTCACACTCCGCAGCCATCTCATAAGTAATGGAATTGCTCCGAAAAATTCATCTCCCTTGAATTTCGTTTTGAAAGCAATTTATTTTCTATCAACTTCAGTGGCAACTATTGAAATTCTCATAGGGGAAATTTTCAGCCCAGTACTAGTTGAAATGGACCTTTACTACTCTGATTCCATGATTCTTTGATGTATAGGAACATGTTCATGAAATGATGTAATCTCAGTGTTGAAATATTACCTGCCAGGGCTGAACATCTTGAAGTTTAAGTCTCTGACTGCCAACCATTGCTCTATATTTGGCCCTAGATGACTCCATGGCATGGAGAGCATGTGCAACAACATAAACAGCATTATAGATGCTATAGCTGTGACCACTCATGCTCATTTCAAAAACAGACTTAGGAAGGCTCTCCAACTTCTCTTCCCCAGTGCAATTTTTATAATCCTCTATTGGGTCCTGAGGGTTTGGAATGGAACATTCAAATGCTTGCTCCCAGAAATCTTTGAGAAAGCCATTGCCTTGAGTCCAGTTTGGTCTTATGTTCTCAAGATACATCTGAAATCCTCGAGGTTCATTTGAGTGAATTGCGAAGAAAAGGGTGCCTCAGAACATTTCAAAGTCTAGCATTTTTGTAACACCCATTACTATGAAGTCAGTCTGGGCTGTCATAATCCACACCTTGCCCACAAAACTGCTTTCCATATGTTCGGGAACTAATAAACTTTTGAAGCTGATCAGCCAAATAATGGTCATACTATCACCATAATGAACAAATACTCTGGCTTTACGATTCATGAAAGATAGAAAAATATCCCCAAAACTACCATCCATTTCTTTATTGCTAAATATACGAGCGTGACGTGGGAGCATTAGAGTGAAGGCTGAACAAATTCCATGAGTGGAAAGCAATGGCTCCAGGGTCTTCAAGAAATATTCTCCACTCTCATCATCCACAGCATAAAGTCCAACCCACGTCCATCCAAAATGCTGAAGCAAACGGATAATCCCCATGTACTCCTGGGCTTCATTTGGAGCCATACGGTAGAAAGGAATGATCTGTGTTATTTCATTTTCATCTGGGGGAAATGAGCCATATGCAAGCTAAAAGACAATATACAGAGGTATAAGATAAATGCCTTTTCATATCATGTTAGTAACACTTGTTGAGAAAGTAACCTTTATGCAGATACTAACCTCAGTGAAAATTGGCAGCATTAAGGGGTGAGTAATTAATGATAGTAAGCTAAAAAAAAAATGTTGAATGGCATGAAACCTACTTGGTTCCAACTGTTGCAAGTTAGAACTTGGTTTGGTTAGGGAGGAGCTCCTAACCCCCTCACAGCCTCTGAACACTTGTTTAGGCCCCAAGGGAAGAGACTAGGGCTCGACCTCAGCAATTTATAGTATATTGCCAGATAAAGTGGGAGGCTCCTCCCTGGCACTGAAAAAATATATGGGAAGCAGACCTTCACATGCAATTAGAAGATGATTGGTGGAAATTAATATGGAGAAATCCTCCACTTAGAACTATATCATCCCGTATTCAGGATCAGCCCTTGAGGTATTACTAAAATGACATAAAACCCCAATGCCACTTTCATGCATAACTAACTCTATTTGTCCATTGTGTTGGAGAGGATGCGAGAAGAGGGGATTTTATTTATTTATTTATTTATTTTTCCCACATGTGCTGGGACTGCAAAGCCCTAAAGCAGTTTTGGGTACTAGTCTTTAAGGCAATCTCAGAGGCCACAGATCAGAGAATTCTGTCTGAACTGAGCTTGGCTTTGTTGTCCCTGCTGAATGTTTTGAATAAATCCCTCGTCCACAAAGAACTTGTAGCTATGTTGCTTATGGCAGCGCGTTTGGAAATTACTGAGCATTGGAAAGACCCAAAGGACCCCACGCTAAATGGCTCGAAAAGGAAAGTGTAGGACATAGCTCTTTCTGAACAGTTAACATATCATCGTGGGGTCTTGTGCGGCCAACTGAGATAGGATCCTTTTGATACAACTTGGTCCTCGTTTATCAATTATGTTGATGGAACTGCTGGTAGATCCAGTCCCCTGTTAACCTCATTCTAGGCTACTCTTAATTATTGGATTTTGATTGAAATTGGAACTGGTCATATTTTCATATAAGTAGACTATGGCTCAATTCGGACGACACAATAAACAACTGGGGTGGGGGGAACAATCGTCTGTTGTATTGACTATCGTGTCGTCTGAATGCTGCCATAGTCAACTCAGCGCTGATCCTAATCCACACCACAGTTGATTATTTATTACCATGTTGTGTGGGGAGTACCCCCTAGATGAACAACTGTAAAGTTGATTATTACCCCACCATTGACTTTCGTGTTGTCCGAATTGAGCCAATGTTATGGCTCTGCCTAAAAGATTCTTGTAAGTATACATTTTCACCATGAAGAAACAACCACTACATTTGCTGGAATTTTGTTCATGTCACTTTATCTTATTTTGAAATAAATTTTAAAAAAGATGAATGCTTTTTCATATTGTGTAGTACGTGTTGAGAAAGTAACCTTTATGCAGATATTAACCTCGGTGAAAATTGGCAGTGTTCAACCCAAGGACTTCTTTACCAGCAATGTGGGAATGTGATGTTCTTTGGGGGAGACAACACACTTGATGAAAAGGTTTATTAGGAATCCTTCACCCTGCCCTGATTCTTATGTTCCTCCACTATCCAAAGCCATTCTGCATCAAACTTAGTTCTTTAAACTTCAACAGAACATAGTTTTCAGATGTTCATACCTCCTCCTCTTCTTAGACCACAAAACACCCACACCATGAGAAAAGATGAATGTGAAACCACTCTAAGTAAAATAACGGGAATGTTTTGCTCCTATTCCCAGTTCTTACCTGTGGAATCTTGTAGAGTCCTAAAATTTCTGCTATGTGGAAGGAAGTGTCAGAGGCAAGTCCTCCAATGATGGATATTAGACATTTTGGGATCCCACATTCATAGTTGGGTACAAATCTATGTGATTTGAAGAGCACGTCCAGAGTGGTACGATAGGTCATTACCATAGAGTAGTAGGTGTCAAAAATATGGAGTATTATTATATAGCTAATCAGTTAAGATACGTTATAAGCTGTATTCTAGGGGAGGAAGATTTGGAGTGGTTGGAGACGCAAACGGGGGAAATAGATTATAAATTGAAAAATATTTTTTTAAAAAAAAATCAAAAGAGAGAATTAAAGGGACTGGACAACCCTTTGTTGGTAAATATAGTGGAGATCTGGGAGAAATTTAGGGGGAAGTTGATACCAGGAGATTCACCACATGCCCCGGTGGTAGTAGTGGAGAATTTCCCAAGAGTGTTAAAAGTGGAGATTGAAGCGAGATTGAAAGATAAGGAAATAATTAAGTTAGGGAAGTGGATGGAAAATCTGAAGGATAATGAGCAAATTAAAGAGTTATTGATAGGTCAAAAATCAGCATGGTTTAAATGTATACAATTAGGGAACTGGACTCAGGAATGGAAATTGAAAAATAAAAAGTGTAGAAATAATACAAGATTTGAAGACTTAATAGAGTCAAAAGGTAGGAAAGAAGAAAAGAAAAATAAGAAAGGGTTGACTAGCGAGATATATAAATTATTGATTGAGGAGGAATTTCAAAATTCACTTAAAGCAATAAAAAAGGTTTGGGAAGAGGATGTAAATGGAGAAATTAAGGAATACAACTGGGAGAGGTTGTGGAATGCAAGAATGTTAAAAATGCTATCGATCAGAATTAAGGAGAATTTTTATAAGGTATTGTGGAGATGGTATCTAACACCGGTTAGATTTCACCAGATAGACAAAAAAATATCTAAAAATTGCCGGAGGGGATGCCAGGAGGTTGGAACTTATTACCATATGTGGTGGAGCTGTGAATATGTACAAAAATTTTGGAAAAGGGTATTTAAGGAAATAAGTGAAATATTGGGAAGTAAAGTGGAATTAAACCTGAAGCTTGCTCTACTAGCAATATGGGATAAAGGGGAAGAGGATAAAAATAAGAGAGAATTGATAAACAACCTCCTGACACCTGTTAGATTAATGATCGCAAAAAATTGGAAAGGACAAGGAAGCTATACAATAGAAGAATGGTATAAAGAAATATGGGATATGGCACTGAATGATATGCTGACTTGTAAAATGAAATTAAAGAGGGGAATGTCCGGTAAAAATGATTTTGGGGAAATATGGAGTCCCCTGTTGGAATATGTATTAAGATCGGGGAAGGGACAAACACCTTCAAAAGAGTCGATAAATTTCTGGATAGAATAAAAGATTAAGAGAAGGTCTCCTGGATTGGGGGTGCACGGGGGGGATGTTGAGGATTATGTATGTATTTTATGTGTTGTTTATGTTATTATGTTGAAATCAATAAAATTATTTCAAAAAAAAAAAAATATGGAAACCAAGTGTGACATTGGGTAAAATCCGAGAATCCTCATTGATCTCATTGACAGCAAAGGCCAAAGCCAGGAGGTGCTGGTAGAACTTCATCACCATACTGCAAAACCAGATACATGCTCTTTCATAAATAATGCAGAGACTGGCGGCCTACTCTGATTTACGTGAGTCAATCTAAATTCTGAAATGATCCTGATCAACTATTATATAATATATTATAATTATACATTTTCACAATATTTGGACTGAAGGAGAGACAGTTCCGCAATGGTTGTTCGTGTAGACACAGACCTTCAGAGCTGAACAGGAGAGGAGGAAACAAATAAACAAGATAGCAGTCGGGACATTTTTGAATTTGTCTTTCTCAGAAGTGTATGAACATTTGTAATAGGGGAGATGGAAAATTAGCATAAAAAAGGGGATTTATGGGAGATGTTATCAACCCCCCCCCCAATTCCTAAGTAGCAAAAATAAATAAGAAGAAAGCCAAGCTTGTAATGGATAATGTAATGGCCTTTTTCCTCTTTCCTTCCGTCATTTTTCTTTATTTTACATATATATTAATGTCACTGCATGTGGCAACGTAGCTTCACTGGATAGGGTCAATATTTTCATTTTAGATGCTTTCCCTCTCCAGTGATATTCTGGCGTCAGTGGGTTTTTCCCCCTAATTCTGCTCATGAGATTAGTTTTCAAGATTCCCTAAACATTGTACCAGATGCCCAGATTCTTTCATCCTAACACAATATTTTTCATTCAGCAGTAATAAGCAGACGGAAAAGAAAAAGAAGAAATAAAAGAGAGAATAAAATAAAACACAGAGCTACACTCTCCCCATTAGAAAACAGCAAGCCAATCTTATTATGGGAGGAAGACATGCAGGTACAATGCAAACAACTTTGGAAGCATGAGGCTCACAACACTTCGAGAAGGACTAAGAAAGAAATATGGTGACCAACATTGTTTGAGAACTGTATTCTTAGTTGAAAAATCTAATTCCCTGTATTTTACATTACTTGGGTGTTTGACCAGCCATAATAGGATGAGGTGAGAAATGAATTCCTTACAATGGAACATCAAAGCCCAGCTCCTGGAAAGGATGATTCATGAAGGAAAGTTCATTGAACATGTAGAACATTTGGGAGGCAATCCTGCCAATGAGGAGGGTCCCTGACTGATACCACTCATGAGGAACTGGGAGCGGATCACTTCCATTGCACTTTGTATTCACATTTTTCCACTCATTGAGGGCCAGTAGAAGAACAAACCACAGCAACCTCATTGACCGTGCAGCTAATTTCCTCGAGATTCCCTTGTGACTGCCTACAGCTTCAGTCTCATTTGAAGAGCTGCAGTGACTGGCAGCAGAGTCTGCCAACATCTCTTTCAAACAGGAGCATAGCAGCCTTATGTTTAAGTCAACAAGATTATGAAGACGAACCAAGGCATGGTGACTTGAAACGAGATCAAAATTGTGATTAGAAAGAGTCCTGCCTACCTCTATACCCTTCCTCTATACTCTACTATTTCTGAAAGGCAAAAGAATGAAGCATTTATAACAACACTCCTGTTTTGTCACAGATGGTATTGAAATACACTGGCAACTGTCGGGGCACCAGGACACATTCTTTATACTGTTTTCAAACCACTTCCGTAGTGTTATATCCTGCTGGTTGTAAATCTGCCCCAGGTCCCTGGTCTATCCCCATATCCCATTAAAGACATCCCATTTCCTACAAGGGAAATCACCTCTTCTCGTCCACCATGTCTCTTTAACCTTAGTTATAAATTCAGTGTAGGATGTCTGCGTTGTATCATTCTACTTGGGAGTTAAAACCTCTCTGTCTCTCTCTCTCTCTCTCTCTGTACAAAGTGTCTGGTCCACTGGTTAAGAATCAAGCAGACTCCATTGAAATAGAATTTCCAACCTGAAGGGATATTAGATTAGTCTCCAATACACCATCTCTAATATTCTTTCATGAATGCTAAGGTGGTGTTGCCTCCCTGACCCTCCAATATTGAGATGGAATATAATGTCTTTTGATTTATTGAGTTATGGAGTGGGTGTGGGAGGGTCTAGGTAAAGCCTCCCCAGACCTTAATATTGCCTCAATATTAAGTAAATAAATAAATAAATAATAAAGAAATGAAGTAAATTAATTATTAAAAAATTAAATAAATAAAAATTGAACAAGCCTGAAAGTTCTCTCCCACTTTCTTGTTTGTTTGTTTGTTTGTTTTAGAAAAACCAGGTGGAAAGGATCAGTGAGCAGCAAGCCTTAGGAAATTCCAGTGCACTCCAACCTTGGAACGTTTTGAATAACCGTAGCATTGCCCTCTTTTCCATGGAATAAAGTGTTTTTGTGAGCAGCACACTCACAGATCGTTAAATGCACTGGCTGGAATGTACACATCTCTGCATGCATTTTTGGAGCAAGTCATAGCAAACTTTAGGAAACTATGGATTTCCAGGTCTAAAAATGCATCACAGTTCATATTTTTAGCTCTGAGAAAAGTGAATTAAGTTCACATTACAATGCTAACAGAACATATTTCTCACTGACCCCGACCACTAATCAAACTGTTTTCAAAGTGTTTTATCCTGCGCGTGTAGATAGGCTCATTGTGAGAAGTGGTGCCCGCTTGGGATCTGTACTAACAAATAATCCTGGATGGAAGTGGACAAAACTTATCCCATCCATGAACATCCTCTTGGCCCAAGCATTCACAGCAATGGGTTGAATTCTGTCTTCCACTTTTGGAGCTGCAGGGATTTAACTATTACATCAATTCAGATAATTAGAGCTACAAGCATCCATTTGCTTCAACAGGCAAAGCTAAAGAACGTGAAGTTCTGAAACATGGCTGTGAATGCAAATATCAGGCTGTTGAGAGCTTTTGCGTCTAAGTAATCATGAAAATCTCCAACTTTGCTTTAGTCCTTGAACAATATATTCCCAAGAACTCATCATTACTTGAGAACAAACTTCCCACATGTTAGTGAACCCTACTACTACATAATTATCTGTATAGTATTCCTGTATAGGTGGAGAAAAAGGAGAGCAAAGCTCTGGTGCTATGTAAAATTATTTTCCTTTATTTCTTTTATCCTATTGTCTAGCAGCTCGACATGTTTCAGTTACAAAATGTTCATCAGGAGCTACATAAAACAAATATAGCAACATTTTAGCCAACTCTAAGATACAACGTAAAATCATTAACAATTGTCTTAAGCAAGCACGAAACAACACCCATATCAAACTGAAACACATTTTAGTTTACATTCCTTTGCTATCAAACACACCACAAGTATTCAACATTTACACATTCATATGAAAGATTTTATACACTTTTTATACAAATTTATACAAATTTTGACCTTTAAATCTTATTCTATATCAGCTATTTGTGGTAACAATCACAAAATTGTAGAGAAGTGCTCCAGGTCAGTGCTGTGGTGTTAATGAATACGGATGACTATACACAGGAAGTATATAGATTATTGAATGATACGTCCAGTTATTTACCAATCACAACAGATCCTACTAAACATATTTCTTCAATTATCAGGACTACCGTGATTGAAGCATGGGTTATGGGTTACATTCCAGAAACTACCAGTCCATTCTTACAGAATCCTTTTCCACATGTACCAATTTTTTACATTTTACCCAAAATTCACAAACCTGATTTTCCACCTCCAGGACGTCCGATCGTATCAGGTTCCAATTCGGTTTTAGAACCACTCTCACAATATTTGGATTACTTCTTGCGTCCTTTTGTACAAGAGATTCCATCATACCTAAAGGATACTAAGGACTTCATTAATAAAGTGGAGGGTACTGTTATGCCCCCCGGGGCCATCATGGTAACACTGGATGTGGGAGCTCTATATACAAACATCCCTCATGAAGAAGCCCGTTAGGTCATTGAATCAACATTGGACAAAAGGGAGGAACTGCTTCCACCCACACCATTTTTAATGGAATTAACCGATGTAGTCTTGGAGAAAAACTACTTCAGGTTTAAGGACCAGTTCTATATGCAAATCAAGGGTGTAGCCATGGGGAGTTCTTTTGCCCCTAGTGTGGCTAATCTATTCATGGCGCACTTGGAAGAATCCAGGATCTGTAACCCACTATACAATCCCTACTTCTCAGCGATTATGTTCTATAAACGTTTCATCGATGACATATTTACTTTCAAATCTGACAGCAAGAGGTTAGCATTCCTGGATACCTATGTCAATGAGATTGGAGGTAGACTTTCAGTTAGTGTATATACCAAGGTTACAGACAAGAATTCCCTCTTACACTATTCTTCATTTCATACGCCTCAACTCCGTCAGATGCTACCATATGGACAATATTTACGATTAAAACGTAATTCCTCCTACAATATGGATTATCATGGAGCCAGGGTAGGAAAGACCCAAAGGACCCCACGCTAAATGGCTCGAAAAGGAAAGTGTAGGACATAGCTCTTTCTGAACAGTTAACATATCATCCTTGGGTCTTGTGCAGCCAACTGAGATATGATCCTTTTGATACTACATGGTCTTCGTTTATCAATTATGTTGATGGAACTGCTGGTAGATACAGTCCCCTGTTAACCTCATTCTAGGCTACTCTTAATTATTGGATTTTGATTGAAATTGGAACTGGTCATGTTTTCATATAATGTAGACAATGTTATGGCTCTGCCTAAAAGGTTCTTGTAAGTATACGTTTTCATCATAGAGAAACAACTACTACATTTGCTGGAATTTTGTTTATTTTGTTCATTCCACATTCATAGTTGGGCACAAATCTATGTGATTTAAAGAGCAAAGCCAGAGTGGTACGATAGGTCATTACCATAGAGTAGTAGGTGTCAAAAATATGGAAACCAAGTGTGACATTGGGTAAAATCCGAGAATCCTCATTGATCTCATTGACAGCAAAGGCCAAAGCCAGGAGGTGCAGATAGAATTTTGTCACCGTGCTGCAAAAAGAGTTATATGCCCTTTCATAAATGAACTCTACCAGGCATGGAATTGTTTTTTTTTTCTCGGATTGCTGGACTACTTTGGACTTACACAAGCCAAACTAAATTGTGAACTGATCCTGTCTAAATATTACCTGCTATACTATACTCTGCTATACTATACTAAGTTTGCTCCATTCTGGGACTAAAGGTGAGAAACTATTACAATCATGCTGAATGTGTATTAAAAACAGAAGTGTCATCGGTTAGCTGACGTGGAGGGGAGGAAACAAACCATAGCAAAAGAGTGGACAATGATAAAATCTGTAATCGTGTGACATATAAATAAAAAGAGACATAAGTTGGAAATCAATAGGCAACATCAAATTAAATGTTGCACCATCTAAAAATCTATTGGTTCACCCAATTCATTAAACATCTAAGTGTTCTCCAACTATGGATTTTCCAGTTCCCGCACCCTGATGCGAATTCTAAGGAACTGAACAAAATATATTCTATATGGAAACTGTGTGATATATATAATTAATGGGAGAGGCATGGGCAATTTTTATTGGGTGGTCCAATTGGGCAATAGGCATTTGTGTTATTCTTTTGGGGAAGGATTCTGTTAAAAACAACAACAACAGGAGAGATACTTCCATTGGTAATGCAGTGTGCTTATTTCCTTTCCTTCCTTCTCCCCCAATTTATCTGTGAGCTAGCTCCACTCCCTGTAACAGAATGGTGTGCGCATTTTGCAATTATTTGCCTAATTCTTTTTATAAGGTTTTTAGGCCCATACCAAACCTTGTTTTCTCAATTTACTTAATTCTAATGAACTATTTAATGTTCTTCCAGAGGTCAGATCTACACCTTGTGTAAAATCATCACAAATGTGGAATAAATGTGAAATAAAAAAGGCACTATGAAAGTGATATGTAGATTGTGCCCCAAGAGTTATCAGTGCACTTCAGTACCGATATAAAGCCAAAATATATAAACACTCTCACACTCAAAGAGCCCCTCTTCATATGGGGGGATCTTTGGGACGAAGACATGGAGTTTACTAAAACTAAGTTTGGCATCATGAGACTCAGAAAACAATAATGTCAAAGAAAGAAATCTGTGGATTATATATATATATATATATATATATATATATATCTGCAGTTTGAGAACTCTGAATTCCTCTTGCTTTACGTTACTAACATGATGGAGGTAGGGGGAGGGATATGTGTCTTACACTGGAAAATCGATGCCCAGCTCCTCAGAAGGGTGTTTCATGAAGGAAACCTCATTGAAAATGTACACGATATGAGAAGCAATCCCACCAATGAGGACGGCCCCAGGCTGATACCAGTCATGGTGAATTGGGATGGCGTGTATTCCAGGGCACTTTGTCTTATAATTTTTGCCCTCCTTGAGAGACAGCAGAAAAAGCAATACCAGGAGACTCATTGTCATAAGAGCAACGTTTCTGTCAGCTTCACCACAGGCCTCAGTTCCCTTTCAAAAACAATGATTAATAGTAAAAGATTCTGCCAATATTGCATTGTAAGAAGAAGGATACAAGGCTTTCCTTTAAGTTAATATCAACAAGTTTCGGAAAGTATGCCTTTAACAGGAGCAACATATGTACATTTTTTGTGACGTGAGCATCATACCATGAAAGCGGAAAACTCTCAAAGTTCATTGTGACAGAGCCCTGCCTGCCTCATGCCCCTCACTCCAGCTCAGAAAGGCAGAAGAGGAGAGTTTTATAAACACTTTCTGAATTCTTAATTCATTCTCTGTTTCCAATGGTTTCTGGAAAGCTGCTGAGGTTCTGATCAGCTGTACTAATTATAGTGCTGTGGATAATTATAGGGAGAGTTCATGGCCTCTTTGCTGGTATAGCTCTACCTGGCACCGGTGGTAGCAGATGTGTGGGTTTTTTTTCTGTTCCCCATGAATGGAGACCAACTGGGAGGTGACATCCAAGATAATTAGACTGAGCGAATATGAAGAGGAGAATTTAGCCCAGGTGAAGGCAGGTGGAAGAAAAATAACAAGTCCAGACTAGAACCCAAAATAAGACAAATAATATCTTGCTTCTTCCCACATCCCATGATAAGTCAGAACATGTGTCATATTCCTACACAGGGAACTCACTCTTAGAGCTATTGCATATGTGTCTTAGGAATTCATTGTGCAGTCTCTTTGTTACATTCTTCTACTAGAGAGTGAGACTTGCGCTCTCTCTTTTTTTATGTACAAACAATCTGATCTTCTGGTTATGAATGTTGCAGACTCCATTGAAATATACTTTCCCTCCTGAAGGGGCACTGTAATTAATTCCCAATAGACTTACCAACATTCTTTTCTAAGGCTGAAGCAGTGTGTCTAAAATAGAGACAAAATACAGTTGTGCTGAGTTATTTATTTAGAAGAGTGGGTGTCTGGACAGAGTGGGGGAGGCTCTGGTGAAAGCCCTCCCAGACCTCTGCCAAGGCCCCACCATGTGTGTGGGGGAATTAGACTAAACTGAAGGCTTTTTCTTTTCTTTTTGAAAAACCAGGAGAAAAGGGCTAGTGATTTACAGTCCTCCCTCCCTTCTGCCCTGCCTGCCAGGGCATAGTAAGGATTAGGGAAAGTTACCATCGTAAAAAAAAAAAAAATCTCATCATGCACCCTGTGTTCGTGCAGGATGTTGTCCATGTGATGCTGATGGGCAACATCTAGACCCCTGTTTTCCTTTCTTACTGTACTTTGACTTAAATCTGGGCATCCCTTCAGATCGAGGGCATTTTCAAATAGAGGATTGTCCTCTGAGAAGCATGGTATCTGGCCATCCTGGGAGGTGTTGACACTAGAGGAAGAATCTTTGGAAACTGAACCAGAATTCACAGCACAGAGGAAGCAACAACCACTTGGTGGGGCTTGTAAGCAGCCTTGTTATTTTATTTATTTATATATTTATATTTATTCTATTTTATTTATTTATTGCATTTCTATACCACCCAACTGCCAAAAAATATCTGGGCTGTTCAAAGATATTAAAACCATCAACTACAATTCAAGGTATAAAGCAAACCACAACAATAGTTATAACAACCCACAATGGTTCCATACCGATGACACTGTTAACCAGGCTCACATGCGTTCTTCTTCAAAATTATTGCATATATTTGTTTTGGGATGCAGAATTTTGCTAAATTTTGTGAATTATGACTGCAATGCTCATCACATTGTCAAGACAATTCTGAATGGGAGAAATTGAATCAAATCCTGCTGTGGACTATCGGAAATATGTTCTTAAGTTGTTCTAATAAATAAGGCCATTTACAATGGAATCTTTAAAATAGCCCAAAACAACCTCCTGACTCGCTGGCTCAATTTAGACGACACAATAAACAACTGGTGTGGGGGAAACAATCGTCAGTTGTTTTGACTATTGTGTCATCCAAATGCTGCCATAGTCAACTCAGTGCTGATCCTCATCCACACCACAGTTGATTATATATTACCAAGTTGTGTGGGGAGTGCCCCCTAGGGTTAGCATGAGGGTTAGGGTTAGTCAACCCACCATTGACTATCGTGTCATCCAAATTGAGCCTCTCTCTCTCTCTCTCTCTCTCTCTCTCTCTGTGTTTGTGATTAATGGAGCAGATACTTCACATACAGAAGGTCCTATGTTCAATCCTTGTCATCTTCAGGTAGGATTAGAAATATTGCTGCCTGTAGCTCTGGAGAGCTGATGCCAGTCAGTATTGGCATTATTTCATTAAGTCAAAGGCAGCTTCCTAAATTCTTAAAATAAACAAATCCAAAACTGTGCCCATGACATACTTAATAATTTTGTTGAAAATGAAGACATGGAGAATTGCAAAGTGAATTTTAACAAATTTGCAAGGGCTATACCACGCAGGACTGTTGCCTGACAACAGAATATTATACATGTCTAATCCGAAGCAGGTCATTTGAAGTGCAGTGCTCCTTCCCTTTGAAAACAGCCTGGAAAGAAACAGGGCAGCCAGACTGTGAACAGGGACAGGTCAATGAGACCACATTACGCCAGCCCTTTTCCAGCTTCACTGGCTGCCGGTCCATGTTTGGGCCTAATTCAAAGTGCTGGTATTCACATTCAAAGTCCGAAACAGCATGGGGCCAGGCTATCTGAAGGAACGTGTCCTCCCATATGTGCCTGTCTGGACCCTGAGATCATCTTCAGGGGTCCTTCTCCATGAGACCCTGCCAAACGCAGTGAGGAGGGGGCTACCAGGAGGAGGGCCTTCTCTGCTGTGGCAGCCCAGGTATGGAATGAGCTCCCTAAAGAGGTTCGCCTGCAACCAACATTATATTCTTCTCGACGCCAGGTGAAACCTTTTTATTCACCCAATATTTTAAAAGTTGATCATCTTAGTCTTTTAACTTTGCTTTTCTTAAGTCTGTATCTTAAATCTGTAAAGATCTCTGCATTGCTGCTCGGTTTTCCCATGGTTGTGCTTTTATATTGGATTTTTATACTGTTGCCTGCTTTATACTGTTGTTTGTTTTATACTTTCATTTGTGATTTTGATTTTAACTTTTGTGAACTGCCCAGAGAGCTATGACTATTGGCAATATAGAAATGAAAGAACTAAACCAATAAATATATTTGGACAAAAGTACTGCCAAAGTCATGCAAATGTATTTCTGGATCTCACAATCACATGACTGAAGTGAGATAAGCCATTCCATATATTTGTTGAGATATAGGGCTAGAATGGAAAGGATCAGCAGATGCAGGGTCCTAAGATGAACTGTAAAACGGATCCAATAACTCGAGTGCCAGATACATGACAGGAGAAATGCAGCAAATATAACAAATGGAAGAACACAATGACAACATTTTACTCCCTCTTCCTTCTTACCAGATGTTCCTTGCTGTTGAACTCAGGCCTCAGCAAAATAATGTAGCACTTTGGGAAAAATATACAGGCCAGCAACCCAGCACTGGAGCCTAAGATGGAGAAAATCTCCACAGCTACTATGGATTTCCCCTTGGTGCTTAGGTAGGTTGGAACAAATGTCAACCAAACACTGCAAAACATCAGCATACTAAAGGTGATAAACTTGGCTTCGTTAAAACTGTCGGGCAACTTTCTGGCAAGAAAAGCCACAGTGAAGCTGATGATGGATAGAAGTCCCATGTAGCCCAGGACACAGTAAAACAGGGTGACAGAGCCTTCGTTGCATTCTGCTACAATCTGCTCGGTGTAGGACCGCATGTCTAAATTTGGGAATGGGGGAGAGGTTCCTAGCCACACCATGCAAATACCTCCTTGGATCAAACAGGAGGAAAGGACAATGGAGAAAGCCAGCCTTTTACCCATCCAGGTCCTCAGGTTGGACCCTGGTTTGGTGGACATGAAAGCGAGAACCACAGTGATGGTTTTGGCCAACACACAAGAAACAGCCACTGAGAAGGTGATGCCGAAAGCGGCTTGCCGGACAAGGCAGCTTATTGTGCCAGGTTGGCCAAGAAACAGCAAAGAACAAAGGAAGCAGAGCAGGAGGGAGATGAGGAGAGTGTAGGTGAGGTCCCGGTTGTTGGCTTTGACTATGGGTGTATATTTGTGCTTAATAAAGGTTCCCAGCACCAAGGCTGTAACAAGTGATAAAGAAACAGCAGTTGAAGCTAAACTGATCCCTAACGGTTCATCATAAGATAGAAAAGTTATCACTTTTGGGATGCATCTGTCTCTGCTCTTGCTTGGATATTGATCTTCTGAGCATTTGAAGCATTCGTCTAAGTCTGCAAAAGAAAAGAAAAAATATGGACCAGTGTATATGCAAAATTAGTCAAGGTTGTAGGACTACATTTGAGTTACTGGTTCTTGTGACCTCTACATACAAGTTCCACATATGCAATCTTGTGAAAACAAATTTATAATGTGCCATCTTATTCTTGCACATTCACCCTTTCTCAGGAGACCCTATTGAATCTAGATACCTCTGTGAATAATTTTGTCTTGTCATCTATTTGCTCAGCCCTAACTCTAAAAGCCTTATAAACTAGTTAAAAAGCACCAGTCCCCGAAAGAGAACCTTGGGAAAATGGTGATTCTCTGACATTATGAGAAGTTGTGCTTATTTGGAATCTGTACTAACAAATAATCCTGGATGGAAGTGGACAAAACTTATCCCATCGCTGAATATCCTCTTGGTCCAACCCTCCACAGTAATGGGTTGATTTCTGTTTTCCACAGGTCAGTTTTGCAGCTGCAGGGATTTAACTATTAGATCTATTAAGATCACTAGAGCTACAAGCATCCATTGGCTTAAACAGGCAACGTTAAAGAACATGCAGTCCTGAAACATGGCTGAGAATGCAAATATCAAAGTTTTGAGAGATTCTGAGTCTAAGTAATCATGAATGTCCTTGAACTTTATGTTCACAAGAACTCTACATTACTTTAGAACAAACATCCCACATATTAGTGAACCCTACTACTAAATAATTATCTGAATAGTATCCCTGTATACCAGAGAGTTAGACGCTTTCTCTCACATACCTATTTGGTTGGCAAACTTCCCTTCTGAGCATGGATCACAATCATAGCAGCAAAATTTCTCCCCTTCCCGCTTTCTCTTCTGATAACCAAGCTGGCAAGAGCCACAGCACACAGAGAATGGAAGCACCTATCCAAAGAAATGAAGAATGATTAGGAAGAGAAAAAAGGTGTAGTTGTGGAGGGAATGTTCATCAGCAATGATGGAAAGATATAGTTGAACAGTTGATGCGGATGCATCCATAATATTGTATATAAAATTAAAACCACACACACACACACAGAGAGTACTTTGCTGAGTATGGCAGACATTAATCTTCCCCCGGCAATCATTGTTCGGCTGTGGAGAATATCGAAATGAACATCAACAATGAAAAGGACATATGAACTCAGTGGATTATCTCCCCATTCCATGAAAAACAAGTATGACCAAGGTCTTGTTGTTTCTCTCCCCAACCTGCCCAAATATATCGGGCCCCTTCACATCCCTATCCATGATTTCTTTTTATTTGTTAAAAAAAACCTGGCTAATATTTGCTTTACTTGGACAGTAAATATCCACCTGTTTTGAAATGTTTTGAGCAATAGACATGTTCAGCTCTACAATGTAACATTTCCCTTTTAACTGGAATACCACCATTAGTGCTGACATGATTATAGAGTCAGGGCACTTATAACATTTCCAAGGTATTTAGCAAAGGATATGTTCAGCCCCAGTGTCTTTCGAGAACACTGTAGAAACCACACCTGATTAAAGCTTTGACGCCACTCAATCAAATCCTCATTAATGATGTATTGTTTCCTATCTGAAGCAGTGGGATCCACTCTTCCACCTTTGATTTTCAAGAAGGAATTGTTTCGGAAGATGACCATGTTCATGATATCAAATCCGGTGACAAATTCCCCTTTATCATTAAAGGACACCGTTTCTCCAGCTGAATTGTTAAACCAAGTGCCTTGAAGAAATGGATAGAGCTAGTGGAAAGATAAAAGGGAATAGGTTGTTTCTTTGACAGATCCCAGTGACCTTCCAAACAAAAGTAGGTTTGGAGAAATTATCCCTTTCCTCTCCTTCCTTCAGTTCTGGAATGTTTGTCTCTTCCACCTTTAGGGACAACATTATTGCCTGGTGATTGACACTTCTGAAGTCCAGCATATACGTGCATTTAATTGTCCTCAATCAGATGTGCTCCAACCATTTGGCCTCAAGAGCTGTGTGTGGGTTTCTCAGGTGTCAGAAGCAGGACACACAGGCACATATGTGTGCATACACACACACACACACACACACACACACATTTATATATGTGCAAACATACCCTCGCAGTTATGATAGAGATTGCTCTTTCCTCCTTGCTCTAGCCGAAGTGATAAAACAGTGATAGTATTAGGATTGCTAAGGGAGGAAGTAGAGAGAGGAAGTAGACTGTGGACACAGATAACATGGGGGGGGCACAAGCAGAGAGAGAGAGGGAGAGAGAGAGAGAGAGAGAGAGAGAGAGAGAGAGAGAGAGAGATTGGGGAGGGACACAGAGGGGTGAGTGTGGGTGGCAGGCCCCGAGGGGAGGAATACCTTAATGATATCTTCCCCTGGGAGGGAAGTGTGGGAGGCCAAGAAGGCTACAGACTGTCAGACAGAGACTTGAACAATGAAAGACAGGAAACTCAATCACACTCCTCAGCCATCTCATTAGTAATGTAAGCGCATGAACAGTGAAACAAACCCATGGAATTGCTCTGAAAAATTCATCTCCCTTGAATTTATTTATTTATTTATTTTATTTATTTATTACATTTGTATACCGCCCCATAGCCGAAGCTCTCTGGGCGGTTTACATAGGATTAAAAACAATTAAAAACAATATACAAAAATTAAAACAGCAAAAACATACAACATACACACAATCTGTACATTTAAAAACCACTTCAACACTTCAAAAAAACGAAAACAAAAAAAAACAAAAAAAACAAAAAAAAAAACCTACAAAAACAAAACAAAACAGACCCAGGCTCCTCAGATATTGCCAAATGCCTGAGAGAAGAGGAAAGTCTTGACCTGGCGCCGAAAAGATAACAATGTTGGCGCCAGGCGGGCCTCGACAGGGAGATCGTTCCACAATTGGGGAGCCACCACAGAGAAGGCCCTCTCTCTTGTTGCCGACCTCCGAGCTTCCCTCGGAGGAGGCACTCGGAGGAGGGCCTTAGATGTTGAACGTAGTGTTCGGGTAGGTTCATGTCGGGAAAGGCGTTCCATCAGGTATTGTGGTCCCAAGCCGTGTAAGGCTTTATAGGTTAAAACCAGCACCTTGAACCGGGCTCGGAAACATACAGGCAGCCAATGCAAGCGGGCCAGAGTAGGTCTTATATGTTCGAACCTACTGGTTCCAGTTATCAATCTGGCCGCTGCATTTTGCACAAGCTGCAGCTTCCGAACCACCTTCAAAGGCAGCCCCACGTAGAGTGCATTGCAGTAATCTAACTTGGAGGTTACCAGAGCATGGACAACTGAAGCCAGGTTATCCCTGTCCAGATAGGGACGTAGCTGGGCCACCAACCGAAGTTGGTAGAAGGCACTCCGTGCCACTGAGGCCACCTGCGCCTCAAGTGACAGAGATGGTTCTAGGAGAACCCCCAAGCTACGAACCCGCTCCTTCAAGGGGAGTGCAACCCCATCCAGAACAGGTTGAACACCCTCCATCCGGTCAGCGGAACCACCCACCAACAGCGTCTCAGTCTTGTCTGGATTGAGTTTCAGTTTATTAGCCCTCATCCAGTCCATTGTCGCAGCCAGGCACTGGTTCAGCACATCCACAGCCTCGCCTGATGAAGATGAAAAGGAGAAATAGAGCTGCGTGTCATCAGCATACTGATGACAACGCACTCCAAAACTCCGGATGACTGCACTCAACGGTTTCATGTAGATATTGAACAGCATGGGGGACAAAACTGACCCCTGCGGAACCCCATACTGGAGAATCCACGGGGCCGAGCAATGTTCCCCAAGCACCACCTTCTGGAGCCGACCCACCAAGTAGGAGCGGAACCACTGCAATGCAGTGCCTCCCACTCCCAACTCAGCCAGTCGTGCCAGAAGGATACCATGGTCGATGGTATCGAAAGCCGCTGAGAGATCAAGGAGAATCAACAGAGTCACACTCCCCCTGTCTTTCTCCCGACATAGGTCATCATACAGGGCGACCAAGGCTGTTTCCGTACCAAAACCAGGCCTGAAACCCGACTGAAATGGATCCAGATAATCAGTCTCATCCAAGAGTGCCTGGAGCTGGCTCGCAACCACCCGCTCCAGGACCTTGCCCAGGAATGGAACATTTGCTACTGGCCTGTAGTTATTCAGATTTTCAGGGTCCAGGGAAGATTTCTTTAGGAGTGGTCTCACTGCCGCCTCTTTCAGGAGGCCTGGGACCACTCCCTCTTGCAAAGAGGCATTAATCACTTCCCTGGCCCAGCCAGTTGTTCCATCCCTGCTAGCTTTTATTAGCCAAGAGGGGCAAGGATCCAATATGGAAGTGGTTGCACGAACCTGTCCAAGCACCTTGTCAACATCCTCGAGCTGCACCAACTGAAACTCATCCAAGAAAACAGGACAAGCCTGTGCTCTGGATACCTCACTAGATTCATCTGCTATAACACTGGAGTCTAAGTCCTGACGGATGCCAGAGATTTTATTCTGGAAGTGCCCAGCAAATGTATTACAGCGGGCCTCAGATGGTTCTACCATGTCCTTGGGGCCAGCATGTAAAAGCCCCCGGACAACTCTGAAAAGCTCCGCTGGGTGGCAGGTTGATGATTGAATAGTGGCAGCAAAGTATTGTTTTTTTGCTGCCCTCACTGCCCCTGAATACAGCTTACCATAAGCACTTACCAGTGTTTGATTGCATCCATCAGGAGTTCGTCTCCATCTGCCCTCAAGCCGTCTCCTGTTTTGTTTCATCACTCTCAGCTCTGGGGTATACCACGGAGCCGTTCGAGCTCTACACAGGAGAGGGCGCTCAGGAGCAATCGTGTCAACTGCCCGGGTCATTTCTGCATTCCACAGATCAACCAGGGTTTCGACAGGAGAGCCAGCCCTATCAGCCGGAAAACTCCCCAGAGCCCTCTGGAAACCATCTGGATCCATTAGCCTCCGGGGGCGGACCATCTTAATGGGTCCCCCACCCTTGCAGAGGGGAAAAGCCGCTGTAAGTCTAAACCTCAGCAGGTGGTGATCTGACCATGACAGAGGGGTTGATGTAAAGTTCCCCACTTTCAGATCCCCATCTCCATGTCCAGTTGAAAAAACCAGGTCTAGAGTATGCCCTGCTACATGTGTTGGGCCGATGGTATGTTGGGACAGTCCCATGGTTGTCATGGAAACCATGAAATCCTGAGCTGCCCCAGATAAAGTGCCCTCGGCATGAATGTTGACATCCCCCAGAACCAAGAGTCTGGGGGACCTCAACAGTACACCAGAGACCACCTCTGTCAGCTCAGCTAGGGAGTCTGTTGAGCAGCGGGGTGGGCGGTACACCAACAGAATCCCTAATCTGTCCCGTTGGCCCAACACAAGGTGCAAACACTCCAGACCAGTAGTCGCATGGACAGGGAGCCTGCAGAGGGGGATGGAATTCCTATAGACCACAGCAACCCCCCCTCCCCGGCCCTCAAGTCTACCCTGATGCTGAACCAAGTACCCCGGTGGGCATAACTGGGAGAGACTAACTCCTCCCTGCTCTCCCACCCAGGTCTCGGTTATACATACCAGATCGGCTGCCTCATCCACAATTAAATCGTGGATGAGGGAGATCTTATTATGCACTGATCTGGCATTTAAAAGCAGCACCCGGAGGCCTGAGGGCTGGCTGATAAGGCAACCAACAAGCCTGTGGGTGTGAGGGGGACCGGAACAAGGCACAGCCATTAACTGTCTGGGCCTTGTTTCCCTAACCTGGCAAGTCCTCCTCACAACGCCATATCTCCCTCTACCCGTCACTACCCTGATTGTGCTCCCCTCAGATCCCCTCACCTGGCCCTGTATCCTCCCTCCCAGGCACATAGCTCAAGCCTGGGGAAAGAGGAAAAAACAAAAAAAAAAAACAAAAAACAACCAAAGACAAAAACAGAAAGCCGGCAGGCAGGCACACTCCTCCTCCTCTCCTCCTCCTCCTCCTCTGGCGGCAAGCCTCCCTCTCCTGCAGGTTGATGGCTTTCCCAGGCCCCCTCAGCCAGCAGCTTAAATATCCCTCCCAGGAAGGGAGGGGGACTGATGTAATTGTCCACAGCAGCTGGCTCAGTACCTGGGAGCCTGGTCCTGCAAGGAGTGGCAGTCTGCCAGGCTGAAATCCTCTAGAGGCTGGTGGTGGTGGTGGCAGCAGCGAGGCCAGGAGGCAGGCAGGCAGGCAGGCAGGCAGGCACACTCCTCTCCTCCTCCTCCTCTGGCAGCAGGCCTCCCTCTCCTGCAGGTTGATGGCTTTCCCAGGCCCCCTCAGCCAGCAGCTTAAATATCCCTCCCAGGAAGGGAGGGGGACTGATGTAATTGTCCACAGCAGCTGGCTCAGTACCTGGGAGCCTGGTCCTGCAAGGAGTGGCAGTCTGCCAGGCTGAAATCCTCTAGAGGCTGGTGGTGGTGGTGGCAGCAGCGAGGCCAGGAGGCAGGCAGGCAGGCAGGCAGGCAGGCAGGCAGGCA
This sequence comes from Anniella stebbinsi, assembly GCA_029215795.1. NCBI lineage: Eukaryota > Metazoa > Chordata > Lepidosauria > Squamata > Anniellidae > Anniella > Anniella stebbinsi. Next base: position 6,573,835 of record JARDYH010000008.1, on the reverse strand, counting down.
CACTCCTCTCCTCCTCCTCCTCTGGCAGCAGGCCTCCCTCTCCTGCAGGTTGATGGCTTTTTTTTCTTTTTGAAAGCAATTTATTTTACATCAACTTCAGTGGCAACTGTTGAAATTCTCATAGGAGAAATTTTCGGCCCAGTACTAGTTGAAATGGACCTTTACTACTCTGATTCCATGATTCTTTGATGTATAGGAACATGTTCATGAAAATGATTTAATCTCAGTGTTGAAATATTACCTGCCAGGGCTGAATGTCTTGAAGCTGAAGTCTCTGACTGCCAACCGTTGCTCTATATTTGGCCCTAGATGTCTCCATAGCATGGAGAGCATGTGCAACAACATAAACAGCATTATAGATGCTATAGCTGTGACCACTCATGCTCATTTCAAAAACAGACTTAGGAAGGCTCTCCAACTTCTCTTCCCCAGTGCAATTTTTATAATCCTCTATTGGTTCCTGAGGGTTTGGAATGGAACATTCAAATGCTTGTTCCCAGAAATCTTTGAGAAAGCCATTGCCTTGAGTCCAGTTTGGTCTTATGTTCTCAAGATACGTCTGAAACCCTTGAGGTTCATTTGAGTGAATTGCGAAGAAAAGGGTGCCTTGGAACATTTCAAAGTCTAGCATTCTTGTAACACCCGTTACTATGAAATCAGTCTGGGCTGTCATAATCCACACCTTGCCCACAAAACTGCTTTCCATATGTTCGGGAACTAAAACACTTTTGAAGGAGATCAGCCAAATAATGGTCATACTATCACCATAATTAACATATACTCTGGCTTTACAATTCATGAAAGATAGAAAAATATCCCCAAAACTACCATCCATTTCTTTATTACTAAACATACGACTGTGACGTGGGAGCGTTAGAGTGAAGGCGGAACAAATGCCATGACTGGAAAGCAATGGCTCCAGGGTCTTCAAGAAATGTTCTCCACTCTCATCATCCACAGCATAAAGTCCAACCCACGTCCATCCAAAATGCTGAAGCAAATGGATAATCCCCATGTACTCCTGGGCTTCATTTGGGGCCATACGGTAGAAGGGAAGGACCTGTGTTATTTCATTTTCATCTGGGGGAAATGAGCCATACGCAAGCTAAAAGACAATATACAGAGGTTTAAGGTAAATGCCTTTTCATATTGTGTGAGTCATACTTATTGAGAAAGTCACCTTTTTGGGAGACAACAAGCATGATGAAAAGATTTATTTGGAATCCTTCACCCTGCCCTGATTCTTATGTTCCCCCACTATACAAAGCCATTCTGCATCAAACTTAGTTCTTTAAACTTTAATAGAACATAGTTTTCAGATGTTCATACCTCCTCCTCTTCTTAGACCACAAAAAACCCACACCATGAGAAAAGATGAATGTGAAACCACTCTAAGTAAAATCACGGGAATGTTTTGCTCCCATTCCCAGTTCTTACCTGTGGGATCTTGTAGAGTCCTAAAATTTCTGCTATGTGGAAGGAAGTATCAGAGGCAAGTCCTCCAATGATGGATATTAGACATTTTGGGATCCCACATTCATAGTTGGGCACAAATCTATGTGATTTGAAGAGTAAGTCCAGAGTATTACGATAGGTCATTACCATAGAGTAGTAGGTGTCAAAAATATGGAAACCAAGTGTGACATTGGGTAAAATCCGAGAATCCTCATTGATCTCATTGATAGCAAAGGCCAAAGCCAGGAGGTGCTGGTAGAACTTCATCACCATACTGCAAAAACAGATACATGCTCTTTCACAAATAATGCAGAGACTGGCGGCCTACTCTGTTTTACGTGAGTCAATCCAAATTCTGAAATTATCCTGATCAAATATTATATAATATATTATAATTATACATTTTCACAATTTTTGGACTGAAAGAGAGACAGTTTCACAATGGTTGTTTGTGTAGACACAGCCCTTAAGAATTGAACAGGAGGTGTGGAAACAAATACACAAGATGGCAGTCATGACATTTTTGAATTTGTCTCTATCAGAAGTGTAGGAACATTTTTTATAGGGGAGATGGAAAATAAGCATAAGAAGGGGATATATGGGAGATGTTATCAACCCCCCCCCCCAATTCCTAAGTAGCAAAAATAAATAAGAAGAAAGCCAAGCTTGTAATGGATAATGTAATGGGCTTTTTCCTCTTTCCTTCCCTCATATTTCTTTATTTTACATATATATTAATGTCACTGCATGTGGCAACGTAGCTTCACTGGATAGGGTCAATATTTTCAATTTAGATGCTTTCCCTCTCCATTGATGTTCTGGTGTCAGTTGGTTTTTCCCCTAATTCTGCTCATGTGATTACTTTTCAAGGTTCCCTAAACATTGTACCAGATGCCCAGATTCTTTCATCTTAACACAATATTTTTCATTCAGCAGTAATAAGCAGACTGAAAAGAAAAAGAAGAAATAAAATAGAGGATAAAATAAGACACAGAGCTACACTCTCCCCCTTAGAAAACAGCAATCCAGTCTTATTATGGGAGGAAGACATGCAGGTACAATGCAAACAACTTCGGAAGCATGAAGCTCACAACACTTCGAGAAGGACCGAGAAAGAAATATGGTGACCAACATTGTTTGAGAACTGTATTCTTAGTTGAAAAATCTAATTCCCTGTACATTATATTACTTGGTTATTTGACCAGCCATAATAGGATGAGGTGAGAAATGAATTCCTTACAATGGAACATCAAAGCCCAGCTCCTGGAAAGGATGATTCATGAAGGAAAGTTCAGTGTACATGTAGAACATTTGGGAGGCAATCCCCCCAATGAGGAGGGTCCCTGACTGATACCACTCGTGAGGAACTGGGAGCGGATCACTTCCATTGCGCTTTGTATTCACATTTTTCCACTCATTGAGGGCCAGCAGAAGAACAAACCACAGCAACCTCATTGACCTAGCAGCTAATTTCCTCTAGATTCCCTTGTGACTGCCTACAGCTTCAGTCTCACTTGAAGAGCTGCAGTGGCTGGCAGCAGAGTCTGCCAATATCTCTTTCAAACAGGAGCATAGCAGCCTTATGTTTAAGTCAACAAGATTATGAAGACGAACCAATGCACAGTGATTTGAAATGAGATCAAAATTGTGATTAGAAAGAGCCCTGCCTACCTCTATACCCTTATTACTATTTCTGAAAGGCGAAAGAATAAAGCATTTATAAGCACTTTCCGAATTGCTGATTGATTCTGTTTCTAGCATCCATTCAAGAGCTTCATGGGCTTTGGGCAATGAAGTAATTATAGTGTGGATAATTATGGGGGGGGTGTGGAAATTAGCTCCTTTGCGTTTTAACTTTGATTGGTAGGACATGTGTTTGTCTCTTCTCCGAGATTGGAGGCCAAGGGGGAGATAATGCAAGCTATTCAGATTGAGCAATCATGAAGAAGAGAGTTTGGCCCTAGGGTGATCTCAGGCTGATTACAACATCTTTATACTAGAACAAGAAATGGTAGAATTGTGCAGGAACAACACTCCTGTTTTGTCACAGATGGTATTGAAATACACTGGCAACTGTCGGGGCACCAGGACACATTCTTTATACTGTTTTCAAACCACTTCCGTAGTGTTATATCCTGCTGGTTGTAAATCTGCCCCAGGTCCCCGGTCTATCCCCATATCCCATTAAAGACATCCCATTTCCTACAAGGGAAATCAGCTCTTCTCGTCCACCATGTCTCTTTAACCTTAGTTATAAATTCAGTGTAGGATGTCTGCGTTGTATCATTCTACTTGGGAGTTAAAACCTCTCTCTCTCTCTCTCTCTCTCTCTCTCTGTACAAAGTGTCTGGTCCACTGGTTAAGAATCAAGCAGACTCCATTGAAATAAAATTTCCAATCTGAAGGGATATTAGATTAGTCTCCAATACACCATTTCCAATATTCTTTCATGAATGCTAAGGTGGTGTTGCCTCCCCGACCCTCCAATATTGAGATGGAATATAATGTCTTTGGATTTATTGAATTATGGAGTGGGTGTGGGAGGGTCTAGGTAAAGCCCCCCCAGACCATAATATTGCCTCAATATTAAATAAATAAATAAATAAATAATAAAGTAATGAAGTAAATTAATTATTAAAAAATTAAATAAATAAAAATTGAACAAGCCTGAAAGTTCTCTCCCACTTGTTTGTGTGTTTGTTTGTTTTAGAAAAACCAGGTGGAAAGGATCAGTGAGCAGCAAGCCTTAGGAAATTCCAGTGCACTCCAACCTTGGAACATTTTGAATAACAGTAGCATTGCCCTCTTTTCCATGGAATGAAGTGTTTTTGTGAGCAGCACACCCTCAGATCGTTATATGCACTGGCTGGAATGTACACATCTCTGCATGCAGGTTTGGAGCAAGTCATAGCAAACTTTAGGAAACTATGGATTTCCAGGTCTAAAAATGCATCACAGTTCATATTTTTAGCTCTGAAAAAAGTGAATTAAGTTCACATTGAAATGGTAACGGAACATATTTTTCACTGACCCCGACCACTAATCACAATGGCAACATAGTATTTGAAGTATCAGAGGCAGTATACCTCTGAGTGACAGTTCCTGGGGACCATGTGTATTCGGGTGCTATTTTGTTTCTACTCCACTTGTGGGCTTGCCATGGGTATACGTTTGACCACTGTGCAAAATGAAATCTGGATAGGCGTGTGGCCTGATCCAGCATGGCTCTCATCTTCACATGCTCTATCTTTCCCACAAGGTGTGATGTTCGCCTGGCGGGGTGGCTGGATTTTGAGCACAGTTCCATGGAGTGGAGGTTGTGGGTCAGCGGAGGGGGTCAGCACTTTTCATGCTCTCCTGAAAGCAAAGTGCTAATATCTCTTTCGTGGTAGAGAACATGAGCTCCCCAGTTACAGCATGGAGCATCCAAACACAGACAATGTAAACACACATGAAAGTGCTCAATCACACTCCCTCATCCACACACACGAACCCACTCAAGAAATACAAACTGAGTCATTTCGACACAATAGAGGATACATGCATAGACAAGCAATCTGGGCCATGGCTCCTTTCCACATATCCAACCCTGCTATTGCTGCTGCTTTGTGCAGCTATTGTTGGGCACCAGCAGGGAGAGGGAAGGTTGCGTGTGGTGGTAGTGATGATAGTGTCAGAAGTCCATGAGCTGGCCTGACTCTTGCAGGTCAAATCAGGCCAGCTCATGGACAAACAAGTCAATGTCAGGTGGGTGGGCTGAGCTGTTAAAAGCTTGGCAGTGTTGACCTCTGCCCCAACAGATCCTCTGACATCTCTTGTTGTGAACCCCTGTTCAGTTGGGAGGTCCCCCCAAAAACACTGTCTGTTAAACTAATGGAATTTATTTAGAGATGAAAGGCATGGAGCGAAGGGACTTTAGCATGTAATGAGTTCAGCAACTCATAGAACAGCTGGCGTCAGAAAACTTGTGCAGTCCCAGGGCAAATATCCAATAGATCTAAGTGTTCTTTCCAGCAGGGTAGGAGAGGCACGGTCCTTGCAAGTGCTCCATCTTTGGCTGATAGATCAGCCAGCTTGCTCTCCACTTTGCCTTGATAGGGTTTGGGGGAAGTAGGTCACATTAAGTGCAATACAACTTCCTCACAGGAATGCTTGCCCAGAATTATTGGCAAGGTTATGAAAATGTATTACTGGATAACACAATCAATTACTGAATTAAGATAAACCGTTTCATATATTTGTTGGGAGATAGGACTATAAAGGAAAGGCTTCAGCAGATTTAAGGGGAAGCAGGGTGTGCAGCCTACCCCGATGCATCGCTGGGACTCACAACCCCATTAGTGAAGGATGCTAAGTCATCAGACAATATTTCATATCTTTGTTGGGATGTGCAACTATAATAGGTGGGAGAGTAGATACAGCAGCCTATGATGAGCGTGGGCATAATGTATTGATGGCCAGGTTCTCCGCAAGAGAAATACTTGAAATATAACATATAATAGCACACGACGATATGCTTTCATTCTTTTTTTCTCTTAATTATATGTTCCTTGCTATTCAATTTGGGCCTCAGTAAAATAATGTAGCATTTTGGGGAAAATATAAAGGCAAGTAACCCAGTGCTAGAGACTAGGATAGAGAAGATCTCCACAGCCTCTGAAAATTGTCTTTTAGCTTGCATAGCTTCAGGGGTCCTTCTCCATGAACCCCTGCCAAAGGAAGTGAGGAGGGGGCTACCAGGATGAGGGCCTTCTCTGCTGTGGCAGCCCAGGTATGGAATGAGCTCCCTAAAGAGGTTCGCCTGCCATCTACATTATATTCTTCTCGACGCCAGGTGAAAGCTTTTTAGTCTCCCAGTATTTTAAAAGTTGATCATCTTAGTCTTTTAACTTTGCTTTTCTTAAGTCTGTATCTTAAGTCTGTATCTTAAGTCTTTATCTTAAATCTGTAAAGATCTCTGCATTGCTGCTCGGTTTTCCCATGGTTGTGCTTTTATATTGGATTTTTATACTGTTGCCTGCTTTATACTGTTGCTTGTTTTATACTTTCATTTGTTATTTTTGATTTTAACTTTTGTGAACTGCCCAGAGAGCTATGACTATTGGCAGTATAGAAATGAAATAAAAAAACCAATAAATATATTTGGACAAAAGTACTGCCAAAGTCATGCAAATGTATTTCTGGATCTCACAATCACATGACTGAAGTGAGATAAGCCATTCCATATATTTGTTGAGATATAGGGCTAGAATGGAAAGGATCAGCAGATGCAGGGTCCTGAGATGAACCGTAGAACGGGTCCAATAACTCGAGTGTCAGATACATGACAGGAGGAATGCAGCAAATATAACAAATGGAAGAATACAATAACAACATTTTACTCCCTCTTCCTTCTTACTAGATGTTCCTTGCTGTTTAACTCGGGCCTCAGCAAAATAATGTAGCACTTTGGGAAAAATATACAGGCCAGCAACCCAGCACTGGAGCCTAAGATGGAGAAAATCTCCACAGCTACTATGGATTTCCCCTTGGTGCTTAGGTAGGTTGGAACAAATGTCAACCAAACACTGCAAAACATCAGCATACTAAAGGTGATAAATTTGGCTTCGTTAAAACTGTCGGGCAACTTTCTGGCAAGAAAAGCCACAGTGAAGCTGATGATGGATAGAAGTCCCATGTAGCCCAGGACACAGTAAAACAGGGTGACAGAGCCTTCATTGCATTCTGCTACAATCTGCTCAGTGTAGGACTGCATGTCTAAATTTGGGAATGGGGGAGAGGTTCCTAGCCACACCATGCAAATACCTCCTTGGATCAAACAGGAGGAAAGGACAATGGAGAAAGCCAGCCTTTTACCCATCCAGGTCCTCAGGTTGGACCCTGGTTTGGTGGATATGAAAGCGAGAACCACAGTGATGGTTTTGGCCAACACACAAGAAACAGCCACTGAGAAGGTGATGCCAAACGCGGCTTGCCGGACAAGGCAGCTTATTGTGCCAGGTTGGCCAAGAAACAGCAAAGAACAAAGGAAGCAGAGCAGGAGGGAGATGAGAAGAGTGTAGGTGAGGTCCCGGTTGTTGGCTTTGACTATGGGGGTATATTTGTGCTTAATAAAGGTTCCCAGCACCAAGGCTGTAACAAGTGATAAAGAAACAGCAGTTGAAGCTAAACTGATCCCTAACGGTTCATCATAAGATAGAAAAGTTATCACTTTTGGGATGCATCTGTCTCTGCTCTTGCTTGGATATTGATCTTCTGGGCATTTGAAGCATTCATCTAAGTCTGCAAAAGAAAAGAAAAAATATGGATCAGTGTATATGCAAAATTAGTCAAGGTTGTAGGACTACATTTGAGTTACTGGTTCTTGTGACCTCTACATACAAGTTCCACATGTGCAATCTTGTGAAAACAAATTTATAATGTGCCATCTTATTCTTGCACATTCACCCTTTCTGAGGAGACCCTATTGAATCTAGCTACCTCTGTGAATAGTTTTGTCTTGTCATCTATTTGCTCAGCCCTAACACTAAAAGCCTTATAAACTAATTAAAAAGCACCAGTCCCCAAAAGAGATCCTTGGGAAAATGGTGATTCTCTGACATTATGAGAAGTGGTGCCCATTTGGAATCTGTACTAACAAATAATCCTGGATGGAAGTGGACAAAACATATCCCATCGCTGAATATCCTCTTGGTCCAACCCTCCACAGTAATGGGTTGATTTCTGTCTTCCACAGGACAGTTTTGCAGCTGCAGGGATTTAACTATTAGATCTATTAAGATCACTAGAGCAACAAGCATCCATTGGCTTAAACAGAAAACATTAAAGAACATGCAGTCCTGAAACATGGCTGAGAATGCAAATATCAAAGTTTTGAGAGATTCTGAGTCTAAGTAATCATGAATGTCCTTGAACTTTCTGTTCACAAGAACTCTACATTACTTTAGAACAAACTTCCCATGTGTCAGTGAACCCTACTACCAAATAATTATCTGAATAGTATCCCTGTATACCAGAGAGTGAGACCCTTTCTCTCACATACCTATTTGGTTGGCAAATTTCCCTTCTGAGCATGGATCACAATCATAGCAGCAAAATTTCTCCCCTTCCCGCTTTCTCTTCTGATAACCAAGCTGGCAAGAGCCACAGCACACAGAGAATGGAAGCACCTATCCAAAGAAATGAAGAATGATTAGGAAGAGAAAAAAGGTGTAGGTGTGGAGGGAATGTTCATCAGCAATGATGGAAAGATATCGTTGAACAGTTGATGTGCATGCATCCATAATGTTGTATATAAAATTAAAACCACACAGAGAGAGAGAGAGAGTACTTTGCTGAGTATGGCAGACATTAACCTTCCCCCGGCAATCATTGTTCGGCTGTGGAGAATATCGAAATGAACATCAATAATGAAAAGGACATATGAACTCAGTGGATTATCTCCCCATTCCATGAAAAACAAGTATGACCAAGGTCTTGTTGTTTCTCTCCCCAACCTGCCCAAATATATCTGGCCCCTTCACATCCCTATCCATGATTTCTTCTTATTTGTTTAAAAAAACCTGGCTATTATTTGCTTTACTTGGACAGTAAATATCCACCTGTTTTGAAAAGTTTTCAGCAATAGACATGTTCAGCTCTACAATGTAACATTTCCCTTTTAACTGGAATACCACCGTTAGTGCTGACATGATTATAGAGTCAGGGCACTTATAACATTTCCAAGTTATTCAGCAAAGGATATGTTCAGCCCCAGTGTCTTTCGAGAACACTGCAGAAACCACACCTGATTAAAGCTTTGACGCCACTCAATCAAATCCTCATTAATGATGTATTGTTTCCTATCTGAAGCAGTGGGATCCACTCTTCCACCTTTGATTTTCAGGAAGGAATTGTTTCGGAAGATGACCATGTTCACGATATCAAATCCGGTGACCAATTCCCCTTTATCATTAAAGGATACCGTTTCTCCAGCTGAATTGTTAAACCAAGTGCCTTGAAGAAATGGATAGAGCTAGTGGAAAGATAAAAGGGAATAGGTTGTTTCTTTGACAGATCCCAGTGACCTTCCAAACAAAAGTAGGTTTGGAGAAATTATCCCTTTCCTCTCCTTCCTTCAGTACTGGAATGTTTGTCTTTTACACGTTTAGGGACAACATTATCGCCTGGTGATTGACACTTCTGAAGTCCAGCGTATATGTGCATTTCATGGTCCTCAATCAGATGTGCTCCAACCATTTGGCCTCAAGAGCTGTGTGTGGCTGTCTCAGGTGTCAGAAGCAGGACACACAGGCACATATGTGTGCATACACACACACACACACACACACACATTTATATATGTGTAAACAGACCCTCGCAGTTATGATAGAGATTGCTCTTTCCTCCTTGCTCTAGCCGAAGTGATAAAAGAGTGATAGTATTAGGATTGCTGAGAGAGGGAGTAAAGAGAGGAAGTAGAGTGTGGACACAGATAACATGGGGGGGGGGGCACAAGCAGAAAGAGAGAGAGAGAGAGAGAGAGAGAGATTGGGGAGGGACACAGAGGGGTGAGTGTGGGTGGCAGGCCCCAAGGGGGGGAATACCTTACTGATATCTTCCCCTGGGAGGGAAGTGTGGGAGGCCAAGAAGGCTACAGACTGTCAGACAGAGACTTGAACAATGAAAGACAGGAAACTCAATCACACTCCTCAGCCATCTCATTAGTAATGTAAGCGCATGAACACTGAAACAAACCCATGGAATTGCTCTGAAAAATTCATCTCCCTTGAATTTCTTTTTGAAAGCAATTTATTTTCTATCAACTTCAGTGGCAACTGTTGAAATTCTCATAGGAGAAATTTTCGGCCCAGTACTAGTTGAAATGGACCTTTACTACTCTGATTCCATGATTCTTTGATGTATAGGAACATGTTCATGAAAATGATGTAATCTCAGTGTTGAAATATTACCTGCCAGGGCTGAACATCTTGAAGTTGTAGTCTCTGACTGCCAACCGTTGCTCTATATTTGGCCCTAGATGACTCCATGGCATGGAGAGCATGTGCAACAACATAAACAGCGTTATAGATGCTATAGCTGTGACCACTCATGCTCGTTTCAAAAACAGACTTAGGAAGGCTCTCCAACTTCTCTTCCCCAGTGCAATTTTTATAATCCTCTATTGGTTCCTGAGGGTTTGGAATGGAACATTCAAAAGCTTGCTCCCAGAAATCTTTGAGAAAGCCATTGCCTTGAGTCCAGTTTGGTCTTATGTTCTCAAGATACGTCTGAAACCCTTGAGGTTCATTTGAGTGAATTGCGAAGAAAAGGGTGCCTTGAAACATTTCAAAGTCTAGTATTCTTGTAATACCCGTTACTATGAAGTCAGTCTGGGCTGTCATAATCCACACCTTGCCCACAAAACTGCTTTCTATATGTTCGGGAACTAATACACTTTTGAAGGTGATCAGCCAAATAATGGTCATACTATCACCATAATTAACAAATACTCTGGCTTTAGAATTCATGAAAGATAGAAAAATATCCCCAAAACTACCATCCATTTCTTTATTACTAAACGTACGACTGTGACGTGGGAGCGTTAGAGTGAAGGCGGAACAAATCCCATGATTGGAAAGCAATGGCTCCAGGGTCTTCAAGAAATGTTCTCCACTCTCATCATCCACAGCATAAAGTCCAACCCACGTCCATCCAAAATGCTGAAGCAAACGGATGATCCCCATGTACTCCTGGGCTTCATTTGGGGCCATACGGTAGAAGGGAAGGACCTGTGTTATTTCATTTTCATCTGGGGGAAATGAGCCATATGCAAGCTAAAAGACAATATACAGAGGTACAAGAGAAATGCCTTTTCATATCATGTTAGAAACACTTGTTGAGAAAGTAACCTTTATGCAGATACTAACCTCAGTGAAAATTGGCAGTGTGAAGGGGTGAGTAATTAATGACAGGAAGTAAAAAAAAAAAGTTAAATGGCATTAAACCTACTTGGTTCCAATTGTTGCTAGTTAGAACTTGGTTGGTCAAGGAGGAGATCTTCACCCCCTTAAGGCCTCTGAACACTTGTTTAGGCCCCAAGGGAAGAGACTAGGGCTTGACTTCAGCAATTTATAGTATATTGCCAGTTAAAGTGGGAGGCTCCTCCCTGGCACTGAAAAATACATGGGAAGCAGACCTTCACATTCAAATAGAAGATAATAGGTGGAAGTTAATATGGAGAAACTGTGGCAGGAATTTGAGTCCCCCAGGGAGGCCTATAACTCCCTCTTATGAGAAAGGGGTCATTTATTGTCACAGATCCCTTATGAGAAAGATCTTTACTCTAATTCTTTATAATGCTTTGATACAGTAACTGGCCTAAATGTAGACTAGGGATGAACAACCTTAAGATGGGGAAGGGACCTCCCATAGATCAGCGACTTCCCACCCAATAACTTCAAAGGAGTTATATTCATGCAAGCAACTAAACTCAGTTACAGTAGAGTCCAAAGATACTCACGTATTGGTTTCTTAAAGAATAGGTTTATTGAAGAAGACACATCAGCTGAGGGAGCCAGAGATAGACCTCTGACTGAATTAAGTATATAGGGTATCACTCTTATATAGGAAACTGGAAACATCAGAATTAGCATATCTAGCCTTTTTTTACAGAATCACCTTTGTACCAGGGGAAAGTTTACAATAATACAGGGTAGCACATAGGAATGATGTAATTTGTCTCTAAGTCAAAACAGAGAAAGGCACCACATATGAATGATGGAGGTCAAGATAAACTAAAACAATACAGAATGCATATAGTTGCTAGTGGACCAAAGTTCATTATGATGCGGCTCAACACATCTAGCTAGTACATTGCTGGTTCTATCTTACAGGAGAACAGATACATGGTTTTATTAGAAGCATGAAATCAATATTAGTTTCTCAATCATTTAAATGTTGTTATCACAAGCTATTGTTATGATCATACCTGAAATATTCCCGCAACAGTCCCGCCTTTTGAGCATTAACAATAGCTCACACTGGTTTAACAACTGCTGTGGGTTTCAATGAAACAATTTTATGTATTCTCTCTCTGTACGTTGTCTCTGAACTATTTGGGTTCTCTCGTGCAGCAGTGTTTTATTAAGGTTGCAATGCAACATAGACTTATTGCAATTAGAATAGCTTTTTAACAATCTCTGGGACTATGAATTCTACATTGAGCTCTACTCGCTTTCTGAGCTTTGTACTTCTGTATGATTTATATAGAAGCATCATGCTTCTTGGACTACGGCACAGGTCTCGCTTGCTTGAGCTAATATCAAATCAAGGGCTAGACAGTATTGTACTACTATATCTCTAAGAGAAGAGATCTCAGCTTGAAGATTAGTAATACTCATGGCAACATTTGTTATGGGTAAGATGCATTTATGGGTGTTGTGTTTACCTGGTTAACAATTGTTTCTAGCTCTAATGGGCTTAATGGCTGTGTTTCAAAGGTGTTTACTTTACTTTTATCTTCTATTATAATTTTGCCACTCAAAGTATCCAAGGCCACTATGTATTCACATTGGTGCGGGTGCAAGATTCTCATTTCAGGACTTTTACTTTCTAGAATTTCAAAATAAATGTAATGGATCTGGGAACAAATTAAAAAGGTAAAGGCTCTGTCTAGTCAGTTAAGGACATGGGCAGGGGTACTATGGGTAAGATGTCTTTCCATGAAGCTAATTCTTGTAGCAACTGCTTGTATGGCTCTGTAATGGGAGTGTTCAGGAAGGTATACAGGCTGTGACACTGTCTGGACTATCACAAGTACCCTCCCCACATACATTTTATTAATCATGCTGATTACAGACTAATAACTTTGCACCAGGATAAATTGATAAGTACTGTAACGTTCTGTGTGATTTTAACTTTAGCCATTCTATGTCTTTCTAGTGAATATCTCAATAATACATCCCAATAATAATACAATAATATATCCCAATGAATCCCAATAAAAAAAAATATTTGGAGCAAGGTAATTCTGCAGGTAATATTCATTTTTTCTTCTGAAATAAGTTTGATGGCAACACTACTGTTCTTATTACTGCTGTTCACATGTACAAGGTCGAAGAGTGGGTACTGAGTGTGATTCAGTCAGCGTGAATATTCTTCTGCTCCTAAAGGGCTCACTTTAGGAGTCTTTTGTTAGAGTATTATTATGACTCTTTGATCTCAAATTGTAAGGAGACCTTTGCCATTCAAATTTGGCTGCTTCTCCTCATAACGATCTTTTGAAGTTTCCTCGATGTTTATTTCAGGCTCCCATGCTTTAACGTCCTCACTCTCTGGTGCTGGATCGTGCTGGGGCAAGAAGTCATCAGCCAGGTCTGGCTCTTCATGTGCTCTAGAAGCTGTAAAAGAGTTGTCTGTTTTGTAGGCTGGAACGCTGAACTTTTTTGTGGATATATCGGTGTGTCCTTTTGCTAGACTCTGCAGAAGAAAAGCTTGGATGGTCTTTGTTAACAGATTGCAGTAGTCTTTAGTATAGTTATTATGTCACTTGCTTCTGGGGGAATGAAGGGATTCAGGTGTACTAAGCCTTTTTGCTGGTGCTTACGTTGAACAATTTGCTTGATTTGTGCTCCAATTTCGGGTAAATTTGCTTTAAAATAGGTCTAACGATATTTCACATATTTCACATGTCAATAATAACATCTAGGCGTTTAAATAAAAGTTGATTTCAAGAAGGGTTTTCCTAGAGCAACACTGTACTTCACAAACTAGGGAACTTCTGCTATCCTCCCCCTTTTTGTTGTTGTTGTTGTTGTTGTGGTTGTGGGGGGGGGGTCCAAGAGTACAGGAAAAATATATTTAATATGGATCTGGCTAACATTTTGTTCTAGCTACAATTTTATTGCGCTTTAAACAATGCTTAAATGCTTCTATTTATTTTTGTGACATATCTCTATAAGTTATGTTGGGAATGATAATAATTATAATTATAAACAATGAGGAAGTTGCAAGCTAACTTTCTGGGCAGTTTGACATATTGCGATTGCACATTTTATTTGGAGAAAGGCAGCGAGATAAAGGGGATGTTCTCAAGGACTAGAGATGCCAACTATTACTTGTTCTTTATATCTAATGCCAAACAAATTTCTATAGAGAATGGTAAGAGTTTTAAGTCTTGATTCTACAAAAGAAGGTACTAACTTTAAAGAAAAGGTAGAATAACAAGATATAATCAACTGCTCTGCTCGATTACACAATAGGGAACAGCTGAACACATCAATTTACACATTCAGAATAAGGGTAGATAAATGCAAGCAAATATTGAATTATTTTTCACATACATAACTATTGTTATTTAATATATTACACATCTTATTTAGAATTGTATCTGAATTTTAATTTTGTAGTTTACATTTTTTTGTGGATCTTAATTGATAAAATATTTAAATTTGTCTAACTATTTCTTTTGGACTATGCACAATACTCGGTGACATGGAGTAATTTTAAGGCTATAGGTATATTTGCAATGAACATATTCTATTAAACCTCTTTAGATAGACAGACAGAAATTTGGCTACAGGTCAAGAGTATGGAAACACAGACTGGTGTAGGTAGTAAGTTTGGTTATTCCTCTAAAGCAGCTAGCTAAGCATATTTATTTGCTTGTGCAATTCCTCTGGACACAGAGGTGTTTTCAGAGGTGTGAGCTCTGCAATGTTTTTTTGGAAGTTGCATAGCTTTCAATAAGGCATCTATGAGTGGGCTATTTGCAATTGGTCTGTCTGCAGCGGTCATAAACCCTTGGTGTTTCCAAATTTGACCTGTAGCATAATTTGAATCGGAGACAATGTTTACACAACGTGATTTAGCTAACTGGCATGCACTAGATAGGGTGATTAATTTGGCAGTTTGAGCACTGTATATATTTGGAAGGAAAAAGCTTCGAAGACCTCATACCACTTATCAGAAGAATATTGTGCAGGGTGCTGCAGAACAACAGCATATCTTGCACACAGCATTCTATATTGGTCACATTTCTAGAACTCATCTGTAAACGTACAATATCTGGATTTACGAAAGGGAAATTTGCAAGGCCAGGTCTAGATATCTTAATCTCTTGGATAGTTGATTTTTATTAATATTACGCTTTACACTTGGTACACACATGAAATACCTAGATCAGCTGTATGGTCTGTATGCTAAGTCGTGACTGATGTTTCAGGTAAACTGGGATTGTCGTCTCACAATCTTTCAATAGGTAGAAGTGTAGTACAATGACTCAACGTGATGGAGGGATCACTGAGTAGAACTTTTCAGCAAAAAAGGCTCTGGTAAAGATTGCTCGTAGGCTCTGTTGCTTTGTGCATGGAGTGTCTCTCTCTTCCTACAAGCTTCACACCACTTCTACAATTTAGCCATGTTCATTGTCTTTCTAATACATTCCTCTTTCTCTGTCTGATGGGGGCAGTTCTATTAACCCCTTTGCTGCCATTTCACAGCAATTCTGCCTCTGCCTCTCTAAATCTAGGGGGGGGGGGTTGTTTAGAGGTTAAATTGGTCTCAATGCCCATTCTGCATTCAGTTACAAAACTTCACTGATTCAAGGTCTCTTTTTGGTTTGTTTGTTTTTCCTTGCTGCTCCTTTGCAACAGAGTGCTATCTGATTTCTCTAATAGAGCAGAATGAGAACATCTGCTGTTTATAACAAAGATTGACTCTCATCAGATGGGGATTGTGCAGGGTGCAAGATATTTCAATAGGTTAAAAGAAAATCATATGGAAGGATACTTCGGTATGTCTCTGTCTCGCCATCTCAGTCTCTGTCTCTGTCTCTGTCTCTGTCTCTCTCTCTCTCTCTCTCAGTCGGCTTCGATTAGGCCGACTGTTGCACATCCTCTTTCCTTCTCACATACATATTACTGTCTATCGCTCTGTCTCTGGCTCTGATCGCACGCATGGGGGGGCAATCAGAGACGCTTTCTATCTGCTTAAACTTCTCTTCTTTTTCTCTTTCTTTTATATTGTTTTACACTTTCTCTTTGCTTTCAAACACATTCTCGTTTCTCTCTTCAGCTCTTTACTTTTGACAAACCTCAATTATCACAACTGTATTTGTTGTGATAATAATACGGAGGTCCCTTCTTTATAAATTAACTGGGGTGGTTGATGACAAAAGCACAGGTTTTAGTGTAGTAGTCGATGCTTTGATGTCAATTATAAAAGGTAAACTTTTTTTCCTGGACTTCAACTTGAATAATGGGTTTTGTTTTATTGTGATCAACCACTGCAGCTAGTCATTGGGGTCAGCTTGAGGTATTGGGGTCTCCGGGGCACATTCTTCGGCTACGGAGGAGACACACAAAAGGGGAGTGGACATTCTCGCTGATAATGGCCTTGACGGCCACAGCGATAACAGTAAATATTTTGTACGTTTTGGACATTTTGCCTATTAGTTTGTTGATTCCAGGGTCTCTGTTTATTGGATGGACTATTTTGTGCCCACGCTCTTCGCCTAGGTTCTACTTTTGCTAAAAGCCTAGGTTGGAAGGGTTTGGGTTCATTACATTTGGTTAATTGCTGCACTTGCTCTTTCAAGTCTTCATAGTACTGAGATGCCGCGCCTAAAATAGTCTCGGGTGGGGCTTCTCTATATCCAATCAAAACAGTCTTTATTTTCAAGACAATTTCTGGTAAGAGACCTTGCAGGAGTAAGTCAGTTATTTGCCACGCCTGATTAGCATCTGCAGGGTTTATGTTAGAATTCTTTTGGATTACCCCCTCTAATCGTGATAAATATGCTCTTGGGGTTTCATCAGGTCGCTGCTTGGTATCACGGATTACACTCATATTAATTTTTTTTTTGCAAACATGACGAATAGCACTATACAGGGTTTCTCTTTCCTTAGCCATGCGCTGCATGTCAGCGTCTGTAAGGGTAATATCAGGTCCTGGAGGGTCTAATGGCCATCTTGCTAGTCCCCCATCAGGATTAGTGGCCTTCTGAATAATTCGGTCAAACTCATGTTTAGGTATTACAACTCTCAGTAGATCCTGTAAATCAATGGCTGTAGGGTTATAGAGCATAGCCAAATTTTTTAGTTCTTCAATAAATTTTCTGGGTCTTTGCTAAGGGCTGGCATCCTTTGTTTAAAATTATAAATGTCAGCAGCAGACCATGGTTGATAAGCTCGTATAGCTGGCTGTGCTGAGTTTGCAAAATTTGGATATGCGCTTACAGGAAACAGTTTCTGAGTTACAGGATCAGAGGAAGGAGTTGTGACAATTCTAGAATCTGGTATCTTCGATGTCCAGTCTACGGAATATCGCCTTTTTGACTTGAGGCGGACTTGTTCTGTCAAAGAGAGCCCTTTTAATTTATCGAAGTCAAAGAGTTTGACAGAACAAGAGTATGCATTAGGTAATAGATTTCTTTGTACAAAATACACTTTGTTTTTTTGCACATTAACTCCTGTTACAATCAAATCATCCCACGGGTGTTTTAGGCAACTCTGCAGTTGAGACATGGTAAAATCATTAACATGAAATTCTACATCTGCAGAAGGTGGTGTTTTATAGTGGGGCATCACTCTCCCTCTAGGAGTAAAAGTTGTAGGATCTGTTTGTGGGGTGTATGTGTCAGGGGAACATGCTTCTGCGCCCCCTTGAGATAGTTGAGGTGATTGTGGCAGTGGGGGTAATGCTCGAGGGTGTGGAGGAATTGGGGGAAGCATGCAGGGAAGTATTTCAGAGATTGCACCAGTGTATGGGTCATACACTGAGTTATAAAGTTTCTGAGGGCAAGGCAGTCTTTCAATTTTAGGTGCTTGGCTTTGAAATAATAGACAGTTTGGGAGAGGAGCTGTGGGATTCACAGAATTTGTCTTTCTTTCAATTTTTCCCTCCTGCTGTTCCCACAAATCCCAACACTCAAGTTGCTGTGGCCTGTCATCTTCTAAACAATGCTTAAGGTTATATAAGATTTTAGAGTCAAAACTACCTTTTGTGGGCTCTTTTAGAGGAACTGAAATGTGTCTTTTTATAAGATTATCTGTATTTTGGTTGTTTGCAAATAAATTTGCGTAATCGTACCATATGTACCAATAAATCATTTGTTGATATTTGTTTCTTTTTATACAGAATTTTAAGTAATTTAGACTTCAATGTTAAAGGTACCTTGTCTTGGCCATCTTAAGGTCAAGTTATTTTTAGTGAATTCTGGCCAAATTTCTTCACATAATTTTTAAAAAATTCTGGTACGCATTCTAACTGGAAGCTGGCACTCAGTTGGGTAAATGTCTTCACATAATTTTTCTAATGGGGTACGTGCCACTTCAATGGTAGCAGTCTCCATATTTATTTGTAACTCAAATAAATCAAGCGCCTTACGCAAACTAGCTGTTAGAGCGTCCTCTTTCAGCTAGGGAATATTAAAGCAGTTGAGGGTGAAAAAAAAAGAAGAAAGCCTCTTAAACAAGAATATTAATTTTCACGTCTGTCTCAGCCTTTCTGAATGCACTATATTCAACAACCTGCTTTCCCACCGGGCCCAGTGAGAAAACTTGGCTTTGATTTTATAACAAATAGTGCCTCCAGATGTGCATAGGATAGAAGGTCAAGATAAAAAAACCGGTAAAACTCTTAGTGCAGAGACACACTTTTCAGACAATCTATCTCTTGTCTTGGGACTTAAACCCAATATATACTGACTTGGGACTTAAACCCAATTATACTGACTTGGGACTTAAACCCAATTATACTGACTTGGGACTTAAACCCAGTTATACTGACTTGGGACTTAAACCCAATACTCAATTACACACGTGTGTTGTAGACATTGGGACTCAAACCCTAATTCGCAAACAGAGGTACCGAGGAGCCAAAGTCCTTATTGACCCTCCGGGAGTGAGGCTGCGATACCAACACAATCTTCCCTCTGCTCCCCAAGGTTAGTTGGGTTGTCTACAGAATCTCTAGAGCTCTTATCTTCCCATTATAGCCTTAAAATTGAGATCTCTTCTCTTCTCAAAACGCGTTCCCCCTTAACAACACAGAAGCTGGCTTCAACATCCACCAATACCTTGTCATGTAATGCAGTCGTCCTGGGGTCATGCGGAATCAGACTCCTCGCCCATTAGAGAGTACATGATTTGGCATTCATTCAGAAAATAAAAACCTTGATTTCATTCATTCAAGCCAGAAACTTCACTCCCCTCCTCCCAACCTAACAAAGTGGTTCCCCTATTTCCCCTGAAAGAGAGTCTGAGAGTCTGGCTGCTAGTCAGCCACTTTGGTACTTACCGTCTCGGAGGGTGGTTGCTGATACGCAGGGTCCAAGAGAGGAAAACAGAGAGGAAAAATGGCAAAATTACTTAGGCGCTTTATTTCGTCTCCTGGGGCCGGCTGGAAAGCAAAAGACCCTTCGAGATGTCCACTGTATCCGAGTTCACGGCACCAAAACTGTGGCAGGAATTTGAGTCCCCCAGGGAGGCCTATGACTCCCTCTTATGAGAAAGGGGTCATTTATTGTCACAGATCCCTTATGAGAAAGATCTTTACTCTAATTCTTTATAATGCTTTGATACAGTAACTGGCCTAAATGTAGACTAGGGATGAACAACCTTAAGATGGGGAAGGGACCTCCCATAGATCAGTGACTTCCCACCCAATAACTTCAAAGGAGTTATATTCATGCAAGCAACTAAACTCAGTTACAGTGGAGTCCAAAGATACTCACGTATTGGTTTCTTAAAGAATAGGTTTATTGAAGAAGACACATCAGCTGAGGGAGCCAGAGATAGACCTCTGACTGAATTAAGTATATAGGGTATCACTCTTATATAGGAAACTGGAAACATCAGAATTAGCATATCTAGCCTTTTTTTACAGAATCACCTTTGTACCAGGGGAAAGTTTACAATAATACAGGGTAGCACATAGGAATGATGTAATTTGTCTCTAAGTCAAAACAGAGAAAGGCACCACATATGAATGATGGAGGTCAAGATAAACTGAAACAATACAGAATGCATATAGTTGCTAGTGGACCAAAGTTCATTATGATGCGGCTCAACACATCTAGCTAGTACATTGCTGGTTCTATCTTACAGGAGAACAGATACATGGTTTTATTAGAAGCATGAAATCAATATTAGTTTCTCAATCATTTAAATGTTGTTATCACAAGCTATTGTTATGATCATACCTGAAATATTCCCGCAACAGAAACCCTCCACTTAGAACTATATTATCCCGTATTCAGTATCAGCCCTTAAGGTATCACTAAAATGGCATAAAACCCCAATGCAACTTTCATGCATAACTAGCTCTATTTCCCCATTGTGTTGGAGACGATGCGATAAGAGGGGCTTTTATTTATTTATTTTTCCCACATGTGGTGGGACGTCAAAGCCCTAAAGCAGTTTTGGGTACTAGTCTTTAAGGCAATCTCAGAGGCCACATATCAGAGAATTCTGTCTGAACTGAGCTTGGCTTTGTTGTCCCTGCTGAATGTTTTGAATAAATCCCTCGTCCACAAAGAACTTGTAGCTATGTTGCTTATGGCAGCGCGTTTGGAAATTACTGAGCATTGGAAAGACCCAAAGGACCCCACGCTAAATGGCTCGAAAAGGAAAGTGTAGGACATAGCTCTTTCTGAACAGTTAACATATCATCCTTGGGTCTTGTGCGGCCAACTGAGATATGATCCTTTTGACACTACATGGTCCTCGTTTATCAATTAAGTTGATGGAACTGCTGGTAGATCCAGTCCCCTGTTAACCTCATTCTAGGCTACTCTTAATTATTGGATTTTGATTGAAATTGGAACTGGTCATGTTTTCATATAATGTAGACAATGTTATGGCTCTGCCTAAAAGGTTCTTGTAAGTATACGTTTTCATCATAGAGAAACAACTACTACATTTGCTGGAACTTTGTTCATGTAACTTTATCTTATTTTGAAATCAATTTAAAAAAGATGAATGCTTTTTCATATTGTGTGAGTAGTGCTTGTTGAGAAAGTAACCTTTATGTGGAGATTAACCTCGGTGAAAATTGGCAGTGTTAAACCCAAAGACTCGTTTACCAGCAATGTGGGAATGTGATGTTCTTTGTGGGAGACAAGACACATGATGAAAGGATTTATTAGGAATCCTTCACCCTGCCTTGATTCTTATGTTCCCCCACTATCCAAAGCCATTCTGCATCAAACTTAGTTCTTTAAACTTCAACAGAACATAGTTTTCAGATGTTCATACCTCCTCCTCTTCTTAGACCACAAATCTCCCACACAATGAGAAAAGATAAATGTGAAACCAATAACAGGAATGTTTTGCTCCCATTCCCAGTTCTTACCTGTGGGATCTTGTAGAGTCCTAAAATTTCTGCTATGTGGAAGGAAGTGTCAGAGGCAAGACCTCCAATGATGGATATTAGACATTTTGGGATTCCACATTCATAGTTGGGCACAAATCTATGTGATTTGAAGAGCAAGGCCAGAGTAGTACGATAGGTCATTACCATAGAGTAGTAGGTGTCAAAAATATGGAAACCAAGTGTGACATTGGGTAAAATCCGAGAATCCTCATTGATCTCATTGACAGCAAAGGCCAAAGCCAGGAGATGCTGATAGAATTTTGTCACCATGCTGCAAAAAGAGGTATATGCCCTTTTATAAATAAACTCTACAAGGCATGGAATTGTTTTTTTCTAAGATTGCTGGACTACTCTGGACTTACACAAGCCAAACTAAATTGTGAACTGATCCTGTCTAAATATTACCTGCTATACTATACTCTGCTATACTATACTAAGTTTGCTCCATTCTGGGACTAAAGGAGAGAAACTATTACAGTCATGCTGAATGTGTATTAAAAACAGAAGTGTCATCGGTTAGCTGACGTGGAGGGGAGGAAACAAACCATAGCAAAAGAGTGGACAATGATAAAATCTGTAATCGTATGATATATAAATAAAAAGAGACATAAGTTGGAAATCAATAGGCAACATCAAATTAAATGTTGCACCATCTAAAAATCTATTGGTTCACCCAATTCATTAAACATCTAAGTGTTCTCCAACTATGGATTTTCCAGTTCCCGCACCCTGATGCGAATTCTCAGGAACTGAACAAAATACATTCTATATGGAAACTGTGTGATATATATTATTCCTGGGAGAGGCATGGGCAATTTTTATTGGGTGGTCCAATTGGGCAATAGGCATTTGTGTTATTCTTTTGGGGAAGGATTCTGTTAAAAACAACAACAACAGGAGAGATACTTCCATTGGTAATGCAGTGTGCTTATTTCCTTTCCTTCCTTCTCCCCCAATTTATCTGTGAGCTAGCTCCACTCCCTGTAACAGAATGGTTTGCGCATTTTGCAATTATTTGCCTAATTGTTTTTATAAGGTTTTTGGGCCCATACCAAACCTTGTTTTCTCAGTTTACTTAATTCTAATGAACTATTTAATGTTCTTCCTGAGGTCAGATCTACGCCTTGTGTCAAATCATCACAAATGTGGAATAAATGTGGAATAAAAAATGGCACTATGAAAGTAGTATGTAGATTGTGCCCCAAGAGTTCTCAGTGCACTTCAATACTGATATAAAGCCAAAATATATAAGCACTCTCACACTCAAAGAGCCCCTCTTTATATGGGGGGATCTTTGGGATGAGTACATGGAGTTTACTAAAACTAAGTTTGGCATCATGAGACTCAGAAAACAATAATGTCAAAGAAAGAAATCTGTGGAGATATATATGTGCGGTTTGAGAACTCTGAATTCCTCTTCCTTTACATTACTTAGAATTTTGAGCTAACATGATGGAGGTAGGGGGAGGGATATGTTTCTTACACTGGAAAATCGATGCCCAGCTCCTCAGAAGGGTGTTTCATGAAGGAAACCTCATTGAAAATGTACACGATATGAGAAGCAATCCCACCAATGAGGACGGCCCCAGGCTGATACCAGTCATGGTGAATTGGGATGGCGTGTATTCCAGGGCACTTTGTCTTATAATTTTTGCCCTCCTTGAGAGACAGCAGAAGAAGCAATACCAGGAGACTCATTGTCACAAGAGCAACGTTTCTGTCAGCTTCACCACAGGCCTCAGTTCCCTTTCAAAAACAATGATTAATAGTAAAAGATTCTGCCAATATTGCATTGTAAGAAGAAGGATACAAGGCTTTCCTTTAAGTTAATATCAACAAGTTTCGGAAAGTATGCCTTTAACAGGAGCAACATATGTACATTTCTTTTGAAGTGAGCATCCTACCATGAAAGCGGAAAACTCTCAAAGTTCATTGTGACAGAGCCCTGCCTGCCTCATGCCCTCACTCCAGCTCAGAAAGGCAGAAGAGGAGAGTTTTATAAACACTTTCTGCATTCTTAATTGATTCTCTGTTTCCAATGGTTTCTGGAAAGCGGCTAAGGTTCTGATCAGCTGTACTAATTATAGTGCTGTGGATAATTATACGGAGAGTTCATGGCCTCTTTGCAGGTATAGCTCTACCTGGCACATGTAGTAGCAGATGTGTGGGGTTTTTTTTCTGTTCCCCATGAATGGAGACCAACTGGGAGGTGACATCCAAGATAATTAGAATGAGTGAATATGAAGTTGAGAATTTAGCCCCAGGTGAAGGCAGGCTGAAGAAAAATAACAAGTCCAGACTAGAACCCAAAATAAGACAAATAATATCTTGCTTCTTCCCACATCCCATGATAAGTCAGAACATGTGTCATATTCCTACACAGGGAACGTACTCTTAGAGCTATTGCAGATGTGTCTTAGGAATTCATTGTGCAGTCTCTTTGTTACATTCTTCTACTAGAGAGTGAGACTTGCGCTCTCTCTTTTTTTACAAACAATCTGATCTTCTGGTTATGAATGTTGCAGACGCCATTGAAATATACTTTCCCACCTGTAGGGGCACTGTAATTAATTCCCAATAGACTTTCCAACATACTTTTCTAAGGCTGAAGCAACGTGACCATATTTTTTTTTCTAAAATAGAGACAGAATACAGTTGTGCTGAGTTATTTATTTAGAAGAGTGGGTGTGTGGACAGAGTGGGGGAGGCTCTGGTGAAAGCCCTCCCAGACCTCTGCCAAGGCCCCACCATGTGTGTGGGGGAATTAGACTGAACTGAAGCCTTTTTCTTTTCTTTTTGAAAGACCAGGAGAAAAGGGCTAGTGATTTACAGTCCTCCCTCCCTTCTGCCCTGCCTGCCAGGGCATAGTAAGGATTAGAGAAAGTTACCATCGTAAAAAAAAAAAAATCTCATTATGCACCCTGTGTTCCTGCAGGACGTTGTCCATGTGATGCTGATGGGCAACATCTAGACCCCTGTTTTCCTTTCTTACTGTACTTTGACTTAAATCTGGGCATCCCTTCAGATCGAGGGCATTTTCAAATAGAGGACTGTCCTTTGAGAAGCAGGGTATCTGACCATCCTGGGAGGTGTTGACACTAGAGGAAGAATCTTTGGAAACTGAACCAGAATTCACAGCACAGTGGAAGCAACAACCACTTGGTGGAGCTTGTAAGCAGCCTTGTTATTTTATTTATTTATTTATTCATTTTATTTTATTTTATTTTATTGCATTTCTATACCACCCAATTGCCAAAAAATATCTGGGCGGTTCAAAGCTATTAAAACCAACAACTACAATTCAAGGTATAAAGCAAACCACAACAATAATAAAAACCCACAATGGTTCCATACAGATGACACTGTTAACCCGGCTCACATGCGTTCTTCTTCAAAATCATTGCATATATTTGTTTTAGGATGCAGAATTTTGCTAAATTTTGTGAATTAGGACTGGAATGCTCATCACATTGTCAAGACAATACTGAGTGGGAGAAATTGAATCAAATCCTGCTGTGGACTATCAGAAATTAAGGGAGGCAAGGCAGTGCCTCCCTTGTTAAGGGCGGTCAGTAAAAAACACGTTCCACCATGTTAAAGTGATAATTGGGGAGGGGTCATTCTAACAGCCGTAAAATCAAAAATGTTTCACCAATCTCTCTCAAATTTTCAGGTGCCAGAAAGAAATGTTTGTTTTACATTACCTGAAAATTTCAAGAACATTGGTGAAAGTCTGAGGGAAGGAGAGCAGTTTAAAGTAAAAAGATTAAAGAATCTCCTGAATCCGAAACTGAAAATTGAACTCAGGGCTTGCGGCCATTTTTGCGCAGCTGTCCTTACCTTCAGGGAGCCTTATTCATTCATCCAATGGCAGGGTCTACTTCCTCCCATTCTAGTGTAGGTGGAACTGCTTTTCTTTTTTAAAAATTTGCTTAAGTGGATTTTATTAAATTTAAACTGTGCCTCTTTAAGAAATCTGGCGGCCATTTTGATTATGGCACACATTCAGTAGAGTCTCTCCACCCCCTCCTGTGTAAGCTACAATGGCTGCTTCCTCTAGCAAAGACAGTGTTGTAGTCTTTTCTCAGAAGTAAATTCCATTGACTGAATGCAATGGTCTTACTCCCAGGTAAGTGTGTAGAAGATTGTAGCCTTTATTTTTAAAAAAATAGTCTGGAACCTTGGAAGGGAGAGATGTGAGTGAGAATTCCCTCTCCTTTACAGCATTATAACTCTGCAATTAACAACCTACTTGCATGCTTTGCATGTGTGTATGTTCATTTGATTATGGCTGCTGATCATTAATTTTCATATCAATTCAATCCAAGGCATGTCTGCTCAGAAGTTAGTTCCACTGAGTGCAGTGATTGTCATTCCCATTGTACTAGCTTGAAGTGGTTTGTGGATTTGGCTGTACTTCTCTTTGAGAGCTCTGTGTATTTAGGGACCAAGGCTTTTTGTAAGAGAAGAGGTTAAGCTCCCCCCTCTTTTTCTTTTTTTTTTTTTTAAAAATCCATGTATTTGATTTTTAAAGAATTGTTATTCCTTCATTGTTATTATAATTAATAATAATAATAATTAGTAGAAGTAGTAATAAGTGTATTAATGTTACATTTATATCCTGCCTTTTTTCCCTCTTGCAAGGAACCTAAAGTGGCTTACATAATCCTCCTCCATTTTATCAGCACAACAACCCTGTAGGGTAGAAGAGTCAGTGACATTCTGAATTCTCTTAGCTTTTCTAATATTTTTTTATCAGGTTGCACAAAACTATTGTGTATTGTTATCTCCAGTACCAACATCTTTGACAGGCTTAATATAGGATTCATTGACCACAGGCTAGTTTTAGAGCAAAAAATAAAAATAAATATCCAAACTTGGATATATTAAAATTAAATTGAGCAATATTTCGAAATACCCACATGGCTTTTCTTGGTACTGGGTCAGATGTAGTGATATAAGAGGATGTTCAGACTCCATTTAGTTGATCAGTTGCAAAGAAGCTTCTCTATTAAGGAGGAAGGGGAAAGCCCTAGACTGATCATTCTTTCAAGTGCCATATCTCTCCCCACAAAAACTCATGAGGTAGGTTAGGCTAAATGTCTATGACAGACTCAAAACTAGGGATGTGCACTGGATCGGACCCGATCCACGATCCGAGTCCGGTCCAGTGGGAAATCGGATAAATTATCCGATTTCCGATCCCGCAGCTGGATCGGCCGATCCAATCCGAACCGGTCCGAAAAAGCTCCGAACCGGTTCGGCGGATCGGCGGATCGGCGGGCGCCCACTGGCGCCCACCGCCGCTTCCATTGGCGGGCGCCAGCGGGCGCCCGCCGATGAAAGTGGACAGCGGGGGGGGGAGGAGGGGGGCACTTACCTTCTCGGCCCGGTGGCTCCCGTCCGGCGCCGGCGCCTACTACTACTAGCAGGCTCCGCGGCCTGCTCTAGGGTGGCGCGCCGGGTGATGTCATCACCCGGCGCGCTACTCTAGAGCAGGCCGCGGAGCCTGCTGGTAGTAGTAGGCGCCGGCGCCGGACGGGAGCCACCGGGCCGGGAAGGTAAGGAGGGGGTGCGTGGAGGGGAGGAGGGGGCGCGCGGAGGGGGGAGGGGGGAGGGGGGCCCTTACCTTTCCGGCCCGGCGGCTCCCGTCCGGCGCCGGCGCCTACTATTCCCAGCAGGCTCCGCGGCCTGCTCTAGGGTGGCGCGCCGGGTGATGTCATCACCCGGCGCGCTACTCTAGAGCAGGCCGCGGAGCCTGCTGGTAGTAGTAGGCGCCGGCGCCGGACGGGAGCCGCCGGGCCGGAAAGGTAAGGAGGGGGTGCGTGGAGGGGAGGAGGGGGCGCGCGGAGGGGGGAGGGGGGCCCTTACCTTTCCGGCCCGGCGGCTCCCGTCCGGCGCCGGCGCCTACTATTCCCAGCAGGCTCCGCGGCCTGCTCTAGGGTGGCGCGCCGGGTGATGTCATCACCCGGCGCGCTACTCTAGAGCAGGCCGCGGAGCCTGCTGGTAGTAGTAGGCGCCGGCGCCGGACGGGAGCCGCCGGGCCGGAAAGGTAAGGAGGGGGTGCATGGAGGGGAGGAGGGGGCGCGCGGAGGGGGGAGGGGGGCCCTTACCTTTCCGGCCCGGCGGCTCCCGTCCGGCGCCGGCGCCTACTATTCCCAGCAGGCTCCGCGGCCTGCTCTAGGATGGCGCGCCGGGTGATGTCATCACCCGGCGCGCTACTCTAGAGCAGGCCGCGGAGCCTGCTGGAAGTAGTAGGCGCCGGCGCCGGACGGGAGCCGCCGGGCCGGAAAGGTAAGGAGGGGGTGCGTGGAGGGGAGGAGGGGGCGCGCGGAGGGGGGAGGGGGGCCCTTACCTTTCCGGCCCGGCGGCTCCCGTCCGGCGCCGGCGCCTACTATTCCCAGCAGGCTCCGCAGCCTGCTCTAGGATGGCGCGCCGGGTGATGTCATCACCCGGCGCACTACTCTAGAGCAGGCCGCGGAGCCTGCTGGAAGTAGTAGGCGCCGGCGCCGGACGGGAGCCGCCGGGCCGGAAAGGTAAGGAGGGGGTGCGTGGAGGGGAGGAGGGGGCGCGCGGAGGGGGGAGGGGGGAGGGGGGCCCTTACCTGCCCGGCCCGGCGGCTCCCGTCCGGCGCCGGCGCCTACTACTACCAGCAGGCTCCGCGGCCTGCTCCAGGGTGGCGCGCCGGGTGATGTCATCACCCGGCGCGCTACTCGAGAGTAGGCCGCGGAGCCCGCTGGTAGTAGCCGCCGGCGCCGGACGTGCCGAGAAGGTAAGTGGCGGGGAAGGGGGCTTACCCCCCCCCGGAGCCGTCCGCTTCTATCCGCTGGCGCCCGCGGGCGCCAGCGGATGGAAGCAGGCGGCCCCAGGGGGGGTAGGGAGCGCGGGGGAGGGGGCTTACCTGCCGGGGCCATCCACAGCGGACGGCCCCGGGGGGGGGGAGGGAGTTAGGCCCCCCCTTACCCACCCGCCGCCATTTTTTCCTCATAGACTTGCATTGCAATGCAAGTCTATGGGGAAAAAAATGGCGGCCGATCCAAAAATTTCCGATTTTTGGATCGGGATCGGACTCGATCCGGTCCGGGGGGCCTCCGATTTTGTCCGAACCGGTCCGGGACAAAATTGGAGGTCCCGATCCGGGTCCCGATCCGATCCGGGGGGTCCGTGCACACCCCTACTCAAAACCATCTAGTGAGTTTCTTCTTCTGCTCACTTTAACAGAAATGTAAAACAAATGTTTGGTAATGTTTGGGTGTATGGCATGTGCTACTTTTACCCTCACAACAACCCTGTAAAATAGATTAGGCTGGAAATTTAGGCCTGGCCCACTATCTATGTTTGTGTGCCTGCCTCTTTCATATATACACACAGAAAGGCATCCTTAGGTTTGTTCTTTACTTACTACATACCGTAAACTATGTATGAATAGAGCTGTCACAAATGATGCAACACACTCACTTTTTGCACTTCCTAATATATTTGTTTCCCAACTAACTTACTGCTAATACAGTCATGAATCTAAAACTAAAATATGTTATTTTTACTATAGTAGGATTAAAGAATCCACATACATCAAGTGCAAATCAGAGAACCTACTATTTTTCATATTAGTCTTCAAGAATTAGGATTCTTTTCCTAATTACGCCTTACACGGAGGTTGCCTTTTTCACAGCAGCCGGATCAACATTTTCCTCAAGCTGTCTACCTCCCCTGCTCCAAACTCTTTCTTGGTCAGTCACAGCTAATTAGCTCAGATCCTGTTAGTGTATATGTGAAATTGTGATCCCCCAATGTGCATCACTTTACACTTGCTTACATTGAACAGCATTTGCCCTTGTCATGACCATTCTCTCGGTATGCAGAGATCTTTATGGAGCTCCTCACAATCCTCCATTGTTTTAGCAAGACTAAATAATTTGGTATCATCACCAAATGTGGCTATGTCACTGCTCACTTCCACCCTCATTCTAATATTATGAGAAAGGGAGAAACTGCCTCCCTATCCACTTTCTTCACAACATGCATATAGGAGTGAGCAGTGAGATGGCCAAATTTGCTGCTGACCTCAAAATATTTAGGGTTTTTAAAATGAAGTGAGATTACTGAGAGCTCCAAAAGAATCTCTCCATAGTGTGAAAATGGGCATCAAAATGGCAACAACAGTTCTACGTAAGCATTTGTAAAGTGATGCACACTGGAGCAAAGCATCCCAACATCACATATACTAGGCTGACCATACGAAAAGGAGGACAGAGTTTATGTAACTTTAACAGTTGTACAGAAAAGAGAATTTCAGCCATTGTCATTTGTATGCAATTAGTTCCTGGTGATACTCCCTCTTCATCACAACTGTTAAAGTTGCAAGGGCCCTGCCTTCTTTTGTATATGGTCAGTCTAGTATAGCTCCTGCAACTTTAACTATTGTGATGAAGGGGGAATTTCTCCAGGGACTAATTGCATAGAAATGACACTGGCTGAAATTCCCTTTGCTCTACAACTGTTAAAGTTACATGAGCCCTGTCCTCCTTTTCATATGCTCAGCCTAACATATACACTGATGGGATCTGAGCCTGCAGTGACTAAACAAGAAAAATAAACTTGGGAATGTGGTTGACATCTCTGTGAAAATGTCAACCCAGTGTGTGGCAGCTGTAAAGATAGCAAACTCCATGTTAGACATTATAGGAAAAGTAATTGAGAATAAAACTGCCAGTCTCATACTGCCTTTATACAAATCTATGGTGTGACCACACTTAGAATACTGTCTACAGTTCTGGTTAACTATAAAATTTAGTATCTCAAGATGTTGTGCTGGCCACCATTTTGGATGGCTTGTCCTCCTTTCCATGTGATCACCCTATAACATGACACTATTCCCCCTTCTGAAGAGGTCTGGACCTCAGACTACTAAAGACAAAGTGGCAGACCATAATAACAGTGTTCATATGCCCATTGCTTTATGAGGCTTCTGCAGGCTACCGAACAGAGAACTATCAGGCCATAAAGTTGCTTGAATGGGTCTGCCAGAAACCTGACCTCACCGTTCCTGTTAGGTCCATGTCCTACAGCAAATGCTCTCAGCTGAACTTGATGGAATCCCATCCTTCATCCCTTGGTTTAATTTACTGACCTCCCCTGGCTGGGCCTTGCAGGGAACAATAGGGTAGACAGGGCAGACATACAGAGCACGCGTAGAGTGCTGAGAGTGGCCATGGGACATACTGACTTGCAATGATGGGAGTTGTAGTCCAACACCTTTGGAGGGCACCAGGTTGGGGAAGGGCTGCTCTAAACAAAAAAAAGAGAAGTAGGTGGCCCTAAGTTGTTCGTGATCAGTTTTCCACAACCCCACAGTCACCTCTGCATATCATATTCTCCATCCTGTCCTCATGGTTTATCTGCTTTGGGAGAATGAGAATTTCACTGGCACTTTCTGCCTCCTTAGGGAGGATGTGGCGTTAAGGCTTGGGAGGCTTAACTCCCAATTTCCCTGCTTTTTGGTGCTTGGTTGGAAACTGTGGAGCCTTAACGTTGTTTTTGTAAACCGTAGGTTTTTTGTTTAATGAATATGTTCTTAAGTTGTTCTAGTGAATAAGGACATTTACAATGGAATCTTTAAAATAGCCCAAAACAACCCCCTGGCAAAATAATTTCTGATATTTACCAATACATCTCAACATTGATCAGTCAATTTAGTAAAATAGACACTGGCTGAATTCGGACAACACGATAGTCAATGGTGGGATAATAATCAACGTTACAGTTGTTCATCTAGGGGGTACTCCCCATACAACATGGTAATAAATAATCAACTTTGGTGTTGATTAAGATCAGTGACTATGGCAGTGTTAGGCTGACACGATAGTCAATACAACTGACGATTGTTTTCCTCCACCCCTATTGCTTATTGTGTCGTCCGAATTCAGCCTCTGCGTGTGTGTGTGTTTGTGATGAATGGAGCAGATACTTCACATACAGAAGGTCCTATGTTCAGTCCTTGGGATCTTCAGGTAGGATTAGAAATATTGCTGCCTGTAACTGGAGAGTTGATGCCAGTCAGTGTTGGCATTATTTAATTAAGTCAAAGGCAGCTTCCTAAAATCTTAAAATAACCAAATCCAAAACTGTGCCCATTACTTACTTAATAATTTTGTTGAAAATCAAGACATGGAGAATTGCAAAGCAAATTTTGACAAATTTGCAAGGGCTATACCACGCAGGATTGTTGCCTGACAACAGAATATTATACATGTCTAATCCGAAGCAGGTCATTT
The DNA here is from genome assembly GCA_029215795.1 of Anniella stebbinsi. Taxonomy (NCBI): domain Eukaryota; kingdom Metazoa; phylum Chordata; class Lepidosauria; order Squamata; family Anniellidae; genus Anniella; species Anniella stebbinsi. Next base: position 6,541,751 of record JARDYH010000008.1, on the reverse strand, counting down.
TAAGTGCAGTGCTCCTTCCCTTTGAAAACAGTCTGGAAAGAAACAGGGCAGCCAGACTGTGAACAGGGACAGGTCAACGAGACCACATTACGCCAGCCCTTCTCCAGCTTCACTGGCTGCCGGTCCATGTTTGGGCCTAATTCAAAGTGCTGGTATTAACATTCAAAGTCCTAAACAGCGTGGGGCCAGGCTATCTGAAGGAACGCCACCTCCCATATGTGCCTGTCTGGACCCTCAGATCATCTTCAGGGGTCCTTCTCCATGAGATCCCCTGCCAAAGGAAGTGAGGAGGGGGCTACCAGGAGAAGGGCCTTCTCTGCTGTGGCAGCCCAGGTATGGAATGAGCTCCCTAAAGAATTTCGCCTGCCACCTACATTATATTCTTCTCGACGCCAGGTGAAACCTTTTTATTCTCCCAGTATTTTAAAGGTTGATCATCTTAGTCTTTTAACTTTGCTTTTCTTAAGTCTGTATCTTAAGTCTGTATTTTCCGTCTGTATCTTAAATCTGTAAAGATCTCTGCATTGCTGCTCGGTTTTCCCATAGTTGTGCTTTTATATTGGATTTTTATACTGTTGCCTGCTTTATACTGTTGTTTGTTTTATACTTTCATTTGTGATTTTGATTTTGACGTTTGTGAACTGTCCAGTGAGCTTTGACTATTGGCAGTATTGAAATTAAAGAAATAAAATAATAAATATGCTTGGACAAAAGTATTGCCAAAGTCATGCAAATGTATTGTTGGATCTCACAATCACATGACTGAAGTGAGATAAGCCATTCCATATATTTGTTGAGATATAGGGCTAGAATGGAAAGGATTAGCAGATGCAGGGTCCTGAGATGAACAGTAGAACGGATCCAGTAACTCGAGTGCCAGTTGCATGACAGGAGAAATGTAGCAAATATAACAAATGGAAGAATACAATCACAACATTTTACTCCATCTTCCTTCTTACTAGATGTTCCTTGCTGTTTAACTCGGGCCTCAGCAAAATAATGTAGCACTTTGGGAAAAATATACAGGCCAGTAACCCAGCACTGGAGCCTAAGATGGAGAAAATCTCCACAGCTACTATGGATTTCCCCTTGGTGCTTAGGTAGGTTGGAACAAATGTCAACCAAACACTGCAAAACATCAGCATACTAAAGGTGATAAACTTGGCTTCGTTAAAACTGTCGGGCAACTTTCTGGCAAGAAAAGCCACAGTGAAGCTGATGATGGATAGTAGTCCCATGTAGCCCAGGACACAGTAAAACAAGGTGACAGAGCCTTCGTTGCATTCTGCTACAATCTGCTCAGTGTAGGACTGCATGTCTAAATTTGGGAATGGAGGAGAGGTTCCTAGCCACACCATGCAAATACCTCCTTGGATCAAACAGGAGAAAAGGACAATGGAGAAAGCCAGCCTTTTACCCATCCAGTTCCTGAGGTTGGACCCTGGTTTGGTGGACATGAAAGCGAGAACCACAGTGATGGTTTTGGCCAACACACAAGAAACAGCCGCTGAGAAGCTGATGCCGAAAGCAGCTTGCCGGACAAGGCAGCTTATTGTGCCAGGTTGGCCAAGAAACAGCAAAGAACAAAGGAAGCAGAGCAGGAGGGAGATGAGGAGAGTGTAGGTGAGGTCCCGGTTGTTGGCTTTGACTATGGGGGTATATTTGTGCTTAATAAAGGTTCCCAGCACCAAGGCTGTAACAAGTGATAAAGAAACAGCAGTTGAAGCTAAACTGATCCCTAAAGGTTCATCATAAGATAGATAAGTTATCACTTTCGGGATGCATCTGTCTCTGCTCTTGCTTGGATATTGATCTTCTGGGCATTTGAAGCATTCATCTAAGTCTGCAAAAGAAAAGAAAAAATATGTACCAGTGTATATGCAAAATTAGTCAAGGTTGTAGGACTACATTTGACATGGGAGTTACTGGTTCTTGTAACCTCTACATACAAGTTCCACATATGCAATCTTGTGTAAACAAATTTAAAGTGTGCCATCTTATTCTTGCACATTCACCCTTTCTGAGGAGAACCTATTGAATCTAGCTATCTCTGTGAATAATTTTGTCTTGTCATCTATTTGCTCAGCCCTAACGCTAAAAGCCTTATAAACTAATTCAAAAGCACCAGTCCCCAAAAGAGATCCTTGGGAAAATGGTGATTCTCTGACATTATGAGAAGTGGTGCCAATTTGGAATCTGTACTGACAAATAATCCTGGATGGAAGTGGACAAAACTTATCCCATCGCTGAACATCCTCTTGGTCCAAGCTTCCACAACAATGGGTTGATTTCTGTTTTCCACAGATCAGTTTTGCAGCTGAAGGGATTTAACTATTAGATCTATTAAGATCACTAGAGCTACAAGCATCCATTGGCTTAAACAGAAAACATTAACGAACATGCAGTCCTGAAACATGGCTGAGAATGCAAATATCAAGCTTTTGAGAGATTCTGAGTCTAAGTAATCATGAAAGTCCTTGAACTTTCTGTTCACAAGAACTCTACATTACTTTAGAACAAACTTCCCACATATTAGTGAACCCTACTACTAAATAATTATCTGAATAGTATCCCTGTATACCAGAGAGTTAGATGCTTTCTCTCACATACCTGTTTGGTTGGCAAACTTCCCTTCTGAGCATGGATCACAATCATAGCAGCAAAATTTCTCCCCTTCCCGCTTTCTCTTCTGATAACCAAGCTGGCAAGAGCCACAGCACACAGAGAATGGAAGCACCTAGCTAAAGAAATGAAGAAAGTTTAGGAAGAGAGAAAAGGTGTAGGTGTGGAGGGGATGTTCATCAGCAATGATGGAAAGATATCGTTGAACAGTAGATGCAGATACATCCATAATATTGTATATACAATTACAACCATACACACAATACTTTGTTCAGTATGGCAGACATTAATCTTCCCCCGGCAATCATTGTTAGGCTGTGGAGAATTTAGAAATGAACAACAATAATGAAAAGGACATATGAACTCAGTGGATTATCTCCCCATTCCATGAAAAAAAGTATGACCAAGGTCTTGTTGTTTCTCTCCCCACCCTGCCCAAATATATCTTGCCTCTTCACATCCCTATCCATGATTTCTTTTTATTTTTTTAAAAAAACCTGGCGAATATTTGCGTTACTTGGACTGTAAATATCCACCTGTTTTAAAATGTTTTGAGCAATAGACATGTTCAGCTCTACAATATAACATTTCCCTTTTAACTGGAATGCCACAGGTGGTGCTGACATGATTATAGAGTCAGGGCACTTATAACATTTCCAAGTTATTCAGCAAAGGATATGTTCAGCCCCAGTGTCTTTCGAGAAAACTGCAGAAACCACACCTGATTAAAGCTTTGACGCCACTCAATCAAATCCTCATCAATGATGTATTGTTTCCTATCTAGAGCAGTGGGATCCACTCTTCCAACTTTGATTTTCAGGAAGGAATTGTTTCGGAAGATGACCATGTTCACGATATCAAATCCGGTGACCAATTCCCCTTTATCATTAAAGGACACCGTTTCTCCAGCTGAATTGTTAAACCAAGTGCCTTGAAGAAATGGATAGAGCTAGTGGAAAGATAAAAGGGAATAGGATGTTTCTTCGACAGATCCCAGTGACCTTCCAAACAAAAGTAGGTTTGGAGAAATTATCCCTTTCCTCTCCTTCCTTCAGTTCTGGAATGTTTTTCTTTTACACGTTTAGGGACAACATTATTGCCTGGTGATTGACACTTCTGAAGTCCAGCGTATATGTGCATTTAATTGTCCTCAATCAGATGTGCTCCAACCATTTGGCCTCAAGAGCTGTGTGTGGCTGTCTCAGGTGTCAGAAGCAGGACACACAGGCACATATGTGTGCATCCACACACACACATCCACACACATACATTTACATATGTGCAAACAGACCCTCGCAGTTATGATAGAGATTGCTCTTTCCTCCTTGCTCTAGCCGAGGTGAGAAAAGAGTGATAGTATTAGGAAGTAAAGGGAGGAAGTAGAGAGAGGAAGTAGACTGTGGATACAGATAATGTGGGGGGGCACAGGAAGAGAGACAGAGAGAGAGAGAGAGAGAGAGAGAGAGAGACATTGGGGAGGGACACAGAGGGGTGAGTGTGGGTGGCAGGCCCCGAGGGGAGGAATACCTTAATGATATCTTCCCCTGTGAGGGAAGTGTGGGAGGCCAAGAAGGCTACAGACTGTCAGACAGAGACTTGTACAATGAAAGACAGGACACTCAATCACAATTCTCAGCCATCTCATAAGCAATTTATTTTCTATCAACTTCAGTGGCAACTATTTAAATTCTCATAGGGGAAATTTTTGGCCCAGTACTAGTTGAAATGGACCTTTACTACTCTGATTCCATGATTCTTTGATGTATATGAACATGTTCATGAAAATGATGTATCTCAGTGTTGAAATATTACCTGCCAGGGCTGAACGTCTTGAAGTTGTAGTCTCTGACTGCCAACCGTTGCTCTATATTTGGCCCTAGATGAGTCTATGGCATGGAGAGCATGTGCAACAACATAAACAGCGTTATAGATGCTATAGCTGTGACCACTCATGCTCATTTCAAAAACAGACTTAGGAAGGCTCTCCAACTTCTCTTCCCCAGTGCAATTTTTATAATCCTCTATTGGTTCCTGAGGGTTTGGAAT